>CM062804.1:51020108-52277608 GCA_031772625.1 Pinus tabuliformis
ATTCACTACTAAGTACATCTGCATATATACCGGCAAGTCAAGATGAAAGGCATTATTCCCAATATTCTCCAAAATGGTGAATGGTCCATACCGGATTGGTCACAACTTCTTTCCTTCTCCCTTCATCCTGTCTTTGCTGATGTGGAACCACACTTTGTCGCCCACTTGGAATTGATGGTCGACTTGGTGTTTATCATGTCGAGCCTTGTAACAGGCTTGACTTTTCTCCAACTACTCTTGCACTGCTTGGTGAATCAATTGGATTCGTTGAATGAACTGTTGAGCTTTGTCCCTATCATTACATCCACTAGAGCCATCTTCCCTTCCAAAGACCATATTAAAAGGGTCCTTTGGTAGGTAACCAAAACATGCTCGAATGGTGAATGCTGCATAGATGAATGCACTGCTCAGTTGTAGGAATGCTCTACATAGGGGATATGCTCATCCCACAACTTGGGATGTTTCCCACAATAGCCTCGTAATAAGTGTACCACAGTACAATTAACAACCTCTGTTTGTCCATTGGTCTGCAGGTGAAATTTCATGCTTCTTTTCAATTTGGTGTCCATCATCCTCCACAAGCTAGTCCAAAACTCTCCAAGAAAGCGAGAGTCTCGATCCAACACAATTGATGTGGGTAATCCAAAGTGGACCCAAACATGCTAAAAGAAAAGAGAAGTAGTCTGCTCTGCAGTAATCTTCTTTTTACAAGGCATAAGAATACACATCTTTCTAAAACGGTCAATGATGACATACAAATAGTCGTGACCCTTCCTAGACAAAGGTAAACCTCCTACAAAGTCCATTGACACACTTTCCCAAGGACGACTCGGAATAGGGAGTGGTGTGTAGAGCCCAAGTTTTCTATTAGAGGGCTTTGAAATAGAACACATCACACAACCCTTTACATAGCGAGTTACAATGTTTTTCATATGAGGTGTCACACGGAATGAGTCGATCTTGCGGACAAGATAGACCTTCCTAGAATCTAACGATATCTAGTGACAAGCAAGCCAATCAAAAACTATCTTTCTCTAAATATGCATTTATAAACAAAGGCAATCAAGTGTTTAGGCCTACCTTGGGTCCAATGCAAGTTTGTGGAAGCCTCGCTCCTTTGATCCAAATGAGCTCCCTTGTTGCGAATCTGCAAACACAAACAAGCAAACAAATTAAATAGCACCTGAAAAGCCAATATCATAAAGCATACTTAACATGATGATCAAGGAATTCATGAAACAAATGACATAAGACAATTTGTTGAGAAAAATGAATCTGATTGTATTAATTCAAATCAAAGAAGAAATTTACAACCTGTGCCTTGATGCTGTACAAGCTCCTCCCAGGGTCCAACAAGAAGTCTCCTATACTTTGACAAGTTTCACTCCCTTCCCAATGAAGCCAAAAAGGTATGTGATCTCTCCTCTCAAGCTTAACTAGGAAGTCTCAATTCCACCAGCATTTACCCTAAAAAATGTTCAGCTTCTAACCTCCCTAGCAACCAGCCCAATGCCTTAATTTATAGTGCAATGGAGGGAAGTTACTAGGTCCTCCTTCAAAGGGATAAAGTCCTCCTTCAAAGGGATAGCTCCTCTCATCAAGGGATTAGCTCCTTCTCTTATTGGATGCATGAACCACCTAAGAGCGACCAATCCACGTCAAAATTCCTTCTAGAATCATCTAGAATTAACCCAAAGTGAGTTTTTTAGAATAAACTTGCGCCTTTTTGACTTTCACAGGGGTCCGCACCCACTCCTTTAGGGACAGAGCAGGCAGGTTCGCAGTTTTTGTGAACAGGGGGTGCGGGACCACAGGCAACAGTGAGAGAAAGTGCGGAACCAGAGCTTTGTTGATTTTCAATGTCTTTCTCCCATTTTCAAAGCTTGACTTGAAGAGCCGAGGTCTGAGACTTGCTTAGGAGGACAATACAAGTGATGATAGACCCATACTGACTGCAAATAATCATGGTGAAGATATTTTTGTGTAACAGATTGCCCCCTAAAGTGCGAAGTCTGTAGTAGATGAGGATTTCATTTATCATTTAGGAAGAGTGAAGTACTTTATCATTTCGAGGATCATCTTGTGGCGAGCCTGGTCGGAACCTGTAAAAGACATTCAATGCAAAATATATATATGAGATCATATCATCGCTGAGGTAGGCATTCCCATTCTCAGATCAAAACTGACTTAGAAAACTAACTACTGCTTTGATATAGGAATGATCTTGTAATACATCACAAGTATATACACATGTAGACACAGTATGGACGCAGCCATCTGTTTATGAATAGTCCACAATATAATGAATACAAAATTCCTCGCAGCCTGGATTGCGGAAACTAGATCCAGGGTCTTCATTTCTACTTCCCGAAACAGTACGATTCTATCCATGCGAATGAATGTGTTGGAGTCGAACATGGTAGAAACCACTTGATTACCAGTTAATGATGTAAACTATTAACAAGTGTGAGAGAAACCATCAGTGATGTCAATGGCTCTCAAAGTACCCAATACAATCCATGAGATGTGAATAGATGTGTTGATGTCGAACATGTCACGGAATCGTTTGATCGAAGGTCAATGATGCAACCTATCGTCAAAGGCGAGAAACCTGCCATTGAGGCATGCAGATCCCAAGGTACTGACGATTTTTAGATCATCTTTCTAGATAATGAGCTGAAGTCGATAGAAATCGATCCGTCGCAGGCAAGCCCACAACACGAAATCATAGATCAAGTTGAAGAAATTTAGTTGCAAGGACTGACTCAGGGATGGTCAAGATGGATGACAGATATTTTGCAGATGAATGGCTTTATTGGCAGTGACCTCTTGAACACATAACGACACAACAGATGGTTTGGTGACAATTGACCCAAAGTTAATACCCAGAAACCGGCTGAAGACTTTCAAATGTGGTTTGATCAACTGTTAGGCAAAGGATTTCCCAACCCAGGTGAATAAAAGTGTCGTTCAAGAGTGGTTACAAAGTATGACAAACAGGCTCATTTTTCTCTCTTTTCCCCCACCATTTCTGGCAAGTACCTCTTTATTTTTGACAAGCTTGAGGAGGATAACATTTGCTTGATTATAAGCTCATCCTTCGGATGAGTCCAACTTAGTTTAAATTGGAACCCTAAGAAGGAGTGGTTCGTTCCTGTTTGTAATTGAACAGGTCCTTTACTGTTAAATTTTAACGAGTCTAGTATAGGAGAAACTCGTCGTTTTTCAATTTTAGAGAGTCTGAAAAAACTTAAGAAGACTCAAGGGTTGACCTTTTTCGTAAATTTGTGTCTCCCAAGCCCGAAAAAGTATAAAATAATACTTGAGAGAAGTGCTTGATATTTACGACCAAGGAGTACTTTTCGTAATTAGTGCCCCTAATCCAAAAAAGTAAAAAAAGCGATCAACGACACGTCGTTTGATAACCAATATCGAATTTGAAACGACAAGAATCCGGCAATCTTTTCATGTTTTTACGGTCAGAAAAGAGCTGTAAGTGGACCGTCTTTTTAGTTCCGTTTTAACGAGTTTAAAAAGAAAAACTCGACGATCTTTTCATGTTTTAGGAGTCAGAAAAGAGCTTAAAGGTGACTCTAAATGTTTTTTCTGTCGAAAATGATCGATTTCACCTGAACAATCCGTTATCCTGAACAAAAATTGCAAACATTACTCATACCTGTTTGAGATGGATAAAAATGCTGCAAAAGTTACCTTTCTAGAGTGAAACATAAACAAATTTACAATTCAGTTATTCAAAAAACTTATAAAAAGGGATTTTGTTAATTCATTTTTACCATTTAAGATTTGGGTGAGAAAATAGTGCTTTTGTTCAGAAAATCCCCGTGAAGGTTGCGGAAAATCCATCCGTCGGAATCGAACGCCGTCTTCTCCAGGTAATCCACATCATCCTACTCTTCAATTTCAACTATTTCAATTTGTGTTTTAGGGTTTTATTTCATTTTTTAGAGGGTTTTTAGGTTAGAAACCCGCGCGCGGGCGCCCGCAGGCATAACACTGGCAGCCCGCGGACCCCGACTTTTTCTCAATGGGGAAAAAGTCAGGGGTCCGCACCTTCCATGAAGGAAAGGTGCGGACCCACGCACTATCTCTAATAGAGAGGGTGCGGTCCCCGCAACAAGGGGTTTTAACCCAAAAATTCTCAAAATTGACCTAAACAATTTAATTTCTTGCATTCTAATTTGCCTTTTTGTTGGATGTAGAGTGTACATCATGCTTGATTGGCGAGAACGGGAGCATGAGGATGTAGATCTTGCCGTGTTAAATCACCAACCTTCGATCGATGCATTGAAGGCATGCGGCTTGTACAAATTCTGGGCCATACCTGGCATGAGGGCCCAGGTGGACTTCTTACAGTGGCTGGTAGACAGGTGGAGCATACAAGACCAGTGCTTCTTCATTGGTGGCCACCAGATCGAAATTGAGCCGGCAGACATATACTTTTTGACTGGTTTGCCTAAGAGAGGCGAAGACTTGACTCTATTCGGGACTAGGCCAGGTGGCCAGTCTGTCGATAGCCTCCAGCTAGAGTTCTGCAACAACCAGGCTAGAGATAAAGGGATAGACATTAAAACCATATCCCGTCCTGAACTCATGGTGATCGCGTTTACTGTTACCAGACTTTGTGGGAGTGCCGCACTACATATTGCCACCGAATCCCAGATGCGGATGGCAGTTGACTGCTTTCGAGGCAGCATCTTCAACTGGTGCAATGCTGTGTTGGCTAATGTAAAAGGCCAACTGACCAGAGCCAAGAACGGACAAATGAAGACCTTTGGTTATGGGGCTTTGGTTGTGAGCTTTGGTCTGGAGAGGGTCCCAATGTTGGTCCTGCAGCACCTTGCTGTTGGAGCTGGGCTTCCTCGAGAGCCCAAACTGATGCGATGGGTTGCAGTTATGGCCCGTCATCCTGACGAGGGGACAGAGGTCGTTTGATTCAAATAGTCGTGACCCTTCCTAGACAAAGGTAAACCTCCTACAAAGTCCATTGACACACTTTCCCAAGGACGACTCGGAATAGGGGGTGGTGTGTAGAGCCCAAGTTTTCTATTAAAGGGCTTTGAAATAGAACACATCACACAACCCTTTACATAGTGAGTTACAATGTTTTTCATATGAGGTGTCACACGGAATGAGTCGATCTTGCGGACAAGATAGACCTTCCTAGAATCTAATGATATCTAGTGACAAGCAAGCCAATCAAAAACTATCTTTCTCTAAATATGCATTTATAAACAAAGGCAATCAAGTGTTTAGGCCTACCTTGGGTCCAATGCAAGTTTGTGGAAGCCTCGCTCCTTTGATCCAAATGAGCTCCCTTGTTGCGAATCTGCAAACACAAACAAGCAAACAAATTAAATAGCACCTAAAAAGCCAATATCATAAAGCATACTTAACATGATGATCAAGGAATTCATGAAACAAATGGCATAAGACAATTTGTTGAGAAAAATGAATCTGATTGTATTAATTCAAATCAAAGAAGAAATTTACAACCTGTGCCTTGATGTTGTACAAGCTCCTCCCAGGGTCCAACAAGAAGTCTCCTCTACTTTGATAAGTTTCACTCCCTTCCCAATGAAGCCAAAAAGGTATGTGATCTCTCCTCTCAAGCTTAACTAGGAAGTCTCAATTCCACCAGCATTTACCCTCAAAAATGTTCAGCTTCTAACCTCCCTAGCAACCAACCCAATGCCTTAATTTATAGTGCAATGGAGGGAAGTTACTAGGTCCTCCTTCAAAGGGATAAAGTCCTCCTTCAAAGGGATAGCTCCTCTCATCAAGGGATTAGATCCTTCTCTTTTGGGATGCACGAACCACCTAAGAGCGACCAATCCACGTCAAAATTCCTTCTAGAATCATCTAGAATTAACCCAAAGTGAGTTTTTTAGAATAAACTTGCGCCTTTTTGACTTTCACAGGGGTCCGCATCCACTCCTTTAGGGACAGAGCGGGCAGGTCTGCAGTTTTTGTGAACAGGGGGTGCGGGACCGCAGGCAACAGTGAGAGAAAGTGCGGAACCAGAGCTTTGTTGATTTTCAATGTCTTTCTCCCATTTTCAAAGCTTGACTTGAAGAGCTGACGTCTGAGACTTGCTTAGGAGGATAGTACAAGTGATGATAGACCCATACTGACTGCAAATAATCATGGTGACGATATTTTTGTGTAACATGAGGCCAAAAAAAAAATCTTTGTACATGACATAAAGTCTTTTTGAGACCAAAGTGTCCAGACACAAGAGAGGTGTGAGCATCTCGAATTACATGTACTCTTTCCCCTGTGGGAGTACACAATTTACCAAGATGATATAACAATTTCTCTTGCAAGTGATAGTTGTCCACCTGTGAACCATGGGTTAGTTTTGCATAAACCTCCTTAAAGTCATCATCATTAGCATACTTTTCGGCATAACCCTCAAAAGATAACGAAGCATTATGAAAAAAAACAGAAGCAGAAATAGGAGGGCAAGATAGCATATCGGCCACTTTATTACTAGTGCCCTTCTTATACTTTATTACGAGATGAAATTGTTGAAGAAATCCCATCCATCTAAAATGACGAGATTGCTGCAACTTGGTTTGTGACTGAAGGTACTGCAAGCACTGATGATCTGTATGAATGATGGTTTCCTTGTTGATCAGGTAGTGTTTCCACTTTTTCACACTCTGCACCAAGGCATAAAGTCCTTGTCATAGGTGGGATAGTTTATCACAGCTTGAGAAAACTTCTCAGAATGGTAACAAATCGGCTTCTTTTGCTGCATTAGTACAACTCCCATGTCATAACCGCTAGCATTGGTTTCGATCTCAAATGGCTATTGGAGATCTAGTAAGGCTAAGACTATCACGGCGCTAATCTTTTCCTTCAATGTTTCGAAGGACTTCTATTGTCTTCCTCCCCATTGGAAGACTTGTTTCACACTTTTCAAGGTGTGCAAAGGTGTTGCAATAACAGAGAAATTAGAAATAAATCTCCTCCAATACTGGACTGCACCTAAAAAGCTACGGACCTTGGTTACACTAGTAGGCTTAGGCCAATTTACAATTGCTTCAACTTTAGAGGGATCAAATTTTAACTGACCATTAACAACAATATGACCTAGGTAACCCAAAGAGGTTTTCCTGAACTCACACTTTGACAATTTTACAAAGAGTTTTTCCTTTTTCAGTACATCAAGCACTTTCTTTACATGACACACATGTTCAGACCAACTCTTACTAAAGACAAGTATATCATCTAAATATACAAGAACAAAATCATCAATGAAAGGCTGAAATATATCATTCATAACCCGCATAAAGGTGGCTGGAGCATTGCAAAGCCCGAATGGCATCACCATCCATTCGAACAGCCCCTGCTTGGTTTTGAAAGTGGTTTTCCACACGTCTTGCTCCACAATTCTGACCTGGTGATAGCCACTGCGCAAATCCAACTTTGTGAAATAAACAACACTTTTTAATTGGTCTAACAAATCATCTATGTGTGGAAGGGGATAGTGATTTTTCATCGTTATCTTGTTGAGTGCGTGGTAATCCACGCACATCCTCCAACTGTCATCTTTCTTTGGCACTAAAACAATCGGCGAACTGCACAGAGAGGTTCTTGGCTTGATGACACCTTGATCTAGCAATTCCTGCAACTGTCTCTTGATTTCTTCCATTTCAATCGCCGACATCCTATACATGCCAATATTTGGCAGAGGGGCATCATGTTGTAGATGGATTTCATGTTGGATTTCCCTCTTCGAAGGTAATCCCTTCGGTTCCTGAAACAACTCATCATAATTAGAAACCAATTCAGTTAATTCCTGTTTATGATCCCGATCACAACCCTGAAATGCATCAACGAATTCTGCCTCTTTTTCCTTTACAACCATAAGCATGCATCCTTTACTGGAATTCACCAGTCTTTTCATTTGTCCAGCACTTACAAGGTTGGCATTAATTTTATTTTGATGAGCCCTCACTATATATTCTATCCCATCCTTGGTGATTTGATATTTGTTCTCATGACAGAAAAAGACTGCCTTTCTGTCATACAGGTATGGGCTCCTTAGATGCATCCTTTGAATTTCCACGATTATGGTGGTGAGAGGAGGAAGAACCTTCACTCCCAGAAGGAGAAGGATGGGGTTCTTCTCCACCATTCCCATGTGCTGAACCTTGTCATTCTGGGCTCCTCTCTTCTTCTTTCTCTAGCCTTAAAACTAGCTGACTGATATTTTCTGCCATTGAACATAAATTTTTTCTGAAATTACGCTCCTCTTCAATATGAGCTTCATCTTCAGCCATGTTTCTTCTCCGAGGTGCACGCCCTACCTCTGGATTGAAAGGTTCTAGTTCCCCTTCGCCTCTTTGAAGCCTGTTTCTTGTTAGTATGCAAACATGCAATTCACATCTAAAAAGCCCTGCTCTGATACCACTTGATCCAGGATACTTTCGCTTATAGATGTATGAAAAGAATCACATGCGAAATTGTAGCTTAACACCGAAATTTAATGTGCACACAGGAAAAGAAGAAGAAAACACACAAAGGCACAAAAAGAAGACACCAAAGCTTGATAACAGAGTTCATCCAATTCGGACTATGTCTCTGGGCCCAGCTCAAACAATGGGGATGCCTTTCTATTAAATGGCATGAAAGAAGAGAATTTACAATCATCAACTGCATACAAGAAGCTTATACCTCCAATTTGAAAGATGGCTATGAAATGGAGACCTCAGATGGAGAAGTGGGCAGCATCAAAGCATCCATGGCACTGAAAGGGGCTGAAAACATTTGAAACTTGTCCCAAAATAGAAAAAATGCACTCTCAGCCTCCTGCCAATCAAAACAGCATGCTGCCAAATGCCTCCTCCCTGCTCTTTCCACCTATCATGTTTTTATAATGGGTTTTTGGACAAAATCCCATTTAAATCGGGGCTTTCTAGTTCACAATAGAGGTCAGTGGCGTGGAAGGATCGGTGGGCCTAGCCGACCCATAAAGTAGTCTTTTATCGTTGAGGCGATAAGACTTTAAAAATCCCGAAAAACACTGAAAATTTGACCAAAAACCATTTACCTGGACTTCAAAAATCATTAAATCGGACCTATTTTCTTATCGGGTCCGAGCCTGGGAGTGCAATCAGCATATCGGGGGTTTAATAGTCCTGTTACTCAGGGATTGCCGACCGCCGATTGTCGATTTCCGATATCGGCGTCGGCTGATCGCATTGGCATCCCGCTTACATATCAGCCCAGTGTCCTAATAACGATCCCACCGATCATTTTATTGCCGATCACTCTTCCTGCTTGCTCATATATATATATATATATATATATATATATATATATATATATATATATATATATATATATATATATATATATATATATATAAGTCCTTTCTCCAACTCGATTGCTCTCCGGTCGCCGATCCGATTTAATTGGAGATTGACGATTGGGGGTTCCACTGGGCCTTTCTTAAATCTAGTTCCATGAATCGTCTGATTGTGATTTTTCCTTTAAGGCTTAAAACCCATTTTTAAAGGAAAAATCCTCATTTCCTTAAGGAACATAGCATCCTTCTTTTTGTGATAACTTCATCATCCGAACTCGGATTGAAGTGCCATTCGTGCCATTGGAATCAGGATGACGAAAGATATGATTTGGTCCTGAGTTGACTTCATTCTAAGTGCTTTGATTCTGAGCTTTTCCATGCCATTGTATCTGAAGATCCACCTGGATCATCTAGTTACACATAACTAAGCTACTCATGATAAAAGGTATTGGACAAACAAATAAATGAATATAGTACCAACACCACGGAGTAGACAGTACAACTGTAGTTCTATATTAATGTTGGAAGAATGATTACAACCATCTGTTGCATCAGCCTTCTCTTACCCCTCCAGCTTCTCTCTCTTTCTCCCTTCTTACCAACTTCTTATGCTTAGATTTGAGACTATGCTCATCAATCAAGTAAGCTATCCTTTCAAATGATCTAACCTCTATCAACATAGCCCTAGCTTCGCTTATGCAGCAATTGAGTTAGGGTTTCCAAGTTCCTCCATGAGTTCCTTAGGGTAAAAGCAATGAAGTCTCCATGCTTTTCAGCTCTTTCCCATTTGCCTCCTTCATTAGGATTAGAAATCCCCCAAATAGGTCGAACTTGAGATGTTTCCTTACTTTTCTTGAGTAGATTTAGGAGCAAATATCTAGATATTTATGAGTCAATTCGCTCCTTTGACCTTTATAACTTCATTAGGATCCACTAATGTTGTTCCCGAAATAATAACTAGAGTCAGTAGGGTCACTAACGCACCCTTAGGCTTACAGAGAAGCTTTATAAAGCAGGTTGTCAGTGTATAGCCAGTGTTAGTGTGGAAACAAGGCATGTGATCTTGGTCTTTGCTTCAGTTATCATGTCTTTCCCCTCTGAGCTAATGAGAGGGTCATTTTGCTGTATAACATGCACCAGTGTTAAAGATTGCAGATCCAGATAAGAGTTTGTAGTATGCACAGATGCTTGCAAGAAGGGACTTGGTGGAGTCTTTATGTAAGATGGACAAGTGGTATGCTATGAGTCGCAAAAAATGAATGAGCATGAGAAGAATTACCCCACATATGATCTTGAGTTGGCAACGATCATACATGCATTGAAGATGTGGAGACAATACCTTATGGGTAGGAGATTTGTGTTGATGAGTGATCATAGTGGGTTACGATATCTGTTTTACCAATCGAACTTGAATGGTAGGCAGGTTCATTGGTTGGCCATGATCAGTGAGTTCGATTTCTAGATCAGATATATCAAAGGTAAAGAGAACACGGTGGAAAATGCTCTTAGCAGCTATGAGCTCCTATGGGACAAACTTACATGATAGGATCTTGTAGGTAGGCCAACAGGATGTCAGGTATATGGAGATTATGCACAGGTTGCAGCAGAGTACAGGTACAGGAACATGTGGTGGTACAGGTACATGTAGTAGTATAGGTACAAGTATAGGGAGTAGTACAGGTGTAGGTGCACAAGATGTGGACTATTGCCTTACAACAGATGGATTGGTTCAATTCAAATACAACATATATGTGTCGGACAGTAGTGAGATCAAGAAGGTGATCTTGAGGGAGTTTCATGCGAAACCATATTTAGGTCACCCAAGTTATCAGAAGACACTGACAGCAGTGAAGAAATTTTATTATTAGCTGAATCTGAAGAAGGATGTAGCAGAGTATGTGGCTAGGTGTTTTGATTGTTAGCGTGTAAAGGCAGAATGTAAGTATCCAGGTGGAATGCTACAACCAATTGTAATTCCAAAATGGAAATGGGAAATCATTTCCATGGACTGCATCACAGGTTTGCCGAGGACAGTGAGACAACATGATTCCATCATGGTTATTGTGGATAGATTGATAAAGGTTGCACACTTCATTCCAATGAAGTCTACATTATCAGCTAGCGATGTAGCACAGGTATTCATCAGAGATGTGGTCAGACTACATGGTGTTCCAAAGAAGATTGTGTCAGACAGGGATGTAAAGTTCACTTCCAAGTTTTGGAAGGAGTTGTTTGTAGGTTTGGGCATAGAGTTGGCCTTAAGGACAACTTATCATCCACAGACAAATGGACAGACAAAGAGGGTCAATAAGATATTGGAGGACATGTTGAGGATGTATGTGATGCATTAGCAACGAAAGTGGGAAGAGTATCTTCCACTAGTACAGTTTGCTTACAACGATGGGTATCAAGAATATTTGAGGATGAGTCCATTTGAGGCATTTTATGGGCGGAGTTGCAATACTCCTATCAGTTGGAGTGATCATGTTAACAAGGTGTTGATTGGACTGGACATGGGACAGAAAATGAAGGTAATCAAGAAAAATCTAAAGGTAGCACATGATAGGCAGAAGAGCTATGTATATCAAAACAGGTTGTCCAAGGAGTTCTAGGTTGGGGAACAAGTGTACTTACACATAACACTAAAGAAGAGCTCCTTACGGATTGGATCATGTGTCAAACTGGCACCCCGGTTTTGTGGACCCTTCAGTATTATTAAGAGGATTGGTCCAGTAGCCATCGACTTGCACTTCCTCCAAAAGTGAAAGTCCATGATATTTTCCATATGTCATTGCTTAAGAAGTATGTTAAAGATGATGATCATGTGATTGACTGGTCTATATAGTAGGTGGAGCCAGATGGAGAATTCTAGCCGGAGCCTCAATGTATATTGTAGAAAAAGGTGCTCATGCTCTAGAACAGAGCAATAGAGAAGTTTAAAGTGCAACGGAAGCACTTTGGGCCTGATGAAGGTACATGGGAGATGACAGATCAGATTTAGGCTATGTATCCTTCTTTGTTTGCCGATTGAGGCAAAGCAGTTTTGGTATGGTGTTTTGGTATATGTTTTGGTACATGTTTTGGTTATGTTTGGTATATGTACATATGTATATGGATGTAAATACCACCATGAGCTATGTTATAAATCTCCAATAAGCGGTATGGGTGTTATGTCATTATGATGTTATTATTTGTTATGTTTTCATGTTGGTTTGCTTCTCAGGAGGTTAATAATTGTAAATACTGCAATGAGTTAAGTTATAAAGCTCCATTGACATTATGTTTTTCTTATAGCAGTCTTGTAGTTATAGGTGTTGTTGAACACCGAGGATGATGTTCCCCCCAAGAGCGAGGGTTCTGTAACAACCCCGGTGAAAATTCCATGTAATAAAAATTAATAAAGGAAAAATAATAACCACGGTTGGTGGGACACTTATTACAAACTGAATGTTGGGAAAGACATCCTAGTGTGGGTGTTCATTTGGTTATTAATGGCTAAGGAAATTGGCAAAGGCAATGACTAAGGATTTGGAAAGACAAATGACATTTTTGGCACATTTATTTATGAAAATAATGGAAATTTGGAGAAAAGGGAGGTGAAAGGTCACAGGTTGCATGTGAGGAAGAAAATGAAGGAAAATAATGGAAAATGAAGAAAATAGAGGCCTCATTCATAAAAAGGGTTATGAGGACCAAAAACATCTGAAACTTGTCCCAAAATAGAAAAAATGCACTCTCAGCCTCCTACCAATCGAAACAACATGCTGCCAAATGCCTCCTCCCTGCTCTTTCCACCTATCATGTTTTTATAATGGGTTTTTGGACAAAATCCCATTTAAATTGGGGCTTTCTAGTTCACAATAGAGGCCGGTGGCGTGGAAGGATTGGTGGGCGTAATCGACCCATAAAAAAGTATTTTATCGTTGAGGTGATAAGACTCTAAACATCCCGAAAAACACTGAAAATCTAACCAAAAACCATTTACCCGGACTTCAAAAATCATTAAATCGGACCTATGTTCTTATTGGGTCCGAGCCCGGGAGCGCAATCGGCATATCGGGAGTGTAATAGTCCTGTTACTCGGGGATTGCTGACCATCGATCGCCGATTGCCGATATCGGCGTTGGCCGTTCACATCGGTATCCCGCTTACATATCGGCCCAGTGTCCCGATAACGGTCCAGCCGATCGTTTTATCACTGATCGCTCTGCTTGCTCGCCGATATATATATGTGTGTGTGTGTGTGTGTGTGTGTGTGTGTGTGTGTGTGTGTGTACATATGTATATGTATATATATATATATATATATATATATATATATAGATATATATATATGTATGTATATATACATATACATATGTATATGTATATGTATATGTATATGTATATATATATATATATATATATATATAGATATATATATATATATATATATATATATATATATATACATGTATACATATATATACATATATACATATACATATACATATACATATACATATACATATACATATACATATACATATACATATACATATACATATATATATATATATATATAACTGTTCCTTTAACGCAGAAGTGAAATCAGGCCATGAGGAAAAGAGCTTACCCATATTCTTATTGCTCTGCAATTTGCTCTCCCACCAAACGAGAGCGGTACTGCTCAGCTGTAGAGAGGCCAACTGGATCTTTTCCTTGTCCTCCACGATCTGCTGAATCTTGCAGTAGATCTCAATCTGCCTAATCCAATTATTAAGCTTTTCTGCATTACTTTCACCATTAAACATAGGAAGATCAAATTTAACATCTAATTTAAAGAAGGGTTTCTTAGATGCATCCTTTGAATTTCCACGATTATGGTGGTGAGAGGAGGAAGAACCTTCACTCCCAGAAGGAGAAGGATGGGGTTCTTCTCCACCATTCCCATGTGCTGAACCTTGTCATTCTGGGCTCCTCTCTTCTTCTTTCTCTAGCCTTAAAACTAGCTGACTGATATTTTCTGCCATTGAACAGAAATTTCTTCTGAAATTACGCTCCTCTTCAATATGAGCTTCATCTTCAGCCATGTTTCTTCTCCGAGGTGCACGCCCTACCTCTGGATTGAAAGGTTCTAGTTCCCCTTCGCCTCTTTGAAGCCTGTTTCTTGTTAGTATGCAAACATGCAATTCACATCTAAAAAGCCCTGCTCTGATACCACTTGATCCAGGATACTTTTGCTTATAGATGTATGAAAAGAATCACATGCAAAATTGTAGCTTAACATCGAAATTTAATGTGCACATAGGAAAAGAAGAAGAAAACACACAAAGGCACAAAAAGAAGACACCAAAGCTTGATAACAGAGTTCATCCAATTTGGACTATGTCTCTGGGCCCAGCTCAAACAATGGGGATGCCTTTCTATTAAATGGCATGAAAGAAGAGAATTTACAATCATCAACTGCATACAAGAAGCTTATACCTCCAATCTGAAAGATGGCTATGAAATGGAGACCTCAGATGGAGAAGTGGGCAGCATCAAAGCATCCATGGCACTGAAAGGGGCTGAAAACATTTGAAACTTGTCCCAAAATAGAAAAAATGCACTCTCAGCCTCCTGCCAATCGAAACAGCATGCTGCCAAATGCCTCCTCCCTGCTCTTTCCACCTATCATGTTTTTATAATGGGTTTTTGGACAAAATCCCATTTAAATCGGGGCTTTCTAGTTCACAATAGAGGTCAGTGGCGTGGAAGGATCGGTGGGCCTAGCCGACCCATAAAGTAGTCTTTTATCGTTGAGGCGATAAGACTCTAAAAATCCCGAAAAACACTGAAAATTTGACCAAAAACCATTTACCTGGACTTCAAAAATCATTAAATCGGACCTATTTTCTTATCGGGTCCAAGCCTGGGAGTGCAATCGGCATATCGGGGGTGTAATAGTCCTGTTACTCAGGGATTGCCGACCGCCGATTGTCGATTTCCGATATCGGCGTCGGCTGATCGCATTGGCATCCCGCTTACATATCAGCCCAGTGTCCTAATAACGATCCCACCGATCATTTTATTGCCAATCACTCTTCCTGCTTGCTGATATATATATATATATATATATATATATATATATATATATATATATATATAAGTCCTTTCTCCAACCCGATTGCTCTCCGGTCGCCGATCCGATTTAATTGGAGATTGACGATTGGGGGTTCCACTGGGCCTTTCTTAAATCTAGTTCCATGAATCGTCTGATTGTGATTTTGCCTTTAAGGCTTAAAACCCATTTTTAAAGGAAAAATCCTCATTTCCTTAAGGAACATAGCATCCTTCTTTTTGTGATAACTTCATCATCCGAACTCGGATTGAAGTGCCATTCGTGCCATTGGAATCAGGATGACGAGAGACATGATTTGGTCCTGAGTTGACTTCATTCTAAGTGCTTTGATTCTGAGCTTTTCCATGCCATTGTATCTGAAGATCCACCTGGATCATCTAGTTACACATAACTAAGCTACTCATGATAAAAGGTATTGGACAAACAAATAAATGAATATAGTACCAACACCACGGAGTAGACAGTACAACTGTAGTTCTATATTAATGTTGGAAGAATGATTACAACCATCTGTTGCATCAGCCTTCTCTTACCCCTCCAGCTTCTCTCTCTTTCTCCCTTCTTACCAACTTCTTATGCTTAGATTTGAGACTATGCTCATCAATCAAGTTAGCTATCCTTTCAAATGATCTAACCTCTATCAACATAGCCCTAGCTTTGCTTATGTAGCAGTTGAGTTAGGGTTGCCAAGTTCCTCCATGAGTTCCTTAGGGTAAAAGCAATGAAGTCTCCATGCTTTTCAGCTCTTTCCCATTTGCCTCCTTCATTAGGATTAGAAATCCCCCAAATAGGTCGAACTTGAGATGTTTCCTTACTTTTCTTGAGTAGATTTAGGAGCAAATATCTAGATATTTATGAGTCAATTCGCTCCTTTGACCTTTATAACTTCATTAGGATCCACTAATGTTGTTCCCGAAATAATAACTAGAGTCAGTAGGGTCACTAACGCACCCTTAGGCTTACAGAGAAGCTTTATAAAGCAGGTTGTCAGTGTATAGCCAGTGTTAGTGTGGAAACAAGGCATGTGATCTTGGTCTTTGCTTCAGTTATCATGTCTTTCCCCTCTGAGCTAATGAGGGGGTCATTTTGCTGTATAACATGCACCAGTGTTAAAGATTGCAGATCCAGACAAGAGTTTGTAGTATGCACAGATGCTTGCAAGAAGGGACTTGGTGGAGTCCTTATGTAAGATGGACAAGTGGTATGCTATGAGTTGCAAAAAATGAATGAGCATGAGAAGAACTACCCCACACATGATCTTGAGTTGGCAACGATCATACATGCATTGAAGATGTGGAGAAATACCTTATGGGTAGGAGATTTGTGTTGATGAGTGATCATAGTGGGTTACGATATCTATTTGACCAATCGAACTTGAATGGTAGGCAGGCTCAGTGGTTGGCCATGATCAGTGAGTTCGATTTCGAGATCAGATATATCAAAGGTAAAGAGAACAGGGTGGAAAATGCTCTTAGCAGCTATGAGCTCCTATGGGACAAACTTACATGATAGGATCTTGTAGGTAGGTCAACAGGATGTCAGGTATATGGAGATTATGCACAGGTTGCAGCAGAGTACAGGTACAGGTACATGTGGTGGTACAGGTACATGTAGTAGTATAGGTACAAGTATAGGGAGTAGTACAGGTGTAGGTGCACAAGATGTGGACTATTGCCTTACAACAGATGGATTGGTTCAATTCAAATACAACATATATGTGTCGGACAGTAGTGAGATCAAGAAGGTGATCTTGAGGGAGTTTCATGCGAAACCATATTTAGGTCACCCAAGTTATCAGAAGACACTGACAGCAGTGAAGAAATTTTATTATTAGCTGAATCTGAAGAAGGATGTAGCAGAGTATGTGGCTAGGTGTTTTGATTGTTAGTGTGTGAAGGCAGAATGTAAGTATCCAGGTGGAATGCTACAACTGATTGTAATTCCAAAATGGAAATGGGAAATCATTTCCATGGACTGCATCACAGGTTTGCCGAGGACAGTGAGACAACATGATTCCATCATGGTTATTGTGGATAGATTGATAAAGGTTGCACACTTCATTCCAATGAAGTCTACATTATCAGCTAGCGATGTAGCACAGGTATTCATCAGAGATGTGGTCAGACTACATGGTGTTCCAAAGAAGATTGTGTCAGACAGGGATGTAAAGTTCACTTCCAAGTTTTGGAAGGAGTTTTTTGTAGGTTTGGGCATAGAGTTGGCCTTCAGTACAACTTATCATCCACAGACAAATGGACAGACAAAGAGGGTCAATAAGATATTGGAGGACATGTTGAGGATGTATGTGATGCATTAACAACGAAAGTGGGAAGAGTATCTTCCACTAGTACAATTTGCTTACAACGATGGGTATCAAGAATATTTGAGGATGAGTCCATTTGAGGCATTTTATGGGCGGAGTTGCAATACTCCTATCAGTTGGAGTGATCATGTTAACAGGGTGTTGATTGGACTGGACATGGGACAGAAAATGAAGGTAATCAAGAAAAATCTAAAGGTAGCACATGATAGGCAGAAGAGCTATGTATATCAAAACAGGTTGTCCAAGGAGTTCTAGGTTGGGGAACAAGTGTACTTACACATAACACTAAAGAAGAGCTCCTTACGGATTGGATCATGTGTCAGACTGGCACCCCGGTTTTGTGGACCCTTCAGTATTATTAAGAGGATTGGTCCAGTAGCCATCGACTTGCACTTCCTCCAAAAGTGAAAGTCCATGATATTTTCCATATGTCATTGCTTAAGAAGTATGTTAAAGATGATGATCATGTGATTGACTGGTCTATATAGTAGGTGGAGCCAGATGGAGAATTCTAGCCGGAGCCTCAATGTATATTGTAGAAAAAGGTGCTCATGCTCTAGAACAGAGAAATAGAGAAGGTTAAAGTGCAACGGAAGCACTTTGGGCCTGATGAAGGTACATGGGAGATGACAGATCAGATTTAGGCTATGTATCCTTCTTTGTTTCCCGATTGAGGCAAAGCAGTTTTGGTATGGTGTTTTGATATATGTTTTGGTACATGTTTTGGTTATGTTTGGTATATGTACATATGTATATGGATGTAAATACCACCATGAGCTATGTTATAAAGCTCCAATAAGCGGTATGGGTGTTATGTCATTATGATGTTATTATTTGTTATGTTTTCATGTTGGTTTGCTTCTCAGGAGGTTAATAATTGTAAATACTGCAATGAGTTAAGTTATAAAGCTCCATTGACATTATGTTTTTCTTACAGCAGTCTTGTAGTTATAGGTGTTGTTGAACACCGAGGATGATGTTCCCCCCAAGAGCGAGGGTTCTGTAACAACCCCGGTGAAAATTCCATGTAATAAAAATTAATAAAGGAAAAATAATAACCACGGTTGGTGGGACACTTATTACAAACTGAATGTTGGGAAAGACATCCTAGTGTGGGTGTTCATTTGGTTATTAATGGCTAAGGAAATTGGCAAAGGCAATGACTAAGGATTTGGAAAGAAAAATGACATTTTTGGCACATTTATTTATGAAAATAATGGAAATTTGGAGAAAAGGGAGGTGAAAGGTCACAGGTTGCATGTGAGGAAGAAAATGAAGGAAAATAATGGAAAATGAAGAAAATAGAGGCCTCATTCATAAAAAGGGTTATGAGGACCAGTATACAAACTTTTTTCAGTTCATTTTTGGAACTCTCTCATTATTGTTTCTCTCTCATACTCTTAGATAATTATAGTTTTCTTGGAGCACTCTTGGAGGGTGTGGTACAATTGGATTTTTGGAGAAATAAGGCAAAGGCAGAGTAGGAAAGCACAAGAGGATATTAGGATCAACAACTACAATAGGTTTTGCATTCAGGTACCGAGTTGCATGTATTATTTCCTCACTAGTTTTGGCATGCATGACATATGCATGTGGTTTATTGGTCATGATCTGGCATTGGCATGGAGGATGGCCGAGATTAACAATCGATTTTCCTAGCCTTGCGATTTCCTGGATAGCCATGGTGATTGTGGATTTATTTACTTGTTTTGTTTTGGTTGGTTCTCATGTTCCCTTAGCTTGGGTTGAGTTACTACTCCTGAAAACCTTGGTTGGACAAACACTCTGGAAGCCCTATAACAACTTGGGTTGAGTTACTAGTCATAGAAGCCTTGGTTGGAGAAACACTCTAGAAGCCATTGGTGGGTTGAGTTACTAGTCCTGGAAGCCCTAGTTAGACAAATGCTCTAGAAGCCCAAAATAGGCTATGGGTTGAGTTACTAGTCCTGGAAGCCTTGGTTGGACAAATGCTCTGGAGCCCTAGAAGGCTTGGATATAGGCTAATCTAATGATGGTTTTGTGATGTCTGACCATGAGGTGGAATCACTATTTGATGGGTTGAGGTAAATGGCCTCTGGAAGCCCTAGATGGTTTTGGATTTATGTGTTCTATGAGATCCCACATTCATGTTTGGAATATGGCATGGAGGTGAATGGCTGAAGAGAGATTTGGCTCAGCCATTCTATGGTTGGGTGGAACATGGGAGTCCGATCCCGGGTTTGGATTTTACATCATCAATATGAGGTTATTTCGCCTTGTATTTCTATGAGTATTATACTGGTTTATGTGTGGATTATATGGCTATGATTTCCTTGGTATTTCTGTTGATATCATGCCGGTTATGTATATGTTTTATGACAGTAGCCATGTATGGCTCTCATCATGTTTCTATTTGTAAATGAATGAACAATGTATCTATGACCTAGTGGATGAAATGACAGTTAATGTGTTGAGGCATTAATGCTTCTTAGCGATTCTCAACTAAGTATGAGATCATATGTCCAGTTGAAGTTCAGGGGTTTTGTTGCCTTTGAAAGGAAAGAAATAAGAGCATATCGGAGGTTTGGGAGCATGTTGCATATCGCAATCGGAGCTTTCTGAAAGTAGCAGCAGGGAAGGACAGAGAAAACCAACGATCAATGATCACCGATATTAGAGATCGGAGGTCCAAGGCATAGTGTATAGTGCTTATTGGAGGTTCCAGCGATCCCACATATCAGCGATTGCAAATGTCAGAGGACCAATAGTGGAGTGATCGTTGATATCTCAAATCAGAGACCAAAGGTCCTGTATGGTGCATCAATGGGCTCACATATTGACGATCGCACCTAATAGCCATGTGACATATAGATGATCGTAACTACCCAAACATATCACAAATTAACAATCCGCGATTTCAATTGACCACTCCTAAGAAGTCGCGGGAGGAATACGTCGATAAGTGTAAATCACCGGGAAAGGCCAAAAATGATTTGCAAAGAAAATCAGTTAAAACATAGGGGAAGGCGAGCCTTTTCTCTCTCCTCCAAGGGGCCACATGGCAGAGTGTTATTGATCCGGTAGTGACACGTGGCACTGATGATGTCATCAATCGGTAATCGACGACTGGGGGTAGCAGCTCATTCTGCATGACAAGGAATTCACCGATTACGAACCTTCAATAAAGAGGGTAAAGTGGATCAGAATGCGTTGTTCTGTGAGGTCTTTTAATACAAAAGTCTTGAGGTAATAACTGCCCGATAATGGAATACAGGGCTTTAAAGATGCAATGGGTTGGTAGTTGAAACATTTAAGAAGGACATGGAGCATTCAAAAGTTGGCATGGGCTGACCTCGTAAATCCCCTCGTGACAAGAAAACAGGGTCAACACAGACAGGGTAAGTGAACTCAACTGTACCACGCCCAGGCCTGGTGTGAGTAAATGAATGTATAAAATCTCAAGAGGACTTGATGATTCAACATGGAGGTCCATACATAGGGAAGATGAAGTACTGCCTAGATGACCTCGGTTGTTGTATCGTGACGTGAAACTCACAACAAAACGACTCTCAGCTCTATAGAACAAGAGATTCAAGTAGTAAAGGCAGAAGTGACTGGAACCAGCTGATTACCAGAGAAGGAAGATCATGACAAATCAATTACCCAATCAAAGGCGATACTAGGGATGGGCAAGGATATATTTTTCTGGTGTTTTCATCTAATTGTTGACTTGTTTTGTTATCATGTAATGTGTCACAATTTAATGAAGCTATTAATATTTTGTAGTCATTTTTGGGCCACAGAGCCATCCCAAGTTGAGGTAGCTAGTTGATTTGATAGCTGAGGCTCAGCTGAGATATTTTTTTGTAATTACTGTTCAATGCTCCCCTCTCCAGATAAATAGTGGGAAGCAACACTTCACAGGGGTTCAGAATCGTAAAGAAAGAAATACATGTTATTTTCGAGACAATATGACTTTATGATATGCATCTTTTAGAATATCAATGAAATGTGGTGATTCGTCCTTTGAGTACTAAAGTATGTTACCCCTCTGTTTAAATTCCATTATGTTCATGCTTCCTCTTCGATTTCATGTAATTGTAGCTGCTAGAAATGTTTCATATGCTCTTATAGATTCATTTGTATTAACTCGTTAATGCACATGCTTGTATGTATCTTTGAGATTATATCTTTAAATTTGTGCTCCATGAATCATCGCACCCAATCCTCTTTCATCCATTATGTCTATCTTTAACTTAGATAACTGTAGAATTCTTGATGTTTCAAGCTCTATATGATGAGTTATTCTATTTTTAACTCAGATAAGTGTAGAATTCTTGATGTTTCAAGCTCTATGTGATGAGTTATTCTGTCTCCTGATCTTCTTTCATCGCTCTGCCAAAGCTGATTAAGCTGTAGGTCCTTGAACTACTCGACCTCCACTAGTTTATACATATATTTCTGTGAGTTGTATATGTGAAGAAATACCAAAAATACATGGCTTATGTCTTTAGATGAATGAAGCAACCCAGGTTGTATATATATATATATATATATATATATATATATATATATATATATGTATCTATAGATATATAGATATATGTACAAAAAATGTTTGTGATATCTCCAGTTTCCTGAAAATCATATGAGACACACAAAATCTAGATGTTCCAAGCACTGGTCTTGCAAGCAATCTAAGTTTGTCTCTGGAACGACAAAAATATGTTTGATGAAATGCTTGTCATGTCTAGTAGGGGTCTAGTCAAAGTTTTATTCAAGTGATTTCATTTGTACTGCCATTTCCCTGTTATCTTTCTATTCTGAGAGTTTCATTCAATTCTGGGCAATGACCTATGCTATGGGCCTGAAAAAGTGGCTCAAATCTAGGGGACGCTGGCACAACACTAAGAAAAATAGTCCCTAGATGCTAGTATGTCTTGTCATGAGAGCATCTAGAGCCTCCTGGACGCTGGTAGACCTATAGCATGGGAGCGTCCGATGGTCAAGTGGTCCAAAATATTAGTCAGACATAGGGGATAGTTGGCAGAAAGGTTGGGATGGTTCCTGAGGGTCCTAATGCTAATGTTGAAGGTCTGTATGGTGTGTTTTTGTTAGTTCCACTTCCTTAATGTAAATTAGGAGGTCAAATCATATCATAGTAGCCTATCATCACATGTTTACCCCAATTTGATGGTTACTTGGGCAGATGTGGGAGGGGGGTGTTACATAAAGTTTCAGGTAATTAATTTCCAAGCTCCCACTTGATGTTGAAGATCCCAAAAATCTCTCAAGTTCTCGAAACTATTCCCAACCGATTGTGAATGTTTTGTTTTGTTGCTAATCTCTTAGACACTTTGGGAACATATGGAATGTGTTTCCAAAACATAGGGAACAATTTCCATACAACTATATAATATATATATTTTTAATTAATAATAAAATAAGTGCTTTTTTGTTTTTAAGTTTTGAGGTTTTTGGTCTAAATTAGGCTAAACAATTTTTGGTCAAATCATGCTTTTTTTTGTTTGTTTAAAATATGTTTTTGACTGCATATATGGATTTAGCAAAAACCCTTGGGGTATTGTGAAAAGTTCACAACTCAAACTTGTGATTCCAACAAATCTTTGCTAGATTTTGGGCATATTCCATTCGAAAATATGCTAAAAATGACTTCAAAACATATAAAGGTAAACTAAGACAAAATTACATCATATTTATTTATAATTTATTATTTTAAGAAAATTTAAACAAAACTAAATAAAAATTACAAATTTATAAATTTATTTATTTATATGTGGTTTGTGATGGAGTTACTACTCACTTGGATATTTATGGTCATTGACACTCTACATTCAGTTCAAACATGTGATCGTATCTATAGTGGGTTAGATATTGACCTTGGGAAGTTTCTTGATGTGCTTCCACTCTGGTTAATGATGGGATTCTCCCTCTCCTTAATTTTCATTTCCTCCATTTTCCCCTCCCTACTAGTCCCGTCTCCATTTCCAAATTTCTTTGAACTTGGCAAGGGAACCTTCTATTTATACTATTAGTTGTTTCCTTATCTTGACAATGGTCTTCTCATTGAATATTATAGTTTTGGGCTTGACCCTCTAAGTCTATGATCACTATCATAGTCTCAACCCTTTGGTATGTGGAATCCCTTAAAGCCTTTTTTGTATTATTCCTCTGGTTTGATGCCTATCATTATGAGATAAGGAGCCAAGTGTAGATGTGAAAATGTAGATGAGGCTCCTCAATGTGGTTCTTCCATCTACAAACACCCTTGGAGGTGCAATAAGAATTGAGGGAGGTTGAGGAGGAAGTAATGAATGAAAGTGATTGTCAGCGGACATTGACATTTTTGCTACCATGGATGATTGGGTACTGAATATGGATCATTAATGCAGGAACCGAAATCAATATTTATATACTATTGATCTATATTAGCATATGAAATCAAGTTTGGAAAAAGTTATGTTGGAAAAAAGTGATGTGAAGGATGAAATATTGTTGATGCTAGATCTCTAGGTGTTATTCAAGGACATGGACATGAGTTTGGAAAGTATTGAGGCATGTTTAGTTCTCGAGAGAGATCTGGGACTCGACAATACAACAAAGCCAATTCCAATCGAGGTGGATGCCTTGGCCTCCTCCTAGTCATATGGATGTTTAAATACCCCCTATTATTCTCACTTTTTGGTCTTTTGGGGCCTATTAAGGATGTTAAAGTTTGTATAGACACTCCTTTTGAAATTTTTTGTAGCAGGATTTGGCCCTATAATATGCTTATTATAGCTTTGCATAAAGTTTGTGTAGACACTCCTTTTGAAATTTATTATAGTAGGAATTGACCATATAATATGTTTATTATAACTTTGCATTTAGACTCACTTTGGATAGAGAATCTTCTTTTTAACTAATGGTCTAGTTTCACTAATGACGGGCCAAAGGTTAACAAATATTCAAGACATATGTAATATTTTTGGATATTGAAAGTCCTTAGCTTAAAAAAGTTTCTAAATCTAAAAATATGAAAAAAGATTGAATAAAGACATAACTTTTTTTGAATTAATTTTTTATTATAAAATTTTATCATAATTATTATTATTATTATAATTATAATTTTTTTTCCAATTTTTTCTTTTTATTTTTATTTTCAAATTTAATTTATTAAAATAAAATGTATAATACATCTACAAAATTGTAAATACAATTTGTTGATTTTAACATAATTTACGTAAACCTATATTTAGGAAAATAAAACCAATAAGTATCAGTAACATAATAAAGTTGATGAATTGGGCTCTCTGTTTTGATTCACTATTGGCCCTCTCACATAGCCCCACCTTGCAACATCCTTTCTCCCCATGTGCTCCTCTACCACTGCCAGGGAAAGAGTTGTAGGAGGGAGTGAAGCTTTCACTCCCTCCTATAGCAAGGTAGTGACTAGGGACCATAACCCCCATCAACATTGGCTCAATGGAAACTCTAATCCAAAAAAGGACGCTAATTTAGGTAAGAACAAAAGTGCTACTCCCATTTTATTTTCCAACCATAGAACCCTTGGTAGCTATCTCCCTAAGACAACTATGGATCCAAAATTTGAATTTTGTTCAACTCGTGTTGGTGAATACATCCAGTGCATGATAGACCACACCTTGATTAGCAAATTCATTTGAATATGGCATTCTGGAAAAGTGCTATTCTATTGGATCCAACAAAAATGGAAACCAAAAGGCCAAATCAAGTTGGAATTAGGTACAAATAGTTTATGTAATGTCATATTTTCCAAATTAGAAGGCATAACTCAAATATTTGAAAATGCCCCCTACTTCTTCAACTCTATAGGACTGTACATATGATACTAGACAAACAGATTTGTCCCAAACAAAGAATATTTTTACAATGCCCCCAATTTGGATCACAATGTACTCCCTATCCTAAAATTTTGGGATGAGGATATATTAGTAGGAATTGACAATGCCTTGGGGCACTTTGTCAAAGATTTAGAAGCCACAAAACAAGAAAAGTATATTTTCTATGCTCATAACTATTTATATAAATATATTAGAGCCTATTTTGGAATCCATTAACATGTATTACCAAGACGAACTATGGAAACAAACCATATATTATGAGAATATACCAATTCCAATGTTGATGATGCCATGAATATGGCCATATTTATTGCAATTTCCCTCTCTTCACCCCAACCTCACTATAGGTTTTAACCCTGTACAGTAATTACATGCAAACAAATTCTTAAAAAATAGAAAATAAACAATGGTGAGAGCACAAAACATAAAACATATATACACAAAAATTTTCCCTGGATCCCAAAACTAGAACTTCTAGATTGATTATTCATTATAATCCTTTCAATGTTATAATACATCTATATATATATATATATATATATATATATATATATATATTATATATATATATATATATATATATATATATATATATATATATATGTCGAATCATTCATAAACCCTGGATTAGAACATAACCATAGTTCCCTTAACCGAATCTACAAAATACCATGGGCATAAAACCATCATGCCTAAAAACCATGTGCGAAATCGATGCACAAAACCATAGGTAGGTCCCCCACCTAGTATAGGGTCCAAAATTATTTTTCTTGGGGTGTTGCCCCAAACCCCATAGAGGGGGGCTACCACCCCCTTAAAACCCCCCAACAGGGGGGCTTTCGCTCCACCGCTACGCCTGACGCAATGAAGGGGCAGCTGGTCACCCCCCCTCTAACCCCTTGGCTTCGCGCGTGGGGCTAATCATGGAAATAATATAACACACACCCAACATTCTCCCCACTTGTTGTTTTCTTTCCACGTAGGGGGTCACAAGAGAGCTTAGTCATTGGTCCACCCATGCAATGCCCATTATTTCTCTACACCAAGAAAACTTCTCAGTGCTCACAGACTTGGTCAATGCATCTGCAATATTATTCAAAGTGTCCACCTTTACCAGCAACACCTTTTTGCCCTCAACCATATCCCTCACACAGTGATATTGAAAATCAATGTTCTTTGTCTTTGAATGATAAGCAGGGTTGTTTTCCAAGAAAATTTCACTTTGGCTATCACAATCTATCCTTATAACTCGTAGTATTAACCCCATACTTGAACACAATCTTTGCAACCAAACTGCTTCCTTTCTTGCATGAGTGGCTACCATGTATTCTTCCTCTGTAGTTGAAAGTGCCACTATGGGCTGTCTCTTGCTCATCCAACTGACTACACCTCCAAATAGGTTAAACATGTACCCACTTGTAGATCTTCTCTGGTCTAGATCTCTAGCCAAGTCTATATCAACAAAGCCACGTATGTCCAAAACTCTGTCCAATCTTGGTATTCCCTGGTAACACAAACCATAATCACTAGTGCCACAGAAATACCTGAAAACCCACTTCACTGATGTCCAATGATCCTTCCCTGGTTTTGACATAAAACTGCTCAAAACTCCCACTGCATGTATAATGTCTAGTCTAGTACAAAACATTGCATACATCAGGCTACCGACTGCACTTGTGTATGGAACACAGGACATGTCCTCTTCCTCTTCTTGTGTCTTGTGACATTATTCAATAGATAAATTTACACCTACAGGAATAGGAACCTTCACCGATTTACTGTCATGCATATTAAACCTCTGCAATATTGTCTCGACGTACTTCCTCTAGTTTAACCAAAGATTCCTCTTATCCTGATCTCATTTAGTTGCTATGCCCAAAATATAGTTTGCATCACTGAGATCCTTCATGTAGAATTTGGAGGACAATTGGGTCTTCAAATCCTGGATAATTTCTTTGTTATTTCCAATCAACAACATATCATCCACATACAAGACCAAATAAATAACATGGTCACTAATTAATTTAAAATACATATAGTGATCTCCTTTACTTTTGGTGAAGCCAAGTCCTCGTATATATGTATCAAATTTCTAATACCACATCTTTGGTGAATGTTTTAACTCATACAAAGAGTTTTTTAACATGCTTACCAGTTCTTTCTTACCCTTCACCACAAATCCTTCAGGTTGCTTCATGTAGATCTCTTCTTCTAGATCCCTGTGAAGAAATTTTGTCTTCACATCCATCTGTTCTAGCTGAAAATCAAAAGCAGTAGCAATAGATAAAAGTAATCTAATAGAAGATTCCTTAGCAATAGGAGAAAAAATATCACCAAAATCAATTCCTGGCACTTGGGAATAACCTTTTTCTACAAACGAAGCTTTATATTTCTCCATCTTGCCTTCTGCATTCTGTTGGGTGTGGAGCCTGATTATCTTCTTTATTCAGAGGTATCGCCACATTGGACCCCAGTTCATAATGTGGCGGCAACACCGCCCATAAATGTGCGCCACCAGGGGGGTATTATTTGGAGCCCCCCCTAGCGCGGGATCGGGGGAAGCACCCTCGAAGCTAAAAATAGATGTAAAATTGCCTTGTAAAATGTTGTAATTTCATAGCCAATATGGGACGTTCATTAGGTGGAGATCTAATGGTAGAAGTTATGTTTAATTTAGGGTTTTTTGCCCTAGAAGGAAACCCCTCGCTATATATGAGGGAATTGTATTGTGGCTATGTAGATCTGTATTTTGAGCAAGGAAGAGAGAGGAGATTGAAAGCGAAGAGGGAATTACATCAGATCTCTTGTAGGTTGTATATCTTCATTTTGTTGGATAATATAAAAGGAAGGGCTAGCTATTTCTTCGTGGACGTAGCCCAAATTGGGTGAACCAAGTATATCTTTGTCTCTCTTGTTTTATGTGTTTTCTATGTTTATATTTCTACAATATTTTATGTGTTCCATTGCTCTGTAATATATCATTTCCTAACACATTCATCTTCTTCTTAAACACCCATTTTCTTCCAATGGGTTTCCTTCCAGCTGGAAACTCCACCAAATACCAAGACTCATTTTTGTGAAAAGATTCCATTTCATCAACCATGGCCTCTTTCCAAAGTTTACCATCCTCTGAATCTACTGCCTCCCTGACAGTTCTGGGATCTATTGACAGTGTTGGACCCGCCAACATTCAGAGGATCTCCCCAGTAAGAAGTCCCAACTAGACCTTAGACCGGTTGGAGTGGGAGTCCCAGTAGTGGGTGGTAATGTAGTGTCTTAACTGCGATAACGCACAAAGCTAAGTATGATGACTTTGGTCAGAAGCAAGTGTGTGACCTTGGAGCGAGTCAAGTGAGATGCATGGGAGTTCTAACACACATAGGGAAAAATGAAGTGTGCCCCTTAGAAGCTTGTAATAGTATGCATCTCTAAAGGAACACACAAGTAGAATGACATCACAAGATGAAATGCAGAATACTCCACAAACCAAAGTGATGGGTTAATCCAACACCACGCATTTAACAAGATTCATACAATTGCATACAAAGTAGTTCATAAGAAAATGCATAATTCAAACAACATACATTTCTAAAGCAACCAGAATAGTCCAACTACAATAACCACATATGCATGAAAGCGTGTTGGCTCAGTTATTATAATTATAAGTGAAAGTTCCATCCATACATACACCATTGAATACCACTATTCCCAATAGTGGAACATTACAGTCAATAACACCTACTCATCCAAAGAAGTATACTCGCTCTACGCTGTGGAAAAGCCAAGGCTCATCACAATACTCCCAAGCCTTCTCTAAGCCTAGTTTAGCCAAAATCATGGCTCCCCAAAGCCTCTTCTATGAGTTATGAGGTTCTAATTATAACAAAGGTTAGGGTGACCCTTCAAATTCCCCTTTGTGACTCTTTGAATACCTTCCATGACTCTTCAATTTCTTTACAAATAACTCATTACATTACATAGTGTCTGTTCACATTCCACTAATGACACTTGGAATTTCACTTACAACATATTTACAAATAATACACATTTTCCACATGTACCCATGTGAGACAAAATAGGTTAGAGATAGCCTAACAGGACAAACACTATGTTATGTACTTAGGGGGGATAATATGGGGTACCAAGGGGGGTACCCAAGGTAATAATGTAATAATGGGATGAGCCATAGTAATAAATAAGGTGGTTAACCCATGTCATGTAAGGGACCACAAGTAGTTAATAATAATGTAAGGGGCCCATGGTATTAGTTGATGGTATGAGGAAACCATGGTAATGATACATGATATTGTATGTATGAGGCCTATATGAAGGCTAGAGACTCCACATGGAGAGATATGAAGATGAAGAGAAGTATTCTTGTATGAACAAGCATATGGCTAGTGGAGTGTTCTCCTTCCTTAAGGAGTGAATGTATGGTGTTGCCCTACCATAAGGGTTTGATAATAAAGAATCATTTCATCTTATTCTTGGGTTTATTTGCATTGTCTTATATTTCATATCAGATCTATAATATTTCTGGATCAGATATACAACAAGTGGTATCAGAGCTCTTTCTTGGGCAAACCGTGGAGAATTTTTTTCATTTTTGCAGGATTTTTCGGGTGGTGAATTTGCAGATCAGATATGTATGTTTTGGTGTAAGATCTGCAAAATCTAATTGCAGATCTATATTTCTTGTGCAAAAATAGCCGATTTCAAAAAAAAAAATCAGTTGAATCGGAGCCCGGATGAAGGAGATATCGCTGATCTAAAAATCAGTGGGGTTGCAGACAATTTTCAGGGCAGCGATTTTGCGGCGCAGATCTAGACGTCCTGGAACAAGATCTGCAAAATCTAATTGCATATCTGGATTCTTTGTGAAAAAATACCCAAATTCAAAAAAAAAATCAGTTGAATCGGAGCCCGGATGAAGGAGATATCACTGATCTAAAAATCAGTGGGGTTGTAGACAATTTTCAGGGCAGCGACTTTGCGGCGTAGATCTAGACATCTTGGTATAAGATCTGCAAAATCTAATTGCAGATCTGGATTCTTTGGGAAAAAATACCCAACTTCAAAAAAAAAATCAGTCGAATCGGAGTCCGGATGAGGGAGATATCGCTGATTTAAAATCAGCTCTTTTTGCAGAAATTTTGGGTGACGCTGGGAGAGTAGCAGCGCAGATCTGGAATTCTAGTGCCTGGATCAAGATTTCTATCACATGGGCAGATGCAGAATGATTGTTCCATTTCTGAAAACAGGTCATAATAAGGATTCTGAGCAATATTGACGAAACTGTGACCATTTCAAATTTTCACCAATTTTTTGTGATGGCGGGCCAAGATTGGAGTTTGGGGGACTTGTATGACTTTGATGGTTCTCATCTAGCCAAATGGCTAGCAGAAATGGAGAAATGTTTTAGTTTGTATTACATCAAGGATGATGAGGCTCGGCTGAGAATGGGACAAACGTACTTGGACAATGAAAGACGACAATGGTGGCAAGAGCATCAACGTTCCAATGGAAGGTTTTTGACTTGGGATGCCTTCAAAAAAGCTCTTATAGATCGCTTTGACCGTAAATCTAATCTTGTGGATAAGCTCACACAGACAGACACACATCCTAGCAAAGATTTTATTTTTACAGGAAAGAAGGAAACCAAGGAACCAAAAAGGTTATTTTTTGCTGGTATCTCTGTATTGCAGGTTCATGGATTCATTCAAAAGGAGAAAATCATTGTGTCTATAAATCCGAGTTGCAAGCAAAATCTCATAAATGTCAATTTGGCAAAAAAATTGCAAGTCCCAGCAAAACAAATTGAACATACACAGGTTGATAATGAGGATGTTCAAGTGTACAAGGATTTGAAGATTTCTATGGATAAATATGTGTTGCATGGTGATTTTTATGCTTCAGAGATGGATAATATGGATGTTCTTTTGGGATATCCTTGGATGGAATCCGTGGGTACTATCAATATTAATGTGCAGAAGAAATTCCTGAAGCTATGGTATAAAAAGAAGAAAATTACATTACAGGATATTTCCATTCATAAATAGGTAGAGCACATGGAGGCTGAAGCAGAAGATGTTCCAGGGACTGACATATCAGATGATGAGCCTTTGATGATCGACAATCAAACACAAACAGAGGCTGCAGAAGAAAAGGTTACAGGTGATGATACATCAGAGGAGGGCTCAGTGGTTGAAGTCATATTGAAAAAGAAGACACCACAACAGGCACCACAGCAGGGTGAAGTCAAGCAAAAGCCATCGTGGGTTAAAACTTCAACATATCATCACCCACATCACCCCGCAAGACAACCATCAAGATGGAAACCAAGTAGTCACATGACGGATAGAAAGGAGAGACGATCCACCTACTACACATCAACACAGAAGAGCTGCCACGGTCAACTTCCATCTCAAGCGAGCGAGGCACCAACGAGATCGAGGGTTCACCTTTCTCTTGGATGGCTAGATGCACGTGCATGGTATCAATGGACTACTCTTTTGAGTAGATCTTATTATTTATGTTCTTCCCATGTTTCGGGGACGAAACATGTTTAGGGGGGTGGAATGTTATGTACTTAGGGGGGATAATATGGGGTACCCAAGGTAATAATGTAATAATGGGATGGGCCATAGTAATAAATGAGGTGGTTAACCCATGTCATGTAAGGGACCACAAGTAGTTAATAATAATGTAAGGGGCCCATGGTATTAGTTGATGGTATGAGGAAACCATGGTAATGATACATGGTATTGTATGTATGAGGCCTATATAAAGGCTAGAGACTCCACATGGAGAGATATGAAGATGAAGAGAAGTATTCTTGTATGAACAAGCATATGGCTAGTGGAGTGTTCTCCTTCCTTAAGGAGTGAATGTATGGTGTTGCCCTACCATAAGGGTTTGATAATAAAGAATCATTTCATCTTATTCTTGGGTTTATTTGCATTGTCTTATATTTCATATCAGATCTATAATATTTCTGGGTTAGATCTACAACACACTATGACTTAGAAGTTTGGGGAAAGACCAACTCGACAACCTCCACTTGATGCTTCTCAGTGATGTACTGATGCCAAGCTTGGTATTGTGCTATGATGTCCCTAAACTGCTTGATGGTGTCTTTTTGCGAGCGGACTCTTGCCTCCATAGCTTTTGGATATATGGTCTTGGAACCTTTGTCCAACTCATCCTGAAGCATGTGTGTTGAGTGATAAAAAAGGTGTCTTTTAACCCCTATTTACCCTACATTAATTATCAATCCAGGCATGAATTTTTTTCTCAAGAGTGTACTCAGTCTGAGGCGGTCACTTGTTCAAGAGTAATGTTTGCAGTATAGTGCTTACAAAGGTAAATGAATGCTGTAAACAAAATCTAATTGCAATGGCAAGAAACTTAAATGATCTGTAACTAAATCATTCACCCGAGAAACTACAACAATCATCAGTCAAGGATGCAGTAATGATAACTCTTTCCCCTGTAAACTGATGTGAATGAAAATCAATCACAGACAGGATCTCCAATCTGAGAACTTAGACAATAGTAGTCAATGTTCGTTACAGTTGTAGATCTTTCTATCCACACTAAAGCAAATACTGGAAATAACAATTCGATTAGCAGAAAAGGAACAACAACTAAATCTATTGAAAAGGTCGAACAACAAAGCTTAATCTACAGAAATGAATTAAGCAGCAATCTTAACCGAAAGGAATTGAACAACAATCTTTAACTAATAAAGGAATTGAACAACAATCTAAGAAAGGAATAGAAAATCAAATTAAGTGTAACCACACAACGAATATAGAGTAATTGAATCAGTAATCTTATTCTAGCATGATGGACATTAACCATAGGTATAAAGGAATGACAATTGCAGTTATAATTGAACGACAGTTAAATGAACAGCAATCGCAACTGTAAATGAACAAAAAAATTTGAATTAGACAGTGCAATATTGTTTTAGAATGAACAACATGGCATTTTAAGTTGTGAATAATAATCTTGCTATCCAATTACGAATTCGATATAACAGAGCAATTCAGTGAAGTGTTCAGAAACTGAAGATTATCGAATAAAGTGAATTAAAGAAATGCAAAGGAAATCAAACCACACATGACTGTAATTGTAAAATAGTGATACAAGAAGCAAGTGGATCCACTAGGGCCGGGCCCTTAGCCACCAGGGAAGCACTGCTGCATTTACTCCAGGATCAGATAATGGAACAACAACTGAGTTATATATTAATCATAAATGGTAGAGTTACAACTATCGCTCTTCAAAGAGAGTCGATGATCAAAGTTAAGATTACAACAATAAGTTCTACAAATTGACAATAATATCTGTCCCCTGGGCTACCAACGCTGTCCCTTTTTATAATGGCCAGGCGAAAGTATCAAGAACACAGATAAGTCTTGAAGCAGCAATCCCTTAGTATCAAAGGATCCTGAGGGATTCGTGATATCTTTGATCTCCAGTTTATCGTTTTGTCTTCTTGTGCTGATGCCACATTTTCTCTTCCTTTTCTTGGACCATGTGCTCCGATCTTGATCTCCTCGTTTGGATACGGCTTCCTATCAAAGGGACAACCTTTGCTTCTACTTTGTCTTTTCCTCTCGAATAGTGGTTTTCTATTTCCTTCACTTTCTGTATAGAAAAGGACAATAATTAGTTATTTTGTATCAATCACAAATCTCCTTAATTTTGTCATAATTCTTTAACATATTACCATATTAGAATGAAAAGGAGTTATGATTCAAAGGAAAAGATAAAGAAATAAATGGTAAATACATACCTCTTCCAACGCTCAACAATGTGTAGCATTGTCTTGACCATGACAAGACCACCAATATATTTCTGCATGTTTTGTGCACTCAGATCCAAGTCATCGTTGGTGGCCTCTCGTCTTAGCTACTCTATGTACTTGTTGATCTCTAGCCAGACTTGGCTCTTATTCTTAGCTTCAGTGAGGGAACTGATTGACCGGATCCTATGTGTTCTCACCTTGCTATCCAAACCCTTATACAACCGTTCATATGAAGCCTGTATGCCACTGACGAATGAAGCGAGCTGCTCATAGTTCTGGATCAACATTTGAATCTTTGCTTTGTCTAGCTTTACCCGCGACTTCATCATCTTTGGCAAGTGAAGTGAGGCTACCTTGTACCACATTGTCCATTCTTGCACATGGGTGATAACAACATGTATGTCCCTGAGAGTTTGGACAACCCTTTTTCTCCGCTATTGAAAGCCATATAGATGGACAAATACCTTATGCATGGTGACAAATCTGTCATAGAGCTTCTACATGGTGGCCTCAAGAGTTGATACTTTAGCAAGTGTATCTTTCCTCATCTTTGACATTGTGAAACCTGTAGATTATTTTTCCTTTTTCTTGGACACTTGCAAGTTATTTGAGATCTACTCATTCTCGACTAACAAGAACTTGAAATTGGGCTTGTGGCTCCTTCATAAGCCAAAATGGAATTGACCATGGAAACTAGATTCTTTCTAACATCTGACACTATCACCCTTTCCTTCATGAATGCAGGTGACACGTGATCATCTGGGAAATTATTTCTCCATGCCTATACAATATTCCTCCGCAACTCGTCAAATGATAGATTGTACACATCCATCACTGGATCATCATCAAAGAGAACATCCTCTCCTTGCTCGCTCGAGACTAGTTCTAATACTGGAGGTGGTGGAGACTGAGAGGTGAACTCGAGTGCTCTCAGCATGAGGTTAGTGTCTTGATCCTGTGGCTTCTTCCCCAACTCCATGTCTGTAACTTCGATTCGTTTCTCAACCTGTTGAGCAAGCTCCCGATCTTGCATCTTCTCACCCTCTTCTTTAGCTGTTGGTTGTTCTGACTCCTCAACTTGTATTGGCACTGTTTTCTCTGTCATCGCACCTTGCTTTTCTTATTCTTCCTGTTTTTGCTTCTCTTCCCTCTCTTTCCTACTTAGCTCCTACTCTTCCTTCAACTTCTTCTCCATTTCCTACAACTTCCTTTTTACTTCCTCCAACCTTTACTTTTCTTTCTTCCTTCACTCTGCCATCTTTATGCATTGATGCCTATTTTCCTTCACTGCCAAAGCTGCTTTCTCAATGATACAATCTTCTTTGAACTTGTAGATTTGCTCAACCTCTAGGTTCTCAATAATATTCCTCTTACCCTTGTCCTATGCCAGTCTGTTGCTTATTTTTGTTGTTGTTGTTGCTTCCTGCGGTGCTGGTGCCTATGGAGAAACTTTCCATGTTGTGGCTATACTGACCGGTTCATTGAGCTTGGAGTAGTTGTAACAGTACCTCTAAGGGTCCTCCTATGCCTAATGAAATGTTCTATGGATCTACGGATAGTACACCTTCGCACAATGGTTCTTGCAAATACTGTGGGGATAATACATATTATAGTCTTTGGTGCTGAACTCGAACTTTACTATCTCCTTAGCTTCGGCATCTGCATCCTTCAAGCTCTTAATCTCATACAATCCAATCCACAAAGGAAGAGTGGGCCATGGTGCCTTCTTCCTCCTATGCAACCCTGCTGATAACCATATGGAGATGTGATATGAGACCTCTTGCATGACCAATTGTCCATGGCATACCTTGGTAGAACATGCAAAGGCTTCTCTCCACCAAACATCCTAATGAAGGTGCCACCAGGTGAGGCATACCAATCTGTAATGTTAAGTATTGCCTCCATTGCTTCTTGGGACATGCAAGGTGGATCCTGCTCAAAGATAAACTTGTACACTAGGATGATGAAATGGTCAGTCAGCCTTGCCATAACTCCTTGGTAGCTGCAGTCAGAAAGAAACTTGCAATAAATGTTGATGACAATATCTTTTGGTGTCCATGTCCAACTCATGCTAGGAAACTGATGATGGGCATAGATTGCATCAAGTAGATATGAAAACATGTAGAATATCTCTTTCTCATCCTTGGGTGGATTCTGGGCATTAGTCACATAAAATTTCAAATGAAGAGACAAAAAACCCAACCAGTTGAATGGCCTTCCATCATTCACCAACTGGTCCAACACAACCACCAAATTTTCTGGAACTGTCTCCGTGCTCTCTTGACCGTATAATCGGCATGCAAAGATAATCAAGAACTGGTAGGCCTTCTTGAGTGACTTTGTCTTGTAAACATGATTGGGTGTCACTCTAAACTTCAATGGATCTTTCACCCACTGCTTTACAATATCTATGGCTTTCACAAAGTTGTGGGCAGCATAGAAAAGTGCATCCATGTGGTTCATCGACTGAGGTAAATGATACATCTGTTTATAGTTATCCACCCTGAAGTTGGCAAGATGTATCCCACTGGTGTTGCTCAATATCATAGGCTCTAGATTTGTGTGTGAGACAATGTAGTGAATGATGTCCACACATGGGAAGGCATGGTACCTGCATGCAACCTTATGTAAGCCTGACTAATGAACATTGATATAAACTTTCTGATCCTCTAGATCTTCATTGAAGTCTCTTGCAAAGATATCCTTGATTTCATGCCATGTTAACTTCATGCCCTTCTCAATAAACAACTAAGTGTCTGCATAAACTAGCAAGTTCACTGACACCTGCTCAACTGCTTCCCCAATGATACTCTTGAAAATATCCTTTGATGTAGCTCCTTTGGAACCCATGTTACCTGTAACTACTAGAGAGTTTCTCAACAAATGTTGTACCTCGAGATAGAGAGGACACTCATGGCATGCAAATGTTAGATTGAAACCAAAAGCACTTCAAGAATATACCAATCAACAAATTAGGCAACTGCCAGGAAGGATTCCACAATCTTGGCTCAAAGAGGTGACTGGATTTTAGCTGGAATTAAGCATTGTGTAGTCCCAGTAGTCAGTGGGGAGGTCTTGTTGACTAGAACTGTGCAATGCATAGTTTAGTCTAGACACAGGCTAGAAGAGATTGTGCATTGTGCAGTCTCAGTGGCCAAGGCTCGGGGTTGGCTCCTAGAACTGCGTAGTGCGTAGTTGGAGCAAGGCCAGGGCAACCTCTGCACAATTACAGAAGCCAAGTTCGAGGCCTTGAGCTCCATAAATGCATAGTGCATGCTTGGGAAAACGAGATCCGAGCTAAGGAAGCCTAGATCTGCCCAAGGGAAGTGAGAAATCGAATAGATCTGAAGGATTGAATGATGCTGGGTGTAAATCTAAGTGAATGATAATGCATGTACGTGAAACAAGTGTAGGATTCAATCAAACTGAAGGAAAATGAAGCATGTGGAGAGAGTCGCTACAACGATGATTGTTAGTGTAGAAACTGGGTGATGCGTTCGACACTTGGTAAAGGTAATGAAAAACTTAAAACAACACTTATACAAGCTAAAAAAAGTTGAAAATCCAACGGTCATTAAACAAAACGAGTGAAACAACACTCTCATAAGCTAAACAAAAAAAGCGACAGAAAATGCAACAAAAGACTAAAAAAACAAGACTTACCCATAAAAGCAACGGTGATTGCACTGAAGGTTCCTTGATCTCCTTGGGAATGCCAGAGATCCAAGATCAAATGTGAAAATGAGCTTTAGCAACCCCCATTAAATAGATTTGGTCGATTTAGGGTTTATGATGTGAAGGCCAAAAATTAAGGAAAAAGCAACACTTGGTGGTAGTTTCCAAAATAACTCAAGTGTCTCCTCTAGGCTGCTAAAAATAGATCCCTATTTTCTAGAGATGCTTTTTTTATTTTTTCCTTTTTATTTTTTGGGAAAAGCTACCACACATTTCCCAGAGAGATTGCGTAGTTATGGGAAGGACTAGGCAACTCACTAGCTCATACACTAAGCAACTTCTGAGCTGGAAGCTTCTGCGCAATTTCTGGGCTGAGTGGCTCTAGCCTGCCTCTCATGCTCTGCGCAGTTTCCCAGTTGAAGATAGGTTGCTAGCTGGATTTACACAATTCTAGAGCTAAAGGCTCACTATTAGCTTGGACTGCACAATTCTCGAGAGCAAGGCTAGTTACCCTCAAGGATTCTGCAATTCACTGAGGCAAACCTGGAAGTGGGTTGAAACCAAGTCAAGAGATCAGCTTGTGGGTTGGAAAATAAATAAAGTATGAAAACACAAGCCATAATGTGGAAGATAAAGATCCATCAAAGCACAATTACTTGGGTCAGTGTGAGATGAGTTGTGGTGATTTAGGAGGGAGGATCCAAACAAAGCATAGGAACAATTTTAGAGGGTGGTTGTAGTTGCTACAACATTGGTGACACACTGGTAAAACTCTAGCTCTATATATGGACCTTGTCTCGTGTAAAGCGAGTCTAACTCTTATGGAAGTATTGTTCAATTCTTTGATTGTCATAGCTTCTTCACTAGCTTGAGTTAAAGATATAGTCCCTACCTTTATCTTTATCAACAACACACATACCAAGCCAATTCAACTGAGTTGTTTCGATTAAGGATGAGGGGTATATTGTTGCACAAGTAATATAGACTGTGAGAGTTTTAGTTGCATCTCTAGGGTTCCTCCACTGCTATCATGCCTGGATAGTACCCCGACAGAGTCACTTCAGGAACACAAGCATTTCGCCACTTCCAGCGAGCCTGGACAGTACCCCAACAAAGTTACCTGCTTCACCTCTCTTTGTAGGAAGCCTTTCTCTTCTTTCACCTTTATTTTATTTTTTATTTCATTTCATTTCATATAATTGTGCATAGGCACTTATTTATTTCATGAGGTGGAAGATGGATCCCGCCTTATTGGGAGAAGAATAGGTTGTCCCTTCAGAGAAGGATGTTTATATATGCCTCTGACATACTTGTTAAGGTTTTCCCCCCTCTCCTTACTCTACTTGATTGAGTTGACAAGGGTTAACCGAATATAGAAAACTAATTAGAGTTGGCGGTACTAGTTAAAAGTACAAGCATTGTGATTTCACCAAGGCTCACTCTGAAAGAAACGTATTTTACATCAAGGTATCATCGACTAGAAGAAATGAAAGATATTCATAAAGAGGGGAATAGACAGATAACCAAGTGTTGATAGCTGTACAAGTCCTCTTTTATTTCACCCTGCTTGTCTCAAGAAGCCAAACATGGTTTCATGCGGATACTAATCCTACTGGTGCACAAGCAAAGAAGCAAAGGAAAGAAGTAAGACAAAGACAAACAAAGTAAGAAAAACAAAATAGAAAATCAAACACTACTCCTACCCCTAAGCTAAGCAGAGCATGGGCCAACTCACATGAGGTGATATTTCCAATGCAGCCACCGACACATTGGTTGACCCATGTAGGTGATTTCATGGTTGATGAGAAAGATATTTAGGCATACAAACATAGAAGAAAGATATAGCAATGCTAACCAAAATGTTCAAAGTTTGAATACATCCACATAAAAGAAAAAATTGAAAGCACATGAAAGGCACTTTGTAGACGTATCATGGTGTTGTGTCACATTACGTGTGGACAACAAGCATGTACACACCTTCAAACTCGACAAACGAGCAAACATGAAGAAAGAAGATTTTTTTTTTTCACAACAATGCTTTCCATGTATGAATCCTCCAATGCATGAGCAACATGATCGTGTGATTCTAGTGGAGGATGCGAAAATTGTGAATTAGATTGATTTTCAATGTGAAGAGGAGAGTGATGAGGAGTCTGGGAGATTCAACAGATTTATGATCGGAAGTGGAACTGACCTCAAGGCTACGAGAACCTGACATAACCATAAGCTAAGGCTAAAGTTCCTCGACATATTGAGGAGTTCCACTTCATCAGAAGATGGATCATCAAAGACCGGTGGCTTAGAAAGATCAAAAGTAGGTGAATTAGAATTGTGATCACACAAATGAGTGAAAATATTATGACAACCATGATCAAAAAAATCAAGATGGAAAAAAACATCCTCATGATTTGATAAATCATAGAGAGGGGTTGATGAGAAACAAAAAAGATTCACCCTCCGAGTTTCCAAAAATGAAAGATGAGAGATCGAGTGGATTCGAGAAGGTAGATTTTCCTCTCTGCAATCATATGACATACTAACATCCCACGCATTATGTGAATGATCTGAAGTGGAAACATCCAGAGATATATTTTCACAAGAGGAATCAGAAATGCTAGAACCGCAAAAGATGTTAGGATAAAGCGAACGAGGTGCGACCTGAAGGAGGTCATCCTTCACCGCAACTTCTTGTTCAGATTCCCACACATACTCATAAAAAATATAACGCAGGTTGGTTGTTCAACACCAACTCTATACATAACTTGATCCTTGTGAACATCACATGTGAAGTCCGGAACGGATGAACACAACATACTAAAATCTGGAGGATCAAAGGAACCAGTGGACGAAGGCTGAGTGGATGAAACCACGTGAAAACCATCAGGCTTGTAGTTCAAATCTACGTAGAAATCCAGAGTAGGTGGGGTAGGAGGATATGATGAGAGTTCAACTGGTAGGTTCACAACTTCTCCCACCTCATCCTACGAAACTAGAGTTGTTTGATGAGAAGGGGATGAAGTATCACTTGGGATAACAACCTTGTTCGTATCAGATTTCAAAGCTCTAACACCGAGGTATGTTAGGATGGGTTCGAAAGATTCTAATTCATGTGGATTATGAGAGATGTGAACAAGATACTGAAATATTTTATTGAGAAATTTCCAGTAAACTTCATCTTTTGGAAATTCAAAACAGTAATCACAGAAATGATCATAAAAATGTGCAATTGATTTGTCAGGTGCTTTTCACAATTTTAGAATTTTGTGCTAAAGTGCTTTACGGTCATAAAAGACGAAAGCATGACCATGGAAAATTTTAGGGGCGAATGTTCGCCCATTGGAAAAATTAAGGGGTTTTAAATTTTTAGTGGGCGAATATTTTGTATCATAATACATTTTTACAAATTGCCTCAAATAGCCCACCTTATTTTAAGGGAGAGGGTAAAAAAGGTAAATTTAGCCCTTGAAATTAGGAGTTACAACCTTCCATTTGTCCTAATTTTCAAGAATAGGTTTTATTTAAGTGAATGCTATGGGCCATATACCATATTTATAAAAGAGGTATGGTAAAGTAATAAAAATATAAATAAATGAGAGGTATGGTAAATAAATAAAACATTTTTTATATTTACTCCATAAGTCACCTTATATACATGCAAGGATGTAAAAAAATAAAAATATCAATAAAGTGGAGGTATGGTAAATAAATAAAACCTCTTTTTATATTTATTCCATAACCCTCTTTCTATTTATGAAGGCTCAAAAAAGAGGTTTTCTTTAAGTGAATCCTATGGGCCAAATACCATATTTGTAAAAGAGGTATGGTAAATTAATAAAAATATAAATAAACGAGAGGTATGGTAAACAAATAAAACATTTTTTAATATTTACTCCACAAGTCACCTTATATTTAAAAACACTCAAAAAATACGTTATATTTAGGTGAAACCTACGGGCAAAATACTATGGGCCAAATACCATGGGCAGATTATTATTAATACCATGCAAAAAAACATTATTAATCCTAATATTAGTATTAATAAAAATAAAAATGGCACATGGTATTGACCCATGGTATTCACATGGAATGTAGCCTATTTAAATGGGGGAATTAAACCAGCATAGATCCATATTTACTCTGGATCTACTAAGCCCCGAGAGGTATCAAATATCGTGATATGCAAACTAGCATAGAGTGAAAAAATATTTGATCCCTCTCGGGGCTTGGTGGATCAAGAGTAAAAATGGATGTTGTAATTTAATGTATGTTAAACATTTTAACTTGGTTAAAATAAAAAATAAAATAAAAATCAATTATTAATTTTATTAATTTTTATAAATTACTAATAGTAATTTTTAAGCTCAGGTTTATGATAATCCATGGTATTGACCCATGGTAATACCATGGTATTCATGTGAGCATAGACTATTTAAAGGGGAAATTTTATCATCTTAGATCCATCTTAATTCTGGGTCTACCAAGTGCTCAGAGGGATAAATAGATTTCATCCCCCTAAGAGTGGTAGATGTGGAGTTAAGATGGATATAGGTTGGTTTTTATGATAATGAAGATATTAAATAGACTTAGGAAATTATATTGTAAAAACATCTTAAGGTGAATGGTTAAAGCGTCACTTCACAAAATTTAGTAAAAAATACCAATATCTCCATTAAATTGGTTTTTAACTTTTTCTAATTTAACAAAAAAAAATCAAAACAATGAAACCTTATCACTCTTTCCGCATCACCCTCGCAGAAGATTTCTCACCATTTTTTAAACATTCTCAATATGATATCTTCATGAAAAAGTTTAGGTGCTGATGTTGGATTAGTTGTTTGAAAAATAAGTTGGTTTGTACAACCTTTCATCTTCTGTGCTATTCTTAGTTTGTCCTAATGATCTGTAGGGGTTGGAGCCACTGCACCATATTTTCCTAAAAGGTGGAGATTGTTCACCAAAAAGGAAATTAATCTACATGTTACAACGCTGTTAAAAAATGTGAGACCTATTAGGGTAGTGAATTATGCTAATAAGCAATTTAGATTGGGAGAGACGTAATTAAATTTTATTATTTAATTGAAGATTTCCAATTAAAATAATAATAAATCTACATTTATATATTCATATATTGATTGGAAGGATTCTCACAATGGTCACTTCTTTCAATTAGATCCCCTTCAAGCCCTTGGGATACCTAATACTTTCTTATATAATATAGTTGGGGCTTGCTACTTGTTGGCATGTTGGGGTAAACAAACTTGATGTGTTTTTTTTTATCTCGCAGTTGGAGTCTATGGAATAAGTAAGAAATTTGATAACTTGAAAAAAGTGGTAGCTTGACAAAAGTTATGGAGAAAAGATTAATCTCTCCTACCTTGACAGAACTCGTTGTCAATATCAACACCTACAAGAACTTTGTTGTGGAATATTATCAAAACTAATACAAGGATATGAAAGAGTGTATTGTAAGAACCTTGACAAACATGGCCATTGAAACTTGGAACATTGTTTGTAGGAAGAGAAAATTATGTTTCCTTTTCCAAACATGTATGTTAGTATATTACAGTTTAATGAATGTGTTTTATTATGATCATATATGGTTTCATACTTTAACAAAACATTTTCCAAGACTTCACAATGTTTTATTATTCAGTAAAAAAAATTGCCAGGATCTTACAAGATTTTATAATTTAGTGAAAGATTCTCCGTCACTGTACAAGATAATATAATCTGGTGAGAGATTCGCCAAAAAAATTATATATACATATTATATTATGGATAAAATCGCCTCCCATTTTTCCTATGTATCATGGGGATTAGCCCATTTATTATACATATAAATTTAGGGTGGTTCTTAAAATTTTCCCTGAGCATGACCTAATTCTTTGATCATGTGCTTGAAAGAGTGTATAGGATTTGTGGGCAATGTGTCACACAATTGCTTGATGTGCCCTTCGAACCTGAAAGTGAACAACCCACAGAAATGTTGTCCGAGGGACCTCATTCTTGTTGCAAAAACCCAAAAAGGAACCCACGTGAATTAATAGGGATGTTACGCTTTCGCCATCAAATTTGAGTTGTGACAAGTCATCTATAACATCTGCCGACACATCGAAATTAGTAGTGTGAGAAAAACATGTTGGGGTTGTGATTGTAATATAAGTCATGAATGATGTGCATAAATTCAAAACAGATTTCAAGGGCTCAACTTGTCATCTGGTCCTCCTTCTAGCACCATAAATGCTGATGGTGCTGGACCTACCAACATTCAGGGGATCTCCCCGGTAATAAGTCCCAACTAGACCTCAGATGTTTGGAGTGGAGGTCCTAGCATTGGGTAGTCATTTAATGCCTTGATTGTGGTAGTTCACAGAGATAAGTATGATGAATTTGGTCGGAAGCAAGTGTGTGACCTTGGAGCGAGTCAATTGAGATGCATGGGGGTTCTAGGACATGGAGAGGAAAAGGAAGTGTGGCTTAGAAGCCTGTAATAGTATGCAGCTTAAAAGGAACACATGAGCAAAATGACATCACAAGCTGAAATGCGGAATAGTCCAAAAACCAAAGTGACGAGTTAATCCAACAACACACATTCAATAAGATTCATACAATTTCATACAAAGTAGTTCATAATAAAATGCATAAGTCAAACAACATACATTGCTAAAGCAACCAGAATAGTCCAACTACAATAACAACATATGCATGAAAGCGTGTTGGCTCAATTATTATCATTATAAGTCAAAGTTCCATCCATACATGCACCATTTATAACCACTAGCCCCAATAGTGGAACATTACAGCCAAGAACACCTGCTCCTCCAAAGAAGTATACGCGCTCTACATTGTAGAGAAGTCAAGATTCATCACAATACTCCCAAGCCATCTCTAAGCCTAATATTAACCAAAAGTTTTTCTCCCCAAAGCCTCTTCTATGAGTTATGAATTTCTATTTATAATAAAGAGTGGGGTGACCCTTGACATTCCCCTTTATGACTCTTTGAATACCCTCATGACTCTTCAACTTCTTTACAAACAACTCATTGCATTACATAGTGACTGTTGACATTCCACTAATGACACTTGGAATTTCACTTACAACATATTTACAAATAATATATATTTTCCACATGTACCCATGTGAGACAAAATAGGCTAGAGACAACCTAACAAGACAAATACTATGTCTCAGAAGTTTGGGGAAAGGCCAACTCAGAAACCTCCACTTGATGCGTCTCGGTGATGTACTGATGCCAAGCTTGGTACTGTGCTATGATGCCCCAAACTGCTTGATGATGTCTTTCTGATAGAGGACTCTTGCCTCTATAGCTTCTAGGTATATTGTCTTGGAACCTTTGTCCAACTCATCATGAAGCATGTGCAACATGGTTTGACCATGATAGGACCACCAATGTACTTATGCATTTTTGTGTGCTCAAATCCAAGTCATCACTGGTGGCCTCTCACCTTAGATGCTCCATGTACCTGTCAATATCTAGATAGACTTGGTTCTTGTGGTTAGCTTTGGTGAGGGAACTAATTGATGGGATCCTGTGCATTCTCACCTTAACATCCAAACTCTTATACAAACGTGCATATGAAGCCTATATGTTGCTGACAAACGGGGCAAGCCACTCATAGTTCTGGATCAACATGTGGATCTTTGCTTTGTCTATCTCTTCTTGAGCTTCATCATCTTTGGCAAGTGAAGTGGGGCTCCCTTGTACCGCATTGCCCATTCTTGCACATGGGCGATAGAAGCATGTATGCCCCTAAGAGTTTGGACAGGCCTTTTGATCCATTGTTGAAAGCCATACAAATGGACAACTGCCTTATGCATGGTGAAAAATACATCATAGAGTTTCTGCATGGTGGTCTCAAGAGTTGATACTTCAACAAGCATCACTTTCCTCAGCTTTGCCATTATGGAACATGTAGATTGTTTTTCCTTTTTCCTAGCCACTTACAAGTTATTTGCCATCTACTCATTCTTGGCTAACATGAACTTGACATTTGAGCTTGTGGCTCCTGCATAAGCCAGAGTGGCATTAGCCATGGAAACTAGATGCTTTCTAACATCTGACACTATCACTGATCAGATATTGATCAATGACCTAAGTGATAGCTCAAATTTCAAATTGTTTGAAAGAGTGTCGAACCTAAGTGACCAGATAGATCTTGTCTTCCTGATTCTGGCTCCATGAATGGTTCAAAACACCGACATTGTATGAAAAAGTTATCACAATTTGAAAAGTCCAATAAACTGCAATTTTTGAACATTTGACCAAGATTAATTTTTTTTTTGGAAAAATTGAAAAGAGTATATTCCAAGGAATATTCCCTTTTGGGGACCAATCAGGTGCCGACATGTGGCAAGCTCGAAGGCCGCCATGTGGCCCTAGAATGGTTATGCAAAATTTGTATGGGTCTGTTGAAGCCCCGAAAATCGGGTCGACAACAAGGGGGATACCCACCCGGTCCGGACCTTGGTTGGCAGCTCCTTATCCGTTTGGTATAGCAGGTCCGACTGGGGATAATGGGACCAGTTTCCCAATCTAAGGGTGTATGTGTGTGTGTGCAGAGTTGGATGTTGCTGATCTAAGAGTACTTAAAGCTAATTTAATTCAAACTTTTAAAAAAACTCTATGCTATTGTAATCTAATGAGAAACAACACATCTAATCTACGCTAACCCGGGGTGTATTTCTTCTATTATGCGATCTAAAGAGATTTCAAACAATAACTGGTAATAAAGATCATTCAGCTATCATAAGAATAGAAATCAATTAAGATAAACTACTTTGCATAAAAAGTTAGGCAAAACAGTTGTGAACAACATATCGCATAATAAGTTATTCATATATCAGACATAAATAAATGGATCCACCGTACAGAAGTGCCAAATGGTAACTCATACATTCATGCAGTAACATATAAACAACTGAAAACTGTATATCACTTTAAGAATATAAGCAGAAATGGACAAGAGATAAAAGTACCATTTATGACTAATCCTACTCATAAGCTTCAAGCAAAAAACGATTTATCTCTACTTGTTCTAACATCTACTAAGAGTACAAAAGTGCAACATCAATAGCAGACATTAAAATGCAAACATTAATAAATCTCGATCCATCCATTCATCAAAACCTCCTCTAAGGGTGCAGAAGTGCATGTTCCGAGGACAAGTTTTTGACAAATTTCTGGACCCTTCTCTAAATGCATGAGAAGGGTTAAAATACTACTTCCTAATTCTAATAATAGTGTCTTTACAAAATTTAGGATGCGGTTTTCAAATGAATGTCCTTTTTCTAATCTAATTTAAAAGAAAAAACAACATTCTAAAATAAGGCTACTTCTGAACTTGGTCTTTAAAGCTGCAAGTGTTCATCATGGGCTTGAGGAGAGTCAGCTGGCTGACTTCTGTGCTGAGCTGGGCTGCGAAAAAAAAATCTATGAGAGCTGGCACTACTTTTTCAGCCGCGTTTATGATGCATTTCACAGTCATCCATTGACTATGCGGCTTGACCAAGTATGCCCAGTAACACTCCCAATTCAACCTGTTTAATGCTTGGATCGCTTTTCCCTTTTCCTGTGCCTTCTGCTTCCATTCTGCTTCCAGTCGTAGTTTATTTGGTAGGTACCCCGGGGTGGTCTCTTCATACATCATTCTATACAAGGGTAAGATAGGCCCGTAAAAAATCTGGTAGAAGTGTGGGACGAATTGAGAATCCCATAACACCTTATGATAAACATGTATAGGTAATGGGTCCTGGGTAGTCCATTTCCAACCCATAGTGGGAAATTTAGACACATAACAAATAGAATCCATAACATATGCGGACAGATAAAAAGGAGGATAGATCCTTTGAGACAAGGATCTTTTAGACCGGTAATTGATAACAACCGTATACAGATTATCAGAAAAGATCTTGGCCCAATCCATAATATCGGCATTTGTGGCAGCATCTATTAATGGTAGCTATTCAGACGAAAACTTATTGATATCCGGCATCCCAAATAATCTACAAAGCATGGCCGCAGCAAAACAATACAGAGAGGTGAGGGAACCAGTGCTGTACATACCGTTTTTGTCTTTTTTGAGCGGCTCCTCTTTTCTGGACCAATCTTTGGTGGTCTCTGCTAGGTTTGGGTTCTCTGCCACAAATTTCTTAACGAATTGTGCATTATAAGTCGCCTGCGGTTCAGGAAGATGATACATAAGCTTTAAATCTTGCGCAACGAATGATCCGATGAGCTCATGTCCTTGAACCTTGAATTGTCTGTTGTTCATCTCTGCATTTTCAAGTATCCACTTGATCATATCCGTATATGGTAGAATTTTGGGCCTTGCTGCTATCCGGTGAAGAAATGAACATGTTAGCTCCTCTAAGGACGCCTCGGAAGAGCGTTGTGAGCCCGCGACAGCATGAACCTTCATTATTCTAGGATTTTCTTCTTCAAGCAACCTGTACATGCTTTCCCATGTCGATATCCCTGCGTCTCTGTTACAGGCTGTGTCTGTATACAAAGGCACCATCTCCTTCGTCTTTTCCTTCGCCTCAGAGCCTTGAGCTTTATTTTTCTTTCCCATTTCTTCCTGCGTTTGGCTTTGAATCGTCTTAGCTCTTCGTTCCTGCAGATTACGAGTGAAATGGAAATGACTGATCAAGAAAGGTGATGGGAGAGTTTTAAATGCAACAGATATATCAAATATGCCACCTTACGTGAAGTAATTCTTTACAAAAGCACGCGTCTTTATTTCATTTAATAACTAACAACTAATTCATTTACTATCATTAAAAGCGCATGATCTTGAGTCAGATTATGGTAAGTGGCTTTTCTTTGGATGGCATGCCCAAAGGATTCGTGATGAAGTGATTTATGATTTGCTTACGTAACATCGCAGATCGCGCCATCGCAAATCGCACCATCGCAGATCGCGCGAATATAATATCGCAGCGATCGCAACATCGCAGGTCGCAGAAGTTTAATGTTGGTTGAATCTTGTCAGCTCATTTCTGCGATATGCGATCTTGCGATCGGCGTTATCGCAGATCGGTAAATCTTGAAGTTTTTCTTTATGAGAATTACTTTATTGCGATGCGATATTATGCTTAACACGAGAGTCTTGCGCATACCGATATTATAGAGAAATGGAGGCATTTCCTATCTTTTTTGCAACGTGGTTTTAAAGATATTTCCCTTATCATAGACTTAGGTTAAAAAATATTCAAAGGACCTTTCTAAGCTTACGATGGTAACCTTATTTTGAAGAAAGGAAACTCTTACTTTTTTCCTAAAATTTAACTAAGGGTCCCCATTCATTTAGTATTTTGGACAACACTTAAATGAACAAGGGGGGGGGGTGTTGCTGGCCACAACAATTGGCGATTCACTTGGGAGAACCAGTTATCTCTAATCTTCTATTGACGTTTTCAAACTTCCGAAACAAAAATTTTTCTCAGAGAACTTAAACTTTATTATAAAAAGATAAAGCATATTATACTTCAAACTGTCAATGATATTTCGTTTCAACCTCTTTCTATTTCAATTACTTGTATCCTCAGCTTGTCCTTGAATTTACATCAGCCATTACTTGGTCTTGTAAAACATAAAATAAAGTTTCCCTTGTGTAGCAGCTTTTTAAATATGCTCCTTTGTCGCAGGTAGAGCCTCTGCTGCCAGCAGGCGTCCATAGCCTCGACAGGGTTACCTATTACCCAGTAATGATCCTTTATCCTGCTTAAGGCTATTTACAACTTTTCAGAGAAAAACCCATTTTGACACTTTTTTCCTTTTTTATTCTCTAAAGAACAATGTCTTGGTTTGGTGGCCAAATTATGACACAGTCATTCACTTGATTTACACTTTTGAACAAGCTGGCTCGTGATGAGACCCCTTGTCTTTTGATTGCAACAATCTTGAGTCGTTGCCCTGTTTTGGTGGACAGTATTGGCAAAGTCAGCAAGTTATAATATCTGTGATCATGATAAGCCGGCTCGTGATGAGACCTCTTATTCTTTGAGATATAGTGTTTTTTCGGATTGTTCCTCTGAATGCTGCGATTTCCTTTAGCAGGGAGGAAGTCAAATTTTCTTTCCTTAAGAAAGTTCTGGACGACAATAATAGAGTTTTTTGGAAATGGCTGTTTCTACAGAGAATATTTATTCAGTATTGATACCTTTCATTGTACTGACATAAAACAATTTCTTCACTAAGATAGCTTTCTTCAAATTTCTTGGAGTTGAAACTAGTATCATATCTGGGTTAAAGTTCTATTGATAATAAAGATCAAGTTTCCAAAAGATTTGCTGTTCATAGAAGCAGAAGTTCAAAATCTTGATAGAGAAAAGGTGTCTTTAGTAAATGTCAAATGCTTGTTAACCATGGCAAATTTTATTACGGAGAAAAATATTTAACGAAATGAGAGGTAGACATTCCCTAGGGTTATGTACAGAATAAGGATAATCTCTTCTCTTATTTTGCCTACCAACTATTAAAAGTAAACCTAATAACCTAGCTAAATTACTCCTACTCCTATTCTAACTATATACAGAAAATTAACTAGGTGAAATGATATTTCCAATGGAGCCATCTTTTCATTTTTATTCCCACACGTATGTAACTTTCAAACATGAGTGTTAAGAACAAAATTTTTCTTGGACTGTTAATGTTGGATGTGGAATAAGAATGTGTAACTTCAGTTGGAATTCTATCTGAAATCTCTTTGTCATGAAAACTTCTTTCCAACTGGATACCTATTGGATCATAAAAATCAGGATGAATTTCTGTTATGGATTGATGATCTCGTAATAGGAAAGATGACAAGCCAGGTTGCGAATATGATTTTTTAGTTTTAATGGCCTGTAACCTACTGTGGGTTGAAGTTGAGCTTTTAGCAATTTCTTGTAAAAGGAAAGTTTCCATATATGAATCACTAAATAAATCAATGAAGAATAGATGGAAATTTCTGGAAAGAGATTTATCAATTGGCGCGAATTGCCGACAAGTTTCGAAAGGTACTTTCCTTCGTTGATGGTGTTTTGGATGCCAAATAAGTTTTCTAAGGAAGTCTGATATTGATTGATCTTGGAATTGAAAAAGTTCTATACTTCCTTGACACAGTTTAGCTTTCCAAAATGGTAGCACATCTTTCGAATGTTCTTTGATAAGGTGCTCAACATACCACAGTAATCTATCAAAAGTCTGAAAATTTAAAACACAATCCGATTTTGTACAAAATGAGTGCAAGTGAGAAAGAAAGAAATGATTATCTGTACAAATAGTGTTACAGCACAACTGGGATTGACTTGGAATATCTTGTTTTTCACAAGAACTGGCCAAAATTATGGGATCCGAGCAATTTCGAATTCCGTCTTGTGAATCAGAAGACAAGTTATGATTGTGAACAGGCATGGGGGTTTCCTCATGATATGAATCATAGATCGGGGTATTGTCTTGGATAGTAAAATCATGCAAATGATCTTTTACTTTGAAATGAGGATTGACTGATATGATTTCTGAATTAGAATATCTCTCATTATCTGAGCTTTGTTGAGTTACTTGGGATAAATCAACAACATCATCGTTGTCAAAGTAGCTATCATAAATGATTTTACAGGTTTCCCTAGATTTCTCTTTTTCTTCATATACTTTCAGACAAGAAAGGTCAAGTGGTTCTTGTTTGAAAATGATCAAAGGATGTTCTATAACTGTCTTTTTATCTTGAAAACCTAATGATGACTCATTTGAATAATACTCTGTACTTTTTGAGATATCTTTAATATTGAGAGGGGAAAAATTATCATCACTAAAAACATCAGGATAAAGAGAAAAATGCGATTCTGGAACAATGCATTTGAAAATATCATCATGGAAAAATCTTTGTTCATCAGATTCATCATAGACATCAGGCTTTAGATCATACCTTTGTGTACTGATACTTTTTGAAAGAGAAATAGTTTGCTGTTCTAACCTTGGCATCTGCATTTGTTGATTTGCAACGATATTATCTGACCTTGTATCGAAGTCATCTCCTGGTTCCAAGGCAAGCTTTCCTCCAACATTCTCGCTTTTGTCTTCTTGCATTAGAGTATGCATGTCTCCTAGGCTTTGGGAACTTTCTTCATCATGGGTGAATTGTATATTCAAATTGGAATCCTCATTCACATTAGAAGAAAATGAGACAAAGCTTGAACTAATTTCTGCTTGATCAGACATAGGAGGCAGGGAATACTCAGCATAATCTGAAGATTCTTCATCCATGAGTTCACTTTCAAGATCATACTTTAGACAATTAAGATGAAATCGCATATTAAAATCGCTAACAGATTCATCTTGTTTCCGTAGATAATCAATTTCATCATATACCTGGTCATAGTCATAACAATCAAATTCAAGAATGAAAGTCTTGACGAATTGGTCCCAGCTGTGAATTGATGCAACTGGGAGGGTTCTGCACCATTTTCTAGCTTCTGTCGTGAATGTAAGAGTAAAAATTCTGCATAAAACGCCTTCATCAATTCTTTGAATATCCGAACTTGAAACTCTTTGAATAAATTGAAGAGCATGATTAAAAGCAGAAGAATTATTCTTACCATTGAATTTTACCTGAGACAAGAGTCTTACCACTTCAGGTGGAGTGTTGGAAGAGGTAGGAACATGGATGCAACTCCAAATGGGAAGTTTGTGAGCAGCCATCCTGATTCAGATGTTACAATTGAAAATCATTCCAACAGACACTATGTTCAGGCCCTCCTTCTAGCGCAAAATATGTTGAAGCCCCGAAAATAGGGTCGACAACAAGGGGGATACCCACCCGGTCCGGACCTTGGTTGGCAGCTCCTTATCCGTTTGGTATAGCGGGTTCGACTGGGGATAATGGGACCAGTTTCCCAATCTAAGGGTGTATGTGTGTGTGTGCAGAGTTGGATGTTGCTGATCTAAGAGTACTTAAAGCTAATTTAATTCAAACTTTTAAACTAACTCTATGCTATTGTAATCTAATGAGAAACAACACATCTAATCTATGCTAACCCAGGTGTATTTCTTCTATTATGCGATCTAAAGAGATTTCAAATAATAACTGGTAATAAAGATCATTCAGCTATCATAAGAATAGAAATCAATTAAGATAAACTACTTTGCATAAAAAGTTAGGCAAAACAATTGTGAACAGCATATCGCATAATAAGTTATTCATATATCAGACATAAATAGATGGATCCACCGTACAGAAGTGCCAAATGGTAACTCATACATTCATGCAGTAACATATAAACAACTGCAAACTGTATATCACTTTAAGAATATAAGCAGAAATGGCCAAGAGATAAAAGTACCATTTATGACTAATCCTACTCATAAGCTTCAAGCAAAAACGATTTATCTCTACTTGTTCTAACATCTACTAAGAGTACAAAAGTGCAACATCAATAGCAGACATTAAAATGCAAACATTAATAAATCTCGATCCATCCATTCATCAAAACCTCCTCTGAGGGTGCAGAAGTGCATGTTTCGAGGACAAGTTTTTGAAATTTCTGGACCCTTCTCTAAATGCATGAGAAGGCTTAAAATGCTACTTCCTAATTCTAATAATAGTGTTTTTACAAAATTTAGGATGCAGTTTTCAAATGACCGTCCTTTTTCTAATCTAATTTAAAAGAAAAAACAACATTCTAAAATAAGGATACTTCTGAACTTGGTCTTTAAAGCTGCAAGTTTTCATCATGGGCTTGAGGAGAGTCGGCTAGCTGACTTCTGCGCTGAGCTGGGCTGTGAAAACAGAATCTATGAGAGCTGGCACTACTTTTTCGGCCGCGTTTATGATGCATTTCACAGTCATCCATTGACTATGCGGCTTGACCAAGTATGCCCAGTAACACTCCCAATTCAACCTGTTTAATGCTTGGATCACTTTTCCCTTTTCCTGTGCCTTCTGCTTCCATTCTACTTCCAGTCGTAGTTTATTTGGTAGGTACCCCGCGGTGGTCTCTTCATACATCATTCTATACAAGGGTAAGATAGGCCCGTAACAAATCTGGTAGAAGTGTGGGACGAAATGAGAATCCCATAACACCTTATGATAAACATGTATAGGTAATGGGTCCTGGGTAGTCCATTTCCAACCCATAGTGGGAAATTTAGACACATAACAAATAGAATCCATAACATATGCAGACAGATAAAAAGGAGGATAGATCCTTTGAGACAAGGATCTTTTAGACCGGTAATTGATAACAGCCGTATACAGATTATCAGAAAAGATCTTGGCCCAATCCATAATATCGGCATTTGTGGCAGCATCTATTAATGGTAGCCATTCAGACGAAAACTTATTGATATCCGGCATCCCAAATAATCTACAAAGCATGGCCGTAGCAAAACAATACAGAGAGGTGAGGGAACCAGTGCTGTACATACCGTTTTTGTCTTTTTTGAGCGGCTCCTCTTTTCTGGACCAATCTTTGGTGGTCTCTGCTAGGTTTGGGTTCTCTGCCACAAATTTCTTAACGAATTGTGCATTATAAGTCGCCTGCGGTTCAGGAAGATGATACATAAGCTTTAAATCTTGCGCAGTGAATGATCCGATGAGTCCATGTCCTTGAACCTTGAATTGTCTGTTGTTCATCTCTTCATTGTCAAGTATCCACTTGATCATATCCGTATATGGTAGAATTTTGGGCCTTGTTGCTATCCGGTGAAGAAATGAACATGCTAGCTCCTCTAAGGACACCTCGGAAGAGCATTGTGAGCCCGCGACAACATCAACCTTCATTATTCTAGGATTTTCTTCTTCAAGCAGCCTATACATGCTTTCCCATGTCGATATCCCTGCGTCTCTGTTACAGGCTGTGTCTGTATACAAAGGCGCCATCTCCTTCATCTTTTCCTTTGCCTCAGAGCCTTGAGCTTTATTTTTCTTTCCCATTTCTTCCTGCGTTTGGCTTTGAATCGTTTTAGCTCTTAGTTCCTGCAGGTTACGAGTGAAATGGAAATGACTGATCAAGAAAGGTGATGGGAGAGTTTTAAATGCAACAGATATATCAAATATGCCACCTTACGTGAAGTAATTCTTTACAAAAGCACGCGTCTTCATTTCATTTAATAACTGACAACTAATTCATTTACTATCATTAAAAGCGCATGATCTTGAGTCAGATTATGGTAAGTGGATTTTCTTTGGATGGTGTGCCCGAAGGATTCGTGATGAAGTGATTTATGATTTGCTTACTGTTGTGGGGAAAAGTATCCGATGCGGATGACCCTATCCCTACTCTAAAGGTGACAGTCTTTAGCAACAACTGAAAGTAAAGTTTTGATGATTTCCTTTATGAAAGTACAGAGAGAATGAAGAAAGATTAACCAACCTGGTGTCTTTCGCTTAGTCGATCCTTGTCCTCTCTCTTTGTCTCTTGTTCCCAGCTCCTTGCTCTCTTTGCCGGTCCAGCCACAAACAGATCCTGCACAAACAAGAGAGCAAACTACAAGATACATGTACTCATAACTGAAGCATGGATTAGGATGAATCAAATATACATGTAAATACAATACATCAATGCAATACAAGTATATAGGAGAACATGCAAAACTTTATTGATAGAAGTAACAGGGTTCTGAGAAGGTTACAACCAATGATGGCTCCAATCCAGCAGCACCTCCCCAGCAGCAAGAACTCTCCTCTTCACCTCTAGTAAAACAATCACCCAATAGCTCTAACTGTAAACCAACAGCACCTCCTTACTTTACACAAAATTCCAGCCTCCTTAGACCTCATAGAAGAGCTCTATATATAGGAGAGAAGAAGAAAGGATGAGTCAGCTTGAGACTGACATGAAGCTGCCTTGTGTCCTCTCCCTCTTCAGTTAATCTTCAGTTCTTGAGTCCACTTGGAGATCCTTGCTTACACATGGTGATCAAGTACCTCTTACTCATCACAGGGCGAATCTCATGAACCAAGTGTCAGTTTGGAAGCTTCCTGGGCAGTTGACACCTTGCAGGATGACTGTGCCACTTGGCCAATCTCGCCCAGCGCAGGTAGCCTTCATTAATCTTGACTTCCAGCGCAGGTACAAGGAGGGACAGTTGCATTCCAGCGCAGAAGCTCAGTGGAGCAGCTGACATGATCCAAAATAAGCCTGTTTTGAAGTGTTTTCAGGTGGAGAACTGATTGGAAGTGCTGTTGTTTGATGACCTTATTCCTTTAGGGGTAAGAACAACATGTTTAGGGACTGAGGATCCCTGTGATTATTGACATTTCATGCTCCATGATGCGAGGCACAAAAATGTCTATAACAGTTGCCCCCTAAAGTATGAGGCCGTTTATCGGGTGAAATGCTTTATCTAGAGGGTCCGAAGTTCATTCCAGTGCTGAGGATGCGCCCTGTAATACAATACAATACATTATTTTTCATTCTTTTTTCATGATCTAGCTGAGGCGGGCATTCCCATGCTCAGCTTTTATAAATACATTTTGGTACATATGACAGACGATCGTCTGAAGGTAGACTGATAATTTTCTGCTGAAATTATCATCCTTTGAATAGGATGATCATCTGTTGCAATGATGTACATGACAAATGCTTTTATATTTCCTGAATATATATCGCAGCCCGGATGGATGAAACTAGATCCGGGGTCTTCAAACTCGTTTGATCTTCACTCTAAGTACAAGTCGATCCATGTGAGAATTGCGCTGAAGTCGAACACGGAAAGACATCGCTTGATTACCGGTCAATAATGAAAACCGTTAACAAGCGCGAGAGGAATCACCAATAATGATGATGACCCTCAAGGTACTGCAGTACAATTCACGTGGCGTGAATAAAGGACTTGGCGTCGAACGCCACGCAAAATCTTCTGGTCGAAGGTCATTGATGTATACCTGTCGCCGGAAGTGAGAAACTTGCCATTGAGGCATGCAAGCTTCAAAGTACTGATGGGGGTGTTCCTAGATCAACTTCTTGGATAATGAGCTGAAGTCGACAAGAAGCGATCCGTCAAAGGAGGGCCTTAATGAATCCCACATCAATGACACGGAACGGAGCTAATGACTTTAGTGGAGGTGAAAACAAACTGTGACATATGATTCAGGGTGGCGATCATGAATGGATGAAGGATAATGTATGGCAGTGGATGGGACACGGTTGACACTTTCAGAATGACCCCTCTTGAACATATAACGACACTGATGCGATGGATTGGTAGCATTACCCCAAATGTGGATGGTTTGGCGAGGACCATGGTGATGAGACCGGTGAATGAGACAACCCAACCCGATGCGGTACGGAGGAAAAGTGTCATGTTCAAGAGTGACTTGCTACCATTCAACTTTGATGTTCTCCCAATTTTTCCCCAGTCATTTCTGACCAATACCTCTTTATTTTTGTCAAGCTTGAGGAGGATAACATATGCTTGTTCTATAACCTGCCCTTCGGGCAAGCCCATCGCTATGATTTAACGAGTCTAGCGATAGGGAAACTCGTTCTCGTCTAAAGACAAGTTTGTTGCTATTTAATCATTTTAACGAGTCTAACGACAAGGAAAACTCGGTCCTTTTCATTTTTAGAGAGTCTGAAAAGGTACAGAAAGTCAACTCCATGATTCCTTTTTCGTCAGCAAATCCCTTAAGTCCGAAAAAGTATAAAACAATACAGAAGGGATGGCTGTTCGGTACTTTTAACGAGCCGAACAAGACAAGCGCTCGATCCTTTTGTGCAATAATCCCTCAGGTCCAAAAAGATTAAAATTTAGAGGAGGGATAGCGTTCCGGTCATTTAACGAGCTGGAAGGCCAAAACTCGGCAAACTTTTCATATTTTACGAGTCAGTGAAAAGAGCTGAAAGAAGACTCGTCTTTTGAGGAACGAGTGATAAACAGGGATAGCATCAGATTCCAGGTACAGGTTGGAATTTTCCAATCACGGCAGTGTTACGAGGATGGCTAGGTGGAATCACTCTTCGCAGCTGTTTCTCAAAAGAGGTAAACACACAAATGGAAGTGAATAATCGGCCAAATGAACGGTGGAGGTGATGGATGACAACACGATCAAGGTTCTTATGGCTAATGAATTTACGATCTCAAAAGGTTATTTACCGGTTCATTTTTTCCATGAGCTTGAACTTTGGGGGAAACTTTTGCTCACACTTTTCTATTTTTTAACGAGCATAGATTCAGTCATAAAACTGCTCGAATTTTGCGTTTATTTTTTAACGAGCATGAACTATATGCTAAAACTGCTCGATATACCAGTCATAAAAAGAACGCCTCCCGTAAGGACCAATTTTTATAGAGCTTATGCCTTACCACAGCTATGCTCACTTTGGCAAATTTTACTTCTGCCCCACAGGCTTCTTTCATGCAAGTTTGGAAACGGCTAATCTTAAAACCAGATAAATAACCGCCCCTAGCTTGCACTCCAGAAGGTTTGCATGCCCCCAGGTATAGGATAGAATTTCGAGGCTGCCCCTCCTCTCCCCTACCTCTGCTTTTCTTTGGGTGTTCACAGTTACTTGTCATCTTGCCAATCTAATGCTAACGATACTTGTCTTCTCGTTATTCTAAGGGGTCTTGCCCACTTTTAATAAACAGCTATTTGTGACAATAGAAGAACACTACTCAAAGACAAAACATTGGTATTATTGAGGGAGGCTTGCCTCTTTCTTATTATTCCAAAGACGGTTCGATTTGCTGCCGCAAATCAATCTCTTTCTTCGGCGGTGTCTATCATTGGTTGTCCAAAGATGGTTACCCTCTGTCACAACAATACGGTCTCCTTCTTCGTAGACTGCCCCTGCTTATCCTTCAAAACATATGTTTCGATGGGCGAGGCTTGAACTCAAAGATGGTTACTACTTGTTGCAATAAGGGAATTCCTACTTGGGCATTGCCCACTTTTTAGACAAAGGTGAATGACTCTTTGGTCAAACACATAACTTTAACAAAAGATTATTATTCTAGAACAACCCCACTTCCTTCGGACGGGGTACGGACTAGTCATATTCTTCTGCGGAAATTCTTTCTTATACCCGGGGTTTCTTCTGCCCGAAGCAGACCAGGGTGCATGCCCCCTGGGTCCTAGTCTTTCTTTCCGAATCACTCGCGCTCATCGGGAAGGAGGATCGGGGGTGGAGGCGAATCTTGAGTGAACAGACCATTTAGGAATGGTATTTGACTATTTGCGATGCGAGATCCCGGAAACGAAAGTTGGTCTACAAGCTTGACCACCCTTCCTTCGTGTGGAAAACACATTACTCTAAAGAGTGAGGAGACTATCGCTCCCATGCAATAAATATAGTCACATCCAAGGAGTAGGTTATAATCCAAAGGTCCTTGGACGACCATCACGTTCATCTCGACGGTCTTCCCTTTCAATGTAACAGGTACATTGGGGAGGATCCCTAATGGTCGACTGGTTCCTTTATCAAAACCTGAGAGATTTCTCAACTCAGGTAAAAGCGCTGGGGAACCCAATGCTTTCCAAGCAACAGAGGAAAGGATACTCACAGACGCCCCTTCATCAATGATAGTACCAGCCATGATCATTCTATAGATCTGGACAATGATTCTGAATGGTACACTGGCCGGTAACCGGGGTCTGCCTAGTTGATTCCAATCAAAGGATACAACCAGGTTGCTTGGTGGTGGGACCGAATATACGGCCGGATATGACTCTGATGATGTTCCTTCCTGCGATAAAGGAATGGGCGCATTGCCCTGATGCTCATCGGAGTCGGTGCTGATGAAAAGAACCTGGATGGTGTCATCTTTATTCTCTTCAGTGAGGGTGTCGCATGAAGACGACTCTTCGGCGATGGTGTCATTTGAAGATGGGTCTTCAATGACGGAGTCATTGGACGATAGAACCTCTGAAGGAAGAACCGGGTCAACTGCCGTTTCGACCTTTAGACTTTCGTCTGGTCTGGATTCAGTAGGTTCATTCTCAATGACCGACACTTCAGCTGACCACTTGAGCGGGCCAGCTGGATTTTCAACTATCGAGGGATTAGGCACGAGTTTTTGGTATCCAGGAGGAAGTCGTAACGGTGATACCGGACGATCTTCCAAAACTCTCTTTGCCTCATCTAAGAATGGACATTTGTGGATGGCATGATTGCCTTCACACAATAGACAGGGTGATCTTGGTCCCCTTCTTCGTCCTTCACTCTCGTTAGTTGACGGATTGCAATCAACATGACAACCAGAGGCTGATGCTACCGGATTGTGCAACCTTGGGGACCAGTCCCTTAGTATCCGGGGAATACAAGGACAATCACGATGGAAGTGGGTCCCTTTGCAAATGACACATGGCGATTTAGGCCCGGTCGGTGCAGTGTGTGGGTTTTTGTCAGCTTTCTTCTGCTTGCCCCCAGTCGCCTTCGCCAGAGGCTCCTTCTGCTTCTTTTCTCTCTTCTTCTTTTCCTTCTTCTCCTTGGGAGGCTGACTTTTGCCGGCTCTACCTTGCGAAGATGAAGGATCAGAGGAAGTATCATAAGAAGTGGAAGGCTGGTGGGTAGTTCTAGATTGTTCTGACTGTTGATTCGACTGCTCAGGATTAGTGGCGATCTGGACTACATTAGTTGAAAAGAGCCATACAGGGAGGCCGATTGTCAATCCTGGAAGTGACAATGTAGCCATATGAGGCGCACCAACATCTCCCCAAGAGGAGAAGGGATTTGGACTTCCACCAAGGTTACTTCCTTGGTTGGTGGGCTCCATACTTTTCAACTGAAAGATCAACGTGGGAATAACAGGTGATTATGTTCCGCTTAAAATAAATTTTATTAACGACGCTTTTAGACACAAACTTGCTTTTTCATGTTTTAAGAGTCGAGAAAAAGCTAAAGATGACTCTAGTCGCCTTCGATGTATTAACGAGCCCGAAGTGACAAATGCTCGGTTGGACTTTTTCAGTTATAGAGTTTGAAAAAGGCCAAAAGAAACTGCTCTGGAGATCTAGGCAGAGGGTGTGCCAAACCTTTCGCGAAACCACAGAATACGTTTTACGGTACGGGTGGTCGATCGTCGTGAATGCTGTGTTCACTGCATCGCGATCAGTAGGGCGGCCGACACGGTTTCCTAAGGATAAAGGATAAAAGCCTATAGGGGTCTCCCAATATACGCGACGGTACGCAGGAGCTCAAGTCCGTGTTAGTGCCACCGACTCTCAGGAGGAATCACCCACCTTCGTAGAGATCGACAGTCACTATGTTTAACGACGCCGGAACACGTCTCTACCTAGACCTCTAGATGTTTGCGTTAAATTCCAAAGCGTTGTTATGTAAATTGAGTTTATTTTAATGTTGATCTTTCTTAACAGTTTGCCTTTCAGGTTCGCCACGAGATGTATATATACAACTTCCTATATGCAATCTAAGAATGAGAAGCAAATCTTTTCAATCTTTCAACTTTGAAAACCTTAATCTACTTGAGGGAAAAGAAAGACACAACTTTTTCCACAGATCAAAGAACACACACTAAAATGCACATCTTCCTAAATCGTCAAGCATACAGTCAAATGCAAAATGCACAATGCATGTATTTCTTTTCGTTATCCTTAATGTTGATGCTAGACAGAAAGGAAACTGTTGTATAATTTTGAATCTAATTTCAAGTAGAAATAAACAAGCTTGTCCACAATCAAAAAGACACCTTATGATAGACTTGTTTAAAACACAGGAAATGTATAGATTCAAACCATGAAATGAAAAGCAAACAAACTCAAACAGCCATGAACAGTAATAAAACTAGCTCATAAGATCACAAAGACACTTTTACAGTTCAGGATCTAAGAGGTCACAGCTATACTGGTTCGCTTTTCACAATGGGAAACTGTAACTGAAGCAAGAAATACTGAAAGAACATTCACAGTCTCATCACACAACTGAGGCGGAATAATGTCAAGGAGAAGTGGTCTACAGCAAGTACAATGACCAGCAAGCAATCAGCTAAAAATCAGTGAAAACAGGGCCAAGACACAAAGGGAAAGCTGAGCAAGACAATGGCTAACTGGACCAGCGCAGGTTCTAGTCTGCCAGTTTGACTCTCAGCGCAGTTCCCGAAGGGAGTACCCGCGCTGTAATGCAGACTGCCTGTGGACAGCCTGCACTGACTCACGAGAGTTTCGTCTACAAAGAATTCCGGGTCATAAAAAGCTCAAAAATGCACTGTTTTTGCTGAAATAAAAAGCTATAGGTCAAGTACAGGCTAAGGGATGATCAAGAGGATGAAGATCTATCACAAAGAGTAAAGAGTCTTTTGCAGATAGGCTCTTCAAATCTTGAATTTGCTCAACAAATGAGCAAGAGTAGCAGTCCCTCTACTTCGCTTTTGATATAGTCAAAAGCTTTTCGATTTGGTACTCTTTTCTTCAAGAAATGAATAGCAAAATACTACAAACACCAACAAGATACTAGGCTTCCCCAGCGGAGTCGCCAGTTTGTTGTGGGGAAAAGTATCCGATGCGGATGACCCTATCCCTACTCTAAAGGTGACAGTCTTTAGCAACAACTGAAAGTAAAGTTTTGATGATTTCCTTTATGAAAGTACAGAGAGAATGAAGAAAGATTAACCAACCTGGTGTCTTTCGCTTAGTCGATCCTTGTCCTCTCTCTTTGTCTCTTGTTCCCAGCTCCTTGCTCTCTTTGCCGGTCCAGCCACACACAGATCCTGCACAAACAAGAGAGCAAACTACAAGATACATGTACTCATAACTGAAGCATGGATTAGGATGAATCAAATATACATGTAAATACAATACATCAATGCAATACAAGTATATAGGAGAACATGCAAAACTTTATTGATAGAAGTAACAGGGTTCTGAGAAGGTTACAACCAATGATGGCTCCAATCCAGCAGCACCTCCCCAGCAGCAAGAACTCTCCTCTTCACCTCTAGTAAAACAATCACCCAATAGCTCTAACTGTAAACCAACAGCACCTCCTTACTTTACACAAAATTCCAGCCTCCTTAGACCTCATAGAAGAGCTCTATATATAGGAGAGAAGAAGAAAGGATGAGTCAGCTTGAGACTGACATGAAGCTGCCTTGTGTCCTCTCCCTCTTCAGTTAATCTTCAGTTCTTGAGTCCACTTGGAGATCCTTGCTTACACATGGTGATCAAGTACCTCTTACTCATCACAGGGCGAATCTCATGAACCAAGTGTCAGTTTGGAAGCTTCCTGGGCAGTTGACACCTTGCAGGATGACTGTGCCACTTGGCCAATCTCGCCTAGCGCAGGTAGCCTTCATTAATCTTGACTTCCAGCGCAGGTACAAGGAGGGACAGTTGCATTCCAGCGCAGAAGCTCAGTGGAGCAGCTGACATGATCCAAAATAAGCCTGTTTTGAAGTGTTTTCAGGTGGAGAACTGATTGGAAGTGCTGTTGTTTGATGACCTTGTTCCTTTAGGGGTAAGAACAACATGTTTAGGGACTGAGGATCCCTGTGATTATTGACATTTCATGCTCCATGATGCGAGGCACAAAAATGTCTATAACACTTACGTAACATCGCAGATCGCGCCATCGCAAATTGCACCGTCGCAGATGGCGTGAATATAATATCGCAGTGATCGCAACATCGCAGGTCGCAGAAGTTAAATGTTGGTTGAATCTTTTCAGCTCATTTCTGCGATATGCAATCTTGTGATCGGCGTTATCGCAGATCGGTAAATCTTGAAGTTTTTCTTTATGAGAATTACTTTATTGCGATGCGATATTATGCTTAACACGAGAGTCTTGTGCATACCGATATTATAGAGAAATGGAGGCATTTCCTATCTTTTTTGCAACGCGGCTTTAAAGATATTTCCCTTATCATAGACTTAGGTGAAAAAATATTCAAAGGACCTTTCTAAGCTTACGATGGTAACCTTATTTTGAAGAAAGGAAACTCTTACTTTTTTCCTAAAATTTAACTAAGGGTCCCCATTCATTTAGTATTTTGGACAACACTTAAATGAACAAGGGGGGGGTGTTGCTGGCCACAACAGGGTCTAACGGAATCGAACCCACGGCCTCCAGCAAAGCAGGAAAATGCTCTACCAACTCCGCCTGACGTTGTTTCTTAACTTGTATTGTTTACACTGCATATTTGTTTTGCAATCGTTTGAGATTGGGGGTTAGGACCGCCAGCGGTCTTACCTATTGGCGGTCCCCATAAATTATTCACATGACAATAGGTAATAACAAATGTTAATTCCAATGTAACCGTCAAGCGAGAATCCCGATGTCGACTTAACCGCCCGTTTGCAACGCATTCACATGCGGTTGAATGTTAATACGACTGCCAGTTCCTACGGAGAATTAGCCCTAACCGCCAAGGTTATGCCACCCACATATGCGCCCAAAATTTATTGTAACAGTTACCTCCGACATTTTAGCTTGGCAGAACGAATAAAAAAAAGGTGGATATGCTATGATTATCCAGAATTAGGTGCTAGTTCACCAAGTTTGGTGGAGTATCCCTAGGGGATATTGAATAAATGCACTCTAGGAAAAAATTTTGATGAGAGAGAGTGAAACAAGAGGCTAGCTAGGCTAATTGGAGCCTTCTGAAGCCAGTGGAACAGTCCAAAGAAGCTGAAGAAGTCATCTTCATAGAGATTTTCATCCGGGAAGATTTTGGAGCTCCCACCAGGAGTTGGAGGCAGTTGAAGGAGCTACCAGTACTCATTCTCAGCGAACCAATAGTCATTTTTGACTGTAATGAGAATTTTGAATCCATTGCAGGGATTTGCAGAGCTATTTGAAGACTTCTAAAGGCCAAGATGCTACAGGTAAGTTTCTGGCAGCTTAGTGCCAACCGTGGAGGAAGGCCTAGTTTGGGGATGTAGTGCTCATTTTCATAAAATGATCACTTTATTTTTGGTGTCTGATATGTGTTGGAGACAGTAGGTGAGGTTTCAATGACAGTTAAAGAATTCTGAAGGAGTTAGTGCCATCAAGAATCTTAGGGTAGCTCATAGCACCGATTGAAGGAATCAAGTTTAAGGGAGCTTAGATCTGTTTTCAGAGTGATGACAACCATGACAAGGATATAGATGGTATTCTAAGCCCATTGGTTCAGTTCAGTAACCTTTGAAGTTAAGTGTGGAACTTGTAAAATAAACTTTGCAATAATCCCAAAGAGCCAAGTCAAGATGACAAAAGCTCAAGGAGACGTAGCCCACGATATTCAGGTGAACTCCTAGATTAAATTTGTTGTTATGTGTATATGTTTATTTGCTGCATTACATGGCTGTTATATGTGTTTAATATAAAAAAAAAACAAATGGACTTAAAGCACTTAAATAGTTAAAAAAGACATACACCTGTTTCAAGTATTTAATTCCGCAAATGTCATATATAAGCTAGATCATTTATTTGTTTAACTGAGTGGGAGGTTCTTGTAAGCATAACAAGTTATCAAACCCCCATTTCAGATCAGGTGGTATCAGAGATGGTTGCTTGATTGAAAAAGCAATAGGTTTCTTGTTTGACTTGAAAGGTGTTTAAACAGTACAAAGAATTTGACTGTTTGACTGTTTATAAATTCACTGTTGCTTGAGTTTGCTAGAGGTGAAGGGAAAGCTACTGATAGCTAAGTCCAAGAGAGGACAAGAAGGAAGAAGGGCTGAAGGCATTCTCCTTACCGAAAGGACCTCAAGGAAACCCTTGAAGCACAAGAGGGTTTGTTTGCAAAAGGCTGCTTGAATAAGAGTTTGACTCTACAACCATTTTGTTCAGAAGTTTTGTCAATAGATTTTGAAAGATTTGTGAATTTTGTTGAAGTTCTTTTGTTCATTTTTATAATGAAAACTTCTACAAGTGAGTTTTCAAAATCCTCCTCCTTCACAGGATTCTTCAATGAAGACATGAAGGGTGACTTGTTCATCATGATGGATATGGTGAAACAAATGTATGAAGATGAAAGGAAGATCACAAAACTTCAAGAGCAGTTGAATTCCATGAAGAAAGAGAAGCAGTTGCTTTTTGACAAGTTGCAGGAAATGGAGAGCCAAATTCATATTGCAAATATGAACCTAGAAAGGATGCATGAGATGGAGACACAACTCCATGTTGTCAAAGAAGCCTTAGTCAAGCATCGGTTTGAAGAAGAGATAAACAATCCTAGTTTGTCTTCAATCTCCTCTAAGAGTGTTTATGTTGGTTCTTTTGAAAAACGTACAAGAGGTATAAGGTCCAAGTTGATGTAAAAGATGGGCTATGAAGGAAAAGGATTGGGCAAACATGCACAAGGAATTGCTGAGCCAATAATGGTTGAGGAAAGGCCTAAGTATTTGGGTCTTGGCTATGGACAATCTTATGGAGAAAGTTCCAAAGCAGCCATGAAGGCAATTGAAATAGTTCCTAGAAGGAGTTTCATTTTAGGTTGTCTACCTCAAGTTTGTAAAGATTGTATTCATGGGGAATGCAATTGTTTGAAAAATACTTTGCAAGAAGAAGGTGTTCATAAGCATGCACTTGAACAAGGGAGTTGTGAAAGCTCTAAAATCATTGAAGAGATTGATGGTGTTTCGAAGGGAGCCACTTCTTCATTCAATTCACCTTCTCATGAAGGCAACAAAGGTGAAAGAGAAAGGTATAAATCTGATTTCAATCACATTTCTTTTGATTATGTTAAGCATGGTAAATTTCCACATAAGTATTGGAAAAAAATTGCATGTTCCTTTTGTGGTTTGGTTAACCATAGTGTTTCTAGATGTTGGAAGAAAATGGCCACATACAGGAAACTTTTGAAGAAAAGGAGGCAAGAAGCCAAAGGTCCATTGGACAAGGAAAATTATGCTGTAAAGAGGATGCACATGTGTTGCACTTATTGCCATAATCAAGGACATATTGCTGAAAAGTGTTGGACTTTGAATCCAACAATTCTCCCATGAAATTTGAAGAAGGTGGCAAAAGAGAATGGCAAGAATGGAAAGGAAGTTTCCATAATTGATGTGTTTCAGGATGATTCACATGTTGATGCCGATGTGTAGTTAAAGGAAGCACCTTTGATGTGGATTGGTAAGAAATGGTTAGAGTTCTTATTCAATTAAAATTGCATGTGTTTTGATTTGATACATTTCTTTGCCAATGGAATGCAAGTTGCAGGGTTTTACCAAGAAGGTGAATGAAAAAGTTGAGTACGAGACTCGCTTTATTGCAGAAAAATTATGTTCATTTCAGCTTTGTTAGTACATTTACATATGATTGAGGATCTTGTAATTATGATTGTGCTTGAGAGAAAGTGAAGAATGGAATACATGCATGAGAATGGTATGTATGAACAAAGGAATGTTGATGATTTCATTGTATTTGAACATGTATGTGTAATTGACTTGATGGTCGATTGCTTTGTTTAAACATGCATGCAATGTCATATTGACTTGGAAAAGTTGATTTTGTCTCCAAGATTGAAAAAGGGAGATAATGATGAAGTGTTTCACAAGAGGTGGAATTATTTCTACTTTGAAAAAGAATTGTCAAGTTCTTTTTGTACATGCTTGACTTGGAGAGTCAGTTGTTGAAGAAGGCATGTTTTTGTCGTCTTGTGATTTAGTCGATCATCTGTACACCAATATGTAAGAGACATGATGATGATTCACATGATGTGAAATTTGTTTCTTTTGATGGAGCAAGAGTTTATGTCGTTAAGTTTTTTCTTGCATTATGTTGCTTTTGACAAGATGTCAGAAGAATATTTGCAGTAGCAAAAGTTGCCATAGAAGTGGCTTGGTAAGAAGTGGTTTGACTTCTTGACACAGTAAGACATACTTTCATTGGTACATATGCAAATTTCAGTTAAGTATGCATGTATTTATGTTGTAATCTCACGTTTGTTTGACTCACCTTGGGTCGATGATCAAGGAAGCGATGTTCAGCTACCTTCTGTAAACTTCTCAATAGAAATCCTGAATGAGTTCAAGGAAGACAGTTCTTAACAGGAGGACAAGCACATCCAGGAAGGGAAGTGTCGACTACCTTCGAGTTTTGATTCAAAGGAACTAGCCATGTAAGGCAAGTGTATGGAGGCTGAAAAGAAGAGGGTGATGTACTCTCATCCACTGTACAGATCAATATATTAGTCTTTTGTGGTCCAAAAGATTCCTAATGGGGAGTAGTGATCAGATATTGATCAATGACCTAAGTGATAGCTCAAATTTCAAAGTGTTTGAAATAGTGTCGAACCTGAATGACTGGATAGATCTCGTCTTCCTGATTCTGTTGCCATGAATGGTTCGAAAAACTGACACTGTATGAAGGAGTTATCACAATTTGAAAAGTCCAGTAAACTGCAATTTTTGGACATTTGACCAAGATTAATTTGGTTTTTGGAAAAATTAAAAAGAGTATATTCCAAGGAATATTCCCTTTTCGGGACCAATCAGGTGTCGATACATGGCCCTGGAATGGTTATGCAAAATTTGTATGGGTCCAACGGAATCGAACCCACGATCTCTAGTAAGGAAAGATAGCACTATACCAACTCCACCTGACGTTGTTTCTTAGCATGTATTGGTTACATTGCATATTTGTTTTGCAATGGTTTGAGAATTGGGGGTTAGGACTGCCAGCGGTCTTACCCGCCGGCGGTCCCCATAAACTGTTCACATGACAGTAGGTAATAACAAATGTTAATTCCAATGTAACCATCGGGCGAGAATCCTTATGCCGACTTAACTGCCCATTTGCAATGCATGTGGTTGAATGTTAATACGGCCGCTAGTTCCAATGGAGAATTAGCCCTAACCGCCGGGGTTATACTGCCCACATATGCGCCCAACATTTATTGTAATGGTTACCTCTGATGGTTTAGCTTGGTGGAGCGGATAAAAAAAAGGGAAGATATGCTATGATTATCCAAAGTTAGGTGCTAGTTCACCAAGTTTGGTGGAGTATCCCTAGGGGATATTGAATAAATGCACTCCAGGAGTAGTTTTCGACGAGAAAGAGTGAAACAAGAGGCTATCTAGGGTAATTGGAGCCTTCTGAAGCCAATTGAATAGTAGAGAGAAGCTGAAGAAGTCATCTTCATAAAGATTTTCATCTAGGAAGATTTTGGAGCTTAGAGCCACCAAGAGTTGGAGGCAGTTAAAGGAGCTACTAGTACTTGTTCTCAGCGAACCAATAGTCATTTTTGACTGTAATGAGCATTATGAATCCATTTAAGGGATTTACAAAGCCATTTTAAAACTTCTAAAAGTGGAGATGCTACAGGGAAGTTTCATGAAGCCTAATGCCAACCGTGGAGGAAGGCCTAGTTTGGGGATGCAGTGCTCATTTTGAGAAAATGATCAGTTTATTTTTGGTGTCTGATATGTGCTGGAGATAGTAGGTGAGGTATCAGTGACAATTAAAGAATTCCGAAGGAGTTAGTGCCATCAAGAAGCTCAGGGTAGCTCAGAGCACCGATTGAAGGCATCAAGTCTAAGGGAGCTTAGATCTGTTTGCAGAGTGATGACAACCATGACAGGGATATAGATGGTATTCTAAGCCCATTGTTTCAATTTAGTAACCTTTGGAGTTAAGTGTGGAACTTGTAAAAGAAAATTTGCCATAATCCCGAAGAGCCAAGTCAAGTTGACAAAAGCTCAAGGAGACGTAGCCCACAATATTTGGGTGAACTCCTAAATTAAATTTGTTGTTATGTGTATATGTTTATTTGTTGCATTATATGGCCGTTATATGTGTTTAATATCAACAAAAAACAAATGTAATTAAAGCACTTAAACAGTTAAAAAAGACATACACATGTTTCCAGTATTTAATTCCACAAATGTCATATATAAGCTAGATCATTTATTTGTTTAACTAAGTGGGAGGTTCTTGTAAGCATAACAAGTTATCAAACCCCCATTTCAGATCAATCATCATTTCCTTCATGAATGCATTTGACACGTGATCATCTGCGAAATTATGTCTTCGTGCCTGTACAATCTTCTTCTGCAACTCATCAAATGATAGATTGTACACATCCATCACCGAATCATCATTAAGGAGAACATCCTCTCCTTGCTCGCTTGGGACTGGTTCTAATACTAAAGGTGATGGGGACTGAGAAGTGACCTTAGGTGCTCTCGGCATGAGGTTAGTGTCATGATCTTATGGATCCTGCCCCAACTCCAGGTCTGTCACTTTGATCCGTTGCTCAATCTACTCAGCAAGCTCCTGATCTTGCATCTACTCACCCTCTTCTTCAGTTGTTGGTTATTCTGACTCCTCAACCTGTATGGGTGCTATTTTCTCTATCATTGTGCCTTGCCTTTCATCTTCTTCATGTTTCTGTTCTCTTCCCTCTCTCTCCTTCTTATCTCCCGCTCTTCTATGAACTTCTTCTCTATTTTCTACAACTTGTAGCTTTGCTCAACTTCTGGGTTCTTGGTAATCTTCCTCTTACCCTTGTCTTGAACCAATCTGCTGCTTATTTCTGTTGTTGTTATTGTTGTTTCCTACACTGTTGTTGCTTGCAGAGTAGCTTTCCATGCTGTGGCTATACTAACTAGTTCATTGAGCTTGGAGTAGTTGTAATAGTACCTCCAAGGGTCCTCCTATGCCCAATGAAATGTCTCGTGGATCCATGGATGGTACACCTTCGCATAATGGTTCTTGCAAATTATGATACTGATTATAATCTTTGGTTCTGAACTCAAATTTTTCTATCTCCTTAGCTTTGGAATCCGCACCCTTCAAGCTCTTAATATCGTACAACCCAATCCGCAAAGGAAGAGTGAGTAATGGTGCCTTCTTCCTCCTATGCAACCTTACTGATAACCCTATGGAGATGTGCTATGAGACCTATTGCATGACCAACTTTTCTGTGGCATACCTTGGTAGAAAATGTAGAGGATTCTCTCTTCTAAACATCTTGATGAAGTCTCCACTGGGTGAGGCATACCAATCTGCAATGTTAAGTATTACCTCCATCGCTTCTTGGGACATGCAAGGTGGATCTTGCTCAAAGATCAACTTGTACACCGAGATGATGAAATGGTCAGTCAACCTTTCCATAACTCCTCAGTAGCTCTGGTCGGAAAGAAACTTGCAATAAATGTTGACGACAATCTCTTTTGGTGTCCATGTCCAACTCATGCCAAGAAACTGATGTTGTGCACAAGTTACATCAAGTAGATAGGCATACATGTAGAATCTTGCTTGCTCATCCTTGGGGGGATTCCGAGCATTAGTCACATGGAATTTCAACTGAAGAGACAACATATATGGCCAGTTGAGTGGCCTTCCATCATTCACCAACTGGTCCAACGCAACCACCCAATTTTCTGGAAAGGTCTCTATGCTCTCATGACCATATAATTGACATGCAAAGATGATAAAAAACTGGTAGGCCTTCCTGAGTGATTTTGTCTTGTAAACATGATTGGGTGTCACTATGTACTTCTATGAGTCTTTCACCCAACACTTTACAATATATCTAGTGATCGCAAAGCTATGGGTGGCATAGAAAAATGCATCGATGCAATTCACCAACTGAGGTAAATGATACATATGTTGATAGTTCTCCACCCTGAAGTTGGCAAGCTGTATCCCGCTGGCACAACTCAATGTCATAGTCTCTGGATCTATGTGTGACACAATCCAGTGGATGATGTTCACACATGGGAAGGCGGGGTACTTGCAAGCAACCATATGTAAACCTGACTGATGGACATTCATATAAACTTGCCGATCCTCTAGATCTTCCTTGAAGTCCCCTACAAAAATATCCTTGATTTCATGCCATGTTAACTTCATGCCCTTCTCAATGAACAGTTAAGTGTCTACATAAATTGGAAATTTCACTGATACCTACTCAACTGTTTCCTAGTGCTACTCTCAAAAGTATCCTTTGATGTAGCTCTCTTGGAAGCCATGTTACCTGTATCTTCTAGAGAGTTGCTCAAAAACTGTTGTACCTAGAGACAGAAAGGACACTTGTGGCATGCAAATGTTAGCTTGAAACAAAAAATCACTTCAAGAATAGGCCAAGAAACAAACTGGGCAACTATTGGGAAGGATTACACAGTCTTGGCTCACAGAGGTGACTAGCTTCCAGCTGGAACTGCAAATTGCACAATCCCAACGGTCAGTGGGGAGGTCTTGCTGACTGGAACTGTGTAGTGCGTAGTTGGATCTAGGCTTGGGCAACCCCTGCGTAATTCCAGAATCCAAGGCTGAGGCCTTGAGCTCCAAAAATACGTAGTGCATGCTTAGGAAAATATGATTAAGGCCAAGGAAGCCCATATCTACCCAAGGGTAGTGAGAAATCGAATAGATATGAAGGATTTAATGATGCTAGGTGAAAATCTAAGTGAATGGTAATGCATGAATGTGAAACAAGTGCAAGAATCAATCAAACTGAAGGAAAATGAATCAAGTGGAGAGAGTCGCCGCACGACGACCATCAGTGCATAAACTGGGTGATGCATGCGACACTTGTTAAAGGAAATGAAAAAATTAAAAAAACACTTCTACAAGCTAAAAAAAATTGAAACACCATCGATCGTTCAACAAAATGAGTGAAACATCACTCTCATAAGCTAAACAAACAAAAACGACTAAAAAAGCAACAAAAGACTTAAAAAATAAGACTTACCTGGAAAAGTAACGACGATCACAATGTAGGTTCCTTGATCTCTTTGGGAATGCCATAGATCGAAGATCAAATGTGAAAATGAGTTCTAGCAGTGTCCATTAAATATATTTGGTCAATTTAGGGTTTTTGACGTGAAGGCCAAAAATCAAGGAAAAAGCAACACTTGGCGGCAGTTTCCAAAATAACTCAAGTGTCTCCTTCGGGCCGTTAAAAATAGATCCCTATTTTATAGGGAATTTTTTTCACTTTTTTCCTTTTGCCTTTTTGGAAAATGTTGCCACACATTTATTGGAGAGATTACACAGTTATGGGAAGGACTCAGAAACTCACTTTCTCATGCACTGAGCAGCTTGTGAGCAGGAAGTTTCTGTGTAATTTCTAAGCTGAGTGGCTCTGGGCTGCCTCTCATGCTCTGCATAGTTTCCCAGCTGAAGATAGGCTGTCAGCTAGCTCTGCACAATTCTAGAGCTGAAGGCTAACTATTATCTTGGATTGTGCAATTCCCGAGAGCAAGGCTAGTTTCCCTCAAGGATTGAACAATTCACTAAGGAAAGCCTAGAATCGGGTTGAAACCAAGTCAAGAGATCACCTTTTGGGTTAGACAGTAAAGCAAGTAAACACAATCCATAATGTGAAAGATAAATCTCCATCAAAGCACAGGTGCTTCAGTCAGTGTGAGATGAGCTGCTGGGATTTAGGAGGGAGGCTCCAAACGAAGCATAGGCAAAATTTTGGAGGGTGGTTATAGCCGCTACAACATTGGCGACACACTGGTAGAACTCCAACTCTCTATATGGACCTTGTCTCATGCAAAGCGAGTCTAACTCTTCTAGAAGTATTGTTCGATTCCTTGATTGTCATAACTTCTTCAATAGCTTGAGTTAAAGATGTAGTCCCTACCTGTATCTTTATCAAAAGCACACATACCAAGCCAAGTCAATTGATTTGTTTCGATTTTGGATGAGGGGTATATTGATGCAAAAGTAATATAAAACGTCAGAGTTTTAGTTTCATTTCTGGTGTTGCTCTGCTATGAGTAGGCCTGGACAATACTCCAACAGAGTCACTTCAGGAACACAAGCATTGCTCCACTGCCAATGAGCTTGGATAGTAGCTTGACGAAGTTACTTTCTTCACCTCTTTGTGTAGGAAGCCTTTCTCTTCTTTCACCTTTATTTTATTTTTCATTTCATTTCATTCTCATGGAGCTGTGCATAGGCACTTATTTATTTCATGAGGCAGAAGAGGGATCCAGACTTATTAAGAGCAGAAGATGTTGTCCCTTTAGAAAATGATGTTTATATATGCCTCTGACACACTCGTTAAGGTTTCTCCCCTCTCCTTACTCTATTTGACTAATTTGACAAAGGTTAACCAAAACATAGAAAACCGATTAGAGTAGGCGGTACTAGTTAAAATTACAAGAGTTGTGATTTACCCAAGACTCACTCTGAAAGGAACATAATTTCCATTAGGGTATCATTGACTAGAAGAAATGAAATATCTTCATAAAGAGAGGGAATAGATAGATAACCAAGTGTTGGTAGTTGTACAAGTCCTCTTGTATTTCACCATGCTTGTCTTAAGAAGCCAAACATAGTTTCATGTAAAAACTAATCCTACGGGTGCACAAGCAAAGAAGCAAAAGAAATAAGTAAGACAAAGTAAAAACAGAGTGTAGAGCCTCTAACTTGCACTTGATTATCCATCATTACCTACAGCTTTTCCTCACTTATCCCTCTCTTTTGCTCTATTTTCCGCATAAACTTACCCAGATCATTACATTTGATGTCTTTAAGCATAATTGGTTAACTTTGCTTATGTTTTACTGTTAGTTTATATTTTTGACATATAAACAGAGTTTCCGCAGTTGTTCAGCAATTCCGCAGCTGTTCAGCAATTCCGCAGCTGTTCAGAGATTCCGCAGCCTTTTTGTTGTTTGATATACTCCACGTGTCTTCTCAAGGAATGGTCCACATGGGCATGTTGGGATGGATGTACACATGGATCGTATGCTATTGGTTAAGCCAAACCAGTCACGTATGCCCTTGGTAAACGCAGGTGTTCCCTCGGTCAAACGGTCAAGTTCTAAACGGTGGCATGAGAGCCATGAGCAGTTGGGACACGGAACCGTAGCTGGCACTTCCTCCATGCCACGAAGACAGCTAAAGACAGGATCCAAACATAGATTTGTCTCCCATGATGACCGTTTCCCTCAAAAGTGCACGGAGTTGCCTGCGTGTTGCTGCACAAGTTAATTAGTTAAGACTGCGTGTTGCTGCGTAGTTAATAAGTTAGGCTGTAGTTGCTTAATTCACGCGGAGGGTAGTTTGCCTCTGCGCTTATAAATAAGGCGTGTGTCAACGCTTATAGATTAGCTTTTTGAATATTGTAATTGCTGTGCTGATTCTGTTATAAAAACTCTGTTTTAGAAGGCTGTTCCTACAGCACTTTTCACTGTATTTTGACATGCTGGTTTTATAAAGAAGACTGTTCTGTTCACCTTTTCGTAGCTGATCTTTTAAGTTGGTTGCGTGGATGGAGGGCCCCCATCTATGACAGCCCGTGTACATAGTGTTTGATTTCATTTTCCTGCTTTCAGCAATTTCTATTTCTTTCATCATGTATAATAGTATACCATTTGATTTCATGTCATTTTATTTCTAGCATTCATTTTAAACTGATCAATATTGTTTTTGCAAGTTTTTAACCTGGGATTGTTTTGTCTTTGTGTATTTGCTTTATATCTGATGGTATTTTCAGTTGACATATTCAAAGTTGCTGCCTTTACTCTATTTTCATAGCTGATTTCTAGTTTAGTTTCTCAAAGTTGTATGTTAACATATTGATGGTCTCTTTATCATAAGTTGTTCATCTTTTAGAGATCAGAATACTAATAAATTACAGCTGGCTTTGAGTACTTTTTAGACTAATCTTTAACTACTTCCTAATCGTGCTTCACATAATTCCATATGCTGAAAGCAGAGAGTTAGGAAGAGCTGAACATTGTAACTAGTCTTTAAAGTAGATTTTTCTCATTTTTTTTTATCACTTTTTAAACTCATCTCTAACTACTTCCTAATCATGTTTTACATAGTACCATATGTTGGAAGCAGAGAGTTAGGAAGAGATAAACATTATCATTGGTTTTTAAAGTGGTTTTTTTACCTTTTTATTTGCAGCAGCATGAATAGTGTCTAGTGCCATTAGAAAGTGGTTCTTTGCTTTCAGTTTCATTTCAAGTTATTTCTTTCAAGCTTTTTCTTTGCAAGTTTAGAAGGTAGTTAGAAATCACCTGTAACACAAACTCACTCATTTAGAAATCACCTTACACACACACTCACTCATCTGTTTATAAAATCTCCATTCCATCTTAGGAAGATAAATTGACCACAAATAACACCCCCAAACGACAAAAAGATCTAAGAGGTTGCTTAAGTACATATAGTACACCTTCACTTCATCAGCTTACGAGCTCCTGGTTGACAATTAATGACATCAATTTAGAAACACTAAATTGACTAAACATTTTGGCGCCGTTGCCGGGGAAGTGAAATTAAGTAGCCATATTCTTAGAGAAAAAAAAACATAAAAATTTCAAGGAAAGAAGTTGATAACCTATCAAAGTATGCTCTCCTCTTGCACTTCAAGGTGATCTGGAGGATCAGAAAAGAGAAAGTTATTGATTTGGTAGTTTCTTGAGTATGCTCTCTTCTTGCACCTGGAGTGAACTGGAAGATCAGAAAAAGAACTATTAACTTGACTTGAAGAAAAATAATAAAAAATGACATGCATAGAGCTAGAGATTCTAGGGGAAGGTTTTTAGCTAGAGCTCGAAGTTCAATTTTTACAAGTCCATCTGCTTCAAGGGATAGAAAAGAGACACCTCCCTTATCTCCAACCGACACTCCTAGTCCTAGAATTCCTGGAATTCAAGAGCCAAGAGTTGACTCTCCTACACCTTCTATTGAATTTGAACCAGGAAGAGACTCTTCCCTTTCTCCTACAGAAAGACCAATTGTAATTGAGGAAGTGGAATCATCTGAAGAAGAAGGAGAAATCTCTTCTCATTCACCTTTTGTAGAGGAACCAGAAGATTTTGAAATCCCTAGGAGAACCATCATGGCAGAGGAAGAAGGAGGTGGTAGAGGTAGAGGTAGAGGGGGAGGAGGAAACAACAACAATAATGGAGGAGGTAGAGGTCCCCTTGGAGGAGGAAATAGAGATGGGGATAATTCATTTGGGTTTCCCATTGTTAATGAGGATTCCCGAGCCACTATGAAAAACATATCACCATCTGTCCTCCCAAATTTCCATGGGTTAAGAACTGAGGACCCTGAAACATTTTTATTTGAGTTTGAAGTGGTGTGTCGAACTTATGACTACCTGGATGACTCTCAGAAACTCAAATTGTTCCCTTCAACACTGAAGGATCAAGCCTTGAAATGGTTCATGGGGTTAATCACTCAATCCATTAGGTCTTGGGATGAAATGAAACAGACATTTTTGGATAGGTATTTGGACTATTGTATGCCTACTAATCACAAGGACGAGGTTTTTAAAATGATACAAAGAGAAGATGAGAGCTTAGAAGATTTACTTGAAAGATTTCAATATAACCTGAAAAGAGCATAAATGAGTAGCTTGGATGAAGAGACCTTAAAAGCCCTCTTATTAAAATCCATTAGGGATGAATGGATAGATATCTTAAACATGATGGGGAAAGGGGATATTTCTCAACTTTCACTCAATGATATAGGAGAACTTTGTATCCATCTCTCAAGAGGCAAATCAAAAACTCAAAAAGGGCCTAGAGATCCTTCTCTCCTTACAGCAAATAAATCTGCAACAGGATCAGTAAGTAGGGCTGAAATCGGCAATATGCTTGATGAATTCAAAACTGACATCTTAGGGAGTCTTAGTGAACAACTAGATACCCTTAAGATTCACAATAAACAAAAAGCAGAAGCTGAGGCTTTGGCCATTTTTTGCCCAAAATGTAGAAAGAAACATGCTTTAAGGGAATGTCCCTTGGACACACACGTTGTAGAAACATGTGTAATTTGCTCAGAAACTCATGAGACTAAGGATTGTCCTTCAATACCTGGCCTCAAAGCAGTCTTTCAAGAGGATCCAAATACACTTGAATCTCTCTGTTTTATTGCAAGGAGACCTTGGCAAGGGCAACAGAATCAAGGGTTTAACAACTCTATGAATTCTCAATCCCAACCAAATTGGAATCCTTGGCAACAACCTTGGCCTCAACCTCAAAATGCTTTTCAAGCATGGATGCAAAGCATGCAAAATCCTTATGGGAGATTTGCTCAATTCTATCAATATCCTCCATCATTTCAGAATCAGCAGGCTCCACAACTTCCAAATCAAGGTCAACAACTATCATTGCCATACCCTCAACAACAACAACCTCCTCCACAAAATCAAAATTCTCAACTATCGCTTCAATCCCAGCAGAAATCAAATCAACTTCCCTCTCAGCCATTACCAAATCCAAATAATAGGAACCCTCAAAATGCTTACATGATGGAAGGTCAACCATTCCCTACCTATATGGTTGTTCCTCTCAATGAAGTACAACTCAGATCAGGTAGAATCTTAGATCAACCTTCTACAAGTGTTCAACAACCAAGCATTTCTGAGGAAGAATCTCTCAAAGTCAATAAAGGTTCTGAAGTATCACTTCAAAACCAAAATATCCAAAAAGAAAAAGAAAAAGAATCAACCTTTACAACTCCCATAGTTGAGCAACCTACACCTTTAGCTACACCTCCTTTTCCTGAAAGATTACAAATTGACAAAGGAGTGGAAAAGCAAATATGGGTGCCTGACTATAGTTTTCTAGATGAATTGAAGAATGTCTGTATCAAGATCCCCTTGTTACAAGCCATTAAGGAAATTCCCATTCTAGCGAAGACAATAAAGGAGTTGAGTTTGAAGAAAACAGAAAGAGAACCAGAGATACCAAAAGGATACATCTAGTTGGAAAAATTGCAGACATTATGATGGGTAAGATTACCATGCAAAAGTATGTGGATCCCGGTAGCCCTATTGTCAAGACTCATATTAATGGGGTTGAAATCCCAAATACTTTGATTGATTTAGGAGCCGCTATCAACATCATGAGTAGACAGACCATGGATCAGTTAAAGCTTCCTAACCTTCTCTTTACACCTACTTTACTGCAACTTGCAGATAGATCAATCATTAAACCTGATGGTGTATTGGAAGACATTCCAGTCTCCCTAGACTCTTGGGAATATCCAGTTGATTTTATGATTTTAACTCCCAAGAACAATCTAGGAGGACATCCTCTTATCTTAGGAAGACCTTGGTTAGCAACAACTGATGCTTTTATCAGTTGTAGGTCTGGGGACATGTATATATCAGATGGTAATTCCACCAAGAAATTCAACTTGTATCCTCCAGCAAAGGCAATAACAGAAATAGGAGAAGATGAGTGGGTTGATGATGAGGATACTATTCAACCTGTTCTAACCATCTCTGAGATCAGTGAGGATAGTCAAATTCTAAATACATTAGAAAATTTTGAAATACCTTTAGAATATGACTCTACACAGTTTCAGTTAGATGCAGACATTGAATATCTCTCCTCTAGACAGATGTCTCTCTTCTCAATGGAAGAGTTTGGTAGTTCTACAGTTGAAATCCTTCCAGGAAAAACATTGAACATTAACAAAAACTTGGAAAGACCACAACAAGAAGAATTAACTAAACTATTGCAAAAACATTCCACTGCATTTGCATGGGAATACACTGACATGAAAGGAATCGATCCTAAGACTTGTATTCATCACATCTATATTGAAGAAAACAGCAGACCTATTAGGCAACCACAAAGAAGGATGAATCCAAACCTTAGGGAAATCGTGAAAGAAGAACTCCAGAAATTGCTCAAGGTAAACTTCATTTACCCCATTTCAGATAGCCAATGGGTTTCTCCCTTGGTTATAGTGCCCAAAAAGAATGGTAAATGGAGAGTTTGCATTGATTATCGAGAATTGAACAAGGCAACCTTAAAGGATCATTTCCCTCTACCTTTTATTGATCAGGTACTAGACACTTTAGCAGGTAAAAAGTATTTCTCATTCCTGGATGGTTTTAGTGGGTATAATCAAATTCAGGTAGCACCTGAAGATCAAGACAAAACCACATTTACTTGTCCTTGGGGAACTTTTGCCTACCGAGTACTCCCTTTTGGATTGTGCAATGCACCCGCTACATTTCAAAGGGCTGTACTAGGAATCTTTTCAGATCTGATTCATGATTGTGTAGAGGTATACATGGACGATTTCACAGTTTATGGTAATACATTTGAAGAAACTTTGGAAAATTTGGAAAAAGTACTGATAAGATGTAAGGAAACAAATCTTTCTTTAAGTCATGAAAAGTGTTTTATGATGTTTACTGAAGGGATTGTTTTAGGACATCATATTTCAGGAGATGGGATTAAGGTTGATAGATCCAAAGTTGAAGTCATCTCTAAGTTACCTGTTCCAAATTGCCAGAAAGATGTTAGAAGTTTTCTTGGGTTTACTGGATATTACAGAAGATTTATTGAAAACTTCACTAAGATAGCATCTCCTCTTTTCAAATTGCTTACCAAAGACTGTGAGTTCAAATGGGATCCTGAGTGTCAATCTGCCTTTGAAGCTTTAAAGACTAGAATATCTGAAGCACCCATCTTAAGGGGGCCAAATTGGAAACTCCCTTTCCACATTTCTACTGATGCTTCAGATACAGCTCTAGGAGCTGTTTTGGGACAAAAGGATCTGATCCCTTATGCCATTTATTACACCAGTAAAAATTTGACTCCCACTGAGTTAAATTATACTGTTACAGAAAAAGAGTTCTTAGCTGTGGTACATGCGATCAATAAGTTTAGACACTACATAACCGGCTATGAAACCTTTGTCCATACTGATCACTCTGCCATAAGATATTTAATGAACAAACCTATTACTAATGGTAGAGTTACAAGATGGCTTTTACTCTTACAAGAATTCAACATTACTGTGTTAGATAGACCTGGAAAACAAAACACGGTAGCTGATTTCTTGTCTAGAATCCAAAACACTAATGAAGATTCTCCAGTAGAAGATAAGTTTCCAGATGAATACTTGTTTGCAGTAACTACCAAGACTCCTTGGTATGCAGATATGGCTAATTATCTAGTTACAGGGAAGCTACCTCTACACTTATTTCCTAATGAGAAAAGGAAAATCATTCAGGAGAGTTCACATTATTCTTGGATTTCTAATGAATTGTTCAAAACAGGGCCAGATTGTATAATCAGAAGGTGTGTTCGGGAAGATGAAATGCCTGACATCCTTAAGGCATGTCATGATGAACCATGCGGCGGGCACTTTGCTGACAAGAGGACAGCCTATAAAATCCTTTCTCTAGGATATTATTGGCCTTCTCTCTTTAAAGATGCAAAGCAGTATGTTAGAAGGTGTGACAGCTGCCAAAGAGTTGGGAGACCAACTCCTTCAAATGAAATGCCACTACAACCTCAGGTATGCATCGAACCCTTTGAGAAATGGGCTCTAGATTTCGTTGGACCAATTAATCCACCATCAAAGCAAAAGAAGTATATACTGGTTTGTACTGATTATGTTACTAAGTGGGTAGAAGCCAAGGCATTGCCTTCTGCCACTGAAAATTCAGTTGTTCAATTTCTTTTTGAGGATATTTTTACTCGTTTTGGTGTCCCAAGAGAAATTGTAACAGATCAAGGAAGCCAATTTACATCTAAATTGATGGAGAAGCTGATGGAGGAATATAAGATCAAGCATAGAACATCTACTCCCTACCATCCGCAATCCAATGGCCAAGTGGAATCTACCAATAAAGTTCTTGAAGGCATTATCACCAAGACTGTTCATCTTCATAGAAGAGATTGGGCGGAAAGGCTTCCTGAAGCCTTATGGGCCTATAGAACTACATGGAGGAACACAACACGACATTCTCCCTATGAACTTGTTTATGGGAAGGAAGTCCTGTTCCCCATTGAGTTCCAAATCAAGACCTTCAAGATGGCAGTCCAATTGGGGATGAGCCTCACAGAAGCCCAAAGACACAGAATGGACCAGCTAAATGAGCTAGATGAAATAAGACAAGATGCAATTCTAAGGACCGATCTAGTTCAGCACCAAAGATCTAAATGGCATGATCGACACATCAAAGAAAGAAAGTTTCAGAAAGGAGATTGGGCACTATTGTTTGATTCAAAGTTTAAGGACTTCAAAGGAAAATTTCAAACTCATTGGCTTGGGCCATATGAGATTGATGAAGTCTTTAAAAATGGAGCAGTTCGAGTGAAGACCATTGATGAGCTTCAAACACCTCTTATTGTGAATGGCCATAGATTGAAAGTCTACCAGAGGCCACTCTCAAAAGAGGAATTTGTCAAGTTGTTTAAAGAAGATTCTGCAATCAGGTTGGTGGAGAAGGATTCTTCTCCTCCATCAGCCTAATCTTTGGTTTTTGAAAAAAAAAGAAAAAAAAAAAAGAAAAAAAAAAAAGAAGAAAAAAAAAGAAAAAAAAAGAATAAGTGTATAAGCCTGAAAACCAATCTCTGATTGGCAGTCTTATGCAGAAAACCTGAGGTGAAAATCAGGGTCACCTGACACCTCATGTTTTCCAAAAAAAATCTCTCTCTCTTCCATCTCATTTCGCCATTTCATCCACTTCATTCACCATCTTATTCATTCAACCACTCTCACTCCACCTCATTTCTTTCCATTCATCCATCCATTACATTCCATTCCACCAATAAAGTCATTGTCAGATTTATTTTTACACAGCTAAAGTTGTTTTGTGCAGTCAGAAGGGTATTTCTGCAGTTTCTGCAGTTGAGGAGCAATTCCGCAGCCAATATCCAAATTCCGCAGCCAATACACTTTCTGCACCTGCATATATAAAAAAAAACACAGTCTGTTTAAAGAAGGAATCTGCAGTCCAAAGGTCATCAGCAAAAATTGAAAGGTCATGTAGCAGCAACAAACAATGAAAGGCTAATGTCAGATAAGCAAAAGGAATCAAAACGCGGACACCTAAGGTATGATCTAATTTCTAAACCTATGGTTATAACATTTTGCATAGTTTACGGGTTGTGTTTTTTGCCATCCAATGTAATGATTGCCAATTCTCTCCATTACTCGACCGAAATCCCCGTATCTCTCAGCCTTAACAGCCACCATTCATCACGATTTAAAAGCCCACACACGGCTGCGTTTCCATTTAAATTTTCGTACCTAAGTGACGTAGACAATTGTACTACGACTCTCTGCGTTATGATTCCGCAGCCAAATGTACACTCATGACCGAAGTCTAAGGACTTAACTGTTTCTTCCCATCATTCATAACCCTCCTATGCATGTATTATCTCATTCACGCAGTTGTTTCACTTCCACATTTTCCTTGCTTTCCACTACTCTGCCTTATTCACCACTCTGTCATCGTAACCATACTCTGTTTCGTTTCTCTCCTCTGCTAAACTTTGACCACTGTTGTGAATGTATTACGGCTGTTGTGTTGAAGCCATAAGTCTACTGTGTGGAAACCACTGTTGAAGCCGTAAAGCTGTTGAGTTAAAGCCACTGTTGAAACCGTATAACCCTTCCTCAAAGAGTATTAAAACAGAGCCAGAGAATCGATGGGTAAACTTCTGAGGGCAGAGCCAGAGGGCTCCAAATTTCTGGAAGGATATCCCCAAGTCAAAGACCCTTTGCAAAAAGCAAATTGGCTCCAGTGCATTCAAAAATTCAAGGGTTATCATAGAGAGGTCACAAAGACTTTTGCACGTTCTTTCAAAGAGAAAGACAACCAAGTGGAGATAGGAGATCTGAAATTCACAGTCACCGAGAGCAGTTTGGCACAGGGCACTTCACTACCACAAACTGGAGAGAGATGGTTCAAAAACCGATCAGTACAAGACCAGCAATGGAAGCAAATTCTGAAGAATCCAGGTATGGACACTAGCATCTTTACAAAAGGAATCCCTGTTAATCTTGTCAAAGAAGAATGGACAGCTCTGCTTCTACTAGTACAAAAATTCTTTACATGTGAGGGAAGGTTTGGAGTTCTATACGTTTATCATGCCAAAATTATGATGCATTTCTTAGGAGAGCATGACATTAACCTTCCATACTTTTTACTCTCAAGGCTTAGAAAAATGTGCTCAATAGTCCAAAGAAACCCAAGAAACATTGAGCCACATTTATACCATCATGGGCTTGTCAAAATACTAGTTGAAGAACAGTTAAAGGCCAAAAGGGATACCTGGGAAAGATTTCTGGTGAGAAACCATTTCGAAGAGGCAGGAGAAGCCTCTGTGCCTAGAAAGAGTAGAAGAAAAAGAGAAGAGGTTACCCCAGAAACTGCTGTCCAAGACCTTGTTGAAGAAGAAAATGTTGCCCATCATTCTGAACATGAAATTGACCCTGAACCTGCTGTAGACATTGATCAAACAGCCCAAGGAATCATTACAGAAACCCTGCAAGAAATTGTACAAGAAGCTGCTCAAAAGAAAAAGGAGAGTAGGAAGAAACAAAAGAAAGATAAAGGAAAAGCCATAGCCCAAGAATCCTACCTTACTCCTGAGAATTCCAGTGAAGAGGACACTCAGCCATTGGCACATAGGTTGGCCCAACTTCATGAGGCTGCCCTTTCCAAGAAGATGCAAAAACAAAAACAGAAGCAACAAAAAGAAAAACAGAGCATCACCACCGTGAGAAGGAGCAGCAGGTTACAAAGCAAAATGGGGGCCACAAAGAACAAAGAGTCATTCTTTATTGACTTGAGCACACCTAAAAAGGTTGCTACAAGACTTGACTTTGAGAAAAGCTCTCCACATGTTGAGCAGGTTGAGACTAGCCCTCCACGTGAGGAAAGTCCTTTTGAGCATGAGCCTGAATTTGAACATGAACTTGAATTTGAGCATGAGCCTAGTCCAAAGAGGTCACCAGAGATTGACCCAGACCAGCAGAGAGTATATAACTACTTGGAAACATTAGAACAAGCTGTTGCTGGTCCAAGCACTGTTCTACCTCTTGAACAACAAGTTCAATCACTGAAGCAAGAAGTATTTGAGCTAGAGGTACTAAATCGCCACATCAAACAAGAAAATGAAAAACTAAAGGAACAGAGCAATGTGGACAAGATGGTCTAAGATAATACCATGCTTCATATGGGCCTTTGGCAAAAGGAAAACAAAAAGCTCAAGAAGAAATGCAGGAAGTTAAGTAGAGCTTTGATCAATTTAAAATTCAGATGTTTGATGAAAAGACCAAGAGTCAATGTGGCCACACAGAGGAAGAGGAGAAGACTAGATGTCTTAGCAGAGGCATCTCAGCAGGTGGATTAAACAATGTTTTCGTTGCATGAGGACATGCAACACCCTCGTAGTGGGGGTATGTAGAGCCTCTAACTTGCACTTGATTATCCATCATTACCTACAGCTTTTCCTCACTTATCCCTCTCTTTTGCTCTATTTTCCGCATAAACTTACCCAGATCATTACATTTGATGTCTTTAAGCATAATTGGTTAAATTTGCTTATGTTTTACTGTTGGTTTAGATTTTTGACATATAAACAGAGTTTCCGCAGCTGTTCAGCAATTCCGCAGCTGTTCAGAGATTCCGCAGCCTTTTTGTTGTTTGATATACTCCACGTGTCTTCTCAAGGAATGGTCCACATGGGCATGTTGGGATTGATGTACACATGGATCGTATGCTATTGGTTAAGCCAAACCAGTCACGTATGCCCTTGGTCAACGCAGGTGTTCCCTCGGTCAAACGGTCAAGTTCTAAACAGTGGCATGAGAGCTGTGAGCAGTTGGGACACGGAACCGTAGCTGGCACTTCCTCCACGCCACGAAGACAGCTAAAGACAGGATCCAAACATAGATTTGTCTCCCATGATGACCGTTTCCGTCAAAAGTGCACGGAGTTGCCTGTGTGTTGCTGCACAAGTTAATTAGTTAAGACTGCGTGTTGCTGCATAGTTAATAAGTTAGGCTGTAGTTGCTTAATTCACGCAGAGGGTAGTTTGCCTCTGCGCTTATAAATAAGGCATGTGTCAACGCTTATATATTAGCTTTTTGAATATTGTAATTGCTGCGCTGATTCTGTTATAAAAACTCTGTTTTAGAAGGCTGTTCCTACAGCACTTTTCACTGTATTTTGACATGCTGGTTTTATAAAGAAGACTGTTCTGTTCACCTTTTCGTAGCTGATCTTTTAAGTTGGTTGCATGGATGGAGGGCCCCCATCTATGACAGCCCGTGTACATAGTGTTTGATTTCATTTTCCTGCTTTCAGCAATTTCTATTTCTTTCATCATGTATAATAGTATACCATTTGATTTCATGTCATTTTATTTCCAGCATTCATTTTAAACTGATCAGTATTGTTTTTGCAGGTTTTTAACCCGGGATTGTTTTGTCTTTGTGTATTTTCTTTATATCTGATGGTATTTTCAGTTGACATATTCAAAGTTGCTGCCTTTACTCTATTTTCATAGCTGATTTCTAGTTTAGTTTCTCAAAGTTGTATGTTAACATATTGATGGTCTCTTTATCATAAGTTGTTCATCTTTTAGAGATCAGAATACTAATAAATTACAGCTGGCTTTGAGTACTTTTTAGACTAATCTTTAACTACTTCCTAATCGTGCTTCACATAATTCCATATGCTGAAAGCAGAGAGTTAGGAAGAGCTGAACATTATAACTAGTCTTTAAAGTAGATTTTTCTCATTTTTTTATCACTTTTTAAACTCATCTCTAACTACTTCCTAATCGTGTTTTACATAGTACCATATGTTGGAAGCAGAGAGTTAGGAAGAGATAAACATTATCATTGGTTTTTAAAGTGGTTTTCTTACCTTTTTATTTGCAGCAGCATGAATAGTGTCTAGTGCCATTAGAAAGTGGTTCTTTGCTTTCAGTTTCATTTCAAGTTATTTCTTTCAAGCTTTTTCTTTGCAAGTTTAGAAGGTAGTTAGAAATCACCTGTAACACACACTCACTCATTTAGAAATCACCTTACACACACACTCACTCATCTGTTTATAAAATCTCCATTCCATCTTAGGAAGATAAATTGACCACAAACAACACCCCCAAACGACAAAAAGATCTAAGAGGTTGCTTAAGTACATATAGTACACCTTCACTTCATCAGCTTACGAGCTCCTGGTTGACAATTAATGACATCAATTTAGAAACACTAAATTGACTAAACACAGAGTAAGAAGAAAAAACAAAAAATAAAACACTACTCCTACCCCTAAGCTAAACAGAGCATGGTCCAACTCACATGAAGTAATATTTCCAATGAAGCCACCGATGCATTGGTTGACCCATGTAGGTGATGGCATGGTTGAAAAGAAAGATATTCAATCATACCAACAGACAAGAAATATAAATCAATGAAAACCAAAAAGTTTGAAGTTTGAATACATCCACTGAAAAGAAAAATTTGAAAGCACATGAAAGGCACTCTGCAGATGTATAATGGTGTTGTGTCACATTGTGCGTGGATGACAAGCATGTACACACCTTTGAACTTGAAAAACGAGCAAACATGAAGAAAGAATAAATTTTTTGTTTCGCAACAGTGCTTGCCACGTATGACTCCTCCAATGCATGAGCAATAGGATTGTGTGATTATGGTGGAGGATGTGAAAACTGTGAATTGGATTGATTTTCAATGTGAACAAGAGAGTGATGAGGAGCCTGGGGAGATTCAACATATTTCTGATCGGAAGTGGGACTGACCTCAAGGCTACGATAACCTGACATAACCATCATCTCAGGCTGAAGTGCCTCGAAAACTTGAGGAGTTTCCACTTCATCAGAAGAAGGATCATCAAAGAATGGTGGCTTGGAAAGATCAAAAGTAGGTGAATCAGAATTGTGACCACACAAATGAGTGAAAAGATCAAGACAACCCCGATCAAAAAATTCAAGATGGATAAAAACATCCTCATTATCTGACGAATCATAGAGAGCGGTTGATGAGAAACAAAAATTTTCACCCTCCAAGTTTTCGGAAATGAAAGATGAGAGATCAAGTGGATTCGGGAAGGAAGATTTATCCTCTCCGTAATCATATGACAGTTTGACATCCCGCGCATTCTGTGAATGATTGGAAGTGGAAACATCCAGAGATATATTTTCACAAGAGGAATTAGAAATGGTAGAACTTCATAAGATGTTAGGATAAAGCGGACGAGGCGCTGATCGAAGGAGGTCGTCCTTCACCACAAATGCTTATTCAGATTCCCACACATACTCATAAAAAATAATAGCACAGGATGGATGTTCAACACCAACACCGTCCATAACTTGATCCTCATGAACATCACATGTGAAGTCCGGAACGGATGAACACAACATACCAAAATCTGGAGGATCAAAGGAACCAGTGGATGGAGTCTGAGCGGATGAGACCACGTGAAAACCATGAGGCTTGTAGTCCAAATATGTGTAGAAAGCTAGAGTAGGTTGGGTAGGAGGAGATGGTGATAGTTCAACACGTAGGTTCACAACTTCTCCCAACTCGTCCTATGGAGCTAGAGCTGTTTGATGAGAAGGGGGCAGAGGATTACTTGGGACAACAACCTTGTCTGTCTCAAATTCGAAGCTCTAACACCAAGGTATGTTGTGAGGGGTTTAAGAGATTCTAACTCATGTGGATTATGAGAGATGTGAACAAGATATTGAAATCTTTCATTGAGAAATTTCTAGTCAACTTCATCTTCTGGAAATTCAAAACAGTAATGGCAGAAACGATCTGAAAATTGCGCAATTGATTCGTTAGGTGCTTTTCAAAATTTTAAAATTTTGTGGTGAAGTTCTTTACAGTCATAAAATATGAAAGCATGACCTAATTCTCTGATCATGTGCTCGAAAGAGTGTATAGAGGTTGCGGGAAATGTGTGACACTATTGCTTGATGCACCCTTCGAACCTTAAAGAAAACAACCCACTAAAAATGTCATTCGAGGGGACCTCATTCCTGTCATAGAAACCCAGAAAGGAAATTGCATGAATTAACAGAGATGTTCCACTTTCGCCATCAAATTTGATTCGTGAAAAGTCATCTATAACATCCGTCGAAACATCGAAATCAGTAGTGTGAGAAAAACATGTCGGGGTTGTGATTGTGATATAAGTCATGAATGATGTGCAAAAATGCAAAACAAACTTCAAGGGCTCAACTTCTCATCTAGCCCTCCTTCTAGTGCTAGAAATGTTGGCGGTGTTGGACCCACTAACATTCTAGTGATCTCCCCGGTAAGAAGTCCCAACAATACCTTAGACCATTTGGAGTGGGAGTCACAATAGTGGGTGGTAATGTAGTGCCTTGAACATGGTTGTGTGTAGAGATAAGTATGATGACTTTGGTCAGAAGAAAGTGTGTGACCTTGGAGTGAGTCAAGTGAGATGGATGGGGGTTTTAACACACTGAGGGGAAAAGGAAGTGTGCCCCTTAGAATCCAGTAATAGTACACAACTTGAAAGGAACACATGAGCGGAATGACATCACACGCTGAAATGTGGAATAGTCCACAAACCAAAGTGACGGGTTAATCTAACAACACACATTAAACAAGATTCATACAATTGCATATGTAGTAGTTTATAAGAAAATGCGTAAGTCAAACAACATACATTGCTAAAGAAACTAGAACAATCCAACTACAATAACAACATATGCATTAAGTATACATTACAGTCAAGAACACGTGCTCCTCCAAAGAAGTATACTCGCTCTACGCTGTGGAGAAGCCAAGGCTCATCACAATACTCCCAAGCCTTCTCTAAGCCTAAGCTTATTAAAAATCTTGGTTTCCCAAAGCCTCTTCTATGAGTTATGAGGTTCTATTTATAACACAGGGTGGGGTGACCCTTGACATTCCCCTTTGTGATACTTTGACTACCCTCATGAATCTTCAAGTTCTTTACAAATAACTCATTACATTAAATAGTGACAGTTCACATTCCACTAATGACACATGGAATTTCACTTACAACATATTTACAAATAATATACATTTTCCACATGTACTCATGTGAGACAAAATAGGCTAGAGACATCCTAACAAGACAAACAATATAACTTAGAAGTTTGGGGAAGACCAACTTGGAAACCTCCACTTGATTATTATCGGTGACGTACTGATCCCAAGCTTGGTACTGTGCTATGATGTCCCCAAGCTACTTGGTGGTGTCTTTCCAATAGTGGAATCTTGCCTCCATAGGTTCTGGGTATATGGTCTTGGAACCTTTTCCAACTCATCTTGAAGCATGTGAAGCATGGTCTTAAACATGACAGGACCACCAATGCACTTCTGCATGTTTTGTGCCCTCAAATCCAAGTCATTGCTCATGGACTCTCACCTTAGCTGCTCCATATACTCGCCCATCTCTAGCCAACCTTGGTTCTTATGCTTGGCTTCGGTGAGGGAACTGATTGACGGATCATGTGCATTGTCACCATGACATCAAAACTCTTATACATCCGTGTCTATGAAACATGTATGCCGATGAAGAACTAAGTGAGCTTGTCATAGTTCCGGATCAACATCCAGATCTTTGCTTTTTCTAGCTCTGCCTATAGTTTCATCATATTTGAAAAGTGAAGCGGGGCTCCCTTGTACCACATTGCCCATTCTTGCACATGGGCGATAACAACATGTATGTCCCTGAGAGTTTAGACAACCCTTTTGCTCTGTTACCAAAAGCCATACATATGGAAAACCGCCTTATTAACGGTGACAAATCTATCATAGATATTTCCCATGGTGGTCTCTCAAGAGTTGATACTTAAGAAAGTATCGCTTTCCTCATCTCTGCCATTGCAGAACCTGTGGATTGTTCTACCTTTTCCCTAACTACTTGCAAGTTCTTTTCCATCTGCTCATTCTTAGCTAATAGGAACTTGACATTTGAGCTCATGGCTCCTGAATAAGCCAAAGCGGCATCGACCATGGCAACTGGATGCTTTATGACATCTGACACTATAACCCTTTCCTTCATGAATTCAAGTTATGCGTGATCATCCGAGAAATGATTTCTCCATTCCTGTACAATCTTCCTCCACAACTCATCAAATGATAGATTGTACACATCCATCATTGCATCATCATCAAGGAGAACATCCTCTCCTTGCTCGCTCGGGACATGTTTAGATACAAAAGGTGGTGGAGACTGAGAGGTGACCTCGGGTGCTCTCGACATGAGGTTAGTGTCTTGATCCTGTGGCTCCTACCCCAACTCCATACCCGTCACTTCAATCCATTATTCAATATTTTGAGCTTGCTCCCGATCCTGCATCTGCTCACCCTCTTCTTCAACTACTGCTTGCTCTGACTCCTCAACTTGTATGGGCATTGTTTTCTTTGTCATCACACATTGCCTTTCTTCTTCTTCCTGTTTTTGCTTCTCTTCTATTTCTCTCCTTCCTAGCTCCTGCTCTTTCTTCAACTTCTTCTCCATTTCCTACAACTTCCTTTCTGCTTCCTCCAGCCTTTGGTTTTCTTTCTTCCTTTTATATGCCTCATTTATGCGTTGTTTCCTCTTTGCCTCCATTGCCAAATTTGATTTCTCAATGATAGGATCTTATTTGAACTTGTATCTTTGCTTAGCCTCTGGGTTCTCAGAAATCATTCTCTTACCCTTGTCCTGCACTGGTTTGATGTTTATTGTTGTTGTTGTTGTTGCTTCCTGCATTATATCTTTCCATGTTGTGGCTATACTGGCTGGTTCATTGAGTTTGGAGTAGTTGTAAAAGTACCTCCAAAGGTCCTCCTCTTCCCAATGAAATGTCCCATTGATCCACAAATAGTATACCTTCGCACAATGGTTCTTGCTAATATCGTGGGAATCATATGAATTATAGTCTTTAGTGCCGAACTCGAACTTCACTATCTCCTTAGCTTTTACATCCACATCCTTCAAGATCTTAATATCATACAATCTAATTCGCAAAGGATGAGCGGGCCGTGGTGCCTTCTTCCTCCTATGCATCCCTGCTGATAACCCTATGGAGATCTGATATGAGATATCTTGCATGACCAAATTGTCCATGGCATACATTAATAGAACATGCAAAGGATTATCTTCGCCAAACATCTTGATGAAGGTGCCACCGGGTGAGGCATACCAATATGCATTGTTAAGTATTTCCTCCATCGCTTCTTGGGACATTCAAGGTGGATCCTACTCAAAGATCAACTTGTACATGGGGATGATGAAATGATCAGTCAGCCTCAGCATAACTCCTTGATAGCTGCAGTCAGAAAGTAACTTGCAATAAATGTTGACGTAAGTCTCTTTTGGTGTCCATGTCCAACTCATGCCAGGAAACTGATGATGGGCACATATTGCATCAAGGAGATACGTGGACATGTACAATCTCACTTGCTGATCCTTGGGTGGATTTTGAGCATTAGTCACATGAAATTTCAACTAAAGAGCCAACATATCCGACCAGTTGAATGGCCTTCCATCATTCACCAACTGGTCCAACATAACCACCCAATTTTCTGGAAATGTCTTTGTGCTCTCTTGACCGTATAATTAGCATGCAAAGATGATCAAGAGTTAGTAGGCCTTTCTGAATGACTTTGTCTTGTAAACATGATTAAGTGTGGCTATGAACTTTGATGGATCTTTCAACCAGTGCTTTACAATATCTCTAGTGCTCACAAAGTTATGGGTGGCATAGAAAAGTGCATCCATGCGGTTCACCAGCTGAGGTAAATGATACATCTATTGATAGTTCTTTGCTATGAAGTTGGAAAGCTGTATCCCACTGGAACTGCTCAATGTCATAGTCTCTAGATCTGTGTGTAATAAAATCCAATGGATGATGTCCGCACATGGGAAGGCGGGGTGCCTGCATGCAACCTTATGTAAGCCTGACCAATGGACATTGATATAAACCTACTAATCCTCTAGATCTTACTTGAATTCCCTTGCAAATATATCCTTGATTTCCTACCATGTTAAATCCATGCCCTTCTCAATAAAAAACTGAGTGTTTTCATAAACTGGCAAGTTCACAGACACCTGCTCAATTTCTTACCTAGTGCTACTCTCGATAGTATCCTTTGATGCAACTCTCTTGGAAGCCATGTTACCTATAACTGCTAGAGAGTTTCTCAACAACTGTTGTACCTGGAGACAAAGAGGACACTCATGGCATGCAAATGTTAGCTTGAAACCAAAATCACTTCAAGAATAGACCAAGCAACAAACTGGGCAACTACTGGGAAGGATTGCACAATATTGGCTCGTAGAGGTGACTAGCTTTCTATTGGAACTACACACTATGCAGTCCCAATAGTCAGTGGGGAGGTCTTGCTCACTGGAACTGCACAATGCGCAGTTCAGTCTGGGCACAAGCCAGGAGAGACTGTGCATTGTGATGTCTCAATGGCCAAGGTTCAGGGTTGGCTCCTAAAAATAAGCAGTGCACAGTTGGAGCCAGGCTTGGGCAACCTCTGTGTAATTCTAGAAGCCAAGGTTGAGGCCTTGAGCTCCAGAAATGCGTAGTGCATGCTTGGGAAAATGAGATATGAGCCAAGGAAGCCTAGATCTGCCCAAGGGAATTGAGAATTGAACAGACTGAAGGATTATATGATGTTGGGTGCATATCTAAGTGAATGATAATGCATGCAAGTGAAACAAGTGCAGGAATCAATCAAATTGAAGGAAAACGAAGCATGTGGAGAGAGTCTCCCCAACGATGACCATTAGTGCAAAAGCTAGGTGATGAATGCGACACTTGGGAAAGGAAATGAAAAACTTAAAACAACACTTCTACAAGCCAAAACAATTTAAAACGCCAACGTTCATTCAACAAAATGAGTGAATCAACACTCTCACAAGCTAAACAAACAAAAGTGACAAAAAAACAGGAAAAGACTAAAAAACAAGACTTACCTGAAAAAGCAATGACGATCGCACGAGAGGCTCCTTGATCTCCTTGAGAATGATAGAGCTCTAAGATCGAATGTGAAAATGAACTCTGGTAGAATCCATTAAATAGATTTGGTTGATTTAGGGTTTATGACGCGAAGGCCAAAAATCAAGGAAAAAACAACACTTGGCTATAGTTTCCAAAATAACTCAAGTGTCTACTCTAGGCTGCTAAAAATAGATCCCTATTTTATAGGATTCTTTTTCGCTTTTTGCCTTTTTATATTTCAGGAAAAGCTACCGTGCATTGCACAGAGAGATTGCGCAGTTCTGGGAAGAACCAGGAAACTTACTAGCTAATGCACTGAGTAGCTTCTTAGCAGGAAACTTTTGCGCAATTTTTGGGCTGAGTGTCTCTGGCCTGCCTCTCATGCTCTCTGCAATTATATATCACTGAGTCTTAATCATTCATCCTTAGGTTATACAGCTTTTTCCGTAAGAACAATATGTTCACCAGAGGCTTAGATTGGTACACAGTCCCTAACTTTCCCCACAAAGCCTTCACCGTAGCTTCCCCTGATACATTCAAAAATAGTGAATTTGAGATACACAACCGTATTGTGCTCTTTGCTTTCTGATCCAACTTCGTCCAATTGTCATCTGACGTTGCCATTGGTTTAGTAACCGGATCTACTGCACCACTGATCTTTATCCATCATCAAATCATCCATCTTGAGTTTCCACAACATAAAACTCCGACCATTAAATTTCTCGATCTCTATCTTTCCATTTCTCACTATCTTCTTTCCGCAAGAATCGATCCTGCAGATCTCCCATAAAATAAGGTCTACCATAGGCCTGAGCAAAAATACCTAATTTGCAAAGGCATCCCCTTGAAGCTGAAACAACTATGATACCAAATGTAGGTTTTAACCCTATACATAAATTACCTGCAAACAAATTCTTAAAAAATAGAAAATAAACAATGGAAAGAGCATAAAACATAAAACATATAAACACCGATATTTTCCCCTGGATCCCAAAACTAGGACTACCAGATTGATTTTTCATTATATTCCTTTCAATGTTACAATACATATACATACATGCTGAAGCATCCATAAACCCTAATCAGTTAAACCTGGATTAGAACATAACCATAGTTCCCTTGACCAAATATACAAAATAACATGGGCAGAAAACCATGATGGCCAAAATCCATGTGTGAAATCCATGCACAAAACCATGGGTAGGTCAGCCCACCTAGTATAGGGTCCATTCTTTTTTCCTAGGGTGCTTCCCCAGACCCTGTAGAGGGGGGCTACTTCCCCCCTCAAACCCCCTGATAGGGGGGGATGCCACTGCCCCTGTGAACCCCCCCCGTTGCACCTGGCATAACGAAGGGGGGTTTGATTGCCCCCCCTCTAACCACCTAGCTCCACACATGGAGCTATTCATGGAAAGAATATAACACATAGCCAACACTCACCTCGTGATCAAACCTAAGTCTCATACCTCGAGGCCTTCATCAAGCCGTCAGGGAGATGCCATGGATATAAGTAGTCCCGACTACCTTCACAACCTGGTAAATCCACTAATATTAGCAATAGTTTCAACTCCCTATCCTCCATTGACACGTTATCTCCCTCCTTGGATCAACCAACCCCCCCTTCCCCACCCCCTTCCCCACCCTTCCCCACCCACCCCCCCCTCCCCCCCCCCCACCACTTCCACCCCCTCCCCTTCCTTGATTTGAAAATGCTAGATTTGGTGGTAATCAAAATCCCCACTACAAATCCTTGATTTTTCATGCAATTCTTATCGATCCTATGTATCAAGTGCCAAACTATATAGGTCTCACCACTACATAAACTTTTGAGAGAACTGACGAGATGGATTTGGAATCTCTAAATCTTCCTAACTTTGCCAAGGCTTGGAAGGGCAAGGATCCCAATTCCATCCTAGAAAATCAAGTAAAAATCATCAATAAATCCATCCTTAAATCACAACAAAAATCTTTGAAATATTCAACAAGCCAACTTGGCAACAACCCACTGGGGGTGCATGCCCAACCTATGAAATAAATAGTAAAGACCCATAAAGATGAGAAGAAAAAAAGGTAGGAAATCTAATCAACAAATGCTAGAGGAATTAGGAGAAATTCTAATTAAATCAAGCTAATTTTGGAGGTCTTCTCCTCTTCCAATTGCCCCCCCCCCCCCCGCCCACATGAAGACCATCTCCTAGAATATCAAAGGCTTCAATTTCAAAGGCAGGTAGATCCTTCTCAAATACAAATGGATTTTGGAACATCCCACCTTTCTAATGATCCGAGAAACCAAAACCTCCAAAGACATCATCAACAAACTAATAGAAAAATGGGGTAGAAAGTTCTAGTCAATTGCTATAGATTCCCAGGGTAAATTGGGTGGTTTAGCCATAATATGGAATTCATATAAGGTCACCATTCTCAATATGTTTGCCACATTCAAAATTCTTACAATTCAATTCCAACTTATTGGATCAACTGACACCTTCCTTTTGTTTAATGTTTATAGATCCACATTTTCCAGAGAAAAGGAAATATTCCTCATTTCTCTTCAACAAACCAACCTCCTCATTGATCCCGCCCCTTGGATACTAGGAAAGGATTCCAAACTGATAAAGCCACTACTAGAAAAGAAGGGGATATTTGCAAGATTGAGGTTGAACTGAGTCTCTTCTAAGATGCCATGAAACAATCCCATATATTGGATCTTCCCACCATCAACGACACATACACTTTGAATAACCTTTGTGGGGGAGCTAAAAAAATTACATTGAAGCTTGACTATTTTCTTTTATCCAAAAGCATAATATGTAGGGATATCTTCATAGAGGCCTCCATCCTCCTCAAACACAGTTAAAATCATTGGCCGATCAAGCTCGATATAGATTTCAAAGAATGACAAAAAAATTGGCCATTATATTTGGAATACTTCTGGCTTTAACATCTAGAGTTTCAGACAATCATCTAGAAATGGTTGGAGTAACTCCTATACATAGAAGGATTGGTTGTATTAGCTCTAGAAAAAAATGCACCACATCAAAAACCAACTTAAAAATTGGAATAAAGAGAAATTTGGTAATATTTTCTAAGCCAAGCAATACCTTGAAGTGTGGATGCAGAATATCTAGAAACACTCCATTCTACATGGAAGATCATATGACCTTATAAAGGAGGAAACCCACATCCTATCTTAGCTTGAAGTGAGGCGAAAACAAGAAGAAATTCTATGGCAACACAAATCTTGAATAAGATGGTTGAAAGAGTGAGAAAGGAAAATTGCTTTCTTCCATAACTCAATGCTTCAACATCGCCATCACAACCGCATGTCCTTTTTGTGACAATAAGATGGCTTCAAAATCCAACATCATCAAGACATGGCCCAAGAACTAATCATCTAATTGAAAGAACTTTTAATTGGTCCAAGGCCAAACAAGATGGAAACCATCCATAAATTTACAAAGCATATTCCCACTCTAGTTACCAAGGAATAAAATGAGGCACTCCTACGGGAATAACCATTGATGAAGTGGAATATGTGGTGAAGTCTATGCCTCATAACAAAGCTCTGGGCCCTGACAACTTCACAATTACTACTATTATTATTATTTTAATTTTGTTGGCCCATTTTTGGTAGAGACCTCTGAGACACTATGAAGGAATCTAGGCAATCAAAGACCATTCTTAAAGCCTTAGATGCAACTTTCCTCACCTTGATTCCTAAAAAATACAAGGTCTAGGATCCAAGTGGCTTTAGGCCCATAACTCTGGGTAATGTAGTATACAAAGTAGTTACAAAAGTCATTGCCAATTGTCTCAAGCTCATTCTTCCAAGTCTCATCTCAACAAAGAAAACTAGCTATGTGGAAGGGCACCCAATATTAAATGGGATCATGATTGTGCATGAAAACACCCACTCTTTAAAATCAACCAAAAAACTAGGCATCCTGCTCAAGCTAGATATTTGAAAAGATTTTGAAAAGTTGACCTGACATTATCTCTTCCAAATCCTTCTTGCTTTTGGCTTTTACTAGGAATGGATTTATTGGATGAAAAATCTTGTCACCTCAACAGTTTTCTATATCTTACTCAATGGATCACCCACTAGTCCTTTACATGCCACTCGATTTATTGGGAATAGAAAACCCCTATCCTTATTTCTCTTCATTTTAGCAGCTAGGGGCCTTGGACGAGCCCTCAAGACCAACACTTCAGAAAAAATGATTAGAGGATTGAAACTATTTAGGGATGACCTCCATCTCTCACATAAATAATTTTTAGATGACACAATGGGTATGGTTGTCCCAATGATTCAAGAGGCTAAATGAATATCTCAAATCTTGGAGGACTTCCCCAGTGCATTAGGTATGATAATTAACATTAGCCAAAACCCATGTCCTCTTCTTTAACACCTTGATGACAATAGAATGACACGTTGCTAGACTTATAGATTTTCAAATCAACAAAATTCCTTCCAAGTACTTAGGATCCCCCATGGTTTAAATAACCCTCAAATGCAACATGTGGGAAGTCCTCATCACAAAAATTAATAGTAAGCTCACTTTCCAGAGCATTTTCTCGCTCAATATGGTAGGTGGACTTGTCTTTCTTAAATAAATTTTGCAAGCTCTCCCCATGTATCTCTAATTAGATATTGTGGCTCTCATTTCTATTCTCAGTTCCACTCACAATATTTAATTCTCATTCCTCTACGATGGAGCCAAATTGGAGAGAAAATTGGACCTTGATGCATGGGAAAAGTTTTGCAAATCCAAGCTATAGAGAGGCCTTGGACTGAGAGACCCATCAATGTTGGGATAATATTAGAAGCTAAAATTTGGTGGTTATGGATTTAGGGTAGCTCAAACCTTTGGAAACACATTTGGAATAGGAAATATGTAAGACACATCCTTTTTCAACACCTCATATGAACTTCCTTCTGCGAAACAAGATTGTCCATTTGGAACTTAACCAAAAAAGGCATGCATCTGATTCAACACCATTACTTATGGGAGGAAAAAATGGTTGATTAGCTTTGTTCTTGGATGACTCCTAGCAATAGATTTGTAAGCTTCAAGATCAAAAGAACTTAGAACCTATTCACTTCAACATGACTAAGATAGGTCAACATAGAGTCAATTATTATTGGGCTTACCCCATTCATATAGAAGATTGGAAATAATGGCTGCACTAGGATACTTGGACCCATAAGCCCAACATCAATTAGTGGAAATATTTCTGGAAACAACTTCAACAATGGTGCATCCCCATCTCAACTCAGGAGGAAAAACTAATATGGATCTATAGCTCAAGTGGTGTTTTCTCTATTCATGAAGCATATGGCGTGGAATCTGATCACCAAAATATTCGCAAAGCTACTATCTAAAAATATATATGGAAAATAAAACTATGGACCAAAGTTTCAATCTGTGGATAATGGTCCAAGAGAACACACTAAAACACACTAACATGGGAAAACCTACAAAAGTGCAAGCACTCAAATCCTTCTTGCTACCATCCATGCCTTAAGGAAATATAAATTCGGGAGAATCTTTTCGACATATTCCTCTACTCCTACCACCTCTGGCAGATCCTGGAATCCACTATGAAAAAACAAGATAGAGACTTAACAACCATCCCTAGTACCATCGAGATCTAGAGAGTCTAAGGTTTCCAAAATTTAATCTCGAACAAGGTTTGGACCCTTCTACCTGGATTACTTCTCTATGCCATCTAGAAGGAAAGAAATAGACACATTTTTTTAAACTTCTCTATGCCTCATGATTCTCTTTGGTTCATAGTTCAAAATAACATCAAGGAAACAATAGTCACTTAAGCATGGAATGAACAAGAATGACAAGCCACAAGAGCGGAAAATTTTATTCGGTAGGCCTAGAATTTAAACAAAGGACCCTCAACATCCTCACCTTCCCATCCTCCAACCCATCTCCTGTCTCTCTCGTGGAGTCCCCCACCTCTTGGATTTCTTCAATTGAATTTTGAAGGAGCTTCTAAAGGAAATATATGGGTCATTGGTTTTAGGGAAATATTTCAATATCACTTTGAAAATCCAATGCATATCTATGTTGGACCTCTAGGGCATAGAAAAATAAAAACAACTGAACTCATAGCCTTGAGGAGGCAAGTATTCTCCAAACTTTTTATCTATGGGGATTCACAACTTGTCATATATGTTATCAATAGAATTCTTAATGGCTCTCCCATCCATAAAGTGTACCATAGTTTAATATGGGAAATAATTCATGCTAGGGTAGCTTCACTCCTCTTATCAATCCCATCAATCATTCCTTCCCATGTTAGATGCATTGACACAAAAATAATAGATAAACTTGCTAATTATGATTGCACCACCCCATACATAAATCTATCAACACCGCAACACACCATGGAAGAATATCCAATCAAATATGATTATTGGGCCCAGTTGTAGCAGGATCGAACCTCCTCGGATGGGGTGTGTTAGGGTCCTATAGTCTAGGAATCATAGTGTTTGTTTATCTTACTATTCAATTTTGGAGGTCTATTTGTAAATTTTAGCCTATGAATAATTAGGTGTCATAGCCTAAAGGTTTAGATGTGAAAAGGTTTGTGTGTGGCATAGGTTGTCATCCCCCCATTTTAAAGGTTCATGTCATAAAGTGGTCTTTGAACCTAAAGTTGAATTTTGTAAAAGTTTAAAGTCTAAATCCATGAGAAGGTTATAAGGTCATTATTTCAAATGTGTAATCATGGAGGGAAAAGGAATCATTGAGGGTTCAAGGGGTCATTACATGGGGTTCATCCATCATTAGTCAAAGTCATGTTAGTTTAATTCAGTTAATTAGAATTACTATGGTTATGGTTAGTGGTCTTTACTTCTCATCATTGATCATCATTGGAAGATATCCTCATGTCACTTCACTCTTCCTCCACTCAATCATTCATCCCCATGGCATGAAACAAGGTATATGGAGGCACTAAATTCAAATATCTTTTTTGAAGTTCCGCTCATTCCCACTTCATTGCAACCCGCACTCAAAGAAGTCGTGAATTGAAAGCTAGTGTTTGATAAAGGAGGTCGTTGTGCAACCGCTATGGAAACCGCCCATGCTATACAACTGTTGCGCATGGGGTTCAGAGTCTTCATGAGGGCTTGTGTAAGCCTGTTTCTCATTATCCTCATTTTTCTTGGTGTTTGAGATGATAATATTTCTCCCCAACTGTTGTTTTCATTAAATAATTGGTCAAGTATTGATAGAGATCATTTGTGTTTATATTTGCTCCACTTTCTCTATGAAAAGTCTGTATGATGTTGGTTATTACTTGAAATATCCATGTCACAACTATGAGGGTTTTTGTAATGTGTTCGATCTCACATCTAACCTAAGACTCAATTTACACTATTGGAAACTGAGCATGGCCTCTCAGCTAGGTTTTTCATTTTTCTGGCATGTATCTTACATGTAAATCATTGTTCTGGCATGTATTTATGGTGTATAAGTTTTTCAATGTTTTTTTTCCTAAAACCCAAAGTCATTTCCATTTCATTGAACCCATTTTCAACTGCCTCAATTGCCACATTCCATCGTGCTATCACTCACTTAACTTTTCATCGTGCTGTCACTTAATCCCTGTGCATGGCATTGTTGCTTAATCCTCTGTCCACATACATTTGTGTTTTATAGATAATTGGATTTAAAAGGTGTTTAATAATCTACATAACAAGATGGAAAACCCTGGGAACAAAAGGAAAACCAAGGGAGGAGAAGTGGTCCAATTTGAACCCAGAAGTTTGGAGATGATCAATGCTGACCCAACTATTCAAGCAACATTTGAAAAATTAGGTTGTATAGAGTTTTGTGAGAAAATTCAAACTTATGGTTATAAATTTCAATTGGCCAGTTTATTTTCCCTTAATCTCAAAGGCAACTAGGTGAATATTGGTGACTTTGAGTTTATAGTTTCAGAGGAAACCATTTCCCAAGCCACAAGGATACCATTACTAGGTGAAAGTTGGTTTAAAGGCATGGAACTTGATCCATCACACTACAAAGACTTTGTGAAACCTTAGTACAAAGGAAAATATGGGCCTACATTTCCAAAAAGTTACCTATTGAACCACCTCAACAAACTCTTCAAAGTAATACAAATATATTTCACTTGTGAAGGTTGTTTTAGCAGAGTATACTGATACCATATCAGGCCATTCATGCATTTCAATGGAAAAAGGATTCTTAACTTACCTTATTACCTCTTCAAAAGCTTGGAAAAATGGCAGAAAAGGTTCAGTCTAAGGGAGAGAAAAATTTACCCATTTTGTTCCACTTTGCACTAATTAAATTGTTGGTCTTGAATGAATTAGAGAAGAGGAAGAGTTCCTAGGAGGCTTTCTTTTCAGCCTTAGGTTTGCTGGCCCATTCAAACAGCTCCAAAAGTAAAGAAGGCCTTCCCTTGGTAGGAACAAATGAAGAAACTGTCAACCGGATGAGTCGTTCTTGCGGACAAGACCGACCTCCCTAGTATCTAATGATATCTAGCGACAAACAAACCAATCAAGTTCTATCTTTCTCTAAATATGCAATTTATAAATAAAGGCAAACAAGTGTTTTAGGCCTACCTTGGGTCCAATGCAAGTTTGTGGAAGCCTCGCTCTGATCCAAATGATCTCCCTTGTAGAGAATCTGCAAACACAAACAAGTACACAAATTAAATAACACCTGAAAAGCCAATATAATAAAGAATACTTATCATGATGATCAAGGAATTCATAAAACAAATCACATAAGACAATTTGTTGAGAAAAATGAATCTGATTGTATTAACTTAAATCAAAGAAGAACTTTACAACCTGTGCCTTGATGCTGTACAAGCTCTTCCCAGGGTCTAGCAAGAAGTCTCCTTTACCTTGACAAGTTTCACTCTCTTCCCAATGAAGCCAAAAGGTATGTGATCTCTCCTCTCAAGCTTAACTATGAAGTCTCAATTCCAACAACATTTACCCTAAAAAATGTTCAGCTTCTAACCTCCCTAGCAACCAGGCCAATGCCTTAATTTATAGTGCAATGGAGGGAAGTTACTAGGTCCTCCTTCAAAGGGATAAAGCCCTCCTTCAAAGGGATAAGCTCCTCTCATCAAGGGATTAGCTCCTTTACTTTTGGGATGCATGAACCACCTAGGAGCAAACCATCCACATCAAGATTCCTTCTAGAATCATCTAGAATTAACCCAAAGTGAGTTTTTAAGAATAAACTTGCGCCTTTTTGACTTTCATAGGGGTTCGCACCCACTCCTTTAGAGACAGAGCGGGCAGGTCCGCAGGTAACATGAACAGGGGGTGCGGGACCACAGGCAACAGTGAGAGAAAGTGCGGAACCAGAGCTTTATTGATTTTTAAGGTCTTTCTCTCATTTTCAAAGCTTGACATGAAGAGATAAGGTTTGAGACTTGCTTAGGAGGACAGTATGAATGATGATAGACCCATATTGACTGCAAATAGTCATGGTGACAATATTTTGTGTAACAGATTGCCCCCTAAAGTGAGAAGTCTGTAGTAAATGAGGATTTCATTTATCATCTAAGAAGAGTGAAGTACTTTATCATTTCTAGGATCATCTTGTGGAGAGCCCGGTTGGAACCTGTAAAAAACATTCAATGCAAAATATATATATGAGATCATATCATCGCTGAGGTAGGCATTCCCATACTCAGATCAAAACTGACTAGAAAACTAACTACTGCTCTGATATAGGAATGATCTTGTAATACATCACAAGTATAGACACATGTAGACACAGTATGGGCGCAGCCATCTGTTTATGAATAGTCCACTGTATAATGAATACAAAATTCCTCGCAGCCTGGATGGTGGAAACTAGATCCAGGGTCTTGATTTCTACTTCCCGAAATAGTACGATTCTAACCATGTGAATGAATGTGTCGAAGTCGAACATGGTAGAAACCACTTGATTACCAGTCAATGATGTAAACTATTAACAAGTGTGAGAGAAACCACCAGTAATGTCAATGGCTCTCAAAGTACTCATTACAATCCATGAGATGTGAATAGATGTGTTGATGTCGAACATGTCACGAAATCCTTTGATCGAAGGTCAATGATGCAACCTATCGTCGAAGGCGAGAAACCTGGCATTGAGGCATGCATATCCCAAGGTACTGAAGATTTCTAGATCATCTTTCTAGATAATGAGCTGAAGTCGATAGAAAGCGATCCGTCGTAGGCAAGCCCACAACACGAAATCATAGATCAAGTTTGAAGAAATTTAGTTGCAAGGACTGATTCAGGGATGGTAAAAATGGATGACAGATATTTTGCAGATGAATGGCTTATTTGCATTGACCTCTTGAACACATAACGACACAACAGATGGTTTGGTGACAATTGACCCAAAGTTAATACCCAGAAACCGGCTGAAGACTTTCAATATGGTTTGATCAACTGTTAGGCAAAGGATTTCCCAACCCAGGTGAATAAAAGTGTCGTGTTCAAGAGTGGTTACAAAGTATGACAAACAGGCTCATTTTTCTCTCTTTTCCCCCACCATTTCTGGCAAGTACCTCTTTATTTTTGACAAGCTTGAGGAGGATAACATTTGCTTGATTATAAGCTCATCCTTCGGATGAGTCCAACTTAGTTTAAATTCGAACCCTAAGAAGGAGTGGTCCATTCCTGTTTGTAATTGAACAGGTCCTTTACTGTTAAATTTTAATGAGTCCAGTATAGGAGAAACTCGGCGTTTTTCAATTTTAGAGAGTCTGAAAAACTTAAGAAAACTCCATGGTTGTCCTTTTTTCGTAAATTTGTGTCTCCCAAGCCTGAAAAAGTATAAAATAATACTTGAGAGAACCACCTGATCATTACGACCAAGGAGTACTTTTTATAATTAGTGCCTCTAATCCGAAAAAGTAAAAAAGATCAATGACACGTCGTTTTATAACCAATATCGAATTTGAAACGACAAAAATCCGGCAATCTTTTCATGTTTTTACGGTCAGAAAAGGGCTGTAAGTGGACCGTCTTTTTAGTTCCGTTTTAACGAGTTTAAAAAGAAAAACTCGGCGATCTTTTCATGTTTTAGGAGTCAGAAAAGAGCTTAAAGGTGACTCTAATGTTTTTTGTCGAAAATGACCAATTTTGCCTGAAAAATCCGTTATCCTGCACAAAAACTCAAACATTACTCATACCTGTTTAAAATAGATAAAAATGCTTCAAAAGTTACCTCTTTAAAGTGAAACATAAACAAATTAAAAACTCATTTATTCAAAAAACTTATAAAAAGGGCTTTTGTAAATTCATTTTTACCATTTGACTTCAGAGTGAGAAAAGAGAGCTTTTGGTCAGAAACTTCCCGTGAAGATTGCGGAAAATCCGTCCGTTGGAATCGAATGCCGTCTCCTCCAGGTAATCTACATCATCCTACTCTTTAATTTCATCCATTTCAAATTTGTTTTTAGGCTTTGATTTCATTTTTTAAGGGATTTTTAGGTTAGAAACCCGCGCGTGGAGGTCCACAGGCATAACACAGGTAACCTGCGGACCCCGACTTTTTCGTAAAAGGAAAAAAGTCAGCAGTCCGCACCTGCCGTGAAGGCAAAGTGTGGACCCACGCACTGTCTCTAACAGAGAGGGTGCGGTCCCCGGAACAAGGGTTTTGAAACCTAAATTTCTCAAATTTCACCCAAAAATTTTGCTTTTAGATATTCTAATTCGCCTTTTTATTGAATGTAGGGTATACATCATGCTTGAATGGCGAGAATGGGAGCACGAGGATGTAGATCTCGCCACGATAAATCATCAATCTTCGATTGATGCATTGAAGGCATGCGGCTTATACAAATTCTGGGCCATACCTGGCATGAGGGCCCAGGTGGACTTTTTGCAGTGGCTGGTAGACAGGTGGAGCATACAGGACTAGTGCTTCTTTATTGGTGGTCACCAGCTCGAAATGGAGCCGGAAGACATTTACTTCTTGACTATTTTTCCTAAGAGAGGTGAACACTTGACTCTATTCGGGACTAGGCCAGGTGGCCAGTCTGTCGATAGCCTCCGACTAGAGTTTTGCAACGACCAGACTAGAGACAAAGGGATAGATATCAAAACCATAACCCTTCCTGAGCTCAAAGTGATTGCGTTTACTGTTACCAGGCTCTGCGGAAGCGCAACACTACATATAGCCACTGGATCCCAAATGCGGATGGCAGTAGACTGCTTTCGAGGCACCATCTTCAACTGGTGCGATGCTGTGTTGGCTAATATAAAAGGCCAACTGACTAGAGCAAAGAACGGACAATTGAAGACCTTTGGATATGGTGCTTTAGTCGTGAGCTTTGGTCTGGAGAGGGTCCCAATGTTGGTCCCCCAGCATCTCACTGTCGGAGCTGGACTTCCTCGAGAGCCCAAACTGATGCGTTGGGTTGCAGTTATGGCCCGTCATCCTGAGGAGGGGACAGAGGTCGTTCGATTCACTCCTGAGTATTTTCATTGGTTGGAGAACCAAATTTTTGCTATTCAGGACTTTCCTTACGCTGGGGTAGATTATCGTGGTGACCTAGACATGGCTCTTCCACCAGGAGAGCAATGGGATGACTCAGGTAAAATCATTTTCAACATTTTCTAATTTATTTATTTTTTGTTTTTATCTCGTCCCAAAATTGATAGTAAAAGTTTTAAATGCAGATGTAGGTCCACAACGACCAACCACTCTCCAGCCCTATGAGAGGAAACAACCAGCTGCAGCAGCACCAGCCCCACAGGACGAATCCACAAAGACTTTGGCCGAATTGGAGAGTCATCTAGAGCGTTTGACAGTAGACATTCCGGAGACCAGCATAGATGACATTCCTCTTAGGTTACAACGCTATGTGATTGGGGTCCCAGGACCTTTCAGGAGGTTCCTTTGTAAGGTGGCCCGTACAGTGGTTTCTTATTGTGATCATCACCAGTGATAGGATGATCGCCTATTGTAGACACATCTGACATTTTTTGCTTTTTGTACTATCATTTTTGACGATCATAAGGTTTTTTTCAACCTATGATCGAAGACGATGTATATTTGACACACTTCTATGCTATACTATATCACTATTACCGGCTTATCTTGCAAAACATGTTATGGAATGTTTTTAAATTTACTTGTATGATTATTGCAAATGTCTACTTAACATTCGAGAAGCAATTGCGTCTGCTAATGTATTTAAATATCTTGGAATATGCTGATATTCAATATAGTCAAATTCACGTTCCAAGAGACGAACTCTCAAAAATAATCTCAATAACACTGGATTTCTAATGGCATATACTCTATTAAGCTGTAATACAACGAGTTCAGAATCTAACCTCACTATCAAACTCCAAATCCCAAATGAAATAGATTCAGATAATAACTCAATCACTGCACTACACTCGGCAATGTTGTTCGTTGTTTGACCGAGGCTTACCCCATGCATAGATACCAACTCGTCAGAGGGCGAATAAATAACCCAAGTTGCGGAAGAAATGTTCCGTGTATTACGACAAGCACCATCAGCAAAACCAATGTATGTTTGGAGAGGCGTCAACATTTGCAATATCAAGAGCAAAATCAAGATAAGCAGGAATAATGACAAAAAACACTCTCTAAGCTAAGCACACTTTTAAAACTAAAACACACCAGCTAGAAAGAAAACTAAACCTAACTAAAAATCTCCACACCCAGATTTAAGCATAATACCTCTTCAGGTAAAGACCATTTCTGGGTTTACCTAAAGAGACCCCGTCAAAGTCTACCAATTCATAGGCCCCTTTTGCCAGCTTTCGCTTAACAACATAAGGACCATGCCACATGGGTACGAATTTCCCAGCGCCTAATTTATCATTTTCTTGATCGTACAATAAGACTAGGTCTCCTTCCGAAAAATTTCGAGGGGTAACATTTCGATCATACTGAGCTTTAATACGTTTGGCATGAGTTTTGATCGCTAATGCAGCATCACGTCGATTCTCATCTAACTGAGCCAAGTATAACAAACGTTTTTCCTCTTCGGAAGTGGATGGAAGTAATTTGATGGCCATTTGCAATGACGGGATTTCGCATTCAATGGGTAACACAGCTTCCAGACCATAAACTAGTTGGAAAGGAGTGAAACCGGTTGACGTTTTTACTGAGGTTCGATACGCCCAAAGCGCTGAAAATAGCATGTTATGCCAATTCGACCTATGAATCCCAATGATTCGTCAGATCATGATGACTAGAACTTTGTTGATGGCTTCAACCAGACCATTAGCCTATGGATAATATGGAGTTGAACTATCGTGACGCAAGCCAAGTTGGTCTGTAAGTTCAGTCATCATAATGTTTCGAAAATGACACCCATGATCAGTGATAATCGCTTGTGGAACACCAAACCTAGCAATTATATGATTGAACACGAAGATCGCAGCAGTTTTGCCGTCTGCCTCAAATGTAGGCATTGCCTCAGCCCACTTGGTAAAATAATCTACCGCAAGGATGATATATGCATGCCCCCCGGCCGAGTGAGGGTTACATGTAATAAAATCGATACCCCATTTCGCAAAAGGACCGACAACAATTATAGGGTGGATAGGAGCAGGTGGAGCGCACATATTTCGATCAAAAATTTGGTAGTTGTGGCATTTTCGGACCGCGTTAATACAATCTTTAAACAAAGACGGTCAGAAATAGCCGACGCGCAATATCTTTTGGGCTATGGCAAACCCAGACATATGACTGCCACACGCTCCAGAGTGACAGTCATTTAGAACCCTTTCAGCTTCCTCATGAGTTAAACAACATCAAAAAACAGAGTCCGCCCCATGACGATAAAGTGTATCTCCAATATTTTGAATTGTTGGGACTGGAATCGTATTTTTCGATGTTCTGACCTTGAAATTTCTGGCCGAAAGGATTGGGTCTCGAGATAAACTATGATATCCCCATACCATGGATCTAAAGTACTGATTAGAAATAAGGATTCATCCGCAATGGGCTCCTCCGCCACAGTTTCTGTGTCAGCATGCGGGAAGTCACACATTAAGTCCGCAAAAACTAAAGATTTCTTCGACTTAGATTTTTCAAATTCCAAGTCGAACTCCTGCAGGATTACAATCCATTTGCCCCCTAGCAATTGTTCGGTTAAAATATAGATTATAGGGTTGCAATCAGAAATTACTGTAGTTTTGCGTAGTAAAATGTAATGACGAAAATGTTGGACAGCTTGAACAGCTGCCACTGCCAATTTCTCCACATGTGAGTATTTTAGCTCAGTGGGATTTAAAGTTCGACTAAGGTAATATATCACATGTTCAGTACCGAATTCATCTTCCTGAACTAACACCATTCCGATGGTGGAATGGGAGGCGGTGAGATACAAGAAGTAGTCCTGGTTGTAGTTTGGGAGGATGCAGTAATGGTGCATGGGTCAACGCGTGTTTTAGTGCATCAAAAGATTTGTCAGCTATCTCATCCCAAAAGAATGGAGTATTCTGTTTCAACAACCGGGTAAAACCCTTTGTGATCTAGGCGTAGTTAGGAATGAATCGATGTAAAAAGTTTGCTTTCCCTTGCAAACTTTAGAGTTGGCGAAGACTCGAAGGAGGAGGAAATTTGACAATAGCTTCAACCTTTGAGGGATCGATGCGGATGCCGGCTTTCGAAACAACAAACCCCAGTAACCGACCCATTTCTATACAGAAAACACACTTGTGTGGATTCAACCTAATTTGATAATGTCTACACCTCATAAAGATTGCTCGTAAATGGATGAGATGATCAGCTCGATGTAATGAATGAGCAGGTAAATCATTGAGATAGGGTTGCACAATGTGCTTGATGTCATGAAACGCGTAAGACATGGCTCTTTGAAAAGTTGCCCCAATGTTCTTGAGCCCAAAAGGTAATTTGCAATAAGCAAATGTCCCCCATGGACAAATGAAAGCTGTTTTTGGTTGATCAGCAGGTAGAATATTTATTTGATTGTAGCCGGAAAAACCATCCATGAAGGAGAATATTTCACTGCCGGCACAATCATCAATGATTTGATCGATATAGGGAGTTGAGTAATTGTCTTTTGGACAGGCTCGATTAATATACCTATAATCGATACATATTCTTATTGTCCCTTGCTTTTTGTTAATAGGAACAATATTCGATACCCAATCCGTTAACGGAATCGGATAAATGAAACCTGCTTTGAGTAATTTTTCAACTTCTGCTTTAATAGCAGCAGCTTTTCGCGGGTGAATCTGATGCAAACGTTGCTGGACGGGTTTAGCATCCGGGTAAGTTTTGATTTCATGAACAACAATTGCTAGGTCAATTCCTTGCATTTCCTCATATGACCAGGCAAACACGTCGCAGAATTCTTCAAATAGGGCCTTATATGTTTGAATTTCATTTTCCGTACAAGAGGCACCTATATGAATGTTTTCAACAATTCCAGGCTTAACCGAAATATCAATAGGAATAGTTCGAGAAATGTTTCCCAAATTTAACTTAGAATCAAGATTTTTCATGGGATTTTGAGGTTCCTTGACATATTCAGTTGTAAAAATAGATGAAAAATCATTTTCAAAGTGATCAATCTCAGGTAAAAACGAAGATCTATGATGAAGATCTTCCCACGGTAAATCTTCGACACATAGGATTTCACGAATTTGCTCATCAGTGTGGACAAGTTCAGAAAACGTTGTTGAGTCTGAGTTTGATGTTAAAAGTGATTCTTCATGGACCACATTCATTAAGTCAATTTCGGTTGAAGAAGGGTAGGAAAATGACTGCACGGCCTGATATGCAATTTCATATGGACTCAAAGGCATAACATCACCAAATGAATCTATCTCAGATTCGGAAGGTACGATCCAAGGATCATCATAAACAATAGTGTCTAACGAAATCATATGAATGGTTGCAGTAGAAGACGATGCGTTGATAGGAGGAAAAGGAAAAGTTCCTAGTAAACCAGAATTTTTAACTAGTCCTACTCCAACATCCTTATACGAGATAGTTGTTTTGCCGACATGCTGAATACTTTCAGAAGAGGCTGGGTCAGATGAAAAGTAAGTCAGCTGGTCTATAGTTACGATCTTTCCATTATGAGGGAACTTTATAAGCCGAAAGACCGATGAAACAATAACTGTCATAACGTAAGACCAACTATGACCCAAGAGAAGGTTGTAATCTAGAGGGGCATCAACCACCTCCACATCTAGATTAACAGTTTTGCCTTCAACCCCTATAGGAAAATCTTGTAGAATGCCAAAAGGATGAAACCTACGACCATCAAAGGCCTTTATAATCGTCGGGGATTGATTTAGCGTAGGAGAACCAAGTGATCTCCAACACTGTATTGACATAATACACGTTGAGGCTCCCTCATCAATCACAGTCCTATAACAAGGTCTGTTTTTGACTAACACTGGAATATGGAAAGCCATTTGATGAGGTAAGCGTGGTGTACTATTTTCTAGATCAAAAATTATAAGGTTCAAGTCCTGAACGTCAACATCTCCTATAGCCGACAATAGCAATTTACGTTGTGCTGGACATGATTGCAGCACTTCCAAAGCCGACATTGCCGAAGGTGAAATAGCCAAATCTTCAACAATGTTATAGTTCTGAGCCGCTCTCGCATGTGGATTGAAAGCTGACTTTCGAAGTATACCCTTGGCGGGCGGTTTGACTACTAAGTCTGGGTTAGGCTTCTCGATCTGTAGTGGATCGGAACCGGGACTTGAAGTTGATGGGTTCGAATGAGAAGATTCTGCTTCCTTACCATCAACATGACTTCTACTTCCATAATCATGTGATCGAGTCGCAATCCTAACATGGGACATCATCATTATGGGTTCTTCAGAGGCATTTGAGGAAGAACCTATCATCTTACTATCTTGACTAGGAAAAGGATCCTTCAAAACAACAGGCGTTTGGGAACCTTTGACGATTTTCGCAACCTCTGCATGATGAGGGCAGTCTCTTGTAAAATGCTCTTCGTCACAAATGAGACAAGGATAACGAGGTTTGCATTTCTCATCAGTTGATTCCGTTTTTTCTGGTTTCTCTTTCGAATTTTTGTCTGTTTTATTTTTCTTCTTCCCTTTCTTCTTACCACTAGATTTTGATTTGGCTGTAGATGAATCTACAACATGAATATCAGCGGAGATTTCCACGGAAGAATCTCCTGTCGGGGAATCTGGTAAAGTTATGATAGGAGAAGAATTCTTAGAAGATTTCTTCTTACTTTTGGTATTAACCGTACCAATCATACCATCAGCGGCATGAGACCCTGAAGGAGCTGCAGTTATTTGATTTTGTTTAGGAAGGTCAGGGATTTTCTCGTGTAACGTACCTGACTGCGTATAAACTAAGTCAAGGTACTGAGCTTGAGCAATTACTTTCTCCTCAGTAACGACTCCTGCCTTAGCTACATCCTCAGTGATCTTCGGTAATAAAGATTTTACAAACCATTCAGCTAAGATCTGATCCGGAATAAAAACTTTCACTAAATGCCATTGACGTCTCCATTCATGAATGTGATCTGAAATGTAAGTGGACGTTGACTGCTTTAATGAAGTTAATAATTCCATGCCATTGTCATATCTAACTGGCAACTGAAAATGAGTTAAAAACGAAGTAGCTAACTGACTAAAGTTATAAAAAGTGGCTCGCGGTAACTCAATGTACCACTTGGCCGCAAGACCAATTAGAGTGCGCTGGAAAAGCCTTAAACGGATTGAATCATCTGAAATGGAGTTAGATGCACACCAGAGGTGATAATTCATCACATGGTTCGACGGGTCCTCTCCTAATTTGCCTTCAAACTTAGGAATATCACTAGGCAACTTATTCGGCATTGGCGGCCAAAATGGAAGATAGTTAATTGGATCGTTCGTAAGGCGTGACAAGTCAGGCAAGTCCAAAGTTGCAATAAACGGTAACTGACGATTAGGGTCCTTGAAACCCTGGGTCATAAGACCAGCCCCAAGAGGAGGATATCCAGGATAACTAGGAATTGGAATTGCATTTGGGATATTATATCCTCCCGGAAAACCAGGATTAACGGACCGTACTGGGGTTGTTGAGGTTGTTGATATGTATATCCAGGGAACGGTTGATACTGATAGACTGGCTGTTGCACAGCAGGACCGAATTGGTACTGTCCCTGGTACGGTTGATAAGTAAATTGAGGCTGACTTGTGACAACCGTACTTGGACCAGGTTGTCCTACAGGCATTTGAACTGAAGTCTGAATTATGGATCCAGACTGAGGTAAAGATGTCTGAGGAGTTGATACAGGAACAATAGAAACCGAAGCTGTCGATACTCCAGAAGTAGGTGGGGTAGATTGAACAGATGTTGTAGTAGTCGTTTGAGGTGGAGTATGAGGCGTACTAGGCCCAGACTAAGAAACTAGAGAAGGTGCAGAAGTTTGAATAGTAGATTGGACAGGTTGCTGGGGTGAACCAGAAACCAAAGGTTGTCCAGATTGAGATGACAACTGCACATTCGGTTGCAATATCTGTTGAGATTGAGATGGATCCCACACTAAATTCATTCCGGGGTATGGACCCATAATAGGTTGAGAATATTGAGGACCATAACCGGGTTGAGGGTAGGGTTGATAATTGAAAGGTACATTTCCATCTCCTTGGACAAATGATTGACCGGAAGGTGGTTGGAAACCTTGGGTTGGGTACTGACCTTGAGGTTGATAACCTTGAGGCACGTACTGATACTGGGGTTGACCTTGAGGTACATATTGATACTGGGTTGACCTTGAGGTACATACTGAGTCTAGGGTTGACCTTGAGGAATGTACTGTCCCGTAGGTATGTACTGTCCTTGAGGTTGCCCCCCAGGCGGAAATTGGGTACCTTGAGGTTGCCCCCCAGGCGATACTTGAGGACTTTGAGGCTGCCCCCCAGGTGGTAACTGGCCGCCTTGAGGTTGAGGATTAGGAATAGTACCTGACATCATAAGAATATCTTCTACACTTAACGACTTAGTTCCATTATTTCCAGTTAATAACCCTTGTTCAATAGGTTGAGGAGATCCTCCCGAAAAAGTACCAGTAAGTGACTGATACCCAGAGGGAATAGAAGGACCGCAGTATAAAAAGGTTTCTGGAGATTGAGAAAACATGGACGACTGTCTTGACATATTTAATGGAGGATAATAACCCCTAGGTGTTGGGTGAAAAGGAATGTGAGGTGGTGAAAAACTTAGTCTCGGGTTTTCTAAAAAATTGGTCAATGAAAGATACCAAGCGTTGCTCCTAGGTGGACTGTAAAAGATTGATTCACACTCCCTAAGTTCTATAGTTGGTTGATTTTCAGGGAAAGGGATACCTTCTTCCGGAGTAGCAAGTTCTTCAATAGCTATAAGTCCAGAAGGAAGATTTTGGGTAATTACTCTTTCTACCCTGGGTGAACCAGGACCACTAGAAGTTGGAGAGGCAAATCCTGATGTTGGAGTAGCAAAAAATTTAGTTTCAAGTTCAGATATTTTAGGTTCCTCACCTAAATCACTAGTAGATGAAAAACTACCAGAAATTTCGGATAATGAAATAGATTGCAGATTATAATCTATTACTAAAGCTTGATAATTAGGATGTACAACCAATGAAGACTCTCCTTCTTCAGGTGACCCAACTCTACTGTCTCTAGGAGTTACAAGGGCTCGTAGCCCTTCAGGCTGGCTCGGTGAAAACTTAGGAGGTTGGCCCCGAAGTCTACGAAACTTCCTCAGTAATTCAGCCACGATTAAATATTTTAACTACTTCACACGCAAACAAAGAAAAATCTCAATGAAAACCACCTAAAGCCTCTAAAGAACCAAACAATTTTTAATCATACGCCTAAAGAATCTAGGAGATCAAAACACACACAAATAGTAACTTTCCGCACTGAAAACACTAGTTGGTGATGAAATCCAACGTCGCATAGTTCAATACAGAAATGGCGGTTGGAACAGTTACCCCGGCAACCTGTTTAATGAATAGATTGGCACAAGTTTCTCCACTAAACCGTCTCGAGTGAAGAGAACCCCCCAGAAAATCCAAGTGAGTCTAGCCGATGTCTGCTCCAGGTACAATGGGATCTTCCCTCCATCGTCACCTTAGGAAAGAATCCTATAGAATATGGTCACTATGGTTACCAACGGAAACAAATATACCTTGGGGAACAGTCTACGATCCGATACGCACGCAAGGGCAGAGTAACAAGCTCAATCCCCTTGAAGGCTCCTTGACATAATCCAAGGTTTACCAACAAGTGACCCCAAGCTCCTCGATAATTGTTAATCCGAGGTTTACCGTTTTTAATACGTGAATATCTTCTATCATTCCCAATGAGGAAGGATTGATTCCCACACTGGTTCAGATATGATCTCGTGCTTCTCCTTTATGAGGAGCTTTCCCAGAGCATAGATGTAACAATTGGATTTTATCTCCTACCGCAAGATACAACTACTTGTTTGTTTTACTATCTTGGAGAGTTTATTACTCCCTACTCCAAGATACTAGCCTAAGCTATGTTGGTGATATAGAGCCCTAGAAATAAAAAGGTTACTAGATAGATTTTACTTTAAGCGTTATTTTTATTCGTTTTTTCTTAAGTCAAAAGGTGCGGAGATGAAACTTATGGTGTGAAGACTCGACTCCAAATCACTAAAGAATGCATTTAAGATGATAAGCAATCTTTTCCCTTCAATGAATTTCTAGCTAGGAAAGAGTTGAGAATGCAAATGCTTGTAAAAACAAATCTTTTCTTAACAAACAAATCAAAATAAGAGCTTTTTGTCTTTTCCAATACACTAAAAAACGAGACAACTAGTTATGCTCACGAAAATTTCCCTTTTCTTTCAAACACTCAAATACTACAAAAACAAACTTTTTCAAAAAGAGATTTTATTTTTTATTTTTTATAAAACACTCAAAACTATGGAAAAATCTAATCTTGAGATCTATAAATTCTAAAGACTATTTGAAGTAAAAGCTTACAAGATTTCTTTTCAAGGATGTTTTACTTAGCTATAAGCAAACTAAGGACTAATTTGTCTAGAATCACAAATCAATCAAAAAACAACCAATTTTTGTTTTCTTTTCTAAAAATGAAATCCAAAACTTTTAATCACAAGTCCTTTCGAAGTTTTGCAAAGAGAAAAAACAAGATGGATTCCTCAACAAAGGCAGATTTTGCAAACGGTCAGACTCATAAGAAGGCCAGTAAAAACCAAGGTGATCTGAGGCTTCTAAGGCTTCTAAGCTCTGAGCTACTACAAAATCAAAATGAAAATCAAGCCCGGTAACCAAAACTTCTAGGAATTTCACCTAAAACCCTAATGCCAATGGAATTAACCTAAGAAAAGTTCCTGACAAGTCACGTGCAGATCTGGGCAGAGGATAAAAAAACTTAAACAAATCCTAAGCTGACTGAAAGATAAAATCTTAAGTTTTTCAAAATTTTGACAGGGTATGCACGCCCGCAGTTCACACAGGTGTGGGACCGCTCTGTGTGTAAAGCAAAAGTGCGGATAGGTCCACACTGTGTTGCAAGCAGAGAGTGCGGTCCTCTCCCAAAAGTATGAAAAACAAAAAATAATTCAAGATTAACTAAACCTACCCAATCCCACACACATCAAGCCAAAAACAGAAACAAAAACACAGTTTCTCAAGTCAAAGTAAAAGCAAATCAAAAAATCAAGTCCTCAGTGGAGTCGCCATTTTGTCAACCGAATGAGTCGTTCTTGCAGACAAGACCGACCTCCCTAGTATCTAATGATATCTAGCGACAAACAAACCAATCAAGTTCTATCTTTCTCTAAATATGAAATTTATAAATAAAGGCAAACAAGTGTTTTAGGCCTACCTTGGGTCCAATGCAAGTATGTGGAAGCCTCGCTCCTTTGATCCAAATGAGCTCCCTTGTAGAGAATCTGCAAACAAAAACAAGCACACAAATTAAATAGCACCTGAAAAGCCAATATAATAAAGCATACTTATCATGATGATCAAGGAATTCATAAAAAAAATCACATAAGACAATTTGTTGAGAAAAATGAATCTGATTGTATTAACTTAAATCAAAGAAGAACTTTACAACCTATGCCTTGATGCTGTACAAGCTCCTCCCAGGGTCCAGCAAGAAGTCTCCTCTACCTTGACAAGTTTCACTCTCTTCCCAATGAAGCCAAAAGGTATGTGATCTCTCCTCTCAAGCTTAACTAGGAAGTCTCAATTCCAACAGCATTACCCTAAAAAATGTTCAGCTTCTAACCTCCCTAGCAACCAGGCCAATGCCTTAATTTATAGTGCAATGGAGGGAAGTTACTAGGTCCTCCTTTAAAGGGATAAGCTCCTCTCATCAAGGGATTAGCTCCTTTACTTTTGGTATGCATGAACCACCTAGGAGTGAACCATCCACGTCAAGATTCCTTCTAGAATCATCTAGAATTAACCCAAAGTGAGTTTTTAAGAATAAACTTGCGCCTTTTTGACTTTCACAGGGGTCCGCACCCACTCCTTTAGAGACAGAGTGGGAAGGTCCGCAGGTAACATGAACAGGGGGTGCAGGACTGCAGGCAACAGTTAGAGAAAGTGTGGAACCAGAGCTTTATTGATTTTTATGGTCTTTCTCTCATTTTCAAAGCTTGACATGAAGAGATAAGGTTTGAGACTTGCTTAGGAGGATGGTATGAATGATGATAGACCCATACTGACTGCAAATAGTCATGGTGACAATATTTTGTGTAACAGAAACACCTACAACTGAAGAATTTGTTAGTAGGCCTGAAGTTAAAAAGACAGAGAAGTCATTGAAGGATAAGAGAGCAATAGACAAAGGGAAAAGTAGGGTGCCACAAGGTGACCAAGAAGATACATAGTTTGTCCACAAACTAAGAAACAGGTCAGATACAAAGAAGATGATTGAGGAACCAACCTCTAAGAAGACAATTGAGCCATATGATGATGCAACAAAGCAATTAGAGGAAGGTCGTCAAGAATTTGGAGATAATAGCTAAGACGTTCCCATGGAGGACAAGGATCTGAAAATCATAGAGTTGTAGGACAACCTTGACAAAGCTCATCTCATGGTGGCTTATTTACAAAAGGAAAACAGAGAGATCAGAGACAAAGTAGTACAAGCAACCACATATAGTGAAGGTGAATCATCAAGGAAGCCTTCTAAACCTACAACCCAAGACAAACGTAAGCAAGTGATTGAGGTGGAAGAGTTAAATGTGCTAGAATAATCAAGGATACCTAGGACAAGATCAACAACCAAGAGGGAAGAAAAGATGAAATAGACCCTTCCAATAGAAGAAAATATAGAGTTTGATGAGTAGAAAGAGTATCAGAAGCTATTTGAGAATATTGAGAAGTGTCAATGTCAAGTTGATTGGGTGACCGAAAGGAATGAAAAGTACAAAGAGGAACTTTATGTTGAAGTATTGGAATCCCTTGATTAACTTGACAAAGCCAAGGTAGTTTTGAATTGGAATCTGCCTACACATAGGCAAGTGAAGAGATACTACACAAGGAATTTGATCATGAGAAGAAGGTTAAGACTGATGAAACAAAAGGTGGCCAAGACTAGAAAACAACTCCAAAAAACCAAGCAGTCATCCAAGCAAGTCGGACAATCATCTAGGAAGTAGGCCACGGTTACAAAGAAATTCAAGGAAGACAAACCATCATTTAGCAAGAGGAGGAGGAGGTAGCCTTGGAATTTTGGTTGAGGCTGCCCAAAGATGAGGTGGCATAAGGAGGTCTTGTTCATGTTTCCATTTTTGAAGTTTTTGAATTTATATGCTCTGTTTCCTTTTTGCGGAAGGCTAAATCCGTATGATTCAGGGCTTGTTATGTAATGACATAATGTCATATTTTGATGAAAATGTGGATATTTTGGTATATTGGAAGTATATTAGGTGTTGTAAGGTTGGATGAGATGATTGGTTGGTCCCTACAATCAGTTTGGAGAAGGAGATGTCAATACAGATTCATAATTTCACATCTGTTGCGCAAGTTAGGGTCAGTCAGTTGGGAGGTATGCAGAGTTGAGAAGAGTATTTCAAAAGGATATACACCAAAAAAACATCATCTCAAGTGCACCCATTAGCTTAGATTTATCTAGTACAACCTGCAACCATGCTAAGTTGGAAACCTATTTCACACTGTTGTGCAAGTTTATCAGTTATGGCTACTTCTCTTTTGGGACATTCTAGAAGTTTTTTTAGTGGTTGGATAAGAATGGATAAGTTATTTTAGTTGATAAGTCTAGACATGATGTTTCTAAATTTTTGTAAGCTTTAAAACATTGATGCTTCTAAATTATGATAGCTTATATATGGTAGGTTCCCGTTTTTCTGCAAATACATTGTATCTAGCCTATTATACTTATGTGCAATTAATTTGACTACCTAGAGTGGTAATTTCAAATTCCTTATTGTATTTAATGATGAAAAAAAAATGTAAAAAGGGTTCGGGGTCAGAGTGATAGAGGCTAGATTACATTTCTGCAAGTTTTGTATCTTTTGGCTGAATGAATTGAAGAAGGCAAGTGAATTTTTAAATAGTAATACATGTGTATAGATTATTGGTATCTTGTTTCTTTTGTTGCATGATATGTATTATTTTTATATCTTCTTATAGTTTTTTTTAAATTAATATAGTAAATTTCTTCGTATTCATGTTTAAAAGTTTCTCAGAATTCAAGTGTTTGCTCTGAAAAATTTCATCTAATCACTATATGTGTGTTATTTTCTTCCATGGAAATTTGAATTCATCCTTGTATGGATACTTAGGTTATCATTCATCCATTTCCTCCCATTCATACTTTTACTACAACGAATTTGATCGATTACCCATAGGTCTGCCTACCTTGCCCCTATGTGAATTGCACCATATCCTTGATTCATTCAGGCCCATAACCATGCTATTATTTTAAGTAGTCCTACCCTCTGCACCCACCTTAAACAAATCAAAATCAAAATCACCCTCCGATCGTCATAACCAACCTAAAAACTAGACCATATCAGTCATCTAGTTGTTTGATAGAAGAAACCTAGTGAGATAGCCCTCTCTAAGGCTAGGGTGGTTGGACCTTAGCCTAAAAGAAGCTTGTGGTTACCTCTGGGATTTATCACCTCAACCTGGAGAAATTTATAGAGTGTTAACATAGTGGAGCCATTTTCGGGGACCAAAAGTCAAATTTTCCCTGGGAAGACCTTTTATTTGAGAACTATACCCTAGCCCTGTGGTTGACAGGTTACTATAAATCAAAACGCTGAACAATCACCTTGAAAAACAATTTTGAGATCAGTTGTAGTCTTAAGGAAATATGGCTTCAAGGAGATATACTAGAAAAAATACTGACCCAAATCCTCTAGAAGTTGTAGACAACCCTAAAAAACTGATTAGAAGAAAGAGCATACTTGAAGAAGGTTAAGGTAGTAATAGCCCCCTTGAAAGGTCCTACTATCTGCCTGAAATTTTTATGTACAGTTGAGGACATTAAATTCCAATTATCATTTGAACACCCTCTGTTTAGGACTAAGTCTGAATCTTTTATTTCTGAAACTGTCGTAGATGAATCAATATTGAGTCCTTATGTCCCACCTCCAAAGACTGAATTTGGCAGGAATATATTACAACAACTTAAAAATCTTAAGGGTTTAGTCAATAAAGTGCAATAGAATACTAAAAAGGAAACCTTTTTCCAGTAGACAATCCCTCTTTCATCGATAGCCTCAACTTCATCTTCTTTTTCTACATTCACAATTTCTTTAATTCCACCTCACTGCTTTACTTCATCAGTTATTTATACACCTATAATAACCACTCTTCAACAAACTGCTTTTCTGCCACCTCTTTCATCCACAAAAACTACTACCACAACAAGCTCATCATCTACTCAATCATCAACCATGGATGCTAGGTACACTCCTTTGAACTTACCTGCATAGTTAAATCCCTTGCCTCAAAATTTTGGTTAAAGAGTTCCTCAGTATGATGGCAATGGTGAACTTACTGCGAGACAACATGTAGACAAAGTCATGGACTTCATTGATCTTGAAGAGGTTGATGAGGAGGATGTGAAGATGAGGTTGTTGGCACAAATTTTTTCCTGGGTGGTTAAAAAGTGGTTCATATGTGTGAGAGCTAGAACTTTTGCCACTTTCCAAGAACTTGAAGATGCCTTTATTGCAAGATTGGGTGAGAAAAAGAACCCTTTGCAAATCCTTGCTGAGTATTACAGTTTGGAAAGACAGTCTGGTGAGACAGTCAAAGAATTTTCAAGAAGATTCAACAAAGTTTATAACTCCATTCCAACAGATATAAATCCTCCTCCCATATTATCTTTTATCCACTACCTCGATGGTTTCGATCCAGAGATATCATACCAACTTAGAGAAAGGAATCCTGCAACATTTGAAGACATGCAAAGTAATGTAGTTAGTGTGGAGGAAAACCTTTTGGTGAATACATCTAAGATGAAGTAAAAAAGTAAAGTAAATATTAAAGAAGAACCTTCTACATCATCTGAAGCAAAATTGGACACCTTAGCAAATACCATGGAGAAAATGATGGAAAAGATGACACTGTCAGTCAGAGGTCTTGTAAGAGAACCCCAAGGAGGTCTACATATTTAGAATCCAAACTTTAAGAGACAAAAATAGATCCAAATTAAGCAAAGGGAGGTAAGAGTTCCAGAACGATAACAACAAAATCAACAGGTGAGACCACATTTCCATAAGGATTATGCACAAGATTAAGATTAGGAAGATGAAGAAGTGCCAAAAGACCAAATCCACTTCTTCGGTGATGGGAAACAAACTGTCTTTTTAACTAAGGAAGATCAAGAGAAGTTTGAAAATCCCTTGACAGAGGAAGAGGAGCTATTATTTTATCAGTCACAATATGACATCATGATGGCTGAATCTAAGGAGTATAGAAAGGGTTACCAAAATGCCATTATGCAGGTCCAAAGACAGTAAAATTTAGGGAGTAAAAATGTTGGAGCTAGCGCTGCAAAAAAAAATATAGTAGGAAGAAGTCAGAAAAAGGATGCACCAAGTAGAAAAAATCAAAAGAAGGATGACTCTTCTAAAGATAAGGCAAACAAGAAAGATTTAGCTCCTAAGGAAACATATAAAATGCAGAATATTTTTAGTTTTGAAGAAGAAATTGCTAAACTTAAAATTTCCATTCCTTTAAGTGAATTGTTAAAGAATTAACAATATAGGGTTCATATTATAAAGGATTTGAAGATTGAGAAGACTTCTGATACTGTAAATGTAACTAATGATCATCCCACCATCTTATTTGGACCAAATATAGAAGACAAGAGTCGGGATGGTGAAGTGCCTCCTTTCTATGTGATTCTAAACATACAGGATGCAATCCTTCATAATGCTATGTTGGACTCATGGGCTTCCCACAACTTGATGTCGAAGGTAATCATGGAGAGGTTTGGGCTTGATGTGACTAGACCATACAAAGACTTGTACTCTTTCGACTCTAGTAGAGTGAAGTGTTTGGGACTGATAAAAGACCTAGCGATTTCCCTAACTCAAATTACATCTAAGAGCATGGTTATGGATATTGTAGTGGAAAACATACCTCCTAAATTTGGAGTGCTGTTATCAAGGTCATGGATAGAAAAATTGCAAGCGGTTGTGTAGATTGACATGTCATACATCACTGTTTTAGTTTTTGGTGGCCAAAATAGGAGACTTTATCAGGAACCATTGATGATCTACATGATTAATAGAAAGGAAAATCCTACCAATCACCATGTTTATGTAGTGAATTATGATTTGGATTCTTTCATTTTGTTCATGGGTGTTCGGAAGAGGAAAATAAAAGACTAGTTGCCATTTCAGAATTAGAGGATGAGGAAAACAAGAAACAAGATAGTGATACAAATCATAAGCAAAAGAGATGAAGGCCAAGGTGGATGAAGAAGAAGGAGAAAAACATCTTTGGAGTATGCATTTTGATGGTGTAGCAAGCAAGGAAGGTGTTGGTGCATGCATGTGGATAATCAATCCAGTAATTGGAAAATCCAAGTTGTGTTCCTACAAGTTGGCTTTTGATTGCACCAACAATGTAGCTGAGTATGAGGCACTCCTTTTGGGATTATATGTCTTGAAAATGTTAGGGGCTAAAAGAATATCAATCTATGGAGATTTTGAGTTGATTATCAAGTAGATCAAAGGTGAGTGCTAGACAAAACACCCTTGGATGTGGGCTTACCATAATGTTGTCCTAGATTTTTTGTAATATTTTCCTGAGTACAATTTGTCCGTTATTCCTAGGAAACAGAATGTTGTTGCATATGCTTTAGCTACATCTACTTGTGATTTTGAAATTCCAATTCACCCAAATGAAAAGTATGAAATTGAAGTCAGGCATAGGCTTGTTGTCCTAGATAATGTGAGGTACTGGTAGGTTTTCGAAAATGACAGGCAGCTGGAAAATTTTCTGTTAATGAAGGAAGAATTTGCCAAGATGAGGGTTGATAATGAAAGCGAATAGGAAAGGGGTGAAAAAGAAAAGTTTATAAATAAAATTAGATAACACTTAGAAAAACATGGGGTAAATTTGAAGGTGTTGTAGTTGAAAGACAATGTCATTCCAAGAGGGTTGGTACCACTTGAAAAACGTTTTGACCAAAATGATGTGGCTCAAAGGCCAAAATTGATGCCTACCGAGACAGGGGTAGAAGAGTGTAACATAGGCACAAAGGACAAGCCCAAATGGTCAAGCTGTCCAAATCTTTAAGCCCAGAAATGAAGCAGAAGTACATTGATCTCTTGATAGAATTCTCTCATGTTTTTTCATGGGGGTACAATGATAAAGAAGTTATCCAACATAGTATCCCAATCAGAGAAGACCAAAAGCCATTCAAACAAAGTTGCAAAGGATAAATATTGTTTTGCTGCCCTTGATCGAAAAAGAGGTAAGATAATTGTTTGATGTCTAAATTATTATGCTTCTCAGATGATCTAAATGGTTTTCTAATTTAGTTCCATTCAGGAAGAAGATGGGACAAATCAGGTTGTGTGTGGATTTTAGGAATTTAAACATGGTGTCTCTCAAGGAAAACTATTCATTTCCCAATATGGATCACATTCCTCAAAAGGTGGTAGGCGCAGGAAGGATGTCATTGTTGGATGTTTTTTTAGGATACAACCAAATTATTGTTCATCCGGACAATCAAGACAAAATTGGATTGACTACATCATGTGGTACCTTCATGTATGCCAAAATTCCCTTCGATTTGATGAACGCGAGAGCCATGTTTCAATGAGCTATGGATATAGCCTTTGTTGATGAGAAGGAAACATTTCTGGTCATATATCTTCATGACATCACCATGTATTCAAAGTCTGATGAGGATCATTTGCAACACATGAGGATTGTGTTTGAAAAGTGTAGAAAGTATGGCATCTCTCTGAATCCTAAGAAGTATTTGTTTGGGGTGGAAGAAGGCAAGCTGTTAGGACATATAATTTCCAAAGATGGTATTAGAATAGATCTTGGCAGAATATAAGAAATTCAGAAGGTGGGTATCACAAGAAACGGAAAAGAAATTCAGTATTTTCTTGGGAGAATAAACTTCTTAAGGAGGTTCATTTACAACTTGGCAAAGATCATAAGGGAAATTACAAACATGCTGAAGAAATACAACGAGATTAAGTGGACCGAAGAAGTTATAAAATCCTTCAATGAGGTGAAATATGCCTTGTCCCGTGCTCCTGTACTTATTAGTCTGGATTATACTCAAGATTTTATAGGTTTTTCATTTTCTTTGGAGCATAGCATAGCAGTTGTCCTAATGCAAAAGAATTAGCAAGGTGTAGAGCAACCAATAGAATTATTTAGTAGGAGTCTCAAAGATGCTACCCTCAAATACAAAATTATGGAGAAGAAGGCCTTTGCCTTGGTGAAATATCTAAATGATTTCTGGGTATAAATTCTACATTCACACATCATTGCTTATGTGCCAAGCTCTGCTATGAAGGACATCCTCACAAAAAATGACCCAGAAGGTAATAGGGGTAAGTGGATCGCTGTGATACTTGAATATGGTGTGGAAATTAGACCCACGAAGTTAATTAAATGACAAGGATTAGAAAAGATGTTGGAATAATCAAATTTGAATGCACTTGATATTCATTTTTTGGCTGCTTTGTTGGAAGAGGATGATTCAAGGTCAGTTCAACAGTACCGGAAATATTTAGTTCTTCTCCTTGGTATGCAAACATTATATGTGTTGCATAAATTTAAAATAACCCCCAGGTTTGACTAAAAAAAAACCAGATTCCTAAAGTTGAAAGCTATCAAATTTTGTGTTATAAATCAGTCCTTGTATTGGAAAGAGCTCGGTGTTATGTTGCTGAATTGTTTTCTTGAATATGAGGCATAAAAAACCATAAAGGAGTTTCATAAAGGGGATTGTGGAGGACACTTTTTTTGGAAGAAAACTTCTAACAAAATCTTGAGGGGTGGTTTTTAATGGCCAACACTGTTCGCTGATGTATACAAAAGGGTTTCTAGAGATCATGAATGCTATATTTTTGAAGGAAGGAGGAAGTTGCTCCCGCTGCCCCTAAAACCTATTGCGGTTGAGTCACCCTTTCAGCAGTGGGGACTTGATTTCATAGGTGAAATCCACTCGGCCTCATCCAGATAGCATAACTGGATCCTAACAACCACAAATGATTTTACTAAGTGGATTAAAGTAGTCCAAACTAGGCAGGCTACAGATGTAATTATCATTCAATTTTTTGAAAACAATATCTTGTCTAGGTTTGGTTGCCCTCAGAAAATCATCACAGACAATGTTGTTGCTTTCAAATAAAGGAAGATGGTTTGCACAAGTATAAAATTATCCTTGGGAACTCAACAACATGTCACCCTCAATGTAATGGTTTCATTTGGTCAAAATCATCAAAAAGATGCTGCAAGAAAACAAAACGAATTGGCATAAGAAGCTAGTGAAGGCATTGTGGGTTGACCGAGTAAGCACTAAAAATTCAATAGGTATGTCCCCTTTCTAGTTAGTTTATGGAATAAATGTCGTTTTTCCTTCTTCATTATGAGTTTCAGTGATGAAATTGCTACAAGAGGCTGAAGCGAAACCTAACGATGTGCAAAGGAGGATCAATAAAATGATCCAAATGCAGTAGACTAGGGAAGAATTTTTTAAGAATACTAAGGTGATACAAGACCGGATTAAGAATATTTATGAAAAGAGAACTAAAGCAAAAGAATTTTAGATTGGAGACTTAGTGTTAAAATGGGATGCCAGGAATGATGACAAAGGAAAGCACGAGAAATTCGAGAATTTGTGGAAGGGTCCCTTCAAAATTGTTTCTTTCCATGGGAATAATGCTTACTTGCTGAAGAATCTGACAAATGAACTACTTGGAGGACGGCCTGTCAATGGCAGGCAGCTAAAAAAATATCTCACTTGAAATTCAGTTGATCCAACATTCCATTACACATACCGTTAATTTTCAGTACTGCAAGTGTGGGTGGTCAATCATTGGAACTTGAAGCCCGAGGAGAAGACCCTAAGGTTCCGGTGATCTGATACCATATGTAAGGTAAAAGTCAAGTCAGTCATAGTCAGTTGAGTCTTTTTATGTTTCACTCCATTGCCCAATGGTTAGGCTACTAGTATGCAGTGTTCTTGGCACCTCACTAGGAGGTTGCCATAAACATTGGAGCCAATCGTAGGGTCCTATAGTCTAGGAATCATAGTGTTTGTTTATCTCACTATTCCATCTTGGAGGTTTGTTTGTAAAATTTAGCCTATCAATCATTAAGCGTCATAGCCTAAAGGTTTCTATGTGAAAATTTTTGTGTGTGTCATAGGCTTTCATCCCCCATTTTAAAGATTCATGTCATAAAGGGGTCTTTGAAAGTTGAATTTTGTAAAAGTCTAAAGTTTAAAATCCCTGAGAAGGTTATAAGATCATAATTTCAAATGTGTAATCATGGAGGGAAAATGAATTATCGAGAGTTCAATGGGTCATTTCATGAGGTTCATGCATCATTAGTCAAAGTCATGTTAGTTAGATTCAGTTAATTAGAATTGCTATGGATCTGGTTAGTGGTCTTTACTTCTAATCATTGATCATCATTGGAAGATATCCTCATGTCACTTCACTCTTCCTCCACTTAATCATTCATCCTCATGACATGAAACAAGGTATATGGAGGCACTAAATTCATTTTTTTTGAAGTTTTTCTCATTCCCACTTCATTGCAACCCATGTTCAAAGAAGTTGTGAATTGAAAGCTAGTGTTTGAAACTCAGAAGAAAGAAGGTCGATGTGCAACTACTACACAAACCGCCCATGCTACGTAACTACTGCGCACAGGGTCCAGAGTCTTCACGAGGGCCTGTGTAAGTCTATTGCTCATTATATTCATTTTTCATGGTGTCTGAGATGAGAATATTTCTCCCTAGCTATTGGGCGTGGAATCCCCCCAAGGCATGTTTTGGGGCTTAAAGCCCAAGTTTTGACTAAGTCCATTGTAAAGACTCCGCGAATTGTGGGCGCGGAGCGCGAAGTCATAATAGGGTCATAAGGTTGTCCACCCTTGTTTTGTAATGTAATGTTGGTTCAAAAGATATACCCATGGTCCACGGACCATGGGATTGTATAAATAGAGTGAGGCTCTAAGTGTAGAAAACAATTAATAAAAGGAAGCATGATGAGTCTAAGGAATTGATGAAGCATTGAGTCAAAGTGTAAGTCATTTCTTTGGGTCGTTGAGTAGGAGAAGGCTCTGCAGCGGAGTGTGCAGAGGCCTAGTAGTCCGTAGCTGAGTGCTTGGACCCCTGCAACTGAGTGCGCAGGGCAGGTCGAGTATGTAACCGTTGGAAGAATTAATAAAAGAGAAGTTTTACCCTATTTTTGTGTATCTTTTCTTGTTTTATGTATTATTGGGTATGAATTGCAAAGCTTATTGTTTATTTACTACGTGAACTCATATGAATGTGTTGAATAAGTAAATATAACATAAGTTATCTGTTTATATGAAGACAACTAACTGGTATAAGAAGATAAGTAAGATCTCCGGTGTGACTTAGGGAATTAGTACATATCATTGCTCTAGTAGCGCGAAAGCACCACAACCCCTGGTTAGGGCTGCGCGAAGACAAATATATCAGGGCTCGAAGGCTAGAGAAGTGCGCAGAGTAACCTATGCGAAGGGACTCACATTTGGACCAAATCAACCCCTCAGACATCTCAAGGGTGCGGAAACCTAGTTCCAGCACCCCCCCATACTACTTCGGGTGAGACCTCAGTTCTTGCTTTGCGGACTGTTGCCGAAAGGGCTAGTAGTACAGGGATTTGTTTGGCTAATTAACTCTGAACCTGGGTCAGGCCCCAACAAGCCAAAAAATGGTTCCATTGCCGAGACCGGGATCTGCATAGAGATGTCTGATGTTGTATCACTGGAATCCAACTAAGAAAGGAATTGAAGATTGGTTGGATAAGAAGATTCATGAGTTCGTGGCGCAGGAGAATAGGAATCTATGACTATCAAAAGAAGAGTGGTTAGATTGCTACCTATACACAGAGATCCACAAAATTTTCTTCGCATCTTTCCCTACTGAGCTATATGAGTGGATCGCAAAGCTAGTAGATAGCCAAGGAAGGTGCAAGCTCGACAGACCTATTGTGTGGACTCCAGAATTGGTGCGCAGATTGGAAGAATTAGAGGATAATATCGTGCGCGCTATTGATCATTGGCTCAATCGAATTATAGGAGGATTCATCACCGAGTTCGCGGTAGATACTTCAGTCAGCTATAGCGAGGTAGAATGACGCTTCCTCAAAGGACCGCGAGGTAAGTACGTTAAGTCTTTGAACACTTGGATTAAAATGCTACTATGTGAAAAGCGGGTTATGCGAATACATTGATGTTTGGGGCTACGCGAAGTGGGAGAATTTACAGAAACAAAGGTAGTGCAGAACTAGAAACTAGCCCTTTGATTTCACCTCCGCAAGGGGAAGAGGAAGAGCTCGCGAAGGTCTCACCAAGAAGTGTGATCAATTTGATAAGGCAGAGGATTCCGTGTATACCACCTCCACCCACACCACCGCCAGTTTCACCATCTTCACCCCCATCTTCACCCATACCACCTCCACCACCATCACGAGCCCACAGGGAAAGCGCAATTAAGTTGTCGATGTTCAAGGGAGTAGGAAATGAAGATTTAGTCTAGTTTTGGTTCATGATAAAAGCTGTATGGGAAGCACAGGGAGTCACGGATGAAAAAATAAAGAAAGCAATGTTGGTCAGTGCTCTGCAGGATCATGCACTGACCTGGTACATTAAGCATTCCAATGACAATCCGAATGCAGGGATCGAGGATATTGAAACTGCGCTGAACAAAGAATTTAGCAGGCCGAAGTCAGAGGCGCAGTCGATCATTGGGTTCAAGGAGATCATGATGCTACTAGGAGAGACCCCTTGGGAGTTGTATCAAATACCGAAGTGCACAATTCATGAAGCTAACATGACTTTGAAAGACGAACAACCCCGCGAATAGTTTGTAGCATTGCTAACGCTGCATTTAAGGAACGCGTTGTCACAACAGAGGCTAAAAAATTAGGCCGAGGCCTTGGAGATTACGATGAGACTTCATGAAACCCCGATACAAGATCCTAACCTGGGAATTCAGTAGATCCACACGCAGTTGAAAAACTTGTGCCTTGAGATGTAGAGTTTGAAACAAGACAGGACAACTCGCCCAGAAGTGCGCAACGAGTGATGGTGTGTAAAGTGAAAGGGTCAGGGACATGATATGACCACTGCCCAGTGTTCATGAATTACCTCATGGGAGGAGGACCAATGCCGTTGAGACCAGAGGCACAAGAAGGACCCAGTGCGATGCCTACACTATGGTGCACAATTTGTCAAATAGGAGGAAAGCATGCTATGGACAATTGCCATTTGTTGCAGAAGTACACGTAGAATTCGCAACAATTGTTTTGTAATTTCTGTAGATCAGTGGGACATGATGAGTGCACCTGTAGAAGTTATGAACTAATGATGGATATGACTCCCACCTACAGAGTCCAAGCTGAAACGTGGCCCCTTGACTAGAATGCAGGGATGGCGTGAACCGGATTTCAGGGGTGAAGACGAGGCCGAGGTGGAGGAGGACCTGGAAGAGGTCACAGACTATTGATATGTTACAATTGTGGAGGGCTAGGACATTATGCGCGTGATTGTATGAATCTAACATGTCTGTCATGCCTATATTGTACATTGTTTGATCATGAGACGAAGAATTGTCCCACACTAATAGTGAGGCTGCGTGACAAGGGAGTGCTCCAACCTCCCCCAACTTAGAACTTGCAAATGATGAGGTCTGAGCCGCATGAGGAAGACCCTAATGTGAACATTGTGCTCTGAAGTGGAACTACGACAGGGGGTGATAAAGGCAAGCAACTTGAAGATAGTACTTGAGTTCACAAGGCTTCGATGAAAGAACCAGAGTTTGATTTGGAGTGTGCTAAGGAAACCTTCATGGAAGCAAGGAAGAGCTTCGCTGATGCCTCCACTTTAGAAAGCAAAGATAGACCGAAACCGAACATGGACCCATCGATGCTCACAATGTTCCTCGAAACATGCATGAAGCTATTTCACAACAGCAAGGCGATAAAAGGACTGTAGGAACTCATTAATAGATGTGTTGCGACCATGCCAGGAGAACCGTGTGTAGAACGGAAGATTGGAAAGCACGCGACGAGGATGGGAAGAGAGATGAGATTGACTGCGCAGATTGGGGAATATGAGATGGACCAAATGATTCTGGACCTAGGATCGGATGTGAACGTTCTATCGTAGTAGACATGGGAGCGCATGGGAAGGCCTATGCTGCAATGGTCTCCTATCCAACTGCGAATGGCAAACCAACAAAAGATCCTACCGATGGGAAGATTGTAGGGAATCACCATAGATATTGAAGGGGAAAGCGCGTTGGTATATTTTGAAGTAATAGAGATTGTTGATGACAACAATCCCTACCCTGCGCTATTAGGGATAGATTGGGCCACTAACATGAATGGGGTGATAAATCTGAAGAAGCGCAAGATGATTTTTGAGAAAAAGTCTTTGCGCGTAGTTGTACCTTTGGACCCTGCAAAAGGATCATGCTACACAGAGCTAGTGCACGACTATGAAAGTGACGATGACTTGGACTACATCTACAAGATAACTGCGCAAGAGCAAGACTGGGTAAATCCAAATTCGGATGGATGAATCTCATGGGAGTACGAAAGCTCCTGTACATTAGATTCTGACGAGGAGATAGAGTAATGGCAAAACTGGTTACACGAGGTAACCACGCTGAACTTCAACATGATGACAAGATCGTTGCGTGGCATATCAACGGAGCTAAGGGATTTGCCTACATATGATGGGTTGAGCATGGTAGATGACTTCCTGAACAGATTCGAAAGGGAGGTGCCGGAACAGCAATGCTTCGAGGCTTTGAAATGGGTACTGTGCACTATGCCCACGAGGTGGTGGGTTACGCACCAAGGAAGCATGTGCAGGTGAGGCAATTGTGCGAACGACCCCTCGGGTTGGAACAATGAAGTATGAAAAGAATGAGTGTGCAGAAGGTTATCCACGCAGAATATTTTAACAAAGTACGCGAAGCACTGAACAAGGTATATGATGTGTAGCGCACTGATTGGGACCTGCGCGTACCAACGGTTCTGTGGGCTTATAGGACAACGTGCAAGAAACTAACGGAGCAGATGCCTCCACGGCTAGAATATGGAGTGAACATTGTAATCCCTATAGGGTATAAAATGCCTAGTCCTCACATAGCAGCGCCGGTAGATATGACGGCTCACGAAGCCTTGGAAGAAGGGATCACGTAGCCAAATGAAGTAGAGTGCTTGGGACCTAAGGAAGAAATCCGACAGGGTGATTTTGGGCTCTAAGAACTTATGAAAGAAAAGGTACGATTGAGGGAGAAAAGCGCTCTAGTGGAAGCAGAATTCAAGAAGCGTGAGGACGAAATAAAGAAAGATTTTCTTGATAAGAAACCCAGGGTAATAAAATAAGGTGCACAATCACATTAATGAATTTGGGGACTACCGCCAAGATTTGATCAGCCTGATACCTTGGTTTGGACCACATATTACTAAATGGATCACCCACGGAGGCTTGTCGTAGATGGTAAAGTGCGCAAAGAAGCCAATAGCAATAAAAGGTGGATGTTTTCCAGGAAAAGTGACGAATGACTGGTTGGAACCCTATACAGGTGGCACGGCCACCTGACTAGCCATGGGAAGTCTTAGCACTCCAGGAAGTTGAAAGGAGGTGCGGGACTATAAACTACTCTACCCGAGAGCTGCGCATAGGAGAAAAATGTCACAAGGTCCGCGACCGCGCAAGGGGGGCTGCACTGCCGCGTGAGTTGGCTGGAAAGTGACTGTTGGAGTCACTATTCACGATGTGATGCTCGACTTGAGACCAAATGGAGCGGGCGACAAGCATTTAAGATGCGCTTTATGGGCAAGATTTGGGAAAATTTGCCGCCAAGGGAGCATTAATGAACCGGATTGGGGGGAACGGTTGAATTCAAATTCAAAAGATGCTATAAATTACAAAGGGCTGCCCAACAAACAACACTTGGTCATTTTCGAATTGAGCTGTCGTATGCCCCACGTATTCTAAGCCGAGACCTATTTGCCTTGTGCAGAGCGTTGATTGAGCCCCTAATTAAGAAATTGAGAGAATTCTAGATAAGCAAGATGGAAGCATATGAGGAAGTTACAGAAATTGCAGAGATGAACGCTGAAGAGGCCATGTAATCCCTGACCATAGAAGATGCCCCTGGAGGCACCAGGATTGTGGCAGAAATCCCTAAATCATCATGCATGCCGAGGCCAAAGAAAGATAAACAACCGATGATTCCGGTGCGTGTGTCCCCTCGAAACCCACTGCGCACGAGATTAGCGATGGAGGAGAAAGGGAAAGCAATTAACTTGGAAATTGATGAGGAGGAGGAAGACCTAGAGGACCTGATAATTGAAGAAAACGAGGACAAGGGCACGGAGGAAGAAACTGAGCCTGCGCACCCTCCAATAAAGTTGCCCGCATATATCCCCCTACGAAAGGGGAAGGTAAAAGTGCCCAAGGACCTCGACGATAGCAAGAGCTCTCTCCAAACTCTGCTCCTCCCGGACAACATCGTCTTTGGGGGCACGCACTTGGGACAGGTGCCAAACTTGAAATTCAAAGATTGGGATCTCGCTGACCACAAGAAATTCCCTCATCTATAGAATGCGTAGCTCATGAAGCCCAAGCAGAGCACTGCGGTGGGGGTTATAGAATTGAAGCCACGAAAGTGGTTACGCAGAGTGGAAAAGGAAAGGTTATTAAACCTGCTCTGGGTGCCAAATTTCCACCTTGCCCCAGTGATGATCTTCGCCATCAAGCAACTGCTTTGCCTAGTGCATGGTGGGTGTTTGTGGCTGGAGGAGCCCATCCCCATCATGGACCACTTAATCCATTACATTACCCGGCTTCCGTGCAAAGGAGAGGACCCCACAGACATCTCAGAGGGGAAGAGAAATGATTCGGCCATCGCAGAGGCCATGAAGAAGAAATACAAGTTGCAGAAGAAGAAAAGGGGCTATGCCATATCTAGCATGAACAAAAAAGTAGTTAAAGTTGCAACCCAGATACTGGCAGGCAAGCTCATGCGGAAGTGCTGCTCAGACGATGTGCCCGCATCAGTGGTTGCACTTGCTGAGTAATGCATGGAGGGGGTCCAATTTAACTGGTCCGAGTTCTTATGCAAAGAGTTCCTGGAAAATTGTCGTGAGGCATAGGAACAAGGAAAATGTTCCACTATGCATGGCTTTTGTTGTCCATAATGCTGGTGGCAGGGGAATTGCCGTAGGACAGCCAGTTCCCCACAATTGCCAAGGATCTTCCGGAGGCCACGAAGTACACTTCACTATGGGCCACAAAAGACGTGAAACAGATCCATGACAACAAGATATTCTGGGTGTTCATGGAGATGAACATCAGTATGGGGATTAACCGCAAACCGCGGTTATCACCCATTGTCTACAACAGCCTGCAAAGTTTTGCAGAATTTAAAGCGGACTTCCACAACATATATATCAGAGTGCGTAAGGACCTGGTTAAGAAATGGAGCGAGCTACCCTTCATAGCTATAGATGATGTATTTTTTGCTGTATTGGAGACATTGACACCAGAGTGGCGTACCCCAAACATCGCTGCGGTGGAGAAGTCTGCTGCGCAAAAGAAGAAAGAGGAGGCCAAGCTGCACATGGCACAGTTGGTAGAGAAGCGAAGGCAAGAAGCAGTAGCAGCAAAAGCACAAGAGGCACGGGACGCTACATAGATAGCAGCAGAACAGAAAAAGGCTGTAGCAACAGCAGCACAGGAGGCAACCGAGAAGGCATGTGAGGGCCAGAAGTCGCCTTTGCATGGGCAGCAGAAAGAAATGGAAATAGAGGAAGAGGAGGGAAACATGGACCCACAAACATCGTCAACACTATTGAAGTGCCAAGCCCAAGTGAGCAGACGGGGCCGTGCAAAAGGGTGAAAGCATCCAAGCTGTCGATCGACCCAATCACCCTTACTTAGGGTGATCTGCACGACATAGGTGAGATGGTGCGCGATGTCACCACCGAGGCCCTCCAGAACTTTGCGAAGGAGAATCAGATTGTGTTGGGGGCCCTCCGAGCGCAGATTCAGGAGTTCTAGGTGCACATTCCTTAGGTTGGTACTCTTTCGACCAGCCTTGCAGTAGGGACAGCTGCAGCCAAGAAAATGCTCTGCGCCCAGACAACCAACACAATAGTGCTGCCAGAAGGGGCACTGGTTACAAAAAATGAGGCCGACAAGCCTACGGTTAGTGCACTCAAAGGGATAGGGATCAACATGGCTGCGCTCTCGCGGGAGATGCTCTATGTTCTACAACATGGGATTACTACAGAACTACGGGCTAGGGAGAGCCGCACATTGCAAGTGCTAAGCGAGCAAAAGATCAACATGGAGCAGTTGATCTTGCAGCATGATGAAGTTATGTTGTAGAACAGGAAATGGTACAGGTACTTGAAGAATCCTGCCAGATGGACCCTAAGCTGGCCATCCCAGCAGACACACTAGCAGAGGCACGCATCCACAGATTAGCAGCAGGGGTGCGCGAGGCGCGAGAAGAAATGATCAAGGTTCAGCTGGAGCTGAACCTTCAGATAGCAGAGCTACGGTTGAAGGCATAGCCGTCCACCCCTCCAGAAGTAAGAGAACAGTGCGCCAATGCTATTACATCAGGGATGGAAGAGATCAGCAGTGCAGTAAGGGCCTTCACTAGGATGTTGGAAAAGTCATTTGAGGTCCTCACCAACTTGCAGGAGGACCATAACTTCCACAGCTTAGAGATAGAGGCGCGTGAGCTCCAGCAGCAGTATGACAGTGTCAAAGGGATTGCGCAGATGGTGGCCCTCACTTAGAGTCTCGTACGAATGCAACAAGCCAAAGCGGTGAAAGATCAAGTGGACACAGTATGGCACAGAGAAGCAATTTTGAAGGCGTGCATTCAACCTTGGATTGACAAGGCCTTTGTCATTACAACAACAATTGAAGGCAAGCTTCTGCAAATGCAGGGGATGCAGGGATAGATCCAGGGAAGCAGTTCTGACACCGTGGTCTTGGAACGTGTACAAGATATTCAGCAGGCAGCTGCTCAGTGCATTGCCGACCTTGTAGTTGTTTGAGTAGAGTTGGAGGGTCTCCACACGAAGATCTCCGCACTGACAGAGTGACTCAAGGGTGAGTCATGATGTTTGTGTTGGGGGCCTGTTGGGTGTGGAATCCCCCCAAGGCATGTTTTGGGGCTTAAAGCCCAAGTTTTGACTAAGTCCATTGTAAAGACTCCGCGAATTGTGGGCGCGGAGTGCGAAGTCATAATAGAGTCATAGGGTTGTCCGCCCTTGTTTTGTAATGTAATGTCGGTTCAAAAGATCTACCCATGGTCCGCGGACCATGGGATTGTATAAATAGAGTGAGGCTCTAAGTGTAGAAAATAGTTAATAAAAGGAATCATGATGAGTCTAAGGAATTGATGAAGCATTGAGTCGAAGTGTAAGTCATGTCTTTGGGTCGTAGAGTAGAAGAACGCTCTATGACTGAGTGCGCGGACCCTTGCAGCTGAATGCGCAGGGCAGGTCGAGTCTGTAATTGTGGGAAGAATTAATAAAAGAGAAGTTTTACCCTATTTCTATGTATCTTTTCCTGTTTTATGTATTATTAGGTATGAATTGCAAAGCTTACTATTTATTTACTACGCGAACTCATATGAATGTGTTGAATAAGTAAATATAACATAAGGCATCTGTTTACGCGAAGACAATTAACTGGTATAAGAAGATAAGTAAGATCTCGGGTGTGACTTAGGGGATTAGTACAGATCGTTGCTCTAGTAGTGCAAAAGCACCACAACCCCTGGTTAGGGATGTGCGAAGACGAATATATCAGGGCGTGAAGGCCAGAGAAGTGCGTGGAGTAACCTGTGCGAAGGGACTCACTATTGGACCAAATTAAACGCTCAGACATCTCAAGGGTGCGGAAACCTGGTTCCAGCACCCCCCCCCCCCCCCCCCCCCATAATACTTCGGGTGAGACCTCAGTCTACGCTCTGCAGACTGTTGCCGAAAGGGCCAATAGTATAGGGATTTGTTTGGCTAGTTAACTCCGAACCTAGGTCAGGCCCCAACAAGCCAACACTAGCCATTATTTTCATTAAATAATTGGTCAAGTATTGATAGAGATCATCTGTGTTTATATTTTCTCCACATCCACTATGAAAAGTTTGTATGTTGTCGATCATTACTTGAAATATCCATTTCATAGCTCTGACAGTTTTTGTAACGTGTTCAATCTCACATCTAACCTAAGACTCAGTTTACACTATTGGAAACCGAGCATGGCTTCTCAGCCAGGTTTTTCATTTTTCTGGCACGTATTTTACATGTAAATCATTATTATGGCATGTATTTTTGGCATATAAGGTTGTCAATGTTATTAATCCTAAAGCCTAAAATTCATTTCCATTTCGTTGAAACCGATGTCAACTACCTAAATTTCCACATTCCATCATATTGTCACTCACTTACTTATTCATCATGTTTTCACTAAATTCCTATGCATCGTGATGTCGCTTAATCGTCTGTCCACATACTTTTGTGTTTTACAAAGAATTGGATCTGAAAAGGTGTTCAAAAATCTACATAACTAGATGGAAAACCCTAGGAACATAAGGAAATCCAAGGGAGGATAAGTGGTCCGATTTGAACCTAGAAGTTTGGAGATGATCAATGTTGACCCACCAATTCGAGAAACATTTGAACAAACAAGTTGTATAATGTTTTGTGAGAAAATTCAAACTTATGGTTATCACTTTCAATTGGCCAGTATATTTTCCCTCAGTCTCAAAGGAAACTAGGTGAATATTAGGGACTTTGAATTTATAGTTTCAGAGGAAACCATCTCCCAAGTCACAGGGATACTATTACTAGGTGAAAGTTGGTTTAAAGGAATGGAACTTGATGCATCACATTACAAAGACTTTGTGAAACCTTAGTACAAGGGAAAATATAGGCCTACATTTCCAAGAAGTTACCTATTGAACCACCACAACAAACTCCTGAAAGTAGTACAAAGATATTTCACTTGTGAGGGCTGTTTCAGTAGAGTATACCAATACCATATCAGGTTGCTCATGCATTTCATTGGCAAAAGGAGCCTTAACTTACCTCATTACCTCTTCAAAAGCTTGGGAAAAATGGTAGAAAAGGTTTAGTCCAAGGGAGAGAAACATTTGCCCAGTTTGTTCCACTTTGCACTAATTAAATTGTTGGTCTTGAATGAATTAGAGAAGAGGAAGAGTTATTAGGAGGCTTTCTTGTTAGCCTCAAGTTCATTGGCCCATTCAAACAGCTCCAAAATTCAAGAAGGCTTTCCCTCAATAGGCACAAACGAAGAAACACCTGCAACTGAAGAATTTGTCAGTAGGCATGAATTTGAAAAGACATAGAAGTCATTGTAGGATAAGAGACTAGTAGACAAAGGGAAAAGTAGGGTGCCACAAGGTGACAAAGAAGAAACATAGTTTCTCCACAAACCAAGAACTAGGTTAGCTACAAAGAATATGATTGAGGAACCAACCCCTAAGAATAAAATTGATCCATATGATGATGCACCAGAGAAATTAGAGGAAGGTGGTCAATAATTTGGGGAAGATAACCAAGAGGCTACTATGGAGGAAGATAACCAAGAGGCTACGTGAACTCATATGAATGTGTTGAATAAGTAAATATAACATAAGTTATCTGTTTATATGAAGACAACTAACTGGTATAAGAAGATAAGTAAGATCTCCGGTGTGACTTAGGGAATTAGTACATATCATTGCTCTAGTAGCGCGAAAGCACCACAACCCCTGGTTAGGGCTGCGCGAAGACAAATATATCAGGGCTCGAAGGCTAGAGAAGTGCGCAGAGTAACCTATGCGAAGGGACTCACATTTGGACCAAATCAACCCCTCAGACATCTCAAGGGTGCGGAAACCTAGTTCCAGTAGCCCCCCATACTACTTCGGGTGAGACCTCAGTTCTTGCTTTGCGGACTGTTGCCGAAAGAGCTAGTAGTACAGGGATTTGTTTGGCTAATTAACTCTGAACCTGGGTCAGGCCCCAACAAGCCAAAAAATGGTTCCATTGCCGAGACCAGGATCTGCATAGAGATGTCTGATGTTGTATCACTGGAATCCAACTAAGAAAGGAATTGAAGATTGGTTGGATAAGAAGATTCACGAGTTCGTGGCGCAGGAGAATAGGAATCTATGGCTATCAAAAGAAGAGTGGTTAGACTGCTACCTATACACAGAGATCCACATAATTTTCTTCGCATCTTTCCCTACTGAGCTATATGAGTGGATCACAAAGCTAGTAGATAGCCAAGGAAGGTGCAAGCTCGACAGACCTATTGTGTGGACTCCAGAATTGGTGCGCAGATTGGAAGAATTAGAGGATAATATCGTGCGCGCCATTGATCATTGGCTCAATCGAATTATAGGAGGATTCATCACCGAGTACGCGGTAGATACTTCAGTCAGCTATAGCGAGGTAGAATGACGCTTCCTCAAAGGACCGCGAGGTAAGTACGTTAAGTCTTTGAACACTTGGATTAAAATGCTACTATGTGAAAAGCGGGTTATGCGAATACATTGATGTTTGGGGCTACGCGAAGTGGGAGAATTTACAGAAACAAAGGTAGTGCAGAACTAGAAACTAGCCCCTTGATTTCACCTCCGCAAGGGGATGAGGAAGAGCTCGCGAAGGTCTCACCAAGAAGTGTGATCAATTTGATAAGGCAGAGGATTCCGTGCATACCACCTCCACCCACACCACCGCCAGTTTCACCATCTTCACCCCCATCTTCACCCATACCACCTCCACCACCATCACGAGCCCACAGGGAAAGCGCAATTAAGTTGTCGATGTTCAAGGGAGTAGGAAATGAAGATTTAGTCTAGTTTTGGTTCATGATAAAAGCTGTATGGGAAGCACAGGGAGTCACGGATGAAAAAATAAAGAAAGCAATGTTGGTCAGCGCTCTGCAGGATCATGCACTGACCTGGTACATTAAGCATTCCAATGACAATCCGAATGCAGGGATCGAGGATATTGAAACTGCGCTGAACAAAGAATTTAGCAGGCCAAAGTCAGAGGCGCAGTCGATCATTGGGTTCAAGGAGATCATGATGCTACTAGGAGAGACCCCTTGGGAGTTGTATCAAATACCGAAGTGCACAATTCACGAAGCTAACATGACTTTGAAAGACGAACAACCCCGCGAATAGTTTGTAGCATTGCTAACGCTGCATTTAAGGAACGCGTTGTAACAACAGAGGCTAAAAAATTAGGCCGAGGCCTTGGAGATTACGATGAGACTTCATGAAACCCCGATACAAGATCCTAACCTGGGAATTCAGTAGATCCACACGCAGTTGAAAAACTTGTGCCTTGAGATGTAGAGTTTGAAACAAGACAGGACAACTCGCCCAGAAGTGCGCAACGAGTGATGGTGTGTAAAGTGAAAGGGTCAGGGACATGATATGACCACTGCCCAGTGTTCATGAATTACCTCATGGGAGGAGGACCAATGCCGTTGAGACCAGAGGCACAAGAAGGACCCAGTGCGATGCCTACACTATGGTGCACAATTTGTCAAATAGGAGGAAAGCATGCTATGGACAATTGCCATTTGTTGCAGAAGTACACGTAGAATTCGCAACAATTGTTTTGTAATTTCTGTAGATCAGTGGGACATGATGAGTGCACCTGTAGAAGTTATGAACTAATGATGGATATGACTCCCACCTACAGAGTCCAAGCTGAAACGTGGCCCCTTGACTAGAATGCAGGGATGGCGTGAACCGGATTTTAGGGGTGAAGACGAGGCCGAGGTGGAGGAGGACCTGGAAGAGGTCACAGACTGTTGATATGTTACAATTGTGGAGGGCTAGGACATTATGCGCGTGATTGTATGAATCTAACATGTCTGTCATGCCTATATTGTACATTGTTTGATCATGAGACGAAGAATTGTCCCACACTAATAGTGAGGCTGCGTGACAAGGGAGTGCTCCAACCTCCCCCAACTTAGAACTTGCAAATGATGAGGTCTGAGCCGCATGAGGAAGACCCTAATGTGAACATTGTGCTCTGAAGTGGAACTACGACAGGGGGTGATAAAGGCAAGCAACTTGAAGATAGTACTTGAGTTCACAAGGCTTCGATGAAAGAACCAGAGTTTGATTTGGAGTGTGCTAAGGAAACCTTCATGGAAGCAAGGAAGAGCTTCGCTGATGCCTCCACTTTAGAAAGCAAAGATAGACCGAAACCGAACATGGACCCATCGATGCTCACAACGTTCCTCGAAACATGCATGAAGCTATTTCACGACAGCAAGGCGATAAAGGGACTGTAGGAACTCATTAATAGATGTGTTGCGACCATGCCAGGAGAACCGTGTGTAGAACGGAAGATTGGAAAGCACGCGACGAGGATGGGAAGAGAGATGAGATTGACTGCGCAGATTGGGGAATATGAGATGGACCAAATGATTCTGGACCTAGGATCGGATGTGAACGTTCTATCGTAGTAGACATGGGAGCGCATGGGAAGGCCTATGCTGCAATGGTCTCCTATCCAACTGCGAATGGCAAACCAACAAAAGATCCTACCGATGGAAAGATTGTAGGGAATCACCATAGATATTGAAGGGGTAAGCGCGTTGGTATATTTTGAAGTAATAGAGATTGTTGATGCCAACAATCCCTACCCTGCGCTATTAGGGATAGATTGGGCCACTAACATGAATGGGGTGATAAATCTGAAGAAGCGCAAGATGATTTTTGAGAAAAAGTCTTTGCGCGTAGTTGTACCTTTGGACCCTGCAAAAGGATCATGCTACACAGAGCTAGTGCACGACTATGAAAGTGACGATGAATTGGACTACATCTACAAGATAACTGCGCAAGAGCAAGACTGGGTAAATCCAAATTCGGATGGATGAATCTCATGGGAGTACGAAAGCTCCTGTACATTAGATTCTGACGAGGAGATAGAGCAATGGCAAAACTGGTTACACGAGGTAACCACGCTGAACTTCAACATGATGACAAGATCGTTGCGTGGCATATCAACGGAGCTAAGGGATTTGCCTACATATGATGGGTTGAGCATGGTAGATGACTTCCTGAACAGATTCGAAAGGGAGGTGCCGGAACAGCAATGCTTCGAGGCTTTGAAATGGGTACTGTGCACTATGCCCACGAGGTGGTGGGTTACGCACCAAGGAAGCATGTGCAGGTGAGGCAATTGTGCGAACGACCCCTCGGGTTGGAACAATGAAGTATGAAAAGAATGAGTGTGCAGAAGGTTATCCACGCAGAATATTTTAACAAAGTACGCGAAGCACTGAACAAGGTATATGATGTGTAGCGCACTGATTGGGACCTGCGCGTACCAACGGTTCTGTGGGCTTATAGGACAACGTGCAAGAAACTAACGGAGCAGATGCCTCCACGGCTAGAATATGGAGTGAACATTGTAATCCCTATAGGGTATAAAATGCCTAGTCCTCACATAGCAGCACCGGTAGATATGACGGCTCACGAAGCCTTGGAAGAAGGGATCACGTAGCCAAATGAAGTAGAGCGCTTGGGACCTAAGGAAGAAATCCGACAGGGTGATTTTGGGCTCTAAGAACTTATGAAAGAAAAGGTATGATTGAGGGAGAAAAGCGCTCTAGTGGAAGCAGAATTCAAGAAGCGTGAGGACGAAATAAAGAAAGATTTTCTTGATAAGAAACCCAGGGTAATAAAATAAGGTGCACAATCACATTAATGAATTTGGGGACTACCGCCAAGATTTGATCAGCCTGATGCCTTGGTTTGGACCACATATTACTAAATGGATCACCCACGGAGGCTTGTCGTAGATGGTAAAGTGCGCAAAGAAGCCAATAGCAATAAAAGGTGGATGTTTTCCAGGAAAAGTGACGAATGACTGGTTGGAACCCTATACAGGTGGCACGGCCACCTGACTAGCCATGGGAAGTCTTAGCACTCCAGGAAGTTGAAAGGAGGTGCGGGACTATAAACTACTCTACCCGAGAGCTGCGCATAGGAGAAAAATGTCACAAGGTCCGCGACCGCGCAAGGGGGGCTGCTCTGCCGCGTGAGTTGGCTGGAAAGTGACTGTTGGAGTCACTATTCACGATGTGATGCTCGACTTGAGACCAAATGGAGCAGGCGAGAAGCATTTAAGATGCGCTTTATGGGCAAGATTTGGGAAAATTTGCCGCCAAGGGAGCATTAATGAACCGGATTTGGGGGGAACGGTTGAATTCAAATTCAAAAGATGCTATAAATTACAAAGGGCTGCCCAACAAACAACACTTGGTCATTTTCGAATTGAGCTGTCGTATGCCCCACGTATTCTAAGCCGAGACCTGTTTGCCTTGTGCAGAGCGTTGATTGAGCCCCTAATTAAGAAATTGAGAGAATTCTAGATAAGCAAGATGGAAGCATATGAGGAAGTTACAGAAATTGCAGAGATGAACGCTGAAGAGGCCATGTAATCCCTGACCATAGAAGATGCCCCTGGAGGCACCAGGATTGTGGCAGAAATCCCTAAATCATCATGCATGCCGAGGCCAAAGAAAGATAAACAACCGATGATTCCGGTGCGTGTGTCCCCTCGAAACCCACTGCGCACTAGATTAGCGATGGAGGAGAAAGGGAAAGCAATTAACTTGGAAATTGATGAGGAGGAGGAAGACCTAGAGGACCTGATAATTGAAGAAAACGAGGACAAGGGCACGGAGGAAGAAACTGAGCCTGCGCACCCTCCAATAAAGTTGCCCGCATATATCCCCCTACGAAAGGGGAAGGTAAAAGTGCCCAAGGACCTCGACGATAGCAAGAGCTCTCTCCAAACTCTGCTCCTCCCGGACAACATCGTCTTTGGGGGCACGCACTTGGGACAGGTGCCAAACTTGAAATTCAAAGATTGGGATCTCGCTGACCACAAGAAATTCCCTCATCTATAGAATGCGTAGCTCATGAAGCCCAAGCAGAGCACTGCGGTGGGGGTTATAGAATTGAAGCCACGAAAGTGGTTACGCAGAGTGGAAAAGGAAATGTTATTAAACCTGCTCTGGGTGCCAAATTTCCACCTTGCCCCAGTGATGATCTTCGCCATCAAGCAACTGCTTTGCCTAGTGCATGGTGGGTGTTTGTGGCTGGAGGAGCCCATCCCCATCATGGACCACTTAATCCATTACATTACCCGGCTTTCGTGCAAAGGAGAGGACCCCACAGACATCTCAGAGGGGAAGAGAAATGATTCGGCCATCGCAGAGGCCATGAAGAAGAAATACAAGTTGCAGAAGAAGAAAAGGGGCTATGCCATATCTAGCATGAACAAAAAAGTAGTTAAAGTTGCAACCCAGATACTGGCAGGCAAGCTCATGCGGAAGTGCTGCTCAGACGATGTGCCCGCATCAGTGGTTGCACTTGCTGAGTAATGCATGGAGGGGGTCCAATTTAACTGGTCCGAGTTCTTATGCAAAGAGTTCCTGGAAAATTGTCGTGAGGCATAGGAACAAGGAAAATGTTCCACTATGCATGGCTTTTGTTGTCCATAATGCTGGTGGCAGGGGAATTGTCGTAGGACAGCCAGTTCCCCACAATTGCCAAGGATCTTCCGGAGGCCACGAAGTACACTTCACTATGGGCCACAAAAGACGTGAAATAGATCCATGACAACAAGATATTCTGGGTGTTCATGGAGATGAACATCAGTATGGGGATTAACCGCAAACCGCGGTTATCACCCATTGTCTACAACAGCCTGCAAAGTTTTGCAGAATTTAAAGCGGACTTCCACAACATATATATCAGAGTGCGTAAGGACTTGGTTAAGAAATGGAGCGAGCTACCCTTCATAGCTATAGATGATGTATTTTTTGCTGTATTGGAGACATGGACACCAGAGTGGCGTACCCCAAACATCGCTGCGGTGGAGAAGTCTGCTGCGCAAAAGAAGAAAGAGGAGGCCAAGCTGCACATGGCACAGTTGGTAGAGAAGCGAAGGCAAGAAGCAGTAGCAGCAAAAGCACAAGAGGCATGGGACGCTACATAGATAGCAGCAGAACAGAAAAAGGCTGTAGCAACAGCAGCACAGGAGGCAACCGAGAAGGCATGTGAGGGCCAGAAGTCGCCTTTGCATGGGCAGCAGAAAGAAATGGAAATAGAGGAAGAGGAGGGAAACATGGACCCACAAACATCGTCAACACTATTGAAGTGCCAAGCCCAAGTGAGCAGACGGGGCCGTGCAAAAAGGTGAAAGCATCCAAGCTGTCGATCGACCCAATCACCCTTACTGAGGGTGATCTGCATGACATAGGTGAGATGGTGCGTGATGTCACCACCGAGGCCCTCCAGAACTTTGCGAAGGAGAATCAGATTGTGTTGGGGGCCCTCCGAGCGCAGATTCAGGAGTTGTAGGTGCACACTCCTCAGGTTGGTACTCTTTCGACCAGCCTTGCAGTAGGGACAGCTGCAGCCAAGAAAATGCTATGCGCTCAGACAACCAACACAATAGTGCTGCCAGAAGGGGCACTGGTTACAAAAAATGAGGCCGACAAGCCTACGGTTAGTGCACTCAAAGGGATAGGGATCAACATGGCTGCGCTCTCGCGGGAGATGCTCTATGTTCTACAAGATGGGATTACTACAGAACTACGGGCTAGGGAGAGCCGCACATTGCAAGTGCTAAGCGAGCAAAAGATCAACATGGAGCAGTTGATCTTGCAGCACGATGAAGTTATGTTGTAGAACAGGAAATGGTACAGGTACTTGAAGAATCCTGCCAGATGGACCCTAAGCTGGCCATCCCAGCAGACACACTAGCAGAGGCACGCATCCACAGATTAGCAGCAGGGGTGCGCGAGGCGCGAGAAGAAATGATCAAGGTTCAGCTGGAGCTGAACCTTCAGATAGCAGAGCTACGGTTGAAGGCATAGCCGTCCACCCCTCCAGAAGTTCATTGGCCCATTCAAGCAGCTCCAAAATTCAAGAAGGCTTTCCCTCAATAGGCACAAACGAAGAAACACCTGCAACTGAAGAATTTGTCAGTAGGCATGAATTTGAAAAGACATAGAAGTCATTGTAGGATAAGAGACTAGTAGACAAAGGGAAAAGTAGGGTGCCACAAGGTGACAAAGAAGAAACATAGTTTCTCCACAAACCAAGAACTAGGTTAGCTACAAAGAATATGATTGAGGAACCAACCCCTAAGAATAAAATTGATCCATATGATGATGCACCAGAGAAATTAGAGGAAGGTGGTCAATAATTTGGGGAAGATAACCAAGAGGCTACTATGAAGGACAAGGATATTAAAATCATAGAGCTATAGGAAAGCCTTGAGAAAGCTCATCTCATGGTGGCTTATTTATAGAAGGAAAATTGTTGGGCAAGGAATCCCCCCAAGGCCTGTTTTGGGGCTTAGAGCCCAAGTTTTTACCAAGTCTTTTGTAAAGACTCTGCGATTTGTGGCATGGAGTGCGAAGTCATAATAAAGGTACAGGGTTGTCCGCCCTTGTTTTTTTAATGTAATGTTGGCTTGAAAGATCCACCCATGGTCCGTGGACCATGGGATTGTATAAATAGAGTGAGGCTCTAAGTGTAGAAGATAACGACGTTAATCAAGGAATAGAAAAGAAGCATGATGAGTCTAAGAGCTTGAGTCGAAGGGTAAAGTGTGTCGTAGAGTAGGAGAAGGCTCTGCAGCTATGTGCGCATAGGCCTAGTAGTCCGTAGCTGAGTGTGCGGACCCTTGTAGCTGAGTGTGTAGGGCAGGTCGAGTCTGTAACCATGGGAAGAATTAATAAAGAGAATTTTAACCATATTTATATGTATCTTTCCTGTTTATGTATTATTGGGTATAAATTGCAAGTGTACTGTTTATTTGCTGCGTGAACTCATATGAATGTGTTGTATAAGTAAATATAACATAAGGCATTCAATTACGTGAAGATAACTAACTAGTGTAGGAAGATAAGTAAATAGTGCAGAGTGCTTCTCCAACATAGCAGAGGCCCCACAACCCCTAGTTAGGGTTGCACGAAGGTAAGTATATTAGGGTGCGAGGTACAGGGAAGTGCGTGAAGTAACTTGGGTGATGTGATTAGCAGTTTGACCAAATCAACCCCTCAGACATCTCAAGGGTGCGGAAACCTGGTTCCAGCACCCCCCCATACTACTTCGGGTGAGACCTCAGTTTGCGCTCCACGAACTGTTGCCGAAAGGGCCTATAGTATAGGGATTTGTTTGGCTAATTAACTCAGAACCTGGGTCAAGCCCCAACAAGCCAAAAAAAATAGAAAGCTCAGACACAAAGAAGAAAACATAGCCACATATAATGAAGGTGAATCATCCAATAAGCCTTTCTAAACCTACCTCCCATGACAAAGGAAAATAAGCGATTGAGGTGGAAGAGTTAAATGTGCCAGAACAGTCAAGGAGACCCAGGACAAGATCAATAAATAAGAGGGAGGAACAAATGAAAGAGACCCTTCTAGCAAAAGAAAAGCCATAGTTTGATGAGTGGAAAGAGTATCAGAAGTTGTTTGAGAAAATTAAGGAGTTTCAACATCAAGTTGATTGGGTGACAGAAAGGAATGAAAAGTACAAAGAGGAATTTTATGTTGAAGTCTTGGAAGCCCTTGATGCACTTGACAAAGGCGAGATAATTTTGAAGTGGAATCTGACTATACACAGATAGGTAAAGAGCTACTACACAAGGAATTTGATAATGAGAAGAAGGTTAAGAATGATGAAGCAAAAGTTGGCCAAGACTAGAAAAAAACTCCAAAAAACCAAGCAGTTATCCAAGAAAGCCGAGCAATCATCTAGAAAGCAGGCCACGGTTACAAATAAATTCAAGGAAGCCAAACCATCATCCAACAATAGGAGAAGGAGGTAGCCTTGGAATTTTGGACGAGGCTTCCCAAAACTGACGTGGCATAAGGAAGTCCTGTTCATGTTTCCATTTTTGAAGTTTTCGAATTTATATGCTTTGTTTCCTTTTTGCTGAAGGCTAAATCCATATGACTAAGGGCTTGTTATGTAATGAAATAATGTCATATTTTTATGAAAATGTAGATATTTTGGTAGATTGGAAGTATGTTAGTTTCTATAAGGTTGGATGAGATGACTGGTTGGTCACTACAATTAGTTTGGAGCAGGAGCTGTCAATACACGTTCATAATTTCACATCTGTTGCGTAAGTGTTGCGCAAGTGGGGATCAGTTAGTTGGGAGGTCTACAAAGTTGGGAAGAGTATTTAAAAATGTTCTACACCAACACAACATCATCTGAAGCACACCCATTAGCTCATATTTATCCAGTAAATATTGCAACCATGCTAAGTTGGGAACCTATTTCACACGGTTGCATAACTACTACACAAGTTTATCAGCTATGGCTATTTTTACAAATTTCTATTCTAGGACATTCTAGAAGTGCTTTTAGTGGCCAATAAGCATGGATACATTAGTTTAGTTGATAAGTCTAGACACGATGTTTCTAAATTTTTGTAAGCTTTAAAACAATGATGTTTCTAAATTATGATAACTTCTATATGGCAGGTTCCTGTTTTTATGCAAATACATTGTATCTAGCCTATTATACTTCTATGCAATGAATTCGACCACCAAGAGTGGTAATTTTGAATTCCTTATTGTATTTAATGATGAAAAAACAAGTAAAAAGGGTTTGGGGTCAGAGTGTTAGAGGCTAGATTATGTTTCTGCAAGTTTTGTATCATTTGGTTAAATGAATTGAGGAAGGCAAGTGCATTTTTATACAGTGATACATGTGTTTGGCTTATTGGTATCTTGTTTCTCTTTTTTCCTGATATGTATTATTTTCAGATATGCTTATAACTTTTTTAAAATTTATATAGTAACTTTCTTCGTGTTCATGTTTAAAAATTTCTTAGAATTCAAAAGTTTGCCCTAACAAATTTTTGTTGATCACTATATGTGTGTTATTTTCTTCCATGGCAATTTGAATTCATCCTTGTATGGATGCTTAGGTTTTCGTTCTTCCCTTTCCTCCCATTCATATTTTTACTACAACGAATTTGATCGATTTACCATAGGTCTGCCTACCTTTCCCCTATGTGAATTGCACCATATCCCTGATTCATTCAGACCCATAACCATGCTATGATTTTAAGTAGTCTTGCACTCTGCACCCACCTTAAAAAAATTCAAAATCAAAATCATCCTCTGATCATCATAACCAGCCTAAAATATAGACACTATGAGTTATATAGTTGATTGATAGAAAAAAATTAGTGAGAGAGCCCTCTCCAAGGCTGCGGTGGCTAGAACTTAGCCTAAAAGAGGTTTGTGGTTACCTATGGGATCTCTCTCCTAGGCCTAGATAAATTTACAGAGTGTTAACAGGGTGTGTAAATGCCCCCTCCTACATTTACTCACTTTTACAAGATCTCCTGGGTAAACATGAACTGAGTGTCACTATGACATGACCTAACCTCCAAGTTCCATTTATTGACATGGGTCCCATAAACAGAAAGAAAACTGACATCCCTCAGGGACTATAGATCACTCAAGAGCTTGGAAACCACCCCAGGTGACTAATCCCTGAGTTGGAACTCTTTTTCATTGAATTAACACCCCAACCACACCCTTGAAACACCATGCATGTGGTTATGAGGCTCCAACAACACCCATAGGCCTACCTACCAGCAAATGTGACAACAAATCCTTAGTTTTGTGCATGTGATCACGAGATCTATGCCAATTTTTTAGGAAAGCCTCTAGACCACTGCCCAAAACTGTCTGTAAGTTTCCAGAAACATAATTAACATGATAACAAGGATAACCATTCAAAACTTGAATAAGATATTAGCAATAACATTCCTAATACATGATATCCATTTAATCATAAACATATAAGTTACAGGTCATGAATGTATATCTAATCATAAAATTCTGAACCTCATATGAGAATCACCAAGAAGGCTCATTTCCCTCTCAAGCTAGCCACAAAAACACTTTTTATCTGGTGCATTCATCAACTATTCAATAAACTATCAAATCATAAACAAGATCCATAACTAGAGAACATCATAGAACCATTCTTATACCAACACATAACTAGAATATAAACCATAACAAATCAACCATAAAATCCACATAATAACAAGTAAATGTGCTCATTAATTACATTAGAAGAATAACTCATATTAACTTATGCAAAATCCAACCAAGTTAGGGGCTTCCACATACCACTTGACCATAGATTGGGATGAACCAAATATTTCTTTCATCCAATCACCTTCGTGCCATATTCCAAGAATGAATGTGGGATCTCATGGGATAAACCAAGACATAATCAACTAGGGACTCCAGAGGTTAAATCACCTCCACCCTTAATCTACCGTGATCTCACCTAAAGCGATCAAAAGATCACAAAACCAAACCAATATTGGATGCCTCAGAATTTATTCACCATACCTTAAGGAAATTTCATGTCTCCACCCACCCGTTGAGGGATTCCTGGAGAAAACCATCTCCACCCCCAAGCCTTGGAATTTTCCTGAGACCACCTCACCCGGTTCCGAAACCTCTCGACAATGTAAATCTCAACCAAGAATGAATCCCATTACACCATGGTTATCCAGGAAATGGCAATGAAAGGTTGTAAACCACTATCAAACTAGGAAAAACCCATGCCAACGACAACAAATGAACCAATAAACAAATGCATGTACCATGCATTCTTATCCCAACAAGGAAATCATAAATTCAACCAGTTACCTCAAAGATCTTTCTACTGAAGCTGTTGATCCACCCTTCTCCTTGCTTTCCTTTGCTTTTCCTTTACCTTCCTTTGCTTTCTTGCTTGCCTTTCTACAAATATAAGTGAATTCTAAAGTGCTCCAATAATACTCTAAGTGTGCAAGAGTGTTGAAATAAGGAATTGTTGAGAGGGGGGGGGGTGAATACGTAATTAAAAAACTCTTATTCTTATTCTTTTTATGCTTACAGTCTCTTCTTATAATCTTTAGCTTGTGGGAGAATTCATTCACAAATCAGATAAATAACAATATTTCAGGCACACATATTCAAACAACAATCACATGAGCATCACACATTTGACATAGTGTTTTTCAAATGGAAACCCAGAGGGAATAAACCACAAATTTGTTGTTTGTTTATGATGTAGATTAAGCACCCACTTAATTACATTTGTTTGTTTGTGAGCACCCACTCAGAGGAGGCAGTGACCCCCTTTGTTTAGAAAACACCAACTTTCCAAGAGGCACCAAGTAAATGTTCTCATTAATTACATTAGAAGAATAACTCATATTAACTTATGCAGAATCCAACCAAGTTAGGGACTTCCACATACCACCCGCCCATAGATTGAGCTGAACCAAATCTTTCTTTCATCCAATCACCTTCGTGCCATATTCCAAGCATGAATGTGGGATCTCATGGGATAAAGCAAGACATAATCAAACTGGGACTCCAAAGGTTAAACCACCTCCACCTTTAAGATACCATGATCTCACCTAAAGCGATCAAAAGATCACAAAACCAAACCAAGCTTGGATGCCTCAAAATTTCTTCAACATACCTTAAGGAAATTTCCTGTCTCCACCCACCCGTTGAGGGATTCCCGGAGAAAACCATCTCCACCCCCAAGCCTTGGGATTTTCCTGAGACCACCTCACACGGTTCCGAAACCTCTTGGCAATCTAAATCTCAACCAAGAATGAATCCCATTACACCATGGTTATCTAGGAAATGGCAAGGAAAGGCTATAAACCACTATCAAACTAGGAAAAACCCATTCCAATGATAACATATGAACCAAGTAAACAAATTCATGTACCATGCATTCATATCCCAACAAGGAAATCACACATTCAACATGTTACTTGAAATATCTTCCTACTGAAGCTGTTGATCCACCCTTCTCCTTGCTTTCCTTTGCTTGTCCTTTACCTTCCTTTGCTTTCTTTCTTGCCTTTCTCCAAATCCAAGTGAATGCTAAAGTGCTCCAAGAATACTCTAAGTGTGCAAGAGTGTTGAAATGAGGAATTGCTTGGGGGGGGGGGGGGGGGTGAACACGTAATTAAAAACTCTTATTCTTTTTCTTTTTATGCTTACAGTCTCTTCTTATAATCTTTAGCTTGTGAGAGCATTCATTCACAAATCAGCTAACTAGCAATATTTCAGGCACACATATTCAAACAACAATCACATGAGCATCATACATTTGACACAATGTTTTTCACATGGAAACCTAGAGGGAGAAAACCACAAATTTGTTGTTTGTTTATGATGTAAATTAAGCACCCACTTAATTACATCTGGTTGTTTGTGAGCACCCACTCAGAGGAGGAACTGACCCCCTTTGTTTAGCAAGCACCAAATTTCCAGGAGGCACCAACCTCTTTAGTATGCAAGCACCAACTTGCCAAGAGGCACCAACATGCCCTTGAAACTGTTCTACTATTTCATATAATTTTCAAACTGAAAATAGAGGCATACAATTATACAAGTAAAATAACAATAAATGTTTCTCTACATATTCAACTTCTGCACTCTACTTTCTATGCTCACTTGCAACAGATCTCCTCTTTCTGCTCTCAACGACACTTCCTCTGCGCTTTGCCTTCACAGTCAAGGGCTCTTCACTGACTGCTCTTTAACACTACCCTCACCATTCTCCACACAGCACTCTCGCTACTCTTTTTGCACTATTAGACAAAGTACTCTTAGGTTCTTCAACCTCACTGTCACTATGTGCTTCACTCACAATTCAGTACTCTCACACATCTACTCAACTCCCCACGCTTCTCCATTATAGGTGATGGTTTTGTTCTACTGAGGCACTCTATGCAAGGTAGACTCCGCTACATGTCCTTAGGCTTCCCAGCTATACTTTGGCATGGCCTCCCTTGCCGATGTTGCGTCTCATGTCAATTTCTAGTCATAGTGCAGAAACATAGATCAACCCTATAGTCCATCATCATATGACTGCATGGAGCTCCATGTTGAGAAATTAATTTTCAGATGACTCACGCACTGCTTCATGAGTCCCATACTTCCATTTACTCACTAAAGACGCACGTCGAAGCATAAAAATGGCTTGTGTCACGTCAAGGCAGACCTAACACTCTTTCCTGTAGATCGTGGCCCTTGCTGTCTTGACCCAACGATCTTTGAAAATATCCATTACTCCTAAGACCAACTCCTCTCTTCCCACATTCAATATTGCAGCTGCCGACCCATACACCTTAAACTCTATGTACCATGCTTATCAGAGAAATTCCGTATCATAATATTCACAGTGGCGCAATATTCTAATATTATGATTTTCGACCTCCGATGTAACGAGCTCCTTCTACTTATCCCTTCCCGCATTTATCTCCATAAGACCGAGGGTCGTGATCTTCCACTTAACCTTGAGGTGCTCGAGCATTTTTTATCCCATTGGGGGGTATTTTTCCTTTGTTAAGTGCTTAACGCCCTTGGTTCTTTGAGTCTTTACGAACATGGTGCCAACCCAATATCGGAGCCCCCTTAGCAGAACTTTTTCAAGTATCAAGTGTTACAAAGTGCTGACATCCTCAACCTCCGATAGACCAACCTATGATATGACGTCATAGCTCCACATGGCACCTCATGAGTGGTGACACGTGTCACCCAAATTTTTCCCCTTAGGCCCCCTCAAAACACCAAAACTACCTGCCATGTGTCCTTCCATACCGGGACATCATACTGATGTCATATGCCACTGTAGCTTATCGGGACCAATCATATGAGAGAAAAGGGTCTGCCGACCTTTGGTTTTGCAATGAAATCCTTTGTTAATCCTTTGTCAGCACCCTTGACAGTTTTTAACACTATCAGTGCTTCACCCATGTCACAAATTTTTAAAAGGTTCTCATCTTCATAAGTTCGATTCTCCGATCACCGATATGCATGAATACGATGTTATAATGCACCGATATCTCTGGACCTTCGATATGTGATCACCAATATGCCTGATGCTCTGATGTTGTGATCATCGATATGGCTGATGCTCTAATGTTGCGATCACCAATATGGCTAATGCTCTAATGTTGTGATCGCTAATATGGATGATGCTCTGATGTTGCGATCACTGACATCTCTGGACCTCCCATATGTGATCTCTGATAAATCAGACCTCTAATATTCCTTCCTAAGGCTTCAATCCTTGAATTTGAACACACCATATCTTTTGATCTAGGAATCTGTTGTTGGACATCCACGTATCGTTGGAAAGTTGTTAAGAGAAATATTCAATGGGGAGGGTTTGATGTAGGCTTCGATTACTCCTATAGCTTGGAAGATGAATGCAAGCTTCTCTTCTTATTTACTCCTTGGACAACTGAAATCACACCCACCATAATGATATTCTACATGAAGCCTACAACTATCATATGAATCCTTCTGAGCCATGCATTCTTGCTAGTCTGGTTTACATCAGTACCAACATTCATGCACAATACTAGAATAACCACCATCAATTTTCCAACAATCTCCTCTTTTGGCATTGATGGCAACAACATAAGCTCCCCCTCAGGCTAGGCATGGCCTACTCTAACGCCAATATTCTCCCCCTTTGACATTAGTGGCAAAGAATACTTCACAAGCACTATCCCTGAACCATTACACCCTACTCTCCCATGAGTTCCACATGCTGAGTAGCTACCACCACCTTCCAAAATGAAGTCATTTGGAGGGAGGAGTCACAACTCCTATATGCTGCCTGAGATACTCAAATGGTTCTCTTGCTAGTGGCTTGGTAAAGATATTTGCCAATTTATCTTTAGTGGGTACATATTCAAGTCTGAAAGTGTTGGTTGCAATATGTTCCCTCAAGAAATGAAACTTGATAGGAATACGCTTAGTCTTTGAATGCATGATAGGGTTTTTGGAGATGTTGATGGCACTTGTCCTGTCACACATTATTGGAATGGGATCAGACCTCTTGACTTGTATATCTTTCAAGGTTTGATTCATCCATTGAATCTATGTACAACAGGTAGCAACAACAATATGCTCTGCCTCAACAGTCAACAGAGAATGGAGCCCTACTTCTTGCTAACCCACGACACCAAGAATTTTCCTAGGAAGAAAGCTGCATCAAAAATACTTTTCCTGTCATATCAATAATTCTAGATCAATCCACTTCCATGTAGGCTTTCAACTTGATATCTTCACTCTTAGCATACCACAGTCCATACTTTGTTGTTCCTTGAAGATATTTGAATATCCTCTTCACAACAACCACATGAATTTCTCATGGAAAATCCTGAAATATGGCCACAATCCCCACTGTTTACATGATTTCTAGACTTGAAGTTGTTAGATACAGTAAGCTTCCTATGATTGACCTGTATTTAGTTTGATTTACCAGTGGTGTTCCATCTTCTTTACATAATTTACAGCCTGTACTCATGGGTGTGCTGACAGGTTTGCAATCTTCCATTCCAAATTTCTTCAGAGTTTCCTTGAGATATTTGGATTGGGATATAAACAATCCTTGTGGAGACTGAGTAATTTGTAGACCCAGAAAGAAGGAAAGTTCTCCAATCATGGACATTTCAAACTCTGTTTGCATACAATTTGCAAATTGATGCCCCAACTGTTCCATATCACTTCCAAATATTATATCATCCACATACATAACTACTATTAGTAGATGGTCGCCTTCAGATTTTACAGAAAGGTTACAGTTAACTGTGCCTTTCTTAAACACTTGTTGCTGAAGATACCTATCCAGCATTTCATACCAAGATCTAAGGGTTTGTTTTAAACCATACAGGGCCTTCTTCAGTTTGTATACGAACCCTTCATTAGAGGAAAGTAGAAATCCTTCAGGCTGCTCAATGTAGACTTCTCCATCTAAATCTCCATTTAGAAAGGCAGAATTTACATCCATCTAATATACCTTGATATTCTTATGGATGGCATGAGAAAGAAAGATTATTATAGCTTCCAATCAAGCTACTAGTGCAAAGGTTTCTTTGAAATATACCCCTTCTATTTGGGCATACCCTTTGTAGACCAATCGAGCTTTGTTCTTGAGTACTTGACCCTGTTCATTCAATCTGTTCTTGAAACCCCATTTGGTTCCAATAAAATTTTTCTCTCTTGGCCTTCAAACAAGCTCCCATGTATCATTATTTTCAATCTGGTCAAGTTATTCATTCATGGATTTCACCCATAACTTATCTTCACTTGCTTGACAGAGGTTCTTGGGTTTTATATGTGATAGTAGGGTTAGATTTGCATTACTTGTATTGCCAACAAGTTATCTTCTGGTTTGGATGCCATGTCTTTGATCTCCAAGAATCTGATTCTTAGGATGTTCCCTTTGTACATACCTGGAGGGTGTCTTTAGCCTTGAAGTCGTGCCTACTTCCTCATCTTCACTATCTAAATTTGTTTCTTCCAGATCTGTGAACATCAAATCTGAACTTTCTTCATCATCTGAGTTCATATTTCTTTTAGAGGATTCAAGTTGTGAACCTACCCCATCTACAATTACGTCGATGCAACCATCAATCTTCCTTGTTTGATTGTTGTAACACTTATAACCTTTTCTTCAAATAGAGTATCCGAGCAATATCCCTTCATGAGCTCGTGAATCAAACTTCCCAGGGTTCCTTTCATTCCTTTTAATGAAGCACTTGCTTCCAAACACCTTGAGGTGCTTAACTGATGCAGGTATTCCCTTCCATAATTCATAGGGAGTTTTATCACTATTAGGCATGAGTTGAGTTCTATTAACATATATACTGCTGCATGGGCTACTTCTCCCCAGAACTTGTGAGACACTCCTGCTTCATCTAACATTTCTCTGGCCATTTCCTGGATTGTTCTATTCTTCCTCTCTACTACTCCATTTTTTTGAGGAGTTATAGCCATTGAGTACTTCCTCTTGATGCCATGATCTTCACATAATTCCTCAAATTATCTTGAGGTGTACTCCCCCACTTTGTCTGATCTTAAGCATTTTATCTTTAAATATTTCTCATTTTCTACTTTAGCTTTAAACTTCTTGAAATTCTTGAGCACTTCTGACTTTTCTTTTAAGAGGACAATCCAAGTGGCCCTAGTGAAATAATCAATGAGTAACATAAAATACCTCTCCCATTTTGAGTTTCTTTCTCTGGTTGGGCCACAAATGTCTATGTGAATGAGATATAGAGATCTGGATGAGGAGAACTCTTTTGATTTGAAATGAGTTCTAGTCTGCTTTCCAAACTGACATGACTTGCAGATTGTGTTATCAGGCTTTGACAATCTTGGTAATCCTTTCACTGCTTCCATATTGCTTACTTTTATCAAATTGTCAAAATTCATATGCCCAAGCCTCTTGTGCCACAATCATTCTTCACTTGTTTTTCTTAAATAGAAGTTAACCTTGGAATCAGCAAACACATAACATTATTGTGGGTTTTGATTGCTTTTCCCACCCTTTTTCCATTCTTTATGTTGTGGATCTCAAAATCTTTAGATCAAAAGGTCACATCATCACCATTATCATGCATTTGGCTAACACTGAGCAAATTGTGCTTCAGACCTTCTACATACAATACATTCTGTTCTTCTGTTTTTTTATCAAGACTCACTACACATTTACCCTTGATTCTTGCTGGAGCATTGTTTCCAAAGGTGAAATTGCTTCCTCTGTCCTTTTCCTTAAGCGGCAAAAAAATTATTTTGTCCCTAGTCATATGTTTGGAACAACCACTATACACATACCATTTGTTTCATTGGTTATGAGCTAATAAGGCAAGTCCACACCACATGCCTTCTTTAGTCTTTAGTTTTTAGCACCCATTATTCTTCTGGATAGCCGATTGTCTATCATATTGGGACTTAGATAGGTGTTCAAACCTGCATATGCACTCACTTGATTTGTGCCCAAAATTATTAAATTTGAAGCATTCTACTTCACTTAGTAAGGGAGAGAAGGAATTCTGATTTCTAAGAGAGCAATCTTGAGACTTAGAAATCTGGTGCGTATTATATTTTGGATTTTCATCTCTTTCAACTTTGATCCTTCTACAATCAATGGCTTTATGTCCAAGGATATGACACCTATAGCAGTGAACATAAAGAAAATAGGCATGCCTATTGTTAAAATCATTATGAGATTGAGTAGGAAAATACCTTGGTCATCTGACTGATTGGTTCGTTCTCCATTGATGATCTCCTCTTTGACAGATTACTCTTTTGTCTTCATGAATTATTTCATGATGCTTCTTCCCACGACTCTATGGTTCTTTGAATCCTGTGAACCTGAAGTTTATCTTCCCAATAGAAGATTCTTATGTCTTAGAGTATCCCAGACTGGTTTTGATTCCCGAAGGCATTTAACTATTCCGGATTTGATCTAGTTTCTTTGTCCCTTCAACAAAATTTTCATTTAGACCCTTCTCGGTCTTTGTTTTCTCAAGATTGGTTCTCAGAGAGACAACATCTAGTTCAAGACTCTGAAAGTTCTCTTCCCATTCTTGAATTAGGTCTTGAAGAACCTCTTCTTTTCATTTGGCCTCCTCCAGCTCAACTTTCAAAGACAAAATATCATCTTTGCATATATGTGAGCTCATTTCCCTTTTAATTTAAGCAGCTCCTATTTCAACTACTTGTTCTCCTCTTTCAGTCTCTCATAGTTTCCTTGATTTTCTTTTAGTAGAAGGACTATATTGTCCTTACTCTTGATAGGTTCTTCAAGATTTTATTTTAGATAGCAAAACTCCTCATTATCAGAGTTATACATACCTTCCTCTACACGTTGTAATTGTTCCTTTAGTTGCTTATTCTTCTTCCTTTAATTCTTTAATTCATCAAGGGCATTGATGAGTTCCCCTTCAAGGTCTACTACTCTGTCTTCTTCCTCTTTAGAGTCCATAATACCTTGTTTGAAACTGTTTCAAAGGCCATAAGAAGATACTTCTCTAACTCATTCTCCAATGAGTCTTCACAGTCTGACTCTGGTGCTAAGATTTCTTCTTTGTAGTAGAACCCCTTCTTCTTATAGGGATTTTTTTTTTCCAAATTTTAGATCCTCTTCCCTTTTAGCCTTTTATTTATAAGGGAAATTGGAAGAGAAATGTCCAACTCTTACACAGTGAAAAGAATTAAAGGGAAACTTCCCTTTATATTTCCTGAGCCATGCTTCAGTTTTCTGGCTAGTTGAGCTAGCTCCTGATTGGATTCATAGATGGACCAATCTTGATGATCTTTGTGCTCCTTTCCCTTTATGGATACTTTGAATGCCACTTCCTTTGGTTCATAATTTTCTATTCCTACTCTCATCTCATAGGCTGTGAGAGTACCAAGTAGCTGATCCATCTTGAGATCCTTTAAATTATCCCTCTCCTCAATAGCTAAGATTTTGGCATTAAATCTCATGGGTAGAGATCTTAATACTTTCTAAACAATCATCTCTTCCTTGAATTCTTCACCAAGTCCTCTAATCATATTAGTCACTTCATCAACTCTGAGGAAGTATTATGCTATGCTTTCATCCTCATTCATTCTCAAGCTTTCAAACCTCATTCTGAAAGTCTAAAGTTTCACTTGCTTGACTTTGTCATATCCTTCATGACACTGGTTAAGTTTTACCCACATTTGATAAGTGGTCTTACAATGAATAAATTTTACCATTTCATATTGACTAATACTACCGTGAATGGAACTATTGGCTTTACTATTACCCAACCATAATTTTTTTCCATCTATAGCTGTGGGAGAAATATCAGGGACATTGTGGTCTACTAGTACTAAAGACCAAATTTCTACTCCCAGGGACATAAGATGTGTTCCATTCTCGCTTTCCAAAAGACATAGTTGGCCCTGTCAAGGGCTAGTATTCTACTTGAGTAAGCTTCTTGACTCTCTAGCCTAGACATAATTCCTTATAGATCTACCTTCCAATATTTAAAATGTAGCTAAAGGAACCTCGCTCTGATACCAATTGTTGAAATAAGGAACTTCTGAGAGGGGCGGGAGGTGAATCAGTAATTAAGAAACTCTTATTCTTTTTTTTATGCTTACAGTCTCTTTATATAATATTTATCTTTTGAGAGAATTAATTCACAAATTAGTTAACCAACAATATTTCAGGCACACATATTCAAACAACAATCACATGAGCAACACACATTTGACACAGTGTTTTTTCACGTGTAAAATCAGAGGGAAAAAAACCACAAATTTGTTGTTTGTTTATGATGAAAATTAAGCACTCACTTAATTAAATTTGTTTGTTTGTGAGCACCCACTCAGAGGAGGCACCGAAACCCTTTGTTTAGAAAGCACCAACTTGTCAAGAGGTACCAACCTCTTTAGTATGCAGGCACCAACCTACCTTTGGTTAGCAAGAACCAACTTGCCAAGAGGCACCAACCTTTTTAGTATGCAGGCACCAACCTGCCTTTGGTTAAAAAGCACCAACTTTCCAAGAGGCACCAACTTCTTCAGTATGAAGGCACTAACCTACCCTTGCCATTGTTCTACTATTTCATACAATTTTGAAACTGAAAACAGAGGAATACAATTATACAAGTAAAATATAAATAAACGGATGTCTACATATTCAACTTCTACACTCTTCTTTATGTGCTCACTTGCATCATATCTCCTCTTTCTTCTCGCAACAACACTTCCTCTGCACTCTGCGTTCACCATCAAGGGATCTTCACTGGCTGCTCTTCAATACTGCCCTCACCATTCTCCACACAACACTCTTACTGCACTATTAGAAAAATACATTTCAGTTGCCTCAACCTTACTGTCACTATGCGCTTCACTCACAGCTCAATACACTCACACATATGCCCAACTCCCCATGCTTCTCCATTGCAAATTGTTGAAAATGCAACAAGATGATGGAGCTTAGTGAAAAGAAGTCGCCTTCACTAAGTGGACCCGCAGGCTATTTCTGGCGCAAAGTCTACTTTTAGACTATGTCTATTTTTAGACATATGGATCATGGTCTATGAGTTGCATGATGCTATTTATGGATGATTGGTCATGTTGGTAAAAATATATGGACTTCTATTTTTAGACATATGGGCGGAGTCTATTTTTAGACTGCCAGGCTAAAAATAGAACAGTCAAATATTATTAGCTCTTAATAATATTTGGACTATAAACATTATCTTATCCTCTTGGAGCACTTCAGTTCGAGCTACGTATGTGGCAAATGCAACTGCCAGAAGGAAATATGCTTTTCTTATGGGTCAGTTGAGCTATTGCATGATGGACTTTAGTTAGAACTCAAGTGATTGAGTTTGGTGGAGTTGATTGAGGAGTTGATGGAGTTGTGTTCAGTTTGACTTAGTTAAACTAGTTGTATTTAGTCTAACTGCAGAATATACTAGTGATGAGTGATGTGAATTAATTGTTAATTAATTCACTAATTATTAACTCATAAAGCAACTAAAGAATACATCAGTTAACTCAGTGCATGGACAGTTCAGTGGAGACAGGTGTTAGAGGTGGAGACTACTATCAGTTGTGACTATAGCTGTGCATGATATTTGCACAATCATTGATTGAGATTTCCAATGAGGATTGCGTAGTATAAGCCAAGGGAAAATGAGCTTGGATCATTACTATTCTCACATTGGATTGCACAGTAGAGGCAGGCAAATAGCGGAGGAGATTTGAACCTGTGACTTGATTCAGATCTAAGCTAGTTTGTGTGTAGTAGGTGGAGATAGTACTGAGTACTTGTGAGGAGTATTGTACTATGTATTGTTACATGTTCTCTATCATTATAATATACAGATAGTTGGGGGTTTTCAGCTGTATGCTTTCCCCATTACATACTATGTTGATATGTGTGATTGATGTTTCAATGTGCACATGCGATTGTTTCTGATTCTGCAAAATTGATGATCAACATAGAGGAGGTTATGTATTATGCATGCATTCCGCAAATAGTGTATAATCGAGATAATCTCTGTGAATAAGTGTTATATCATTCAAAATTTCTACATGGTATCAGAGGGAAGTTGATCGATCTATTATTCAAAAAGTGATTACATTTTATTTCTTCAGGCAGAGGCTGTAATCAGGCTAGGTAGCCTCCAGATTCATCCTTCTTTTGGAAGGTGAGATATCCAGTAAAAGCCCATATAGTCAATCTCTGTATGAGAAATACTTTGTTCTCACGAATTTTAGATCAGAAGCGGTTGAGTTTTGAGCTGGTGGAATTCGAATTTGCGGCAGTGTTTTTCTTAGTGTCAAAGTTGAAATGTCTTTCAACGGATTGCGATTGGAGTATGCCCTTGAAGGCAGCTCGAATTATATTGCATGGAAAGACAGGATGGAGGCGGTGTTAGATGAAAATGGGTTGAAGGAGTTCATAGATGCTGAGGTCCCAAAGCCTACTGATGTTGCTCACGTTGAGGCTTGGTAAAAGAAGACATCAAAGTGTCGAAGGATTCTGTTGGAGGGCGTGAAGGATCACATTATATCCAGCCTGCATGGAAAGGCTTCTCCATACTTGATGTGGAAAGTGCTGACAGATTTATTCCAAAGCAAGAGCGACTAGAGGAAGTTGGCGCTCAAGGATAAACTTAGAAACATTAAGTGTGAGAAAGGAGACAATATGCCCAAGTATCTCACGAATTTCACCCAATGTCGGGATGAGCTGGGAAGTGTGGGGGTGACTGTTGATGATGAGGACTTGGTGAGCTTGGCTCTCCTTGGTCTTCCGAAGAGTTGGCATTCCTATCAAGACTCTGTCAATGGTTGGGAGAAATTGCCAGGATGGGAGAGACTTTGGTCATATCTTGTGCAAGAGGAGATTAGGCGGAATACCAGGGATGGATCTTCATCAAAGGCATCTGATGAAGAAAATTGTGCTTTGGCTGCCAAGGCAAAGAAGGGGAAGGAGAAGGTTTCTCTTTTCGAATCCAGTTCTTCCAATGATGGGAAGAAGGTTGAAAAATCGAAAGTGCGATGCTTTCGTTGTCATGAGGTGGGCCATTATGCTGCAAATTGTCCACGGAGGAAATCCAAGAAGGGATCTGGGGAAGGATCTGAAGGTGAGGCACTTGCTTCACAATTTGAGTTGGATTTCACACTCTTTGCATGCATGGTTTCATCCATGGTGGGAAGTGGTTGGTTTCTTGACAGTGGAGCTTCTTTCCACATGACCCGTGACAAGAGTTTGTTTAGTACTTTGGAGGAGAAAGATCTCCAAATACTCATAGCGATGGGTAATGATGAGAAGTATAGTGTCTCAGGTGTAGGCATGGTTATTTTTTAGAGGGAGCATGGAGCTCGCCTTACCTTGACCGATGTCAAGTATGCACCAGGATTGAAGAGAAACTTGGTGTCGATCGCGATGCTGGAAGACAGAGGCTATGATGTAGTCTTCAATAAGGGAAAGGTTTTCCTTGGACACATCATCACTAGACAGGTGAATCAGATTGGTTCACGGGTCAAGAACCTGTATGCTCTTGAGGTTCAAGATGCATGCAAAGCCTTGAGTAGCGAGGAAATTGATGGAGACTTGGTGGTTGAGAGGGAGCATATATTACCTCTCAACATGCAGAGCCAGAAGAAGTCTCAGACGATTGTGGAGGAGCCACGATTGGTGCAACAGCTTCAGGAGGTTGTGGAGAAGCCACAACAAGGGAAGCTGAGAGGAGATTGAGTAGAGACATCTACTCATGCAGAGACCTCCAGTAGGGGGAAAATTTGAGCCAGGTGGGCTGAGGGATCACATGCAGCCATACCTCCAGGTAGGAGGTGGGGTGATATAGAGTGATCGTTCCAAGGAGGAGGGGGAGGATCCTTGAGGTACCCAACCTCTTGGATGAGACCTTGCTACGGGAGCCCTGATGTGGAGTAGCAGGAACTGACTGATTGGGTAGAGGCAGATGCGGATGGAGCAGCAGAGAGAGCGACAGTGCAGGGAATCCCAGGACAGCGCATATCAGTAGGCTGCAGCAATGCGAGAGGCACAAGTGTTTTGCACAGTGCTAGGTGGCATAGAGAAGTGTGCAATGGTGTGAATGCATGGAGATGTTGTAGTAGCACAGATTTCAGAGAGGGAGCACTTGTCAGCAATAGGTAGAGCTTCAGCATCAGAGTTTGTTCCTAGCCCAACAGAGTGGTCAGTTGGGAGTGTTTTTGTTCCAAGTGTTGTTGGAGCAAGTGGACTGGGCAAATGTGTTGCATGCAGAACATTCCAGAGTTGCAGGATAGGGGTTGCAGATAATACATATCTTGTTGAGAGGGAGTGTTGAAAATGCAACAAGATGATGGAGCTTAGTGAAAAGAAGTCGCCTTCACTAAGTGGGCCCGCAGGCTATTTTTGGTGCAAAGTCTATTTTTAGACATATGGATCATGGTCTATGAGTTGCAGGATGCTATTTGTGGATGATTGGTCATGTTGGTAAAAATAGATGGACTTCTATTTTTAGACATATGGGCGGAGTCTATTTTTAGATTTCCAGGCTAAAAATAGAACAGTCGAATATTATTAGCTCTTAATAATATTTGGACTATAAACATTATCTTATCCTCTTGGAGCACTTCAGTTTGAGCTACGAATGTGGCACATGCAACTGCCAGAAGGAAATATGATTTTCTTATGGGTTAGTTGAGTTATTGCATGATGGACTTCAGTTAGAACTCAAGTGATTGAGTTTGGTGGAGTTGATTGAGGAGTTGATGAAGTTGTGTTCAGTTTGACTTAGTTGAACGAGTTGTATTTAGTCTAACTGCAGAATACACTAGTGATGAGTGATGTGAATTAATTGTTAATTAATTCACTAATTATTAACTCATAAAGCAACTAAAGAATACATCAGTTAACTCAGTGCATGGACAGTTCAGTGGAGACAGGTGTTATAGGTGGAGACTACTATCAGTTGTGACTATATCTGTGCATGAGATTTGCACAATCATTGATTGAGATTGCCAATGAGGATTGCACAGTACAAGCCAAGGGAAAACGAGCTTGGATCATTCCTATTCTCACATTGGATTGCGCAGTAGAGGCAGGAAAACAACGGAGGAGAACTGAACCTGTGACTTGATTCAGATCTGAGCTAGTTTGTGTGTAGCAGGTGGAGATAGTACTGAGTACTTGTGAGGAGTGTTGTACTATGTATTGTTACATGTTCTCTATCATTATAATATACAGATAGTTGGGGGTTTTCAGCTGTATGCTTTCCCCATTACATACTATGTTGATATGTGTGATTGATGTTTCAATGTGCGCATGCGATTGTTTCTAATTCTGCAAAATTGATTATCAATGTAGAGGAGGTTATGTATTATGCATGCATTCTGCAAATAGTGTATAATCAAGATAATCTCTATGAATAAGTGTTATATTATTCAAAATTTCTACACAAATGATCATTTTGTTCTGTTGAGGCACTCTGCACAAGGTAGACTCTGATACATGTCCTTTTAGCTTCCCATCTATACTTAGGCATGGCCTCCCTTGCCATTTTTGCGTCTCTTGTCTGTTTCTGGTCATAGTGCAAAAACAGAGATTGACCTTGCAGTCCTTCCTCGTCTGATTGCATGGAGCTCCATGCTGAGAAATTAATTCTCAAATGACCTGCACACTGCTTCATATGTCCCATACTTCCATTTACTCACTGAAGGCATGTGTCCGAGCACAAACATATCATGTCTCACCTTAAGGAATACCCAACACTCTTTCCTATACCTAGAGATCTTTGAAAGTCGCCATTACTCTTGAGACCAACGCCTTTGTTCCTGCATTCAATCTTGCAGCTGCCGACCCATATGCCTTAAACTCTCTGTACTATGCTTATCAGAGAAATTCCATATCATAACCTTCACAGTGGTGTAGTATTCTAATCTTTTGATTGTCGACCTTTGATATGACAAGCTCCTAGCCCTTTTTGCATTTCTCTCCATAGGACTAAGGGTTGTGACCTGCTGCTTAGCCTTGAGGTGCTAGAGCATTTTTTATCCTGCCTATTATAGACATATTTGGGCACTACAACCCCAAACTAATATGTCCATAAACCAAGGGCTCTTTAGTCCCTAAAAGTGTTGTTTCATACCCTAAAGGATCAAGGTTAGCTGATTACATCATTTCCTAGAAGTTCTCCCTGAAAAACTGCTCAGAACTGGTCAAAACTAGACCATACAGACTGCTCCATGCTGAGGGTGCGATGCATCTCACCTGCAGCACACAAAGGGTGTGATGCATACTGAAAAGCCCTTCTATAGGGTGAGATGAGCAAGAGCAGACAAATGGCAGAGGCAGTTTGCTAGGTGGAAACCCACAGAATCTTCTAGGAACTGCTCATATGACACTTGCCTCTCTGAATTCGCCCAGGGATGAGTAAGAGATCATGAAATCTCCAAGTGGAACAAAAAACTATCAGTTAAATGACACTAATCAAAATCCCAGAAGCTGACTCACCCCCTGCAAATATCTATATATGGATCCCTCATCCTAGAGATCCATGGGCTGGAATTTTGTAATTTGTAAGGAAGTGCTATTGGTTTCTCTTTGAGACATTGTATTGTTGGGTGATCTAACTTTTCATGAGGTGAAGAGGGCTTTCATGCTGGGAGGATGGCATTGGATCAGACAGCTGGGTTGTAATCCTCTCTTCTACTACTTCTATCAATAAAGCTATTTGATTTTTCCTCCATGTACTTGTATATTTCTGAATCTTGTATTTGTGTATGCATTTGTATGGTTAATGTACATTTGATTCTACATTGTTTATGGTTATAGATCTCTATGCTTTGATGGTATTTTGTTGCTTTGACTCTACAGGTGCTCTTTGAAGTGGACAAGTGAGAAAAGAGTGGCGAAGCTCTATCAAAGGAGAGAGGAAACAAGCAAGGAGCCAAGCGAAAGACTGAGGTTGGTACTCTCCGCTTCTCTCTCATCTATCTCTCATAAAGGAAAACACAAGTTACTTTGAATTGTTTGTTTCTAAGATAGCTACCCATCATAGTGGGACTAGCAGCTTTGAATGGACACTAGTTTTCCTGGAAACAAAATGGCGACTCCATTGGGGAGCGAATAGTTTGTTTGTTTGTTACTGTTGTTTGCTTTATAAACTACGAACGGAGCCTGAAGTTAAGCCAGATAGCCTTCGAACTACTTTTGCTATGCAACTGCAAAGTAGATCAACTCTGCTTCAGTCAATCTCTGGGTTGGTTTATGAACTGAACATTTGACTTGCAAACATCCTAAGTTCCCTGGTGGTAGCTCAATAACCTCATTAGATCAGCCCCTATACTTTGTGTTTACTGTCTATCATTATCCCGGCCTAAATCCCTGAACTTAGTTGCAAGGTGTGGGTGAAAACCAAGCTCAGTCTCGTCCCTGGACCATTGCACTATCTCTCATTGGTAGTCTGGATGCATTGCACCTCCCGTGTGCTGCAGGTGAGATGCATCCCTGTTTCCCTTAAGGACAGGTGCGATGATTGAATGAGACTGTTTCTGCCTCCAGATTTTGGTTTTTTCTTCATTGTTTTTAGCTCTATTCAGTAGTTTTGCTGTCTATGATCAGTATATCACTGTTGAAACCTTCTTCCTTCACATTATTCAGCCTCCATTGATAAGGAATTGTGAATGTTTTTTTTTAATGTATTTTTCATCATTTACAGTCCTCCTTTGCAAACAGTAGCTTAATCGAACTGTCGTCTTTTGATTCGAAAGTGTCGCAACTGTCATTTTCAGTCAAGAAAAAGAGTGTCGTAAAGTCTTCCTCTTTTAGATAGTCGATTACACTTTTGCCATTGTATTTGATTTGAATTATCAATTCTTTGAAGTGTCGAAAACAGTTTTCCATTCGAAAGAGAAAGTGTCATCTTAGTCTTCCTTTTGTTTTTTGAAAAGAAATTGTTAAAGTGTTGCTTTGAAGAAAAGTAGTTCAGATCTGTACTTAGTTTTCTTTTTGTCATTATCACATTAAGGGAATTGAAAAACAAATACATGCATGTGCATTTGCATTTAGACTGCATGCAGAAATTGATTTAGGAAAAGTGAATTTAGTGTGTGCTCTCTGCTCTACGTTGAAAGAATCATATTCTTCTTTTCTTAGTAGCTAGGATTTTCGTTGCTAAAAGAAAATAAACGACTATTTATCATTTTAGATTGCATATTTAGGAGTTGTACATATACATCACGTGGTGAACCTTGAAAGGTAAACTTCTTAAGAAAGATCAACTATAAAATAAACCTCAATGAATATAAAAACGCTTTGGAACCTAATGCACAACATCTAGAAGTCTAGGCTAGAGACGTATTCCGGCGTCGTAAACCCTGGTAACTATCGTTTTCATCGTAGGTTGTGTGATTCCTCCTCTTTGATACAACAAGTGCCAGTACATACTTGTGCTCCCACGTACCGTCGAGTACATATTGGGAGACCACAATAGCTTGATACCCTTTATCCTTAGGAAGCCGTGTCTACCGCCCTATTGATCGCAATGCACTGAACACAACATTCGAGAAGATTGACTGCTGTACGTAAAGTCTTCGGTAATTTCTCTATAAGTTACCACTAGGGTGTATATTGTAGTTTTGCAATTGGTTTGGTAATCCCTTTGTCTAGACTTTCAGAGTAGTCACTTTCGTTCCTTTTTAGACTCCTTAAAAGAAAAGGTCCATCTGAGCACTTGTCACTTCAAGCTCATTAAAAATCGAAGCTGACTAGAGTCATCTTTAGCTTTTTCTCGACTCTTAAAAATTGAAAAAGCGAGTTGTGTCGAAGCATCATAAAATTCATTTAATTTGGAATAACATTTTCCCCTTTTTATTTTGAGTTGATCGAGTAATCCGCAATCATGGAAGAAAGTCAATCAAAACCCCATTGTTCGCAGAGACTAACGAGTCAACCGTATTTGACTCCGGAAACGAAACCATTCCGAGCCAAGCGATCTCATTTAACTGGGTCAAAGTCTCCTGGTTTATTTAAAACTTGTGTTTCAACATCCTTAGAGACTCCAGTTACTCCAATTATTCATGGTACCCCTGCCTCTACAAAAGAAGTTCCGCGGTTACAAGAGGACATTAGAACTGATCCTAGTGTAATGGTAAACACTTCTATTCCTGAACTAGCTTCATCTAGGGCCGATTCAGAAGGTTTCACCCCTCCAACATCTGTCGCTACAGAGTCTATACCTTCTTCGGCACCAGAAATATTTTACGGACTTGAAGGTCTACCTCTTCCACCTGGATTGATTGCTATAGAAGAGATAGTGGAGGATCTTCCACCCAGTACTCCAATGCATTTTGGAACTGGTATCCACTTACATCCTTCTACTACAAAAGTTAATTCTTTTTCATCACAGTCAAATCGCTAGGAAATATTTTGGATAGATTCAATATGTTTGAACAACCATCGACATCTAGGACTATGTCCTCTGATACAGCAGTAGTAGAACTTCCTACCGCTACTCCGACAATGTTCACTGGTATACCATCTGTCCCAACTAGTTCTCAACTGCTAAATGGAGTCCACCCAGGGACTGTTTCAATAGCATGGTCTGTTCCTATTTGTTCATCTAGAATCTTATCTGGAGTTTCTTATGTTGAGGCTCAACAAATTAATCCTTCACATCAGTATCAATTTGGGCAGTCGAGTCTCCAAAGGCCAATTTACCCTTTGAACATTGGATTACTGCCATTTGGGGGGTAGTATGCCTTTTCATTGTTCCCTCCGGGGGAGCAACCATATGAGAATTTACAACAAAGTTCAGGTCAAACTGGAATTACATCCAGTGGTTGGCTGCCACTACTGCCTCAACAGCCAAGAGTTGTATATTCAATGCAACAAAATCAACCTGTGTCGAACATTCCCACTACACCGGCTATTGTGATGGTGTCACAAGTACAAGCATTTCCTGTTGTATGTCAACCTCAAGTCTCTTAGGTTGTAATACAACAGCCTCTTGTCCCCGCAACTCAATCACAACCGCCGATTAGTGGCTCCTTAACTAAAGTGACTCAGGCTCAAACGGGTCCTATCACCCCTCATCTTGGTCAAACATCCAGTATTGGACAACAACAAATGGTCTCACAACCATGGCTGGTGCAATATCAACAACTGCAGTTCCAGCAAGCTTACTGGGGACTTGAGCAACAGAGCTTTACAGGTAATGGGTAGCCGTATATTCAAAACGGTTACCAATAATATTATGATGGTTATGCCCATCAACCTTATCAAAGTTATTAGCATCAAATACATTATGCTGGTATGCAAAGACCCACTGCTCAGGCGATCCCATCTTATCCTAGGTATGCTTCGCCAAACATGAATCAACAGTTACCTTTCGTAGCAACTTTAGAATTACCATATATAAATCGACTAACAAATGATCCAATTGCTTACGCCCCTTGGTGGCTAGCGATTCCTCATAAACTTCCATCAGATATTCCTAAATTCAATGGAAATATGGGTGAAGATCCATCGAATCATGTGATGACATTTCATCTGTGGTGTTCGTCCAACACCCTCAATGATGATTCAATTAGGATTCACCTCTTTCAGTGAACGTTAAGTGGTCCAGCAGCGAAATGGTACATCGAATTTCCTAGAGCTTCATTCGATAACTTCAGCGCCCTCGCCACCACCTTTTTAACCCATTTTCAGTTACCCATAAGGTACGAAACAGGAATGGAACTCCTTACCAATTTTAAATAGACAACAGCCACTCACATATCTAATCATATTCATGAGTGGTGACGTCGTCATCGAATGGTAAAGACATATGTTCTTGATCAGCTTCTAGCTGAATGGTTTATTAAGTAATTGTTACCTTCTATTACAGAAGATGTGGCCAAGGGAGGAGTCGTCACTGAAGAGCAAGTCATTGCTCATGCACAATATCTAGACTTGATCTATACTTAGTCTGGCACAGTCTATGACAAAATTCCTGATGCTCCTAGACCAGAATTTTCTGTTCCTCCTCTTCCTAAATCGAACAGTGACTCTCATGCCGGCGACAGCGTGATTGGCACCTCAAGTACGCATACTGCAAAGGCTACATCTAAAAAAGCCCGTACGGTTTCTAGTCAAAAATAAGATGAAGAACCTCTTCCCTCGGAGGTCAATGCTGTGTCAACTGACAAAGGAAAAAATCCAAAGCAACCAGGGGGAAAAAAGAAAGGGAAAAATAATAAGAAGAAACAGAAAAATTCACCTCCTGAAAACCCTACTGGGCAAAATAAACCTCGTTATCCATGTTACATATGCGACAACGAGCATTTCACGAAAGATTGTTGACATAAAGTTAAGGTTATGAAATTTTTAAAAACTTCAAATACCCTAGCGGTGTTGACTAATCCGTTTCCAAGCCCAGAAACTAATCTGGTTGCTAATGATCGTGCTTCCCCATCCCAAGTGCTTATGATATCCATCTCAAAACAGAAAAATGACGCTTTGATATCTACAAGGAATAAGGATTATGGAAATCCACATTCATCGAATGACAAGGCTACTGATCAACCAAGCAGTTCGACAACGAATTCTTCGGAATTTGTTCCACCAATCATTCTTGAATTAACAATAAAACCACCTAAGGGAGTAGTACATAAATCGACATTTAATCCTCGTGCTCGAGCATCACAGAATTATAATATAGTGGAGGATTTGGCCCAATCGCCATCCGCCATGTCGACACTTGAAGTACTACAGAATTTCCCATCCCAAAAACAGACATTGTTATCAGCGATAGGTGGGACTGATCCAAAAGTTCCAATCTAGTGGCCTTTAATCATAAAGGATACGAACCTCAGTTACCAGCACAACTCGCTTTCCTCATACAAGTAAAAGCCCTCAACAAAACTGTTCATCGAACAATAATTGATGAGGGAGCATCTACTTGTATTATGTCAATGAGTTGCTGGAAAACTTTAGGCTCTCCACCCTTGTCATGATCATCAACAACATTGAAAGTGTTCGATGGAAGAACATACATGCCATATGGGATATTAAGTAACTTGCAAATCGAACTGGGGGGCAAGAAAGTAGAAATTGAAGTCGAGGTCATTGATGGAAACCTTGACTACAACATCCTACTGGGCAGGCCCTGGATTTATGCTATGGCTGTTGTTGTATCAACATATTTTAGAAATATTGCATTCCCCTTTCAAGGCGGAATTACAATCATTAACCAACTCACCTTCCTCCCCAACAGTTCTCAAGTTACCGGAAGCATTCCGTTGATCCATGGAAGTTCTCAATCACTTCAAAATATCGGAGTGGGTCTCCTAAAAGACCTTTCCTCAATGGGTACTTTTACCCTCCCGCCTCCAAGTAATCTGGCAGAAGTGGCCACAGTGGAAACCTGTCATATGATATCTTCTACATCATCAAATATTAAGAAGAACTCTGACCATTTTGATAGTGTGGATCATCGTGAGGTATTGCCTCCAAGCCCTACCATACCTACATCATCTGGGGATCAATTCAGTGATGTTGTACATTATGTACTGGGGGCATTGGAACCAGATCTTTCCTTCATGACCCCTTATGAGTTGTGTTCAAAGGTTGCCAGAGGTTAGTTCATTGACTAGTGTCAACCTCGTTAAAAAATGAAACCAAGGATCTGAGCAGAATTCCTTGTCTTGTGTCAAGCTCGTTAAAAAATGAAACAAGGTTGAGCAAAGTTCCAAGTCGAGTCTTTTACTTGATCTTGTAAAGGAACCTTTTTTCCATCCACCTAATTACTGCAAGTAGTCTGGTGAATGTAACGAAGCTTAGGGAGCATGCACCCTTGTCTATTTTGCAGACAAACCCAACTGTAGAGATAAGTTTTCCCTATAAGTTATGTGATCGGTCCGAGTGACCTTTCACCTTTGTCTATTTGGCGGACAAAGTGCAGGAAGTGTTTTGTCTAAGTGTTGATAGAAAATCATCCTACTTAACCACAGTAAGTTTCCATATGGTTACAGAATACTTTTTCTTATGCTGGGGGCATGCAAACCTTTTTATACAAGCAAAAACGACCAATTTCATTTTTTAGTTTTTTAGCATTTTTAGGTTTTTAGCTTTATAGTTTGGTCATCCCTAGCTTACATAAAAAGGAAACTAAGCACATTTTGGCACAAGGTTCAAGCTCATTTAAAAATAAACTCGTCTTTGGTAAATAACCTTTGTGATCGCTTTGCTATCAGTGCTTTTGAGCCTTGGTCATGTTTTTACCATCACCTCCACTTTTTAGCTGATCATACGCCTCCACTCGATTGTTTACCCTTTTGAGGAACAGCTGCGACGAGTGATTCTATTAGTCACCTTATTTACACTACCGTGATTGAAAATTCCCAAACTTACCTGGAACCAGTTGCTATCTGAAAACATCACTTGTTCCTCAAAAACGAGTTTCCTTTAAGCTCTTTTTAGACTCGTAAAATATGAAAAGATTGCCAAGCAATTGGCCTCTCCAGCTCGTTAAAGTGATTGGAAGTGCCATCCCCCCTCTATATTTTAATCTTTTTGGACCTGAGGGATCATTACACAAAAATATCGAGCACTTGTCTTTTTCGACTTGCTAAAGTGATCGGAAAACTCATCCCTTTCATATTATTTTATGCTTTTTCGAACTTAAGGGATTATACTACGAAAAAGGACTACTGGAGTTTCCTTTCTATCTCTTTTCAGACTCTCTAAAAATGAAAAGGACCGAGTTATCTTCGTCGTTATACTCGTTAAAACAATAGCGACAAACTTGTCCATACGGACAAGAGCGAGTTTCACTATCGCTAGGCTCACTAAAACATAGTGACAGGTTTGTCCGAAGGGAAAATTATAGAATAAGCATATGTTATCCTCCTCAAGCTTGACAAAAATAAATAGGTACTAGTTAGTAATGACTTGGGAAAAAGGGAAGAAAACTTGAAGAACTTCATTGGTAGCAGGTTGCTCTTGAACATGACACTTTCACTCCATCACCATGATTGAGTTTGGTGGGGTTATTCCATTCACTGGTCATATCACCATTGGTCCTCCGTACCATCCATTTTGGGGTTAACGCTACCAATCCATTCTAGTGTCACTGATATGTTCAAGAGAAGTCACTCAGAGAATTCACCAACCCAGCTAACGCGTCATCCGCTGCAATACCTTCATGCTCCATTCTTTCATGACCACCACCCTGAACCTTGTATCATCAGATTGTTTTCACCTCCACAAAATCATTTGCTTTGTTCCGTGTCGTAGATGTGGGATTCATTAAGACCCTCCTATGATGGGTCACTTCTTGTCAACATCAGCTCATTATCCAAGAATTCGACTTAGGAACAACCCTTTCAGTACTTTGAAGCTTGCATGCCTCAATGGCAAGTTTCTCACTTCCGGCGATAGGTTTACATCAGTGGCCTTCAACCGAAAGATTTTACGTGGTGTTCGACATCGACTCATGTATTCACACCATGTGAATTGTACTACAGTACCTTGAGGGTCATTATCATTAGCAGTGATTCCTCTTGCACCTGTTAACAGCTTACATCATTGGCTGGTAATCAGGTGATGTATTTCCATGTTCGACATCAGAACATCTTTTCACATGGATCGACTTGTACTTCGAGCAAAGATTGAACAAGTTTGAAGACCTCGGATCTAGTTTCATCCATCTGGGCTACGATATATTCAAGAAAATAAAGACATCAAATGTACACCATAGCTGCACAGATAATCATCCAAGCTAAGGGATGATGGCTCTACCAGAATCATCAGTCTGCCACATAGACGATTGTCTGTCCTATGTACATAAAAATGAATTTATAAAGTTGAGCATGGGAATACCCACCTCAGCTAGATCATGAAAATAATATGACAATGATATATTGTATTGTATCTTATACAGGTCACCTTCTAGTTCGAATACCTCAGATCCTCATGATAAAGCATTTCACCCGACATCAGAAGATTTACGACCTCATGCTTTAGGGGGCAACTGTTATAGACATATTTGGGCATTGCAACCCCAAACTCATATTTCCATGAACCAAGGGCTCTTTAGTCCCTAAAAGTGTTGTTTCATACCCTAAAGGATCAAGGTCAGCTGATTACATCATTTCCTAGAAGTTCTCCCTGAAAAACTGCTTAGAACTGGTCAAAAATGGACCATACAGATTGCTCCATGCTGAGGGTGCGATGCATCTCACCTGTAGCACACAAAGGGTGCGATGCATACTGAAAAGTGCTTTTGTAGGGTGCGATGAGCGAGAGCAGACAAATGGCAGAGGTAGTTTGCTAGGTGGAAACCCAGAGAATCTTCTAGAAACTGCTCATATGCCACTTGCCTCTTTGAATTCGCCCAGGGATGAGTAAGAGATCATGAAATCTCCAAGTGGAACCAAGAACTATTAGTGAAATGACACTAATAAAAATCCCAGAAGCTGACTCACCCCCTGCAAATATCTATATATGGATCCCTCATCCTAGAGATCCAAACGCTGGAATTTTGTAATTTGTAAGGAAGTTCTCTTGGTTTCTCTTTGAGACATTGTATTGTTGGGTGATCTAGCTTTTCATGAGGTGAAGAGGGCTTTCATGCTGGGAGGATGGCGCTAGATTAGATAGCTGGGTTGTAATCCTCTCTTCTACTACTTCTATCAATAAAGCTATTTGAGTTTTCCTCCATATACTTGTATATTTCTGAATCTTGTATTTGTGTATGCATTTGTATGGTTAATGTACATCTGATTCTACATTGTTTATGGTTATAGATCTCTATTCTTTGATGGTATTTTGTTGCTTTGACTCTACAAGTGTTCTTTGAAGTGGGACAAGTGAGAAAAGAGTGGCGAAGCTCTATCAAAGGAGAGAGGAAACAAGCAAGGAGCCAAGCGAAAGACTGAGGTTGGTGCTCTCTGCTTCTCTCTCATCTATCTCTCATAAAGGAAAACACAAGTTACTTTGAATTGTTTGTTTCTAAGATAGCTACCCATCTTAGTGGGACTAGTAGCTCTGAATGGACACTAGTTTTCCTAGAAACACTGTCGGGGGCTATTTTTCCTTTGTTAAGTTCTTAACGCCATTGGTTCTTTGGTTCTTTGCGACCATGGTGCCAGCCCAAAATCGGATCCCCCTTATCAAAACTTTTTCAAGTATCAAGTGTTACAAAGTACCAAAATCTTCAACCTCTGATACATTGACCTCTGACATGATGTCATCACTCCATGTGGCAACTCATGAGTGGTGACACGTGTTGCCCAAATTTGTCTCCTTAGCCCCCTCAAAACGCCAAAACTGCTTGCCATGTGTCCTTCCATACCGACATGTCATACTGATGTCAGATGCCACTGTAGCTTATTGAGACCAATCATATGCCACCACTTACCCTACTAGAGGAGAGAGGATAGGGCTCGCTAACCTTTGGTTTTGCGATGAAATCCTTTTTTAATCCTTTATGAGCGTTCCCGATGGTTTTTAACACTATCGACACTTCACCTATGTCGAAAATTTTTAAAAGTTTCTCATGTTCAGAAGTTTTGATTCTCCAATTGCCAATATGCCTGACTCCGATGTTACGATGCACAGATATCTCTAGACATCCATTATGCGATCGCCGATATGCCTTATGCTTTTATGTTATGATCACTGATATGGATGATGCTCTGATGTTGCAATCATCGATATGGATGATGCTTTGATGTTGCGATCACCGACATGGATGATGCTCTGTTGTTGTGATCGCTGATATGGATGATGCTCTGATGTTGCAATCACTGATATGGCTAATGCTTTGATGTTCCAATTGTAGATATCTCTGGACCTCTAATATGCGATCTTCGATAAATCAGACCTTTGATATTCCTTCCTAAGGCTTCAATCCTTGAACTTCAACATACCATATCTTTTGATCCAGGAGTCCATTGTTGGACTTCCACATATCGTTGGAAATCTTGTTCAGAGCACTATCCAATGGGGAGAGTGCATTGTAGGGTTTGAGTCCTCCTATGGCTTGGAAGATGACCGCAAGATTCTCTTCACATTTACTCCTTGGACAACTAAAATCACACCCACCATAATGATCTTCTCCATGAATCCTACAACAGTCATAGGAATCCTTCTGAACCATGCATTCTTTCCAGTCTGGTTGACATTAGTGCCAACATTCATGCATAATACTAGCACAACCACCATCAATTGTCCAACAAATAGTGTATGGGAGAGAGCGAATGAAAGGAGAGAGCCAAAACTGAACTGAAAAAAGTCGTGAACTATTTATCTAATGCCTTTTTATCATTAATGCCCCATTTTTCTTCATTTTCCTTCATTTTTCTTCTAATTTCCCTTGCATGCATATTTGTGTCTCTTCACCTTTATTTTCTCCTATTTTTCTTTATTTCCATAATTAAATATTGCCTCTTTTCCTTTTCCAATTCCTTTTCCAATTTCCATAGCCATTATTAAACCACATGTGATGCCCACTATGATGTTTTGCCCAACATTCATCTTGGAATATGTGTCCCATGACCTTGGTATTATTTTGCATTTATTATCCTTTATTACATGAAATTTTAACCCAGGGTTGTTAGAAACCCCTCCCCTCAGGGGAACACTGTCCTCGATGTTCAATGACACCTATTACTAGTAAATTGCTAAAAACAAAACATACTGCCTGTGGAGATTTACAACATAGATCGATGTAGTATTTATAATGACATCCCATTGAAAAGAAAATAAAGATACAACTTATTGGATATTTATAACACAACTCATTGATTGTTTATATCCATATATATATATATATATATATATATATATATATATATATATATATATATATATACCAAAAATTCATTTGCTTGAACCAAAAAATAATGAAGGATACAAATCCCACATCAGATCATCCATCTCCTATGTAGCTTCATCAGGCCCAAAGTTCTTCGACTACACTTTAACTTTCTCTATTGATTGGTTCTAGAGCATGAGTTGTTTCCGTTGCAATATGCACTGAGGTTCTAGTTTTAATTCTCCCTCTAGTTCCACCTGCAATACAAACCAATCAATCACATGATCAACATCCAACACATATCTCTTAGGCAATGAAACATGGACAAAATCACAAATTTTCACTATTGGTGGTAGTGAAAGTCTATAGGCCACTAGTCCAATCCTCTCAAGGATCTCAAAAGGCCTGCAATATTGAGGTTCCAACTTGGCACATGATTTGATCCTCAAGGAGATCCTCATGGGATTGATGCACAAGTACACATGCTCTCCAACCTAAAACTCCTTGAATGATCTATGTTGATCCACATAAATCTTCTGCATGTCCTACATTGCCTTTAAATTCCTCTTAGTAACCTGTATCCTATTCCATTTTAGCCAACATGTCCAACCCAATCAATACCTTGTTCACTGGATCACTCCAGTTGATAGGAGTATTACAAATCCACCCATAAAGAGCCTCAAATGGACTCATCCTCAAGGATTCCTGACACCCATTATTATATGCAAACTTTACTAGTGGAAGATACTCCTACTTCCTTTGTTGATGTATGACATACATCCTCAACATGTCCTCAAGAATCCTATTAACTCTCTCTATCTGTCCATCTGACTACGAATGATAAGTTGTACTGAAATTTAACTTTATCCCCAACGCTGCAAACAACTCCTTCCAAAACCTTGAAGTGAACTTGGCATCTTTGTCTAATATGATCTTCTTGGGAATACCATGCAATATCACTATCTCCCTGATGAATATCTGAGCTACCTCACTAGCTGAATTAGTAGACTTTAGTGCAATGAAGTGAGCTACCTTACTTAACTTTTTAAGCACAACCATAATGGAATCATGCTTCTTTGATGTCCTCAGTAAACCTGTAATAAAGTCGATGGAAATGACCTCCAATTTCCATTATGGAATTAGAATAGGTTGTAATAGACCAGTTTAGTGCTTACACTCTGCTTTCACATGCTGACCGTCCAATCATCTAGCAACAAACTCAACCACCTCTTTCTTCAAACTTGGTGAATGATAGAACTTCTTAACAACTGTCAATGTCTTATGATATCTCGGGTGACTTTAATATGGCTTAACATGAAACTCTTTTAATATGATCTTCTTCAACTCACTACTATTAACACATAAATCTTGTTCTTAAATTTTACCAAGCCATCTATGGTGAGGTGATACTCCTCATCTCTATCACCTTCACCCTCTTGCTACAACCCCTGCTTCAGTTGTTGGTAACTCTCATCATATTGTCCTGCCTACAAGATCCGATCCTATAAATATGTCTCATAAGAGCTCATAGCTGAAATATGGTTCACTTGCACTCTCCTACTGAGAGCATCTACAACCCAATTCTCCTTTCCCTTAATGTACCTGATCTTAAAGTAAATCTCGCTAAGAGTAGCCAACCATCTAGATTGCCTAGAATTCAGATTACGTTGGTCAAACAAGTACCTTGGTCCACTATCATTACTCATTAGAATAAAACTCCTGCCAAGAAGATAATATCTCCACATCTTTATGGCATGAATGATAGCTTCTAAATCAATATCATGAGTCAGATAGTTATGTTTGCGCTCATTCAAATTCCTTGACTCATATCATACCACCTTTCCTTCTTTCATCAGTACTACACCAAGTCCTTTCTTGCAAGCATCTGTACAAACCACAAACTCCTTATCAAGATCTACAATTTTCAAAATTGGAGCATTTGAAAGCAAATGCTTCAACTGCTCAAAGATAGCTACACACTCCTCAATCCATTCAAACTTCTTTCCTTTTCTCTGCAAAGATGTAATAGGATAGGAAATCATTGAAAAGTTCCTGATGAACCTACTGTAATAATCTGCTAGTAACATGAATGATCTGACCTCATCCACATTCTTAGGAGTTGGCCACTCCATGATAGCTTTAATATTTTCTGGGTCCACTGCTATCTCTTCCTTGGAAACAACATGTCCAAAGTAATGAATATGAGACTGAATGAAACTGAACTTGTTGAGCTTGGCATACAACTGATGCTCTCTCAACAATCTCAACACTATTGCCAGGTGCTCTGCATGCTCCTCCTCATTCTTGGAGTATATCAATATATCATCAATGAATATTATCACAAACTTGTCCAGATAAGGGTGAAACACATTGTTCATCAACCACATGAAAGTGGCTAGAGGATTAGTAAGACCAAAAGGAACCACCACAAACTCATAATGCCCATATCTCGTACGAAATGCAGTCTTGTAAATGTATTTTTCTTTGATGTGCACCTGATGATATCCTGATATCAAATCAATATTTGAGAACACTACTGCTTCCTTCAGTTGAACGAACAAATTATTAATCTGAGGAAAAGGATACCTATTCTTGATAGTCACCTTGTTTAATTTCCTGCAATCAATGCATAATATGAGAGTACCATCCTTCTTATTTACAAACAACACTAGTGCACCCAAGGGCAATACACATGGCCTAATGTATCTCTTATCAAGAATTTCTTTAAGCTGCTACTTCAATTCCACCAACTCTAGAGTGCTCATCTTGTAAGGTGCCTTAGATGCTAGTTCTTCTCCTGGTACCAATTCAATAGAGAAATCCACTTCCCTATGAGGATGCATCTCTAAAATATTTGTAGGAAACACATCCTGAAACTGCTATAAAATAGGATACCTCTTCAAGACTTCATCATCCTCAACATCCTCCCTTTGTCACTGGAAATATGCACTATAAACAATGCACACCCCTTCCTGCAATTGCGCTTAGCTTGCATAGTTGTAACCATTCTCACTGATGTAGGCTCCTTCTTTCCCTGCAAGATTCTCTTCTCTCCATCTTCATCCAAACACTCAATGGCCTTCTCATAACAATATACCTTAGTCCTATGTGTGAACAACCAGTCCATGCCCAAAATCTTGTTATATGAACCCAAAGCAAGCACATTTATATGTTCGATGTAGGCATACCATTAAACTCAAATGCACAAGCTCTCACCTAATGATGAACTCTTTTCTAGGTCCCTATATCCAACTACACCAACCAAGACTCTATATGCAATTCTTTATTCAAGCCTCACTTGTCCACCATGTCAGGAATAACATAACTATAACTAGATCCAAGATCAATCAAAATGTAAACAACTCAATCACAAATCTTACCTTCCATCTCAATAATGGATGCTTGATCATCTGTCTGCCTGTTATCAAGTGCCTCATAGATCCAAGGAAAACTTTTACCAACATCCCCAACTATATGCGCCTCTTAAGCATTGTAGATATGTGGTCTGCCACCCTGGTCCAATGGAAAATCCTTCTTGCGATGGTATTTTCCAAAAATCCAACACTACAAATGTTCCCTGCCATTACCTTTATTATGCTGCTCTCTAGGATGAGGTCCATGTAACTTTTCAGTTGCATTAAGCTTATTGTAAGAGCCACATTTTCTTTCTCACCTACATCCTGAGGTGTTCCTCGCTTCTAAGGCCATTTTCCTTTAGCCTTCTCATTCCCTTTCTAATCATGCTTAGGCTCAAACTTTTTCTTTGACTGCTCATAACAATGCTTCAATTTCTCGATGAATTCCTCTAATGACCGAAGCTCATCATACTCAATCTGATCCTTAAATGTTAATGGTAGTCCATCGATGAACCTTTGGAACTTTTTTTTTCTCATCCTTGCGATAAGGCACATAGCTCAACAACTCCAAAAATTTGGTCATGTACTCTTCATCTATCATGGAACCCATATTCAACTCATAGAATTCCTTAAACTCTCCATTATAATACCTCTTAGACAAGTACTTCTTCCTAAAGAGTCTTTCAAAATCATGTCAACTCAACTCTTTTACCTTGATGCCTCTAACACACTTCACATCTTCCCACCAAATATATACTTTTCCCTTGAGACTGAAGATTTCTATCTTGCATTTTATACTATCTAAATAATCATGAAATCCAAAGAACTTCTTCATCTCAAGCAGCCATGCTTCTTCATATTCTGATTTCTTCATCTCTCCATCAAATCTAGGAGGCTTGAATTTCTTGAATTCCTATGGAAAAAATTGCTTCTCACTCCTCTTGTAAGGACAATGAAGATGGTGATGATGAAGTCTCTCTAAACTAGAAACAAATAGAACCCAGAAGCACTAGCACTCTTTTCAGGTGTATCTAACCATATTCCACCTTTGAGTGTATCATCTCTATCCAACCTGTATCCTGATCGAGACCTGGTATCATATGCCCCATTATTCCTTTCCTCTTGTCCATGACTAATCCTTAGTTGTCCCCATCTCTGAAAATATGATAGTATTTGAAGGATCCACCATTCTTCTCGTCATCACTGATATTATTATACCTGCAAACATACCATGTTAGATAAACCAAATAGAAACAAGAACAACCATACCTCAGTCAAGTTCAGGGGAGGCTATCACATCTATACAAATCAGTCTAGATTAGCACGATACATATACATACATCATGAAATCAACACATCAACATCATGCATGATAACAAAATAATGTAATAAAAACCACACACATGATAACCATAACCATCACAATGCATGTATAACAATATACATTTATCCCATCTAGTCCAATTGTTTGAACATGGAAGCTCTAATACCAATATATAAACACCCCCTCCCACATTTACCTACTTTTACAAGATCTCCTGGTAAACATGAGCTGAGTGTCACTATGAAATGACCTCACCTCCAAGTTCTAGAAATGGAAGTGGGGCCCACAAGCGAAAAGCATACTGACATCCCTCATGGACTACAAATCACTGAGGAGCCTGACAACCACCCTAGGTGACCAATCCCTAATCTGGAACTCTATTTCACTGACTTAACACCCCAACCACACCCTTGACACACTATGAATGCAATTATGAGGCTCCAACCGCATCCATAGGCCTACCTGCTAGCGGTTGTGACAAAAAATCCTCATTTTTGTGCATGCAGTCGTGAGATCTATGCCACATTTTTAGGAAAGCCTCTAAACCATTTTCCAGAACTTCTTGTAAGTTTCCAAAAACATAATTAACATGATAACAAGTCTAAGCATTAAGAACTTGAACAAGATCTTAGCCATAACATGCTTAATACATGATAGAAATTTCATCAAACATATGGTAAACATATAAGTTACAGGTCATGAATGCATATTTGATCATAAACTTCTGAACCTCATCTGAGAATCACCAAGAAGTCTCAATGCCCTCTCAATCTAGCTGCAAGAACACTTGTTATCCCATGCATTCATAAACCATTCAATAAACTATCAAATCATAAACAATATCCATAGCTAGAGCACATCATAGAACCATGCTCATACCAACACATAACTAGAATATAAACCATGACAAATCAGCCATAAAATCCACATAATAACAAGTACATGTGCTCATTAATTACATTAGAAGAATAACTCATATTAACTTATGAAAAATCCAACCAACTTAGGGACTTCCACGTACCACACAACCATAGATTGGGTTGAACCAAATATTTCTTTAAGCCAATCACCCTCGTGTCATATTCCAAGCATGAATGTGGGATCTCATGGTATAAACCAAGACAAAATCAACAAGAGACTCCAGAGGTTAAACCACCTCCACCCTCAAGCTACCGTGATCTCACCTAAACCAGTCTCGAGATCACAAAACCAAACCAAGCTTAGATGCCTCAAAATTTCTTCACCATACCTTGAGGAATTTTCCTGTCTCCACCCATACGTCGAGGGCTTCCAAGAGAAAACCATCTCCACCCCAACCCTTGAGATTTTCTTGAGAGCACCTCACCCGGTTCCAAAACCTTCTGACAATACAAAGCTCAATCAAGAATGAGTCCCATCACACCATGGATATCTAGGAAATGACAAGGCAAGGCTGTAAACCACTATTAAAATAAGAAAAACCCATGCCAACGAAAACAAATGAACCAAATAAACAAATGCATGTACCATGCATTCACATCCCATCAAGGAAATCACACATGTGACCTATTACCTGCAAGATCTTCTTACTGAAGCTGTTGATCCACCCTTCTCCTTGCTTTCCTTTGCTTATCATTTTCCTTCCTTTTCTTACTTGCTTGCCTTTCTCCAAATCCAAGTGAATGCTAAAGTGCTCCAAGAATAATCTAATTGTGGAAGAGTGTATGAGAAAGAGAGAGAATGAAAGGAGAGAGCCAAAAATGAATTGACAACAGCTATTAATTATTTCTCTGATTCCTTTTTATCATTGATGTCCCCATTTTCTTCATTTTACTTCATTTTTCTTCTAATTTCCCTTGCATGCATATTTGTGTCTCTTCACCTTCCTTTTCTCTTATTTTCATTTATTCCCATAATTAAATGCCAATTATTTCCTCTTTTCCTTTGCCAATTTCTATAGCCATTATTGAACCACAAGTGAGTCCCACTATGATGTTTTTCCCAACATTCAGCTTGGAATACGTGCCCCATGACCTTTGGTCTTATTTTGTCTTTATTATCCTTTATTACATGGAACTTTAACCTGAGGCTGTTACAGGGTCTCAGACTTGTGATACGGTAGGGGCGTGCTACCACTGTCCCACTAAGACACATGCCCAGAGGATTTTGTAGTATTCCCCACTTGAGGTTTGTAATGTCATGCAATGGGATTGGGAGTTGCTTCACATGCTGATAGCTTGTCCTCATTCTTCCACCCACTACTTGATGTGACATTCAATCCTCTCACCTAATTTGTATATGTCATAGTGCTTAGATCACTTGCAAGGTTTGTCATGTCACTCAGCCAAAGTAATCTAATATTCACTATTAGGCATGTCAAATCATTTAACTTTGGCACTCTGATCCAAACCTTAATTGCATCTTGTTTACGAGGAGGTCTCTAGACAATTCTCAACACTCAGACCACATTTTAGAGAAACACTCTTCCTCGGCTTTGTGGTCTTTATACTAGGTAGAAGGATTCAAGGATTATGGTGTTATGGCTAGGTGTTCATTGGTAATTATGGACATATGTCATATTTGGTAGTAGATTGGGGCTCACAAGCTAGCTCACTAGCCATCCTTTGTTTTTTCCTGGTGACTTTCTATTTCATGGATTGTTGAGAAACCTAGGGGCAGTAAGAATAGGCGGTTTCTCTTACATTGATAACTTCTTGTTATGTATTTTTACTTTTACTTGATTAACTTCTTCTTTAGTTATTATTATTAATGTTCCCTATCATCAAACAACTACCAAATCATAAGAAAAATGAGACAATAGGACACAATATGTAGGTGATCAACCAAAGGCCAAAACCTCTCTGAGTAAAAGGAAAACCCACCAGAATTCTTCTCTTCTTAAAAAATTCAATTGACAAATTCCAAGACCTATGACCCTTAACCAAGACCCTCCAATACCAAGTCAAATTTCCTTCTTGAACAACTTCCAACAAAAAACTTTGACCCCAGTAACAATTTCTACAACTTCAACCTAGTAGCCTTAGCAACTTCAACCTTGATGCAACTTTAATAGCTTTAACCTAGCAACTTCACAACTGACCTAGAAACAACTTCACAACTTTGACCTAGAATCAACTTCACAATTTTGACCTTGCAATTTCACAACTTTGATCTTGCAGCTTCACAACAATGACCTTGTAGCTTCATAGCTTCGATGCAACTTTAAAATTTTGTTTTGCCCAGTAACTATAGAAACCCTAACAAAAGAGAGAGAAAGAGAGGCCCAAAACATTGAACTTGTTCTTATCCCTTTTTTTCGTCCTTTTGAAGCTTCTATCTTGATATCAAACTTGCTTGAGAGTGTGTCCAAATGAGGTCAAGTTCCTTCTTATATATATGCTTTTAAGGGGTAGGAATTGCTATCTTTAGGCTGCCTCATCCCTTCATGTAGGCCGACTTGATATTTTTTCCATGACGAGGTCTTGGAGGGTCTTTTGACATTATTTTGACTCAATGATTTTTTCTTTACAATATGTAACATGCCCAAATGGGTCTTCAATACATGACAATGACTCAATTGACTTTATGAGAAACCTAGAAGCACTCAATGGGTTCTTGACCTAAAAATAAATTTCCCTTGAGCATGAAACCCATGCCTCAAGAAGAATCAATAATAAATTTATTTTTTCTATTTTCATTAAATACGTAAAATCATATTACATATGTCATTATGAAGATCGAACCTAGTTACATATTTCAAAACTCCCTCTTAACCGGGGATGTATTCATAATCCATACCAGGTACTTGGACATTCTCAATCTGAAGAATTCTCATAAGAAGAGTCAGATTTGTAACACATCTATTTAGCATCATATCAACCAGAATTGTCACATAGTAAGGCCTTGACTGAAAAATATATCTCTCCACGAGATAAAAGCACAATGCTGGTGAGACCAATGACTTATAGACACCTTCATCATTCTCTCTCAAGGTACATACCCCACCCGAGTGTTCACAAAGTATGTCATTCCAAGACTATTCTTATCTTGGATTCCCAGTCCTCAAATAATATTGGTCCTCTACGACTACTCTTATCTTAGATGCCCTACCACATCTTCAAAGAGTATCAGATTCCAGATGCTTACCCAATCCTACATTCTTTCTTCCCAAAGTGAGGACAAGAATGATGTGTCTATCTCTCCCTATCAACTAGGGAGGATATACCCATTCTTATAAAGGAATGTAACCATTCCTATTAAAGGAATGTACCCAATCTCCCTCTTCTTCAAGGACTTGTCTAAGCTCCCTCTTAATTGGGGACTTACTTCCAATCTCCCTCTTTAACTAGGGACTTGTTTCCAGGCTCCCTCTTTAATCAGGTACTTGTTTCCAACAACAACAATCTCTTCTTTGGTGGATATCATGGGAGATTCAACTGCTTGTAGAGCTCCTCCATTCGATGTCATTAATTTCATCTTTATGGAGCCTTCATCTTGTAGGGCATAGACCATCCATCACTTTCCTTTAGTCATGTCATCCTTCTCTTCATCGGAAAGTGATCTTCTAGTGCACATCTGAACTTCCTTAATACAACTACTTCTTCCATGTCATGTTTCCTTCAGGATCTTCTATCCCACCACATGAGTGGTAGTTGTGGGTGACATCTACAACCCTTTTTTGATATCCCTATATCAACCCATCCAGATGTTGTTCAAAAATAAAAAATTTACATCAAATAAAAATTACATTTTGTGATGGCCTTTCATCATGACATCTTCTTGCTCACAACATCAACATCCTGCATATTTATAAACACATCTCCAAGACTTCATATGTCAAGTGTCTCATCCAAAATTTTGGCTCACATGCAAATTTTTGAGCCTACCTTGGATCCTACGATCGATCATCCTTGGTCACTTTTTGGTACACTGATGATTTCAAGCTCCCCTCCTTGATCTTAATAATTTTCTATGTTATCATCTTTATGCAGCATGTGTCATCTTTGGGCATAGGGGTTTTTGTTTGTCATGCAAAGGGAATTTTGTTTTTCTTCAAGGGAATTGTGTGCATATGAGTGGTTGTCATCACATGGACATGTTTCACACTCACTTTACGCACTCTTGTCACGAAGGTTTTTGCATCAAGAAAAGTATGTCTTACGCATTCTAGATGGTCTACGTTGTGTCACTAAGTGTCCATGTGTGATCACAGTCGAGTCCTATCACTATTTACATCTGTGTCACTGATCTCACACTTAGCCATTTCCCAAGAAACCCAGCCTCATTCGTCTTCCCAGATCTTTGCACTTTGCTTCTACAACCATCAAGCTTCCTCCCTTGCCTACTAAAACTTCGCAGCCCGCAGAGACCATAGCCAACACTTCTCTCTAGAAATGCACAGAGCAGTCAAGCTGCCTTGCATTCAAAATTTTCACAGAGGTGTTCTCCTAGGGCCCCCATCCCGTAGCAGTGTCCTATGCCTCAAAACTGTGTAGTGTTTTCCAAGTTGTCCTATCGGTCTTGCATGCAGAAATTGCAAAGATGAGCCTCCCATGGCCTCATCCTGGCAATAGTCACTTCCTACTGAAACCACACTGATCCATTGCCCAATGACTATGGGAAAAGGTGACATGCTAAGATCAACCCCAAGGAGTCGAGGAGAATGACCAAGAGACTAAGTGATGGTAAAGGTTAGGACCACATGCAAACTCCATCAGATGCATGATAATCTTGAGGGTAAGTATGGTAAGTGAAGAAAACTTCTCTAAGTACATCTCTTAGTTGAATTTGCAAGATTTCTTGTCATTGTCATATCATCATGTCTTTAGTATCATTCTTGTGTTAAAACACCAAAAAATCATTTCATGTGTTTCCTCTACATGTCTTGCTTCTTTTTTGCTTCTTTGGCCAATTGTTATCTTTGGCATGTTGATTGTTATGTCATGCTTGCGACCTCATTCTGGTAATGTTGAATTTTGTGTATGAGTTGTGTTGCTATGTAAACATCTATCACACTCACACACGATGTTGTAAGAACTGTCGTGCAAGTGTCAAGACGGTCATCCAAAGGTCTATCCGAAGTGTCGCACTTGTCGCTTTCACCATTAGACAGTCCCGCAGTTAGTCATACAGAGACATGTTGTCTTGCTGGTTCGAGATGTCTTATCGTCAAGTCATGTTGAGTGTGTATTTGCAAGGACATGTATACACGAGCTCACTCGCTCACACACTTAACCATTTTGTCAAAGATCTGTTGACCAGACCACCCTCCATCAACCGAACCTCCACTGATCTACACTACGTAGTCTCAACCCTTAGTGACCAAGTACTGCTACCCAGAATTGCGCAGAGCTTGAGGCTACCTCCCAGGCAGTCTACACTGCGCAATCCTAAAATCAACCTAGTTAATTGTCACTAGAACAATGCAGAAGTTGCCCAAGAATCCATCTCAATCTGCGCTGCCTGCAAACCAATCCATTAAGCCTCCCGCTAGTCAGTCGAAGAGTTTGACCAGGTAGTGACCCCAGGCTTCACTCCTCCCAAAAATTGTGTAGAAGCTGTCAGCATGCCTGCCTGCATTGACTGAAGAAATTGTGTAGACAAGAGGGACAGGCACCCACTTCCTATCACTACACTATCTCTGAAAATTCTATAGTTCTGTCAGTCAGTCCCCCTACCAGCCAGCCTGCTACTCCTCCTGAAAATTGCATAGTTTTCTTGTACTGTGCACCAGTTGTCCACCACCCCTCAGCTTAGAAACTGCACAGACATATCCTGCATGAATTCCTCCTAATTTTGCACAGTTCAGCCAGCAAGCTCCCGACCTCCCCTGATAATCTGCGTAGTTTTCGAAGCCAGTGTCCTCTACTGCCTGCACTGCCTTCCTAGGAAAAATTGTGCAGTTCTTCCTCCCAACTGAGCCAGATCCCGCAGAATGTCACTGCTATTTCGAACTATTCATTCCAGCCTCCCAGTGACCTCTGCGCAATTTTTCTTGACAGTGACCCAAAGCCTCTCATCCCTACCTAACATGTGCTTTGCGCTGTTTTAGAGCCTTGTCCTCTTTCTCGGTCACCTGCACCCAAAAACCAAATACAATGCATCATGGTAGACTAGGAGATTTGTGGATTTGATGTTGTTTTATCATGAGTGATTGCAAAAATAGGTACATGGATGATACATGGTGTGATGACGAACATGATGAACACGGAGCACACGTTAGAAGACTTGCTTGCGGTTGGACGAACACACGAAGCATACCAAGTAGCAAGCGAAGGAGACACATGCACATGCATGAACTATCAAGTGAACACCAAGACCATTGAAGACTCTGCACACTCTACCATATGGAGGTGAAACTATGGTACACCACGGGCACACTCATCACTCAACAGCATAACATCTTGACATGAACAACACAACCAGCATGCGCATACCAGCAGTGTCATGTCGAGCTTTGTCATGAGTCACCTTGGCCACATCATAACTTTGGGTTATAACTATGTAATCAATGTAATGTAACATGGAAGTCCAAGAGACCCACGAATGAATTCAAATAGTCATGTAAGATGAAGATTCATGTAAGTCGAACAATCATGAGGGAAGTCGAACAATCACAAGGGTTAGTTTCACCCTTGGCTATATATACCCCTCATTTGTACATGCAAAATACTTTTCACCTTGACTCCTCGCACATAGCCTTGAGAATCTGTAGCATTTTCTTTGAGGAGCGAGCAGTGGCTCCAAATCCCCACTATCGGGGTTAGTGATGTAAGTGTACGGATGTGTGTTGGAACTTTCGTTTAATTCAGAAACCTGTTGACAAGCCATCACATTTTCATACATGTATTGTATTTGTTTGTAAGACTATTCTTTGGATGCTTGTAATGCATGTTACTTTAACCTGTATTAAGACAATTGAACTATTTTAGTTGTTTTAGTACATATGCTATTGGAAATGTGTTGTATCAGTTGTTAACGTTGTCTCGCCCATGTGGACTATTTCACTGGACACTTGACAAATTCATTCTTGTAATCTTGTCATAACGACCGTCGCACTCGTGTGGACTATTCCGCTGGGTGTTGTACGTGTTATCTGTTTAGTTTGTGTTTGTGTTTGTGACTGCCGCATCTGTGTGGACTACTCCTCCAGAAGCTACGCATGTCCTACTATGTTGTGTGTATCTAACAGAGTTGGGACTATTCCCTTTCAACTTGAGACTCACGTTCACCCTCTCCCTCTATAGTTAAATAACCTTGACACAAGTGACACTAAGCACTCACCAGGCATGTGAACCTCGCTACTCGAAGACTGAGTAAACCACTCTCATGGGCTGAAAAGCAAGAACTAAGGCATATATTTAAGATAATGGCAACTGGGCCATCATACCAGATGGGACTCCTTCACCAAACGGTGTGAGGTATAGGTGGGACTTCATACTGGGGATATCCCCTAAATGTTGGTATATCCAACACCGTCAACACAACCTTTTCTACAATAACCATAGATCATACGAGTGGCTAGAAGATGTAAAAAATTTCCTCCTTTCTACTCTGTGTCAATCCAGGAGGGTAACTCCATGAATCTGATTGAATTTCAATGAGATAGAACATGAATATATACATGGAGAGGGAGACTATTAGGTTTCATCTCCCAATGTATCTTTGTCTTCCAACTCCCTTTTATTTTTACTATTTACATCAATTTACATAACCCAAAAGATTAGGTGTCAACATTCCCCCCAATTTGAATGGATGTTGGTGAGTCCAAGCATCATTCTGAATCTTTCAAACTTTTCCCTTCCGAGCGCTTTGGTGAAGATGTCTGCTATCTGCTCATTTGTGGAATAATGTCATAGGTGGATTGTTTTGGCCTCAACATGATGTTGAATCAGATGGTATTTTTTATTTATATGCTTCATTTGATCATGGAACTTTGGGTTCTTGGCCAACTTTATTGCATAAGTTTTATCAATCAAAAGAGGAGTTGAATGCACTTGTTTCTCCTGCAAATCTTCCAGAATTTTCCCAAGCAACACAATTTCATTTCTTGCTTCAACTGCTGCCACATATTCTTATTCAGTTGTGGAATTAGTTGGAACTGATTGTTTGCGTGACCTCCAGGAGACAATTCCTAATCCACGACTCATAACATAACCTAAAGTATATACCCCAGTTTCTTTATCTCCATCGAAGTCTGAATCAGAGTATCCAATAAAGCTAAAGTTACCCACCTGTGTATACTTGAGTCCAAAGTCTTGAGTTCCTTTCAAGTACTTTAGAACTCTTTTTGCAGCAGACCAGTGACCCTCACAAGGATTTTGCATAAACCTGGAGAGGATTCCAACAAAAAATGAAATGTATGGTCTGGTATTCATCAGGTAGTTGAGACTTCCTATGAGTTGCCTATACTTTGTTGCATCCTAAAATTATTTTCCTTCAGTGGATGTGAGCTTTAAGTTCTATCTTTCCAACATCATCAGGATGTACACTTTCAAGTATCTTTGTCAACCATTTTGGAGGACCTTTCTGAGATGGCCCAGGTTGCTCAGTTGACTGAGTTGGGGTTGAATAAAGATTTAGTCTCCCAATTCTGTAAATCACATCACTCAAAGTTTCATCGGTGGCTAGAGCTTCATGTAGGGGAGAGAGTGCATGTGTATTATATGGCACGATTATTTGATGTTTGATCCCATGATGGAAAAGATAGTTTTCAAATTCATTTGAAGTGTATTCTTTTCCATTATCAGTCTGAATAAAGCCAATATGAGATTTGACATCATTTTCAATCCTTGAATGAAGTTCTTGAATGTTTCAAAAGCTTCATATTTGTTCTTCAATAAATAAGCCCAACAGATTTTGGTGTAGTCATCATATATTTATTACCATTTGCAAAAGGAATAGGCACTGGGCCACACAAATCAGAATAAATGAGTTCAAGTTTTCTATGTTCTCTGGAATGAGAATCATGAAAAGAAATTTTGTTGTACTTTCCTAAGATACAAGCATCACATTGCTTAAGTTTCCTAGGAATTGTAGATAAACCAGTAACACCATTTTTCTTTAATAAATAGAGGTTGTCATAGTTCAAGTGTCCAAATCTAGCATGCCATAAAAGACTTGATGGAAATGTACCTTCATCATAGTGAACTGTATGAAAAGTTTTGTGCACAAGCAAAGGTTCCTTGTAGCTTCAGAAGTCTTTTTTCTTCTATCCCAGTTGTTATCATTCTGTATTTTTTAGGTTGGGGCATTAAATACATTGGACAACATCAAACCACAATGTACAACATCAAACCACTTTTGAATGCTGGGATCTAGCCCTACCAGCTTCAGAGAGGGCTCTCTCTTTATGATTTAACTTGGTTTTTAGGTTGATTTTAGGCTAGTTATGATTATGCTTGGTTTTTTGTTTGAATTAGTTGATTGGTTGATCTGATCAAATTACTTTCTTTCCATTGGGCTATGGAGTCAAATAAAACTGGAATGCTGCACCAAAATTTCAAAGGAGTAATCACAGGGCAAGCTAGCTAGATATACTGGATCTTTTAAATTAAATTATGGAATTGAGAAAAGGTGTGATTCAACAAGGGTTGAGAAGAATTTAAGAATTTATCAATCAGACTTTCAGAAGAAAACATACAGATTGTAAACGTAGTCCAAATAAGGTTTTCAAAAACATATCCTATTTTTCACATCTCCTGTTTTACAATTAGATTTCAGATGAATAACATAAGAGAATAACAATGAAAACACAATTACAGTAGGAAAAAATCACCAGTATTTCGTAACACAAGTATCCTATGAAAATTCGTTTCATTAATGGTGCTCTAGCAACGTGAAAAATGTACAATGCTTGATAGAAAGAGTTACAATGTTCAGGGACCAACCCTCAGTACTTCAATAGAATGAAGTATTTAAACAAAATTTACAAAAAGATTACAATTAGTTCCTCAATGACATGACATTCTATTGAAGAATTGAGGCTTTTGTGATCCATAACAAGTTTATGAACAAATTTCAGAGATAATCACATCAAAATTCATTTGTCGACGCATTTCGAACCAGCGAGTGTGGTTCATCGTCAAGACAAGATGAAGAACTAGATCATGGCAACATATTAAATAGAGAGACTCCTCATTCAAACAGATAAAAAGAAGCAACTAATTTGGACCATAGGAAACAACGACAATTAACTGGACTCTTGCTAAATTTGACTAGATCAAGGGCAGGGGAAGTTTACTACTAAATTAGATAATAAAATTTTTAATATTTAATTATTTTGACTCAATTTCATATGAATAACCATTGATAATTATTAATTTATTATTATTATTATTATTTTTTATTAACTAAATAAAAACTTATGTGATGGGATTAAGAATTATTGAAAATGAATTAATTAATAAAAATAAATAAATAAATAACTTTTTGAGAATAAATTTATTTAACCTATATGGGATATGAATATATGGTATCTAATTTCCTTTCCTTGGTTAATTTTTTTTAGATATAGTAATTCTGATTTAAAATGCTATGTGTAAACTCTTGTACAGGGATAAACCTATGAAATATTAAAGTTTAGTGTTTAAATATTTAGTAAGTATAACTTAATGGTTAACCCATTTTTATCGAGAAATTGATAAGCATTATGAAATATATAAGAATGTTTAATAAATGACCAAAGATTATTTGCTAAATAATTATAATTGATTTCTTTTAAATGAATGAGATACTATTAGAAATGGAATAAAGGAATCAAACAATTAGTTAAAACCAATATTAAGATAATATGATATAAATAACCCATTTATAACTCTTTATGTTTATAAATAAAATTAATAAAATTAATATAAATATTTTGAACTAAATTTATTTATTATTTAATTTTAGTATAGGGAACCTAACCTAAGCAAATCTTGCTAAATAATTATAATTGATTTCTTTTAGATGAATGAGATACTATTAGAGATGGAATAAAGGAATCAAACAATTAGTTAAAACCAATAATAAGATAATATGATATAAATAAGCCATTTATAGCTCTTTATGTTTATAAATAAAATTAATAAAATTAATATAAATATTTTGAGCTAAATTTATTTATTATTTAATTTTATTATAGGGAACCTAACCTAAGCAAATCTTGCTAAATAATTATAATTGATTTCTTTTAGATGAATGAGATACTATTAGAGATGGAATAAAGGAATTAAACAATTAGTTAAAACTAATAATAAGATAATATGATATAAATAACCCATTTATATAACTCTTTATGTTTATAAATAAAATTAATAAATTTAATATAAATATTTTGAACTAAATTTATTTATTATTTAATTTTAATATAAGGAACCTAACCTAAGCAAATCTTGCTAAATAATTATAATTGATTTCTTTTAGATGAATGAGATACTATTAGAGATGGAATAAAGGAATCAACAATTAGTTAAAACCAATAATATCATATTATCTTAATATTGGTTTTAACTAATTGTTTGATTCCTTTATTCCATCTCTAATAGTATCTCATTCATCTAAAAGAAATCAATTATAATTATTTAGAAAATAATCTTTGGTCATTTATTAAACATTCATATATATTTCATAATGCTTATCAATTTCTCAGTAAAAATGGGTTAACCATTAAGTTATACTTACTAAATATTTAAACATTAAACTTTAATGTTTCATAGGTTTATCCCTGTACAAGAGTTTACACATAGCATTTTAAATCAGAATTACTACATCTAAAAAAATTTAACCAAGGAAAAGAAATTAGATACCATATATTCATATCCATATAGGTTAAAGAAATTTATTCTTGAAAAGTTATTTATTTATTTATTTATTATTTTTATTAATTAATTCATTTTCAATAATTCTTAATCCCATAACATAAGTTTTTATTTAGTTAAAAAAAAATAATAATAATTATCAATGGTTATTCATATGAAATTGAGTCAAAATAATTAAATATTAAAAATTTTATTATCTAATTTAGTAGTAAACTTCCCCTGCCCTTGATCTAGTCAAATTTAGCTGGAGTCCAGTCAATTGTAGCCATTTCCTGTGGTCCAAATTAGTTGCTTCTTTTTATCCGTTTGAATGAGGAGTCTCTCTATTTAATATGTTGCCATGATCTAGTTCTTCATCTTGTCCTCACGATGATCCACACTTGCTGGTTCGAAACACGTCGGCAAATGAATTTTGATGTGATTATCTCTGAAATTTGTTCATAAACATGACATTCTATTATTGACTTCAAACTAATAGAAATGAAATAATGCGATCAAAAGGAATGAATCTGGTGAAGTGATCTAGACATCTGGCACTGCTTTCGAGGAGAATAGGTGCTGAGTGGCCACTATTTGAGTGTTGCGTTGGTGAAACTGGCCTTTCTTTTTAATCCTAAAATTCACACAACTTATCCCACCGCTCCTCATCTGGAATGACAATTTTTGTTACCTTGCGGTAGATCTCATATACCTCAGTATACTGAGAAAAAGTGGGTTTTACTGCAAAAATGTGTTTTATCTCATGTTGGATAAATCTCATGTTACTGATAGCTTCATAAAAATCTCTCCCTGTCATAGTACCTTTGATGTGGGAAGCCTTAGTTTTATCCTTTGCAATGTCTTGAAGCTTCTTCTTGTAATCTTCCCTAGTCATCAATTTGTCATTGATCACAAATAAAGAAGGCAAACCTTTCTTGTTCAATGCATCTATTCTAGTGAAAAACCTGTTAACTACTACCTCCAGAGTGTGACATTTCTCTGTCCGCTGTACAACCAATTTCTTCTTTGTTAGAACTTTATTTACTTCTAGGATTATTTCTGTTCTGTCTTGTCATCTACTCCCAGATCTTCCAACTCATATCTATTTTTGGAATTGAAGAACTTTATGATGTGGTGGGCTATGTTAGGCATTTCTCCCAATTCAACATTGATAGTGGAAATGGTTTGCTTGGCTTTCTCCATCAATTCCTTCTACTCGAATATAATATGGATACATGGCCAAATTTCATCTATTTCTTCAATGATATTTTTCCATATAATTTATTTAACTTGGGCCATTGTATAACCAATAGAAGACTCAGTTGTTGATTGCCTCCATACTTTTATCTGATTTTGAGCTCTCTATAGCTCTGCTGCATGAAAAGTCTCAATCTTTATCTGATGATCTCGTAGAAGATTGATTTGAGCCTGCAATATTTTGATCTCTTCAGTCTAAAGAGACATGTTCTGCATTGCATTTGCCAACTGATCTGCAGCAACCCCTGTGCTTGTTGTAGAAGATGTGGTTGTAGGAATGGCTATGATAGGGAGTGCTTCTAGAGGGACAACAACCATTTTGGCAGCTTTCTCCTTTTCTTTAATCATATTTTCCATCTTTGTCTCCATTTGCTTCAACTGTGCACTCTGCTCCATGATGAGCTTCATCATGTCTACACTTTGTGTTTCTATTTCTTCAATATCCTTGGCAAGAGGATCTTCTGTAGCTGGTAATTTCAATTGCTTCCTTAATGCTGCTATGTCTAAATTATTTTTCCTTACAAGCTCTTCTACAAAATTGATGTTTGTAGGGTCATAACCTACTTTGATCACCAAGTCCTCCAAAGTTTTGATCTTGGTGTCTTTGGAAAGTGGAGAGACTTTTTTCCATCTTCAATTGCGATTGAACATTGGCTAATGTAACCTGCAATTTGGATAAACTCATAGAAGTGTTAGTGACAGTGGAGAAAATCATTTCCCGAGTCTACTTGTGCATCTCCATTTTGTTAATGGGATGTATGTCTTTCACATCAAATTCAAATGTTGTCTTCTTGTAGTCTGATTCTACCTTGGCTTGGGGAACCTGTGCTTGGAGAAATACCATCTGCATTTTACCTTTCTCTGAATCAAAGGCCGATAACAGCCTGCTTTGAGAACTGGAAGTCTGCTTCCAGAACTGATTGTAGGTGTTGATCTTCAAGGCCTCATTCCTCACTTTAATCTCTTTAAAAATATCAAATATACTTTTTTCTATCTCCCTTGTGGTAGATGTGCTAGTCTGCATAACTTGTTGCTAATCTTTTGAAGCCGTGGAGGTAGTGGGAGACAATGTGGTCTGATCACCCACTAATGAGGAAACAAGTGGCTCATTAGTGATGATAATGTTCTCCTGCTCTGAATCCTTGTTGAGGCTTAGTTTTGAACTGAGTTTGGCCTTCTTCCTATACATGATTTTGAAACCTTCACTAAAAATTTTAGTCCCTGAAAGGGACTCTTCTTCTCTTTGTTGTTTTTTCCTGCATGGTAGGAGTCTATACTATGGAGGATGACACCAGCTGCTCCTTTGCTTCTTGTAGGGTGTTCTCAGTCCATTCTAGCTGGTTTTTATACTTTTCTATCTCTGGTCTAGCTATGTGAAAATAAGCAGTGGATTTGTTTTCCACTCTTAACTTAGAAATGAATCCTAATGGATCATATGACCAGGTGAAACTAAGGTTGAACTGCATTTATTTTAGTAGCTTATCTACTTCTTCCACTACCACCCTGCTATTGCAAATGAAAGGCCCTATTTGTGTTTTAATTTTGAATTGGGACTTCTTCTTGGTAGCTACAAAGTGGATCTCATCCGTATTGAGCATTTGCCTTATGTACTCTAGAGCAAAAATCCTCATTGGGAGGAATTTAGGCAGCTTGTAAGGTGCAATATCACACCCAAATATTCTCAATTATATATAATTCTTATAGAGGTGCCAATCCCCTGTCTGGACTTGGTCTGATAGATGAAAAACCTTTCTAATTTTCTCACTGATCCTTGGATCTGTCTTACTGCCTATGAGACTGATTGCTACATGCAAAAACATCTCTATGAACTGTTTGTAAGAGTATTATTTTTGTTCCTTCATCACCAGTGTAGTCCAGAAGATGACTAACTGTTGATTTCCTTCTTCATCCAGCTTTTGTAAAGCAAGCTTGATGTTGTCTCCCTGAAAATATAAGAACATATAAACTAACACAGAAGCATACTTGAATACCTCCTCAGTTTGGAATTTGATAAACTGCTCATGAATAGAATCTACAAGAAATTGGCTAAAGTTAAACATGATGGAGGGCTTGGAATCAACAGAGAAAATGGAAAGAAATCCTATGATGGCCTCATCTACCCACTGATCTGAGTAATAACCAAGGAGGTAAGAGATGACTGTGATAATTTTCTTGGATCTCTCAGGGAATATAGAGGAGGGATAGGGAGGATTTTTCTTTTGCAATGGGGCATCTTCTATCAAGAAAAGCTCTAGGGTTTTCGCCCTCTTAGCAAAATCCAATTTCTGGTACAATTCAACAAGTGCTTCATAGGAAAAGGGGGTGGCATTCCCTACTGTAGCAACTTGCTTAACCTGGTCTATAGCTCGAGGAGTGATAGTGAACATAATTTCTCCAGTGAGGGCAATGATGGCTCTTTGGATTGGAAAATAACATGCATGACACTTCCTATCAAATCCTGGGGTGTTGTGGGTACGGGGAAAAATATAGTGGGGCAAATTGGATTCCCACAGTTGAATTTCATCAGATTTATCTATATATTTGTCCTCAAGCCAACAATACATCTCAAAAAGGTCAAATTCGCATGGATCTTATAGCCTGTGTTTGCCAAAGGGATATGGTGGAAATCAATGGGAGGGTGGATCAGAGGACTGACTGGTTCTTCCGGTCCCTTGTCTTTTCGAGGCATGATTGTATAAGATGAGGACAGTGGTGAAAAACTGGATAACAAGCTTACAGTACACAGAGAGGACTTAGGATTAGCAGACAGAAATAGAAGTAATAGCCTAGAACTGAGTGAGCGGGAAATGTTCCCAGTCTGGTGAAGTTTTTGTAATTCAGAATGGTACACCTGTAATAGAGCGATAGCAGTGGCAATGTAAAAAACTAAGTAACCAGTTAATGATCAAAAGGAGGGATTATATAACACTCTGGTTTTCCCATTGATGGTGGTGTGGGTCTATTGAATTAATGATTAAGCGAATTTATTTCTTAACGGCTTAACTTTGGAGGGAGCAGAGGTGTTTGGTGGAGTCAACGTGCAAATGACGTGGCTGAAGGTGAGTGGCGAGAGTGCAACGGATAGATGAGTGGTTTCGGGAGGTGGAGAAACTGATTTTATGAAGGGGGGCAGGTGTTTAACGGTTTCGCCTGAGGGGGGTGAAAAATAATGTAGTGCTGACACGTAGCGGCGGGCATGTTTTCAAATACCACCCATTTCAGACCCCACCCCCCGATGGTAAAGTTCGGATGGTGAGGGCGGCTGAAATACACTGTGGGTTGTCGAATCTTGGTAGGTGGTTGCAGATGAGGGGAGAGGTGGCAGAGTGTTAATGTGATGTGACGGGGTTTTTGGTGGGGTCGGCGAGAATGAATCCAATGCATAGTGGGGGAATAGTTGGGGTGTATGGCGAGGTAAAAAAATTTAGGAATAGGTGGGTGGACGAAAATATGAGTGAAGGGGTGACTTTGGGGGATTAATACACTGAAAATTAACTGATATATTAATATTTAGAGTGAAATTTTAATCCTTTGCCTTTTTCTTCTGCACATGAAAATAATACTTGACATTTGACTTTAGGATCAAATCTTCATGTTTTTCCTCTAACTACCATATCACTTTCACCTACCCTTTTGCATTCCATTCTTTTTCTAAGCTAACATTTTCTCTTCTTGCTTCACAGGGTGCACTTAAGCTAGCAGACCCAAATAATTTTTCTTTCATGTACATCTTCCTTATCCTATCACTTATTTCGCCACCAACTCAGATTAAACTGTTGAGTCAATTTTATCTCTACCTAGCTACTGATTTACCAAGTTTAAACTGTTTGGTAAACCTTCATTCACTAATCTATTTAACAGAAATTTAAATGTGTTCAATCATGATTAAACTGTATGACCTGAACATAATTTTAATCATTATGGCATTGAAAAACAATTTTCACACAATCCTTATTTGAAAATGGAATAAAATATCTAACTTATTAGTAGTGGCACTTGGACTTGCAGCACTTTCAGTCTTATTTTCTTATTTTCTTTTGTGGGGTTCATATTTCTTTATTTTTTTATTTTTTTATTTTTCTAACATACCCTATTTTCATTTTATTTTCTATTTTTCTGGAAATCATTTAAATATTGAAATTTATGTACAATATAAAAGTACAAATACAAAATACTCAATCATCTTGAGATCCTATAATTTATAGGACCCTAACAGTGGCTCCAACTGGGGATGGCACTTCTCCAAGTGAAGTGTCAAGAACATAAGATCAGTAGCCTTGAGTAATTCATTTCAGTAATGTCTTCATCTAATTTCTTTGTTGTTTAGGATACTATTGGTAGCTCATCAATCCAGGCTTAGGGCCTTCACTGCAGGCTTCAACCTTTGTTAATAAGTTACCCAATAAAAACCATAAATACTATGATATTTACAATGATAAAAGGAAAATCTATAGGCTAGGAAATGTAGTGCTTCAATATCCTACCATTGACAGCACCTCCAGGTATCTCTACTCCATCTAGGTCTTTAAGGTAGAATGCATTATTTCCCCTGAAAGCATGAACAACATATGGCCCATTCCAAATATTATCAAACTTTCCATGTTTTCCCTTGTCTTCTCTCCTTGAATCCCATCTCAAAAATTGGTCCCCAATGTTAAAGTCATCAGCTTTTGTTCTTCTGTCAAAAAACTTTTTAACATTTTCTTGAATAACTTGGGTCCTATGGTATACTTCCTCCCTGGACTACTACAATTCGATATTTTGATTAATCCTTCTTTGTAAATCATTGGGTTCATCTTGCACTTCTTGTGTGATCTTCATCACTGGAACTTTTAAGGAGTGTTAGTGTCAGTATCTTCATCCCTCCGTCAGTGATCAAATTCTCTTGTTGCATTGCATATTAGGTTTCTCGCTCAGTCAGCTGCATTCCATTAGGAGCATGGATCATCTGATGGTAGTGGCTTGTTGTAAATTTTCCCTCATGTCCTTTACCTGCTGGACCATTTCCATTCATCAAGATCATCTGCAATCACTTTTTGTCTTTAAATTTGCAAGAGACATTTCTAGGGTTTTCGTTTCATTAGGTCTAGGGTTTCATCAAAAAGCTCTTCAAAATGTCCAATAACGATCAGCAGGTGCATGAGGAGGTTGAATAAAGTTCCAATACCAATAAATTTCATAATCACTTGTTCAAAAATGTGTTTTTCCTCAAAACCCTATTTTGAGGAAAATCAGAGTATTTTAGGTTTTTATTGTATAAATTGGTGTAATTTCAGTTCTCTCATATGTAAAAAAACTTTAGTGGCAACCCTGGTCACCTTGCCAAGCTTCAGCTACTCCATCCCCTGCAAGGCAAACAAAAGTCAAGTCATTTAGTTCATCAAAGGCACAAATAAAGTAAACTGCCCAAAAAAAACAGAGTTGAAAAAGTAAGTCACAATGCAAAAATTAGAAAAGTGGGTTTTATGAATGAAAAATCAAAATCTCTTGTATATAAATCATTTTTCATGATTCAAAAATCTCATTTGCATTCAAAGAAGAAAGATTGAGCAAGAGAAGGCCGTGTTGAACAAAGGGAGCAAAATTGTAGCAAAACTGTGCAAGTTCGTGGGCGCGGCGCATTGGGTGAGAGGCACGGTGCATAGAGAAGGTGCGGCGCATTGGGCCGCCCTCCACAGTGTAAAAAATACACTGGTGCGGCGCATATAAAGGGTGCGACGCATTGGGTTTGTGGCGCGGCGCATAGAGCTGCAAGCCCGATTTCACCATAAACTCCCTCAAATTTCCAAAATTGCTCAATCCTATGGTGTGCAAGTAAGTCTAGAGTTCTTCCCTTGCTAGTGAAAGAGTTTTTCTTAGAATTTATGGTGGTTTAGTGTGTAAAATCTCAAACCCTACCTCTTTGCAATTTTGCTCAAAAACAATTGCCTAGGGTTTGTATTTATGTTTTTGCTACCAAGTCTATTTCATCACTCCCTTACTCTTTGACTCCTCCATTTATTTTTCAGTTTCATCCACTCATTCCCTAATTCCTATATTCCTAAAATCATTCACCCCTATCCCCAATTTCCATTTTCCCAAATCCTAACTACAAAATCCCCAAACCCTAATTGTTGTCCCTAAGCTTACATACTATTCCCTAAACCCCCTATTTCCCAAAAAACTTGTCATAATATTCCCAAACCCCTCATACCCTCTCCCTCCACAGTCCCTCATACATTCTTACCCTTGGTGGCAGAAAACTAAAAACACCATAAATCTCTTCATACTCATCAAGAAAACTCACACATTAGCAAACATGGAATCTGATCCTTCATATGACCGAGATGAAGAGACACACAGTGACTCTCCTACATAAATGCATGCACCAAGGAGACCTCACAAGGGTGGCAAACATATACGAGAGGAGCCTACTTCACTTGCTGAGCTGCAGGCTTGCCCTCTTGCTATCACATGCTTCCAACACCAATCCTGTTATCAGTTCTGTGAGATGGTTGCTAGAGTCCAGTACCATCATGAGTTGGCCAGGTTGTTTGTGCTTCATCTACATAATGGTCAAGCCACTCTAGCTGGTGTGACATTCACCTTGACATCGGAGTCTATTTCTCTAGCAGCCAGTATTCCTAATGTCGGAGAGCAGTGGAATAAAAGGTAGAAAATTAACAGGGAACATTATGAACCATATGTCAAACCCGATTATTTGAGACAACTCAGCAGAGTTTTTCCCTTTCGGTACCTGAAAGACTCATATGCTCCCTTGATGAAACTCATAATTAAGTATTTCAGCTATGAGGTCCAGTTTTCTCACCTATATACCTATCATATCAAATTGTTGATGCAATTTACCAAGGTGAGAATGATGAATCTCCCCTACTTCATGTGCCGAAATATTGAGAAGATGACCACCCTAGTGCAAAAGAAAACTCCTCAGCAATAGTATAATAGTATATATCATTTTGCACTCATCAAAATTGTGGTCATGCATCAGCTTGGTTTGCAGGACATTTCATGGGAGGATTTCATTTCTCATGAGTTCTTCACGGCTCCTTAGGTACCTCCAGAAGCTTTTCATGAGACAGGTGGACCTTCACATCAGCAGGAGGGTCATGAGACACAAACCGCTAGTGTGCCGATGTTTGTCACCTATCAAAAGGGAACTAGAGGGTTGTTTGCAGCAGTAAAGCGAGTATTATCTCCACCCGAGGTGGAAGGGGTCTCGCTTCCTTCATCAGCACAACAGGTTCAAGACAAGGGCAAGAGGCCATTACATGATGAGGGGCCTTCAGGTGAGCAGGAGACCGATTTCATTCTCATTTAGGATGATGACACTGATTTGGGCCCACAAAGCTCAAAGCTCAAGGAGGTCATCCAAGAGCAACAGGCGGACATCAATGCTTTGTCCCTCAACTTAGAAAGAGCTAAGTGGATAATAAAGTACCTAGAGCAAAGAAACAAGCAGCTAGAGGATCAGCAAACCATTATGGAGTTGCAAAACATACGAGAAAACCGCCAAGCTGCCAAAAGGAGGAAGGTGAAGCTCACATCACTTGAACAAGAAATCAATGTTGATCGTGAGTCTTGGCTTGAGAGAGCTAATATCCACTTGGAAAAGTTGTTAGAGAAGGCCAACAGGGAGAAAACAATGTTGAGGCATATGGCCTATCATTACATGGCGAGAAATAAAAGTTACAAGGCAAGAATCAGAAGCTTGAAAGCAAAGTTGAAGAGGGCATCGAGGAGGTGAAAGGAGAAAGATAGACTTCAGATATTGGCTGAGGCTTCCTTGGCCCAACACAACACTTGATGGAGAACACTCAGCCCAAATTTCAAAAAAAATTGGGACACTTTTTGCATTTTTGAAATTTTTGGGCCAAAACACAGGTTTTTCTGCCCAATGTGCCATGCCACCTGGCGCTCGCTTTTTATGGGGGACTCCTTTTGATGAAAAGTCATAATTTTTGGATTTTTCATGAAAAAATATGCATGCTCACCAATGGCCAAGAAATTTTGACAGGTTTTGAGCCCCCAAAAAGGTCAAAAACACCCTAAAAATGACCTTTCTGCCCCTTTTTTGACACACAAGAAACCATCTTGGGAGAACTCAGTTTTGGAGGGGCAAATGGAGGTAAAATTCAAAAATTCCACTTGTTCTAGAAATTAGATAGGCAAACCTTTCCAACAAGCCCACTTGGAGCAAATTTGGACACCGGGAAGGCCTCCAAAAGTAGCTGCAAAAAGGAACTATGCATAGGGAAATCAACGCGGCGCATTGGAGAAATTTTGCTCAATTTGACCAAAATACTCTTTTTTTCGCCTAGTTTCTTGATAGTTTGACTTTTCTCCTTCTTAATGTCAAACTCATGATGTAATTTAATGTATTTTGATGGATCTTGATGTAATTATGTTGAATTTTTACTCATAGAGGTAGATTCATCCATGAAAAGGTAGTTTGCAACTGAATGAATAAGTTCCCTAGTTTTTAGAGGCATGCTGTTCCACTGCCTACTTTTTAGTTCTTTGTTTAGAATTTGTTGGAACAGCTCCTAAACTCATGATCTAGACCCCTAGAGGCTAGGATGAGTTGTTGTTTGCCTATATCTTTTGTTTTTTCAGTCATTAGCATGGTTGGACTTTTGGGAAAGCTTGGAGCTTCATTGTATACTCATTTCAGCAGTTTGGCTAAGAAATAGACCAGTGGTTTGCAGCACTTTACGGGATTCATGTGGCATCTTGATTTGGTATTGTGTTTCCTTCTGTAAATTGTAAGTTTATATGTGTTTATGTATGCGATTATCTCTCTTGCTTCTTCTTAACTAAAACAAACAAGGATAAAGGTAGAATCTATTGAAATTGCAGTGCTCTACCTAGGGTTTGCTTAGTTATTGATGTTTTCAGTTGTTTGAAGAGGATCCCTAAGGTTTTCTTGCCCTCTTCAACTCCTCACCTATCTAAATCTCTCCATTTCATTCAATTTGAAGTGCCAAATCAGTTGCCTACCTTGCCTCATAAAGATCTCTGTAAAACTGAGCCTCATTCCCCATACCCAAATTTGCCTTTCCATTTGAGGCAACAAAACATCATTATATTCAATCAAGCTCTTCTGCACACATACCTAGCCTAAGATCAATATTCACATCAGTCATCTCAAGCCCTCATTGATCATATTTTGCTGAGATTGACAAGGAGAGAGCCCTCTCCCAGCCTGGTAGGGCTAGCTACCAGGTTAAGCGTGGTTTGATGTTATCCTAGATCTTACCTTTCTCAGCCTAAGGTAGATTTAGGCCCTAACAAGGAGGATGGAAAATAGAATCCATCCCATAGACCAATTGGTATGGTGACACGCCAATGGACTTTTTAGTAGTAAGTCTGTCAACCCACAGTGCATTGACCAGCTTGTTGTGCCAAGACTTTTTGTTGTCCTCTAACATCTTTTTGATGATGTTTACCAAACTTTTGTTTGAGGATTCAGCCAACCCATTACCCTGAGGGTGATAAGCTATTGAATGTCCCAAAGTGATGTGGTATTTATGGCAGAATTCAACCATATTTTTAGATTTGAAAGTTGCAGTATTATTAGTGATGAGTTTTCTAGGACAACCAAATATGGAGAGGATATTAGTCTCAAGGAATTTAATAATGACAACATCAGTGGCATTTTTGGAAGGGGTGGCCTCTATCCACTTGGTAAAGTAGTCAGTGGTTGTAAGAATCCACTTATGTTGGGCAGAGGAAGAGGGATGAATTTCACCAATGAAATCCAATCCCCATTGCTAGAAAGGGCTTTCAACAGAGATAGGCTTTAAGGGCAAGGGAAAAGTTTTCTCTTTCCCTAAAAAATCTGGCATTTATGACATGAAATGACTTGTTTGTGAATGTCAGGGAATAGGGTGGGCCAGTAAAAACCAGCTCTAAGGATTTTATTGGCAGTGGTTTTCCAATAAAGATGTCCACCATAGTCACCTTCATGGAATTCCTACATAACTTTATTTGCATCATCCTTCAACAAGCATTTAAGTAAAATAACCCCAACATCTTTCCAATACAAGACATTGTCTATAATGCAAAATTTGACTGTTTTTAACTTTAGAAATCTTGCCTTTGTTTTGGCCAAACCAGGAGGATCATTTAAATTAAATAAAACATAAAGCAAGTCTGCATACCAGGGTGAGTTCAGAAATGCCTCAGAAATTTGTGGAGTCACCTGCTCCTCTTGATTATCTAATGAATCAATCAAGTTAATGTCCAATGCATGGAAATTTGACTCAGCCATCAATTTGGCTAGTCCCTGACCTTTAATTAACTTGGTGGGCTTGATTTCTAAGTCGTATTCCAGAATGATAGCAATCCATTTTCCTCACTTTCCATCAGGTCCATTCTGTGTCAAAATGTCCTTAACCACTGCATTAGGTACATAAGCAATAATATGGGAATGCAAAATATATACTCTAAAATATTTTAATGCTTTAACTAATGAAAAGGCCTATTTTTCCATAATATTGTATTTCAAATATGCATCTCTTAAAGATTTACTAAAGAATGCAATAGGTTGTTCAAAGCCTTCACTGTTTTTCTGCAGTAAAACTGCTGCAATGGTGTGTTCAGAAGCAAAAGAGAAGATTATGAAATCTTTGGTAAAATCTGGGTTGATCAACACTGGTGCCTTGGTCAATGCCTGTTTAACTAAGTCAAAGGATTGTTTAGCCTCAATACTCCACTTGATTTCAGAGTCCTTTTTAAGCATGTTGGTTATGTTTCTAAGAAGTTCTGCCAGGTTAGGAATGAATCTCCTTAGGAAATTTATTTTACCAATAAAAGACTGAAGCTCTCTGATGTTTCTTGGATGACTGATTTTCATAATTGCTTCAATTATACTAGGATCAATCCTAATTCCATCCTTGGAAATAATGTGACCAAGAAGTTTTCCTTCCTTAAGGCCAAACAATGTCTTTTTAGGATTGAGTGAGATGCCAAACCTTCTACATTTTTCAAACACTCTCCTTAGATGTGCTAAATGTTCCTCATCAGTTTTAGAATAGACTGTAATGTCATCTAGATAAATCACAATAAAATGGCCAATTTCATTAGCAAAGGCAATATCCATTTCTATTTGGAAGGTGGCTCCAACATTCATTAACCCAAAGGGAATTTTCACATACATGAAAGTGCCCCAGGGTGTAGTGAAAGCACTCTTATCATGATCATCGAGATGCACTAAGACTTGGTTATAATCAGAGAAACCATCTAATAAGGAAATCCTACTAGACCCTACTACCTTTTGCAATATATAATCTATTTTAGGTAACATGTAGTTGTCTTTAAGGGATACCTTATTTATATTTTTGAATCAATACACAGTCTGATTTCTCCAATTTTCTTTCTAGTAGGCACAATGTTAGACACCCAGTTAGAGTATCTAATAGGAATTATAATTTTGGCATCATACATCATTTTTACTTCTTTCTCAACTAAAGGCATTAAGACAGGATTAATCCTACGAAGTTTTTTTTTGAATGGTTTTTTATCTTCTTTGATTGGGATTTTATGTTGTATGATATTGGTGTCATATGCTTTCAAATGCTCATAGCTCTAGGAAAGGACATCTGTGAATTCTTTGAAAAGAGATATATATCATTATTTTGTGATAATAGGCAGTGATTTTTAGAGTTTTATCATTTTGGGATTCTGGTCACTACCTATATTTCATTCTTCTATGTCTGCCCCTATGGGTTCCATTTTTGGCTTTTTTGCTACATCATTAAAATCAAAAAGTTCTTCTAAAGGAGCTATGCCCCTTGGCAGAATATTATCTTTAAGCTGAAGTACTTCGAATTCTTCTTTTTCTGGATCAATTTCATGTAATTCTAATTTATGCACATTTATATTTACATATGAATCATCAAGTTGTTTATCTACACTAACATATTCAACAATATGATTTTCTACTTTAGAGTCTAGAAATTCAATAATCTGATCTTCCTCTTCATAGTCTAAATCTACGCTATTGTCTTCATACTCCCCCTTGGATTGCAAAAAAAATTCAATCTACTTATCACTTCCAAATACCTGCTAATGTCTCATATTATCAGGTACAACAGGATGGTGTTTAACCTCTACTGTATATTGTTTGTTTGGATGGGGCATTTGGCACGTGCTAGCTGAAATAGATAAACCATTAGCCAATACATTTTGATTCCTTGGAATGACAGAAAGATCATATTCTTCAAAAGTTCTTAAAAAGTCAAGGACAACATTCCTATAGTTTCTCAACCTAGGATGTTTTGCAGCATATTCTCCCTTGATCTGTTTAATAATTAATTTAGAATCTCCCTGAACAACAATTCTTTTAGCACCTAACTTATTCAATAGTTTCAATCCTAAGAGAAGTTCCTCATATTCTGCTATATTATTGGTGCAATGAAAATTGAGTTTATAGGAATGACCTTTTACATGATTGTCTCCTGGATTGGATACCCAAACACCTGCCCCTAAACCTGCTTTGCCACAAGAGCCATCAAAGCTCATGTTCCAAAAAGGTTCAGTATCAACAATTTGCTACACAGTTAGAGTCCGATTTTCTTGTTTTTCATCACTATCATTTTCCGCTTGAGTAACCTATGCATCGATGCCCTCATCATTATAAAGAATAATATAGTCCAAGTTAGAATGAACATAGTAGAGAGGGTAGTTATGTGGTTTATCTTCACTGTTGACCATATACTTCATTGAGGTTTCCCTATACAGTCTTCTTTGTTGACCAAACATTGGTATAGTGGCATAAGTCATGTCCATTTGCAGGGTTCCTTGTAATTTTTCTCCCCATGAGTGTGACAACAACATGCCATACTTTGGGGCAATGTCTGCAACCACTATATCCATCACTAGACTCTTAGCAGGGATTTGGGCTAAAGTGACACATAGGTCTTTGATAAGACCTAGGCACCTGATTTTACTAGAGTCAAAGGAATACAAATATTTGTACTGTCTAGTGATGTCTAGTCCTAGTTTCTCCATGACTGCTTTGGGCATTAAATTTTGGGATGCACCTGAATCTAGCATAACATTATGAAGTATTTTATCATGAAAATTCAAACTGACATAAAATGGAGGGACTCCTCCTTCTTGTGGTTTGCCTTCTACTTCGATCCTAAATAGGAGCTCAGGTTGATCATCACTCAAATTTACATCATCAATTTTCTCCCCTATGTTTAATTCCTTTTGAGTCCTGTATACATTCTTGTTGACCAGTTAAGGGTATAGAAATCTTCAACTTTGCAAGTTCATTTTCTATACTGAATGATGTTTGATTTTTAAGCAGATTTGAAAAATCAGACTTGTCAGCAATCGGTTTGTGACAAGTTCAGTTTGTTGGCTGGTAGAAGGTAGATCAGCTTAAGTATTTTTAAAAGTGGTATCAATGGTCCATGGTAAACTTTAGGGGCAAATTTTATCCCCAAGGGCGAAATTTAAGGGGTTTTTCATTTTAGAGGGGCAAATTTTGTATAAAACACCCATTTCATATATTTATCCCAACTTTGATTTAAAAATTAATTGTTTTTTTCATTTTAGCCCAAAAAAAGGGGCGGATAAACTATGAAAAGACTCATTTGACCCGATTCGCCTGGTTTGGGAGGTTATATTCCAATCACATGATTTTCTATTTTGCAATGTTAAATTCATTTTCAATCGCCCATTTTCTGGTTTGGGAGGTTGTATTTGGTCCCAATAAATAAAAATATAAATAAAGTGGAGGTATGGTAAATAAATAAAACCTCTTTTTATATTTAGTCCATAACCCTCTTTCTATTTAAGAAGACTCAAAAAAGTTTCATTTAAGTGAATCCTATGGGCCAAACACCATATTTATAAAAGAGGTATGGTAAATTAATAAAAATATAAATAAACGAGAGGTATGGTAAATAAATAAAACATTTTTTTTATATTTATTCCATAAGTCACCTTATATTTATGAACACACGAGGGTGTAAATAAATAAAAATATAAATAAAGTGGAGGTATGGTAAATAAATGAATAAAACCTCTTTTTATACTTACTCCAAAGGTATGATAAATAAATAAAAATATAAATAAACTAGAGGTATGGCAAATAAATAAAACCTCTTTTTATATTTAGTCCATAACCCTCTTTCAATTTAAGAAGGCTCAAAAAAGAGGTTTTATTTAAGTGAATCCTATGGGCCAAATACCATATTTATAAAAGAGGTATGGTAATTTAATAAAAATATAAATAAACGAGAGGTATGGTAAAAAAATAATTCATTTATTTTATATTTACTCCATAAGTCACCTTATATTTACAAACACTAAAAAAATGCGTTATATTTAGGTGAAGCCTATGGGCCAAATACCATGGGCCAAATTATTATTAATACCATGCAAAAAAACATTATTAACCCTAATATTAGTATTAATAAAAATACAGATGGCATATGGTATTGACCCATGGTATTCACATGGAATGTAGCCTATTTAAAGGGGCGAATTAAACCAGAATAGATCCATCTTTACTCTGGATCTACTAAGGCCCGAGAGGAATCAAATATCGTAATATGCAAACTAGCATAGAGTGAAAAAATATTGCAAACTAGCATAGAGTGAAAAATCCTCTCGAGGCTTGGTAGATCAAGAGTAAAAATGGATCTTGTAATTTAATGTCACTTAAACATTTTAACTTGATTAAAATAAAAATCAATTATTAATTTTATTAGTTTTTATAAATTACTAATAGTAGTTTTTAAGCTCCAGGTTTATGATAACCCACGGTATTGACCCATGGTAATACCATGGTATTCATGTGAGCATAAACTATTTAAAGGGGAAATTCTATCAGCTTAGATCCATCTTAATTCCGGGTCTACCAAGTGTTGAGAGGGATAAATAGATTTCATCCCTCTAAGAGTGGTAGATGTGGACTTAAGATGGATATAGGTTGGTTTTTATGACAATGAAGATATTAAATAGACTTAGGAAATTATATTGTAAAAAAATCTTAAGGTGAATGGTTAAAGCTACATTTAGTCACTTCACAAAATTTAGTAAAAAATACCAATATCTCCATTAATATTGGTTCTTCTGATTTAACAAAAAAAAAATTCAAAACAGTGAAATCTTATCACTCTTTCTGCATCACCCTCGCAGAAGAGATAGTCACTGCCTAGATTTCCCACCATTTTTCAAACGTTCTCAATATGATATCTTCATGAAAAAGTTAAGGTACTGATGTTGGATTAGTTGTTTGAAAAATATTATGGTTTGTACAACCTTTCATATTCTCTATTATTCTTAGTTTGTCATAATGATCTGTAGGGGTTGGGCCACTCCACCATATTGTCCTAAAAGGTAGAGATTGTGTACCAAAAGGAAATTAATCCACATGTTACAACGTTGTTAAAAAATGCAAGACGTATGAAGGTAGTGAATTATGCTAATAAGCAATTTAGATTGGGAGAGACGTAATTAAATTTTATTATTTAATTGAAGATTTCAAATTAAAATAATAATAAATCTACATTTATATATTGATTGGAAGGCTTCTGGTCACTTCTTTCCATTAGATCCCCTTCATGCCTTTGGGATACCTACTACTTTCTTATATTGTATAGTTGGGGCTTGCTACTTGTTGGCATGTTGGGGTAAACAAACTTGATGTGTTTTTTTGTTTTTGTTTTTGTTTTTTTTTTGTTTTTGTTTTGTTTTTTTTTTTTTGATCTCATAGTTGGAGTCTACAAAATAAGAAAGAAATTTTATAGCTTGACAAAAGTGGTAGAGAAAAGATTAATCTCTCCTACCTTGACAGAACTGGTGGTCAAGATCAACACCTACAAGAACTTTGTTGTGGAATATTATCAAAACTAATAGAAGGATATGAAAGAGTGTACAGTAAGAACCTTGAAAAACACGGCCACTGAAACTTGCAACATTGTTTGTAGGAAGAGAAAATTATGTTTCCTTTTTCCAAACATGTATGTTAGTATATTACAGTTTAATGAATATGTTTTCCTATTGTCATATATGGTTTCATACTTTAACAAAGCATTTGCCAAGACTTCACAATGTTTTATTATTCACTGAAAGATTTGGCAAGATCTTACAAGATTTTATAATTCGGTGAAACATTTGCCATGACTTTACAAGATAATATAATCCGGTGAGAGATTCACCAAAAAAATTATATATACATATTATATTATTGATAAAATCGTCAACCATTTTTCCTATATATCATGTGGATTCGCCCATTTATTATACATATAAATTTAGGGTGGTTTTTAAAATTTTCACTGCAATGGTCCTTTTTGTAACAGGTTCTAGAGGCTTCTTTCCAAGAGTTTCTATGGTTTTCTTAGGGGGATTTTCTGTTGTTTTATTTGGATCAGAATCAGAGACATTTTTGACAGGATTTTCAGAATTCTTTTTAGTTGTAGTATCTTGATTTTTCTTACTTCTAATATTGTATTGCCTATGTACCTCCATTATTGCATTTTCAAATCCTTGTTTGTATTCCTCTGACTCTTCAGAATCCATTTTAGTCTGGGCTATAAGAAAAAAATCTTGTTCCTCTTGAGTGAGGAAAACTGCTTCATCATCACTAATCCCTAACAAATTAATTTGGTTATCATCTAAATCTTCCATAATATTCCCCTCACCATCTGTGTAATTTTCCTGAAAAATGAGGATGAATCTTGCTATCTGGTCCCTTTTTCTCTCTTTGTTTAATTTGGGGAGTATTTCTTCTAAAATTTTGGTTTTTGTTTTGTTGAACATTTTGGTTTTGACTTGTTTGATTTTGTTCATTAAGGTTCACTCTTTGCATCATTTGATTCACTACTCTGACTAGGTTATCAATCTTATGGTCAACAGTAGAAGTAGAAGGTTCTTATTTTATGGTTACTCTACGTTCAGACTTCAATTTGGTTTTTTTGGCCAGGATGTTGGCTTCAACTTTAATTGCATTTGTTTGCATTTCTTCCAAATTTGTCGGGTCTCTTTCCCTAAGTTGATACTCCATATCTACATCGAAACCATCTGGAAAATCAATCAGGGGTAGACCAGGGGAGGGCTTGATGTCTTCTGGGATGGCATTGTAAACAGTATTGAATCTTTCACAATACTCTTCCACAGTTTCATTGGGTTTTCTTTTCAACCTTTTGTATTCGTTTAGGAGTTGAAGGGGGTTCTTCTTGATTTCCCATATAGCTAAAAATGCTTGATGGAAAGTAGCAATATTGGCTATACTTCCTGCAAGTAAACCCCTAAACCACTTCTTCACATCACCTCCTAAGCTCTAGGAAAACAATCTCATTTTAACATCTGCCTCATCTACTTCTTGGAGATCAAACACACCATTCATCCTATCTATGTGCTTTTGGGCAATGTAAGCACCAGTGTTATCAAAGGTCACGATTTTGGATGGATAATCTACAGGCATAGAATCTAGCTGACCTGGTAACACCAACAGTGCATACCTTCCTACCATGACTATCCTGGTAGATTGAGTTGAGGATGGACCTAGTGGAGGTGTAGTTTGGATAACTACAGGGATAGTAGGTATATGTTATGCTCTTAACCTGCAAAATAATACCCAAATACAGAATATGCGAAGAAAAAGATACCCAGAACACAGAATAGCAATGATTTTATTATTCAGAGAGCAATGTTCACATGCCTCTTCGAGGGGGCAACCTCCAATAGAGAAGAGCTCGATTACAAAAATAAGACACAATGCTCCTCGCAGGGAGTCTCTATCCTTTATATATGACTCATACATGCAATACCACGGGCCAATACCGTGGGTTTTATTAATACCATCTATCTAATACTACGGCCCATTTGCAACTAACTGTGGTCCCGTCATTAATTGCGGGTTAACCACTTACAAATATTAATATGGGCTTTATTGACTCTTGACTATGACGTGATCCCATGACATAAATAAGGGGGTTAGGGTGGGACCCTAACATGCCCTCCCCCTTAAGACTAGCCTTGTCCTCAAGGCTGAAGCTGCGGAAACTGCTGAAGAATAGTGGCTGGTTCCAAAGTTGCATCTTCCGGGGAGGTGTCTTTCCATTTGACGAGGACTTCCTTAATCATGCGGCCGCGCAAGTGCTTGTCTCGTGTATCTAGAACCAGTTCGGGTTGAAGCCAGATTGACCCTTCTTCGTCCAATTCAGGTAGACTGGTTTGAACTCGGCAATTGTTCCCAATCACTTTCTTGAGGCACGATACATGGAAAACTGGATGGATTTTTGACGTAGGTGGCAAAGCCAACTTGTAAGCCACTTCTCCAATGCGTTGAAGTACTTGGTATGGTCCGTAGAATTTTGGAGAGAGCTTTTGACAACCCTTGTCTTTGAGTGATGTTTGCTTATATGGTTGCAGCCTCAAAAAGACCTGATCCCCTTCTTGAAATTGGCGCTCTGAGCGATGTTGGTCGACCTGTTGCTTCATGCGGTTCTGAGCTTGATGAAGATTCTCTCTAAGATGGGCAAGCATGGTTGCGCGGTGTTGTAGGAGTTGATCCATTGCTTGTACTTTGGAGCACCCCTTGAGATAAGAAGTAGGGGAAGGTGGAAGTTGACCATAGACTGCTTCATAGGGAGTCATTTTGGTGGTGGCATGATAGTTGGTGTTATACCACCATTCAGCCAGAGGTAACCACTGTACCCAAAGGTGTTGCTTTTCTGAAGTGAAACACCTAAGATAGGTTTCTAGACATTTGTTGACGGCTTCGGTTTGACCATCTGTTTGCGGATGATATGAAGTACTGAGTTTGAGTTGAGTGCCTTGTATTCTGAAGAGTTCCTGCCAAAAATTACTGGTGAAGATCGGGTCGCGGTCGGACACAATAGAAGTGGGCATGCCATGCAATTTGAAGATTTGATCCATGAAAGATTGAGCAACCAAAGTTGGTGTAAACGGGTGGGGTAGGGTGCAGAAATGAGCATACTTCGACAGTCGGTCCACAACCACCATGATGACTGACTTGTTCCCTGAATTTGGAAGACCTGTAATGAAATCCATAGAAACCTCCGTCCAAATTGATGCCAGAATGGGCAATGGTTGTAATGAGCCTGGTGTGTTGACGGTTTCCCCTTTGTGGCGTTGACAGACATCACATTCTGCTACGAAAGTAAGGATGTCCTTTTTCATGCCTGTCCAAAAAAATGATCTTCTGGTGCGAGCATACGTCTTCTGAAAGCCCGAATGTCCTGCAATGGGAGATGAGTGAAATTCTGCCAAAATGCGACTTTTGAGGGTGGATGTTGGTGATATTACGACTCTGTCCTTGTAGCGAAGAATATCATTCTGCCACGAGTAGCCCTTGCTGGAATTAGGATCTACCTGCAATTGAGAAATGAGTTGGGAGAGCCCGGGGTGTGAAAACCATTCCCTGCGAGCCTCTTCAATCCAGTCTGGAATGGGGAGGGAAATTGCGAGCAGAGTACTTTCCTCCTCAAATTGGCGAGATAATGCATCTGCTACACTGTTGTCTTTCCCTTTCTTGTAAATGATCTCATAATCATATCCCAGCATTTTGGCTAACCATTTATTTTGTTGTGGGGAGGATAGGCGTTGCTCCAAAAAATATTTAAGACTGTGATGATCTGTGCGGATTTGGAAACGTCGCCCCAATAAGTAAGGTCACCAGGTCTCGACTGCATGTAAGATGGCCATCATTTCCTTCTCGTAGGTAGATTGGCCCAGATTCCTCCCACTGAGTTGTTGGCTTGTGAAGGCCAATGGTCACCCTTCCTGCATTAAGACCGCCCCAATACCTGTACCTAAAGCATCACATTCAATGACAAAGGATTTGGTGAAGTCAGGTAGTGCTAAGACTGGAGTGGAACACATGGCGTTTTTTAGAGCGGCAAATGCCTGTTGTGCTTCCTCGTTCCAGAAGAAGGAATTTTTCTTTAGGAGTTGAGTGAGGGGCTTCGCTATGCGGCCATAGTTGTGGACAAATTTACGATAATAGCATGTGAGACCCAAAAATCCTCTCAAGCTCTTCAAGGTCTTAGGTTGAGGCCAGTCTTGCATTGCCTGGATCTTTTTGGGGTCCACCTTGACACCTTCACGCCCCACAATGTGGCCCAAATACTCAACTTCTTCCATGCCAAACGAACACTTAGACATCTTGACAAATAATTTATGCTTGCGGAGCAGTTGCAAGAGTAGATCTACATGCTGAAGATGTGCCGCCCAAGTGCCACTATAGATGAGGATGTCATCGAAGAAGACAAGGACAAATTTTCTGAGATATGGTTTGAGAATGTGATTCATAAGGCTCTGAAAAGTAGAGGGGGCATTACAGAGACCAAATGGCATGACCAGGAACTCATAATGGCCTTCATGAGTTCTGAAAGCCATCTTGGGAATGTCGACTTCCTTCATGCGAATTTGGTGGTAGCCTGAGCGAAGATCCAACTTAGTGAAGAATTGAGCCCCATTGAGTTCGTCCAGCACATCGTCAACCACCGGGATGGGAAATTTATCTTTGAATGTCAACTTATTGAGGGCCCTGAAGTCGGGACACATCCACCACTCCCCATCTTTCTTGAGGACCATGACCATTGGAGATGAATAAGGACTAATGCTGGGACGAATGACACCTGCTTCCAACAATTCCTTGATGATTTTTTCTATTTCATTATTTTGGGTGAACGGATATCTGTATGGCCGCACATTTGGGGGTTGGGCCCCTGGAACCAAGGTGATGCTATGATCATGTTCCCCTCGCGAGGGTGGAAGCTCATGAGGCTTGTCAAAGACCATCCGATGGTTATTTAAAATCTGTTGCATCTGAGGATGAATTGGCAGAGACATGGTTTCGACTACCTGGATGGCATTAAATTGAGCGACCACTCCATGATGGCTCTTTTTTAACAATTTTTCCATCCTATGCGAGCTGATGATAGAGGGGGCTCCCACCTGGAGTCCACGAAGGGTATGTGTGGAGTTGTTCTGCTTAAAACTTATATATAACTCCTGGAAATCCATTGTGATTGGCCCAAGAGTGTGGAGCCATTCAGCGCCTAGGACAATGTCGCAACCCCCCATGTGTATGGCAAACATGTGGGTTTTCAACTGATAATCCCCCATTTGAAGTTTGACATTTTCACAGTGGCCTTCACATTTCATTGTGCCCCCATCTGCAATTTGGACTTGGAAGTTAGAAACTGCCCGTACAAAACAATGCGTTGCTTCTGCGATTTTTTGATGGATGAAATTATGGGTACTTCCACTATCAATCAAGACTACTACTGGGCGATGTTTAAGAAAACCCCTGATTTTGAGAGTTTGAGGGGAAGAAATTCCTGCCAACGCATTTAGTGAAATAACTGGTTCGTCAGATACAATTTCCTTTTGGTTGTCTTCTTCGATCGCCTCCAATTCCTCAAGTGGTGGATCTTCGTCGGTGGAGTTGTAGTCAGTGGCATCTATTTGAAAAAACTTGGGCTCCTTGCATTTATGACCCGGGGAATATTTTTCATCACAGTAGTAACATAGTCCTTGCTTCCTTCTTTCGGCCATTTCTGCAGGTGACACCTTTTGAATCTTAAGTGTCTGAGTCCTGTTGGGAGCCTGTGGGGGACGACCTTTAGCGGGGAAATTGGGGCGGCTATATTGGGCTGCTAATGCATGTTCCACCTTACGAGCTACCTGGAAAGCCTCTGTCCACGTGGGAGGGTGGTGGAGTAGAACTTGAGCTTTGATGGCTTCTTTAAGACCGCTGATAAAACATTCCGTGTAGAACTCATCTGTGAGACCCTTAGTGCGGAAGGCTAAGGCTTCAAAAGCGGTAATATATTCATCCACTGTACCCGTCTGTCGAAGCTTAGTGAGACGCCCCAAAAAAGAGTCTTCCTGTTCAAAGCGATTTCGAAGAGCTTTGGTAAATTGGGCCCAATTCTGAAAAGGTCCATTGCAACGCTGATGCCATTCCCCCCATTGCCATCGTTCATTGTCCAAGTACATGGTCCCCACCATAAGCTTAGTCCAATCATCTAGGATATGATTCAATTTGAAATACTGATCCATTTGTGCTAGCCATGCGGACGTGTGAGAACCGTCAAATTTATGCATATCCAACTTGGGAGGTCGCTGACTGGGTGGTGGATGGGTGTGCCAGCCGTGAGGAGAGTGGCTAGACTCACCCTCATGGTATTCATGGCCCTTATACACCTCCTCGTGGGCTGGCTCCTTGCCCTTCGAGAGTGCTTGCTGTATCTGGAGACTTAGTCCACTCATCTCACGTTGGAGGGAGTTCATCGCTGTTTGGATGGTGTTCACAGTGTCTTCAAGTTTGTCCATCCTTTCATTGGCCATCGCTTGAGCTCTAGTTTCTACCATACACCAACCGGATGAAAAATTGGGACCGCCTAAAAAATTTTTTACTAATAAATTGAATGGTACCACCTTGCTCAGCTCGCCGTCCTAATTCTGATGGGCTAGATCACCAATAAGCACCCCGGAAGATCTCAAACCCTCTTTTTTTTTTTTTGGAAAACTCCTAACGGAGTTTTACTCCTTCTTGATCAATACTGCAGTCGCCAAATCCTCAAAATGTCAAAGCTGCCAAAAGTCCTGCGAAAAGTATACCCCGGTATAGGAACCGTTCACAACAACTCCGATCTGGTGGATCTGAGAGATCTGAATGGTGGAACAACTGCTGCTGCGGATCTGATGGAGCTGCGGGACTGATGTCTGCTGCTGCGGCACTTCTTTGCACACGCGGATCTAGAATAGATGATGTGTGATCCCCCGATAAAAAAGGGAACTATGGTCTAGAGGAGTGTCAGGTGCTACAGATCGCAATATACATAACGGTCTGACAGTAGTACTCGGCCCAATGTTTTAGGGCTCTAACAAAGGAGGATCGACCGTACCCTTAGCCGTACAACCCGACTACCCTATCGTACGGGCGAGTAATCTCTCCGAGTGCTGTTCTCGGTGTACTGTAGCCACAAGACGGCCGAAGGTTTATCTATGGCGAGGTTTCAAGGGAGCCTAGGGGGCTTCCTATATACCCAGAGGGTACGTGGAAGACAGTCCGTGCACGGTTCTGTCTAATGCGCTACTACTCGAAGGGGTACCCACAGGGGTTACAAGGGAGTCCAACAGACGTGACCACCTCTTGTATTTCCTGCGTGCATGCCTCCCCAAATCCGCAGGTTTATGCGCTCAACGACAGATCCCGTGGTTTAAAGATGTCGGAACACGTCTCTAGCCAAAAAAAAATTTGCTAAAAATTGGAGATCCCACCGAGCCCTGGAAAGTGCTCTGATACCACTTGTTATGCTCTTAACCTGCAAAATAATACCCAAATACAGAATATGCGAAGAAAAAGATACCCAGAACACAGAATAGCAATGATTTTATTATTCAGAGAGCAATGTTCACATGCCTCTTCGAGGGGGCAACCTCCAATAGAGCAGAGCTCGATTACAAAAATAAGACACAATGCTCCTCACAGGGAGTCTCTATCCTTTATATATGACTCATACATGCAATACCACGGGCCAATACCGTGGGTTTTATTAATACCATCTATCTAATACTACGGCCCATTTGCAACTAACTGTGGTCCCGTCATTAATTGCAGGTTAACCACTTACAAATATTAATATGGGCTTTATTGACTCTTGACTATGACGTGATCCCATGACATAAATAAGGGGGTTAGGGTGGGACCCTAACAGTATAGTAGTTTGAGAAACCAGAGGTAGGGAAGTTGAAACTACAGAATGAGTAGGACTGGGAGGCTATAAATGTACAGACTAAGATGACTGACTAGATAAGGAGGCTGTTGCAACAGTTAAAGCAGAGAATTCAACAGACTGCTGAATGAAAGCTTCTTCTATAGCTTGGTCCAATACTGAAACCAGACCTTGTAATTTGGAAAATTGTTGTAAAGGTTCAAGATCAGGATCTGATTCAAGGTCTTGGGCTTGGGAGATATACAGTTGCAGTATGGATTTATCTATGACAGTTTGATCTATGAAAGCCTCAGACTTGGATCTAAACAAACTTTGCTGAAAAGGAAAATCAAATTCTAAGTCTTGTAAAGTTTCAAACTTCTCTGGAAGAGAATTTGATCTTGACAAAGGAGTATTTTCCATAGGAGAATTGAATCTAGACAGGGGACTATTACTACCTTGACTCTCGGTAAAGATTCTTTTTATCACTAGTTTCTCAGAGTCATCTACAATTTTAGAAGGGTTGGGATTAGGATAAATTCTTCTGGGAGCCAGGGTTATGAAAAATCATCACACAAAAATCAAAATCGGGATCTATAATCTAACAGATATCTACAAAAGCAACCTCAGATCATGTATTTCATATTGATATAGCAATTGCTTACTAAAATACTAATTTTTAAACCAGGGAATAATAATGTTTTGGATTAAAATGCATTCTTCCCCAGTTTGGTCGCCACTATGTTATCGTTCTGTATTTTTGAGGTTGGGGGAGTAAATACATTGGACAACATCAAACCACTTTTAAATGTTGGGATCTAGCCCTGCCAGCTTCAAAGAGGGCTCTCTCATTATGATTTAACTTGGTTTTTAGGTTGACTTTAGGCTAGTTATGATTATGCTTGTTTTTTTTGTTTGAATTGGTTGATTGGTTGATTGGTTGATCTGATCAAAGTACTTTCTTTCCATTAGGCTATGGAGTCAAATAAAACTGGAATGCTACACCAAAAGTTCAAAGGAATAATCACAGGGAAAGCTAGCTAGATTTACTGAATATTTTAAATTAAATTATGGAATGGAGAAAAGGTTTTATTCAACAGGGATTGAGAATAATTTAATAATTTCTCAATCAGACTTTCAGAAGAAAACAGACAGATTGTAAACACAGTCCAAATAGGGTGTTCAAAAACATATCCTATTTTCACATCTCCTATTTTACAATTAGATTCTAGATGAATAAGATAAGAAGAATAACAATGAAAACACAATTACAGTAGGAAAAACATCACAAGTATTTCGTAATACAAGTATCCTGTGAAAAGTCTTTTCATTAATGGTGCTCCAACAACGTGAAAAAAGTACAATGATTGATAGAAAGAGTTACAATGTTCAGGGACCAACCCTCAATACTTCGACAGAATGAAGTATTTAAGCAAAATTTACACAAAAATTACAATTAATTCCTCAGTGACATGGCATTCTATTATTGACTTCGAACTAACAGAAATGAAATAATGTGATCAAAAGGAATGAATCCGATGAAGTGATCTAGACATCTGGCACTGCTTTGGAGGAGAACAGTTTCTAAGTGGCCACTATTCGGGTGTTGCGCTGGTGAAACTGACCTGTCTTTTTAATCATGGAATTCACACAACTTATCCCACTGCTCCTCATTTGGAATGAATTTTTTTTTTACCTTGCAGTAGATCTCATCTACCTCAGTATACCTAGCAAAAGCGGGTTCTACTGCAAAAATGTGTTTTCTCTCATGTTGGATAAAACTCATGTTGTTGATAGCTTCATAAAAATCTCTCCCTATCATAGTACCTTTGATGTGGTAAGACTTAGTTGTATCCTTTGCAATGTCTTGAAGCTTCTTCATTGATCACAAATAAAGAAGGCAAACCTTTCTTGTTCAATGCATCTATTCTAGTGAAAAACCTGTTAACTACTACCTCCAGAGTGTGACATTTCTCTATCAGCTGTACAATCAAGTTCCTCTTTGTTAGAACTTTATTTACTTCCAGGATCATTTTTGTTCTATCATGTCATCTACTCCCAGATCATCCAGCTCATATCTGTTTTTGGAATTGAGGAACATTATGATGCGATTAGTTGTGTCTGGCATTTCTCCCAATTCAACACTGATAGTGGAAATGGTTTGTTTGGCTTTCTCCATCAATTCATTCTGCTCGAATGTAATCTGGACACATGGCTAGATTTCATCTATTTCTTCAATGATATTGTTCCATATAATTTTTAAACATGGGCCAATGTATAACCAATAGAAGACTCAGTTATTGATTTCCTCCATACTTCTATCTAATTTTTAGCTCTCTGTAGCTCTGCTGCATGAAAAGTCTCAGTCTTTGTCTGATGATCTTGTAGAATATTGACTTGAGTCTGTAATCTTTTGATCTCTTCAGTCTGAAGAGACATGTTCTGCACTGCATTTTCTGCAGTAGCCCCTATGCTTGTTGTAGAAGATGTGGCTGTAGGAATGGATATGATAGGGAGTGCTTCCAGAGGGACAACAACCATTTTGGCAGCTTTCTCCTTTTCTTTAATCATATTTTCCATCTCTATCTCCATTTGTTTCAATTGTGCACTCTGCTCCATGATGAGCTTCATCATGTTTGCCTTTTGTGTTTCTGTTTATTCAATATCCTTGGCCAGAGGATCTTCTATAGCTGGTAATTTCAATTGCTTCCTTAATGTTGCTATGTCTAAATTATTTTTCCTTACAAGCTCTTCTACAACATTGATGTTTGTAGGGTCAACCTACTTTGATCACCAAGTCCTCCAAAGTTTTGATCCTGGTGTCTTTGGCAAGTGCAAAGACTTTTTCCATCTTCAATTGCAATTGACAATTGGCTAATGTAACCTGCAATTTAGATAAAATCATAATAGTGTTAGTGACAGTGGATAAAATCATTTCCCCAATCTACTTGTGCATCTCCATTTGGTCAATGGGATGCATGCCTTTCACATCAAATTCAAATTTTGTCTTCTTGTAGTCTAATGCTGCCTAGGGCTAGGGAACTTGTGCTTGGAGAAATGCCATCTGCATTTTACCTTTCTCTGAATCAAAGGCTGACAACAGCCTACTTTGAGAAATGGAAGTCTGCTTCCAGAACTGATTGTAGGTGTCGATTTTCAAGGCCTCATTCCTCAATTTAATCTCTTTAAAAATATAAAATATACCTTTTTTTTGTCTCCCTTGTCGTAATTGTGTTGGTCTGCATAACCTGCTACTAACGTTTTGAAGCTGTGGAGGTAGTGGGATACAATGTGGTATGATCACCCACTAATGAAGAAACAAGTGGCTCATTAGTGATGATAATGTTCTCCTGCTCTGAATCCTTGTTGAGGCTTAGTTTTGAACTGGGTTTGGCCTTCTTCCTATACATGATTTTGAAACCTTCACTGAAAATTTTAGTCCCTGAAGGGGACTCTTCTTCTCTGCTTCTCTTTATTGTTTTTTCCTACATGGTAGGAGTCTGTACTGTGGAGGATGACACCAGCTGCTCCTCTGCTTCTTGTAGGGTGTTCTCAGTCCATTCTAACTGGTTTTTATACTTTTCTATCTCTGGTCTAGCTGTGTGAAAATAAGCAGTGGATTTTTTTTCCACTCTTAAATTAGAAATGACCCCTAATGGATCATATGACTAGGCGAAAGTAAGGCTGAACTACATTTCTTTTAGTAGCTTATATGCTTCTTCCCCTACTTTCCTGTTGTTGCAAATGAAAGACCCTATTTCTGTTTTAATTTTGAATTAGGACTTCTTCTTAGCAGCTACAAAGTGGATCTCATTCGTATTGAGAATTTTCCTTATGTACTCTAGAGCAAAAATCCTCATTGGGAGGAATTTCGGAAGCTTGTAAGGTGCAAGATCACACCCAAATATTCTCAATTCTATATAATTTTGATAGAGGTACCAATCCATTGTATGGACATGGTCTGATAGCTGTAAAACCTTTCTAATTTCCTCACTGATCCTTGGCTCTATCTCGCTGCCTAAGAGACTGATTGCTGGATGCACAAACATCCCTATGAACTGTTTGTAAGAGTATTCTTTTTGTTCCTTCATCACCAGTGTAGTCCAGAAGATGACTGACTATTGATTTCCTTCTTCATCTAGCTTTTGTAAAGCAAGCTTGATGTTGTCTCCCTGAAAATATAAGAACATATAAACTAACAAGGAAGTATACTTGAATACCTCCTCAATCTAGAATTTGATAAACTTCTCATGGATAGAATCTACAAGAAATTGGCTAAAGTTAAACATGATGGAGGGCTTGGAATTAGCAGAAAAAATGGAAAGAAATCTTATAATGGCCTCATCTACCCACTAATTTGAGTAATATCTAAGGAGGTAAGAGATGGTTGTGATAATTTACTTGGATCTCTCAGGGAAAATAGAAGAGGGATAGGGAGCATTTTTATTTTGCAATGGGGCATCTTCTGTTAAGAAAAGCTCAAGGGTTTTGACCCTCTTAGAAAAATCCAATTTCTGGTTCAATTCAACAAGTGCTTCATAGGAAAAGGGTGTGGCATTCTCTACTGTAGGGGCTTGCATCATTTGGTCTATAGCTTGAGGAGTGATAATGAACAAAATTTCTCTAGTTGGGGCAATGATGGCTCTTTGTCTTGGCAAATAACATGCATGACACTTCCTAACAAATTCTGGGGTGTTGTGGGTATGGGTAAAAATATAGTGGGGAAAACTGGATTCCCGCAGTTGAATGTCATCAGATTTATCTATATATTTGTCCTCAAGAAAACAACACATCTCAAAAAGGTCAAATTCGCAGAGAGTTTCATGGATCTTATAGTCTCTGTCTGCCAAAGGAATTTGGTGGAAATCAATGGGAGGGTGGATCAGAGGACTAATAGGTTCTTCTAGTCCCTTGTATTTTGGAGGCATGATTGTATAAGCTGAGGACAATGGTGAAAAACTGGATAACAAGCTTACAGTACACAAAGAGGACTTAGGATTGGCAGACAAAAATAGAGGTAATAGTCTGGAACTGAGTGAGCAGGCAATGTTCCCATTCTGGTGAAGTGTTTGTAATTCGGAATGGTACACCTATAACAGAGCAATAGCAGTGGCAATGTAAAAACTCAATAACCGGTTAATGATCAAAATGAGGGATTATATAACACTATGATTTTCCCGTTATAGGGTCCATTGAATTAACAGTTAAGCGAATTGATTGCTTAACAACTTAATTTTGGAGGGAACGGAGGTTATTGGCAAAGTCAACGAGAAAAAGACATGGCAGAAGGTGAGTGGCGGGAGCTCAACAGTTAGAGGGGTGGTTTTGGGAGGTGGAGAAACTACTTTTCAAAGGGGGGGAGGCGGTTAACGATTTTGCCTAAGGGGGGTGCGAAATAATGTAGTGCTGACACTTAGGGGCAGGTGCGGTTTCAAATACCACCCATTTCAGAGCCCCTGACGGTAAAGTTTAGATGGTGAGGGGGGGCTGAAATACACCGTGTGCCGTCGGATCTTAGGAGTGGCCGCATATGAGGGGAGAGGTGGTGGAGTGTTAATGTGACATGATGGGGCTTTTGGTGGGGTCAGCAGGAATGAATCCAATGCATAGTGGGGGAATAGTTGGGGTGTATGGTGTTATCACTCAGGTTGTCCCCAAAGCTCCTTAAAGGGATACGACTAAGGTAACCACAAACCAGACTTTGGACTGTAGGTCCTAGCCTACATGCAGTCAGAGAGGGCTCTCTCTTTATGATTTAACTTTGTTTTGGGTTGATTTTAGGCTATTTATGGTGTACAAGGGTTTTGTCTTGGTTTTGGTGGGAAGGAGATATTTTCAAGCAGAGTTGGGATGCATAATGTGAGAAGTTCAAACCATTGGGCGTGGAGTCATGGATTAGGGCTTGCTGTTGTGTTTTCTTGGTCACAAGAGGAATATAGAGCAGGATAGCTACACATGGAACAATATCAAGCTGGAATAAAGATGGAGTGAAGGTTAGAAATGAAAGGCAACTAAGAATCTTTCATTAAACTAACATAGAGGGAAGGTGGATGAAGGTTTATCTAGGAGCAGTAAAGAATTCCTAAAAAACAGTCATATATGAAAGAAACAGGGTAAATATGATCATTTAAGTATGCATATTCATAACCATTTCTGAGGAAAACATATAGAAATAACAAGAACTGAGCATAGGGTGCAGTCATGCAAAACCTAAGCTATTCTTTTTTCCTGCTATTTAGACAGTAACACAACTGTGCATGAACATAATAAAACTATAAACAGAGGTAGAAAAACTTATTGAGCCATGTAGTAGCACAGGAATTCTACGGTCACTCTTTAACCATTAATAACACAACAGTCATTTCTTTGTCCAAAGCATTCCAGCAGTCTTTGATTACAGAGCTTCTCAAAAATACAGCGCAAGTTCCGCATGAGGAATGTCATCCAACCAACCCTTTACATAATGAATTAGGGTGGTTTATATAGAGAAAATATCTAAAATATCTATTACAGCAGACCTAAAACATGTCTGAGGGAAATAACTTCTTTAACCTAATTTTTGTCCTGAATTTAATGCAGAAAATATCTTTGAGCTGCGCTGGAGGCAGTGGAATCAAAAAGAGTTAATAGGGTGTCCTTTTGGCTCTGTGCTGCTCATTTAGCCATAACTGTGCATTGGGTTTTGATCCCCTGCTCTCAAGTGGTTTTGATGTGCATTAACTGTGATTTGAGAGCCTTTAGATGGCTTCACCATTTTCTTTGACTTTGCTTTGGGGGTCTTTAATGTTCACCTGCTTTGGTATTGCTGATCTGATACTCTTTCCCGCTTCACTGATACACTTTTAATTTAATCTGGGCTTCGTCCTTCCTCTGATACTCTTGAATTTGTCAAATTTCCCTTTTCCTGAACCTTCATGAATAAATCCTGTTGAACTACGCATTTCGGGCCTGCCGGTAGCCTGGTTATAGGCAGTTTTCCATTTTGACCATTTTTTCTCAGCGATCGCGCATCAAAAACTGCCTCAGTTTTTCATTCTGGGCATCCTTTGCTGCGATTTCGCCTTTCGAGCCTTTTTTCGGCGATGACATCAGCATGACGTCAGCGGTAGGTCCTCGCACGGCGGTGACGTTGCAGGGTGATGTCAGCAGGGTGACGTGGCAGTACGGCATGGTGGTGTAGTGGCAGTGACATGTAGCAGTGGGGGGGGTCGACGCGGGGATGACGTGGCACTGACCTGGCGCTGATGTCAGGGGAGGGGGGATAGAAGGCGGTTAGCAGTTTCATCGTACCGCCTTCTGTATGAGAGCGGTAAATGTCAGAGGAGCTCCGACGCAATAAGAGGCGAACACCTGTCCACTGGTACGACGGGAAAACCGTCGTGCTATCGGACATTAATTGTCGAGTGACGGGGCAGCTCCGAAATTGCTGAGAGCCGTCGGATCTGGAAGGGTGGATCGAAGGGTTGTCGGAATGCAGAGCTAGCGACAGGTTTATGTGCGGGGGCCCGCGCAAATATTTGAATATTTATTCGATGTTGCGGGGGTTTAGACTTTGGATTTGTGGGTTTTATACATGATTTGTGCGCCGGGGGTTAAAAAAATGAAATTTTATGGGTAAAGGGGTGAGAAAAAGGTTATTAACTTAACCAGATGTTAAGTTAACCCCAGGGTTAAGATGCGGAAGGCTAATGTTAAGCCCCAAATGAACTCAACATTTCCCAAACTGGTGTTATAGAGCTACAGTGCCGGGGATGGGAATATGTACATAGGGGAGTTATTTAGTGCTTTTAGTATGGGGAAGGGAAAATAGATAGGGATTTAAATAATAATTTTAGAAGTTAATATGAGTTTGTGAGGTGAAGTGTAAGGGACTAAGTTTGTGAACTAAAAACTTAGGCATAGGAAATGAATGAACAGTGGAAAAATGATTTTTACACAAGAAATGTGGCTTCTTTTCACAAAAGAAAGCCAAAGCTTGACTTGGTATTTTACAAAAATGAAGTGATAACAGGACTGATTGGGCAGATCCCAAGGTCCTCAAGGGGATGTTAGTGAGTGATTTGGGGAATGAGAAGAAGGAGGAGTTAGACATGCCTCTCTTGAGCTCCTCCAAAGGGGAATTGCCTTGCACTTGTGATCTGAATAGATACTTGAAAACATGAAATGGATCACACAGCTTGATTCTGCAACCACAAAACTACTTACCCAGCCTACTTACCTAGCATTTTTTCTTCTTTTTGCATTGGTGCACTTAGACTTGCAGACCCTGACTATCTTTTTTTCTTTTTGTTGTCCTCCTATCTAAATCTACACTTATTTCTTCCAAGGGCCCAGATTAAGCAGTTGGGCTCCTCTGTTTCTCTACCTATCTACAAATCTGCCAAGATTAAGCTGTTTGGACAGATATTCATTCTCTATATTCTAAAACAAACAATTGAAACCTTAGGGAATCCAAGATTAAACTGTTTGGCCTTCCCTTAACAGAAAATTCTTCAAAAAAGGAATAACTCATCAAAATTGGAATACAGCAGTGGCATTTAGACTGGCACACTTTCATGGCATTTTCTTTGGCCTCTTTTGGAAATATGGAGCATTGCAGCATGCAAAGTATGACATATTTGGCATGAAAAAATGTCAATCATGAAAGATGAACACCTGTTGCAACAGGAGGCTAATAGTGGCTCCACTTGGGGATGGCTTTTCCTTGTGAAAAGCCAAGAACAGCAGGTCAGACTGCCTTGATATTGTATTGTTGTTGTAGACTGAAACTTCCCCTTTGCTGGTTACTAAATGATTTGAAACTTTGAAACCTGAACACAACATTCTCATTAACTGAATTTTTATATCATAGCAGCATCGCCTGCTTTCTTCTGCGTGCTCTATTATTACATGCACCTGTGCCTGAGAACCTGCCTTTGAAATAAGCACAACATAGGGGAACAAAACTGGAGCACTTCCCTTGATTCTGTTTTGAAAAAAGGGTGCTTGATGTAAATTGAACATTCTCCTTTCTTTTGATACCATTGACTGAAAAACTGCCTGCTCTTTTGCTGAGATTAATGCAATGACAGAGATCTGAATGGAGGACTTGCTTTGGTTCTTCCTTTAAAGAACTTTGTTGTGCTGTTCTAATATTCTGCCTGCTGTACAAAAATAAAGGGTTGATAATAGACAAGTGCCAATATACAAAGGGATATATACAGAACTGCGTTATATTCAACGAAAGGGATCATGATAATGCTTTAACATTCAACCATTAACAGGGCCTTCGTCAGTTGTGCTGCCATCTGTAGATTTGAGGAAATATGTGTTATTGCCCTGCACAGCGCTGATAACAAATGGACCTTTCCATAGAAAATCAAATTTTGCATGTTTGCCCTTGTCTTCTCTTCGTGAGTCCCACCTTAGAACTTTGTTGCCAACACAGAAATCCTCAGCCTTAGCTCTCTTATCAAACATCTTTTTGAGCTTCTCTTGCAAAATTTGAGCTCTGTTATAGACCTGCTCTCTTGTTTGCTGAAGATGAATGGTCTGGTTAATTCTTCGTTGAATATCATTTGGTTCTGCCTGAACCTCTTGTAACAGCTTCATAATGGAAATGCCCAAAGAAGATGGAAACCTGGCCTCCATGCCATACACCAGCTCATAAGGGCTCATCCCAATGGATTTCTTTGTTGAAAGTCTATCTGCCCATAGGGCATTTGTGAGCTTTCTATGCCAGTTCTTCTTGTTTTCTTCTAAGATCTTCTTGATAATACTAATCAGGCTCTTGTTAGATGACTCGGCCAAGCCATTACCTTGAGGGTAATAGGTTGTGGAGTGGCCCAAGGTAATGTGAAATTTATGGAAAAAATTGATCATCCTTTTGGATTTGAAGGCAACAACATTGTCAGTGATGATCTTCTCAGGGCAGCCAAATCTAGAAAGGATATTGCACTCAAGGAATTGGATAATGATGGAGTCATTGGCCTGTCTACATGGGATGGCTTCAATCCATTTAGTGAAATAGTCGGTGGCTGTTAGAATCCACTTATGCTAGCCTGAGGAAGAGGGATGGATTTCTCCAATGAAGTCAAGACCCCATTGTTGAAAAGGTTTCTCGGTTGAGATGGGTTTAAGGGGCAAGGGCAGCAGCTTTCTTTTGCCTTCAAAGGTTTGGCATTTGTGACATGAGATAGCAAACTTCTTTACATCTGCAAACAAAGAGGGCCAATAGAAACCAGCCCTTAAAATTTTATCCGCAGTGGACTTCCAATATAGATGTCCTCCACAGTCCCCTGCATGGAATTCTTTCATGATATTGTTAGCTTCATTCATGTTTAAACAATTAAGCAATATGCCTTCATGATTTTTCCAAAATAATGCACCATCTATGACACAAAACTTTAAAGCCTTCATTTTAAAAAATCTTTTCTTGGTTCTGGACAATCCTGGGGGAGCAAACAGGTTTAGCAATACAAAGCATATATCAGCATACCATGGGGATTGCAAAAAGGTTTCACTGATCTGTGGAGTCGCCAGCTCCTGTTCATTGTCCAGCTGGTTAATGTCTAAGGCTTGAAAGTTTGCTTCGGACATCAGTTTGGCTAAACCTTGTCCCTTTATGAGCTTGGTTGGTTTTATTTCTATGTCATACTCAAGGATGTTAACAATCCACTTGCCTCTTTTGCCTTCTAACCCCTCTTGGGTTAATATGTCTTTTACGGCAGCATTTGGGACATAGGCAATCACATGTGAATATAAAATGTAAACTCGGAAATCTTTGATTGCTTTAACAAGGGCATAGGCCTGCTTCTCCATGATTTGGTACTTCAGAGGGGCATCTCTTAAGGCTTGGCTGAAAAAAGCAATTGGCTTTTCATTTCCTTGATCATCCTTTTGCAAAAGGACAGCAGCTATGGTGTGCTCAGATGCGAAAGAAAAAATGATAAAATCTTTGTCAAATTGTGGACTTGTGAGGACAGGGGTTTGGGTTAAGGCAGCTTTGATACTCTCAAAGGCTTGCTTGGTTTCAAGAGACCATTTTACCTTGGCATCCTTTTTTAACATGTTGCTTAACAGTCTTATCAGTTCAGCCAGATTTGGGATAAATCTTCTTAGGAAATTGATCTTCCCAAGGAATGCTTGCAATTATTTTATATTTCTTGGATATGGGATTTGCAAAATGGCTTGGATCCTTTCCGGATCTATTCTAATCCCGTCCTTTGAGATGATATGGCCTTGTAATTTACCTTCTTCAAGGCCAAAGAGAGACTTCTTGGGGTTCAGGGAAATGCCGTATTTCCTACATGTTATGAATATTTGCCTTAGGTGCTTGAGGTGCTCTTGATCAGATTTGGAGAAAGGGTTTAAGTCATCAAGGTAGACAACTAGGAAATCATGGATTTCTTTGGCAAATGCAATGTCCATTGCCCTTCGAAAGGTTGCACCAGCATTCTTAAGTACGAAATGCATCTTTACATACTTAAATGTTCCCCACGATGTGGTAAAGGCTATCTTGTCTTGGTCATCCGGGTGAACCAGTATTTGATTGAAACCTGAAAAGCCATCTAGCAAAGAGATTCTAGATGACCCCACTACTCTTTGTAGGATGTGGTCCATTTTTGGCAATGGGTAGTGGTCTTTTAGGGAGACTTGGTTTAAATTTCTTAGATCTACACATAGCCTAATATCACCTATCTTCTTTCTTGTGGGAACAAGATTGGATACCCATTCAGAAAATCTAATAGGTGCTATGATACCTGCTTCAAACATTCTTTTCACTTCCTTTTCAATCAAAGGGAGAAGCACAGGATTGATTCTCCTTAGCTTCTGTTTGAAGGGCTTTTGATTTTGTTTTAAGGGAATGGTGTGTTGGATCACTGAGGTTTCATAGGACTTCAAGTCCTCATAACTCCAAGTGAATACATCTTGGAACTCTTTGAACAAATCCACATACTTTGGTTTTTGATCGGGTGGCAAAGATTGAGATAGTTTGATCATTTTGGGCTTCTCTGCTGTCCCAATGTTGTGTTCTTCTATAGCAGCGTTTAAGGGTTGCATTTTTGGTTTTTTGGGAACATCATTTGCATCAAACATATCTTCTAATGGAGTGAGGCCAACAGGAAGAAAGTTATCCTTTAGATCAACGATCTCGGCCTCTGTTTCGGCTATTTCCTCCAAATGCCTCTGTTTCAGCTCTTCTATGTTTGCATTGTCAAAAATAGTTGGGTTTAACATTTGTTTGGCTGTTACAGCTGTTACAGCCTGCTGATTTTCATTTGTTTGATGTTGTTCATTTGTCATAGCATCCATGTCAATGTTAATATTTGAAAACTCATGCTCAAGAGTGAGGAAATTGTTAATCTGTTCATCGCTTTCAAACACTTGCCAATCTTTAATGTTATTTGGGACAACAGGCCTATGTTTTATTTCAGCAGTGAAATGGTGATTTGGTTCAAAGGGAAGCTTGCATGTACTAGCAAAAGTGGCTAGACTGTGAGCATGAATGTTATGATTTCTTGAAATCTTGGCAAGCTTGAATTCAGAGAATGCATTGAGTATATTAGTGGCAGCTGTCCTATAGGCCCTCATTCTATTGTCATTGGTAACAAAGTTGCCTTTCATTTGTTGTATGATTAAATCAGAGTCACCTAGAATGGACACTTTTGCAGCTCCCAGAGCTTTGAGCAGTTTAAGGCCTAAAAGGAGAGCCTCGTACTCTACCATGTTATTGGTGCATTTGAAATTTAGTCTATAGGCATGGCCTTCTGCATGATTTTTATGTGTATTGTGAATCCATACACCTGCCTCTGCTCCTAACTTGTTAACAGAGCCATCAAACTCTAAATACCATGTGATTTCTTGCTTGTGGTTAATATTAAGAGTTTCAGTCATTCTTGCAGTGGGCAAATTTGAATTTTCTATTTGGGGAAGTTCTTCTTGTATGCTGGTTGCCTTAATTGTTTTGACAGTTTCATCAGTATGGGAAACCGATTCTTCATTGATGTGTGTGTGCAGTTCTAAAGCCAACGGCTTATCATCAGTGGGAGGACTTGTTTCATCATTAAATAAAATAAAAGAATCCATATCAAAATGGATTGAGTAGATAGGGAAGTTTTGGGGCTTTTCCTCACTACTTACCACATATTTCATTAGTGTTTCTCTATATAGTCTCTTTGGTTTCCCAAAGACAGATATAGTGGCATAAGAGAGGTCTAATTGGAGGGATCCTTGGAGTTTTGCTCCCCAAGATCTTGACAATAGCATGCCATACTTTGGTGGAATGTCAGCAACCACCACATCCATCAGGATTGTCTTGTTTGGGTATTGGACTAAGGAGACACACAAGTCTTTGATGAGGCCTAAACACTTGACTTGACTTGAGTCAAAGGAGAATAGATCTTTGTAGGGTCTTGTAACATCAAGGTTTAGCTTCTCCATTACAGCTTTGGGCATAAGGTTGTGTGAGGCACCTGAGTCAAACATAGCATTGTGCAAGACTTTGTCATGTATGTGCAAACTGACATAAAAGGGTAAAACAGATCCATATGTTGATTTCCCATTAACTTCTAGTCCGAACAGCAGTTCAGGTTGATCATCAAGAACATTCACATCGTCCTTGTTCTCTGGGATTTGCAGCGATCTTTTGATTTGTTGCCTATAGATATCATGTTTGGCAAGTTCAGATAAAGGAATGGATATCTTCAGTTTACCTATTTCTGCCTCTAAATCAAAAGGTTTTTCTGACTGTGATTTAGTATTGTGACTGGCAGATTTTCCCTTTTCAATTGCACTTTCAGCCATTTTCTCTTTTTCTTCCTTGATTTCTTGAACTATTTCTGATTTGGCAAGTTTTTTAGGAGAGCTATTCAAATCTTCTTTTGAGGAAGAAGGCGGCAGAGGCTGATCATTAGAGGGCTGCATGTTTGTGACATCCTCTATGGTGACATCCTTTGGATTTGGGACAGTTTTATCAGCAGTTTCTATGAGGGTAGCCTTTTCTTTGATCTTCTTAGGCTGTTTGGTATCACTTGGTTTAACCTTTTCGGGCACATCTATGATTCTTGTCCTCAGTTTATACTGTTTGTGGACCTCATAAATAGCTGAATCATAACCTTGTTTAAAGTCAAAAGACTCACCAGACCGAGTCTGAAATTGATTAAAGTCATGCTCATCTTGGTCTGCTTGGGTTAGGAAAATTTGTTGCTCAGCCTTCAAATCCACCAAGTTCATGTGAGTGTTCTCTGTGGGCTCACTAGATGTAGATGCTTCAGCATAATTTTCATGAAAAGGAGGCCTTACATCGTGGTCTGGGCTAGACCTACCAGCATTTGTGTTCTGAGTTTTCCTGAAATTTGGGTTCCTTATGGTATTGGGCTGTTGTCCTTCCCATGATGATTTCCTCTCAACACTCTCTCCTCTGTCTCCCAGCCTGTGCATGCCACTGATAATAGCATCCAGCTTTTGATCTAAGGCTGAGGGTTCCTCTTTAAAGGTGGTTCTTCTCTCGGTTCTAGCTCTGTTTCTTTTCGCAATTAAATTCGCCTCTATGCTAACAGCAACATTTTGCATGTCTGCAAGGGTTTGAGGGGCTCTTTCCCTCAACTGATAAGCCATATCAGTATCAAAACCATCAGGGAATTTATATAGAGCAAGATCAGGTGGAGGTCTTAAGTTCTGTGGTATTGCATTATAAACGTTATTGAATCTTGCACAATAGTCCAAGGCAGACTCTTGAGGGCCCCTTTTGATGGTGTCATATTCAGATAATATGTGCAAGGGGTCTTTCTTTTTTTCCCATCTGTTGATAAATGACTGGTATAAGGCTTCTAGGTCTGCTATGCAATTGGTTGTGAGTGCTCTAAACCAAGTCCTGACATCACCTGTCAAACTTTGAACAAAAATCTTTAGTCTCACACTATCATCATCTATCTCGTAGTTCTCAAAATAGTCTTGCATTTTCTTGGTATGCTGAAGGGCTGTGCAAGAACCAGTACCATCAAAGTATGTGATCTTAGTTTGGTAATCCTGAGGCATAGCCCCAGGATTTGCAGGCAATTGTAGGGGTGCATATCTATTGGCCCTGTTTACTGGGATGAGTGGAACAACAGGAACAGCCGGAACAACTGTAACAACATTGGTGGTAATGGGAGTATGTGCAGTGAATGGAGGTGTGGAAGGAGTGCTTTGAGAGGTGGATGATGAACAAGGGGAAGTAGGGGTTGACCGAAATAAAACTTTGACAGGGGTTGGAACACAGCTTGGTTGAACTGTTTCAGGACTAAAATCAGCAAAATCTTCTTTTCGCTCTAGCTTCCTGAGGTTCCTTGGGATTAAATTGGGATTTTCAAAAGCAGCTAGGGGATTTGGGTCTGGATTTGACCTTGTATAACGTGAATTCCTTTTGGGAGCCAGCTTCTAACTTATTTTTTGTATTTTCTGGGAATGCTTTTAGAATTAGCAAGGAACTGATCAAATTTTGGAATAACTATCTATAACTTAAAACTAGCATGAAGATTGATTGAAGCAGCATTTATTTAATCCTGTAAATACAAGGCAAGAATAGTTTCAAAGGCTCCCTGGCTGACATTCAGGCTTCATCTGTAGTTTTAAGGAATATACAGCAATTGGAAAATTCATTTTTTCCCAGTGGAGCTTTCCAACTTGATTTGTGAAATTATCTGAGGATGTTCCCAGCGGAGTCGCCATTATGTTATCACTTAGGTTGTCCCCAAAGCTCCTTAAAGGGATACGGCCGAGGTAACCACAAACCAGACTTTGGAATGCAGGTCCTAGCCTACATGCAGTCAGAGAGGGCTCTCTCTTTACGATTTAACTTTGTTTTGGGCTGATTTTAGGCTAGTTATGGTGTACAAGGGCTTTGTCTTGGTTTTGGTGGGAAGGAGATATTTTCAAGCAGAGTTGGGATGCATAATATGAGAAGTTCAAACCATTGGGCATGGAGTCATGGATTAGGGCTTGCTGTTGTGTTTTCTTGGTCACAAGAGGAATATAGAGCAGGATAGCTACACATGGAACAATATCAAGCTGGAATAAAGATGGAGTGAAGGTCAGAAATGAAAGGCAACTAAGAATCTTTCATTAAACTAACATAGAGGGAAGGTGGATGAAGGTTTATCTAGGAGCAGTAAAGAATTCCTAAAAAACAGTCATATATGAAAGAAACAGGGTAAATATGATCATTTAAGTATGCATATTCATAACCATTTCTGAGGAAAACATATAGAAATAACAAGAACTGAGCATAGGGTGCAGTCATGCAAAACCTAAGCTATTCTTTTTTCCTGCTATTTAGACGGTAACACAACTGTGCATGAACATAATAAAACTGTAAACAAAGGTAGAAAAACTTATTGAGCCATGTAGTAGCACAGGAATTCTACGGTCACTCTTTAACCATTAATAACACAATAGTCATTTCTTTGTCCAAAGCATTCCAGTAGTCTTTGATTACGGAGCTTCTCAAAAATACAGCGCAAGTTCCGCATGAGGAATATCATCCAACCAACCCTTTACATAATGAATTAGGGTGGTTTATATAGAGAAAATATCTAAAATATCTATTACAGCAGACCTAAAACAGGTCTGAGGGAAATAACTTCTTTAACCTAATTTTTGTCCTGAATTTAATGCAGAAAATATCTTTGAGCTGCGCTGGAGGCAGCGGAATCAAAAAGAGTTAATAGGGTGTCCTTTTGGATATGTGCTGTTCATTTAGCCATAACTGTGCATTGGGTTTTGATCCCCTGCTCTCAAGTGGTTTTGATGTGCATTAACTGTGATTTGAGAGCCTTTAGATGGCTTCACCGTTTTCTTTGACTTTGCTTTGGGGGTCTTTAATGTTCACCTGCTTTGGTATTGCCGATCTGATACTCTTTGCCGCTTCACTAATACACTTTTAATTTAATCTGGGCTTCGTCTTTCCTTTGATACTCTTGAATTTGTCAAATTGCCCTTTTCCTGAACCTTCATGAAGAAATCCTGTTGAACTGCGCATTTCGGGCCTGCTGGTAGCCTGGTTATAGGCAGTTTTCCATTTTGACCATTTTTTCTCAGCGATCGCACATCAAAAATTGCCTCAGTTTTTCATTTTGGGCATCCTTCGCTGCGATTTTGCCTTTCGCGCCTTTTTTCAGCGATGACGTCAGCATGACATCAGCGGTGGGTCCTGGTACGGTGGTGACGTGGCAGGGTGACGTGGCAGTACGGCATGGTGGTGTAGTGGCAGTGACACGTAGCAGGGGGGGGGGGGGGGGATCGACGCGGGGGTGACGTGGCGCTGACCTGGCGCTGACGTCAGGGGAGGGGGGATAGAAGGCGGTTAGCGGTTTCATCGGACTGCCTTCTGTATGAGAGCGGTAAATGTCAGAGGAGCTCCGACGCAATAAGAGGCGGACACCTGTCTGCTGGTACGATGGGAAAACCGTCGTGCTATCAGACATTAACTGTCGAGTGACGGGGCGGCTCCGAAATTGCTGAGAGCCATCAGATCTGGAAGTGTAGATCGGAGGGCTGTCGGAATGCAGAGCTGGCGGCAGGTTTATGTGCGGGGGCCCGCGCGAATATTCGAATATTTATTCGATGCTGCAGGGGTTTAGACTTTGGATTTGTGGGTTTTATACATAATTTTCGCGCCGAGGGTTAAAAAAATGAAATGTTATGGGTAAAGGGCTGAGAAAAAGGTTATTAACTTAACCAGATGTTAAGTTAACCCCAGGGTTAAGACGCAGAAGGCTAATGCTAAGCCCCAAATGAACTCAACATTTCCCAAACTGGTGTTATAGAGCTACAGTGCCGGGGATGGGAATATGTACATAGGGGAGTTATTTAGTGCTTTTAGTATGGGGAAGGGAAAATAGATAGGGATTTACATAATAATGTTAGAAGTTAATATGAGTTTGTGAGGTGAAGTGTAAGGGACTAAGTTTGTGAACTGAAAACTTAGGCATAGGAAATGAATGGACAGTGGAAAAATGATTTTTACACAAGAAATGTGGCTTCTTTTCACAAAAGAAAGCCAAAGCTTGACTTGGTATTTTACAAAAATGAAGTGATAACAGGACTGATTGGGTAGATCCCAAGGTCCTCAAGAGGATGTTAGTGAGTGATTTGGGGAATGAGAAGAAGGGGGAGTTAGACATGCCTCGCTTGAGCTCCTCCAAAGGGGAATTGCCTTGCACTTGTGATCTGAATAGATACTTGAAAACATGAAATGGATCACACAGCTTGATTCTGCAACCACAAAACTACTTACCCAGCCTACTTACCTAGCATTTTTTCTTCTTTTTGCATGGGTGCACTTAGACTTGCAGACCCTGATTATCCTTTTTTCTTTTTGCTGTCCTCTTATCTAAATCTACACTTATTTCTTCCAAGGGCCCAGATTAAGCAGTTGGGCTCCTCTGTTTCTCTACCTATCTACAAATCTGCCAAGATTAATCTGTTTGGACAGATATTCATTCTCTATATTCTAAAACAAGCAATTGAAACCTTAGGGAATCCAAGATTAAACTGTTTGGCCTTCCCTTAACAGAAAATTCTTCAAAAAAGGAATAACTCATCAAAATTGGAATACAGCAGTGGCATTTAGACTGGCACACTTTCATGGCCTTTTCTTTGGCCTCTTTTGGAAATATGGAGCATTACAGCATGCAAAGTATGACATATTTGGCATGAAAAAATGTCAATCATGAAATATGAACACTTGTTGCAACAGGAGGCTAACATATGGCAGGGTAACAAAACTTAGGAATAGGTGGGTGGACGAAAATATGAGCGGAGGGGTGACTTTGGGGGATTAAAACTTAGGAATAGGGGATTCAGACACCAAAAATTAACAGATATATTAATATTTAGAGTAAAACTTTAATCCTTTGCCTTTTTCTTCTACACATGAAAATAATACTTGACATATGACTTTACGATAAGATATTCTTGTTTTTCCTCTAACTACCATAGTGCTTCTACCTACCCTTTTGCATTCCATTATTTTTCTAGCTAACATTTTCTCTTCTTGCTTCATAGGGTGCACTTAAGCTAGCAAACCCAAATCATTTTTCTTTCATGTACATATACCTTATCCTATCACTTATTTCGCCATCGACTTAGATTAAACTATTGAGTCAATTTTATCTCTACCTAGCTACTGATTTACCAAGTTTAAACTGTTTGGTAAACCGTCATTCACTAATCTATTTAACATCAATTTAAATGTGTTCAGTCATGATTAAATTGTATGACCTTAACATAATTTTAAACATTATGGCATTCAAGAACAATTTGCACACAATCCTTATTTGAAAATGGAATAAAAGATCTAACTTATCAATAGTGGCACTTGTACTTGCAGCACTTTTAGTCTTATTTTCTACTTTTCTTTTGTGGGGTTCATATTTTTTATTTATTTATTTATTTTTCTAACATACCCTCTTTTCATTTTCTTTTTCTATTTTTCTGGAAGTCATTTGAATATTGAAATTTATGTACAATATAAAAGTACAGATACAAAATAATCAGCCACCTTGAGATCCTATAATTTATAGGGCCCTAACACCAGTCATGACAAGTGAGTGATTTGATGCTTTTTTGACCTCAACCTTGCCATTAATATGTGAATGGAGTGTCCTTGTTGGCGGTTGTGGACCAAATACAAAAAGTTTCTCCTCAACTCAGGAGGTATATAACATCATGTAGAAGAAATTCTGGAAGACCAGGCAGTTTGAGCTTGATGGTGCCAAGTCCTGATGGCTTGAGTTTTGACTTATCTGCAAAATATGCTACTCCATCAACATTTTCAGTGAATTCTGCAAAGAAATCTCTCCTTAAATTCATGTGGCAAGTTTCTCCTAAATCAAGCAAACAAACATCTTTCCATGAAGCAAGTGAAGCATTGAAGAAATCTTCAGTAACTCCAATGTTGCAATGTGCCACAATGATAATGAGAGGACTCAGGTGCTTTACCTTTTCCTTTATCATTTGTTTTACATTTTCCTTCATTTATTTCCTACTCATTTCTGTCCCAAGGAAGCTTACATGTGGATGCATCATTTCCATCTCTATTGCATCGTATGCAATGAATATATGACCTATATCCTTGGAAATGTCTGCCCCCTCGCCTCTAAATTTTTTCCTTCCTCTTCCTCTTCGGCCACCTCTTCCTCTAGAAAAATCTTGTGCATGATTCTTCTCTTTTTGTGGAAGGCACACAACTTCTTCAGAAGACTGAGGAGCTATCTTCTTCCCAAAATTCTTCTGTCTTTTAGAAAAATTCTTCTCAAGGGAGTCAAAGGTAATCTCTTTAAGGTTTCCATTTGTTTTCATGACTCGAGATAATGTGAATAGGTGGGATATAATGCCTTGACATAAGCTATGAGATGAATATCTATTTCAACACCAGTGGCTTTTATGTCATGCATAATGTATCTTACTTTTGATGCTAAGGAAAGAGGGTCATCATTTTTCAACTCAAGGCTAAACAACTTAATCATCAATTGAACTACTTCAAGTTCAGAGTGTGAGTCATACAATTCCTTCAACTTATTTAAGGCTTCAAAGGAATTTTAAAATGGAGAAATATGTTGAATCACCTCTTCATTTACTAATGCTGCAATCAAGGCATATGCCTTGTTGTTCTTGTTTTCCCAAATGGAAAGCTTATTATCTAAAGTGGGCTTTTCCAGTGCATCGTATCATTCTCCTTCACAAACCCATTTCCACAACTCATTGAAAATGAGGGTCTGATTTTTCTTCCAGGACCACTCTTGGTAGTTCTCTTTTCTAGTGAGAACTACCCCCACTATGGAGATGAGTGAATGTATCATATATTATAATCTACCCTCAAAATAATTTCAATATCTGGAAGAAAAAACTTGATATATTTGTAATAAATATGACTGGCTATGTCTTCATTAATTAAAGATGTAAGCTCTTAAATATATCCTCAACTTATATCTTGGTATATTTAATTTCATACCACATAATGCATTATGTGTCATTGCATTACATTATATGCCACATCCTTTCCTTTTTTAAAAACCATTATACCCCATGTTCATTATACACCACAACTTTAAAAAACCAACACACTTATTATGACACCACTTATGAACTACACCATTTTTTTAATTCCACATTATACTACTCCATGTAATATGACTCCATGTAATACAAGAATAAAAAATTTCAACGAATATGCCACAACCTTTTTAACCAGGGAACGCACCATTCAAATACATGTGCTCACCGAACAATCAACACAGTGTTTTTTTTTAAATTACGGCAAGATGGAAAATCACACAGAAAAATGGAATCACATCCTACACATAAATTGTTCAACACATAACAACACATACCATTCAAACACATAGTCAACGCTTCTCCAAATGCATGACGGGTTCACAGTCAACACAACTTGACTTCATTTAGTGTTTCAATGCAATAGGTAAGTCATAGTTTTGACCAATGAAAGTGAGGAATACAACCCCTTCATAAGATGTCAGTTCAAAAAATGAACAACATTCATTTTCATCAATGCTGCATAACATCCAATTTAACACAGGGTCCAACCTTCAACACAACATTTCGACATATCCAAGAAATTCAACGCAACGTTCAATTAAATGGGACATTCCAAAATTTGCAGAGAATAAGAGTAACATAGAAATAATTCAATGCGGAATATAGTAGAGGGACAAAGAATAATGGCAGGAAATTAGCAGGAGTTATAATGCAGAAAATGCTAAAAAAGGGGCCTGGCTCTGATAACATGTCAGGCCAGGAGAGTAACTCCACAAATCTGATTGAAGTTCATTAAGATAGAACATGAATATATACATGGAGAGGGAGACTATTGGGTTTCATATCTCAATGTCTCTTCATCTTCCAACTCCCTTTTATTTTTACTATTTACAATATTTACATCAATTTACCTAATCCCAAAGATTAGGTGTCAACACTTTGCTTGACTTAACTTTTTTTTCTTGTTATTTTGGCTTGCAAATGAGACCTTTCTTGGCACAAAACTTGACCCTTGATGGTGGCTACAATTCAATACTTGTTACTGTAGAAGGATGTCCTAATACTTCACACGTGTGGAGAAGATAGCCCAGAAAATAGACCCAAAAATTGCTTCGTTCTTCCTTCCTTGTGATAATGACTGTAGAATGTGTTAGTTTTTTTATAACATCATTCAACACTCCTGTAGTTCTGATGCTCTAGTATGGCCTTGGGCAACCCTTTCCCATACAAACTTGATCATTTATTAAAAGACAATATTTTGAATTCCATATGCGACTTTACCCTTAAAAAGCAACATACACACGTAGGTACCATAATACAAAACCCACTTATATTATTTAAAATATGAAAAAATAAAAAATATCTTATTTTTTGAGTGGGGTTTACGGGTTTCACCGAAAGACCACCTACAGGAGCCTGTGGCCTAACTAAATCAACTAATTTCTTGTGGTATTTATACACATCATGGGAAGGCCTGATGCATAAAGGAGATAGGATATCGACATTATAGTCTTTTTGGTCCCCAGATCAAGTCTGATTTTCCCTGTGCCTTCTGCACTCCTAGTTATAGGAAATGCTTGTTTCCTTGCATAGATGCTCATCCTTCATTATATGGAATTCTTTTTGCACATGATTGAGAGGTGATATTTGAGGCTTGGGTTGACGGATCCAGATGAAGGTTTCGTTGGTACCATGGTTGGATCAGGTTGTATCTCTCCACTACTCTTTGTTGTTATCAATAAAGAATCTTTGTCTAGTTTCTGATATGTTATGATCTCATGTTTTTATGATTCATGTGTAATATGTCATCATTTATATGTTTATGCTTGATGATATAACTTGTTTGTTATGCATGCACTTTGAACTACTTGCTATTTATATGCTTCTTTGAACTGTGTTGCAGATCTTCTCGCTTGGGAGGAAGCAGAGGGTTTGGACTCGATGGGATCAACATCAAACATAGGACCTACAGGTACTCCTCTCAAACCCAAATTTGGTAGTTTGTATATTTTTCTTGCTTGAACATATACTTCTTGTTGATTGTCTTCCTTCGATATGTTGAGGTTGTCAACCCTTACCTTAGGGAAGTTTCCAACAAATTTCCCAAGAACGCTTCAAGAGTGGAACCCTTTTTTTGGATGAGCTAGGGTTTTGAGGTCTTCTTTGATGCTCCTTAATTATTTCCTTCAATATGATGAGAGGGTTATTCCTTCTTGATGGTTGATGCTCTTGATGTTTCCAAGATGATCTCTTTATATTTCGGCCCTTGAGTATCTTTCTTTGTGTTGCCCTTCCTTGATGTAGTTACCTTAGCTTTGATACCATGTTGAGAAATATAGGGGCAACAAGAATAGGTGATTTCTCTTACTTTGATAACTGCTTGTGATGTATTTTTACTTTTACTTGATTAACCTCTTCTTTTAGTTATTATTATTAGTGTTCTCTATCATCAAACAACTACCAAATCATAAGAATAATGAGACAATAGGAAACAAGATGTCATTAGGGGAATCTTGAGGTTAAAGTGGGCCTCCTAAGGAAATTAAAATAATATTGGAAATAATAAATTAAGATTAGATTACATCATCAAATATTAGAGGAAAAAAGAAAAAACTATTTTTTCAACTTGTATTTCCAACTTATCACCCTATGGGTTTACTCAAATTTCAAGCAGAAACACTTGCTGGATGCAAAATTTGATTCCTCATCCAACGAGTACCCATGTTGCATAGTTTTCAATGGACCCTTCTGCAAAAAAATGAGAAATACATGAAAACTGTGATTGTAATCATGTTTCTTCATGTATTTCTCATTTTTCATGTAGCAGGGTCCATCAAAAGTATGCAACATGGGTACTCCTTGGATGACGATGTAAATTTTGCATCCAATGAGTACTCTCACTCAAAATTTGAGTAAAACCTTAGGGAGATAAGTTGAAAATACGAATTGAAAAAGTAGTTTTATTATTTTATTATTTTTTAATCTTTTTACTTTTTTACTCCAAAAATTGTGAATAATACCCCATGGTTGACATCATCATCTTGAATCATATTGGTTCTAATAAAGTTTATTTTGGTTGTACATTTTTCTTAGGAGGTCCATTTTAGACCTCAAAATTCCCCTAATGAGGCAATCAACTAGGGCCAAAACCTCTCCAACTGAGAGGAAAATCCACTAGAATTCTTCTCTTCTTATAGAAGTGCATTTAACGAATTCCAAGACCTATGATCCTTGACCAAGAACCTCAAAGACCAAGTTAAATTTCCTTCTTGAATAACTTCCAACAACAAACTTTGACCTTCCAGTAACTTCTCCAACAAATTTGACCCCAACAACAATTTCTACAACTTCGACCTAGCAACTTCAATAACTTCGACCTTGATGCAACTTCAACAACTTTGACCTAATAGCTTCACAACTTCGACCTAGAAGCAACTTAACAGTTTCAACCTTGCAGCTTTACAACTTTGACCTTGTAGCTTCATAAGTTTGAACTTGCAGCTTCACAACTTTGATGTAGCTTCATAATTTTGTCTTGCTCAGTAACTATAAAAACCCTAACAAAAGAGAGAGAGAGGCCCAAAACTTTGAACTTGTTCTTCTCCTTCTTTTTTGTCCTTTCCTAGTTTTTATCTTGAGAAGATCGAACTTTCTTGAGAGTGTGTCTAAATGAGGTCGAGTTCCTTCTTATATATAGGATTTTGAGGGGTAGGAATTGTTATATTTAGGCCGACTTACCCCTTCATGTAGGTTGACTTGATATTTGTGCCATGACGTTGGAGGGTCTTTTGACTTTATTTTGACTCAATATGTAACATACCCAAATGGGTCTTCAATACATGACAATGACTCAATTGACTTAATTACAAACCTAGAACCACTCAATGGGTTATTGACCTAAAAATAAATTTGGGCCTTGAGCATGAAACCCATGCCTCAAGAACAATCAATAATAAATTTATTTTTCTCCTTTCATTAAATAAATAAAATCATGATTACATATGTCATTATGAAGACTGAACCTAGTTACATATTTCAACATGGATGGCACCTACTGCTTTGTAGCGTAGATGTAGAAGGAAACAAATGAGCTTGTAACCTCATTCGTCCCTCATTCCACTCATTGTGCCAACTATGGAGCGATTTCAAGCTAATTTTAGTAGGTTTATGGTATATTCTTCTAGTCATTTTCCTTTCACTCTCATAGTGGTTGTTGTTGTGTGGTTTGTAGTTCTCTCCAACAGAGCTAGGACCAATATTACCCTTGAGTGTGGGCTAGATAACCCCTTGTCATTCTCTAATAATGTTTTCATAGGTGAGAGTCTTAACCCATTGTCCATGACATCTATCTTCTCGCTTCTTTCTTAATGTTTCTCAAGGAAGTTTTACCCTAGGCTAGTTACTTTTGTTTACTCTGTAGTCTTCCACTCTTAGCTTGAGCAACAAGCTATGTTGCATTAATGAGAACAAACCTACAAGGTGTAGCTTGCTATCAGGATTGTGGACGAACGCAGGCCCAACTGCTAGTTGAAATCTCAACGGCTAGGTTTTGGGAACTAACCCTAAAACCCATTTAAGATGAACTGATCTAGGTGGAATGATATTTGACAGATGAACGATGCACCCTCACTGAATTTGAAGTGTTAGATGAAGTTGTAAAGTGGGTACTTGATTAGGTCACACGAGGGACATATACAACCAATATATGCATATTGTGGACATCTATTAGCACTTTAAATTCCTCCTTGGTAGGGTTCTCCTTGATAGAAATGCTACTAGAGAAGAAATGTTTCTCTCCCTAGATCACATGCAAAGGAAATTGGAAACCATGGGAAGAAGGCTTGGGCACATTGAAATACACATGGACCTCTCTCTAAAACCAAGCTACTCTCCTAGCAGCAACAGGTAGCCCATCCAAGTGGAAGACATAGACTATGATCACTCCTAATATTTTACTCTATTAGTTTGTTAGTTTTTATGCATCATTTTTATATGTCTCAGTTTAACACAGACCCTCGAGGACCAATTACTATTTTTAGACTTTTAAATTTAAGTGTCAAAGTCAGTGTTTGAACTAAAACTCTTTTGGAAAGTTTAAATTTTTATATTTGGTTGGGACTGTCCAATAATAAATCGTACCAATATTAAACTATCACCCACTATTAAGATACAATACGAATGAAGTTCGCTTGGGGTAGCTCAATTGGAAATTGTTGTGGAAATGAAGTCTCACTGAACCAGAAGTCTTGGGTTCAAACCTTGTGTTATCCCCCGATCAGGGTAAGAACTTGAACATGATGAAGATGTAGCCATATAATACAAATTTTAACTTTGCCAAAAAACAAACAAAATTGATAATTATAAAATAAATATATAGTATAACAAAGTTGATAGTTATGAAGTAACTATATTCTATAATAGAAATTTTGAAATCTTACGATTATAGTTGTAAAGTGAAATATTTCCTATAATAGAAATTTTAAAATCTTAGTACCATGGTTATTTATAATTATAAAGATTTTAAATTTTTTAAGACTATCATTATTATACCTACCGCTGGCAGGATATAACGTATTCCATTTTTCATTGACTTGTTATTAGTTTTTATTTAACTAAAAAAATTTAAAATCTATCCAAAGTTTAACATTATGAAATTAAATTTATTATTTTTAAATAAAATTTATTTCTATTTATCTCAAATATGATTGGTTGAAATGTCTCCCCTCTTATTGTGTAATGATGGCAAGAATTGACTCTTGTCTACTCTAATATTAATTACTATGTACTTGTTGAAGCCCCGAAAATTGTTGCGACAACATGGAGGAAAACCACCCAATCCGGACCTTGGTTAGTAGCACCTTTTCCATTTGGTGTAGTGGCTCCGACAGGGGATAATGGGACCAGTTTCCCAGAAGAGATTTTGATGGTGTTGATGGGGTGATATATGATGTAATGGGTGAACAATTAAGCTAAGTATAATCTAATATAAACTACTAAACGCATCCATATATCCTAGTTAAACACTATTTAAATATAAATATACTCGGGAATTAAATACAATATGCGATCTACAATGATGTCCTACAACAATTGGTAATATAGATCATTCAACTGCAACAAGAAATGAAATCGTTTAACAGTAATCGTTTTGGATAAATAGTTAGCCAAAACGATTGTGAAAGATATATCGCATATAAATCGTTCATGTATTCAGAATAAAGTCAAAGGAAACATGTTAGATCCCTATAATACTAGTGATTACCTCATTACTATTGTAGTTGTACCCCTTATTAATATTGTTGTGCCCCTATTGCCCCTATATTGTTATTATTGTGCCCCATAGAAACCCTCTATTGTTATTTTTGTGGCTTTATAGTATTATTGTTAGGTCGGCTGGGTTATATTGTGACTCCTTAGACTCCTATATATAGAAAGGAGGTTTTGTCATTTGAATCATCCAAGAATTGTTCATTTGTGTAATGTAAAGGAGGTTTCCCCCTCGAAGAGGCTGAATTCTAAGGCGTTGATCTCTCTTTTCTATCTTTTTATGAGCTGGTTTCATAACATTTGGTATCAGAGCTTTGGATTCTAGGGTTTCGCTACTCCAAACAGGTCATAGTGGAATTTTCGCTATAAATTTTTTTCTGCAATGTTTCAGAAGCTAAAAACAAAACCCATTTGAGAAGACATCGCGCTGAATCTTGGGTCAAAATTTCAGAGCTTTTAGCTCTATATTTGTGGAGATATGATTTGAGGAATTTGGTCTTTTTGCAGACTCCTGAATTACATTCCAAACAGGTGACCTGGGGAAAATCATCATAACTTTCTATTTGAGCATCGGATTAAAATTTCGTAAGAAGTTACAGAAAGAGAACGGACTGTAGTTTTCTTGTATATATTTTTCAGAGCCAAAGATCGAAACAGTGACTCGTGGCACGTCATACAAGTTCGCTCTACTGAACTAGTCTATAATCAGGTCACTGTGGGAGATTTGGCATAACTCTTCCGTGGAGAATCGAATTTGGATCAGATTGGTGGAATTTGAAAGAGGACACAGATGGCTATCGCAAGTTGCAATTTCAGAACTAGATGATTCGAAATTACAGAGATACATCAGATTCAATATCAAGCTCTTACAAAGTGAAAAAAAGTGTGTAGTTTTTTAAAATTTTTGCATAAGCTTGGTTTGAAAAATTAGTTTAAAGGAATTCAAAGGGCATAGTAAAGCATTATTATTAGTAATTTATGACCCGAGGGAAGAAAATGCAAACACCTAGTAGGCAACCTGAAAGCTCTAGCATGACTCATGAAGAAGAGGAAGAAATGCAACATGATATATCAAAATTATGAGACCAAGTGCAACAAGTGTCACTTGCACAAAAAGCAACAGAATCTAAGATGGATGGTTTAAAGAAAGATGTAGAAGATAAGATGGATGGTTTAAAGAAAGGCGTAGAAGCTAATATGGATTGTTTAAAGGCAAGCATGGAAGATTTGAAGACATGCATGGAAGATTTGAAGACATATTTGACAAAGTTTCTACAAGAAATGCTTACTAATGGTGAAAGGGTAGTAAAGGAAACTCATGATGAGAACAAAAGAAATGTTAATCATGATTTCACAGACTCCAATGTTGGATCGAAGACCCACCATATTCCAAAAATCGATATGAGGAAGTTTGATGGCAAGGATCCGGCAACATGGATATTACAGATGGAGCAATTTTTCAATCTCAATAATGTGCAAAACACACAAAAGGTACGTATTGCAACTTTATATTTGGAACCAAATAAGTTTGTATGGTATCAATGGCTTTGCTCTCGTAAACAAATTATCACTTGGGCAATTTTTACGGAAGAATTGACACCACATTATGAGGATACAAAAAGCAACACTTTTTTAGCCAAATGATAAGTCTCAAACAAAAGGATTCAATAATGGAGCACATTGAGGAGTTCCAAAAATTGAACATAAGGGTAAAAAATATTCCAGAGGAGCATAGGATTGATGTGTTCATAGGGACTTTAAAGGATAATATCCAACATGATGTTCGCCTTTGGGAACCTGATTCATTAGAGAAGGCATTCAGGTTAGTAAGAAAAATGGAAAGCAAAATTATGGCAACCAGGAAGCATACCACTCACAACTATAAGGATGGAAGTGTTGTTGCCCCTAGTCTTCCACATCCTATAAGGTTGACACCACAGCAATTGGAAGAAAAAAGAGCAAAAGGGCTTTGTTACAATTGTGATAGCAAATACACTAAAGGTCATAAGTGTGCTGAGAAGAAATTGTTCTACATAGATTGTGAAGAGGAAGAAGAAAAGGAGCAAGAAAGGTCAAAAGAGGAGGATATACTCCAGGAAAAAAGCCTAGATAAAGAAGAAATGAATCTGACCATATCTTGTAATGCATTGGCGGGAATTACCACTCCTCAAACCATCAAGATAGAAGGACAAATCAAGAAGAAAAAGGTAATAGTGTTGATTGATTCAGGAAGTACCCACAATTTTATTCATTGTAAGGTAGCAAAAGAATTGAATTGCTTCTTATATCCAGCACCAGAGTGTCAAGTGATGGTTGCAAATGGAGGAACAATAAATTGCTCTGGAAAGTGCCATAATATCAAGCTATCCATGGGAGAATATGTATTGACTATCCCAATGCTTTCCATTCCAATGGCTGGTGCTGATGTTGTACTAGGAGTCCAATGGCTACAATCCTTGGGTACAATATCTTTTAATTTTCAAGAACTTTTCATGAAATTTTATGTGGAAGGAAAGGAAGTTGAATTAAGGGGTATTGTAGGGAAGCCAGGAAAGATAATTAGCTCTAATGGTATGACAAAGCTTCTAAAAAAGGAACAAAGAGGTGTAATTGCACAATTATGTTCGCTAGATGTTTCCACATCGGAATCATATATTTCTCCAGATCTCCAAAAATTCTTGGACAATCATTCCAAGGTATTTGAGACTCCCAAAGGTCTCCCACCTATTCGTGATCATGATCATCCTATTCATCTGATTCCAGGAAGTGTTCCTCCAAACATCAGGCCGTACAGATATCCCTATGCCCAAAAGAGCGAAATTGAACGTATGGTTGCAGAAATGCTAGAGGCTGGTATAATTCAACCTAGTTAAAGTTCTTTCTCTGCTCCAGTAGTATTGGTGCACAAGAAGGATGGATCATGGCGCATGTGTCCGGATTATAGGGAGCTCAACAAGCTCACTATTAAAGATAAGTTTCCCATTCCTGTCATTGATGAATTACTGGATGAATTGCATGGATCAATTTACTTCACCAAGTTGGATCTTCTTTTAGGATATCATCAAATCAGAATGAAGACTGAAGACATTCCGAAAACAGCATTTAGAACTCATGAGGGTCATTATGAATTTTTGGTCATGCCTTTTGGCCTTACCAATGCACCTTCTACATTTCAAGGTTTGATGAATTCCATTTTCAAACCCTTCCTTAGAAAATTTGTGTTAGTATTTTTTGATGATATACTAATCTATAGCAAGTCTTGGAAGGATCATGTTGAACATGTTGACAGGGTGCTACAACTATTGGAGGAGAAACAATTATATGCAAAAAGATCCAAATGTTTCTTTGGAGTACAAGAGGTGGAATATCTGGGTCATATTGTATCTCATGAAGGAGTTAAGGTAGACCCTAGCAAAATTAAAGCCATTAAGGAATGGAAAATCCCCACATCCATAAAGCATCTACGAGGATTTCTCAGGTTGACAGGGTATTATCACAAGTTTGTTAAGAATTATGGGAGAATAGTAGCACCTCTAACAACATTATTGAATAAAGATGCATTTTCATGGACTCCAGAAGCAATAAAGGTCTTCGAACATCTTAAAAAGGCAATGTGCCAAGCACCGGTCTTAGCTACACTGGACTTCACAAAAACCTTTATTGTGGAATGTGATGCTTCAGGAAATGGAATTGGTGTTGTTTTAATGCAAGATGAAAGACCCATTGCTTTTGAAAGTCGTCCAATCAAGGGAAAGTTTTTACACAAAGCTATTTATGAGAAGGAAATGTTGGCAATACTACATGCACTTAAGAAATGGTGACCCTACCTAATGGGAAGACACTTCAACGTAAAAACGGATCATGATAGCCTTAAATACTTTTTAGAACAAAGATTATCCTCTGAAGAGCAATAAAAGTGGGTCACAAAGATGTTGGGTTATGACTTTGAAATCATCTACAAAAAAGGGAAGCAAAATGTGGTGGCAGATGCACTCTCAAGAAAGGATGAGGATGTGGAAGCATTGTTGTGCGCCATTTCTATTATCCAATCCAATTGGATAAACGAAGCAAGGGAGGAATGGAAGAATGATGAAGAAGTGTGGGCACTTATTCGAAAGTTACAACAAGATTCCAGTACATCTGATACATTTAGCTGGAAAAATGATTTGTTATGGTACAAAGATCGCTTATACCTCTGTAAGAATTCCCAACTCAAACAAAAGATTCTTATGGAATTGTACACTTCTCCCTTAGGAGGGAAATCAAGATTTTTAAAAACTTACCACAGGGTTAAGAAGGAATTTTTTTGGGATGGCCTTAAATCATATATTCAAAAGTTTGTGGCGGAATGTTTGGTTTGCCAACAAAATAAAGTTGAAACAATTAAGAAACCGGGTCTATTACAACCTTTATCCATTCCAAGCCAACGTTGGGAGGAGGTTTCAATGGATTTTATCACAAATTTACCCAAGTCTGAGGGAAATAATGTCATCATGGTGGTAGTTGACAGACTTACCAAGTATGCACACTTTTGTGCATTATCACATCCATTTAAAGCTAGTACAGTTTCTACTGCATTTATGGAAACAATTCAAAAGCTACATGGAAATCCAAAGATTTTTGTAAGTGACAGAGATCCCATCTTTACTGGAAATTTTTGGACAGAATTATTTTCTTGTCTTGGTACTCAGTTAGCTCATAGCTCATCTTATCATCCTCAATCTGATGGGCAAACTGAGATAGTAAACAAATGTCTGGAAGGATATCTTCGTTTCTTTGTCTCTGATAAATAGACACAATGGGTCAAATGGTTGCCTCTAGCTGAATGGTGGTATAATACATCCTTCCATACAACAACAAAAATTACCCCATTTATGGCACTTTATGGATATCAGCCACCATCCATCACATCATATTTAAGAGAAAATTCTAAGGTTCAAGCAGTGGAACATCACATCGAACATCAACAACAAGTCCTCCAACTCTTAAAGGATAACCTCGTGTTGGCACAGAATAGAATGAAACAACAGGTAGATCAACATCGCAGCGAAAGAAGTTTTGATGTAGGTGATTGGGTATTCTTACGGCTACAACCATATAAACAAATGTCCCTGAAGCAAGCTAAGAAGGATAATAAATTATCACCAAAGTATTATGGTTCGTACAAGGTGTTGCAAAAGATTGGTACTATGGCATACCAATTGGAGCTTCATGCAGCTTCTCGAGTGCACCCAGTTTTCCATGTTTCATGTTTAAAGAAGGTTATAGGCAACAAGCTCCCAGTTCAAACAATATTGCCAGAACTTGACGAGGAAGGAAAAATTATATTGGAACCTGAAGCAGTCACAGAGACAAGAACTAGACAGCTATGAAATCGATCAATTTTAGAGTATCTCATCAAGTGGAAGAACTTATCTGCTGAAGATTCCACATGGGAGGATGAGAATTTTATACAGAAGCATCCAAAACTACTCAAGCGTTTAGGACAACACTTTTTTGAAGGAGAGGGGCATGTTAGATCCCTATAATACTAGTGATTACCCCATTACTATTGTAGTTGTACCCCTTATTAATATTGTTGTGCCCCTATTGCCCCCATATTGTTATTATTGTGCCCCATAGAAACCCTCTATTGTTATTTTTGTGGCTTTATAGTATTATTGTTAGGTCAGCTAGGTTATATTGTGACTCCTTAGACTCCTATATATAGAAAGGAGGTTTTGTCATTTGAATCATCCAAGAATTGTTCATTTGTGTAATGTAAAGGAGGTTGCCCCCTCGAAGAGGCTGAATTCTAAGGCGTTGATCTCTCTTTTCTATCTTTTTATGAGCTGGTTTCATAACAAAACATCATACAAAAGTGCAATAATGCTAACTCTAATTTATAATTTCACACATAAAACAATTAACAGAAGAAGTATTGCTTGATACATAAATAAAACAAGATCATAAGATGAAAGTACCATATATGACGAGTCCTGCTCATGTGCTTCAGTGATATGGACCAACTTTCAATCAATCTAACATATTCAAAGAGTACAGAAGTGCATTTCAAGAGAGCATGCTAGATATTTAAGAGAAAATAGATCTCGTTCCATTCATTCCATCAGAACCTCCTCAAAAGTACAGAATTGCAATGTTTCGAAGAATGTTTCTGATAAAATTTCTAGACCCCTTTCTAAATGCATGATAGAGGTTTAAATACTAAACTATAGGTCCTAAAATAGATTATTACAAAAATAGCTGAGGAGGTTTAAACGACCTACCTCAGATTATGCAAAAATAAAACTAAAAATAAAAATAAACTAAGTGACTAACTCCTTTGCATTTGATCTTTGAGATCGCAAATATCTATCATAGGCTTGAGCTGTGTCAGTTGGCCGATCGCAGATTTCAACTGCCCTACAAATATAACATCTGTTAGCGCTAGCACCATTTTTTGCGTGGAATTTGTTAAGAATCTCAAGGTCATCCACTGGCTGTATGGTTTTACGAAGAACTGCTAGTATGCTTTCCAATTTAGCTTGCTCATCTATCTGATCACCTCCTCCTTTTCCTTTGCTTCATGCCTCCACTACTGCTCTAATTGTTTGACATTTGGAACAAATCCTGATATGCTTTCTATAACCAGGTTGGCACCATTCACATTTTCATTGATGTCTTCTATTATGCTGCTGCTGCGATTGTTGTTGCCATTTCCGCTTGCTTGAGCCAAGAATCCCAATCTATGAACAAGATGTATTTATGTGATTCCTCCAATTTTGGCAGATCAACCTTTCTCCCTTCTTCTAATTCTTGCCAAGTGATAAAGTCATAAATATTTTTATGGATTTCATCATACTCAAGTCTCATGTTGACAACTTGGCTTGTTAGCTTATCACTGATCTCGCAATAAGGACTTATTTGCGAGATTTTCTGGCAAAGAACTTCTTTCTGCTTTATTAGTTAGGAGTTAAGACTGAGTGATTCCTTTATGAACTCATCGATTTACGGATTTACTTTATACTTATCTGTCATAGCTTGTATCTGTGCATCTCTTTATGATAGGCTAGCCTAATGTTGTATTTTCATTTGTTCAAATTCTTGCTGGAGCTGGGCTACTTGTAATTCTACTTGTTGATTGGATTTCTCCTGAGCCAATTGTTGTTCCAATAGCAGAATTATTTGTTCCTTTTCTTTAAGCAGCATTTGGACCTCTGTTTCTTTTTCAATAGTTGTCATAGCATAGGCTCCTGTGAATTGTGACAATCTTGTGAGATTTTCTGATGGGTCCATGGGCAAGTCCTTCCATACAATGTCCATTGGTTCATTGTCAGGAGTCGTAATAGCTGCAACGTCTAACTTTATTTTCTTCCTCTATCTTTTGATGATAGCTTTGTGGGTAGGATTGTAAAATACATCCAGTGGAGGAATTTCCTCAATTCTCAAAATAATTTCTGAAGTGGGGGTGGCAGGAATGAGCTCAATATCCTCAGTGTCTACAGTTTTCTCCACTGTTGTTTCTTGAGTTGATTTTTGATGTGTTTTCTTAGGAGTCTGCATCTCAGATGTTTGTTCATCTATGTGAAGCTTCTTGTTGAAATATTCCCATTCCTTTTCCAAATCAATAACTGGTTTTTTTCTAACTGAGTGGATGTGGAGTGAACTTTTTCCTATTTCTTTGTTGTGGTTTGCTCGACTGTTTCCTCTACAGTTCCAGTTGTGTCCCTTTCAGATTCTTTATTTTTATTGCCTCCCACATTTTGAGACTAGTGCTCTGAGTGTTCTAACTCATGAGTAGATCTCTCTTTGGTTTATTCTTTGGAATTCTCTTTGGAGCTATCCTCCAAGCTTACATTGGGAGTTGGCTCCCTTATTGGTTCAATCTACAATAGGTCCAATGGGACCTTCAATAATCTCCTCTTTTTGTACACATGGAAAGCGTCAACATCATCTGAGGCAACAAGTAGTGATGCCATATGCGTCACTTCTGAAAATGTTTCTTTTTGTAAGAAGAGGTCATCAAAAGTGTCATCTTCATGGGTGAATGGTTTCACTTTCACCATAGTACTGAAGTCCTTAGCAGTGCCATTTGGGTCATACTGCCTTCCCGGGATTGTAGCTAATTTCAGAGACTTCATGATCTCTACTTCTTTGCATGCATGTCCAAAATCATGTAGCGCAAATGCACCACATTGCAATGGAAATGTAGGCCAAATGACCTTCTTCTTCTCTTTCAATACTTTTATCGACCCACCTTCCCCTGCCGTTTGGTAGGCTATCTCCCTGGCCATTAACTTATCGGAGACATAGTATGGGAGAACATGTGGTGAGGAAATTCTCCCAAATACTTTGATATAGGTAAATGTTTCCTCCCTAAACCATCTAGCCATAGGCAAGATATCTACTTCAGCTTCTTTTGAAAACCTAGGGGCGGTTGTGTTGTAGACTTGTTTATGGATGGGTAGCATAACTCCTTAAATTTTTTTATAAAAATGGGGGTGAAACTGATACTCCTACAAAATATTATGGTACACATGGATAGGAATCGGGTCATAAGCAGTCCACTAACATGCCATAATGGGAAATTTGGAACTAAAATAGATTACGTCCATTACAAAAGTGCTCATGAAAAATGGGGGATAAACCCTTAAAGAGGGACTTCTCATTCTCCTTTATTCCATAATGGATTTTGCCAAATTATCAGGCAAAATTTGAGCCTAATTCATAATCGTTGCGTTCACAATTGCATCTATTAATGGAATCCATTCTAGGGAAAATTTGGTGCTATCGGGTTTACCAAACAATCTACATAGCATGGCTGCTGCAAAACTATAAGGGGGAGAGATAGATGTCATAGAATACATACCCGTCTTATCCCATTTGAGCTTGCCTTCGCTTGCTATCCAAGTTCATGTGACGTCTGTTGGGTCTTCATTGTCCTTAGCGAATTGCTCGAGGAACTGTTTATTGTAGAGCTTCTGTGGCTCTGGTAAATGGTACATTAGTCATAGGCTTTCTGCTGAAAAAGATCCCATAACCTCTTGCCTGTGATTCTTGAATTCTCTGTCCGAGACATCCACCACATCAATTATCCACTTGACCATATTTTTATATGGGATTATCTTCGATCTTGCAGTGTAGGAATGAACATGTTGTCTCGAAGTAGGAGGCATCAGAGGAAACATGAGCATCGGTCATGGCCTTTGCTACCAGTGGCCTTGGTTTTTCCTCTTCTAACAAATCATACATGGCCTCCCAAGTTGAGGTTCCTCCATCTCTGCTGCATGTAGTATCAGAGAAAAGAGGGATCATTTCTGACTTTTCAGACGCAACTGCCTTTCCCCTCTTTTCCATTGCTTCTAATGAATCTTCGTACAGATTTTCTTGAAATGGAGCAGAGCAGAAGATATCAGATAGACACAAGAAAAAATGAAAATGAAGATGAATGATACAGATAACCTTAAAAAGGTGACAAGAAAGGAGTTTTAAATAAACGTAGATGAAAGGATATCGTATCATGTCGAGCCACTTTTTAACATAAATTCCATTAACCCATACTAAATATCCACTAATGGTTTGTTATCACTACCTTTATTGCTCATTAATGTTCCACATTGTAAAATGGGAAGAAAACTTTTAAGGTGGCGAGCTTTAATTTGCAAGAATGTTGATTTTGCGATTGCGATGCAATATCACAAATCACATTATCGCATATTTGATTGTGCACTTTCTTAGAGTTCCTTAGTTTCCTATAGGATACGAGATGCATTGTGTTCTTTATTGTTTAAAGTGTATCTTGTTTGATGGAATTTTCACCTTATAAAGCGTTTTTTTATTGCACGAAAGATTTAAGTGCTACTTTATGTGATAGGCTTTAATCGAGTTCAGGCTTTTATCGCATTTTGCAACATCGAGCGATTCGTAAGTTTTAAGACCTTTCTTAAGTGTTTCCGACACGATGCGATAAGGTTGACCGCCTCATCTCAATATCGCATTTCGCATGCTTCAACATGTTTCTTGAGAGCGCACCCTTTGTGAATGGAAATATGTGATACGAGCTTTTGTTTTAATAGGAAATGCCTTAGGCCTTAGTTTTAAATGAAAAAAGCCTAATGATATTTAGGTTAAGCACGGTGATTCCTTTTGATAGCTTTTCGCGTGTTTTTCTTGTTAACAAGGATTTTGACACACTTCATCAGCTGTATGCGAAAATGTGAGTATTGCTAGCTTTCAAAGGGTTTTGGCTTGATATCTTGCTTTATTCCAAAAATTTAAAAGAAAGTGTCTAAATACTAAATTTGTTTTTTGAAAGGATTTTATCAAGCGTCCCCACTTATTAATAGAATATTATATATTATATTAATAAATGGGGGGGGGTTGTTGAATAGCACAACAATTGGTGATTTGATGGAAGAACCAATTATCTCTGATTGTTTTTTGAAATTTCTACAAACTTCCAAAATAAAGGTAGTTCAGAAAATAAAAATACATGAAATATAAGATAAGTAACATTTATCTGAATAATGATAAAAAAAAAATCTACTTAATTATCATCCATATGATTATCCTCTTCAATATGAAAATTTCTTTGTCTACATCAGCCATTACTGGTTTTTAAAATAAAAACAAGGGACTCTCGCAAATTAGCTTTTAGATGTACTCAGTTGTCATAGGTAGAGCCTCTACTGCTAGCAGGCATCCATAGCCTCAACAGGGTTACCTTTTAACCAACAATGATTCAGTATCCCATCTAGGTAAGAGTGCAATTTTTAAAGATAAATTCAGATTCACATACTTACTTGCTTTCTCATTCTTTTCTAAACAATTCCTTTTTCTTAAAATTTTCATTTTTCTTCTTAAAGGTCATTGTCTTGGTTTGGTAGCCAAAATTGACAATGCCATTCACTAGTTGTAACTTTAACTGAACAAGTTGGCTCGTGATGAGACCCCTTGTCTTTTGATTAATCATAATCTCAAGCCATTACCCTGTTTTGGTATGTAGTATTGGTAATGTTAGCTTGTTACTTCCCTATGATCATGGTAAGTCAGCTCTTTATGAGACCTATTATCCTTTAAGTTTAAGCACATTTTACAATTACACTCTAAAAAGTGAAAGCTTACTAGATGGGGAGAATCATTGACTTCTTAAGATGTTCTGGATGACAATTATAGAGTTAAAGATGCTTCTCTGTAGAGAGTCCTTGCTTTGTTATAGATACTTTTCTTAATTGATGGTAGAACAAAGGTTCTTTTACAAAGTTGAGTTTTACCAAAGAATAACTAATTTTAGTTGAGGACAAGCAATTTCAGAGAGATAGAACTTAGCTTATGTTTCAAATGTAAAAATCAAATTTTCTTAATAATCTCTACTTATACAAGCGAAAAGTCAAAATATAAAAGAGATTATTATTATAAAGGCCAAAAGTAAATGCTATTGAACTTTTATTTTCCACGAAAGTAAAAACAATAATATATAATGAATAGACAAGATTATCTTCTATGAAAAATATTTCTTCAAGATCTACCCATTAACAGGCAGAGAATCTCTCTTACCTGATAGATCTTGTAATAAAAAGGTTGATGGGCCTATTTGTTCCACAATCTGAAACGGTCCAAGCCACATTCTTTGGAATTTGGTATGCTTACCTTTTTCCTCGTGTGATTTATCCCATTTCAATACCAAGTCTCCAAGCTGAAAGGATTTCAAACTTACAGAATTTGCATCAAAAGAAGATTTGACTAACTATTGATGATGTGCATGTGTGATTTTGGCCTTTTCCCTTTCTTCTTCGAGCTTAAGGATTTGTGATTGTCTCACTTGCATAGAAGAGGAAGGGGTTTCTTCAATAAATTGAACTAGGGCTAGAGAGGGAATAGCTACATTTGTAGGGAGGACAACTTCTTTCCCATAGACCAAATTAAAAGGAGAAGTGCCTATTGAGGCCTTCTGTGTTATTTGATCTACCCATAGAGAAAATATTAAATATTTGTGCCAGTTTTTCTGACTTTAATCAACGGTTCGTTTGATAATTCTTATGAGATTTTTGTTTGTAGATTTGGCCAAGCCATTTCCCTGAGGATAATAGTTAGCAGAGTATTTAAGTTTAAAACCTCTTTTAAGAGCAAATTCTGTCATAGCATTTCCTGTAAAATAAGATGCATTATCAAACATGAGAGAAGATGGCAAACCAAATTAGGTAATAATAAACTAATCAATAAATTCAATGATGTTTTCATAATTGGCTACCTTAATTGGAATTGCTTCCACCCACTTTGTGAATTAATCAATTGCTATAAGGATATATTTATGTTGTTTTGAAGAGTGAGGAATGATCTCAACTATTATATCCAGCCCCCATTGTTCAAATGGTTGTTCAGTGTTGACTGGTTGCAATGGTAATGTGGGTTTCCTCTGTCTCCCAGCAGTTGTTTGCAAAACTTTACATTTCCTTACATAATCGTGTGCATCTCTAAATAAGGTTGTCCAATAATAGCCAGCATGTAGGATTTTATGTGCGGTTGTGTCCCCTCTAAAATGTCCACTAGCTAGTCCATCATGGAGTTCCTACAAAACCTTTTCTGCCTCAAATTTTTCAAGACATCTAAGCAAAACAAAATCATAATTTATTATAAACAACACATTATTGATGATTTTATACTGTCTAGATTTTAACCTCAAAGCCCTTTTTCTTTTGTGACTTAGTTGCGTAAGGGCATATCCACTTTTCAAATAAAAAATGATATCAGCATATTTGGATTCAATGTCGTTGAGGCTTACCTCATATACTTGTATATCATCACCTAAATATTGTAGTGCTAGTAAGTTGGATGCTCCTGCTAACATTCTGTAAAAACCTTGACCTTTTACAATTTTGGCTGGTCTAATCTCAATGTCATATTCTTGCAGTGTTGTTACCCAATTTTCTCTTTTCTCACCTACATCTCTTTGTATTAATAGATTTCTCACTGCTGAGAATGAGACTAGTACCTTGGTGTGGGTTTTGAGGAGAAAGGGTCTGAAATGCTTTATTGATTTGAAAACAACGAAAGCTTGTTTTTCAACATCTTAATAGTTTAATTCAGCCCCCTGCAAATTGGAGCTAAAGAAAGAAATCGGTGCTTCGACTTTATCATCATTGACCTGTGTTAATATAGTTGCATATGATTTCTCGGAAGCAAAGGCATATGAAATGAAATGATTAGAAAAATTTGGGGTTGCTAGTGAGGGAGAATTCAAGATTGCTTGTTTAATTAGATCAAAGGTTTCATGCTCAATATGTCCCCATTTAAAAAGAGAAATTTTCTTAATCATAGATTGGAGAGGTAAAACAATTCATGAAAAGTCAGGGACAAATCTTTTGACAAAATTTATCTGACCTAGGAAAGATTGCATGGCTTTCTTGTTATGAGGTAAAGGGATTCCAGAAATTTCTCTTATCCTATCAGGATCAATGTGAATCCCTTCTTTGGATACAATAAATCCAAGGAGATTTCCTTCACTTAGAGCAAAGAAAGATTTCTTGGGATTGAGAGAAATTCCATACCTCTGACAATGCTCAAAGATTTGTTTTAAATCCTTCAAATGATTACCACGCCTTTTTTAGTATACAATTATATCATCTAAATAGATTACCACTGATTTATTAACCAAGCCTTTGAAAGCAATGTCCACGAATCTTTGAAATGTGGCACCAACATTGATTAACCCAAATGGCATCTTTTGATAGGCATAGGTGTCCCATTTGGTTCGAAAGGTAGTCTTTAGTGGTCATCTAGATGTACTAGAATCTGATTATAACCTGAGAATCCTTCTAGAAAAGACATTAGTTTTGAGCTTGCAACTGATTGCAGTATCTGTTCCAAAGGAGTTAATGGGAAATTTTCCTTCTGACAAGCTTTGTTAAGATTCCGAAAGTCTATACATATTCATCTATACATATTCATCTATCACTATTCTTTTTTCTAATAGGAACAAGGTTGGAAACCCACCTTGAGTGCCTCACAGGAAAGATAATTTTGGCTTTAAGCAGCTTATTCAATTCAGATTTGATCTGATTTTCTAAATTCGGATGGATTTTCCTTAGCTTTTGTTGCACATTTTTCTCATCAGATATCATGGGGATGGTATGCTGAATTATAGAAGTGTCGTATGTCTTAAGGTCTTCATAGTTCCAAGCAAAGACATTCTTGTATTTCTTCAACAAATGAATGAAGGATGATTTTTCATTAGGTGTAATACCAAGTCCTAGATTGATGTTCTGACGTTTAAGGTGAGTTCCAAGATTAACTAATTCAAACCTCAAAGTTGAACTTTGGAGTTTCAAATTAGTGGATTTTTTGAATCTGTCCTTGAGATCATATAAATCCTCCAACTTAACCACAAACTCAGGTATGGAATTCATAGTCTTTTCTTGCTTAAGCTGGGAGTCATGTTGATCTTCATCTATTATATGGTCGTCATAAGAGCCTTCAGATGTTAGAAAACTTATGATATCCGAATCATTATTAAAGACTCGCCAATTGGTGATATTGTCAGGAATAGAAGGCCTAAAAATCAATTCAATAGAAAAGCAATCGGGGCTATAATATTCTGGTGGAATGAGCTTGGATGCAACATTAGCCAACAAATCAACCCTTGCATTTTGGAGTCCTGGGATAGGGGAAATATTTAAACGTTGTAAAGTGAGAAGTGAGGTCCTAGACCAATGATTGATAATGTTCCAAATGTCCAGACAAATAGTTTATAGTATTTCTTACTTGTTTTATCACAATTTCTGAATCTCCAAACACTTGAAGGTGTTTAATATTAAGGTTGATAGCCTTATATATCCCTCGAACCAATGCTTCATATTTGGCAGTGTTGTTTGTGCATTCGAATTCAAGCCTACATGCTAGGATAATTTTTTCTCCCTTTGGGCTAACTAATATGCATCCTGCTCTGGCTCCATTGTTAGATTTGGATCCATCAAAAAATAATTTCCAAAATAATGAACTAACTACAGGTTTATTTACAAAATTTATACACTTAGAAGTATCTGTTTGAGAAAAAATTTCAACCTGCGACATAACAGAATTTTCCAAGAAGAGTGAAGTAATTGCATTAAAATTTCCCATAAATGATTCAACTGAATAGTTTCTTATGATATTGCTGCTATATGTGACTGGCTCATTCTCCCCCTTTAGTTCTGCAACAATATACTTTTGATGTTTTTCGCGGTCAACCCTTATTTGATTTGGCTTGCCATTATAGGGAAGCCGCATGTGGGACCAGTCAATTGCAAAATAGCCATGAAGCTTTTCTGACTAGTCTTTGCTAAGGATTAAACTATAGAACTTGGGATATAAGCCACAAGAATGTCAATGAATTGACACACTTTAGGGTTTGATGTGAGTCTGATAGTGACTTGATTGAGCTCTCCTATAACTTCGACTTGGGATTGGTCTAACTGCACAATGCGCATAGCAGATTTTTGGGGCTCAACATTAAATTTCGCACAAACTGTTCATGGTAGAATGTTAGATGAAGCTCCAGAATCAACTAAACACTTGTGTAGATTCTTGTTGAAAACTTCAAAATTCAAAAGGAATGGAGGAGTATGGGATTGGAATCTTCCTCCTATCAGAGCAATATCAGTAGGACCGATTCTATCTAATGAGGTATTAGGAGGCATTCCTATTTCTTGGGTAGCTTGCGAGATTACAACAACGGGAAGTGGAGAAGTAGGGACTGACTTTAGATCTTTGAGCAATAGCTTTTTTTGATGTTTCAACTTGCTAAGCTCATGAAAGGTAATGTTCACACTAGTCTTTTTCATGTCTTCCACTATGTTGTATTCCATTTCATCAGAGACTAACAAGGTTTTAGCTGAAGGTGAAGAATTGTTTTGAGAAGGAGCGGTTTGAGTGGATTTAGACAAAGATTTCTTACCTATTGTTTTGTCTTTGGTAGCTGGAGTTGATACCTTTTGCTTTGAATTTATTTGTGGAAAATCAACAGGGCTTCTACTCCTGGTTGTAGGAGGTATTGCTTCTTATGCTTCCTCGGGAAGGATAGAATCCCACATTCCTTGTAACTCGACTACTTCTTCATCATCTGTTTTCTCTTCAGCCATTGAGACTTCATCTTCCTCCACATCCGATTCAACATTTGATACGGTACTTGGAAGCTTAGTATCAACGGGGGGATTTCTTCTGTAAGGTCTGGAAGGTTCCTTAGAGGAAGTCTCTGCTACCTGTTTCTTGATATCAACCATTTCATTGGACATGGTTTTAAGGAATTTTTGTAGATCTTCAAGATCAAAAGGATCTTTAGGTGGTTTTTTCTTGGATTCGTCCCTAAAAGTTACTTTCTTGGATTTTCTTTCTTCTAATTCATTTTTCTTGTCTGAGGCTAGAATGCATTTTTCTACAGCTATGGTTTCTTTCATGTTTTCTGCCGAAGTTGGTTTGATAGCCCTATTGACAAAAATGGTTGTGTTTGAAGGAAGGGCAGAGATGTACCATTCATTTTGGACTTCATCGCTGGGCTTAGATGTTGTTAGGATCTTATTCAATAACTTGTTAAAATGTGAATTGAAGTCCTTAATTGGTTCTCTAGGTTCGAATTTCAAGTTGGAGAGATCATTGATAAGAGTATTTGTTGATCTGTCATCTCCAAAATTGGTTAGGAATTTCTCTTGAAAGGCATCCCAACTATTAATGGAACCCGATGGTAATGAAAAGTACCATGACCCTGCTGATCCTTGTAAGGTATAAGGGAATAATCTTACAACTGCATCTTCTTCAACTACTTCGTTTAGGTTTATGGACAACGTAGAATTTTTTATGTGTTCTTCGGCTGGTAAACCATCATCAGGATTGAACTTTGGTAACCACTTTTCTAGATGGGCTGGCAACGGATTTAAGGGTCCTGCCATTTGTACAGCTCCTGGATTTGTCCATGGCCTCTATGGGTTTTGAGCCATTGTAGGTATCCATGTAGAGGAAGATGTTATTGTATTTGAAGGTGATTGGGTAGAGGAGGCTTGTGCTCCAGTACCAGTGTAAACCATGATTTGGAGTTGTGAGGCAGATGTTTGATTTTGTGATGAAATGGATGGAATGAATGAGGATGTTTGAGGTGATGATGAGAGACCCTCACTATGGGATTCAAATTGTGTCTTCTTAGCTCTCTTATGGTTTGGTAGAGGGAATTCAAATGGGGGGATCCTAAACTTTTCACTCTATTCTCTGGTTAACCTTTGAGATGAGGGGAACTGAGAAGAAACACTAGCTTGAGATAACTTAGATTCTTCTTGAGATATTAAAATCCCCTGTATCTTATGGATCAAAGACTGGACTTCAAGGGTTTCTATAGAAGAAGATTGATATGAATTTTTTGAAATCACAGTAGTGGACTCTAAAGGGTTCTTTACAAATTCTCGCTTATTATTTGGAGATTTGGAATGCGATTGAGAAGTTGGAGGAGATGGTGAGGGAGTTTTACTCTTAGAATGTCCTGTTGATTTGAATTTACTTGCCATTCATAGTTAGGCCCTCCTAGCGCCAAAATGTTGAAGCCCCAAAAGTCCTTGCTACAACATGGGGGAAAACCACCCGGTCCGGACCTTGATTAGCAGCTCTTTTTCCGTTTGTTGTAGTGGCTCCGATTGGGGATAATGGGACTAGTTTCCCAGAAGAGATTTTGACGGTGTTGATGGGGTGATATATGATGTAACAGGCAAACGATTAAGCTAAGTGTAATCTAATCTAAACAACTAAACACATGCATATATCCTAGTTTAAACACTATTTAAATATAAATATACCCAGGAATTAAATACAATGTGTGATCTACAATGATGTCCTACAACAATTGGTAATATAGATCATTCAACTGCAATAAGAAATGAAATCGTTTAACAATAATCGTTTTGGATAAATAGTTAGCCAAAATGATTGTGAAAGATATATTGCATATAAATCGTTCATGTATTTAGAATAAAGTCAAAGGCAACATCATACAAAAGTGCAATAATACTAATTGTAATTTATAATTTCACACATAAAAACAATTAACAGAAAAAGTATTGCTTGATACATAAATAAAACAAGATCATAAGATAAAAGTACCATATATGATGAGTCTTTCTCATGTGCTTCAACAATATTGACCAACTTTCAATCAATCCAACATATTCTAAGAGTAAAAAAGTGCATTTTAGTAGAGCATGCTAGATATTTAAGAGAAAATAGATCATGTTCCATTCATTCCATCAGAACCTCCTCAAAAGTACAGAAGTGCAATGTTTTGAAGAATGTTTCTGATAAAATTTCTGGACCCCTCTCTAAATGCATGAGAGGGGTTTAAATACTAAACTATAGGTCCTAAAATAGATTATTACAAAAATAGCTGAGGAGGTTTAAACGACCTACCTCAGATTATGTGAAAATAAAACTAAAAATAAAAATAAACTAAGTGACTAACTCCTTTGCATTTGATCTTTGAGATCGCAAATATCTGTCATAGGCTTGAGCTGTGTTGGTTGGCCAATTGCAGATTTCAACTGCCCAACAAATATAGCGTCTGTTAGCGCTGGCACCATTTTTTGTGTGGAAGTTGTTAAGCATCTCAAGGAAATACACTGACTGTATGGTTTTACCAAGAACTGCCAGTATGCTTCCTAGTTTAGCTTGCTCATCTGTGTGATCACCTCCTCCTTTTCCTTCGCTGCCTGCCTCCATTGTTGCTATAATTGTTTGACATTTGGAATAAATCTAGGTATGCTTTTTTTAACCAGGTTGGCGCCATGCAAATTTTATTTGATGGCTTCTATTATGCTGCTTGTTGCCGTTGCTGCGATTATTGTTGCCATTTCCACTTGCTCGAGCCGAGAATCTCATTATGTGAACAAGATGTATTTATGTGATTCCTCCAGTTTTGGAAGATCAACCTTTCTCCCTTCTTATGATTCTTTCTAGGTGATAAAGTCAGAAATCATTTTATGTATTTCGTCATACTCAAGTCTCATGTCAACAACTTGGCTTGTTAGTTTATCACTGATCTCACAATAAGGACTTATTTGCGAGAATTTTTGGCAAAGAACTTCCTTTTGATTTATTAGTTGAGAGTGAAGACTGAGTGCTTCCTTTATGAACTCATCGATTTGTGGATTGTATTTATACTTATCTGTCATAGCTTGTATCCGCACATCTCTTTCTGCTAGGCTGGCCTGATGTTGTATTTGCATCTGTTCAAATTCTTGCTGGAGCTAGGCTACTTGTAATTCTGCTTGTTGATTGGATTTCTCCTGAGCCAATTGTTGTTCCAATAACAAAATTCTTTGTTCCTTTTCTTTAAGCAGCATTTGGACCTCTATCACTTTGTCAATAGTTTCTGTAGCATAGGCTCCTGCGAATTGCGACAATCTTGTGAGATTTTCTAATGGGTCCATGGGTGAGTCCTTCCATACAATGTCCATTGGTTCATTGTCAAGAGTCGTAATAGTTGCATCATCTAACTTTCTTTTCTTCCTTTGTCTTTTGACAACTGCTTTGTGGGTAGAACTGTAAAATACATTCAGTGGAGGAATTCCTTCAATTCTCAAAATAATTTCTAAAGTGGGGGTGGCAGGAATGAGCTTAATATCCTGAGTACCTACAGTTTTCTCCACTGTTGTTTCTTGAGTTGATTTGTGTTGTGTTTTCTTAGGAGTCTGTATCTCATATGTTTGTTCATTTGTGTGAAGCTTCTTGTTGAAATGTTCCCATTCCTTTTCCAAATCAATAACTAGGGTTTTTGCTAACTGAGTGGATGTGGAGTGAACTTCTACCTATTTCTTTGTTGTGGTTTACTCAACTATTTCCTCTATAGTTCCAACTGTGTCCCTTTCAGACTCTTTATTTTTATTGCCTCCTCCATTTTGAGACTAGTGCTCCAAGTGTTCTAACTCATGAGTATATCTCTCTTGGGTTTCTTCTTCGGAATTATCTTTGGAGCTATCCTCCAAGCTTACACTGGGAGTTGGCTCCCTTATTGGTTCAATCTGCAATAGGTCCAATGGGACCTTCAATAATCTCCTCTTTCTGTACACATGGAAAGCTTCAACATCATCTGGGGAAAAATTAGTGATGCCATATGTGTCACTTCTGAAAATGTTTCTTTTTGTAAGAAGAGGTCATCAAAAGCGTCTGCTTCATGGGTGAATGGTTTCACGTTCACCATAGTACTGAAGTCCTTAGCAGTGCCATTTGGGTCATACCGCCTTCCTAGGATTGTAGCTAATTTCAGAGACTTCATGATCTCTACTTCTTTGCATGCATGTCCAAAATCATGTAGCGCAAATGCACCACATTGCAACAAAAATGTAGGCCAAATGGCCTTCTTCTGCTCTTTCAATCCTTTGCTCAACCCACCTTCCCCTGTTGTTTGGTAGGCTATCTCCATGGCCATTAACTTGTTGGAGACATAGTATGGGAGAACATGCGGTGAAGCAATGCTCCCAAATACTCTGATATAGGTAAATGTTTCCTCCCCAAACCATCTGGCTACAGGCAAGATATCTACTTCAGCTTCTTTTGAAAACCTAGGGGCGGTTGTGTTGTAGACTTGTTTATGGATGGGTAGCATAACTCCTTGACAAATATTATAAAAATGGGGGTGAAATTGAGACTCCCACAAAATCTTATGGTACACATGGATAGGAAGCGGGTCATAAGCAGTCCACTTCCATCCCATAATGGGAAATTTGGAATTAAAATAGCTTGCGTCCATTACAAAAACACTCATGAAAAATGGGGGATAAACCCTTAAAGAGGGACTTCTCTTTCTCCTGTATTCCATAATGGATTTTGCCAAATTATCAAACAAAATTTGAGCCAAATTCATTATCATTGCGTTCACAGCTGCATCTATTAATGGAATCCATTCCGGGGAAAATTGGGTGCTATCGGGTTTACCGAACAATCTACATAGCATGGCTGCTACAAAACTATAAGGGGGAGAGATAGATGTCGTATAATACATACCCGTCTTATCCCATTTGACTTTTCCTTCGCTTGCTGTCTAGGTTCACGTGACATCTGCCGGGTCTTCATTCTCCTTAGTGAATTGCTCGAGGAACTGTTTATTGTAAAGCTTCTGTGGCTCTGGTAAATGGTACATTAGACGTAGGTTTTCTACTAAAAAAGATCCCGTAACCTCTTGCCTGTGATTCTTGAATTCTCGGTCCAAGACGTCCACCACATCAATTATCCACTTGACCATATTTGTGTATGGGATTATCTTCGGTCTTGCAGTAATGTGGTGTAGGAATGAACACGATGTCTCAAAGTAGGAGACGTTAGAGGAAACATGAGCATCGGTCGTGGACTTTGCTACCAGTGGCCTTGGTTTTTACTTTTCTAACAAATCATACATGGCCTTCCAAGTTGAGGTTCCTCCATCTCTGTTGCATATAGTATCAGAGAAAGGAGGGATCATTTTTTACTTTTCAGACACAACTGCCTTTCCCCTCTTTGCCATTGCTTCTGATGAATCTTCTTGTGGATTTTTTCCTGAAATGGAGCAGAGTGGAAGATGTCAGATAAACACAAGGAAAAATGAAAATGAGGATGAATGATATAGATAACCTTGAAAAGGGTACAAGAAAGGAATTTTAAATTAATGCGGATGAAAAGATATCGTATCACGTCGAGCCGCTTTTCAACATAAATGCCATTAACCTATACTAAATATCCACTAATGGTTTGTTATCACTACCTTTATTGCTCATTAATGTTCCGCATCATAAAATGGGAAGAAAAATTTTAAGGTGGCGAGCTTTAATTTGCGAGAATGTCGATTTTGTGATTGCGATGCAATATCACAAATCACATTATCGCATATTTGATTGTGCACTTTCTTAGAGTTTCTTAGTTTCCTGCGGGATGCGAGATGCGATGTGTTCTTTATTGTTTAAAGCGTAGCTTGTTTGATGGAATTTTCACCTTATAAAGCATTTTTTATTGCGCGACGGATTTAAGTGCTACTTTATGTCATAGGCTTTAATCGGGTTCGGGCTCTTATCACATTTCGCAACATCACGCGATTCGTAAGTTTTAAGACCTTTCTTAAGTGTTTCCGACGTGATGCGATAAGGTTGACCGCCTCATCGTAATATCGCATTTTGCATGTTTCAACATGTTTTGTGAGAGTGCGCCCTTTTTGAATGGTGATATGTGATACAGACTTTTGTTTTAATAGGAAATGCCTTAGGCCTTAGCTTTAAATGAAAACGCCTAATGATATTTAGGTTAAGCACTGCAATTCCTTTTTATCGCTTTTCGCGTGTTTTGCTTGTTAACAAGGCTTTTGACACACTTGGTCCAATGGTAAGCGAAAAGGCGAGTATTGCTATCTTTCACAGGGTTTTGGCTTGATATTTTGCTTTATTTCGAAAATTTAAAAGAAAGTGTCTATATGTTAAATTTGTTTTTTGAAGGATTTTATCAAGGGTCCCCACTTATTAATAGAATATTAGCTATTATATTAATAAATGGGGGCGGGAGGGGGGGGGGGTGTTGTTGAATAGCACAACAATACTATATCACTAATTACTATGTACAATAAATATAAATAATTTTTTTTTTTTGTTAAGCTTGGCATGACTCTCTCATTTTTCGATTTTACATGTCCATTATTCACCCCGCAACAGGGGAGGGTAGTACAAGATTCGAACCCAAGACCTCTGGTTTGGTAAGACTTCATTCCACAGCCATTGCCATTTGAGCTACCCCAAGTGGACAACAAATATAAATAATTTGAAAAATAACATTATATATTAATTACTATGTACCATAAACACAAATGGTTTGTAATTAAATTCAAAAATTCCATTTTTTTATTGGTGTAAAGTATTGAATAAACAATTTGTATGGGTTTTATTTTTTAATTTACAAAAAAATAATTTAAAAATAATAAATTTGAAAAAAATATGTAAAAATAACATTTGTACAATTTGTATAATTCTCATTATATCAATTTATACTCTAATGACGTGACATGTGTACTATAATATAAGCATTATAAAAAAATTGTCATTATTTAATATTAAATAAATAACCATTAACTTATTATCATTCTCTTCAATGTCAATGACATATATATAACCTTTATCTACCAAAAATATGTTTAATTATATTAAAAAATTAATAAAAGAAATTAAACAAATATTCATATAACTTATTTTACAATTTTAATATTTTACAATTTTAATATTGTTTGGAGTATATATAAAATATCATAATATACAACTTTGTTTATATCAAGAAATTTAACAAGTTTCTTGATACCTATGCTTTTGAAATCTTAAAAAAAATTATGTTTACGTAATTTTAATGGGCAAATTTTCTCAATGGATAACTTATGATAATAGTGTAAACTGCTTTGGATTATGTTTACGTAATTTTAATGGGCAGGTTTTCTCTAGGGATGACTTATGATAATATAATATAAAATGTTTTGGAGATAAAATTTAAAATAAAATACATATTTGTAACGGGTAAGTTTTCTTGTTCAATGGATATAGCATAGTTAAAAAGTTACATTTACTAGTAATTTTGATGGCCAAAGTTTTCTATGTTAAATGGATAACTAATGATAGTTTAAAATGTTTTGGCTATAAAATTTAAAAGGTTTAAAATGGATATTTGTAATGGGCAAGTTAGTTTTGTTTCGTTTTTTTGTGCGTCAAATCGATATTATTTTAAATGTTTTGGATATATAATTTTATGAAATTGAAAATGTTTTATTAATTGTGGTTTTTGTTTTTAATTTTTTAAGTTAGTATTTAAATATTTTTATTGTTAAAATTTTAAAAATATAAAAATTGGTTAGTATTTTTTTCGAAAAGAAAAAATATATTTTTTCTATTTTTAGAATATAAATAAAAATTACTTTTCTTTTTCTTTTTCTTTTTTTTTTGGCTATATTGTAGTTTACTTGATTATTAATAAATATTTTTTTTTAACATCTAAAAGATATTTTAGTCATACATAAAGAAGAAAGACTAATTTATCATGGAAAAGGAAAGATTAAAGAGATTAAATGAAAATACTAATGATAAAATAACATTATAAAATTCTAAAAATGTACAAATGCTAACATCCAAAAGTAAAGCTTAATGTAATAGTGAAAGATCTAAAGATCGTTATTGTAATTGTTATATCTTTCTTTTCCATGATTCCAACTGAAGGATTCTAAGATCCACCTTTCTATTGAAACAATCCACTATTATTTTGGAATCACCAATGAGTTTGAAAAACTTCACCTGCTTCCACAAGGCGAACCTCAAAGCACACGACAAAGCAATCAACTGAACAACAAAGTTCATACCATTTCTAATGCCCAACTTACATTTTAGAACCACATTCCGAGGAAATAGAATGACAACGCCAACCCCACAATTCTCCTTTTAACACACACCATCAAAAAAAGCCCATGCATTTCCTTTAGATAACACCAACCCCTTTATGATTCTTCTCTTCTTCGATTTCAAGGGCTTGACTTGTTCTAAAAAAGCAACTCTAAAATTATGTGCAATTACTATTGAGCAAACAACATCATTATGAAAAAGAACTCTGTTTCTTCCTAACCAAATGCCCCACATCACAAACACCAAAAGAAATTAAAAAATAACACACTAAATCTATGAACCTAAACCCATAAAAAATTTTCATAATAACTTAATATCTAGGGAATTGAACCAATAACTTCACTTCTAAAAGTGCTTTAAAAACGCACCCAATTACCATCTATCTAAGATCCCATAGACTAAAAAATGAAAAAATAAATTAATTAATTAATTAAAAATATTAATTTAAATTAAAAAAAAAACATTATTGTTAATTAAGATAAATGATTTTAAACAAAGTTCGAGCATTGTTCTTAATTCGGAATTTATTAAGTTGAACCTGCAAAAACTAAAATATAATAGAGAGATTATACATTTAAGAGATTTAAAGAATTCGTTAAGACATCGAATGGCGTGTTGAACTTGATTTTAATTCGGAGAAATTATTTTACGCGTTGTTCTTAATTCGGGATTTATTAAGTTGAACCTGCAAGAACTTTAAATATAAGAGAGATATTATAAATTTAAGAGATTTAAAGAATTCGTTAAGACATCGAATGGTGTGTTAGCCTCGGTTAAATTGTGGAGTTTTAAATAAACAATAATTATAATTTTTTGAAATTGAGAATTTTGTGGAATTTAAAAAAATTATTTTTATTGATTGATTTTGGGCAATGATGTATCTTTACTATTTATTCTTAAAGATTGTATGATTGTATGATTTTTTCACCTTGTCTTGAGGATGAACCACATTAATTGGTTTGAAACGTCAGCGAAATTTTAATTATGTAATTAATTCAAAAGACATATATATCTACAATATAGATCACAAAAGTCTCAGATCTAAAACTATTTTTTCATAAATTTAATCAACTTCTCAAAACAACTTAAAAAACATCGTGGTATTTATTGTAGACATCTTCAAACCCATAATCCTTAATCATGAGTAGTTTGTTACACTATGAAAGATTAACTTTCCATGGTTTAAGATACAATTGTACTCATCGTGGACATGTTCAAATCCTTAGGAACACCTTTTATTATTATGCTTTATCCATGTCTACAATCCACATGGGATTGTTTAGAGTTTTCATATTGGCATTAGAGTTTTAAGAAGTATTATTGTTTTTTTCATATTAAAGTTGAGATGAGATTTGATTAGCGAGAAAAATAGAATATATTATTATTTAGTTAATAATTATAATTATAAAAATTAATTAAATTATAATTTTATTTTGAATTATTATTAATTATAAAAAATTTAATATAAAAGTTAAATATATATATATCTAGAAAAATATATAATAAAAAAATATAGAAAAGTAACAATAAAAGTTTAATAACACTTATAAATATGATATTTTTTTAATTGAATTGAAAAGTAAAAAAGATTTAACTATCTTTGAGATCAATCTCAACCCTCTATCTTGACTACTATTAAAAATATTCCATAGATATTTGGTGAAGGATAAATCCCTAGCTTTCACTTAATAATTAAATTAAAATTCTAACAACACTTTTATAAAATAATAAACAACTTTTTCATGTTTTTCCTCTTTTTGGTGTTTATTATTGTGTAAATTTTTCCATATAACTCATTATATTATTAAAAATTTGAAATAATAATGAACACCTTATTATAAAAAAAATTGAAATAATAACCAACATAAATCCATGTGGATCTAACATGAGCCAAGAGGGATGAAATTTCTTCATGTGCAAAATTTTTTAGAGTGCAATTTTTCATTGTTTACATTGTATTTTTGAATGCTAACTTATCTTTTCATGATATATATATATATATATATATATATATATATATATATATATATATATAATTTTTTAAATGATATATAATATGTATACAGTTGACATTAAAATATTTTACATAACATGTATATCCATACATTTTATGAACGCAGATTTAAATGATTTTTTTATTATTATTATATTTTAAAATATATGTAAATATTAATTCATATTAAAATATTTTGTTGATAACCCAATATTTTTTATGTATAAAATTAAATTATTTTATTTTAACAAATTTTATTCTATATATAGATATACATGAAGTTTATATCAACATTAATTAGTTAACATAGATCTTCAAATAGTTTATTTAAATCTACCATTGAAATATTTTTGAAAATTATAAGGTTTATTTTATTTTAACAAATTTTATTCTATATATAGATATATATGAAGTTTATATCAACATAAATTAGTTAACATAGATCTTCAAATAGTTTATTTAAATCTACCATTGAAATATTTTTGAAAATTATAAGGTTTAAACATCTTACTCACATTTTTTTTTTTACTTCTACTTACTTTAAAACATATTCAATTATTATTATTATTATAGCAGATATTATTTTTCTTTTTTATTTAGAGAATACTTTATTTTTATTATTTTAAAAAGTCACGTGTCAATTCAAGGGATGGATGAATGGACAAACTTACACATCCCTTCATACTGACCTACAGAATGAGTTTCTCGGTTCAATAACCACCTTAAAATATAATATGAAAAGAGAACCATTTAATATCTGTTTTGCTAAAAAAAATCTTAAAAATATAATTGTAGCCTCGAGCACTATATAAGTTAATTTGTTCACAAGAAATTTCAAAGAAAACACCTTTAACCTCATCTTCTTTTAGCATATTTGATACTTAGAAACCACCTAAATTTCACAATTATGGTTAAGAATCAGTTTCTCGGTTCAATGACCACCTTAAAATATAATATGAAAAGGGAACCATTTAATATCTGTTTTGCTTAAAAAAAAAAAAAATCTTAAAAATATAATTGTAGCCTCGAGCACTATATAAGTTAATTTGTTCACAAGAAATTTCAAAGAAAACACCTTTAACCTCATCTTCTTTTAGCATATTTGATACTTAGAAACCACCTAAATTTCACAACTATGGTTAAGAATCAATTGACTCTGAAGATGAACTTACAACCATTAAAAGCTTAATTTCCCTTCAATTGTAGATATTATTCTCATTAAATACTAATTTTAAATGATAGACACAATCTCCCTACTATTGTAGAAATTATTTTTGTTATTCAATGTTTAATGTGCTCATCATTAAATTTTATTATATTATATATCAGATTATTCTTATTGATAAATATTTGTGTCAATTATTAATATTTATTATATTGTATATCTTTTAATTAAATATTAATTAGATATCATTCTTGTTTATCAATAATTTTGTGTTAATTTTTGTTGGGTGATGAACCCAAATAATGCATAGGACTTAGGTATTAACATCCCTTTCAAGTGAAAGTTATGATACATATGCGTGTTAGACAAGCAAAGCTAAGAGGCTTGCAAGAGAACATTTTTGATGTAGCCGAGGTTATAACACTAATGGAAATGACATTTGCATGTATTTTCTAGAACTAGGAGATGGGAGTTTGGTCTATAGAAGGAATTGCTTGCTCCAGAACTATGAATGGCCTCACTAGAGAGAAGTTCCTAGATAAGTGGGGGTGCTCACTCACGGATGAAAAGCAGAAGAACGAAGGAGTATAGTCTTCATTCGTAGCCCAAAATGTAATCTAGGACCTAGGCTCGAACTGCTCTTTGGATTCGGTTCTATCAATGAGCCTAGTTCATAGCACATAAAACTTCGACGAGGGGCTTTGTGGTGTAGAGGGTGACAGAGCGGGGGCTTGTGCTTTTTCTCAAGTAATTCAACTCCTTTTGTCTTCTTTGGAGGTTAACGTGTGGAATGCTCAGTTATTGTGGTCCAATTGGTAGTTAGAGGAGTTGAAAAAGGGGTCATTTTTCTTCTTTGGGTGGCCCTGGAGGGGTTTCTCCCTCTTCTTCTTTTGTATTTGTCTCAGGTGGCCTCGTAGTTCCTTTTACCCAATGGGGAGTTAGGTGCTGGTGACCTTAAGGGCTCTGAAGAGTAAGAGGATTCTATGTAGAAGGGTTGGGGGTCACCTTGAGAGGCACACTCTTGTATAGGTATAATGTTGTATATATGTGGAGGCCTTAATTAGGGTCAACCTGACTACACTGTGTTGCATTTTTAGAGGAGGGGGTATTGAACAGTCTCGACCTTGGTCAATTCGGGTGCCAATTGTAGCAATTTGTATTACCTTTGTGAGATGAGAGAGGGTTATTGATAGTTCTTTGATTGCCTTGCAGAGCTGGTGTGGGGAGGCATAATACTTTCCTCTTACAAACGGGTTGTGCATGTGTGACGAGAGTGTAGACAGTGTTGTTGTTATCTGGCCATTTGTCTTAGGGTTGCAAAGTTATGGGCGAGACCTAACCATGCAATGCCAAAGAGATAAGCCTCGACGTGGTGGGGGTTGTTGATTTTGGGTAGCATCGGACGTGCTCTAGCCATGAAAATTGGTGGAGAGGCTAAGGCACATGAGATATCCAATACCCAGAAAGGGTTTGGGTAGATTCTAAATAGTTTGGGAGATATTAAAATAATTAATATTTTTAATGGAGTACCTAAGTCTAAACTTAGGGAAAATAAAATATTAATGTGAATTAATATAAAACTATGTTAGAATGGTCCAAAATTCATGGATCAAGCCAGATCTAATCTTAGCCGTTGATTAGGGACTTAATCTCGGCCGTTGATTTGTCAACGAGAAAAGTATAAGAGGAGGCTTGAGGGTCACTTGGAGAACACACCAAGAGATCAAGATTTCGACTTTCTGGGGCTGGGTTTGCTGAGAAAGTTGAGAGAGTGATTAGAGTTGCAGCTGAGGGGCAATGAATACAGAAGCAGAGAGAGGGATGCAGAAGTAGCCAAGGGTTCACGCAGAGCCAGCCAAGGCTCACACAGAGGTAGCCAGGAGCTGCGCAGTGCCTCAGAGGGCCAGCGTGGGTGACGCAGAGGGCCAGAGGGTTGACGCAGTGCCTCCAGAGGTTAACACAGGCCATGCCAAAGTGGCGTTGGGCTAACATTGGGCCAGAGAAAGGTTGACACAGTCCTTAGGGGTTGACAGTGGGGTTTCGTGGGGCATATTAGAGCTGTGGAGCTGTTGAAGTGTTTATCCGGGGTTTTAGCTAGAATATCTACTTCCAAGTAGAGAGGTACTACTGCCGAGATTTTTTCTCTATTGGGTGAGTTGAATTTGGCACTCAGATTGTATTTTGAAACTGCTTAATAAATCAAACCCTTAGATAGTTGCACCAGTTTTCCCGCATTAGGTTTTTCCGGGGACATTAGTCCAAAAACAATGGTGTCACTTGTGTGCTTGTTTCTATTTCCTTAAGTTGATGATCTGTAATGGGTCAAGCATGTACTTGTATTTATTTCCAGTATTTACATGGTAAATAACTTGTTAATTAATAGAACAAGTAGGTAGGAATAAATCATTAAAGTGCATGAAGGGTTTCTAACGTGTCAGACTTAGAAATTCCAACATGGTATCAGAGCGTGGTTGCAGATCATAGGAGAACTGAGGACATCAGCCGAACAGAGCAGCAGCAGCAGAAAACAGTTGTCCCGAGTGACAGAAGTTGTTCCTAGTAGAGTAGCAGCAAGGAAGGGGTGACACAGTGCCTGCATCATCAAGATTGAGCCAGGGAGAGGCAGCGCATAAGCTAAGGGAGGCAAAGGCAGGCTCACGTAGAGCCATGCAGAGGCCAGGAGGGCTGATGTAGTTGGCTAAGGAGGCTGATTTGCCGGTGCTCGGATTGCGCAAAACCTAAGAAATCTAACCTTAAGGTTTTTGGGGTTTAGGAGGTTGTGGGTAAGTTGCATAGTGGAGCTGGTGGGGTACTGTAGTCAGAACAATACTTAACAGGGCAAGGCCAAGGTAGAGGGAGTTGCTACCGAAGTGGAGTTCTAGCCAAGGAATCCATATCAATGTTGCAGTTGCATAGATGATTGGAGAGGGGCATCTCGACATTGGTAGAAGGGTTTCCAGGAGGGAAATAAAGGCTCAGAGGAGTCATACCGAGAACTTCCAGGAGGGAAGTAGAGAAGCATCGAAATGGCACTACACAGAGTAAGAGACCAGGATAGATTGGACGAAGCCTCAAACTTCGTATTCTGGAAGGCCAAAATCTTATCCGTACTAAACAAGAATTGTGTCAAGAACTTTGCCTTGAGGATGATAACTATCCCAGTTGACCCGACTAATAACAACAGGTACGAGGATGCAATGGCAAGGGCTAATAGTATAATCCTTGATAGGATCAAGGATCATATATTACCACATATTTCCGAGAAGAACACGGCATAGGAGATGTGGGAGGCCCTGACCAAGTTGTATCAACATACTTCTGTGAAGAGGAAGATGCTACTAGAAAATCAGTTGCAATCATACCAGATGCAGAAGGGAGAACAGATCAAACCATTCCTCGGTCAATTGAAGGAGATCCGAGATCAGTTGAATTCCATAGGGGAAATGCCGAATCCATAATTGATGGTGAGAACAGCCCTGAACACGGGCTTAGAAGACTGGGAGGTGTTTGTCCAGAGCATACTGGACAGGGCAACCCTTCCATATTGGGAGGAAATGTGGGCTGCTCTTCGCCAAGAAGAGATCAGAGGGCCGAGCAAGGTGGGAAGCAACGACAAGGGGATCATAATCAAGAAGGAGGAGGAAGAGGATGTTGCCCTAGCATCCGAGGGAAATCAGGAGAAACGGAAGAAGAAGGGCCTCTCCAAGGTCAAATGCTTCCACTGTGGGGAGCTGGGTCATTATGCGACCCAGTGTCCAAGGAAGAAGAGTAAGGGAGAGGCCTCTGAGACTAACGCAGCGCCAGCAAGGGAAGAGAAGGAAGTGGAGACAGACGATGATTGTGCCACGAGTGCTCATGTGCCACTTCAGAAGGAGTGGGGAGACATCGAGCTGTAGTCAGGAGGACTAAATGCGATGAGGGGTAGGATCCTCGAGGTACCCAACCTCTTGGATTAGACCTTGCTACGGGATCCCCAAAGAGGAGTAGCAGTACTGGAAATTTCAGGAGAGATGGATGCAGATGGAGCGACAGAGGGAGCTACAATGCAGGATTCCTAGGATAGTGCGAGGCTAGCAGGCTGCAATAGTGCGAGAGGCATGGGAGTGTTACACCAGTGCAGGATGGCACAGAGAGGTGTGAAATGGTGTGAGATGCATGGAGTTGTTGTAGTAGAGTAGAGGTCAGAGAGGGAGCACTTGTGAGTGACAGAGGGAGCTTCAGCATCAGGGGTGTTTCTAGCCTGACGGAGATGTCAGAGTTGGGATATCAATTACTTACTTCTCAATAACTGAGTTTTAGTGTAGCAGTTAGCAGTGGTAGTGCTATGGGCCTCACGATGCAACATGATGAGAGGGGTTGCGATGCAGATGTAGCAGTGGCAGTGGTAGGGCCATGGGTAGAGTAGCACGGATGCAAAGCGAGTTGTAGTACGAATGCAGCAGTGGTAGTGGCAGGGACATGGGTAGCAGTACATGATGCAGCAGTGTAGAGGATGTTGGGCAGCAGTCCTACCATCAGCACAGGGACCGATGCCGGATGATCAGAGTAATGCTCAGTGAGGAGTATTACTAGAACACAATCCTCGCTAAGAGGGAGTGTTGATTTGGGGTAGCATCGGATGTGCTCTAGCCACAAAAATTGGCGGAGAGGCTAAGGCACATGAGATCTCCAATACCCAGAAAGGGTTTGGGCAAATTCTAAATAGTTTGGGAGATATTAAAATAATTAATATTTTTAATGGAGTCCCTAAGTCCAAGCTTAGGGAAAATAAAATATTAATGTGAATTAATATAAAATTGTGTTAGAATGGTCCAAAAGTCATGGATCAAGCCAGATATAATCTTAGCCATTGATTAGGGACTTAATCTTGACCATTGATTTGTCAACGAGAAAAGTATAAGAGGAGGACTGAGGGTCACTTGGAGAACACACCAAGAGATCAAGATTTCGACTTTCTGGGGCTAGGTTTGCTGAGAAAGTTGAGAGAGTGATCGGAGTTATAGCTGAGGGGCAGTGAATACAGAAGAAGAGAGGCAGAGATAGCACCAGGAGGATCAGTGCAGTAGGCGGAGAGAGGGACGCAGAAGCAACCAAGGGTTCACACAGAGATAGCAAGGGCTCATAGAGGGGCAGCCAGGAGCTGCGTAGTGCCTCAGAGGGCCAGCGTAGGTGACACAGAGGGCCAGAGGGCTGACGCAGGCCAAGCCAAAGTGACGCTGGGCTAACGATGGGCCAGAGAAAGGATGATGTAATCCTTAGAGGCTGACATTGGGGTTTCGTGGGGCAGATTGGAGCTGTGGAGCTACCGAAGTGTTTATCTGGGGTTTCAGCCGGAATATATACTTTTGAGTAAAGAGGTACTATTGACAAGATTTTTTCTCTATTGGGTGAGCCGGATTTGGCACCCAGATCGTATTCTGAAACTGATTAAAAAATCAAACCCTCAGATAGCTGCACCTGTTTTCCCGCATTGGGTTTTTCCGGGGACATTAGTCAAAAAACAACGGTGTCACTTGTGTGCTTGTTTCTATTTCCTTCAGTTGATGATCTGTAATGTGTTGAGAATGTACTTGTATTTATTTCCAGTATTTACATGGTAAATAACTTCTTAATTAATAGAACAAGTAGTGATCCAAATTGGATCCATAGAAGACTATCAGAGAACCATGACTATATCAAGTCGGAACAAATCTCTAAAGAATCCAAAACAGCGATCAAAAACGCCCTGAACCAGTGGCAATGGCAACCAACGTGGAACAATGAGGACCTCGGTTAAAGCGCGCTGGCCGAGGCCCATGGAGACCGCACAGGAGGCCAAAGTAGCCCCTGGGAACCCCGAAATGGGAAAAATAGGTGATTTTTGATGCGCGATTAGCGCTAATCACGCATCGCTGGGCGAATAGGGCTAAAATGGGGAAGCCCGAGCACTTGGTCGCATCAGGAGCCGGAGAACCACGGGCTGAAAAGGTAAAAGTGCTAAACGTACAAATGGCGGGACCCGCGCTCTAGAAACCGGCGGTTTTGATCGGGGCGCCCTTGAACGGTAAGAGGTTTTGGACAAGAGCAGAGTGATTTCATACACCAATCGACACGTGGTAGGTGAAGGTGAGAGAAAACCATCGTTGATCGTGTGCTATCGGTCGAGCAAGTCAACCGCGTGAAACGTGCGTATTGCGTCGGATCTGGAGGGCCTAGATCGGACAGCTGAGATCACGCCTAATGGAGGAAGTGGAACTGACAAAGAATTAAACCGCATTTTAGAAGGGATTTGGAATCCGTTTGACCACCACGGTGGAGGAAGAATGCATCCACGACGTAACTGAAGAAACGAATCGACGAAGTATGCTAACGCCGTTTAGAGGAGGAAAAGTGGCCTCTCCATGAGAACTAATGATGATGCTGAATAGGGAACTCCAAGCGCAGCTGCAGAAGGTGAAGATACAGAGGTGGAAGAGGAACCGAACAGGCATAGGGGTCGAATGGCTAAAGCCATGAACAGAGGAAGAAGACAGTTAGTGGAGAAGGAAAATAAGACAACAAAAAGTCGAGAGATGAAGAAGTGGAATAGTGCACCTAGAGAGGAGGACTGAACATAGAGAACAGTAAAGCAAAGCAGAAGAGATAGAGGGCCGAGCTGACCAGAGGCAGCATCGAGCACCAAAGAGCTTGAAGATTCAAGCCTTCCCATAGAGGAATCTGTCCGGGCTGAGCACCACATTGGGCTCTCCCCTATAGACCAAAAGGTCACAGAGCTGGTAGGAAGAAGAAGTCTATGTACTCAAGTGGCTTGGGGAATCCAAGAACCACCCTGCCAAGCAAAACCTGCTTCAAGAGAACTCACATTGAGTCCCTGTATTGTAATTTCTCTGCTTAAAGGCATAATAAAATAAGGCCACCACATGAGTCTGTAATACCTTAGTTTAATAAATCTTTAGCTGATGTCACTCATAGGGTGAATATCAGATCAAGTGGTATTAGAGCACTAGGTTGTAAGGTTAGAAAATCTTGTGTTGGTTTAGCTGTGAATGCTCACAAGATCAAAACTTACATTAGGAGAAGGAGAGTTGGTGGAAAATAATCCTGAAATTGGGAGAGTCTATTCTCGGAAGACAATGTCAGAGGAAGGTTCTATTGGGCCAGACTCTCAATTCATAGAAAGTTTCCTAGCTATAAAGTCTATGGTTGAAGAAATATACAGAGGTTTTAGAAAGAAAAAGGTTGAAGATTCATCAGGTTCTAAACAAGATAAAGAAGAAGATGAGTCTCACTGCCATGACCACTCCAAAGGAAAGGGGAAAGAGGAAAGCTTTCACACACCTCCTAATAGCCTGTGCATAATAAGAAAGCATCTTTGATTAAGTTAGATGTTAAATTTGATTTTCCTATATATGATGGAGAGCTAAACGCTAAAAATTTGTACAATTGGATTAGACAAATTGATGTGTATTGCAGGGTACAGAACATAAACGCATACAAGAGTAAGATTCAGATGGCAAGCCTACGCCTAGGAGGCACTGCCTTGGTTTGGTGGGAAGGTAGAACCCAAGCTAATATGAAAAGACATGGTAAGACCATCTCTGTCTGGAGTGACTTTGTTTCTGCAATCAAAAAGCAGTTTTATCCATTAGCCTACATGCAACAAGCCATGATGAGTTGGCAAACTCTTCGACAGTTGAAAGGGCAAAGTGTGCAAGGGTATACTCAAGAGTTCAGAAAGAGAGCATTGATATTGGGTATCTCATTAGACTCACCAGAGACTCTTTTGAAGTACATTGGTGGTCTACACAGCTACATGAGGCATACCATCCTCATGTTTAATCCCACTAGTATAGATGAGGTATCTGTACAAGCTACTCATCTAGAAGCTAGAGGAAAGAATGGAAATCCAGAAGTTGGGGGACCATCCCAACCCACTGTAAGCAAGAGCAAGGAGAAAAGAAAGCAGAAGTGGAAAGCAAGGAAGGATAACATTGCACAGAAAGCCAAAGCTTCATGCACTCACTGTAAAAAGGAGGGGCATGATGATGAGAATTGTTGGATTCTGCATCTAGAGCTGAGACCTAAGAAGTCCGAGGGCAAGAAGAAGAAGACAGCTGCAGCTATTCAGAAAGATTTGGGGTCAGACTCGGGAGATGAAACAACTATAGTAGCCACAAGTATAAAAGGTAAGAATTCTGAAGCATCTACTAGTAATTCTACTCAATCTGTTATTGATGAAGAAAATGAGACAAAAAGACATGAGCTTTTCCACATTCAAGTTATTTCCAAAAATCAAAAGATTGATACTTTGTTTGATAGTGGCTCACAAGTAAATCTGATTTCTGAAGCAATTGTAAAGAAATTGGGATTAGCAACTACACCTCACAAGAAACCATACCCATTAGGATGGTTAAATGATAAAGCACAACTACAAGTGACTAGACAGTGCAAACTCAAGTTTTCTTTTGGGTCAACATTTGTAAATGAGGTTGAGTTAGACATAATTCCTTTGGATATATGTGGAATTATTTTAGGAAGTCCTTACTTGTATGATAGAAAGACTATTTTCTATAGAGCTGAGAACAAGTATCTACTTGTTAAAAATGGAGTCAAATACTTTGTAAGAGCTCATAATATCAAGAATAATTATACTCTCATAAACTCAGGATAGATGAAAAGAATGATAAATTCATGTAAACAATTCTTACTGATGGTTGTAAAGGAAAAGAAACCTGATAAAACCAATGTATTTGAGGGCTATAATGTTGAACAACAAGCTGATATAGAAAAGGTTGTTTCAGATTATGATGTCTTGTCTCAAGAACCTAAAGGTCTGCCACCCAAAAAGGGAATAGCACATGATATTATTTTGCAGCAAGATGTTCCATTGCCTAACATTGGGATGTACAGGTTGTCTTCTTTAGAGAATGTTGAAATCAAGAAGCATGTGCAGGAGTTGCTAGAGAAGGGCTTTATTAGGCCTAGCGCATCACCATGTGGGTCACCAATCGTTTTGGTGAGAAAGAAAGATGGCTCTTGGAGAATGTGCATTGATTACCGAGCGCTGAATAAGATAACAATCAAAAATCGTTATCCCCTTCCTCGCATAGATGATCTTTTAGATCAATTGAAGGAAGTTGTTTATTTCACCAAGCTGGATTTTCACAGTGGATACCATCAGGTCAGAGTTGCAGAGCAAGATGCATGGAAGACTGCTTTCAAGACAAAGCAGGGATTGTATGAATGGTTGGTTATGCCTTTTGGCTTAACTAATGCTCCTGCTACTTTCATGAGGTTAATGAATGATGTACTCAGACCTTTTCTTGATGATTTTTTTATTGTGTATCTCGATGACATTCTGATTTTTAGTAAAATTTGGGAAGAACATTTAAAGCATGTTAAGCAGACATTAGATGTTTTGAAAAGAGAAAAACTTTATGTTAAACTCTCAAAATGTGAATTTGACAAAACATCTCTAAACTACTTGGGTCATATAGTAGGGGGAGGTGAATTGAAAATAGATCCCTCTAAAGTAGCAGTCATTGTGAACTGGCCTAAACCCAGGTCTGCTACAGAAGTGAGAAGCTTCTTAGGAGCAGCACAATATTGGAGGAAGTTCATTTCTAACTTCTCCTCAATTGCAACTCCCTTACATGCTTTAACAGGATTGAATAAGGTGTTTCAGTGGGGAGGCAAACATCAGAAAGCCTTCGACACCTTGAAAGAGAGAATTAGTACAACACCTGTACTAGCACTGCCAGATTTACAAAGACCATTTGAGATCCAAACTAATGACAGTGACTATGCCATGGGAGTAGTGTTGACACAACACAGTAAACCCATATGTTATCATTCTGAGACTTTTAATCCTGCAGTAGTTAACTATCCTACACATGATAAAGAATTGTATGCATTAGTTCAGAGTGTGAAAAAGTGGAAACATTACTTAATGGGAAAAGAGACAGTAATACATACTGATCATCAACCACTTCAATATCTACACTCCCAAACTAAGTTGCAGCAATCAAGACATTACAGATGGATGGGGTTTCTACAACAATTTCATTGTCATCGGATATAAAAAGGGTGTACATAACAAGGTTGCAGACATGTTATCTAGACCCATTGTAAATGCATCTACCATACTTAACCATAATTCTATGCTACATGAAAGCTACATAGAACAATATGCTCAGGATATGGACTTTAAAGATGTATATGCAACTTTGAGTCAAGGCAAAAGAGTAGAAGAATTGGACTATCATATGAAGGATCGACTCTTATACCATTGTGGGAAACTCTGTATTCCACAAACCGAGAGAGTAAAGATAATTAGGGAAGCACACACTTCTCTGATATCAGGTCACTTTGGGGTAAGTAAAATAGTTGCACAGCTGCAAAGGTTCTGCTATTGGCCGAAAATGAATGAGACAGTTTCTAGATATGTAAGAGGGTGTGCCGTGTGTGCTAGAAGCAAGCACAACAATAGAAAACTAGGCTTGTACACTCCATTGCTAGTTCCTTCTCACCCTTGGGAAAGTGTTTCCATGGATTTTGTTGGAGGATTGCCTAAATCTAGGAAAGGTCATGATTATCTATATGTTGTTGTGGATAGGTTCAACAAAATGTGTATTTTTATACCTTGTAGTAAACAGATCATAGCTGAACAAACTACAAAATTTTTCTTTGAACATGTATGGGTTCATTTTAGATTACCCACTTCCATTGTGTCTGATTGAGACACCCGATTTGTGGGGAAGTTTTGGTCAAGTCTGTGGGAACTGATGGACACCAAACTGAAGAAAAGCATAGCTTTTCATCCACAAACAGATGGCCATACAGAAGTAGTAAACAGGACAGTGATCCATTTACTGAGAGGTTATTACAGCAAACATCCTATGCTTTCGGATGAACACTTGTGTTATGTGCAGCATGCTTACAACAGAGCCAAGCACTCTTCTACACATAGATCTCCTTTTGAGACCTGTTTTGGTTTCACACCAAGGTCTCCTTTGGATTTTGTATTTGGTAAAGATACCATGGTTGATGGACACAGTGATGTGGACAAGGGAACTAGGTTCATTGAACAGATCTAGGAGATCCACCAGGCAGTACAGGAACAGCTGGAAAAGAGCTAGGCCAAGTACAAGGCTAGGCTTGACAAGCATCGGATGGAGCAAAGTTTTCAGGTTGGAAACCAAGTCTGGCTATATATCAGCAAGGACAGGTTGCAAGGTGAAGGTAAAAAGCTAAAGCCCATCAGGTATGGACCTTTTAGGATACTTGAGAAGATTGGGGAAAATGTTGTTCGCCTTGATTTACCAACTTACATGCACATCTACTCAGTCGTAAATGCAGATTGCTTGAGATTGTTTGAACCTTCAATGATTGAGGACCCTGAAGAGCAGAGTCAATTGCCTTCTATTGATGATCTTCTACCTGAATATCTCAATGAGTTGCAGGAAGACGCAGTGCTGGACAGGAAAGTAAGGACGACGAGCAGGGGAAATGTGGAGTACCTCAGGATTGGGCTCAAAGGTTCAAAGTCGAGCAGCGCAAAGTGGATTGAAATTGGACAAGTGAAGAAACAGTATCCTCACTTAGTCGATGCTTAAAAACCAACTTTTGGTGGTCCAAAATCTTTTTCAGTGGGAAGGCCATGATCCGAATTGGATCCATAGAAGACTGTCAAAGAACCATGACTGTATCAGGTTGGAACAAATCTCTAAAGAATCCAAAACAGCGATCAAAAACACCCTGAACTAGTGGCAATGGCAGCGAGCGTGGAACAACGAGGACCTCAGTCAAAGCGCGCTAACTAAGGCCCATGGAGACCGCGCGGGAGGCTAAAGTAGCCCCTGGGAGCCCCAGAATGGGAAAAAGAGGTGATTTTTGATGCGCGATTAGCGCTAATCGCACATTGCTAGGCGAATAGGGCTAAAATGGGGAAGCCCAAACACTCGGTCGCATCGGGAGCCGGAGAACCGCGGGCTGAAAAGGTAAAAGTGCTAAACGTACAAATGGCGAGACCCGCGCTCTGGAAACCAGCGGTTTTGATCGGGGCACCCTTGAACGGTAAGAGGTTTTGGACAAGAGCGGAGTGATTCCATACACCGATTGACGTGTGGTAGGCGGAGGTGAGAGAAAACCACCATTGATCGCGCGCTATCAGTCGAGCAAGTCAACCGCGTGAAACGTGTGTATGGCGTCAGATCTGGAGGGCCCAGATCAGACGACTGAGATCACACCCGATGGAGGAAGCGAAACCGACATAGAATTAAGCCGCGTTTTAGAAGGGATTCGGAATCCATTTGACCACCACGGTGGAGGAAGAATGCATCCACGACGTAACTGAAGAAACGAATCGACGAAGTATGCTGATGCCGTTTAGAGGAGTACAAGTGGCCACTCCCTAAGCGCTGATGATGACATCGAACAAGGAACTCCAAGCGCAATTGCAGAAGGTGAAGAGACAGAGGCGGAAGAGGAACCGAATAGGCATATGGGTCAAATGGCTAAAGCCATGAATAGAGGAAGAAGACAGTTAGTGGAAAAGGGAAGTAAGACAGCAAAAAGTCGAGAGACGAAGAAGTGGAACAGTGCACCTAGAGAGGAGGACTGAACACAGAGAATAGTAAAGAAAAGCAGAAGAGACAAAGGGCCGAGCTGACCAGAGGCAGCATCGAGCACCAGAGAGCTTGAAGATTCAAGCCTTCCCATAGAGGAATCTGTCTGGGTTGAGCACCACATTGGGCTCTCCCCTGTAGACCAGAAGGTCACAGAGCTGGTAGGAAGAAGAAGTTTGTGTACTCAAGTGGCTTGGGGAATCCAAGAACCACCCTGCCAAGCAAAACCTGCTTCAGGAGAACTCACATTGAGTCCCTGTATTGTAATTTCTCTGCTTAAAGGCACAATAAAATAAGGCCACCACTGAGAGCTAGACCGGAGATGTAGCCCTGGAGAATAGGGTGAACTCCTTATTAAAATTGCTTGTGTCTTTATGTATGCTTACTGTATTTCTCTGCTGTCTTTCCATTTTATTGTCTGTGTATTGGCAATCTGATCGATCCGTTGCTACAATAACACAAAACACACACACGATCACATGAGTCTGTAATACCTTAGTTTAATAAATATTTAGTTGATGTCACTCATAGGGTGAATATCAGATCAAGTAGGTAGGAATAATTCAGTAAAGTGCATGAAGGGTTTCTAACGTGTCAGACTTAGAAATTCCAATAGGGGCTAGAGGGGATAAGAAAAAAGGACTCAAGTGGTTCCACCTATTGAAGAAGGAGAGTTGGAGTAGCTGCTCGGTAGTTCCCTTCGGCGGGTGGACTTGCCACCCCCTTTTGACTCCCTAGAAGCTCAAATTCACCTAGTGGAAGCAATAGTTGATCAATAGGCACAGGAACAAAGTCATCAACTTTCTCAATGATATTCAACATAACCAATGAAATATCCTTTACTGTCAAGACATAACCAAATGGAAAGCTTCGACGGATGCATGGAATACATGGAATCACACATTCACGACATTTTCCACTGCCTTGGCGAGGGTGGTAATGTTGCTTAGGATCCTAATAATGCTAATATGTAATGAGGCGAGTGGATTATATTTTTCTTTTTGCATATTTCTCCACCTTTTGAGCCATTGATATGTGGTCTTATAGTTTTTTATTGTTGTTATCAAAGTTCTTTTGTTTGTACTTGATGACCAAAAAATCCGGTAGGGGCGAGGCCTTAGTTTTCTGGCAGATGACCTCTCCATGGTGTACTCTTTTTAACAATTAATATAAATGATTGACTTAAAAAAATATTTATGTTTTAACCATTAACCTTTATTATATTGTATATATTTTGATTAAATTTTAACTATTGTAGATATTGTTAGTGCCTAAATCTACCTCAGGCTGAGAAAGGCAGGATCTAGGGTAACATCAAACCACTCTTAACTTGGTAGCTAGCCTTACCAGGTCGGGAGAGGGCTCTCTCCTTATCAATCTCAGAAAATATGGTCAATGAAAGCTTGAGATGACTGATGTGATGACTGATTTTAGGCTAGGTATGTGTACAGAGGTGTTTGATTGAATTTAATGATGTTTTGTTGGCTCAAATGTGAAAGGCAGATTTGGGTCCAGAGAATGAGGCTCAGTTTTGCAGAGATCTCTATGGGACAAGGTAGGCAAGTGATTTGGTACTTCAAATTGAGAGATATGGAGAGGTTTTAGACAGGTGAGGAGTTGAAAAGGGCATGAAAAACTCAGGGATCCTTTTCAAACAGCTGAAAACATAGATAACTAAACAAACCCTAGGTAGAGCACTACAATTTCAATGTTTTCTACCTTTATCCTTGTTTGATTTAGTTAAGATGTAGCAAAGAGAGATAATGGCATACATAAAACACATGTAAACTTACAATTACAGAAGAAACCACAATACCAAAGCAAGATGCCACATGAATCCCATAAAGTGTTGCAAACCACTAGTCTATTCCTTAGCCAAACTGCCGAAATGAGTATACAATAAGCTCCAAGCTTTCCCAAAAGTCCAACTATGCTAATGACTGAAAAATTACAAGATATAGGAAACAAACAACTCATGTTAAGCATTAGGGGTCGAGCTCATGAGTTTAGGGGCTGTTTTAACAAGATCTAAACTAAGAACTAAAAAGTAGGCAGTGGAACAGCATGCCTCTAAAACCTAGGAAACTGATTCATTTAGTTGCAAACTACTTTTTCATGATGAATCTACCTCTAGGAGTGAAAATTTAGCATAATTACATCAAAATCCATCAAATTACATTAAATTACATCATGAGTTTGACTTTTAGAAAGAGAAAAGTCAAACTGTGAAGAAACTAGGCGAAAAATAGAGTTTTTTGGCCAAAATGAGCAAATTTCCTCCAATGCACCGCACTGATTTCCCTATGCGTAGCACCTTTTTGCAGCTGATTTTGGAGGCCTTCTTGGTGTCAAAATTTGCTACAAGTAGGCTTGTTGGAAAGGTCTACCTATCTACTTTCCAGAACAAGTGGAATTTTTGAATTTAGCCTCCATTTGCCCCTCCAAAACTAAGTTCTCCCAACACTGCTTCCTGTGTGTCCAAAAAGGGGCAGAAAGGCCATTTTTGAGGTGTTTTTAACCTTTTTGGAAGCTCAAAACCTGTCAAAATTTCTTGGCCATTTGTGATAATGCATATTTTCCCATGAAAAATCCAAATATGCTGAGTTTTCCTCAAAATGAGGGCCCCATCAAAAGCGACCGCCGGGTGGCATGACTCATTAGGCGGAAAAGCCTATTTTTTAAGGCAAAAATTCCAAAATTCCAAAAAGTATCCCAAATTTTTTGAAATTTGGGATGAGTTTCCTCCATTAAGTGTTGTTTTGGGTCAAGGAATCCTCAGCCAAAATCTAAAGTCTATCTTGCTCTTTTTGCCTCCTTGATGCCTTCTTCAACTTGGCCTTCAAGTTCCTGATTCTTGCTTGGCACACCATATTTCTTGACAAGTAGTGCTATGCCATGTTTCTCAACATATTTTTCTCTCGGCTAGCCTTCTATAGCATCTTTTCCAAGTGGATATTTGTTCTCTCAAGCCAAGATTCATGATCAGCTTGAATTTCTTGCTCAAGTGTGGTAAATTTGATTTTCCTCCTCTTGGCAGCTTGCCGGTTTTGCCTTCATGTTTTTGAGCTCCATGGATGAGTAGGACCGATGAGGGGAGGATTTTGATGCTAACTGTAGGGTTTTAGGGAATGAAAGGTTTTAGGGGATGATATTTATGGTTTGAGATGGTAATTAGGGTTTTGGGAATATTTGACTAGGGTTTGGGATAGTGGGATTAGGGATTTAGGGTTAGTTGATTAGGGATATGGGAAATGTGGAATGGGTAGATGAGAATGTAAAGAGAGGGAGAAAATGATTGAGGGAATGAAGGAGTGAGGGAGTGAGAAATGGCTAGGAGTGGAATTAGCAGCAAGAAATACAACTCATAAACGTTATGCAATTGTTTTTTGACAAAAAATGCAAGGAGGTAGGGTTTTAATTTTTATCCATTAATCACAATAAGCACCAAGAGAAATTCATTCATTGGTCATGGAGGGATGTTAACTTACTTGGGAAATGAAGAATTTAGCAATTTGAGAATCTTTGGAGGAAGATTGAAAGGATTTCAGGCTTTTTAGCCCAATGTGCCGCGCCATCTCAATGCGTTGCGCTAGTTCATTTTTTACACTATAGAGGGCTGCCCAATGCACCACGCCATCTCAATGCGTAGCGCCTTTTTGAAGGAGACTTTTGGAGGCCTTCCCTGTGTCCAAATTGGGCGCGGGATAGCTCGTTGGAAATATTATTGAGTCTATTTCCAACCCAACTTGAATTTTTTAATTTTTAGTTCATTTTCCTTGTCAAAAATCAAATCTCCCAAGACTGGTCAAAATGTGCAAAATGAGGCTACCTCAAGGCAGGGTGTTGTTGCAGTCAACTTTTGAAGGTCTTCCTCAACCCCAAATTGAGCTTATGATAGCTCATTGTAAATATCTTTGTGTCTCATTATACTCATCAAGCAAGTAATTTGGCCAACCAAGCTAGGAGAAATCTTGATTTTCCCAAGGTCACTCTAGAGGTGCAGCAATTCTCCTGAGGCAACTGTATTTTTGACATTTCTCTAAAACCATGACACCCGTGTGAAAAATGAAGGAGGTTTTTATTCCTTGGCCTATTTTGGACAAAAACCTATCTCATTTTCCCCAAATTCATCTTTTCTTGCTTAGAAACATCATTGAAGTAAAACCTATCCCGATGTGTGGAACAGGGGATTTGTCGAAATGAAGTGAAATGAAGGGGATAAGGGGCTTCTAAATTCTTGAGAAAATTTTTGGAAGTAGGGAGGGATGTTAGGAAGTAGGGGAAAGTGGAATTTCAGAGATTGAGTGAGGGAAGAGGTCCAAAAGGGAAAAACACAGGCCTAGCCTAGAAAATTGTCAAATTGTAGCAAGAAACTAGGGTTTGTGCGAAAATGAGGAATTTGAGGGATATCAGTGATGGGAAGTCTTTAATAAGGTATATTAAGGATAGGGGAAGGTGTATGAACATCAAGATACAAGTTTTTCTTATGATTTGACCATCCAAGAGAAATTACCTTCAAACCCTAGGAGAGGGAAATGAACCTTACCTAGGCACAAATGAAGCATGAACAAAGTGTAAAATGACCCATTGGAACCTGACATGATGATGACAACCTCTGAATGATGGTACACTCAGCTGAATGGTGACATGGACCGACATTTGGACAATTTTGACAGGAGTAAAAGAAAACCATAGACCTAATACCTAGTGACCAAATTTTACTTGAAGACTCACTGAAATGATGAAATTTGACCTTGACACCTTAAAATCACTTTGTAAGAGCATGTTTGATCACTAGAGGAAGGCTGCAAAGACTGACACTAACATTGGCTCCAACGGGGATGGTAGCTCCTTGGAAGTGCCAAGAACGACAGATCTTTGGGAAGCAGAAAGTGCCTTCATCCATTGGGCAATAGAGTCAAAAAATCAAGCTGAAATGCATGACTAAAAACTGACGACTTGATGACACAAACTGACTCTCACTCAACTAAAAACTGACTCGATACTTAAACACAACCGAAAAACTGGAAATGATGCTCAAAGTAGAGCTTATTCATCAAAACCTACTCTGATAGTTTCATTCATCACCTGATCAAGTGAAATGAAACAACCAATGCAACCAAGTAAGTATTCCCGCTACTGTTTGAATTCTCCGCAAGTGCTTGCTTATGAGCAACAATAGAGAACTACTGAAACGCAACTCCCATGAAAACTTGTGAACAGATCCGTTGAATACTATGGATTCTCTATCTGCCTCCAAAACAACTACATAAGGATCTTGAAGTTCATGCACACTGGGACTTAGCTCATCCAATGGATTACTTCTCTTCTCTTCATACCATGAATGCAAACTTTCATCTGAGCTTTGTGATGAGACTCCTGCTGAAAATGACAAAGAGACTGGCTGCCGGATCAAGTTTGTATCAATACACATTTCAAGCTCACATATAGTCAATGGAGAAGGACTTTGACTGTAGGCCTCATCCAAAACATCAGCGATTGGATCATGAAAAACTTGAAAAGACTGTTGCAACCCATTTTCTATTGGTTCCGATGAGATTACATGATTTCCTACAGGTTGCTCATTTGAAGATATACTATGCAATTTACCCTTCAAAAACTGAAATGATCCAAAAAAAAATGGTACGAAATCATCTGGCATCATTTGATCATATGTGCCAACTTCCAAGTCTTCATGTGCAGTTTGACAATCAATGGCATTCGGGGGCTGCAAATCTGGATATGAAAAGTCTTGTACAAGGTTTTCATTGCCCTAAAAAAGGTTCAGATCAAGACTTGTCAACAGTTGATTTCTAATTGCATGAATGTTGTCTCTGATGAACTGAAACGAAGCAAAACAAAGAGGCAAAGATCCTTCAATTACTTCAAAATTTGCTGCACTTTCCTCCTCATTTCCATAGCTGATATGTATCGGTTGATCACTGTATTCGAGCTGCTGAAAGTGAACTTCTTTCTCCCACAAACTAGCTAATGGTTTGTCTGCAAGATTAGCTTTTGTTTGGAGAACATAATCATCATCATATTGATCAAATTGAGGTAAATCATTAGTATAAAACACATCATCAAGCATACATGTCATATCAACAGATCTCTCTTCTCCAAGATGATCTATAAAACAATCATTATCAGATCTATGATAACTGGGATAAAAAAGAAGATGTTTTGGATCAGCAACTTGTTCTTCTTCAATTAGCGAGCGATGGGCTTGAACATTATACTCATTCCTTGTGGTGATCCTTTGCATCATCTCTTCCACTGCACTTACCAAAATGTCAAGCTTTACCTCTAGAGATGTCGATTCCTCTGGATCTATGTTTTTCATCTCTTCTTCCTTCAACTTTGCCCTTCGGATCAGCAAATGAGCCTCTACATCTACTGCACTGTTCTGCATCTCTTCAAGTGTTGCAAGATTCCTTTCTCTCAACTGAAACTCCATTTCCAGATCAAAGGCACCCAGGTAGTGCAAGAGAGCGGATCCAGGAGGAGGTCTTATATTAACCAGCATCGAATAATAAACTTGGTTAAATCTGGCAGAAAATTGTTGTACTGTCTCCCCTGGCAATCTTTTCAGCTAGTTATACTCTTCTATAATCAAGAAAGGGTTTTGTTTGATCATCCACCTGTCGAGGAAAACTTTGACGAACTGCTGGAAATCTGAGATGCTCGCATCAAGCAGGGTTTTGAACCAACTCTTGACTTTGACTTGCAAAGAAAGAGCAAAAAGCCTAATACTAACATCTTCTTCATCAACTTCAAAAAGGTCGAGAAAAGACTCAAAATTCAGAACATGTCTCTCAGCAGTGATGTTGTCACGTTCACCATAAAATCTTGGTAGATATAGATCATGATTTTTAGGGAAAGCATGGGATATAGTAGGTAAAATCAGAGGCTTATATCGATCTAGAATTTTACAAGGTAAGGGGTATGTACAAAAGGTGTAGAATCAGTCTTGGTCTCTTGAGGCTCATCAGTTTGAAGATGGTCATCACAAGATTCAGAAAAAGGTTCTTGAAAAAGCTCAAAGGCATGCAAATCTTAGGTATTCACAATCTTCAAAGGGAAGAAATCAAATGCAGGCTTGGGATCTTTTATCGTATACAATATACTTTGCAAAGCCTTCTTGATATTCTCGGGAAAAGAGAAGAAATAAGTTATGACAAAGAATGAAATGTCTTGGATGAAATTCCAACTTGAATACCTGAGCTTTCCGTATTGTCCTTTCATGTTTCTGTTGGTCAGGTTCATCCTCTAGTGGAATCCTTGGATCTGATCTCGAAACTGATTTAGAGTCACCAGGTGAATGATTTCAGCCTTGCGGTGTCTGATCGTTGTCCACCATCAACAATCAGATTTAAACTTGATTACATTTTACTGAGGAAACCAGATGTTCAGTTCATAAACAAGACCAGAGATTGACTAAAGCAGCATTCATCTACTTTCGCTAATGCAAAGCAAGAGTGTTTCGAAGGCTACCTGGCTAACTTCTGGCTCCGTCTGTAGTTTATAAAGAAAACAACAAGCTTTTCTTCCCCAGTATGGTCGCCACTATGTTAGTGCCTAAATCTACCTCAGGCTAAGAAAGGCAGGATCTAGGGTAACATCAAACCACACTTAACTTGATAGCTAGCCCTACTAGGTCGGGAGAGGGCTCTCTCCTTGTCAATCTCAGAAAATATGGCCAATGAAAGCTTGAGATGACTGATTTTAGGCTAGGTATGTGTACAAAAGTGTTTGATTGAATTTAATGATGTTTTGTTGGCTCAAATGTGAAAGGCAGATTTGGGTCCAGGGAATGAGGCTCAGTTTTGCAGAGATCTCTATGGGGCAAGGTAGGCAAGTGATTTGGTACTTCAAATTGAGAGATATGGAGAGGTTTTAGATAGGTTAGGAGTTGAAAATGGCATGAAAAACTCAGGGATCCTTTTCAAACAGCTGAAAACATAGATAACTAAACAAACCCTAGGTAGAGAACTGCAATTTCAATGTATTCTACCTTTATCCTTGTTTGATTTAGTTAAGATGAAGCAAAGAGAGATAATGTCATACATAAAACACATGTAAACTTACAATTACAGAAGAAACCACAATACCAAAGCAAGATTCCACATGAATCCCATAAAGTGTTGCAAACCACTGGTCTATTCCTTAGCCAAACTGTTGAAATGAGTATACAATAAGCTCCAAGCTTTCCCAAAAGTCCAACTATGCTAATGACTGAAAAATTACAAGATATAGGCAACAAACAACTCATGCTAGGCTTTAGGGGTCGAGCTCATGAGTTTAGGAGCTTTTTTAACAAGATCTAAACTAAGAACTAAAAAGTAGGTAGTGGAACAGCATGCCTCTAAAACCTAGGAAACTGATTCATTCAGTTGCAAACTACTTTTTCATGATGAATCTACCTCTATGAGTGAAAATCTAGCATAATTACATCAAAATCCATTAAGTCACATTAAATTACATCATGAGTTTGACTTTTAGAAAGAGAAAAGTCAAACCGTGAAGAAACTAGGTGAAAAATAGAGTTTTTTGGCCAAAATGAGCAAATTTCCTCCAATGCAACGCGATGATTTCCCTATGCGTAGCGGCTTTTTGCAGTTGATTTGGAGACCTTCCCGGTGTCCAAATTTTCTCCAAGTGGGCTTGTTGGAAAGGTCTATCTGTCTATTTTCTAGAATAAGTGGAATTTTTGAATTTTGCCTCCATTTTCCCCTCCAAAACTGAGTTCTCCCAACACTGCTTCCTGTGTGTCCAAAAAGGGGCAGAAAGGTCATTTTTGAGGTGTTTTTGACCTTTTTGGAAGCTCAAAACTTGTCAAAATTTCTTGGCCATTTGTGATAATGCATATTTTTCCATGAAAAATCTTAATATGCTGAGTTTTCCTCAAAAGGAGGTCCCCATCAAAAGCGAGCGCCAAGTGGCGCGGCACATTGGGCAGAAAAGCCTGTTTTTTAAGGCAAAAATTCCAAAATTGCAAAAAGTGTCCCAAATTTTTTGAAATTTGGGCTGAGTTTCCTCCATTGAGTGCTGTGTTGGGCCAAGGAAGCCTCATCCAAAATCTGAATTCTATCTTGCTCATTTTGCCTCCTTGATGCCTTCTTCAACTTGGCCTTCAAGTTCCTGATTCTTACTTGGCACACCATATTTCTTGACAAGTAGTGGTATGCCATGTTTCTCAACATATTTTTCTCTCGGCTGGCCTTATATAGCATCTTTTCCAAGTGAATATTTGTTCTCTCAAGCCAAGATTCACGATCAAATTGAATTTCTTGCTCAAGTGTGGTCAATTTGATTTTCCTCCTCTTGGTAGCTTGCCAGTTTTGCCTTCATGTTTTTGAGCTCCATGGATGAGTAGGACTGATGAGGGGAGGATTTTGATGCTAGCTATAGGGTTTTAGGGAATCAAAGGGTTTATGGGATGATATTTAGGGTTTGAGATGGCAATTAGGGTTTTGGGGATATTTGACTAGGGTTTGGGATAGTGGGATTAGGGATTTAGGGTTAGTTGATTAGGGATATGGGAAATGTGGAATGGGTAGATGAGAATGTAAGAGAGGGAGAAAATGATTGAGGGAATAAAGGAGTGAGGGAGTGAGAAATGGCTAGGAGTGGAATTAGCAGCAAGAAAAACAACTCATAAACCCTATGCAATTGTTTTTTGACAAAAAATGCAAGGAGGTAGGGTTTTAATTTTTATCCATTAAATCACCATAAGCACCAAGAGAAATTCATTCATTGGTCATGGAGGGATGTTAACTTACTTTGGAAATGAAGAATTTAGAAATTTGAGAGTCTTTGGAGGAATATTTGAATGGATTTCAAGCTTTTTAGCCCAATGCGCCGTGCCAACTCAATGCGTAGCGCTAGTTCATTTTTTACACTGTAGAGGGCTGACCAATGTGCCGCGCCATCTCAATGCATGGCGCCTTTTTGCAGGAGACTTTTGGAGGCCTTCCCGGTGTCCAAATTGGGTGCGGGATAGCTAGTTGGAACGATTATTGAGTCTAATTTCCAACCCAACTTGAATTTTTCAATTTGGAGTTAATTTGCCTTGCCAAAAATCAAATCTCCCAAGACTGGTCAAAATGTGCAAAATGAGGCTGCCTCAAGGCAGAGTGCCGTTGCAGTCAACTTTTGAAGGTCTTCCTCAACCCCAAATTAGCTTATGATATCTCATTGGAAATCTATTTGTGTCTAGTTATAAATCCACTCATTAAGCAAGTCATTTGGCCAACCAAGCTAGGAGAAATCTTGATTTTCCCAAGGTCACTCCAGAGGTGCAACAATTCTCCTGAGGCAAATGTATTTTTGACATTTCTCTAAAACCATGACACCTGTGTAAAAAATGAAGGAGGTTTTTCTTCCTTGGCCTATTGTGGACAAAAACATCTCTCATTTTTCCCAAATTCATCTTTTCTTGCTCAGAAAAATCATTGATGTAAAACCTATCCCGATGTGTGGAACAGGGGATTTGTCGAAATGAAGTGAAATGAAGGGGATAAGGGGCTTCTAAATTCTTGAGAAAATTTTTGGAAGTAGGGAGGGATGTTAGGAAGTAGGGGAATGTGGAATTTCAGAGATTGAGTGGGGAAGAGGTCCAAAAGGGAAAAACACAGGCTTAGCCTAGAAAATTGTCAAGTTGTAGCAAGAAACTAGGGTTTGTGCGAAAATGAGGAATTTGAGGGATATCAGTGATGGGAAGTGTTTAATAAGGTATATTGAGGATAGGGGAGGGTGTATGAACATCAGGATACAAGTTTTGCTGATGATTTGACCATCCAAGAGAAATTACCTTCAAAACCCTAGGAGAGGGAAATGAACCTTACCTAGGCACAACTGAAGCATGAACAAAGTGTAAAATGACCCATTGGAACCTGACATGATGATGACAACCTCTGAATGATGGTACACTCAGTTGAATAGTGACATGGACCGACATTTGGACAATTTTGACAGGAGTAAAAGCAAACCCTAGACCTAATACCTAATGACCAAATTTTACTTGAAGACTCACTAAAATGACGAAATCTGACCTTGACACCTTAAAATCACTTTGTAAGAGCATTTTTGATCACTGGAGGAAGGCTGCAAAGACTAACACTAAGAGATATCATTGTTTCTCTTCAATATATGTTTATGACCATTAGCTCTTATTACTTTATATGTCTTTTAATTGAATTTTTAACCCTTGCAGAGATATTTCTTGTTCTTCCATGCTTATATGTTAACCATTAAACTTCATTATATTTTATGCTTCTTAATTAAATTTTTACTATTGTAGAGATTATTCTTTCTCTTCAGTGTTTTTTTTTTAATGTGTGTGGTTCATAGATATTAGAGGTCAGTGGCTACAACGTCTATAGAAACTATCTGGTCAGATCCACCTTAAAGGATTACTTCTCATTGGCTCATTAGCAGAGCCTAACCCCAAGACCGTTGAGGAAAATGACCCCATGACCTCCCATTAACAATGTGCTTTAACAACAAGAACTCCACAAATTGAGCTAACTCTCGGGGCTTCTCTCTTCAATGCTTTTGTGTTAACCATTAACCTTTATTATATTGTATGTCTTTTAATTAAATTATAAATGTTGTAGTGATCTCTTGAATGTTTATGTGTTAAACATTAACCCTTATTATATTGTATGTCTTTTAATTAAATTTTAATTGTTGTGTAAATCATTTTTCTCTTTAATGCTTATGTATTAACCATGAACTCTTACTCTATTGTATATCCTTTCATTAAATTTTAAGTTTTAAGTGCTCTAGAAATAATTCTTTCTCTTCAATGCTTTTGTATCAACCATAAAACCTTGCTATATTGCATGGCCTTTCATTAAATTTTAGGTGTTGTAGAGATGATTCTTTCTCTTTAATGCTTATATATCAATGATGAACTTTTATTATATTGTATATCTTTTCATTAAATTTTAAGTCTAGTAGAGATTCTTCTTGCTCTTCCATGCTTATCTCTTAACCATGAACCTTTATTATATTGTTTATCCTTTAATTAAATTTTAAACTATTATGTAGATAATTATGGTTCATGGTTATTTATTTCTTATGTGTTAACCACTAACCCTTATTATATTGTATTTCCTCTAATTAATTTTTTAACAATGGTAGAGATTAATCTTGCTCTTCATATCAATCATTAACCCTTATTATATCATATGTCTTTTAATTAAATTTTACCTATTGTAAAGATCATTCTTGCTCTTTAATGCTTATGTGTCAACCATTAACTTTTATTTTATTATATGTTTTTAATTAAATTTTTACTGTTAGAGACCATTTTTTCTTTTCAATGCTTATGAGTCACCCATTAACTCTTCCTATATTGTATTTATTTTAATTGAATTTAACTATTGAGGAGATCATTCTTACTCTTTAATGCTTATATATAAAACATAAACCCTTATTATATTGTATGTCCTCTTATTATATCGTATGTTCTCTTATTAAATTTTAATTGTTGGAGAGACCATTCTTGTTCTTCAATTTTTATGTGTCAACCATGAACCATGAATCCTTATTATATTGTATGTTCTTTCATTAACTTTTAAATGTTGTAAATATTTTTCTTACTCTTCAATGCTTACCTGCCAACCATGAACCCTTATTATGTTATAGGTGCTTTAATTAGATTTCACTCTGGTAGAGTTTTTTCTTGTTTTTCAATGTTTATGTATTAATCATGACTCTTATTATATTGCATGTTTTTTAATTAAATATTAACTATTATAGATGTTTGTCTTGTTATTCTAAGTTTATGTGTCAATCAAAAATCCTTATTATATTTTACGCCTTTTAATTAAATTTTAATTGCTACAAAGATTTTTTTTACTCTTCAATGCTTATGTGTCCACCACAAACTCTTATATTATATGTATTCTCATTTTTAATTAACTCTTATAGAGATTCTTCTTACTCTTTAATGCTTATGGATCAAGCTTGAACCCTTATTATTTGTATGTGCTTTGAAGTCTTAGTAAAAAAAATGTGTTACTCTTCAATGCTTATGTATCATAAACCATTCTTATATGGTATGTTTATTAATTATATTTTAATTATTGTTGAGATTATTTTCTAACTATATTTTAACTATAATTGAGATTATTTTCTCTTCCATACTTATGTGTTAATCATTAATCCAAGTTATGAACCCAACCCAACACTTATATCCTTTAATTACATTTTAACCCTTGTGGAGATTCTTCTTTCTCTTTAATATTTACGTGTCAGTGATAAATCCTTACTATGTTGTGTCCTTTAATTAAATTTTAACTATTGTAAAAATTCACCTTGCTCTTCAATGCTTATCTGTAAATCTTTAACACACATTATTGTAAGTCTCTTAACTATTTTATAGATTGTTCTTTCTTTTAAATGTTTATGTGCCAACCATTAACCCTTTGTTATATCAAATGTTTTTAATTATGATTTTAATCAAATTCTATTAGTCAACCATTAATCCTTAACCCCTATTGTATTATAAATTATTTTATTATATTTTAATTATCACATTATACATTAATCCTTAACCCCTATTGTATTATAAATTATTTTATTATATTTTAATTATCACATTATACATTAATCCTTAACCCTTATTGTATTATAAATTATTTTATTATATTTTAATTATCACGTTATAAATTATTGCATTATATTTTAATTATTGTAGAGATGTTTATGTGTCAACCGTTAACATTTATTGTATTATATACCCCTCTCGCAATTTATAATTTTCAATTTTTGAAACTTTACAGATGTACAATAACCTCCGAAACGGACCCGGTTCGACTCATTTTTCGAAACTTTACAGATGTATAACCTCCGAAACGAAACTTTGGTTAATAGTGAATGCATTATCTGCTATAGACTTGCATTAGACAAAATTTCAATAATTTATTTAGGAATACAAAATGCATTTTTTAATAAATTATTCGAATTTTGAATTTCAATCCTTTATTTATGAATACAAAATACATTTTTTAATAAATGGTTAGAATTTTGAATTTTATTATAAATGGATTTTTCTTTTTTGAATTTTAATATAAATTTTAATTATGTTAGTGTTTATGTTTATTAGATTCTATGTGTCAAATCATTAATGGTTAACCCTTATTATATTATAATTTTTTTATTATATTTTAATTATTAAAGAGATATTTATGTGTTAACCATTAACCTTTATTGAATTATATATTCTTTAATTAAATTTTAATCATTGTAGTGATTATTCTTGTTTTCAATGTTTGTGTCCACTATAAATCTTTATTAAAAATTAATTTTCTTTTATAGATTTTTTTAAAAATGTTTATATACCAACCATTAACCCTGTGTTATATAAAATGTTTTTAATTATGATTTTAATCAAATTCTATCACCCCTATTGCATTATAAATTATTTTATTATATTTTACTTATTACATTATAAATTATTGCATTATATTATTTTATTATATTTTACTTATTACATTATAAATTATTGCATTATATTTTAATTATTGTAGAGATGTTTATGTTTCAACCGTTAACCTTTATTGTATTATATATTCATTAATTAAATTTTAACCTTTATTGTATTATTTATTTTTTAATTAAATTTTAATTATTTTAGTGTTTATTTTTTTTGGATTCTATGTGTCAACCATTAATGGTTAACCCTTATTATATTATAATTATTTTATTATATTTTACTTATTACATTATAAATTATTGCATTATATTTTAATTATTGTAGAGATGTTTATGTTTCAACCGAATATAATTATTGTAGAGATGTTTATGTTTCAACCGTTAACCTCTATTGTATTATATATTCTTTAATTAAATTTTAACCTTTATTGTATTATATATTTTTTAATTAAATTTTAATTATTTTAGTGTTTATTTTTTTTGGATTCTATGTGTCAACCATTAATGGTTAACCCTTATTATATTATAAATTATTTTTATTATATTTTAATTATTGAAGAGATATTTATGTGTCAACCATTAACCTTTATTGACTTACATATCTTTTAATTAAATTTTAATTATTGTAGTGATTATTTTTGTTTCAATGTTTGTGTCAACTATAAATCTTTATTATATTTATGATTTTTAATTAACTTTTAATTATTGTAGTGATTATTTTTATTGTTTAACATTAATTTTTTAATTATATTTTGATTATTGTTATAAGTTTATTTTCTACTTCACTTTAATAAGAGAGATTATGTTATGCTCTTAACCTGCAAGACGATACCAGAATACCAAATATGTGAATAAATATATCCAGAACATAGAACAATGAGAACTAACAGCAAGTATTTTATTATTCAGAAAGCAATGTTCACTTGCCTCTTCGAGGGAGCATCCTCCAATAGAGCCGAGCTTGATTACAAAATAAGACATGATGCTCCTCGAGGGGAGTCTCTATCCTTTATATAGGATTCATACATGCAATACCATGGTTCTTATTAATACCATCTATCTAATACCATGGCCCATTTGCAACTAACGGTGGTCCCTTCATTAAATGCGGGTTAACCACTTACAATTATTAATATGGGCTTTATTGACTCTTTACTTAACTATAACTATGACTTGATCCTATTACATAAATAAGGGGGTTACGGTGGCACCTTAACATGCCCTCCCCCATAAGAATAGCCTTGTCCTCAAGGCTGAAGCTACTGTTATAGACATTTTTGTGCCTTACAGCTCTAAGCATGAAATGTCCATAATCCAAGGGATCCAAAGTCCCTAAAAGTGTTGTTCCTGCCCCTAAAGGAACAAGGTCAACCAATGACAGCTTCTCCCAGAAGTTCTCCACCAGAAACTGCTCAAAACTAGTCAAATCAGAATCAATTCAGAAGCTCCACTAGCTGCCTGTGTTGCAAAGCACCCAAATACACTGTCTAGGTGCGTTGCAACGCACTTGAATGCACTACCCAGGTGCGTTGAGCGAGAAATGACAAGTGGCAAAGTCATTCAACGAGGTGGAGAGACAATGGAAGCTTCCAGAATCTTCTCCAATGACACTTGCCTCACTGAATTCGACCAGTGATGAGTAAGAGGCTCTCAGTCTCCAAGTGGAAGCAAGAACTGACAGAGAGAAGCCACAAGTCAAAACATAAGCTGACTCATCCTCTCTGCTTACATCTATATATGGATCCCTCATCCCAGAGATCCAGGGGTTGAAATTTTGTACTTTGCAGAGAATTTCTGTTGGTTTGAGATTGAGATTAGTACATTGGGTGATTTATGCTTTGTTGGAGGTGAGGAAGGGATTCCTTTGCTGGGAGGTAAATGCTGGATCAGGACTCACTTGGTTGTATCTCCTCTTGGACTTTCTTATCATATCAATAAAACTATTTTAGTTTCTTCTACATGCTTGTATATCAGTGATGTTTTGTTATATTTGCATGTTTAGCTTAATCTGATCCTGAGCTTTTTATGAATGTAAATCTATATCTTCGTGTAGTTTCTCTCTTCTGTGATCTTGCAGGAATTTAGTGAAGCTGGGCCAGTAAGGTAGCAGGCAGCGGGAAGCGAATAAAGAGAAGAGCGATTGGATCAACAAACTAGCGAAAGACACAGGTTAGTTACATCCTTCCTCTTCATTTACATTTCATAAAGAAGAATACTCAACGAGCAGTTTTAGCTCAAACTTATCATGGGTATAATGGGTTCTTTGCTTCATTTTGTTCAGTTTTATCTCTGATTTTTGCAGCCTATTATCAGTGTGTGTACCTATCTGAAAACCCCTTTTATTTGCCTTAATTCCGCCTCAGTTGTACAAAAAGACTGTAGGTGTTCTTTGTGTATTTGTTACATCATTTACAGTTTTCCATTGAAAAGTGAAATAGTCATACTGTCATCCTTAGATTTAGATCTGTCGTAAGTGTCGATTTTGATCTTAGGAGAAAGTTCCTTTGCTGTTGACAGTTGATTATACTTTTTACTTTTGCTTTGGTTTGAATTTGTCTCTTTCTAGTGTCGAAACGAGTGTTTACTTCAAAATCATAAAGTGTCGTAATCTTCTCTACCTTTTTTATTTCGAAAAAGAAGCTTGTTTGTGTTTTTCCCTTGAAAGCAAATTCAAATTTGTACATCAACTTTCTTTTTAGGCATCAATATTAAGAAAGTGGAAAACAAATACATGCATTTGTGCATTTGCATATTGATAGTTTGTATGGTTTGATTTAGGAAAAGTGCATTTACAGTGTGCTCTTTGCTCTTTGAGAAAAGATTGTGTCTTTCTTTTCCCCTTGTAGCTAGGATTTTCATTGTTGAAAAGAGATAAATGCTTGCTTATCATCTTTAGATTGCATTTAGGAATTTCATCTACATCTCGTGGTGATCCAAAAAGGCAAACTTCTAAGAAAGATCAACCTAAAATAAATTGAATGAACTTAACAACGCTTTGTAACTTAACGCACAACATAGAGGTCTAGGCTAGAGACGTGTTCCGACGTCGTAAAACCTGGTGACTGTCAGCCTCACTGATGGTTGGGTGATTCCTCCTGAGAGACGATAAGTGCCAGTACGGATTGTGCTCCCACGTATCGTCGAGTATATATTGGGAGACCCCTATAGGCTTAAAACCTTTTATCCATAGGAAGCCGTGTCGGCCACCCTACTGATCGCAATGCACTGAACACAGCATTCGGGAAGATTGACCGCCCGTACCCTAAAAAGTATTCTGCGGTTTTGCGATTGGTTTGGCACACCCTCTACCTAGATCTCCAGAGCAGTCCCTTTCCTAGTTCCTGAGAGACGATAGAATGGCGACTCCGCTGGGGAGCGTATCTAGTTAGTTTATTTGTGTTTCTATTGTTGTTCTTCTCATAAACTTAGGAGTGGCGAATTGAACTGCATTTGCCATTTACAAATGCAAAGTAGAGATCTGCTACTCTAGTCCATTCACTGGGCCTGTTTATGATCTGAACAGCTGATCCACAAATGCTCTAACTGCCCTTTGTGATAGCTCTTAGTCCTCCTTTAAATCATCCCTCTAATTGTACCTTACTGATAGCTTTTATCCGGCCAAAAACCATAAATTAAACTGCAAACCATGACCCAGAACCCAGAGAAAATTCTCGTTTCTGCTTCAGCGCAGGCTCTGTGAAGAGGTTCTGCATTTCAACGCAGGTCCCGAGAGGGCTACCTGCGCTGCAATTCAGTTTCTCTGTGCAACAGGTGCGCTGATCAGCCTTTGCCCTGTGCAGCTGTGGTTCTTTGCTTCATTTTGTTCAGTTTTATCTCTGATTTTTGTAGCCTGTTATCAGTGTGTGTACCTATCTGAAAACCCCTTTTCTTTGCCTTAATTCCGCCTCAGTTGTATAAAAGAAACTGTATTTGTTTTTGTGTATTTGTTACATCATTTGCAGTTTCCCATTACAAAAGTAAACTAGTCATACTGTCGCCCTTAGATCTAGACCTGTCGTAAGTGTCGTTTTGATCTTAGGAGTAAATTTGTTTGCTGTTGACAGTTGATTGCGCTTTTACTTTTGTCTTTTGGTTTGAATTTGTGAATTTCTAGTGTCAAAACAAGTGTTTACTTCAAAATCATAAAGTGTCGTAATCGTCTTTTTTATTTCGAAAAGAAGCTTGTTTGTATTTTTCACTTGAAATCGAATTCAAGTTTGTACAACAACTTTCTTTTTAGGCATCAATATTAAGAAAGTGAAAAACAAATACATGCACAAGTGCATTTGCATTTTGACAGTTTGTATGGTTTGATTTAGGAAAAGTGCATTTACAGTGTGCTCTATGCTCTTTGAGAAAAGATTGTGTCTTTCTTTTCCCCTTGTAGCTAGGATTTTCATTGTTGAAAAAAGATAAAAGCTTGCTTATCATCTTTAGACTGCATTTAGGAATTGTATCTACATCTCGTGGTGATCCAAAAAGGCAAACTTCTAAGAAAGATCAACCTAAAATAAATTGAATGAAGTTAACAACGCATTGGACCTTAATGCACAACATAGTGGTCTAGGCTAGAGACATGTTCCGGCGTCGTAAAGCCTGGTAACTGTTGTCCTCACTGTTGGTTGGGTGATTCGTCCACTGTGAGATGATAAGTGCCAGTACGGATTGTGCTCCCACGTACCGTCGAGTATATATTGGGAGACCCCTATAGGCATAAAACCTTTATCCATAGGAAGCCGTGTCGGCTGCCCTACTGATCGCAATGCACTGAACACAGCATTCGGGAAGATTGACCGCCTGTACCCTAAAAAGTATTCTGCGGTTTTGCGATTGGTTTGGCACACCCTCTACCTAGATCTCCAGAGCAGTCCCTTTCATTCCTTTTCAGACTCCTTAACATAAAAGGTCCATCTGAGCACTTGTCACTTCAGGCTCATTAAAAATCGAAGGAGACTAGAGTCATCTTTTGTTTTTTCTCGACTCTTTAAAATTGAAAAAGAAAGTTGTGTCCAAGCGTCATAAAATTTATTTTAAACGGAATATTCATACCCATTCCCTCATTGGTCTTCGAAGTTAGTCTCTTTTCATCGCAAGTTCTTGTAGAATCGCTAGAAAATCTTTTGGATAGACTAGATATGTCTGAACAACCGTCGACATCCAGGACTGTGTCATCCGACACAGCAGCGGTAGAGCCTCCTGCTGCTACTCCAACGATGTTCGATGGTATATCATCTGTCCCAGCAAGTTATCAACAACAAGCCGGAGTCCAATCAGGGACTATTTCGACGACATGGTCAGTTCCTATTTCTTCATTCGGATTATCATATGGTATTTCTTATGTTGAAACTCAACAAATCGATCCAATGTGTCTTCAAAGGCCAATATACCCTTTAAGTACTGGATTTCCACCATATGGAGGGCAGTATGCCTTTTCATTGTTCCCTCCCGGAGAACAACCATATGGGAGTTTACAACAAAGTTCAGGTCAAACTGGAATTACATCCAGCGGTTGGGTACCAATACTGCCTCAGCAACCAAGGGTTGTATATTCAATGCAACCAGTCCACCCTGTGTCAAATATTCCCACTATACCTGCTATGGTGACTGCATCGCAAGTACAAGCGTTACCTGTTGTATGTCAACCCCAAGTTTCTCAGGTTGCAATACAACAGCCTCTTGTCTCAACAACTCAATCACAACCTTAGGTTAGTGCCTCCTTATCTGGAGCGACTCAGGCTCAAACAAGTACTATGACTCCTCATCTTGGCCAATCATCCAGTATTAGACAACAGCAAATGGTCCAACAACACCCCTAGACCGGAATTCTCAATTCCTCCTCCTCCTAAATCGAACAATGACTCTCACGCCGGCGATGGCGTGATTGGCGCGACAGACACGAAATCGACAAAGGCTACATCTAAAAAGGCCCGTAAGATTTCCAGTCAAAATGCAAATGAGGAACTTCTTGCCTCGGAAGTAAATGCCGTGTCGACCGACAAGGGCAAACAACTGAAGCAACCGGGGGGCAAGAAGAAAAAGAAAGGGAGAAAAAGGAAATCCCCTGCGGGGTGTCATATATGCGATGAGGATCATTGGACGAGAGATTGTCCACATATAGCTGAAGTTAAGAAACTCTTTAAGAGTTCAAAAACCTCAGCAGTATTGACTGATCCGTTTCCAAACCCAGGAACCACACTGGTTGCTAATCAAAATGCTTCCCGATCCCAAGTGCTTATGTTGTCTATATCAAAGCAGCAAAATGATGCTTTGACAAGGAATAAAGATTACGGGAATCCACAGGTGTCGAATAACAAGGCTAATGAACAACCTAGTAGTTCAACAACAACTTTGACCAAGGTTGTGCCACCCATCATTCCTGAACAAATGATAAAGTCACCAAAGGGAGTAGTACACAAATCGACATTTAATCCTCGTGCAAAAATAGCACAGAATTATAATATAATAGAGGACCTGGCCCAATCGCCGTCCACTATGTCAACACTTGAGGTACCACAAAATTGCCTCTCCCAAGAGCAAGCTTTATTATCAGCAATAGGTGGAATTGACCCAATGGATTCCAATCTTGTGGCCTTTGATCATAAAGGATATGACCCTCAGTTACCAGCTCAACTAGCTTTCCTTATTCAAGTGAAAGCCCTCAACAAAACTGTTCATCGAACAATTATTAATGAGGGGGCATCTACATGTATTATGTCGATGAGTTGCTGGAAAACTTTAGGATCTCCAACCTTGTCGTGGTCTGTGACGACGTTAAAAGCATTCGACGGAAGGACATATACCCCATATGGTATCCTAAATAACTTGAAAGTTGAACTAGGAGGGAAAACAATAGAAATAGATGTTGAAGTCATACATGGGAATCTTGATTACAACATCCTACTAGGAAGACCATGGATATATGCCATGGCAGCTGTTGTGTCGACCTATTTCAGAAAGATTGCATTTCCCTTTCAAGGAGGGATTACAATCGTCGATCAGCAAAACTTCCTCCCCAATGGTTCTCAAGTTACTGGAAGCATTCCAATGATCCATGGAAGCAATCATTCGCTCCAAAATATCGGAGTAGGTCTCTTAAAAGACCCTGCCTTAATGGGTACTTTTGCCCTACCGCCTCCGAGTAATCTGGTGGAAGTGGCCACAGTGGAATATGAAACCTTCTATATCTGATGGATTTGGACTTCGAGGACGGTTCTTATCTCGTGTCAACCTCGTTAAAAAATGAAGCAAGGAGTCATGAGGATAGTTCTTTTACTGTGTCAACCTCATTAAAAAATGAAACAAATCCCCTCTCCAAATCTCAAAGGTAAACCTTCATTCCAATCACCAAGTTGAATGCAATGAAGCTTGGGGGGCATGCACCTCGATTTGCGTTATTATGCTGGGGGGCATACAAACTTATCGCGAGCAGTGTTACTGCAGGGTTCAAGCTCGTTAAAAAATAAACCCGCATCGAGCAGTGTTACTGCGAGGTTCAAGCTCGTTAAAAAATAAACCCGAACCGAGCAAATGTTTCCACCTGCGTTTAAGGTCGTTAAAAAATGAACTATCCTCCGGTAAATAACCACCGTGAATGTAACATTATCAGCCATTAAATCCTTGGTCGTGTTTGCACCGTCACCTCCACTTTTTCATTGGCCGATCATTCACCTTCATTTGATTGTTTACCCATTTTGAGGAACAGCTGCGAAGAGTGATTTCACTAGCCATCCTTGTGACCCTGCCGTGATTGGAAAATTCCAACCCTTACCTGGAATCAGCTGCTACCCGTTTTTATCACTCGTTCCTCAAAAGACGAGTCTTCTTTAAGCTCTTTTCATCTGACTCGTAAAATATGAAAAGATTGCCGAGTTTTAGCCTTCCAGCTCGTTAAAGCGACCGGAAGAGCTATCCCTCCTCTAGATTTTAATCTTTTTGGACCTGAGGGATTATTGCACAAAAAGATCGAGCGCTTGTTTTGTTCGGCTCGTTAAAACTATCGAAAATTCATCCCTTCTGTATTGTTTTATACTTTTTCGGACTTAAGGGATTAGATGACGAAAAAGGACTTCCGAAGTTATCTTTACGTACCTTTTCAGACTCTCTAAAAATGAAAAGGACCGAGTTATCTTTGTCGTTAGACTCGTTAAAAACATTAATAGCGACAAACTTGTCTTTAGACGAGAACGAGTTTCACTATTGCTAGGCTCGTTAAAACATAGCGATGGGTTTGCCCGAAGGGCAAATTATAGAACAAGCATATGTTATCCTCCTCAAGCTTGACAAAAATAAAGAGGTACTGGTCAGCAATAACTGGGGAAAAATTGGGAGAAACTCAAAGAACCTTTATTGGTAGCAAGTCGCTCTTGAACATGACACTTCCACTCCGTGCCTGAGTCGGGTTGGGTTGTTTCATTCACCGGTCACATCACCATGGTCTCGCCATACCATCCACCTTTGGGGTAAATGCTACCAATCCATCATATAAGTGTCGCTGATATGTTCAAGAGAAGTCATCCAGAGAAGTCAACCGTGTCCCATCCACTACCATACATTATACTTCATTCTTTCATGACCGCCACCCTGAACCATATATCATCAGATCGTTTTCACCTCCATCAAAATCATTTGCTCCGTTCCGTGTCACTGATGTGGGATACATTAAGGCCCTCCTTTGACGGATCGCTTCTTGTCGACATCAGCTCATTATCCAAGAAGTTGATCTAGGAACACCCCCTTCAGTACTTTGAAGCTTGCATGCCTCAATGGCAAGTTTCTCACTTCCGGCGACAGGTATACATCAATGACCTTCAACCGAAAGATTTTGCGTGGTGTTCGACGCCAAGTCCTTTATTCACACCACGTGAATTGTACTGCAGTACCTTGAGGGTCATTATCATTATCGGTGATTCCTCTCGTGCTTGTTAACAGTTTACATCATTGACTAGTAATCAAGCGATGTCTTTCCATGTTCGACTTCAAAACATTTCTCACATGGATCGACTTGTACTTAGAGTGAAGATCGGACGAGATTGAAGACCCCAGATCTAGTTTCATCCATCCGGGCTGCGATATATATTCAGGAAAAATAAAGACATTGACAAGTACAGCACTGCAGAATAGATAATCATCCTACCAAAAGGATGATGATTTCATCAGAATCATTAGTCTACCATCAGAAGATTGTCTGTCCCATGTACATAAAAATGAATTTATAAAGCTGAGCATTGGAATGCCCGCCTCAGCTAGATCATGAAAACAGTATGAAAATAATGTATTGTATTGTATCTTATTACAGGTCTCCTCCCAGCATTGAAAGAACTTCGGATCCTCCTAATAAAACATTTCACCCGATAAACAGCCTCATACTTTAGGGGGAGACTGTTATAGACATTTTTGTGCCTTACAGCTCTAAGCATGAAATGTTCATAATCCAAGGGATCCAAAGTCCATAAAAGTGTTGTTCCTGCCCCTAAAGGAACAAGGTCAACCAATGACAGCTTCTCCCAGAAGTTCTCCACCAGAAACTGCTCAAAACTAGTCAAGTCAGGATCAATTCAGAAGCTCCACTAGCTGCCTGCGTTGCAAAGCACCCAAATACACTGTCTAGGTGCGTTGCAACGCACTTGAATGCACTACCCAGGTGCATTGAGCGGGAAATGACAAGTGGCAAAGTCATTCAACGAGGTGGAGAGACAATGGAAGCTTCCAGAATCTTCTCCAATGACACTTGCCTCACTGAATTCAACCAGTGATGAGTAAGAGGCTCTCAGTCTCCAAGTGGAAGCAAGAACTGATAGAGAGAAGCCACAAGTCAAAAGATAAGCTGACTCATCCTCTCTGCTTACATCTATATATGGATCCCTCACCCCAGAGATCCAGGGGCTGGAATTTTGTACTTTGCAGAGAATTTTTGTTGGTTTGAGATTGAGATTAGTACATTGGGTGATTTATGCTTTGTTGGAGGTGAGGAAGGGATTCCTTTGCTGGGAGGTAGATGCTGGATCGGGACTCACTTGGTTGTATCTCCTCTTGGACTTTCTTATCATATCAATAAAACTATTTGAGTTTCTTCTACATGCTTGTATATCAGTGATGTTTTGTTATATTTGCATGTTTAGCTTAATCTGATCCCGAGCTTTTTATGAATGTAAATCTATATCTTCGTGTAGTTTCTCTCTTCTATGATCTTGCAGGAATTTAGTGAAGCTGGGCCAGTAAGGGAGCAGGCAGCGGGAAGCGAACAAAGAGAAGAGCGATTGGATCAACAAACTAGCGAAAGACACAGGTTAGTTACATCCTTCCTCTTCATTTACATTTCATAAAGAAGAATACTCAAGAAGTTTTCCTTGTTTGTTGCTAAGGCACTGTCACACCTTAGAGTGGGATAGGGGCGTTCTGAATAGATACTTTTCCCAACAACAACTGCGGAAACTGTTGAAGAATAGTGGCTGGTTCCCAGGTTGCATCTTTTGGAGAGGTGTCTTTCCACTTGACGAGGACTTCCTTGATCATGCAGCCACGCAGGTGCCGTTCTCGTGTGTCAAGAACCTGTTCAGGTTGGAGCCAGATTGACCCTTCTTCATCTAGTTTAGGTAGACTGGTTTGAATTTTGCAATTGTTCCCAATCACTTTCTTGAGGCATGAGACATGGAAAACTGGATGGATTTTTGCAGTGCGTGGCAAAGCTAGCTTGTAGAAAACTTCTCCAATGCGCTGAAGTACTTGATACGGTCCGTAGAATTTTGGATATAGTTTCTGACAACCCTTGTCTTTGAGTGATGTTTGCTTATATGGTTGCAGCCTCTAAAATACCTAATCCCCTTCTTGAAATTGGCGTTCTGAGCGATGTTGATCTACCTGTTGCTTCATGCAGTTTATAGCTTGATGAAGATTCTCTCTAAGGTGGGCCAGCATGGTTGTGCGGTTCTGTAGGAGTTGATCCACTACTTGTACCTTCGAGCATCCCTTGATATAAGAAGTAGAGGAAGGAGGGAGTTGACCATAAACTGCTTCATATGGAGTCATTTTGGTGGTGGAATGATAGTTGGTGTTATACCACCATTCAGCTAAAGGTAACCACTGTACCTAGAGATGTTGCTTTTTTGAAGTGAAACACCTAAGGTAGGTTTCCAGACATTTGTTGACTGCTTCAGTTTGTGGATGATAGGAAGTATTGAGTTGTAGTTGGGTACCTTGTAGCCGGAAGAGTTCCTGCCAAAAGTTACTGGTGAAGACCGGGTCACGATCAGACACAATGGAAGTGGGCATGCCATGCAATTTGAAGATCTGATCCATGAAAGATTGAGCGACCAAAGTCGGTGTAAAAGGGTGGGGTAGGGTGCAAAAATGAGCATACTTAGAAAGTCTGTCCACAACCACCATGATGACTGACTTGTTTCCTGACTTTGGAAGACCTGTAATGAAATCCATAGAAACCTCCGTCCAGATTGAGGCTGGGATGGGTAATGGTTGTAATGTGCCTGGGGATTTGACTGTTTCTCCTTTGTGGCGTTGATAGATTTCACATTCAACTACAAAAGTAAGAATGTCCTTTTTCATGCCTGTCCAAAAAAATGATTTTCGAGTGCGAGCATACGTCTTCTGAAAGCACGAATGTCCTGCAGTGGGAGATGAGTGCAACTTCGCCAAAATGTGGCTTTTAAGGGTGGATGTTGGTGATATTACGACTCTGTCCTTGTAGTGAAGAATCTCATCCTGCCACGAGTAGCCTGTTGTGGAATTTGGATCCGCCTGCAATTGATTAATGAGTTGGGAGAGCTAGGGATGTGAAAACCATTCCTTGCGAGCCTCTTTAATCCATTCTGGAATGGGGAGGGAAATTGCGAGTAGGGTACTTTCCTCCTCAAATTGGCGAGATAATGCATCTGCTACAATATTTTTGCGCCCTTTCTTGTAAATTATCTCATAATCATATCCCAGCATTTTGGTGAGCCATTTATTTTGTTTTGGTGAGGATAGGCGTTGCTCCAAAAAATATTTAAGGCTTTGATGGCCTGTGTGGATTTGGAAACGTCGCCCCAATAAGTATGGTCACCAAGTATCTACTGCATGTAAGATGGCCATCATCCCCTTCTCATAGGTAGATTGTCCTAGATTCTTCCCACTTAGTTGTTGGCTCGTGAAGGCCAAGGGTCGACCTTCCTGCATTAAGACCGCCCCAATACCGGTACCCGAAGCATCACATTCAATCACAAAAAAATTGGTGAAGTCGGGTAGCGCTAAGACTGGAGTGGAACACATGGCATGTTTGAGCGCTGTAACGGCTTGTTGTGCTTCATCATTCCAGAGGAATGAATTTTTCTTGAGGAGTTGAGTGAGGGGCCTAGCAATGCGACCATAATTGCAGACAAATTTGCGATAGTAGCCTGTGAGACCCAAAAATCCTCTGAGGCTCTTCAAGGTCTTAGGTTGAGGCCAAACATGCATTGCCTGGATTTTTTTGGGGTCCACCCTGACACCTTCATGCCCCACAATGTGGCCCAAATACTCAACTTCTTCCATGCCAAAAGAACACTTGGACATCTTGACAAATAATTTATGATTGCGGAGCAGTTGCAAGAGCATATCTACATGCTGAAGATGTGTGGCCCACGTGCAACTGTAGATGAGGATGTCATCAAAGAAAACAAGGACAAATTTTCTGAGATATAGTTTGAGCAGGTGGTTCATAAGGCTCTGAAAAGTAGATGGGGCATTACAATGACCGAATGGCATGACCAGGAACTCATAATGGCCCTCATGAGTTCAGAAAGTAGTCTTTGGAATGTCTACTTCTTTCATGCGAACTTGGTGGTAGCCTAAGCGAAGGTCGAGCTTAGTAAAGAATTGAGCCCCATTTAGTTCATCCAAAAAATCATCGACAATCAAGATGGGAAATTTATCTTTGACTGTCAACTTATTAAGGGCCCTGAAATCTAGAGACATATGCCATTCCCCATCTTTCTTGAGCACCATGACCACCGGCGATGAATAAGGACTAATGCTGGGACGAATGATGCCTGCTTCCAAGAGTTCCTTGATTATTTTTTCTATTTCATTCTTTTGGGCGAATGGATATCTATATGGGCACACATTTGGTGGTTGGGCCCCTGGGACCAAAGTAATGCTATGATCATGTTCCCCTCTCGAGGGTGGAAGCTCATGAGGCTTGTCAAAGACTGGCAGATGGTTGTTTAAGATCTATTGCATCTCAGGATGAATATGAAGAGAATGGGATTTGAAGGCCTGGATGGCATTAAATTGAGCTATAACTCCATGGTGGCCCTTTTTTAACAATTTTTCCATCCGATGTGAGCTGATGATAGAGGGAGCTCCTGCTTGGAGTCCGCGGAGGGTATGTGTGTGGTTGTTCTGCTTAAAGCTCATATATAACTCCTGGAAATCCATTGTGATTGGGCCAAGTGTGCGAAGCCATTCAGCACCGAGGACAATGTTGCACCCTCCCATGTGTATGGAAAACATGTGGATCTTTAACTGATAATCCCCCATTTGAAGTTTGACATTTTCACAGCGGCCTTCACATTTCATTGTTCCCCCATCAACAATTTGGACCTGGAAGTTAGAAACTACTAGGACAAAACAATGCACTGCTTCCGCGACTTGTTGATGGATAAAATTATGTGTACTTCCACTATCAATCAAGACTACTACTGGGCGATGCTTAATAAAACCTTTGATTTTGAGAGTTTGAGGCGAAGAAATCCCTGCCAAAGCATGCAGTGAGATAACTGGTTCTTCAGGTACATTGTCCTGCTGGTTGTTCTCTTCTTCCTCCTCTCGTTCCTCAAGTGGTGAGGCTTCCTCCAATGAACTGTGATCAGTAGCATCAATTTGAAAGAATTTGGGCTCCTTGCATTTATGTCCGGGGGAGTATTTCTCATCACAGTAGTAACATAATCCTTGCTTTCTTCTTTCTGCCATTTCTACTGGTGACACCTTTTGAACCTTGAGTGTTTGGGTAGTGCTTTGAGCCTGTGGGGACCGACCCTTGTCGATGAAATTTGGGCAATTGGACTAGGCCGCTAATGCACGTTCAACTTCACGAGCTATCCTGCAAGCATGCAGCCAAGAGCTAGGGTGGTGCAGTCGGACGTGGGCTTGTATGGCTTCTTTGAGATCACTGACAAAACATTCCATGTAGAACTCATCTTGTAGACCTCCAGTGCAGAAAGCTAAGGCTTCAAAGGATGTAATATATTCGTTCGTTGTTCCTGACTGTTGGAGCTTAGTGAGACAACCCAAAAAGTTAGATTCATGGTCAAAGCGATCCATAAGATTTTTTTTAATGTCTCCCAAGTCAAGGGCCTTCCATAGCAACGTTGATGCCATTGCCACCATTTCCATCTTTCATTGTCCAAGTACATGATACCCACACTAAGTTGAGTCGCATTTTCCAGGATGTAATTCAGAGTGAAATATTGCTCCATTTGTGCGATCCATGCAGCCGGGTGAGAGCCATCAAATTTATACATGTCCAGCTTGGGTGGTTGCGGATGGGATTGTTGTTGGGTGCCAAAAAGGTGAAGAGACTGGCTAGACTCACCCCCACTGTTTTCATTGCCAATATATGCCTCTACGCGTTCCTCCATCTTGCCCTTGGAGAGTGTTTCATTTATGTTCTTCAGTGACAACATTATCTCATTCAATGTTGATTCGAGTTTGTCGATCCTCTCATTAACCATAGCTTAAGCTCTAGTTTGTACCATGCACCGATCCAATCTACTTGAAATTTGGGACCGCCCGGATTTTTTGGCACTAAAAATTGAATTGTACCACCTTGCTCAGCTCGTTGTACTGATTCTTATGGGCTAAGTCACCAATAAGCGCCCCAGGGGGGGTCTCAGAACGAAGTTTTACTCCTTGCTTAGGAATATTGCAGTAGCCAAATCCCAGAAATATCAATGCTGCCAAAAGTCCTGTGAAAATCATGCCCAGGTATAGGAACCCACACAACTACTCAGATCTGGATGGCGGATCTGATGGATCTGAGAGATCTGAATGGCTGATCTGATAGATCTGAACGGCGGAGCTGTGGATCTAATGGATCTAATAGATCTGAATGGCTAATCTAATAGATCTGAACGGCGGAACTGATTGCTGCTGCTCTGACAAAACCCCACTTGCGAGATTTGATCTGGCAAAGATTATGTGTGATCCATAGATAAAGAAGGGAACTATGGTCTCCAGGAGTGTTAGGTGCTACAAATCACAATATACATAAGGGTCTAATAGTAGTACTCGGCCCAATTTACATATCACAATATACATAAGGGTCTGCACCTTCTCTGCTTTTGTGCTCAAAGAAACACAATATTCTACATCTAATTTTTAGAAGTTCTTCACCCGAAGCCCGATCTGCTTGACCTATTCTATGGCTATGTGACGAAGCCGAGAAAGCCTTTCCCTTGGTAAATATAAAATTGCAGCCATGATCCTCCAACATGGAAACTGAAACCAAATTCTTCTTCAAACTCGAAACATACATGACATCTTTTAATGCGAGAGGAGAACCAGAATCCCACTGAAAGGTAATAATACTGATTTTATTCGCGCTATACCTCCCATCATCTCCAATCTTGATATGCATATGGAGGTCCTTCTCCTCCAAGTCACTGAAGAACTCTTTGTTTCTGGTCATATGGAATGAGGCTCCACTATCTAGGTACCACACACTACCCATCACTGATGTCACCATGCAAGAGATAAGGGTGAAATCCAACTCAAATTTTGAGGCAAGAGATTCACTTCCCGCTCCTCTTGTGGGCTTCTTGTCGACCTTCTTGTGCGGAAACTTCATGGCATTATGTCACAACTCGTGACAATGAAAAAATTTAATCTTCAACATGTCCTTCTTCTTGCTGCCCTGACCGGAATTTTATTTGGAATGGAATGACTTCCCCTTCCCTTTCTTCACATTTATAGTAAGGCACAATTCTCCTCATCATCATGTTTGGATGAGGATCCATCTCTGGTGTTTTGCCAAATCTCTTCTTGCACCAAGTCAGACCAAAAACAATCCCACTCTGGTAGCTTCATCCTCCCATTAACCTTTCATTAAAAAATCTAACCTTAAGAATCTTTAATAAAAAATAATTAATAAGCCGCTCACAAGTTTTATATATTAGTGAAAAATATAAATGAAAAGGATAATGCGCTTCCTTGCTCGTTTTGGCATGTGGATACTTTGTCGCACCAACTAAAAAAAAAGAGGAGGTATCTGCTGTCAGAACCAGAACCCTAAGGTGGGGACCAATTAAACAAAAAGGAGGTGTCCAGTCTGTGAACCAGCATGCAAAGGGGGTGAGCCACAATTTTTAAGTAGATTTATCATTTTTCCCAAATAATAAGCGACAGTGATAAATAAATATTAGATACGAGAAAGGAAACCTCTAAGTGAAGCACGGGGATAAGTTATTAGTATTTTCAAATAATAATCACTGGTGATAAATATATATTACATACGATAAAGGAAACCTGTAAGGGGACAAGTTATTACTCTGGCTTTTTCAAGAACTATAGCTTCACTTTCTGGTTAAAGAGGGTGGATTTTTTTTGTTTAATTAAAGTTTTGGGAAAATGTTGAATATTTTTATTTTTTTTTGTAAATTCAAAAAAAAAAAATTAATTTTCTAATTTTTTTATTGCTAAGTAATTTTTGATATGATATATTTTTTTTGGTGGAGGGTGTTTTATTTTATGTATTTATTACTCTGACAAATAATTTTAAAATAAAAAACAACTAATTTTATGAGTGGCAATTCCATCGGTGAGTGCTACCCAATGATGCCATAAGTGATATGGTTTCAAATCCCTTACCTAAGCAATGGGTAGGGGGTGGGAAGGACGCAGGAACAGAGGGTTGAACAAAACTCCATAATTGTGCAGAGTGCATTAGAATTAATGGAGAATACGTTATTCTTGTTACATAGTTATGCATTCTACTTTTCTTAGTCATTTAGTTTCTATTATTCAGGGATATGATTTTTTGTCCCTAACAAATTGTATCTATTTATTATTGGAGATTAATGTGAAGCCTGTGTGGCGTTTTGCTTGTAGGAGCTCCTGGTGATCCGCACCTGTGAGCTCCTCTTGTGTTGGTTTGTCATTTCACATCTTCCATGTGCAACTCTTGACATGGTATCAGAGCTGCAGGACTATTAATCCTATAGGTTGAGTGAAGGGAGCTACTGTAGCAAAATCGTCGCGAGTCTTGTGTGGAAAAGTGCGACGACCACCCTGTGATCCTTGTCCTCAACACCCTTATAATAAATTGACGCAAGTGATGGATAGACCTTCATGGATAAATTTTGTTTTTTGGCGAAGATATTCACGATACTGTGGTGTATAAAAGTGCCAAGTAGATTAGAAGACAAAGTCGGCTAAAGGGCTACGTGGTGGCTAAAGCTACACGTTTTTTTTTCTCCTTTGAAAGCGTGATAGAGTTTGGAGCAACATGATCCTCATTCAGGAGGTCGCGTGGAGGAGTCACCCACTGTCTGGCTGAGGGAGAAGTGTGGACGTGAGGTGTTCAGGCTGGATCTGCGTCGAGGAGGAGGCCGGATCGCAAGCAGAGCTGCGAGGACAAGGTGAGGAGGCCGAATCGCAAGCAGAGCTACGAGGACAAGGTGAGGAGGCCGGATCACAAGCAGAGCCGCAGGGACAAGGTGAGGAGGCCGAGACCACTCAAGGCCGTGGAGGAAATCTGGTTGCATGTCAAACTGGAGAGAACAGCTACGGAGACCGCGTGGAGAGGATAGCCACCTGTTTCTATTCTTTGCTTTCTGGAGATTATCATCCTCGGAGTAGTATCGTGGAAGAATCGGTGTGTGTAGATCAAAGGTGCAATGATGCAGTGTTGAGGATCGGTTGAATTGGACAGATTGTCCGTCTTGGTGATGGTATCAAATGTCCTACGTCTTAAAGGTCTAGTGCTATGGATTAACCATTTTGGTTGGTGAAAACTGAACGTGCCATTTTTTTACTTGCTGGTGTGGTCCCTTAAATTGCGGTGGTCAGATAATTAAAGAATTTTTAATTGAAGTTTTTTTCAAAGCTTTAATTAAAAAAAATTGAGTTCTTTTATTTGAAGGGATTATTCTCTGATATTAAGGGGGTGTTTTTTTTTTTTTAAGGAATTTGGGGTCGGCAATTTTTTTTTGTAAAGAAGATCTCGGGTTTGTTGGAATTATTGAAGTTTTTATTCATTCAAGATGAATAATCAAATTGTTGAAGCTTATCTCAATGAGAGTAATAAGCTTGATGGTTCCAATTTCACAAATTGGAAGTTTAAGCTCCAGACCTTGCTTGAGGGACAGAATGCCTATGGAATTGCCACCGATGATGAGGTCAATCCGACCACTGCAACTGGTGGATCGAACACAACGATTTGTAGAAATTTTGAATAATATAACACTTATTCACAGTGATTATCCTGATTATACACTATTGCGGAATACATGCATAATACATAACCTCCTCTATGTTGATCATCAATTTTGCGGAATTAAAAACAATGAAACATCAATCGCATGCGCACATTAACACAGTATGTAACCAGGGAAAGCATACATCTGAAAACCCAAAAATATCTGTATATTATAATGATTGAGAACATGTAACAATACATAGTACAATACCCCTCACAAGTAATCAATACTATCTCCACCTGCTACACATAAACTAGCTCAGATTTGAATCAATCACCAGTTCAAATCTCCTCCACTGCTTGCCTACCTCCACTGTGCAATCCTGCATGAGAATAGATGATGAATGGCTGAAGCAAACTCATATTTCCTTGGCTGAACCACGCAATCCTCATTGGAAATACTCAATCCATGCATGTGCAAAATCTCATGCACAACTATAGTCACAACTGACAACAATCTCAACCTCTAACACCTGTCTCCACTGAATTGTCCATGCACTGATTTAACTGATGTATTCTTTAGTTGCTTTGTGAGTTAATAATTAGTGAATTATTTTAAAAGTTAATTCACATCACTCATCACTAGTGTATTTGCAGTTAGACTAAATACAACTAGTTTAACCAAGTCAAACTGAACACAACTCCATCAACTCCACAATCAACTCCACCGAAACTCAACCAAATGAGTTCTAACTGAAGTCCTACATGCAATAGCTCAACTGACCCACAAGAAAAGCATCTTTCCTTCTGACAGCTGCATGTGCCACATCTGTAGCTCAAACTGAAGTGCTTTAAGAGGATAAGATAATGTTTATAGTCCAAATCTTACTATGAGCTAATAATATTCGACTGTTCTATTTTTAGCCCGGCAGTCTAAAAATAGAAACCACCCATATGTCTAAAAATAAAAGTCCATCTATTTTTACCGACATGACCAATCATGCACAAATAGCATCCTGCAACTCATAGACCATGATCCATATGTCTAAAAATAGACTTTGCGCCAAAAAGAGCCTGCGGGCCCACTTAGTGAAGGCGACTCCTTTCCACTAAGCTCCATCATCTTGTTTCATTCTCAACACTCCCTCTCAATAAGATATGGATTATCTGCAACCCCTATCCTGCAACTATGGAATGTTCTGCATGCAACACATTTTCCCGGTCCACTTGCTCCAACAACACTTGGAACAAAAACACTCCCAACTGACCACTCTGTTGAGCTAGGAATATACTCTAATGCTGAAGCTCTACCTGTTGCTGACAAGTGCTCCCTCTCTAACATCTGCGCTACTGCAACATCTCCATGCATATCACACCATTGCACACTTCTCTGTGCCACCTAGCACTGTGCAAAACACTTGTGCCTCTCGCATTGATGTAGCCTGCTAGCTATGCGCTGTCCTGGGATTCCCTGCACTGTCGCTCTCTCTGCTGCTCCATCCGCATCTGTCTCTACCCAATCAGTTAGTTCTTACTACTCCACATTGGGGCTCCCATATCAAGGTCTCATCCAAGAGGTTGGGTACCTCAAGGATCATGCCCCTCCTCCTTGGGACGATCAATCCACATCACCCCACCTCCTACCTGGAGGTATGGCTGCATGTGATTCCTCAGCCCATCTGGCTCGAAGTTCCCCCCTACTGGAGGTCTCTGCATGAGTAGATGTCTCTACTCGATCTCCTCTCAGCTTCCCTTGTTGTGGCTTCTCCACAACCTCCTGAAGCTGCTGCACCAATCGTGGCTCCTCCACAATCGTCTGAGACTTCTTCTGGCTCTGCATGTCGAGAGGTAATATACGCTCTCTCTCAACCACCAAGTCTCCATCAGTTGCCTCGCTGCTCAAGGCTTTGCGTGCATCTTGAACCTCAAGAGCATACAGGTTCTTGACCCGTGAACCAATCTGCTTCACTTGTCTAGTGATGATGTGTCTAAGGAAAACCTTTCCCTTACTGAAGACTACATCATAGCCTCTGTCTTCCAGCATCGCGATCGACACCAAGTTTCTCTTCAGTCCTAGTATATACTTGACATCGATCAAGGTAAGGCGAGCTCCATGCTCCCTCTGAAAAATAATCGTGCCTACACCTGAGACACTATACTTCTCATCATTACCCATCGCTATGAGTATTTGGAGATATTTCTCCTCCAAAGTACTGAACAAACTCTTGTCAGGTCATGTGGAAAGAAGCTCCACTATCAAGAAACCAACCACTTCCCACCATGGATGAAACCATGCATGCGAATAGTGTGAAATCCAACTCAAACTGTGAAGCAAGTGCCTCACCTTCAAATCCTTCCCCGGATCCCTTCTTGGATTTCCTCCGTGGACAATTTGAAGCATAATGGCCCACCTCATGACAACGAAAGCATCACACTTTCGATTTGTCCACCTTCTTCCCATCATTGGAATAACTAGATTTGGAAAGAGAACCCTTCACCTTCCCCTTCTTCACCTTACTCACTAAGGCACAGTTCTCCTCATCATGCATAGATGAAGAACTGTCTTTGGTGCTCCGTCTGATCTCCTCTTGCACAAGATTCGACCAAAGTCTCTCCCATCCTGGCAATTTCTCCCGACCATTGACAAAGTCCTGATAGGAATGCCAACTCTTCGACAGACCAAGGAGAGCCAAGCTCACCAAGTCCTCATCATCGACAGTCACCCCCACACTTCCCAGCTCATCCCGACATTGGGTGAACTTCGTGAGATACTCGGGCATACTGTCTCCATTCTCACACTTAATGTTTCTGAGTTTATCCTTGAGCGCCAACTTCCTCTGGCCGCTCTTGCTTTAGAATAGATCTGTCAACGATTTCCACATCAAGTATGGAGAAGCCTTTCCATGCAGGCTGGACACAATGTGATCCTCCACGCCCTCCAACAGAATCCTTCGACACTTTGCTGTCTTCTTTTGCCAAACCTCAACGTGAGCAACATCAGTAGGCTTTGGGACCTCAGCCTCTATGAACTCCTTCAGCCCATTGTCATCTAACACCACCTCCATCCTGTCTTTCCATGAAATATAGTTCAAGCTGCCTTCAAGAGCATACTCCAATCGCAATCCGTTGAAATAAATTTCAACTTTGACACCAAGAAAACACTGCTGCAAATTCAAATTCCACCAGCTCAAAAACTCAACCACTTCTGATCTAAAATTCATGAGAACAAAGTATTTCTCGTACAGAGATTGACTGTATGGGCTTTTACCGGATATCTCACCTTCCAAAAGAAGGATGAATCCAGAGGCTACCTGGCCCGATTACAGACTCTGCCTGAAGAAATAAAATGTAACCACTTTTTGAATAATAGATCTGATGATCAACTCTGCTCTGATACCATGTAGAAATTTTGAATAATATAACACTTATTCACAGAGTTTATCCTAATTATACACTATTGCGGAATACATGCATAATACATAACCTCCTCTACGTTGATCATCAATTTTGCGGAATTAAAAACAATGAAACATCAATCGCATGTGCACATTAACACAATATGTAACCGGGGAAAGCATACAGCTGAAAACCCCCCAAATATATGTATATTATAATGATTGGGAACATGTAACAATACATAGTACAATATTCCTCACAAGTACTCAGTACTATCTCCACCTGCTACACACAAATTAGCTCATATCTGAATCAATCATAGGTTCAAATCTCCTCCACTGCTTGCCTGCCTCCACTGCACAATCCTGCATGAGAATAGATGATGAATGGCTGAAGCAAACTCGTATTTCCTTGGCTGAACCACGCAATCCTCATTGGCAATACTCAATCCATGCATGTGCAAAATCTTATGCACAACTATAGTCACAACTGACAGCAATCTCAACCTCTAATACCTATCTCCACTGAACTGCCCATGCACTGAGTTAACTGATGTATTCTTTAGTTGCTTTATGAGTTAATAATTAGTGAATTAGTTTAACAATTAATTCACATCACTCATCACTAGTGTATTTGTAGTTAGACTAAATACAACTAGTTTAACCAAGTCAACTGAACACAACTCCATCAACTCCACCGAAACTCAACCACATGAGTTCTAACTGAAGTCTTGCATGAAATAGCTCAATTGACCCACAAGAAAAGCGTATTTCCTTCTGATAGCTACATGTGCCACATCTTTAGCTCAAACTGAAGTGCTCCAAGAGGATAAGATAATGTTTATAGTCCAAATATTATTATGAGCTAATAATATTCGACAGTTCTATTTTTAGCCTAGCGGTCTAAAAATAGAAACTGCCCATATGTCTAAAAATAGAAGTCCATCTATTTTTACCAACATGACCAATCATCCACAAATAACATCCTGCAACTAAAAATATGTCTAAAAATAGACATAATCTAAAAATAGACTTTGCGCCAAAAATAGCCTGCGGGCCCACTTAGTGAAGGCGACTCCTTTCCACTAAGCTCCATCATCTTGTTGCATTCTCAACACGATTCAAGACTGGGAGAAAAGGGAGATGAAGGCAAAGTTTCTCCTCAAGTTATCAGTCAAAGATTGCATCATCCCTCACATTCGAGATTGCAAGACAGCGAATGACTTATGGACAATTCTCAAAGAAATGTACGACATCAAAAACACCAGTCGAAATTTGTACCTCAGGAAGAATATTCTCTCAATCAAGATGGAGGAGAATGAGTTTGTTTCTTCATTCATATCCCGGATAAAGGAGGCTAAAGATAAACTAACTGATATCGGTCAGACCGTGCCAAATGATGATCTGGTGACAATTACCATGAACGGCATGACGGATGACTATCAGATGTTTATAACGGGATTGAATGTAAGAGAAGAGCCTCCAAGCTTTGAAGAGCTCACTGGGATTTTGCTACAAGAAGAGGAAAGGAGGTTGTCTCTCAAACCTCAAAATCCAGATCTTTCATTGATGACAAAGTTCAAGCCAAAGGGGAAAGAAGTGGTTGATCATAGGAAGGGAAACACATCACAAAAAAGGACACCACAAGGTATGACCTCGCATAAACATGACTGTACTCCTAAATGCTTTTATTGTGGTAAGATAGGCCATATTGCTAAATTTTTCCATAAGAAAAAGGCAGATGGGGAGAGGTAAAAGCAGAGAAGACATGCAGATCATCTGGCTGATGCAGTTCAGAACCAGGATGTCAGATTATTTATGGCTGAAACTACACTAGCTACTGAGGAGGATAAATCAGATATTTGGTTCATAGATTCTGGAGTCTCCTCACATATGACAGGTAAAAAGAAATGGTTTAGAAATTTTAGAGAATCCAGAACTGGAGTAAAAGTATATATTGGAGATAATAGAGGGTATGAGATCAAAGGACATGGAGACGTCCTTGTCACTCTGCCTGATGGAAAGATCGGAAATATATCTGATGTGTGGTATGTTCCTAGTATTAAGAAGAACCTGATTTCTGTATCAAAAATTATAGATTAAGATCTCAAGGTAGAATTATTTAAATCTCATTGTATTATTAAAGACTTGTTGGACCAGATGAAGCCTATTGCTATAGGTATTCGTATAGGAGAACTCTACAAACTGGATGTGAAGAGTACGCCACAACAAGCATTGATGTCATCAGATAAGTCTGCTGGAAATTTGTAGCATCGACGACTTGGGCACATCAATTTCAATGACCTTCTGTTGCAGAACAAAGGTATGGTAGATGGTCTTCCTGTTTTGAAAAAGTTGCATATTGATTGTGAAGCATGTGCATTCGGTAAACAACATAGAGATGAATTTCCTGCTGTTAAAGATAGGAAACAGAGGGATACACTCAAAATTGTACACACTGATTTATGTGGCCCTATGTAGACAAGATCATTAGGTGGGGCCTACTACTTTCTAATCTTTGTTGATAATTGTACAAGATTCACATGGGTGTATTTTCTTAGACAGAAGAGTCATGCCTTTGAGTATTTCAAGCAATTCAGGAACATGATCGAGAAGCAGACAGGAAAGTTCATCAGGATTCTTTGATCAGATCAAGGCAGAGAATTCAAGAAAGGGGATTTCAACAAATATTGTAAAGAGAATGGGATACAACAGCAGTTTACAACACCTTACACTCCTCAGTATAATGGAGTAGCTGAGAGGAAAAAAAAAACACTAGTGGAGTGTGCTCGCAGTGTGTTGAAAGGTAAGAATCTAACTAATGGTTTTTAGGTAGAAGTTGTCAATACTGCAGTGTATTTGAAGAATAGGAGTCCCACTAAAAGTCTTGATTATAAAACTCCTTTTGAAGCGTTGTTTGGCTTCAAGCCTGCAGTAAGTCATCTTATAGTATTTGGCTGTAAAGCTTTTGCGCATGTTCCCAATGAAAACAGGAAGAAGTTGGATTCAAAGGCCATTAAATGTACCTTCATTGCATATTGCAGTGAGTACAAGGCTTATAATTTGTTTGATCCTTCTACTCACAAGGTGTTTTTTTGTAGAGACGTAGTATTCCATGAACAGGTTGATGATGAAACACCTGTTCAAGGTAATGAAGAATGGCATGTACCGTTACTTTCAGATGAGGATGTTGAAACAAGGATCAATCAACAGCAACAGCAAAAACAACAGTAGCAGTAGGATAAAGAGGAGTAAATTGAGTTCAGTCCACAAAGAGAAGAACATAGCAGAATAGTTGAGACCCCACCACTCAGGAGATCTAGCAGGCCGAAACAGTTACCAACTCGGTATAGGGATTGTGCGCTCATGACTGGTATGTTAAACATTGCAGAACCTTCAAATTATTATGAAGCAAGAGTTTTGAAAGGAAGCAATGGAGGAATATGAATTTATTATTAAGAATAATACTTGGGATCTAGCAAAGCTTCCTCGTGATAAACAACCCATAGGTTGCAGATGGTTATTTAAGTTGAAATTTAAAGCAGATGGGTCCATTGATAAGCATAAAGCAAGGTTGGTTGCAAAGGGGTATTCCCAGAAAGAAGGTATTGACTTTGAGGAAACATTTTCCCTTGTTTCAAAATTAAATACCATTAGATTGATTATTGCTTTAGCCACTAAGAATCATTGGAAAATACATCAATTAGATGTTAAATCTGCTTTCTTAAATGGTGATTTAAAAAAAGAAGTATACTTAGTGCAGCCTGAGGGGTTTGTTAAGAAGTGAGAAGAGCATTTAGTATGTAGATTAAAGAAAGCTTTATATGGTTTAAAGCAGGCTCCTAGATCCTGGTACTAAAAAATTGATTCATTTTTCCTCATGCATGGTTATAAGCAGAGCAAAAATGATCCTAATTTGTATACTGTTTTTAATGATAAGTGGAAGATAATGTTGATTTATTTATATGTAGATGATCTGATCATGACAAGGAGTGCAGACAATCTCATTGAAAAAATCAAGTAGCAGTTATCACAAAAATTTGAGATGAAGGACCTTGGAGAAATGCATTAATTTTTGGGTCTAGAAGTTTGGAGAGATTCAAGCCAAACTTTCTTGTCTCGGGGTAAGTATGCTAAGAGTTTGTTGACTAACTTCAAAATGGATGAGTGCAAGGCTGCATTTGTGCCTTTACAGTAGAACAACAAACTTTAGGTGAATTATGGTTCAAAATATGCAGATGCAACATTGTACAGACAGTTGGTTGGTAGTCTTATCTATTTGACTACAACGAGACCAAATCTAGCTTATGCAGTGAGTGTTTTGAGTCAGTTCATGACTCAACCTCATGAGAACCATTGGATTGCAGCAAAAGGAGTACTGAGGTATTTGCAAGGAACTTCAGACTTTGGTATTTTGTATTCTGACTCATTTGATGTTAGCTTGACAAGTTATACAGACTCTGATTGGGCAGGAAATTTAGATGATAGAAGATCAATTACAGGTTACGCCTTTAGCATTGGGTCCGGGGTCATCTCTTGGTGCAGCAAGAAGCAACATACTGTAGCCTTATCCTCAGCAGAAGCAGAATATCAAGCTATGTGTGCAGCAGCATGTGAGGCAGTTTGGTTGCGCAGACTTCTCCAAGATGCAGGGGAAGAACAGACAGAAGCTACGGTTATCAATTGCGATAATCAAAGTTCCATCAAACTGGCTTACAATCCTGTGTTTCATAAAAACACTAAGCACATAGACACTCAATTTCATTTTGTTAGGAAAAAAGTGTAGTCCAAAGAGATTTTTGTTGAATATTGCAATTCTTGTGATAATATGGATGATATATTTACTAAGCCTCTGGGAAGATTGAAGTTTGAATTGTTTAGGGACATATTAGGTGTGTTTAAGAAACCTTTCTCCATTAAGGGGGAGCGTTAGAATTAATGGAGAATAAATTATTCTTGTTACGTAGTTATGCATTCTACTTTTCTTAGTCATTCAGTTTCTATTATTCAGGGATATGATTTGCTGTCCCTAACAAATTGTATCAATTTGTTATTGGAGATTAATGTGAAGCATGTGTGGCATTTTTCTTGTAGGAGCTCCTGGTGATCCGCACCTGTGAACTCCTTGTTGGTCACTTTAATTGCTTATTAATCTAAACAACCAGTGCTACATGAATTGTCAACCCAGGGAAGTCTGTTTATTTTAAAGGCAATTACACACTATATATGCTCAATTGCAAAAGCAGTAAAAAGTTGCAGTATAATTTATTCTAATCACACCTTGATTTAAAAAACTAAAGTTCTACTTTGAGTTACAGCAAAAGCGATCTCTCTATTGCAGACAATGATCAAAGGAATCCTGGATTACAGTTAAAAAGAACAATCTGGAAAGGAAATCAATCTGCAAAGGAAAAGACTAGTTGTGCTCTAACAGAGAATATGACCCTCTTCCCCAAGCAAGAATCTTCAGCACCTGTTTCTGATTACTATGCTTCACAAACTCACTCTAGGAAACCAATCAAAATAATCATTGATTACCTATGAACGAAATTATGGAAACAATGCAATAACTGAGCAGAAATAGAGTTTCAACAGTAAATACAAAGTTTCAATAACGCATAAGTAAATTCAGCAAACAGGAATTAACAAGACATGAATGTAATGTAATACTTAACACACTACAGAATTTAAGGGGTGAATCTTGTGAAGAAGGTGGGCCCTATCCTTCGCACAAGATTCCCCAAACAATGAAACTTAAGAGAAAATGCTCAGAACAGTCTTTTATTCATCTATCAAAGTTCGTATTACAAAAAGATTAAAGTTCCTTGCTCCTAGCTAGACCTTCATGTGATCTCTCTATATCCTTCTAATGTTGATGTCTCCTCCTTTTAAAGAGGAGACATCAATTACAATTAATTACATTGTCAATCCTCTTTTGACCTGAAATGCTAAAATAGGATAACCAAGTCTTCCATTAACAAAATATTGTTACAATGGTTATGACAATGTCTGACTTTGGAATGCAGTTGTATGTCCCATGTAACAGCTCCTTCGATGATCCTCTTCTGTTGCTGTTAGTTCTAAAAATGCAAATCACGGCTGTTTCAGCAACGTAATCCAAAATGACAAAACTATTTCAGCAACGTAGTCCGCAATAATATCTGCAGTCTTCAAAACTATTTCAGCAACTATCCGATCAACGATTAACCATGAAGGAAATGTAAAATTAGATGTAAAATAAATCAAACGTATATTAATGAGAAGACATGTTATATACCTTGGAAAATAGATTAAAGTAATAACATGGGCTTTAATTATAGTTTGAAAGAGGATGGAAGATAACAAAATGTGTGAACAAAAAGGGACAATATGGAGTCCTAACACTCCTCTTGTGTTTGTTTGTCATTTCACGTCTTCCGTGTGCAACTCTGGACAGAGTGCGGAGGAAAAAACGAGAAAGCGGAAAAAGAAGTGAAGTTGAACAAATCTCCATTTAAAACATTGTGTGGAGTGCAGAAGTCCAGAGGAAAACGAAGCTTTCTTCCTCTGCACTAGTAACAATTAGTAACAATTGATATATTACTTTTGTCAACGCAAAACTTGAAGAAAGAAAGAATGAGTTCTAGAACAATTTCTAGGTACCTATTGCCTCGACCTCTCAAGCATGAAATCATGAACTGTATGGATATAGTAATAAACTAATGAATAGAAGAGTATCAATACCCCATAATTTTATGGATGATGGAGAGAGTATATATATTGTATGTACACTTCACATTCCTTCCACATTAAAATATGAAAAACTAACGTTGAGAAAGTTTTTAAGCATATCCCGATAAAAACAATATGTATATGATGACCAAAAATGGATTCTAAAATTCAGATTTGTAGACATCTAGTTTTCATGTGACCTAAGGTTTCTCTGATTGCAAACCAAAAAGCAAATTCATTACACTAAGATTAACAAACAAATCTTAATGCACAATTGCCTAACTTTGTTTTTCTCCTTGTTATCAGCCTAGGTTTCCTCGGCGTTGGTGGGCATGTTAAAATATTTGGTATTCTATGCTCGTCAAACTTGGGCGTCTCCCATCCTTCTTCATGGTCCATTAAACTATTTGCATCAACACCAACATCAACGTTATTGGTTGATAAAATCAATCTAATTACCACAACATTGAATTGCTCAACCGACAAAACAAATTAAAATTAAAATAACAAAGCCATAGTGACTGCGTAGAATGTGGAGGTGAAGAAGAAGCTTTCATTGTGCTTCCTTCACACTCCCACATGAATTCATTAAAAATTATGTATGTAGAAAAAACTAATTATATTGCAGTTTTTTTGATAAAAAATTATTGTTTCGTACAATGGGCTATGTATAATCTTTAAGAATCACAATACAAATATATATTTTTGCTTGAATTAAAAATAAATATCTATTTGATTAGCGTTTATTCTTTGGTGTAATGGATGAGACCGAATTCAAGGAGTAGAGACTAACTTCTATTCACAATTGTGGCATGACAAGATGGACTCCTCGTTACATAATTCGCTGGTAGAAAAATAAAAACCCTTTTGTAAATAAACTAAATCATATGCAAAATTAAAGTGTAGTTTCAAACACTCATTTCTTCAAATATGATGTTGATGAACATAACGCTAACATTAGCCAGAGACATGTCCTCCTTAGCTCTTGCGATATCTAACTTCTATCATAAAACCTTGGGTGAAGAAGGTTTAGTGAAGAACGTGTTGGCTCATTTATATTGAAAGAGAAAATTATATAATAATCATATTCAAATACCCTCTCATTCTTTATGCCTATTGGTACTCCAACTTTCTCCTACACCTACCTAGTCAATTTGGCTTTCACAAATGGGGGTGAATTTTACGTGTAAATCCACTTTTTTGAAGCATGGCACGCAACCATAGTTGAGGGTAGATTTCCATGGTCTATCTTGTCAAGGTTATGTATTGATTATCAATGGTTGAATGCATATTTTCAAGGCATTCATATTATCCAGAACATGGTATATATTATCACATTTAGCTAGTTTAGTAATTATCGTTATGCTCAGTTACAAATTCTAGTAGGAATCAAACGTTTTGCGTTAGACAATGGAGATACTAGATCCATCATTTATCGCTAGGGTGGAAAGATATTCTTGCATTGTGTCATAATGGAATTTGAATAGTTTTCTTCTCTTTGAATTTACATATGTTGGCACTATACAAATGGATAAGTAATGCAATTAGAATTGGAAAATCACAGTTGAGAAGAAAATTATGTTTGGAGGTGTGGAAGGTGCTTGTTCCCCCCACACATACTTCCTCTTTCACACTCCTGTATGTCCACTGTGTGCACAAAATTTAGAAAAATAGATTATTTGTGGGTCATTTATCTTCTCATTTCAATCCACTCACCTAATCCAATAAGTGTAGAGATTTTCATTGAAATACTTGAACTGTGCGACTGACTATCAATATCCCCTTCATCTTATTAACCATTGTCACTTGGTACAATTACATATGTGCGGGAGAATTGGCACCATCAGCACCTCCACATTCATATACCTTCGTTGTGTGCACAAAAGTTATCTAACTCCGCACTTAGAAATAATTTTCACCTCCACACCAAAGGGACGTCCTAATCATATGAATGTTAACTAATCTATTACACTAATATATTGATGTAGACACAAATCATATTATCGGGGTAAATAAGCTGACAACAAACATACCCAAGAGCAAAGAGTATGATTAGAGATACAATACACAATGATACCCTCTTCGACCCTAAAATCCTTGCCCACATTCTATGCAAGCATTTGCATGACTGCTTCATTTGGGTAATGTTGTTATAGCATCATTCATGGTCCTGGGCAGTCCCTTTTCCCATGCAGACTTGGCCTTATATTAAAAAATAGTATTTTAAAATCCATACGCAACTCTTCCCATACACATATGTGGGTCCCATAATACTATACCCGCGTGTAGAAGAGCTCATGGATAGGAGCCCATGAAGAATTTTTTCCTCAAGAGTCTGATGCAAGAGCATAAGGCTTGAAGAAAAATTTGAAGAATTATTCCAAAAATACAAAAAAAATTTACAAGCAAAGGAGTGGGATCCTTTAGCCATCAATTTCCATGTTTTTCTAGTTGAGCATAGAGCTAGAATATATGATTTGATCATGATGTAATAAGTTTTAGTTAGTTATCTATAGTGGAGATTCTTGAGGAGAATGCCTTACAGGATAGATAGGGTTAATAAATTTTAGCCTTTGAATTAGGATCTGGTTGTTAGGATGAACCAATACTTATGTAATTTTCACACTATTGTAAAGGGATTTTGACTGTTGAAGAAATTTGGCTTTCCTGGAGCGAATTCAGTAAATTGGGAAAATTTAGTTTCTATGTATGTGAATGAGAAATTCCCTGTCAAATCCCGAAGGATAATCTCCTTTGAAATCTATGTGTTATTGTGAAATTTGAAGTTTAATTGGTGTTCTATGAGATTGAATGAAATTGTGTTGACTGTGTTAAATTCTGTGTTTTCTTTTTAACTGAGTTTCTCGTGAATTTTGAGTATGTGGAGCGAACGATCAAGATCAGCGGAGGAAGACCAAAGACGCGGTGGCGTGAAGATTTAATTTGCATTGTTAGACCTCGGTTGAGACAGATCAATGGTGTTCGAGCAAGGAAGTTACCCGACAGTTAACAAGTAAGAGCGGTTGGAGAAAACCACAAGTGGATTTCAGGTAGAGGAAACGCTGTAAGTGGTAATCCCCCCATTGGCTCCGATTCCATACACACAACGACATGTAGCAGCGAGGAGAGAGAGGGAAACCGCTTATCGGGCGGATTTGGAGTGCGCAAGTTAATGGGTGATATGTGTGTGAGCTGTTAGATCTTGTGGAGCGAGATCGACGATTGACAGACATGGAGCAAGTTCGAGGTCAGGGAGTTTTGTGACCGTTGGATCTTGAATAGATCAACGGTGAAGAAGTGCCAATGAGCTTTTAGAAGGTGGATTTCAAATTGTATTAAACTATGGCTTATATTACCATCGGGTCCGGTCTAGTGGAAGTTTAGCAGAACTCTGCGACTTTTGGAGAGGTATGCTAACTTAGTGGAAGCTCTAAAGTTGTCAGTGGATGACAGAGAGCCCATTGAACCAAAAATTACACTTGCAAATGGAAGTAGAAGATATAATTTCACAATTTGGGAGATTAACACTCCTGCCTGTACCCAGACCATCGTCACACCACCTCAACCCAAATGACCATAAGAGGAAATAATCGTCGTCCCCATGCTTTCATGCATTCACTTCCTTGAGGCTTGCTCTCACAAGTCGCTCTCATACCCAGGTAACCTACAGCAAAGAAGACACCATCGTTTTTCTGCACAGGAATTCCTACAAGATTGCACACAGGATTCCTACAAGATACATAGAGACAGTCTACAGGATAGGTCGAGAGGAGTTTCAGAGGGGAAAAATCGGGGGTTGACCACAACAAACATTATGAAGAGGTAGGCTCTGTAATTACATTCCTCTTTCCAAGTAAATTGAACAAAAAATCCTCTAGTTTGAGTGAATTTGGCAACTGTGCAAGAGAATTGTCCACACAGTCATCTCAGTTTTTTACTTCTGCATTTGAAAATTGTATCAACCATCTCATCTCCTCAAAACCTCACCAACCAAGATGACAGGAGGGTTTAATAAGAGGGAGCCCATTAACACTGTGAGAATCTAACAACACCCTCAGGTACTAGAAATATTCACAAGGAATAACTGGATGGGATTTTTCAAAAAATTAAGGGGGTATGATGATGAGGTGGCACGAGATTTTTCTCTCTCCCTCATTCCACTCACCAGAGTCCATGCCTCTGTTGTGGTAAGAGGCATCTCCATAGAACTCACCCCTAAACTCATCAGCAGAGTTACCACACTTCCCCTAGGAGTACCATGGAGGAAGGAAGACAAAGGAGATAGCCAAGTTGCCAAAAGGAAATTCTTTTTAGAAGGTGAGGAACCCACTGAGGACAAAAATGGAGTAAGGAGAGCAAGTCTGCCATATCCCTGGAACGAGGTAAGCTACCAACTTATCAAATAAATTTCATGTGAGGGTAGGTATAGTGTGGTCTATGGCTATCATTTTAGGCTTCTTGAAGAATTGAGATTTGGAGCAGAAACACCCCCTCACCACAGGCTCAACATACCATACTTCCTGCTGCAATCACTAATAGACTCAAGCATCAAAGTGCAAGAGGGAAATTCCCAACAGTTAGCTCACCATGGGTTAATTAGAATCCTTATAGAAGATGCCCTCCAAAACCTCAGAATTCCTATACAATGGTCAGTTTTCAGAGACATGCAGGCAGAGGAAGACATCAAGGCTCTCACATATGGTGTTAGTACTACTACCAGTGAAGAGGAAGAGGAAGATACTGAATTAGAGGAAGAAGAAGTAGAGCAGGAAGAAGAAGAAACATAAGGAGATGAAGATAAGATGGAGGAAGAGAAGATGAAACAAAAGAAAATGAGGAAGATGAAGAAGAGGAGGAGAAAGAGAAGGAGGATAATGAAGAAACAGAGGAGGATGTTAAGGAGGGAATTGATAAAGACGATGAGGATCTACAAGAGGAAGAAGAAAGGAAAGACATAGGTGAAAAAAGCAAGCATACCCATGTATACCTTGTGCAGTCATCAATAAATAACAAGAAATAGTAAGCTCTGCCTAAGGACTTTGTCTACATAGGTCCACAAATATCAGTATGCACAAGTTCAATTATATCTTTCTTTCTCCAATTTAAGCTAGATGAAAATTCATCCCTGTGCATTTTTCCAAGTGCACAACCTCCACAATAAATATGTTCATTTCTTAAAATAGGAAGTCCATCAACAATACCTTGTTTCTACATCAATAATAAGTCATGAAGCTTGATGTGACCAAACCTTTGATGCCAAAAGATTCTCTGCTATCATAGTCGTTGAATTTAAAGCTTGATGTGGCATGCTTGTAAAATTCAGCTTATATATGCCTCCAACTCTTACTCCTAATGCAACTGACTTCTTATGATCCAGCAAATCTTTTACAACACAGTAAGTTTTGAAAAAATTCGACCTTTAAATTTTGATCTGTAATCATGGAGACAAAGATAAAATTCTTTTTAATACTAGACACATACATGACATTCTAGATGTGCCTGATATTACCACTAGGAAATATCATAGGAATATCACCATATCCTTTAATATGATATGCTCTGTCATCTCCCAAGTAGATGTTAGAACCGTTGCTAGTCTCCTTTAAATTTTCATACTAGTGTTTATTACATGTCATATGAGTGGATGCTCTAGAATCCACAAACCAAGTTCCATCCTCATTGGTCTTAGCAGAAAGAGCAACATCAGACACAAATAATTTAAGATCATGATTCAGATTTTCGCCAGCAAAATGTTGTGTATGCCTCATGTCTATGTTTGTTTTCATCATTCTTCTTTTTATAACAATCTCTAGCAATATGACCAGTTCTGCCACAGTAAAAACACTTAATTCCTGAATCATTTTTAGCGGATGACATACCTTGAAATGGCTTTGTCTAAGATGGATCATTGCTTTTATGTCCTCCTCCTGGTTTCCCTTTGAGGAACTTTTTCTTTGCCATCAATGCATGATCTACATTCTAAGGCTTCATATTCTTATGTCTCTCTTCTTCTTGCATCAAAATCCTTGTCAAGTCTTCAAAGGTGGGAGTTTTCTCCGTTGTTGCAAGCCCTGTAATGAACATTTGATAATCCTTTGTCATGTCATTTAAGGTAATCGTGACGAGATCAATGTTGGACACTTTCTCCCCTATGTCGCACAAGTTGTCTCTCAATTCTTTAATCCATGAGATGAATGTAGCAACAGATTCATTCTCTTCCATTCTAATGGAGAGAATCTTACTCTTTAGAAACAACACGTGATCTGTATTTTTTGTTTCATACAAATTCTTTAGTGTCACCCAAATCTCATTGACGATTTTGCATTCTAGGATATGAGGGATTATGTTGTCTTTTACTGACATCTTCAACAACACATTTGCTTTATTTTCCCTCTTCTCCCAATATTGAACTGATGCGTTATGGCACCTCCGACTGCAATCGGCTTTTCTTCGTCTCTATTTGCAATTGTCCACGCACTAGAACCCTCGAGCAATGTCTGCAACTTGAACTTCCAATTCGCGTAATTTGACCCATCGAACTTATTGCTCTCATTAAGTTATGTCTATGCAATGTGATTATTCATTGTGACAGAACAATTTCAACAGTGCCCTGCTTTTAATTCACAAGCACCACTAGTAGCTTTCCTAATCAATAGATCCACGACTCCAATCACAGATCCACGACTCCAATCTACAGATCTAGTAATCCATCAACTGATCTATGGATCCAACACCAGATCCTCCAACAATCGATCTACGGATCTAACTCTAGATCCTCCAACAATTGATCTATGAATCTACCACCAAATCCTCCAACATCTAATCTCTGGTTCCACCTCCAGATCCCCCAACAGCTCCAGATCCGGGTGCTACGGATCCAACACCAGACAGATGACCTTCAATATACAAAAAAATGTTGGACAAGACCACTAACACAAGTAGATATGGTCTCGGGCCGCCTCTAACATGCAAAAAACACTACCACTAGTTCACCTAGCTACAAGTTGCGCTGCCAAAAATTTCTATAAGTTTTCGGCATCAGCACGGGAGTAGCACTGACCATCAGCGCTAATCATCACACTTTCCTCATGTATTGCCAGTTGATCAACACACCTTCCTTGTGTACTGCCAGCGCTGATCAGCATGACCTCTCTTTGATGGGGGCATGCTGATTAGGGTTATTCAGAAAAATTAGGACTCTATCACACACACAAAGAAACAAATTGTACCAGTGTACCTCTCCCTAAGCAATTCCTCTTGCGATCCTCTTTCGCCTCCAACTTCACCTGCACTCACTAGCAAAGGAGGCTTACTCGCTCTCCAATCTCAGCCACAAAGACTCCACTCACCACAGAGCTCCTTCTCTGCACTTTGATACCATGAAAAAAATGGAAAGACAAACTAGAATGAAACTTGCAAACTAAAACTAACAGTTCACAGGTGAGCCAAGCTACACTTGGATACTGTCCAAGTAGTACCACTCTATTCCATTGATCATAAAATCAGAAATAAATAATTTCACATTCAATTTAGGGAGATCAAAACTATCTCCTAGAAAATAGGAACTAAGTCTAAACTAAGACACACACACAACCGTGAAACAAACTTTCTCCATTAATTTCAACTCATATATAAAAAATTTGCCTTCATGGCTCTTTCGAGGTATTTTGAAACCAATAAAACACATTTTCCCCTTCCGTGATACCATGATAACAAATGAAAAGACAAATTAAAATGAAACTTACAAACTGAAACTAATAGCTCACAAGTGAGCCAAGCTACACTTGAAGGCTATCCAAACAATACTACTCTATTCCATTGATCATAAAATCAGAAATAAATAAATTTACATTCAATTTAGAGAAATCAAAACTATCTCCTAAAAAATAAGAACTAAATCTGAACTAAGACACACAAACCTTCTTCATTAACTTTAACTCATATATAAATATTTTACCTTCATAACTCTTGGAAGTATTTTAAAGGCAATAAAACACATTTTTCCCTTACATTTTTCCATACTGTTATTGTGTTAGATTAGAGCCACAGTAATCCTTTCTATTTCTTTCACTTTGGGTGTACGAATATTGTTTTTGTAGATATGCTCTAGTATTTAACTCTGCTTAACGATTGGCTTTTATCATGTAATGATAACCTCCCCACGTGGGTTCAATCCCCATGACACAAATATGGTGACAAACCTGAAAAATAGATTCTATAGTACTATCCTATGCTTCTTCTGTACTTAAAAAAGGGGCAAAAAAAAGCTAATAAATCTATTAAATGCTCAGAACTTGCACATAGATTTATGAGTTATTAACATTATAAAAGATTTTATAAAATTTCAAATCTAAATTCCTACGTGTTCGAAATATACAATTAACAAAGATCTTTTATAAAAAAATCCAAATCTAAATTCCTAGGTGTTCGAAATATACAATTAACAAAGATCTTTTATAAAGAAATCCATATCTAAATTCCTAGGTGTTCGAAATATACCATAAACAGAGGTCAGCGCCGATTTATTAGCTGACACAAATCGGGGAACTGTGGCACTGTAAGCACCCCTTTTCCATTGATGCCTTTAAAAAGGATGACACACATATCATGTATATGGGGCACTGTTACAGCTCGTTCTTGGATGTGCACAATATAAAATTCATATGTTACATGAATATTATATTAACTTTATAATTTATAATATTGTTATTGATGTTAAATATTAATTTTAAGATTTATAATAGTAAAGTTTATAATATTAATATTAAGCTTATTATTAAGTTTTTATTATAAATTTTGTATATCAACTATATTTATTTTTGTGATTGTATATAAAATATATTATAAATAAGTCATTAATCTCATTCTAAAAAATCAATAGTATTTTTTTATTTTAACTAGTTTAAAGAAGAAAATTAATATAGCCAAGAATAAAATGAACTGTCATGAGCTCCATAGTGAAACAGGTAGTTGGGCAGTTCTTAAAACACCATGGATGGAAAGGTTCTGCAATCTCTGTGAGAATACCAACATCCAGGATGAAAATCACTCCTTCTTAGAGTCCCCCGAGTACAACCGCATTAGATCTCAATGTCAAAATCTTTGTTGCAACACTGACCTTCCTAGCCTTTTAGGTTGTCAAAATTACAATGAACTCGTGAAGCTTCTCTCCAAGCTTTTTGAGAATAGGAATAAAATCTTAAATCAAACTAAATAATTTGTTTCTTTAAATGCAATAGAAAAAGATAAATATAAATTTTGCAGTTTTATTTGAATTTCTATTTTATTTTGTAAACTACAATTTGTTTTATTTTAAAATTTTTATAAAATTATGTAGATTGTGTAAATATATTTGTCCAAATAATTTGGATTTTGCCTTTTTGGTTTAAACTTTTATCTTATTTTAAAATTTGTTTTCATTATAAAAATTATAAAATTATTTGGATGCTGTAAATGAATTTATTTTATTTTATTTATAAAATATTTAAGTTGTGTAAAAAGAATTAGTAAATGAGCTTATTATTAAAATCATTACACATACTGCAATTTATTAAAAAACTATTGATTTATACCTATTGAGCATTATCATGGCTATATGCGGATAATTCAAGCAAGAGCTAACTAGTCTACCATAGAGCATTAAATGTCCAGTTATATGGAGGCTGGAGAACCTGATAACGCACTCGCCCGGAGACTAAATAAATAAGAAATAGGTGACTAAATAAATAAGAAATGGATGACTAAATAAATAAGAAATGGGTGTGCCCGTATTATCCGGTTATCCAGCCTACATATAACTAGGTATTTAATGCCCTATGACAGACCAGCTAATAATTCATGTTATACCCACTAAAATGGGCCCGGGAGTAAGACAATAATTCGTGTCAGAGAGAAAAAAGAAAATTCTTTATAAAACGGATACTTTAACTCGATTTATTATTATTAATGATCTATTTACACAGTAACTGCCACTACTTTTGCTTTTGCCAACCAACAGCTCCCAAAGTTAAATTTACGGTACAGACTGCGCTAAGAATCGACCCCGTTACCTCTTGTAAGCTTCCACCACTTTAATTATGGCCGCCTTTCTCCCTCTCCTTTATGACGGCTTCCAGAGGGTATTTCATAACCGTTGTGAAGTCCAGCGTCTCAGACAGATCGACCGTCTCCCCCGGCTTGCATTCCCACGTGAATTCCTGAACAAGTCGGGCGACGATGAGATTTAAATGGAACATAGCCATCCCTACGCCAGGACACACCCTCCGTCCTGCACCGAACGGCATCATCTTTATGTCCTTCGTTCCCGTCAAATCCACTTCCATACCCTCATCAAGAAACCGCTCGGGGTTGAATTCCGACGGGTTCTGCCACACTCGGGGATCCATTCCTATGCCCGCAACGTAGAAATTGACGGACGCGTCGGCGGGGACCTCGTAGCCGGCAAGTTCGCAGGACCGGCTGACGGCGTGGCTAAGGACAAAGTGCCCAGGAGGGTGACGTCTCAGGGTTTCCTTGACCACGGCCTCGAGATAAGGCATCTGCCGCAGGTCGTCTTTCTCCACTGGTTTCTCCCTACCAGTGACGCTAACTATCTCGTCGTATAATCTCGCCTGTATATCTTGATGAATAACTAGATTTGCCATCAGCCACTGCAGAGATGTCGTGGTCGCGTCGGTGCCCCCGTTGATGAATTCTGAACAGAGGCTCACCAACTCGTCGTCATGGAGGCTTCGGCCACCGTCCACAATCAGATTGAACAGCGTGTCCACATACCCGCCGCTTACCGGAGGTGGGGTATCGCGGCGCTGGTTTATGAGGGTGAGCAGGGCTCCCCGCTGCCTCTGAATGATCTCCGCCACCCGCGCCCGGCGCCGCCGGTGGAAGAACACCGCAATCGCTAAGGCGTTGTCCAGACCTCCACCTGTCCGGAGGAACTCCCGCATGACGCTCTGCACGGATATGACCGTCTCGTCGTCCGGTTTGCTGCCGAAGCACATCCACAGGAGGATGCCGAAGACCGCGGTTCGCAGCTCCTCCACGACGCTCACTGCTCCCCCGTTCCGAGCCGCTTCATTCCTCAGGTTTTCCACCAGGCGGCCGATGCCCCATTCCCTCGCCTCCCCGAAGGCCTTCATCGCCGAAGGGCTCAGGGCTTCGCTAACCAGATTCCTGCGAAGGCTCCGCCACAGCTGCCCGTATGCGGCCGAACTGATGTTGTGCTGGTTGGCACTGCTGATTTTGTGTGTCCCGCGGGCGGCTGGCCGGTCAGCGAAGACGGAGCCCTTCTGTATGAGCGCCTCGTGGGCAAGCTCGCGGTCGGTGATCATCACGACAGGGCGGGAACCGATCCACAGGATGAATATTGGACCGTATCTCTCATGGAATTTCTTCACTGACCTCTCGAACCCACCGAGGGAAAATCCAATCTGGAGGAGGTTCCCTACAATCGGCAATGCTAGCGGGCCTGGCGGCATCTTCCTATAGCGCCAGACCCTCCAGGAAACCAGTCGGAGGAAGATTAAGGAAATTACGAGAAGCAGAAGAGCCTGGAGAAACAAATTGAATCCAAACGGAATCGCCATGGAAATTCGTATGCAAGGGTGTCTTCCAATAACCGATCTGCGCAAAGTTTTATAACCTTTAAGATGACGGGAATCCTCATCTCGATTACATTGCAGATTCCGGGATCCCAAAGGGCATGGTTGACTTTGATGCTCGCCCGTGGGATGCATCATGCGGTATCTGCAATCTGAAGAACGGAACTCCAAAATGTCGGTCGTGCCGTCATTGACAGCAACTTATTGTCGTCATTACCACGCGTTTAACGGGTTGCCATGATTACAATACGTTCAATGAGACGTCATTGCAACATGTTTGACCAGATGAAATTGCCTGGGGTGCGGAGCTATTATTTCCAAGCCGAAGCCCGTTCTCTGAGGGAAAGAGTCTATGAGATTACTTAGGGTTAAAAGTATATTATTTTTTCAGCCAAAGGCGTTGTTTTAAAGGAAGGCCTCTTTCAAATTTTCGTCGTTTGTGTGTAGTAATCAATTGGTATGCTTTGCAACAGGATGACGTATTGTTGCCTTCTACCCCCGCATGTGTATGTGGTTGTTCGCATGTATGCTTTGCAACATGATGACTTATTGTTGCCATCTGCCCCGTGCATGTGGTTGTTCGCATGTTAGGAGGCCAAGGACTAGTGACAAGGCCATGATTATCGTTAATTACAAAGTCCACGGGAAGGAATTTCTTGCAGAAGAGATCTCATTCATGGTGTTAATGAGTGTTAATGAAGATGAAGGAGATTGTAAAGGCTCATCCATGGTGTTGTTCAAGATAAGGAGAGGAGATTGTAGAGGCTTACTTTGGTGTCATAATAAAGAATGTCATCATTATTGTTTCTGCATATTTCAATGACTTATAGAGGTATGCTACCAAGGATCTAACACATTGTTAGGTTGAATGCAACGGGTTAAAAAGCCTTTATGCTAGTTGAGTTGGGTTGCAATATGCAAGCTGGAAGCAAGATAGATTGTCAAATTTGGACTGTGTTGTTGATCTAGGTGGATGTTGGTGGCCACCCACCTATCTCACTTGGACCCCCACAACTGTCTCTTTCAGTTTTTCAATTTCCATCATTGTAGCATAATTTACTATTTTTAGCAGTTTTTCAGGTTCTAAACTTCCGGAGCCGTTTTGAGGCCCTAAACGACGTTTTTTGGGAAATCTGGGAGCAACATGGGTCGTCCATGGACCCATGATGCTATGGACGACCCATGTTGTTCTTCCAAAATTGTGGTGCTCGGATAGTTATTTCTAACAAGCTATTGTACGTGTCAAACGAAGATCGGGGGCCAAAGTTACGACCTCAAGAAGTTGATGTACCAACTTACCCAAAACAGGGCCCACAATTTAACGTTTCATCTTCTAAGGTTAGGCTTTGGGATGTTAAGGATTTTCCAGTGTTTCTCAACAATAAATAGGCCTTTGAGCCTCATTGTAACACAGTTCAAAGGCATGTAGCCACCACATCTCTTCTCAGAGATGAGTTACCATTGCCCTGACTGGTTTATTTCCATTTCTGTTTGTAAGCGTATTTCAGTATTTTACATTAATGAAATGAAGTATTATTTCCGCTGCATCTCTGTGTTTATGGTTATCTCTGTAATTTGTTGCGTTCCTGTTTAAATCCAGATCAGTGGTATCGGAGCGGTTTGCTTTTTCTCTGTTTTTCTTTGCATGTCCCCAACGAGGTCGGGATATAAGGAGTTAGGGCTTGAACTGGTCGAACCTTTGCAAGACAAGCCTCGCAAATCCCGACAGCCTCCCATGGCGAATGAAAAGAAAGACGAGGGGGCAGGAGATCCTATCAAAATCTTGCTCGAAGAAGCCCTTGAGCAATAAAGGAACGTGATGATGGAAAACTTTGCCCAGATCCTTCAGCAGTTACCTAGAGGCAACGCATCGACTTCCAACAGCTACATTGGAAACGTCACACCCTTTAAGGTACAAGTTAATTTTGAAATCCCCATCTTCGAGGGTCAAACAAACGCAGATGCCATAGATAAATGGTTAAATCTGCTAGATGGGTATTTTTCTGTTCATGAATTTTCCAGTCGGGAAAAGATTATTTTCTCTCTTCTCAAAGCAGCCCCCCACATCAAGGACCGGTGGGAAACCTACTGTGAGCAGAAGGATGAAAGTACAAGCTCACTATTTTCAGCCCCACCCACTTAGAATTCATTCTAGGATGCCATCAAGGAGCAGTGCTACCCTGTCAAAAGCTATGAGGACAAATACATAAAGTGGACCACGCTGCGACAGGGAAGGGATCAAGATGTGTCGGAGTTCACAAAACATTTTTCATACCCTTTGCACACAGTTGGGTATCAAGGACTCTGAGCTGCATTTGGTACTCAAATACCGTGGCTGCCTACACAAGTACATCCAGGAAGAGATGGAGTTCCTCAACATCTCCTCACTTGGCACGACATACCGATACGCTGTCAAAATCGCGCAGAAGTTAAAACAAAAGAAGTGAGACTTTGGATTTGCAAATCAGAAGACCAAAGGACAAAGCCAAGGTGGGGTGACCCAAGGCAACCCGTCGAAGCTGCAAAAAAAGAACAACACCACGAAGTTGAATAAGGACACGAGAAAGTGGTGTGAGTTCCATAAGAGCCCCACTCATAACACAAGTGAGTGTCGGACCAAGCAGTGGCTCGTGGCCGAGTTGACGGCTTCCGAATCAGATGCATGTTCCGACCCTGAGTCAAAACCCAACAAGGGGAATGGCAAAGGGAAGCAGATCCAAAGGAGGGGGAGCGTCTTTTCCACTCAAAGATGTGGGTGAAGGGTTTGCCGCTGTAATTCATTGTCGACAGCGGCAGCAAAAAGAACCTCATTTCAGCAGAGGTCGTGAAGCAGCTAGGCCTACCAACAACACCACACTTGCAGCCGTACAGTATCGGGTGGCTTCACCAAGGACGAGATCTTCGAGTTCGCCAGCAGTTTCATCTTCCCTACAGCATCAAACCCTTCACAGACGAGGTATTGTGTGATGTTACACCTTTGGATGTTTGTGATGTATTATTAGACCAGCCATACTTGTGGAGGCGACATGCTGTGTATGAGTCAAGGCCTCGCGTTGTTATTATTTCTTTGGGTAATTCATTATATCGGATACCGGAGGTAGCCCCACTTAACGCCACCTCTTTGATCGCTGCTAAGAAAGGTAGCAAGCTCATCTCACATACTAGGAAATTTATTTTCTATCTGGTTCACTCCCAAAGTAAGGGGAAGATCATTGCCACATCCATGACCCTCGTGAAGGGTTCCTCCACGCAGTAGCAACAACAAAGGGATACAGTGATGATAGAACACATGAACAACTTCTTCTCACCCACAGGGGTACCACACAAGTTTTAGGTGGGTGACAAAGTTTGGTTACATCTGCGGAAAGAACACCTTACAAGAGTCCATCAGAAGCTCAGACCATTCTGACATGGTCCTTATAGCATTACCAAGGTTGTGGGAAACAATGCTTTGGAGCATAATATTCCCTCATTCCTTTTCTTGCACCAAGTGTTCAATGTGTACCACCATCGACCATGCTTCCCACCATTACTGGACACATCAGAGATTGCAAAATAGCTCACTAGGGACCAAGTTCAACAGATAGAGGAACTCAATGCAATGGGTACCATTTCTTCCTAAGGGGGAGGAATGATCCAGGGGATGTTGGTGGCCACCCACCTATCCCATTTGGACCCCCAGAATTGTCTCTTTCAGTTTTTCAGTTTCCATAATTGTAGCACAATTTACTATTTTTAGCAGTTTTTCAGGTCCTAAACTTCCAGAGCCATTTTGAGGCCCTAAACGACGTTTTTTGGGAAATTTGGGAGCAACATGGGTCCATGGACCGATGTTGCTCTTCCCAAAGTTGTAGTGCTCGGATAGATATTTCTAACGAGCTATTGTACGCGTCAAACGAAGATCGGGTGCCAAAGTTACAACCTCGGGAAGTTGATGTACCAACTTACCCAAAACGGGGCCCACAATTTGGCGTTTCATCTTCTAGGGTTAGGTTTTGGGATGTTAATGGTTTTCCATTGTTTTTCAACAATAAATAGGCCTTCGAGCCTCATTGTAACACAATTTAGAGGCATGTAGCCGCCACATCTCTTCTCAGAGATAAGCTACCATCACCCTAATTGGTTTATTTCCATTTCTGTTTGTAAGCATATTTCAGTATTTTACATTAATGAAATGAAGTATTATTTCCACTGCATCTCTGTGTTTATGGTTATCTCTGTATTTTGTTGTGTTCCTGTTTAAATCCAGATCAATTCTACAAGCTAGAAGCAGGATGGATTGTGAAAGCTGAAAGTCGGAAGCTACTCAGGGTGCCGATATAATTGATTGACCAAAGGGATTTAGGTCAGTGCCATCTTTGTCCCTTACTTATGGGTTAAGGGAAACTGCTTGTTTAAAGTTTCTGGGGTAATCACTTCTAACTATAGGACATTGTTGTATCTCGTAGACAACACAAATTAGATCATTAAACAAGTGCACATATGAGGTCATTAAGGGATGCATTGTCAACCTTTACAAATTAAGAAACACCTTAGAAAATGAAGCACAAACAATCAAGTGAGAACTAAAAAAAATCCCTTTCTGGTTCACAAATATATGGTTCAAGGTCAAGAGCTACCTTTCTCTTTGCTCATGCTACACTTACTTCTTCCTCTAGAATTGTTGGGTCAATTCCATTTGGAAAAGGTGTTGCTCTTGCTTTTAATATTGCCACAATATCTATTTTCTTCCAAGGGCTTTGGCCATTAATTTTGTTTTAAGCACATCTCTGTAAGATAAATCTAAAAGCCTAAAATAAACCTATGGGTTTTCCGTTTACAAGTGGAGTTATTCAATATTTGTTGATAAAGGCTCCAAATTGGAAAGGGTATCATGTTAACTACATTGAATAGTTGGTATCTATACTAGCTAGGGTCTCATATCTATCATTGAACCCCGAGCAAAAGAACATATTCAAAGTAATGAATTTGAAAACCACTACAAACTCGAAATAGTGCTGGCCTAGAATCTATGTAATATAAAAGGTAAATAAACATAAAGCTCTTGTATCTATCATTGAACCCCGAGCAGAAGAACATATTCAAATTAATGAATTTGGAAACCACTAGGAACTCGAAAAAGTGTTGGCATAGAATCTATGCAATAGAAAAAATAAACAAACATATAGTTGTCTCAATTATTTTTCAACATACATCTTTGCTAATTGTTTTAGTGACTCGCTGATTTTGTACTTCAAGGTTGGGGTATTGGGGAGATTTATAAAGAAAAATTCTCCATCAGTTATTTAGGGTCAGTTAGATTTAATACTTTTTGAGAGATATTTATCTTATTGGAAAGCTAAGCACGAGCTTAATATCAAAATTTCCAACTCGAAGTTACATCATCCATGTGTTATAGATGTTCTATTATTTGATCATATGTTAGATTTTGGTGAAACATCTCGTGGGTGCTCAAGTTGTGCAGCTGAGGAATTTGAACGAGAAATTGTCACTAACCATGCTAGTGACTTTGAACCCATGCATAATGCCAACCATTCTAAGGATACCTTAAGGACCTTTTGTCACCATATGTGCCAATCTTCTATGAGGCAAGTGGGGAAAATTTAAGGATGGAAATTATATTGAAGTTTAAAAACATTAGCGAATCTCACTAGTCCTTAATATGGATACTATAAAATGTTTGTTGATGTATTTGTAAAATTATTCAAATTTATAATGATTTTATATATACTTTATATATAATGTTGGCAACTTTTGAAGTAAAATAATTTTATATTATAAAAATTGAGCAAATCATTTTTATAAAAAAATGGAAATTGGCGAATCATATTTTTTGGAAAAATCATGAAAAGTTATCCCACCTACGAATATTAGCCCCTAAAATTTTCCTTGGAGGCAAGGTCTGAAACGACATGGATATAGTTAGACAGTGTGTTTAAATATTTAGACAGTTACACAATGTGCTTAAATGTTTATTGATAACTTAAGTTAGGCCATATTTGTTCTAGCATCTAAGATTTCTTAGAAACTGAAGTGTCATGAGCTCAAATTGGATTACTTGCGTATATAAGACAAACTATATGAGAAATATGTGTGGTACACTTATTACTGAGTGAGAAATATATGTCGTACAAAAATTCCCAGGCTTACATATAATACGTAATCAATTTCCATGACATATTGGAGTGATTATGCTCAAGAAAGTGGATCAAAATGTTTTGGTTCCCCAGGTTATTAGCGTTGTGAAACAAAGGCAAATTAAAGAGTTTCCAGGGAAAAATATTGTAGAGAGAAAACCCACTAAGGATTCTTCTCTACCACTGGTGCCGACTCTCTTTACGATAACTAATCTAACTTCTCTTAATAGTTTCCTTCTAAAGAAATAAAAAATAATTATCCCTTGAAAAATTAGTTACATTGTATATGTGTCATGTGTCTAATACCATGAGGATTTTTTTCTTTTTTTGTGTATCAGAATCGATAGAACATGGCACATTCCCCACACATATAAGTTTTTGAGGTACAATCAATCCATTTCCTACATATATTTACTTATCAAGCACATCGATATCATAATGATGCATTAGAATTGCATTCCTGAACATAACTAGCATAAATTTAATTTTCAAATCGCAATAAGAAACAAAGATTGTTTCGTACTTATTCTTCTACCTTACAAAAACTTAAGGAATATTGGTTGGAGTTCTTAATGACCAATGGAATTGAATTATGATCTATACATTAGGTCAAACTTGGGGTAGTAAATAATATTTATTTATATATAACAAGAAAACTTTATGAAATAAAACTTTTACTTTTACAAAATTCTTTGGATCAAATTTCATACTTAGAAATATGGATAAAGTTCGTATGTATAAAGATTTACATCACTTCCTATGCATGGCTTGCTGCTACACCCAGCGAATTACATGTAAACCTATACATATGCCTCAACTTATTAATGAGGTTATATTTGTTAGTATATGTGCATATGTGAAGTATACATGTTCCTTGAATCGATTGAATAGGGATCGTATGGGTCACCTGAACTATCGAATAATATTACCATCTCTAGCTTTGCCCCGTAACTTTATGGAATCAATACAATGATTCATTGTCTTTCGTTTCCTTGGAAATCAATCCTTTATCTTGACCGACTTGATCTTACTCACTATAGTTAACAATACATGTATAACTCAACTGATTTTACTCTCACAATTAATTCATTATTTACGTGACTTCACCTGGATGGGCGTTATAGTAGCTGCTGTTAGGTATTTAGCAAGTCTAGCATACATTCATCTGATTTATCCATTGCATTTTTTTGTTGGATTGTGAGTTTATTTAATCTTTTTCTTATGGGCAATCTCTCGGGCAAAAAGAAAGGTTGAAATAGATGAAGGAAGTGACCTGCCAGAATTCAAATTAAAATTCAGTGAATTGTTCAAATAAAGTAAAAAGTCTCATATTTGTTAAGAGTTTAAATGGTTAGCTCTATAGATGCATAATTTAATCCTAATCAATGCAGGGATAGCCATGACCACAAATATTTTGACAATACAAGCTGCCCCTTACCCCAACATCATGGGTGATTTCCTTCCAAGTGTATAGTAAAGGGTTGTTCCTCCTCATAGTTTGGAGCTGAGAAACATCAAAGCTACAACAATAAAGGAGACATTATTGCTTGAAGATCCTTTTTCCCCATTCAAAGATAAACCTTGATTACAAAAATGAGATTAACCATAGAACGATTGTTCCCCATACTTGAATAGGAAAAGAGGTACGCATTAAATTCATCCTAAGGGAATTTGACTGCAGAATTAATACTTTCAAGACTCTGTAGTCCACTTCAATTAACATACCCTCAATGACTCACATTATTTTTATTGTTAGCAAACTTATTTCTCCTTGTGTTACCCATTTGAAACTTATATTTCTCCATAAGTTACCATTATATATAACTCAATATGTAGAAACAATTATATTTCTCATAAATTATAGTTATATATAATTGAATATGTAGAAACAATGTTTCGCTAGTCTTGAAGTCGTTTCAAGGATCAACGATGATGTCATCCTGGCAAGATAATTTAACACCAACTCATGATACACATTACTTGTGTGGTGGATTCTCTATGATATTGCATCAGATTTTGGTGTCATTGTTTAAGGACTTTTCAGGTTTTCCATTCTCAACGTAATTTCAATATAAAAATGAACACAATGTTTTTGACATTGGATTTAGTAGCCTACACTGTCATAAAATGATTGAAATGTAAGAATTGTTTTAATTTACCACAGATATATGGTATAATTTAGTTATTGATTTGGTTATTTGTTGCAATGATACAGGTGAAGAATTGATACAGAGTTGGTTGATACTGAAGGACACATTACGAGTGGTGGCATCCTTGCTTTTCCCAACTTCTTTCTCAGTAACATTTTATGCTAGAGTGGGCAGGTATTCCATCTGCCATGCAGACTTGTTAGGGTCCACTATTTGTGAATTTAGTTTTTGAAGATATTTTTTTCATTACGTTGAAAATACTAGTTTTTATTCTTGATCATTGTTATGTGATCTTTTAAAAAAGTAATGGCAAAAACAAATTTTATCCAATTATAATGAATTTTTTTACCATTGTTTTGCAGGTTTATTCATCTCTTTATTTAACAAAAACCATGCCACCTCGAATTATCCACTAAAACCATGCCACTTGGAATGATCCTATTCCATAAGGTGCAAAATTTTACTCCTGCAAAATAAATTTAGGTTTTAAGCGGTTAACCTATTCCCTTACTTATGAGAATGGTCATAAGGGGGAGGCTTTTCCTCCTACCAAGTACATTTAGGTTTTATGCAATGAACCTATTTCCTAGGTATGAGAATGACAAACTTTTAGCCAAACAGAGACAATTTTAACAAATACTTAAGCTCAACATGTAAGTTGATTCTTTTATAAACAGTGGGAAAACCTATCATAACCTTTTAGCCAAACAGAGACAATTTTAAGAAATACTTGAAGCTCAAAATGTAAGTTGATTCTTTTATAAACAGTGGGAAAACCTGTCATAACTTACCATCACTAGATGCAGGCTAAGTCATCCCTATTATTCAAGGAAAACCATGCCACGCAGATAATAAGGATTATGCTGTCACTTCTACTAGATGCCTCTAGATCTTGGGCAGTTAACATGTTTCCTTAACGTCCAAAAAAGATGAGCTCTTAACCAAGCAAAACCAATTTTCAAATATGAGAGTTCACCTATTTAAACATAATAGGGTGAACTTGAGTGGGCCTAATGGTTAAGAACATGTGTTTCCTCCTAAGAATTCATGGGTTCAAAATTAGAGGGGGTAGAGTATGTATGCCTTTGTAGATTTAGCAGTCAAACCTCTACAAGGAGATGGACCCCTTGTCCCAAAAACAAAAAGATCTCATACCCTAATTTGGTGTCTGGCCTAAGATCCCTTATCCCTCAAACAAAAAAGTCTCATACATTAATTTGGTGTCTTAAACCGTGACTTTAAAATTAAATAATAATAATATTACTATCCATTTATCCATTTAAAAGCACTATTTCTAGTTAATAGATACTTGATGTCTCCCATGATGTTGCTTGTTCCTTTTGTTTATGTAATCATGCCCTGGAATTTATTTTCCGTTCGTGGTAAGTGAGATCTCGGTTCGAATCCCGCATACTGCTTTGTAATAGTATTTTTTGATACACCTTCATGATTAAAACTAACAGCCAGCATGGTTTCCATTGATTGATTTCTTAACTGATCTGTGACAAGAGGTTATAATGATTAAAACCAACAACCAACATGGTTTCCATTGGTTGATTTTATTAATTGTTTTGTGAGAAGAGGTTATAATTCTCCATGTGTAAAATGCTTGCTTGCAACACTTTTGTTGGCATTGCAGCCCATTGCAAATAGGAAAAAGCATTGCAGCCATAGGTTAATGTATGCAGATCTTTTGAGTCAATCTTCTTTCAATTACTAAAGTCAAGTATGGGTTAATACGACATTTATTATAGCCCCCAATCGGGGTGGAGGAGATGGGGAAGCACGGTAAAATGATGAAAAGGGCGAGGTGGCAGGAGGAACCACGGCGAGTCATTAATAACACACAAATCCGAATGTTTTAAAAAATGTTTTAATACATTTTAAAGGTTACATCATTTTTATATAAATAAAATAATTAATCATAAAAAATCTTTAATTTATATATAATTGTTTTTAATTGTTTTTAATATAAGAAATGTGTTATTTTTTTATTATTTAATATGGATTTGATAAGTACACTATAAACTAATAATATAGATATTACACTTAAATAAAAAGGAAAATATATAAGGAATTTTTCAAAGTTGAAATTTAACCAATTTTCTTAAAAATAATATTAATTTATTTTATATATATATATATAGCATTGCAGCGAGAGGTTGATGTATACAGATCATTTGAGTCAATCTTCTTTCAATTACTAAAGTCAAGTATGGGTTAATACCGCATTTATTATAATATTTATACCAACTTCCATAACAGGGGCTTATTATGGGGAATATATAACACAAACTTTCATAACATGAGAACATGAGTAGATAATTTTTTATACAATGATAATGATATTGATAAAAAATAGTAGTTTATTGAGTAAAAAATAGTAGTTTATTGAGGTTTTGTTCATTTGTTTAGTTGATTAAAAATAAATAATATTTATATTAATGAATTATAAAATATTAGTGATGATTTTTTTTAATATTCATTATAAATATTAATTAAAAAATGTTTTAACACATTTTAAAGGTTACATCATTTTTATATAAGTAAAATAATTAATCATAAAAATTATTTAATTTATATATAATTGTTTTTTATTTTTTTAATATAAGAAATGTGTTATTTTTTCATTATTTAATATGGATTTGATAAGTGCACTATAAACTAATAATATAGATATTACACTTAAATATGAAAGAAAATATATAAAGAATTTTTGAAAGTTTAAATTTAGCCAATTTTCTTAAAAATAATATTGATTTAATATATATATATATATAGCATTGCAGCCAGAGGTTGATGTATGCAGATCTTTGGAGTCAATCTTCTTTCAATTATTAAAGTCAAGTATGGGTTAATCCGACATTTATTATAATATTTATACCAACTTCCATAACATGGGCTTATTATGGAGAATATGTAACACAAACTTTCATAATAATATTTATACCAACTTCCATAACATGGGCTTATTATGGAGAATATGTAACACAAACTTTCATAAGATGGGAACATGAACAAACTTTCATAAGATGGGAACATGAGTGGATAATTTTTTTACGATGATAATGATATTGATAAAAAATAATAGTTTATTGAGGTTTTTTTCATTTGTTTAGTTGATTAAAAATAAATAATATTTATATTAATGAATTATAAAATATTAGTGATGATTTTTTTTAATATTCATTATAAATATTAATTAAAAAATGTTTTAATACATTTTAAAGGTTACATCATTTTTATATAAATAAAATAATTAATCATAAAAAAATCTTTAATTTATATGTAATTGTTTTTAATTTTTTTAATATAAGAAATGTGTTATTTTTTCATTATTTAATATGGATTTGATAAGTGCACTATAAACTAATAATATAGATATTACACTTAAATAAGAAGGAAAATATATAAGGAATTTTTCAAAGTTGAAATTTAACCAATTTTCTTAAAAATAATATTGATTTTATATATATAGTAAATTATATGTTTATTATTGATTATTTTGGAATATTCTAATTATATATATTAATATATAATTTTGACAATTGAATCTTTAAAAGATATCTAGAAAGTACAATTCATTACTTGTTCAACGTAAAGTTTACATGCTATTTCAAAAAAAATATATCAACAAAAAAAATGATAATCATAAACAAAATATTTTACTATCCATATTAAGTAACATAATTTTACATTATTTTTATATAAAGAGAAAGAAATTGATAGTTTAAAAAAAATGAATAAATAAATTATATTTTCACTTTTCAAAATGGCATGTTTATTTTGAGAAAGAGTTTCCACAATTTTCAAATTAATAAGTGGATGGTATGAATTTAGCTATATAGTCCATAATAGCAATCACACATAGAGGGTTGGATTTATTTCAGAAGTAGCCCTACCATTTTTTCTTTTCAATTTAATAAAAAAATGTTATATAAAAAATAAAAAATAAAAATTTATATACGATATTAGAATCTCTATGATGAAATGGGGTTAAATATCCGTAGTTAAGGATCTTGTTACATGTTTTTAAATGAGAGAGAGAGAGATTTTAATGTTAAAGATAAATAGAATATTTCTTTTTTTTTGTATGGTAGTGTAGGATTTTCTCTATTATATTCAACAATATTAATATGTACAATCAGTTGGTGACCTCAACCCGCCCCGGAGGGAAACCGGGTCTGTTGGTCCCCATAAGTCTGTATATGTCAACCATAACATATGAAAATTAACCACCGAGACTATATCATATGGCATACCCTATCAACAAACTACTCTAGGTTCCTATCATCAATAACAGTTCCAAAAACATTTCCAAAAAACTGAATCTCATAGGCCTAACAGAAGTATCATTTGAAAATAGAACTGTAAGGTTCAGTTTACCATAGTTTCTGGCTTGGTATTCTCCTCGTTCTGCGCCTTTGTTATCTTTTTCAACAGAATTTGAATTTCCTCTAGCCTGCTATCCTGCATCAGAAGAGTGAGTTGGAGGTTTTTCATCTCCCTTTTTAATGTTGGGATTCCTTGAGCCTTTTCAGTCATCTCCTCAGCAACCTGTTCCATGGCTTTTGCTAATAACCGTTTCATCACCCAATAGAGATGCAGAGCTTGTTTGTACAATGATAAATGTCCCCTTGTGTTTCCTGGGTCCGGTAATAGAATGACCCAGTCCTCCATTTCTGAGTCTTAGGCCTCCTGCAGTACATTATTTTCCAACTCCTGGATGATTCTTCTGATCTCCACATTAGTCCCTTCTCTATATGTCCTTTCTGCTTCCTGAGCTCTCTGATCCGCTGTTCTTCGACCTCTTTCATGTTGTGTTGGTGAAGGCGTCTCCGCTTCATGACTGTCAGTTTGCCTAGCTCTCTCACCACCCGTGCGCCTTTTGCCTTTTCTTCTTCGGGAGGGTCTTCCTCTGATGGTACCCCGGCTGCCCTGACCAACCTCGAAAGTCACCTCCTCTGTGAACTCCTTCCTACAAACCTCCATGTCCTCCTCCCCTCGAATATCTTCCTCTTCCAACTGCTCCTTCTCCAGCTTGTTAACCCTCACCGTTCTTCCTTTGGATAACAGATGCTTTTTGGCCTCCTAGGGGCTTTCTCTCTCCTTGGCCCTCTTCTTATCACTCTCTCTTACATTCTGAACTCCCTGCTTATCCTTATCGTGGCTCATCCATCTTCCTTCCTCTTCAGTATTTTCCCCTGACCTCCTTCTTCTCTTCGCCATTGCCTTCTGCCCTCTTCTAAGCCAGTTACCAAGGTTTCTTTGCCTAATACTCTCTATCTTCGCCACCTTACTGAACCTCGGATTGTCAGTTACTTTGCCTTCACCAGCTCTTATTGATTTATTGACACCTCTCCTACGCTCCATCGACCAAACTCTGTCGTCTTTTTCCCCTGCCTTTTCCATTATTCTTCCACCTCCTCGTCTTGGGTCTCGAAAACACCTGCATGCTGGCTCTGCATACCAGAGTATGATTTGCTTAGGAGGTGGCTTGTGCTTCAACGTACTGGCCTCCATCATTTCTTCACACAGATTATTTTTCTCCACCCCGATCGAGGTCCGACTGTAACTTTGATCATGAATGTGTTGTGTCATTATTGTCTTTCTTGATGATTAGATTTAGGTTCTCCCATCGTGTTCCTGCCAGGTGAGTCGGCCATATACTGTCCACTTTCCCTTCCTCTTCATTACAGCCCCAGTTTGCTAGGAAATTTGCAGCTTTGTTGCCTTCTCTCCTAACATGGTGGGTAATCTTGTATTCTATGCTCTTCATAATTTCTGCCAGGTCCTGGATCAGACCTGCCGTCCTCTAGCTCTTTGCCACCTGTTCCCATTCCTTTCCATTATTAAATTTTCTGATCGTCTCAATAACTAAATTTGAATCACCTTCTATTTCCAGCTTTGTATATCCGTTTCCTATTGCAATTCTGATTCCTTGGTAAGCAGCCATAAATTCTGCTTCGTTATTGCTCATTATACCTCCTGTATCTGCATAAATCCACCGGGTATGACCTTGGCTATCTCTGAAAATCCCTTTGTATCCTGCTGGTCCCGGGTTTCCTTTGGAATCCCCGTCAAAGTTTAGTTTGATAAAGCCATCCTAGGGGCGAATGAACACTGCTGGGCTTTGGATCTGTATGCTCTGAGTTTTTTGCTTCTGTGTATGCACCATTCCTTGTTCCAGATTTAACCTTATTAAGATTCAGTTTTCTTCCGCAGTGGTTTTCCAATCCTCTTGGTCCCATGCTTCCGATAGAATTGTTTCCCTTATAAGACTTTGGGTTCTCTTCCATATCGACTCCTGGGAGTTGGTTTTATTTTGGAATATCCTTCTATTTCTCTCTTTCCAGATAAGCCATATGTTGAATCCTACTACCAGACTCCATGCTCTCCTCACCACTGGGCTTAGAAATTGGCCTTTCCCCCATTGGAAAATGGTTTGTTTTATGTCCTGAGGATCACGGTTTGTCTTTCCAAATAGGTTTCTGGTCTCTTCCCACTGTTGCTGAGCTACCAGGCAAGAGTTTAAAATATGTTCCTGGGTCTCTATGTCTTGTTTACATAAGCTGCATCTGGGTGGTCCAAGGAACCCTCGTCTCTGAATTTGATCCCAAGTCAGGATGCGTCCCCTTCCTACTAGCCAGGTGAACATGGTGACCTTTGGCCACCACCTGTTCTTCCATAATTGGTTCCATTCTTGAAGATGTTCTCCTTGCTCCTGTTTGGACTTTAGATCCGCCCCATCTAAGAATGTTTGGCCCTGTTATGTTTTTAATCCTTCTTGAGTCCATCTCTTTTACTAGCATTGCCTTTAGATCATCATTGATGTTATTATCCCATTCTTCTGGTTCCTTCCATTCTCTCCAAGTCTCATTATCTCTTCCTTCCTTCCAGTAGTCGCTGACAAAATTTAGGCCTTTAGCTTTGGCTTCCCTGTATGTGTTTAGCATGTCCTGAATCTCCACCATTCTTCCCCTTTGCTGCCAGGCTTCCTCCCAAAATTTAGCTGTCTTTCCATTTCTTATCTCCCAAAACGCATGCTTATTTATGATATCTCTGTTCTGACTTGCCAGATCCCATATCGTAGAGCCTTTTGGCACCTCTTCCCTTCTCAAAATTTCTTCAGCTGTTGTAGGCATGTTGTATTTTTGAGTCCATATTTTTTTCCATAAATCCTTGCCCCCTTTCATCCAGTGCCACCATAGTTTCACTCCTAGGACTTGGTTCAGGGTAAGCGGATCTCTAAGACCTAATCCCCCTGCCTCTTTAGCTTTTGTTAGACTATTCCATGATAGTAAGGCCCATTTCTTCTGTTGTTTTGGTCCTCCCCATAAGAATTTTCTAAAGATTTCAATCATTTTGGTACACACGCCTTTAGGAACAGCCATTACCGATAGAGGGTAAATAGGGATTGATTGGAGAATCGATTTGAGGAGCACAAGTCTTGCTGCTATATTCAGAGACCTGAATGACCAGTTAGCTAATCTATTCTTGAGTTTCTCTATGGTGGGCTGCCAGTTAGCTAACCTCAGAGGATTTGCCGCTAGTAAAGTGCCCAAGTATTTTGTAGGTAATTCTCCCATTCTAAACCCCAAAGTTCTAGTCAAGTGGGCTTTAACCGTTTCAGGTGCATTGAAGATGAAAGTGCTCGATTTGTCCTTGTTAATTTCTGTGCCTGAAGCTTCCATAAATAACTCAAGGATTCCTTTCACCCTTTTGACTTCTCTCAGAGAGATGGTACAGAATAGCATAATATCATCCACGAACTGTTGGTGGGTGACAGGATGGTTGTTCCCCCAAGGTCTCAGGTCTTTTATTTTCCTCTCTCTCAGCTCTTTTTTGAAGTATCTTCCCAATCCTTCAGCCGCTATAATAAATAGAAATGGTGACAAGGGGTCACCTTGGCGTAATCCTCTTGTGGCATTAAAGACTGAGGTTGGTGTGCCATTCAAAAGGATGGAGAAATTTGGTGTAGAGATCATGCTATGGATCCATTTCACCCATCTGTTGCAAAACCCATAAGCCTGTAATATTGAATCCAAGTAGTTCCAGTTTAAGCGATCATAGGCTTTTGAGAGATCAAGTTTTATCATCATTCCTGGTTCCTTTTTTTGTTTCAGTGTATGGATTACTTCCTGAGAAACTACCAGACCATCTAAGATTTGTCTCCCTTCCACAAACCCTGTTTGTTCTGGGGAGATTATACTAGAGAGGATTGGCTTTAGTCTTTTGACCATTAAAGTGGCAATAATCTTATATATTACATTACAAAGAGCAATTGGGCGGAAACCCTGAGCTGTTTCCGAATGGGCAGTTTTTGGAATAAGAGTTAAAAGAGTAGAGTTTAAGCCTGGCCATACCTTTTGGTGTCTGCGTGATTCCTCAACCACTTCTAAGATATCTTGTCCTAGGAATTTCCAGCTTGCTTGGTAGAATTCTGCTGTGAATCCATCTGGACCTGGGGCTTTGTTTCTTTTTAGCCCTTTCACTACTTCCTCCACTTCCTCCAGGGTTGCTGCCCTCATCAGGGCTAAGTTTTGATCTCTAGTGACCATCTTTGGGATTTCCTTGCTTATCCTGCCTATAGCCTCTGTCCTGTTCCTTTTAGGTTCAGTGAGAATATCTTCAAAATGTCATACCAACTCCTGTTCCATTTCCTCGTGCTGGGTTATGCGTTGACCTCCCTCATTTTTAATTGAAAAAATCCTATTTCTTTGTCGGTGCTGGATCATGGCTTGATGGAAGAATTTCATATTTCTTTCTCCTTCTCTGATCCACTTTACACGGGACTTCTGTTTCCATAAAATCTCTTCATGTTTTCTGCGCTCCTCCAGTTGGCCTATTACTATACCCTCTTCTCTACTTCTCTCCTCGTTCCTGCGTTCTGATATAATCGCCTGTTGCAACTCGCTCATTTTTTGCTCTAAGTGTTGCTGTTCTTTGAAAATATCCCTGAATTCTTCTTTGTTCCATTTTTTAATTTCCCCCCTGAGTTCTTTCAATTTTAATTTGAAAGTATGCATCTTACTTCGCCCGCTTTGACGGCTTGTGGTCCACCATTATTCTACCTTTCGCATAAACTGATGATCCCTGAACCAGAATGCTTCGAACCTGAAAGGTCGCTTTTTAGGTCCCTGTTTAAGGTCAATTTCTAAATTGATTGGCCAGTGATCTGAACCTATTACTGGAAGGATCATGGCCTCAATGTATACATCTCTATTCATGATTTTCTCTGACACTAGGAATCTGTCCAATCTCGAAGCTATTTGATTTGATCCGCCTCGACGATTATTCCATGTATGGGTACCATTTATTGTTTGAATATCCACCATTCTTTGCTCCGATATCATGTCTCTAAAGGCTTCCATGTCTTGGTCTGTTCTTCTTAATCCTCCTCTCTTTTCTGCTAAGGTCGTGATCATATTGAAATCACCGCCTATTATCCATGGCATCTCTGGGTATAGTCTTCGGATTGATTTCATATTCTGTAGGAATCCTTTGCGTTCATTTGGTGAGTGTGGACCATACACTCCTGAGAGGACTACCCACTCTGATGACCCTATCAATTTGAACATACCTGAGAGGATCCGCGGGAAGCTAGTCCAATTTCCAAATTGTATTTCCTCAGGGTTCCATAGGATTTCCAATCCTCCTGTGCTACCTGCCGCATCCTGCCCCATTATTTCATACCGAGTATTCCACCTGCTCATTATTTCTTCCATTTTTTGCATGCTAATATTTGTTTCTTGAACTATCATTATACTTGGTTTGTCTTTTTTCAATTTTTCTCTCAGATGTCTCTGTTTTCCCTTGTTGTTAAGACCTCTAATGTTCCAGCTTGTAATTATCATTTTAATAATTTTGGGGTTTGTTGAAATACCTATGATAAAGGTATTACTCTTCCTGAATTCACCAACGTCTCTCCCACTTCTTAAATTGTTTCGCTCATTGAGCGCCTGCCTCTTTTTCTTCCTCCTTTGCCAGAGCTGCCCATTCCCGAGTTCTGAGTCCCTTGCGTTTCTATCTGTTCCACTTTATTTGCTGTAGATACCCCTGCCTTTTCTTTATATTTTTGAAATGCCTCTTTGTATATTTGCTTCTGTTCCTCAGGGATGAATCTTTCATCTAGGAACCTCCATTCCTGCAACAGTTTCCTCATTATGCACTCCTCTTCTCCTCCTTTATCTTTATGGGGATCTATCTCCATTTGAATTTGTTCATTTGTCTGTTCCCCCTTCTCTTCTACTCCTCCTTGTGTTGCTTCTCCTTGCCCTACTTCCTGTTTTTCTGTTTCTTTTAATATTTCCATTGGCTCCTCATCGCTAACCTCCTCTGCCATCTCTGCTTCCTCTTCCTGGAGGGCTTTGAACTTATTTTGCGTCTCCAAAGGTATATTTTTACTGGGTAGTTGTCACTGAGGCGTACTTTTCCCTGATTTCCTTTTGTTCTGCACTTCTTTAAATCCCTCTTCTTCTCTTCCTGAGTCCTCTGTTGGGGTTCTCTCCTCTTCCTCCCTGTCCGTTGATTCCTCTATTCTATTTAAAGGGCATTGTCTGTAAAGATGGCCATATTCATGACATCTTCTACACCGGAACGGAATGTGTTCGTAATCCACTGGTTGTTGCCAGACCTCATCATGATACTCCAATTCAATAAATTCTGGGAGGGGTTCAGTTATATTCATATACACACATATCCTGGCGTAGGACGTATATCTCCCTCTTTTGGTAGATTCTGCTACTTTCACGAATGATCCTATTGCATTACCTATTCCTTCTAGAATCTCCGGATCCCAAAACTCCATTGGAAGTCCAAAGAGTCTGATCCAGACAGGGGCTGCTAGCATTTTCTCCTTGTCTGGATTGTAGCAGTCTTCCCAATGTCGAATGAATAGACCAGCATTATTCATAAAGTAGGGGCCTCCCTCAAAAATTCTTTCCTTATCCTCTATATTAGAGAAAATTACTGTAAAAAACCCCTTGGCTCCCAGTTTTAATTCTACGTGGCCCTTAGGTTTCCATCTCTGTTGTATCCATTTGAATAAATCTTTCTCTGACGGCCAAAACCCCACAAACTTGCATATTAAGGCATAATCTCTCATGTAGCTTCTATACTCTTCAAGTTTATTGTTCGGAATTACGAACCTGGGTTTTTTCGACGCCCTTGGGTGGCATTTTCCGCTTAATCTCGTTTTCCAGCTGGTTCCCTTTACTGGGTTATCTCCATTGTTTGACCTCGGCCCATTCCTCATTCGATCCCTACTTGATTCTCTTGCTGTCATGCTCTTGTAGGAGGGGATCTCTCCCCTCCCCGCACTTGCTGCCATTAATCCTTCAGTTCCCGCTGTTTTTTGCGCACTCTCCTCTACTGATGGCGGTAGTTCTCCAACTTTGTCCGTCGCAGGTGTTCTCGGGTTCCCTGCGTTTATTCTTAGCTCCAAAGCTTCGAACAGGGTAGTCTGATCAGACCCTCACTATCTCTGAAACCCTACCTCCATCCTCTCATCGGAAGCTCCCCTCAAAATTCGGAAAGTGTCCTATGGTAAAGATAAATAGAATATTTCAATGTCCACCTTAAATCAAATAAATGTATGTAAATTTATATATTTATATAAATAAAAAGATATATGGATTGGTGTAAGATAATGCAATCCAATTATAACATGTTAGTTGCAATGTAAATTTGAAAAAACAAAAACCTAATCAATAAAAAATTTTATTAGAATTCCTTATATAACTTTTGAGGTAGTGGTGTAATGGTGTTTTTCTAGGATTGGTATGTTGTTTTTGGCTAAAACATAATGCATATCTTCACATTAAGCTCAGTGTTTGATATGTAAATGATGGATTTTTTTGAAACAAGTTTCTAAGATTTTAAGTAACAAATGAATCTTTTGCATAATTATTTCTCAATAACTTTTAGTGTTTATCTCTCTCTCTCTCTCTCTATATATATATATATATATATATATATATATTATAAGAAACACAATGAAACCTTAAAATGACAAGGTGTATACACATACCAATCAAAATTTACCGTGGAAATAAAAGGAGTTGTCTTTAGTGGGACTTTTTGGAAGCTTTTCCGGTGGATTTTTCCGGTCTAATTTCTTTAAAATCCAGCAGGAATTCATTGAAATCACAAGATTGATGGGTAAACCCTGCACAATAGAAGTGCCCTAAGGGTTTTCATGTTGTTGAATCCATATATACAGTAAAAAAACTAGTTTAAATAACACAAATCAAGATTTCACATCAAAATTTTCACTGGATTCTGGCACCGAAAACTCCAAAAAGTCACATTATAGATAACTCCGAAATAGAATACCTATTGTTATTTTTTAAAAATTGATATATGTCAAAATAAATAAATAAATAAAAATAATAATTAATTTCTAAAATATATATATTAAAATTTACACATTGATCTCTATAAATGTGTTGAGTTCCATTAGCAATGTGTTGTTCCTTAGAGAACCTTTGTCTTCAACAATGCTTGGTTTTGGTTCATTCACAGGGGCATCCACCATGGTATTTACCCATGACATTGTAATTCAGGAAGGCTATAAATAACCAGCCTCACTTTGTAAAAGAACAAGTTAACCTACCACAATGTAACTGTAACTATTTTTCTTCATTGCAATAAAAAGTTTCTTTCAGTTTTTTTTTTCTCTCTCATTATCCAAGTTTCTCAAATCTTAGCCCCCAAAATCCACATTAGATAACTTCCCTCTTTAAATTTTAAACTGACCCTTGGACGAGAAAAAGTAACCTTCAATATTCACAAATTATAATTTCCATTAATTATCTCAAAATAATTCATTTAAACTATTATATTGTTAAGCTAATGATAATGTATAAGATAAGATGTGGAGACCATAAACACTGGAATTAACACATTCTAACCAAAGAACCTCCCAGCTGCCATCATTCCCATATCACAAATGCTTCCAGGTAAATAGGTGGAAGAAAGATAAGGCCGATGGATAATTTTGATATTCATGGACATAGAGAAGGAAAGATATATCAAACATTAATGGGTATAATGTTAGCATTTCCACACATGTTTAATAGTAGAAAGTATATTAAATTATATCAAGCAATTCATTGTATACGTGACAACAATGAATCCACTATATAAATTTAATAATTTATTAAAATTATAAAACTAGTGAGATTTAATATTTGAACGATGTATTTATTATGAAAAAGATAAAAATCACACTTTGAATTAAATGGAGTTGCAGCTCACAGGTGTGTACGACACCTGGGAGACTGAACTCAAACAAAGAGGAGACTCTCACTCTCGTTCACTCTGCATTACATCAAATGAATATTACAATATTAAATACATCACTGAAAAACAGGTAGTTGTAAACAACCTCCTAAACTCTAGGAACTAATCCTAAACTAAGGAGATACGTTACAACCATATAACCATTTCTCCATTATTTTTAACTCCCCCCCTTAATGGAGAAAGGGTTATTCTGCACTCCTAACATCCCTCTAAATAATTCAAACTTTACTCGCCCTAGAGGCTTAGTAAAAATATCAGCTAAATTATCACAAGTATTACAATACTCCACACATATTTCTTTTGACTGTATCTTTTCTCGAACAAAATGAAACTGAGTGTCAATATGTTTAGTATTTTATGGAAAACTGGATTGTATGCAAGCTTTATTGTGCTCTGGTTGTCAGTTTTGATGCTGGTTGCTTCTTTCTGCCCTTCGCCTGCATCGCTAAGCAATCTCCTCAACCAGATGGTTTCGCATGTTGCTGCACACAACGCCTGGTACTCAGCTTCACATGATGATAATGCTACAATACTTTGCTTTTTTCTACTCCACGAAATAACTCCAGATCCAATACTAAATGCATAACCTATGATGGATCTACGATCATCTAGGTCACCTGCCCAATCAGAATCTGAATAACCTGCTAAAGTAACATCATAAATGTCAGTGTATAAAATACCATAATTACAAGTACCACTAAGGTACCTCAACACACATTTTGCTGCAATCCAGTGACTTTCAAGTGGTCTGGACATAAACTGGCTCAGCACACTAACAGAATATGCTAGATTAGGTCTAGTTGTCATGAGATATATCGAAATTCCCACTAGCTGTCTATACAAAGTGGCATCCACCTGTTTTGTGCCATCATCACTGCTTAACTTGAGATTCTGCTGCAATGGTGTTGCTGTCCTTTTACACTATTCCATTCTGAATCTTTCCAACAGGGTTCTGGCATACTTTCCTTGAGTTAGAAAAGTTTGACCAGAATCTTTCCACACCTCCAAACCTAGGCAATAATGAAGATCTCCAAGGTCTTTCATTTCAAATACCTGTGACATTTGCTGCTTGATTTCTTTGATCAAATTATTTGCATTTCCTGTTATAATCATGTCATCCACATACAAAGAAATCAAAATGGTTTGCCTCTATTTATTTATCTTGGTATATAGGTTTGGGTCATTGAGGCTCCTATGAAAACCATGCTGTATAAAAAATGAATCAATTTTCTCATACCATGACCTGGGTGATTGTTTCAAACCATAAAGTGCCTTATGCAATTTACACACTAAATGCTCCTGCCCCTTTTTCACAAAACCAGGAGGCTGTACTAAATAAATTTCTTCCTTTAATTCTCCATTCATAAATGCAAACTTAACATCTAGCTAGTGTAGCTTCCATTTATATTTTGTTGCTAAAGAGATTAGCATTCTAATTGTATTTAGTTTAGCTACAGGGGCAAAGGTGTCATCGAAATCTATGCCTTCTTGCTGTGAATAACCCTTTGCTACCAGTCTAGTTTTGTATTTTTCTACACTCCCATCTGCATTTATCTTAGGTTTATACAGCCACTTACAACCTATAGGGGTTTTTCCTTCAGGCAACTCAACTAAATCCCAAGTATGATTTCTATATATTGATTCAATTTCCTCATGCATTGCAGCCCTCCATTCATCTGATTTACTTGCTTCTTCATAGTTTGAAGGTTCTACAATATTTAAAATTTTGGACATTAAAGCATAGCCTTTCAATCTTTCAGGTAGTCTAGTCTTCCTACCTGATCTTCTAGGTAGAGGACTTACCTCAACTCTATCTATTTCAGCACATTCCGGGCATGCATCATCACTTATTACACTATCTGCTGCTACTTCTTCTTGTTTCTGCTCCTGCTCCTGCTCTTCATCTTCGTCACTGTTCACCTCTATCAGCAATGGAATGTGGCTGTCACTATTAGAGTCTTCCTTTCCATCTTTAGTCTGTTCATGAAAAATAACATCTATGCTTGCAAAAACTTTATGAGTCAGAGGATTATATAACTTGTATGCCTTATACTCTGTGCAATATCCTACAAATATACATTTCAAGGTTTTGGGATCTAACTTCTTTCTATCTGCTTTTGGTATATGAGCATAAGCTTTAGATCCAAATATTCTTAGATGACTAACTGCTTGTTTGAGTCCATACAATGCTTCAAAGGGGGTTTTGAAGCCTAGACATTTAGTAGGACTCCTATTCTTTAAATAAACAGCAGTATTAATGGCTTCTGCCCAAAGACCATTTGATATACCTTTACCTTGAAGCATACTTCTCGCACACTCCACAAGAGTTCTGTTCTTGTGTTCTGCTACTCCATTCTGCTGTGGAGTGTGTGGCACTGTGATTTGCTGCATAATCCCATGCTGCTTGCAGAAGTTCATGAACTCTCCTAACCTGTATTCTCCCCCTTGATCCGAGCAGAGAATCTTTATCCTCATTCCTGTTTGGTTCTCTATCATAGATTTGAACTCTTTAAAGTACCAAAAGGCTTGACTCTTTTTACTTAAAAAATACACCCATGAAAACCTAGTGCAGTTATCTGTAAACAGCAGAAAATAATATGCACCTCCTAAGGACCTAGTTTGCATAGGTCCACAAATATCTGTATGCACTAGTTCTAGGATGTCTCTTTCCTTTCTGTTGACATGCAAAGGGAATTCTTCTCTATGCATTTTCCCTAATGCACATCCATCACATTCCAGCTTGACATTACGAAAAACAGGGATTCCATCGACCATACCTTTCTTCTCAAGTAAGATGAGGTCTTGAAAATTGAGATGTCCAAATCTCTGATGCCAGAGATTTTCGACTGTTGATCCAGCTGCAACCATTGCTTGTCGTGGCATACTCTTTGCATCCAGTCTGTACAAATTCCCCACGCGCACTCCTGTTGCAACTGTTTCCATCTGGCTATCCTTAATGACACAACCATTCTTAAAGAATTGCATCTGCATGTCCTGGTCTGTAATCATTGAGACAGAGATAAATTTTTTCTTAATTCCTGGAACATATAATACATTTTTAAGATGTTTAATGTCGCCACTAGGTAGCTTCACAGGAATATCTCCACATCCTTTGATCTCATACCCACTGTCGTCTCCTAGATAAATTTTTGATCCACATGCAGATTCTTTAAGAAATTCAAAACAGTCCTTCTTACCGGTCATATGAGAGGATGCGCCAGAGTCGACATACCATATGTCGTCCTCATCTCCCTTTGATGTTGAAAGAGCACAATCGACTGTGAATAGTCGAAGATCATGGCTGTGGTCCTCCTCTTCTCCAGCAAAACAACCCTGATGTTTTCTCTGTTTGCCTTTTCTTTCATCCGCCTGCCTCTGATAGCATTCTTTAATCTGATGACCAGGTTTTCCACAATAAAAACATCTCTTAACATAATTATCAGTCATACCTCTGAATGGTCTCTTTTGAAAAGAGTTGGCCCCCTTCTGCTGCTGTTGCTACGGTTACTGGTGCTGGTGCTGCTTTCCTCTTTACTGTCGCCTCTTCACCATCAGAGCTAGGTCATTGCTCTGAGTTTTCAGATTCTATCTTCGCTCCTCCTCCTGGAGCAGAATCGCTGTCAGCTCATCAAATGAAGGGGCTTTCTCCCTCTCTAATAGTCCTGTGATGAATGTCTGATATTCATCTGTCATTCTGTTCAATGTGAGTGTAACTAGATCTGAGTCGGACACTTTTTCTCCAATAGCTCCCAGTTTGTCTCTCAGATCCTTGACTTTGGCCATGAATCCACCAACGGACTCATTCTCGTCCATCTTCAATGCAAACAATTTTCCCTCGAGTGCCAGAACATGATTTGTATTCTGAGTCTCGTACAGGTTCTTGATCGTTGTCCTAGATCAACGGCTGACTTGGAATCTCTGATATGTGGGATAATATTGTCCTTAACAGACATCTTCAGTATAACTTTTGCTTTCGTTTCTCTTTTATCCCTGTCTTGTTCTTGGGTCACTGTTCCAGATCTCGGCTCATTTCCTTCAACGATCACCCATGCATTTACGCTCTCCAGCAAAGTTTGCATTTTGAATTTCTAGTTGGAGAAATTCGTTCCATCGAGTTTGCCAGACTCGTGGAGGTATGATTTTATACTGTTGTTCATTTTCGCCCAACTGAACACTCCAATCGGCCACCACCGGGCAAGTCCGATCTGCTTCCACCGAACAGATCAGGAACTTCACTGTGCCACCACTGGGCAAGTCCGATCTACTGCCACCGAACAGATCAGGGACTTCACTGTGCCACCACTAGGCAAAACCGATCTGCTACCACCGAACAGATCAACAAGCAAGCTCCAACACGCCACCACTGGGCAAAGACGATCTGCTTCCACCGAACAGATCAAGGAGCTGCACTGCGCCACCACCGGGCAAAAAACCGATCTACTTCCACTGAGCAGATCACAGAGCTCTAATTCGCCACCACCGGGCAGGTCCGATCTGCTACCTCCGAGCAGATCACGGAACCCCAATTCGCCACCACCGGGCAGGTCTGATCCGAGCGGATCAAGGAACCTCAATTCGCCACCACCGGTCAAATCAAATCTGCTACCACCGAGTCGAAATCTCCACGTGCCACCACCGGAAAACTCTGATCTGCAACAAAAATTGCAGATTTCCAGAGAGAAAGAGGTTGGCTCTACGGTGCTCTGAACAGCTACAAATCTGCGCCAATTGCAAAAAAGAAAAATTCACGGTGTCCACAGAAATTGGCGCACTTAACAGCCACGGATCTGCGCCAATTTAGTTATAATTTTGTTGGCGCGCTTATCAGCCCCAAACCCGCGCCAATGGGCGCTTCTGTTCTTTAAAAAATCGCGCCTTTCTGTTTTGTTCTGGATTGGCGCGACTGTCTTCAAAAAATCCGCGCCAATTGCTCAACCCTTTCTCCGGCTCAGAGATGATCAGTCATCTGAGACCCTTCGCTCCAGGTGTTACTGCAGTTCCACCTGATCACACAGACACATTTACATGTACTCCTACCACTACATAAATGTAACTAATGATACATCCCTAAAAAAAATGAGGCTATCTCTACCCTAAGCTCTGATACCAAGATAAAAATCACACTTTGAATTAAATGAAGGAGTTGCAGCTCACAGGTGTGTATGGCACTTGGGAGACTGCACTCAAACAAAGAGGAGACTCTCACTCTCGTTCACTCTGCATTACATCAAATGAATATTACAATATTAAATACATCACTGAAAAATAGGTAGTTGTAAACAACCTCCTAAACTCTAGGAACTGATCCTAAACTAAGGAGATACGTTACAACCATATAACCATTTCTCCATTATTTTTAACTGAAAAATCATTTGTAATGAATATATATTGATGTTCGAAATAGAAATCCTATTAGTTCAAGATTTTTCACATTTTTGGTGGGAAAAAACAAGAAAGATAGGAACGCAACTTAGAATTTATAGTCAGAAATCACAAAAGAAAATATATCAAAATGTCTATTATAACATATATTCACAAATATGAAATATGTAAAATACATAGTAGTTTATTATCACAATAGTTATAATCACATTAACAATACTTAAAAACATCTTTACTACAGCATGTATTTAAGATAGAAACATTAAAAAAAATACTACAATTAAAAATGATCACAATAGTTATAATCACATTAACAATATTTAAAAACATCAGTTATAATAACATTAACAATATTTAAAAACATTTTTACTAGGGCATGTATTTAAGATACAAACATTAAAAAAAATATTACAATTAAAAAGTGAAGAAAAGAAATAACAAAAATAATACAAGATGTTAAGAAGAGAAAAATTTGAAGAAAAGAAATAACAAAAATAATACAAAATGTCAAGAAGAGAAAAATGTCCTTTATTGAGTGTATTTGAAAAACTCTTTAGATAAAATAAGGAAAACAACTAAAGTGATGGATTTATTTATACGTATAGGTGGCAAACATGACTCAAGAGGGAGGGAAGGCCCACTTCCATATTAGCACATCATCATATTTCAAAATAGTTTTCAAAATATCCACATCATGCATGATAAACACCTTGTACCTCCCATATACACATGCTTGCATTGTGATCAATCATCAAGTGATTGAATTTTCCTTCCTCATCAATAGGTGAAACTATAGAAGTATGATTTGAATCGAGGTCTTCAAGTTCATGAATATGATTTTCAACATTAGGGTTGGCATAACTTGCTTGGCAAAGACCAGTACTAACTTGATCAAGAAATTTGGGAATTGGATCAATAACTGGATGATCAATAGGATTAACAACAACATTTGAATTTGTAGTAGGACTAGCATCTGCTACTGGAGTAACAATAGACAACATATTTAGGTTCAAAATTAGGGGGTGATGTTTCTGATGAGGAAGACTGAGCATGGGTTGTTGAAGAGTGAGGGTGATTAGACACTTGGCATGTAGGGATTGCACTGATTTGTCCCCAATTTTTTTTTGTACATGAGAAGGATTAGGTAATGGATTACACCCAACATTTAAATTATTATCCCAAGTATTAGGTATAAGATTTTGCACAAGTATTTCATGAACATTAGGATGAGATTGCAACGGGGAAGAATGATTCTTCGAAAAATTGGAGGTTGAAAGGACACATTAAGGGATCCCATAAACAAATTCCTAGTGTTTGCTAACTTATAAAACTCTTTTGAATCTGCATTAAAATAAACAAAAAAATGAATCTTCTTATTTCCACCATTTTCTGACACACCATGAGACATGTTTCCTCTTCCTTAACTCATTCTTCTTGATCAACGAGAGTGGAAACTCATGTCTGCAAAGGTGAGCTACACAATTAATCATAATATATGAACAAAAACAAAAAGTCGATATTATAATCATAAAAATATTTCCCTTCAAGATTTTTACAATAGCCTTGCATTAAAAATATTAATAAATGAACCATGTTACATGAAAGTAAAGGTGCAGTGAATAGTGGTCAGAAATAACAAAAGAGTATTCGTGATGGAGGACAAAGTGTAATAAAGAGAGCCTCATAAAATTCATTGAATCATAACATTTTTCGTGAGAAGTTTCAAACTATGAAATTTGGAGGAGATAGAGAATATATCTTTAGGTATATATGATAGAATTTTTAGCACTAGAATTGCATAACTTGATATGTATAATGTTGTGCCAATTTTGTTCTTAGGAAGAAACCAAAAGCAATAGGTTTTGGGAGAAGTTAAATTGGTGAATTCATAAGAAATTAGTAGAATCTATGAAGGAAAAAGTAGAAAGAAAACTTGGTGAAATAAGAAGAAGATAACATACATTGTGAAAAAGTAAGCAAACCCAATGAAGTAGGTTAATGCCTACAAAACTGGTACCTACAAAGTAGTTGAGGGGATTGGTGTCTCCTATGGGTTGGTTCCTAAAAAACAGCAAAGGGGATTGGTGCCTCCAAAGCAACAAAGAGGATTGGTGTCTTCTATAGGTTGGTGCCTACAAATTGATTGAATAGTAGTTTAGTGCCTACAAGATATTTCATATAAAGAGATTTTGTGGTTTTCTCTCATAAGGGTTTCCATGTATATCTTGTGTTACTTGTTTAGTTTGTGATATTGATGTTTTATGATTTTTGTATGTATTCAAACCCCCTCTCAGTCTAATCATGGATCCAACAATATCATCTTAATCCACTTTGGAATTCCCCTTCCCACTTCAAGGTATTCTAGTTTATAATAATTAAATCGAAGGCACATTTTTTTTTAAGGTGAAAGAATCTTTCAAATTTTCATCATGTGTCTGCAATGAAATTAAGAGTTTCAACCTATTGACACAAGGAAAATTGTCATGATGTGTCTGAAATCAATTGTTGGAAGTGTCATCACCCTTACCATCCTTACTTGACACCAAATCCAAACAACTACTAAACAAGTGGTGGCTTCTAGGCTCCCTCTTCATATTTACACCATTGGTTAAAACATTGACATAGTTTTGCTTCCATTTTCTTTAAAGACAAGTTTGTAGTGATCTATTTACCTTTGGACCCTTTGCATGATACTACCTTCATACTTTACTACTGTAATAATCACAATAATAGGCCCTAATTCTCTCAAAATCTTTACAAACAAGTATTAAAATAACTTTTTCCTTAGCATGAACATGGATGTAGAGGATTTTAATTGGTCGCATGCATCTCATTATAGAATGTTTCTTCATTTTAAGTCCCAATACTCACTACTTATAATTGAAGACATTGTGCTAAAGAAAGGGAAATGCAAAAATTGCATTGTTCCTTATTGATAAAAACCCTAGTTCTTTAGAGCACCGAATATATTTTTTTTTATAGGAAATGGAATCATAGGACAGGGATTCCCCTAGCTACAAATTAGTGTTAGGGATCCAACGAATTTGATGGTTTGTTGATTTTAACCCTAGTTATATTTTTATGGCAAGTTGTTACTTGCTTCCTAAATCCATTCAGGGAAGCATTGAGAATTTGGTCTATGGTTATAAAATCCAAATCAAGCATCACAATTGAGTTCCATAATCTGCTTCAAGTGTGTTTCACCAAGGACCATTTGAGCACGTTACTCACAATCACTCTAGTTAGGGTTTTACAAAATTGATCCCTTTATGGAAATTCCTTACTTATAAAAACCTTAGCTCTTGAGATTGTTGAATAAAACAATTTATATGAAATTGAGTTGTGAGAGAGTAGTGCCCCTAGTTGTAAATTACTGTTAGGAATGCAAATTAATTGATATATTTTCCATCTAAGTCATAATAAACGTTTTATGCTGAATTGCAACTTGCTTCTTGAACCCATTTAGGGAAACATTGTGAATTTAGTGTGTGGAAATAAAATCTCAACCAAAAAACATAACTGATTTTTGTAAGCTCCTACAAGTGTGTTTTGCCAAGGTCCATTTGAGCATACTATCCACAATTTTATAAGTTCTTTTAGAAAAGTCCTTGATGAAGTCATAGACTTGTACTTGGTGGAACAACAATAAAGATATATATAGACTATAATGTTACAATTCTTCCCCCAATGACATTTTAAAGTGAAATTTAAAAGAAAATATATTATTTGGGTACTTATTACTAACCTAAAAATTCACCAACTATGCATTTTTTCTTTTGTTGCCTTCCTCAATATTGCACATGATATATTTCATGCTTTTCAAGTTAACCTTCTTCCTCTCAAATTCATATTAATTATAAACATGGATGCACTTGCTCGGTAGTGAAATTTCACCACACATAGGGCATGTCCCATCTAAACACATTTTTTGATAAAATGTACATCCCTATGGCCTTGTACACAAGATGTTATTAGTATTAAAGTTTCTAAATGATGTTAAAGGAAATATAATTAACTATTCCTACATTAAGGTGGTATGCAATACATGAAAACATATATATGTGACATAATAACAACAATATTTATTGAGGTATTGACAACAATACATGGTGTGTGTTATGGTTATTTTTGTAGGAACCCTAGTAAAAATTCCATGTAATCAAAGTTAGTAAAAGAAAAATAATAGCCACAGTTATGGGACACTTATTCCAAGCTGAATGTTGGGCAAGACATCCTAGTGTGGGTGTTCATTTGGTTTATTATGGCTAAGGAAATTGGAAAAGGCTTTGGAAAGACAAAATGGCTTTAATTTGCATTTTATTTATGAAAATAATGGAAATTAGGAGAAAAGGAAAGTGAAAGGTCACAAGTTGCATGTGAGGAGGTAAATGAAGGAAAATGAAGAAAACAAAGAAAAAAAATGTCTCATTAATAAAAAGGTTTATGAGGATCAGTTGTTACCTTTTGTCAGTTTAGTTTCGGAGCTCTCTCTCTATTCTCTCTCTCACACACTCTTGGACACTTAGAGTTTTCTTGGAGCACTTCATCATTGGATCAAGAAAGGCAAAGAAGGCAAGAGGAAGAAAGATCAAGCAAGGAAGAGAAGGATCTAGCACCTACAACGGGATTATTTGCAGGTATCGATTTTCATGTGTGATTTCCTTGCTAGATTTACATGTATGGTTATGCTTGTGTGTTCTTGGTTGTCTTGTTTTCATGGGCATGGATTTTGCCAGGTGTGACGATCTTTTTAGCCTAGACTTGCAATTTCTGGATAGCCATGGTGTGGTGGGTTCTTTATATGTGGTTGAGCTAGATTGTTGGATGGACTCGAAGCTGAGTGGGGTGGTCCCAAGATTATTCACAAGGCCTAGGAATCCCGGGATGGGATACATAGTAAAGCCTTAATGTGAACACCTTGATTGAGCCTACGAATCCATTTACCGGTGAATGGAGGGATAAACGGTAAAGCTCAGTGGTGAGTACCCTTGATTGGGCCTAGGAATCCAGGGATGGGATACACGGTAAAACCCAGAGGGTGGAGACCACGTAAGCCTAAGAATCCCCTGACTAGTAATGGCAGAATACACGGTAAAGTCGAGAAGTTGGGACAGACAAATTCCTCACGGTGTAGGTGGAGAGATCTGGTGGCATCCATGCTTGTTTATGGCTTAGTGATTTGGCGAGGATTGTAGTGAATCCTGGTATTGTATGTTTATTGTTTATGGCCTAGTGATTCGATGGGGATTGTGGTAAAGTCTGTTTCTATTGTTGAGTGTGAGGTGGTGTAGCCTTGAGAAGCCCTAGCTGATTTTGGTTATAATTCCCACATTCATGCTTGGAATATGGCACGAGGGTGATTGGCTGAACGGAAGTTTTGGTTCAACAAATCTATGGTTGGGTGGTACGTGGAAGTCCCAAACCTAGTTGGACTAATAATTCATTAATAAGAACTATTTATCCTTGGTATTTTATTAGAAAATGCATTGGTTCATATGAGGCATTTATGGTTGATGTATCCTTGTTATTTATGTTGGTTATGAGCATGTTTTATGACAATGATGATGTATGGATCTCATCATGTTTTGATTTGTAAATGAATGTACAATGAATATATGACCTAATAGATCATAATGCAGCTAATGTGATAAGGCATCAATGCATGTTAGAGATTCTAAGATAAGTATGAGACTGCTATGCTCAGATATGTTGTTATGACCTGTAGAATCCATATTTGTGACATGTTTAATGAAATTCTTATCATGGCTAGTAGGGGTGTAGCCAAGTATTTGTTTAAGTGTTTTCATTGCTATCATCGTTTCGATGTTACTTTTCATTCTTGAAAGTTTCATGAAGTTCTGGGCAGTGGCTTGAGTCCTAGCCTTGAAAAAGTGGCACAAAATCTGAGGTCACGGACTTAGAACTAACTGAAAAATACCCCAGTCGCTTGCAAGCCCATGATTTGAGAGCACCTGCAGGAACCCAGTCGCATGCATGTCCATGTCATGGGAGCGACTGAGGCTCTAGGTCAGTGAAGTGTCAAGTTGTCACAGGGGTTGATCACCTGGAAGGGTTGGTTGGCTCCTATAGGTTATCAGGTATGTGCAGAAGTTTAGATTGGTTGTGTTGTGTTAGTTCCACTTCCTTAACTATACATAGAGAGTTGAATCAAATTGTAGTAGCCTCTCGTCACATGTTTACCCCAAAAAACCGGTTAATTTGGGTAAATGTGAGAGGAGGGTGTTATCAAGCGGTATAAAATCATGGTTCACCCCTTGGACTGAATAGGCAGTGTGTGTTGGTCATGCATTCATGTCTGCTGCATATGTGTTACTTATACTTGTGGTATATGTGCTTGTTGCATATGCATGGTGTTGGTCATGGTTGCAGTGATGTCGCCATGTGAAAGTGGATGGTGTGTTGTTGGATGTGTTTCTCCTGAGTATAGGTCAGTTATGCACTAGTTATGCATGCCAATGTTTGTATGTATCGTGTACACATGCATGTCATCCATATGTTGATTATGCATACATTGATATGGGTGTAGTTTTCATGCATGAGGTCATGATGTGTAGTTGATATGGTCATGCATTGATGACTAGACTATGGTTAGGATGATATATATATATATATATATATATATATATATATATATATATATATATATATATATATATATATATATCTATATATATATATATATATATATATATATCTATATATATATATATATATATATAGATATATCTATATCTATATCTATATGTATATATATATATATATATATATATCTATATCTATATGTATATATATATCTATCTATATATATATATATATATATATATATATATATATCTATATAGATATAGATATATAGATATAGATATAGATATATATATGATGTTATGATTATGTTTATACATGTATTGTGCTAATCTGGTGGATCTTGCAGATGAGATATCCTCCCTGAACTATACTGAGGTATGTTGATCATGTTTATATTTTTGTTTAGCTGACATGGTATGTTTGGAAGGAAAGAGATCAAAGATGACTAGCTAGATGGTAGACTATAGTACCCAAGACTCTCCCCATGGATTAGATGCGTAGTGTGGTGTTGGTCATTCTTTTGACTTAGCAGACACATTGAGAAGCTTGAAGGAAGAATTAAGGAGTTGCAAGGAAGATAATGACAGAATCATGCAGGCACATGAGAAATAAGAAGAAGTCAATGTAGTAATCCTTTAGAGTTTTTCATAATTTCAAAGACATGGACCACTTAAGATCAGCCATGGAAAGGAGAATAAGACTAATGGGGCATATGGAAATAGATCTCATGGTGGGAACAGGTCATATAGGGATGACACAATTAGAGATGGTAGGTTCTTGGATACTTTGGATTAGAGAGGTGATGGACACATGTACTATTCTAGTTCTGGTTCCAACAGGCACTATGATCGTCATCATTATCATCCTTACAAGAGGAGTGATAGGGGATATTTGTCGGATGAGTTTAAGAAATCTAAGCCACCTACCTTTGATGGAGATTTGAAGAAGTCGGAGGATGGATAGGCTTGGTTACTTGGGATCAAGACATTATTTGAGTTGCATAATTACACAGATAATATGAAGGCCATAGTAGTTATCTTCATCCTGAAAGGTAAATCGCACATCTAGTGGGAAGATGTGAGGCAAGTCAAAGACATTAGGACAAAAGAGATGGGTTGGCATGAATTCAAGAGAGTTTTAAGGAATAAGTACATGTCAGAGAGGTACATTGACAAAAAAGCCAAGGAATTCTATGAGGTAAAAATGGGATCGATGACAGATGATGTGTATATGATTAAGTTCCTGGAGCTATTGAGGTATGCACCATATATTAAAGATGAAAAGGCTAAATGTCAGAGATTTGTTAGTGGATTTCCATTAGCATTTAAGGATCAGATTGAGTATGATGAGCCTCGGTCATTGGAGGAAGTTATTGGGAAGCTAAAACACTATTATGAGCAGTCAAAACGTAAGACATAATCTCAGCAAGGTTGGAAAGGGAGAGCCAAAGTTAAAGGTAAATGGCATATGAAAAGAACAAGGCTTGAAAATGAAAAAGTGAAAGAGAATGGTGCACCACACAAGAAGTTCAATGTAGTTAGACTGGAACATGGGTCACAGCAACAGAATAAAGGTGATGGTAACAAATGGTTGGAGTCTTGGATATGTGCTAAAGAGAATCTCAAGAGAGATTTTCTGCGGTATCAAGGTGGTAGGCCTCATATTTATAGTGCATAGGAGGCACAAACTATTGGGGACGTCGGGCAGAGAATCCCTTGTATCTATGCAGTGCTGGATAACAAGCAAGCAGATCACCAGACATCTATCATTGAGATGGATGGTAAGATTTGTGATCAAGTTGTTTATATTTTTATTGACCGTGGATCTTAAGTATAGTTATATTAGTCCTGAATTGGTAGATAAGTGTGGTTTGAATAAAGAAGTGCATGCAAAATCTTGGTTAGTACAGTTGGCAACAGGTACAAAGAAGAGAGTTCATCATTAGGTAATAGTTTGTGCATTTGAGTTGAACAGTATGCCTACATCAACACATTTGAATGTATTTCCATTGGAATCATATAGTATGCTTTTGTGTATGGACTGGTTATATATTCATAGGACCAAAGTGGAATTTTAGGAAAAATTCATTGAGTGACTGGATGACAATGGGGAGCAGAGAATATTGTAGGGTAAGAAGAAAGCGACATTGGTTAGGATGGTAACAACTATGCAGAAAAAGTGCAGTCACAGAAAAGGGTGTGTATTATTTGCAATACATATCTCTAGTGACAAAGGTAAGCATGATGAAGATGCAGAGGTATTGAGCGAGATACCCAGTTTTACAACAGTTCCAGGATGTGTTTCCAACAGAGGTTTCAAAGTTTCCACCTCACAGAGAAATGGACTTTTCTATTGAGTTGGTACGAGGGGTAACACCAACATCAAAGACACCTTACAGGATGAACACTCTAGAGTTAGTAGAGTTGAAGTTGCAGTTCAAGGAAATGCTTAACAAGGGATACATTAGGCCAAGTATATCACCTTGGGGTGCACCGATATTAGTTTTGAAGAAGAAGAATGGTACTCTCAAGTTACACATTGATTACATGTAGTTGAATAAGGTGACCACCAAGAACATGTATCTATTTCCAAGGATTGATGACTTGTTCAATCATTTGAAGGGAGTAGCAGTGTTCTCAAAGATTGATCTGAAATCTGGATATCATTAGGTGCGAATTAAAGAACATGACATCTACAAGACAACTTTCCAGATCAGGTATGGGCATTATGAGTTTGTTGTAGTTCCATTTGGTTTTACTAATTCTCTAACTACCTTTATGTGCTTGATGAATAGTGTGTTGCGTCCTTATCTAGACAAGTTTCTTATTATATTCATTGATGACTTCTTGATATATTCTAAGGATGAGGAAGAGCATGCCGATCATTTAGTCGCAGTATTGAGATTGTTGAGAGAGCATCAGTCATATGCGAAGCTCAGTAAATGTGGTTTCTTTCAGATAAAGGTGCATTACTTGGGACATGTGGTCTCTAAGGAAGGCATAACAGTAGATCCAAAGAAGATAAGAGTTATCTTCAAGTGGGAAGCTCCTAGAAATATGGAAGAGGTAAGATCATTTATGGGGTTAGAAGGTTATTTATTATACGAGGTTCATTAGGAAATTCTCTTGGATTACATATTCTATTATGTCACTGCAGAAGCAACGTAAGAAATTTGAATGGACATAGGAATATGTAACTTTTTTTAAGAAGTTAAAGAAGTTATTGACAAATACTCCAGTCTTAAAGATTACAGATCCGAACAAAGAGTTTGTGGTATGTACACATGCTTGCAAGAGAGGACTTGGTGGATTCCTTATGCAGGAGGGACAAGTAGTCTGCTACGAGTCACAGAAACTGAATGAGCATGAGTATAACTATCCAAATCATGATCTTGAGTTAGTAGCGATCATTCATGCGTTGAATATGTGGAGGCACTATGTGCGTGGTAGGAGGTTTGTATTGATGAGTGATCATAGTGGGTTGAGGTACCTATTTAACCAACTGAATCTAAATGCTAGGCAAGCTAGATGGTTGGCCACGATTAGTGAGTTTTAATTTGAGATTAGGTACATCAAGGGTAAAGAGAACATGGTTGCAGATTCTCTTAGCAGGCGGGTACATGTAAATCACATTGCAGCTATGAGTTCTTATGGGACAGATCTGTAGGATTAGATATTACAGGCATGTACAGGCTACAACATAGTACAGGTACATGTACAAGTAGTGGTACAGGTGCACAAGATGTGGACTATCATATCTCAGCAAATGGCTTGATCAAATTCAAGGACAGGATATATGGGCCAAACAATAGTGAGCTCAAGAAGATTATCTTGCGAGAGTTTCATGCGAAACCATATTCAGGTCACCCAAGATATCAAAAGACATTGACAACAATGAAGAAGCTCTATTATTGGCCAAATCTGAAGAAGGATGTGGCAGATTTTGTGGCTATGTACTTGGATTTCCAATAGGTGAAGGTAGAGTGTAAGCACCCAGGTGGAATCCTACAACCGATTCTGATTCCAGAGTGGAAATAGGAGGTCATTTCCATGGATTTCATTAAAGTTTTTATGAGGAAATCTAGACAACATGATTCCATCATGGTTGTGGTGGACATGTTAACAAAGGCAACACACTTCATTCTAGTGAAGTCCACTTATTCATCCAGTGATGTAGCACAAGTATTCATCAGAGATGCGGTCAGATTGCATGGTGTTTCGAAGTGTTAAACAAGGATGCTAAGTTCACTTTTAGATTATGGAAAGAGTTGTTTGCAGGTTTGGGTACCGAGTTGACCTTCAACACAACTTATCATCTGCAGACAGATGGACGAAAATAGAGCATCAACAGGATATTGGAGGACATGTTGAGGATGTATGTGATGCACCAACAGAGGAGACGGGAGGAGTATCTTTTGTTGGTCGAGTTTGCTTATAATAATGGTTTCCAAAATTCTTTGAGGATGAGTTTGTTTGAGACACCCTATGGGTGGAGTTGCAATACTCCCATTAGTTGGAGTGATCCAGTGAACAGGGTGTTGATTGAACCGAATATGTTGGTAGATATGGAACATGAAATGCAGGTAATCAAGAAGAATCTGAAGACAACACATGAAAAACATAAAATTTATGCAGGTTAGAACATGTTGTTTAAGGAGTTTCAGGTTAGGGAATGGATGTACTTGTGCATCAAGCCCAAGAAGAGCTCCTTGCGGATTGGATCATGTGCCAAGCTGACACCTCAGTTTTTTTGACCTTTAAAGATACTTGTAAGGATCAGACCAGTAGCCTATCGACTTGCACTGCCTCTGACAGTGAAAGTCCATGATTTTTCCATGTGTCATTTCTTAAGAAGTATGTTAAAGATTTTGATCAAGTAATTGTCTAGTTTATATTACAGGTGGAGTTAGAAGGAGAATTCCAACGGAATCGCACTATATATTTTATAGAAAGACACTCATGCTCCAGAATTGATAAATCGAGTAGGTTAAAGTGCAGTGGAAGCACTTTTTCCCTGATGAAGCTACATGGGAGATTTCTTATCAAATGCAGGCTATGTCTCCTTCTCTATTCGATGATTGAGCGAAGGTTTTTGGTATATGCTTGGTATGATGTTTTTGGTATGTGTATGTATATGTATATGAATATAAATACCGCTATGAGCTATGTTATAAAGCTCCAATAAGTGTTATGGGTGTCATATCATTATGGTTCTTATGTTGTTATGTTGTCATGTTGGTTTTCGTTTTAGTAGGTTGATCATTGTAAATTTTGCAACGAGCTAAGTTATAAAGCTCCATGGGTAGTATGTTTTGCTTTCAACAATTTTGTTGGTTATAGGTGTCATTGAACCCCGAAGACGATGTTTCCCCAAGGGGGAGGGTTCTGTAACATCCCTGGTAAAAATTTAATGTAATAAAAGTTAATAAAGGCACAATAATAACCATAGTTATGGGGCACTTATTCCATACTGAATATTGGGCAAGACATCCTAGTGTGGATGTTCATTTGCTTTATTATGGGTAAGGAAATTGGCAAAGGAAATGGAAAAGGATTTGGAAAGAGAAAATGGCATTAATTGACATTTTATTTATAAAAATAATGGAAATTAGGAGAAAAGGAAGGTGAAAGGTCATAGGTTGCATGTGAGGAGGAAAATGAAGGAAAATAATGGAAAATGAAGAAAATAGAGGGCTCATTAATAAAAATGCTTCTGAGGATTAGTTGATACCTTTTGTCAATTCATTTTTGGAGTTCTCTCTCTATTCTCTCTTTCTCACTCTTGGACACTTAGAGTTTTCTTAAATCACTTCAGCATTGGATCAGAGAGACGAAGAAGGCAAGAGGAAGTAAATATCAAGAAAGGAAGAGAAGGATCTAGCAACTACAACATGATTATTTGTAGGTATTGATGTCCATGTGTGATTCCTTTGCTAGATTTGACATGCATGGTTATGCATGTGTGTTCTTAGTTCTCTTGTTGTCATGGACATGAATTTTGCCAGGTGTGATAGTGTTTTTCAGCCTAGCCTTTCCATTTTCAGATAGCCATGGCATGGTGGGTTCTTTGTATGTGGTTGAGATGGATTACAGGATGGACTCAAAGTTGAGTGGGGTGGTCCCAAGATTATTCACAAGGTCTAGGAATCCTCGTATGGGATACATGATAAAGCTTGAATTTGAACACCATGATTGAGCCTAGGAATCCCTTGACTAGTGAATGGAGGGATACACGGTAAAGCTCAGTGGTGAGTACCCTTGATTGGGCCTAGGAATACCTGGATGGGATACACGGTGAAGCCTAGACGATTGAGACTTCGTAGGCCTAGTAATCCCTTGACTGGTAATAGCGGGATACACGGTAAATCTGAGAGGTTGGGACGGAAAAATTCTTCACGATGTAGGTGGAGAGATCCAGTGGAATCCATGCTTTTTTTTTCCTAGTGATCCAGTGAGGATTATGGTAAAGCCTGATTCTATTGTTGAGGGTGAGTTGGTGTAGCCTCAAGAAGCCTTGGTTGATTTTGGTTATAAGTCTCACATTCATGCTTGGAATATGGCATAGGGGTGATTGTCTAAAAGAAAGATTTATTACAACCAATATATGGTCCGGTGGTATGTGGAAGTACCGAACCTGGTTGGCTTAATCATTCATTAATCAAAATCATTTCTCTTTGGTATTTTATGAGAAAATGTACTGGTTCATATGAGGCATTTATGACTGATGTACGTTATTTCTATTGGTTATATGTTGGTTATGAGCATGTTTTATGAGAGTGATGATTTATGGCTCTCATCATGTTTTGATTTGTAAATGAATGTACAATGAATATATGACCTAATAGATGATAATGTAGCTAATGTGATAATGCATCAATGCTTCTTAGCGATTCTCAGATAAGTATGAGACCCCTATGCTCAAATATGTTTTTATGACCTGTATAATGCATATTTATGACAGGTTTAACGAAATTCCTGTCATGTCTAGTAGGGGTGTAGCCAAGTATTTGTTTAAGTATTTGCATTTCTATGATTGTTTCTATGTTACTTTTCATTCCTAAAAGTTTCATGAAGTTATGGCCAGTCGTCTAAGTCCTGGAACTGAAAAAGTGGCACAAAATATGGGGTCGCAGTCTCAAAACTAGCTAAAAAGGACCCCAGACATTTGCATGCCCATGCTATGAGAGTGACTGGAGGCCCCCAATCACATGCATAACCATGTCATGGGAGAGACTAAGGCTACAGGGAAATGAAGTGTCAAGTTGTCATAGGTGTTGATCCCCTGGAAGGGTTGGTTGGCTCTTGTAGGTTTTGTGGTATGTGCAGAAGGTCAAATTGGTTGTGTTGTGTCAGTTCCACTTCCTTTACTGTACATGGGGAGTTGAATCAGACTGTAGTAGCCTCTCATCACATGTTTACCCTAGCGGACCTGTTAACTTGGGTAAATGTGGGAGGAGGGTGTTACAATTCTATCCTACCAAGAGTTACATTTCTTAATATGTTTAATGTGGGTTCCATAGATCATAGAATCTCTTCTCAATTTTAGTACATGTTTTGGTTGGGAAAAGGCCTAGATCTTGTCATACCTAGCCATGAATTTTCTCTTTCTTTAATGACAGTTACCATGGGCCATTTTTCCTTAGATGCATTATTTTTTAAATATGTTGAATCCACATATTTAAAGATACTTCCAACAAGTAAAAGAAAAAAAATTCCAATTACAAAAAAAAAGGAAATTGCCTTCCAATTATACGAGGACACAAAAATTGTCTTCCAATTACAAGAAAATGCAAAAAAATTCCTCCAATTACAAAAAAGACAAAAACTTGTTTCCCATTTAGATAAGAAGACAAAATCATGTTTTCTAATTACACAAAATTTCATATCAATTATGTGTTGTCATTGTTATGATCATGTTTATTATATTGTTGTTTTAATGTTGGGTGAATGGAAAGCATGATAGTTGTTTGTAAAATTACTATAAACAATATCCACATATTATTGACAAAAAGTTTCACATCTTCTTAAGAATACATGTGCACTTTTGTGAGTAAATTTTGTAACTTTCATTAATGTTTCACCTTCTCCCTCTCCCTTCCTCTCTTTCTCTATCCTTCACACACTCTCTATATCCATCTTCCCCTCTCTCCTTTCCCCTTCCTCTCTTCCCTACTCCCTCTCTTTACTTCTATTTGCCTTTGTCACTTTCTATATTCCTCCCTTCCCCTCTCACACTATGTCCCACTTCTTTCTCTTTTCCTTTACCCCTCCATCCCTTGCTCCCCCCCTCTATTTTCCACCTGTGTGTGTGTGTGTGTGTGTCAATTTTCCTCTCTCTCCTTCATGCCCACTCTCTCTCTTCCCCACCTCTCCACCTTCCTTCCTCCCCCTCTCTCCTACTTTGTCTCAACCTTCCTCCCTCTCTCCCTGCATATCTCCTTTATCTTTCCCTTCACACACACTCTCTCTCCTTTCCTTTTATTTCTCTCTCTCCCCCTCTCCCTTTCCCGATCCTCCTCCTCTCTATCTCACCCTCTCTTTCTCTTTCCACCTCCTTTGTCTCTCTCTTTCTCTACATCTCTCACCTCTACACCTCTATCTCCCTCACTCCCTAGTCCCCATCTCTCTCTCTCCCCCACTCTATTTTTTCATGTGTCCATCTACCTCTCTCTTTATCACTCCATCTCTATATCTTCCCAACCTCTCTCCCTCTCGCTCTCCACATTACTCCCTCCCATTTCCTCTATTTATCTCTCTCTCCCTCCTCTTCTCCTTCTTATCTATCTCAACCTCCCTTCTCTTATCCCCTAGCTCTCTTTCCTCCCCTCTCTCTAATGAATCTCTCTCAACCCCTTCTCTCCCTCCCCCATATCTCTCCCTCTCTTCCATATGCCATTCTCTCTCTCTCTCTATCTATCTCTCTCTCTCCACCATTCTACCCTTCCTTTCCTCTCTTTATCTATCCATCTCTCCCTACGTCCCTCCTTTAATCATCCTTACACAATAACACCCCCAAGATACATATCTACCTCCCTCCCTCCCCTAATTCTTCCCCTACCTACCTCACTCCATTTCTCTCTTCCCTTCACTCCCTCTCTCTCGCTCTCCATATTCCCCTCTCACTTCTCCCTCCTTTCTCTCTCCCTTATCTCTCCATCTTCTCCTCTATCCTTCCCCACTCTTTCTCTCTCCCCTCCCCTCCCTGTTTGTCTCTCTCTCCCCCCTCTCACTCTCCACCTCTCTCACAATTTATTTCCCTTCTTTCCCTATCTTTATCACTCATTCCCCCCCCCCCACTCTCTCTCTCTCTCTCTTTCCCCTCAACTCTTCCCCTCTTTCTAAGCCTTCCTCTCTCTCACTTCAATTCTCTCCTTCACTCCCTATTTATCTCTTCCCCACCTCTCTCTTTGACCCTTCATTTCTATCACTCTATCCTTCCTCTGTCCTTCCCTATCTCCCCCTCTCTAATGCATTCTTTCTCACTTGCTCACTCTCTCCCCTCTCTCTCTTCTTCTCTCTCCCTCACTATACCCTCCTCCCTACTCTCCCCCACTCTCCCTCTCTCTCCCTTCCTCGATATCCCCTCCTATTTCCATCCTTACCTTTCTCTTTTCCTCTCTGTTATAGGCCATTTTGTTGCATCCATTCAATAGGCCTACAAACTAGATCAATCAACACCCATGAAGACTTTGCCATCATGCCTACACAAATCCTTAAGAATGACTCTCCCAAATCCCCGAGTTTCTGAACTTGACTACCTCATTTCGGTGTCTTTAAGGCATAACACACCTTGGCCCTTTAGGGACCTACATTCAGCAACAAGTTGCTCAGTTATGCACTTGCTCTGATCAGTAGTAGGTCGTCTCTTGTTGGTGTGTGCTAATTCTGTAAATTTAGGAAAAATAAAAGTATATAGAAACTTCCTCTTCCAGATCTTCTAGGAGTTGTTACAACCATTTACCTTGGATAAGAACTTTGAATCCTATTTGATCCTACCTTGGATATTTCACCTCTTATCCCATGAGTTCATCCTCCCCTCCTAAGTGGATCTCAAGCCTATATCGGTAAATGGATAAGCATTCCTAAACTACCACACTCTTCTATAAATCTACATCCATTTACAACATTAGGGTTGGATTTTCAATATTAATCATACCCTTATGATGTTGCTTTGATCAGATATCATTTCCATGCATTAGGGTGACCTTGAGGTGCGCATTGTGACAAGGAAGGACAAGTCAACTTGGGGAGATCTCTACAAGATCAACTTCCACTTTTGGTTGTAAAATCTCTCCCTTTCATATTAATACAAAGAGTATACGATTTTCTTATATGCATTATGTTATATTTACATGCATATATTTCAATGCTATGCTAATCATTGAATAGAGTGATTGGATAATGCTACATAGATGTCATAGATCTTTGTCTTGTGTTGGTCGTTTGTGCAGGTTCTAATTATAGTAATCAAAGCTATGGTTGGAGCTTACAAGCCAAAAAGAGAGAAGAGCTTGCAATGTATCACAAGTAAGCACCTTTCCATTCTCCAATTTCTCTAAGGAGAAATTTATAGTATTTTCCTTTTGTTGTTCTAAACCAGGCCACTAGGTCTAGGGAAGATACTTGTGTCCACAATCATAGATTTCGTATAACACTCCCTCTCCCTCAGCCCCCTCACTCTCCACCTCTCATTCACTCTCTCTCTCTCTCTCTCTCTCTCTCTCTCTCTCCATATCCTCTTGATCTATCTCCCCCCTTTAAAAATACCCCCTTAGATTTATCTCTCCCACCTCGCTCTCTCTCTATATATCTTCCCCTCTATCCTACCCCCTCTTTCTCTACCCCCCTCTTTGTCTTTGTCTCTTTCACGTGCACTATTCTTTATCTCTCTATACACCCATAATTATCTCTCCCTCTCACTCTCCACCTCTATCCCAATCTCTACCCCTCTCCTCTCTCCCTAAACTTCCCTCCATATCCTCCCAAGTCTCTCTCTCTCTAAGCATCCCTCCCTTTCCTCACAAGTCTCTCTCTCTCTTATACACATACAAACATGCTCCCTCACTCTCTCCCTTTCTTCCCCTCTTGCTATTTCTCTCTCATTTTTTCCCCCAATATCTCTTTCTCCCCCTTCCCTAATATCCCCACCCTTTCCCTCTCTCCCTCTCTCTTTCCCCCCACCCCCTCCTCTCACTCTTTTCCTATCACTCACTCACTCTCTCTCCCTATAATCCTCCCCCTCTTAGTCTATTCCACTCCCCTTTCTCTCTCTTTCCATCTATCCTTCCCTCCCTTTCTTACCCTATCTCCCCACTCCTATTTCTCTTTCTCACTCTCTCTCACAAACTCTTCCCTATATACCTCTCTACTCATATCTTTATGTCCATATACCCATCTATCCCTCTATCCATCCCTATTTCACTTCCCAACCTCTCCCATTCTCTCTCCCCATCTTCACCCCATATAATTTTTTCCCTATATCCCCCATTACTTTCTCCCTCTCTCTCTCTTTCTCATGCTCACCCATTCTCTTCCCCTCTTCTTCTCTCCCTCCCCCTCCCCACACTCTATCCCTCTCTCCCACTCATTCACTTTCTTGTTCCCAATATGTCCACTCTCTTTCTGTCTTCATCTCTCTACCCCTCACTCTCCACCTCTCTCTCCATACATTTGTTTCCTCTCTCTCTCTACCCCCATCACTCTCTCCCTTTCTATCCCTCCTCCAACTCTCTCTCCTCTACCCCCCATCTAAACCTTCCTTTATGTCTTCCTCTAGGCTTTCCTTCCTTGCTCCCTACATCTCTCTCTCTCTCTCTCTCTCACACACACACACACAAATACACTCCCTCACTCTCTACCCTTCTCTTCCTTTTCCTCTCTCTCTCTCTCTCTCCCACACACACACACAAATACACTCCCTCACTCTCTACCCTTCTCTTCCCTTTCCTCTCTCTCTCATCCCCACTCTCCCTCTCTCACCTTTCCTTAATATAACCCCATCCTTTTCCCCACTCTCCCCCTCTCATTCACTCACTCCCTCTCCCTCTCTCCATCTCTTAATATTACCTGACATATCTCTTTCTCCCCACATTCCTCCATCCCTATACCCCTATATCCCTCCCTCCCTCTCTCATATCTCTCTACACCTATCTCCCCCCACTCTCACTCTACACCCATTTCCCCATCTCTCCCTGCACCCTAATACTCTCTCCCACCATCCACATTTCCACTATCCATTCCCCTCTCTTTCATAAGCACACACACATACTCACTTACTCTCTTACCCTCTCTCCCCACTCTCACTCACCCTTCCTTCACCTATCTCTCACCCTCACCCATCTCTCTACCCCTAACTCCACCCCCCAGTCACTCACTTACTCGCTCACCCTCATTCTCCTCTACCCTAGATCTCTCCCTCTCTCTCCTATTTCCCCTTTATCCCTCCCTCCATCCATATATTTCTCTGTCTGTCTTTCTCTTCTCTCTCTCTCTCTCTCTCTCTCTCTCTCTCTCTCTCAATCCCTCCTTGACAATAACCCCTCTTCCAGTATCCTTATATCTCTCTCCCTCGCTTTCCCCCCTTCTCTCTCCATCTTCCCCTCTCCTTCACCTACTCTCCCTCTCCCTCCATTCCACTGTATATCTCTCTTCCCTCTCACATTCCACCTCTCTCTTGATCTCTCTGTCTCCATCTCTCTTTTTCTCCCTCGATCCATCCCTCTATCTATGCCCTCTCTCTCAACTATACCCTTCTATTCTTCTCTCTCTCTACATCTTCCCATCTCTCCTTCCCACCATCTCTCTCTTTTCTCCCTCCTATATCCCCCTCTCTCTAAACCTCATTCCATCTCCCTGATTCTCTTTCTCTCTCTCTATCTCCTCCATCCCTCTCTTCTCCTCTCTCCATTTTTCTCTCTCTTCCCCATTTTTCCCCACTACCCCACTCTCCCTCCCCCTCTATCCCCCACCCACTTTACCTATTTACCTATCTCTCTAACCCTTCACTCTCTCTCCCTCTCACTCATACACTCTCTCCTTGCCTTCCTCCTCTCTCTCCCGCTCTCTCTTTCTCCTTCTCTCTCTAATCCTCTCTCTCCCCCCTCTCCCTAATTTTGCCACATTCCAAGAGTGAGTGTGCATGCCTTGAGGGAATGCATGGTATTTTAAATTCAATTTCATTTTGGGCATGAGAGAAAACTCTCGCAAACATGTTTCCTAAGTTGGTTTCCAGAAATATAGGTTTGAGATGACAAACCTAGTGGTTTGGGTTGCAAATACATGAAAAAATCCATTTTTCATAACGCTCGATATCTATAATTTTTCCATTATGTTTTTATAGGCTAGACAAATCCATGAAACTATAGACACATAAAAGTCGATTGTGCATCCAAATATATAAGTTATTTTAAAAAATGATATTGTTTATGATGCTTAATATATTTTTTTCTTGGAATATATCAAAATATTAAAATATATCTTTTGTTTTTGCAATAATATTTTCCTTTTATTTTAGCCATTTTTAGAATATATATATATATATATATACATAGTACCATAAATTGAAATCTACAATCTAAAAAAATGTTTGATAATGTTAAGAACTTTTTACTTATCATTAGCAGAAGAAGGCCTTTTAATTTCAATTATATAATGTGTTTCATAATTAATTTATATATATATATATATATATAAAAGATTATAAATTTTGAAAAAATTGTACACAAGGACAATCTATTCTCGACAATTCTACAAAATTTTATAGGGAAATCTATTATTTAGATACTCAATATTAACAATTGTAGAAGCATATGTATTATATTTTGCATGAAAAATAACATATTAATGTTAGAAAAACGCAAATTTCACATTGTAAAACATGATTTATATAAATAAAAAATAAATATTCATAAAGTTAATTCTTTTTCCTATTTTTCATTTTTTCACACCATATTCAAATTAATTGTGAAAGTAACTAGAATCATTCCTCCAAGTTAATACATTGCTATTTATGTTTTCATTAACACTAATGAGTCACTAGACATGAGAGACCATCATCAACTTACATTCGCCCTGAAGATACATTGTTATTTTCCATGTCATAGATGACCATCCCCAAATTTACTTTGGCATTCCTATTTTCTTATTAAAAAGGCTGTGTTAATATATAAAAGACTAGGTATGTTATGGTTTAAAGGGCTCGATCGAGTTATTTCAAATTTTACCATAAGTGCTCGATCGAGCTTTTTAAGTGCTCAATCGAGCTCTTGAGGGCCTAAAAATGGAGTTTTAGCTCCCTTTTTGTAGATTTCTCTGCAACACCATTTTATACCCTAGCGGGTTTCAAACATAAGTTTTCCTTATTTGGAAAAGCTGATCATGTTGGATTCATGAAGGAATCATCTATCCAATGACATATGAGTTTGACATTTTCGAATTCATATGATATTTTTCATCTAATTTCCTTTAAACATAATGTTTGAAATTTTTTTGGACAGTTTCAAAGGGGATGAATAAAAAAAATAATAACATCAAAATATACAAAATGACAAAATTTCAAAAAATACAAATATCTTCGTTTATGAGTCCTCTTCAAAAGCATACACTTGGTTTTTGAATTTATTTAAAGAATACAAAAGGTACTCTTGATTTTTGAATTTATTTAAAGTGTAGAAAAAAATCTTATGCAAACACGTTTCTACAAAATGCAATTGAAATATTACTTTGCCAACTTCGAAAAATAATTAAAAAATATAATTTTGCATAAAAAATAAATTTTTAATATGAAAAAATTAGTTCTCTCCGTGTAGATCATATATCTATATCTATATCTATATCTATATCTATATATATATATATATATATATATATATTAAAAATTACACATTTTAGACTAAGTTATGCTATGCGAACACACACATACCTCTTAAGATGTGCCAAAATTTGAAAGGACAAACATTTCATTTAATGGAAAATTAATAGATTATACGGAAATAAAATATTTTGAAAAAAATATCATTAGTACAACAACATAATTCTCCAAAAATTATTTTTTTACTCCGAATCAAAATTCACAGTGCTTATATGTATTTTGAGAGCTTCAATTCTATAAAATAGTAAAATTTTGAAATTTCATTGTCATATTTGACCCAAAAATGTAATCCATTTTCATGCATTCATCTTATTGTAATTTTAATCTTTTCAACTTAATTTATTAAAATTACAAATATAATATATATAAACAAATAAATTGTAACAACGCTTATCAAAATTCCATCTAAATAAAGTCAAAAAAGGAAAAATAATAACCAAGGTCATGGGACACGTTTTCCAAGCTGAATGTTGGGCAAAACATTCTAGTGTGGATGTTCATTTGGTTTATTATGGTTAAAGTAAATTGGCAAAGACAATGGAAAAGGATTTGAAAAAGAATGTGACATTGATTGACACTTTATTTATGAAAATACTGGAAATTGGGTGAAAAGGAAGGTAAGGGTCACATGTTGCATGTGAGGAGGAAAATGAAGGAAAATAATGAAAAATTCAAGAAAATAGAGGCTTCATTAATAAAAAGGCTTTTGAAGATCAATTGTTACCTTTTTTTCAGTTCGGTTTTTGGAGCTCTCTTTGTATTCTTTCTCTCTCACACTATTGGACACTTAAAGCATTCTTGGATCACTCTAGCATTAGATCAAGGAAAACAAAGGAAGGACCAAGAAGACAAAGATTAAGCAAGAAAGAGTAGGATCAAGAAGCTATAACGGGATTATCGAAATGTATCGATTTACATGTGTGATTTCCTTGCTAGTTTTTGCATGCATGGTACATGCATGTGTGTATTTGGCTCTCTTACTGTCATTGGCATGGGCTTTTCTAGGTTTGACAGTGTTCTTCAACCTTGCCTTGTGTTGGTAGCGGTTGCAACACCCTCCAAAATTTTGGTCTGCACTCAAATTTTAGAGCCTACTATGGATTATGTGATTGATCGTTCCTTAGTCACTTATTGGTAAGCTGATGATTTCAAGCTCCCTTCTTCGATCTTAAGAGTCATTCACGCTTTTATCTTTATACAACAAGTGTCATCTTAGGGCATGAGAGTTATTGCTTGTCATGCAAAGGGAAGTTTTGGCTTGCTTCAAGGGGAAATCTTTGTGAAAATGAATTGTTCTCATCATATAGACATGTTTCACAGTCATTTCCAAAGTTTCACACACTATTACATAATTGTCGTCATTATCCTCACAAAGTCTATCGTCATAGTCACACTTGTCGTAAGTTGCCACAAAGATTGTTGCACTAAGTGAAGTATGTTTTCATATGTTCTAAATGATTTATGTTGTATCACTAAGTGTCCAAGTGTGTGGTCATAATCAAGTTCTATCACTTCGCATTTACAACCCTCAATCTTTTTCCTTTCCTACTAGAACTATGCAATGAGCATAAAGCCCAGCATCCCTTAGCATCCAAAACTGTGCAGAGGCTACCTCCAATGACATTCCCTCATCTGGAACTCACTACCCTCAGAAACTGCACAAATTTTTCCTATAGGGCCTCATCCCATAGCAGCCACTGCATTCTTGAACTGCACAATTCTTTCCCTCAATGGTCACTGCGAAAATTTTGTCCCTTAATGGGCACTGTGCAAATTTTTCCCTCAATGGGCACTGTGCAAATTTTTCCCTCAGTGGGCACTATGCAGTCTTATCCCTCTGTCCATCCCAATCACTGAGCCTTCCCCCTTGACCTAATACTAGTTCTGACTCAGTCAATGGATTATCATGAAGGATCTTAGACTAGGGGTTTATCAGACCGATGTCGTCTTTTCATGAGTAGATCACAGATACAGGTATTCTACCAGGCTATGGCAAGATGATTAAGAAGGAGACGAAGAAGGAGGACATGATGAATGACACAAGGAGTTGAGGAGAAAAGATAATTATCAGATAAGAAGAGCAAGGAACCCAGGGTATGATAGAAGATCGGGACCGCATGAAGACTCCATCTGATTCATAACCCTTGAGAGGGGAGGCATGGAAAATAAAGCGCATCTCATAAAGCTGAAATACTCCTCTTAGCATAGCATGAATGAGAAATTATCATTGTCATATCATTATTTCTTCAATGACATGTATGGTTGCAAACATTGAAAGTCATTCCATGTGTTTTCTCTAAGTGTTTTTCTCCCTTTCGCCTGTTGGATCAACTGTCATCTCTTGGCATATTTGAATGTTATGAAATGTTTGTGAGCCTTATCTAGTTGGTTCAAAGGTCAACCTATGTGTATACGAGTTTTCCTAGCCATGTAAATACCTGTCGCACTCATACACAAAACCTTGAGCATTGTCGCACAAGTGTCATCACGATCGTCCTAAAGTCTATCTCAAGTGTCGCACTTGTCACTTTTTGTCATGAGACAGTCACACAGAGGGTAATGCTTTTTTTGTTGCTCTGGTGGCATATGTTGTCGTTTCATCGAAGTATGCTAAGTGTGTGATCACCAGTTCAATTTCATCATGAGTCTATCTTCCTGCCTCACTTAGCCGCTTTCAGAAAATATTCTTGACCAGGTAACTCAGCTTCATTGGGCCCCGACTGAGTTGTGCACTACGTAGTCTCAGCCCTCATTGATGTGATCTTACTGCTTGGAACTACGCAATGCGCAGTCATTGTCCTCTAGGTTAGTTGTACTGTGCAATTCCAAAGCTCAGTAGCCTTCCTTGACTCCAGAATTGTGCAGTTTCCCCTCCCAGCCTGATCTAAACTGTGCACTTCACACTTTCAGTCCTCAAGCTTTTCCCCTTGCCTGTTAGAACCTTGAATACATAGAGAGAACAACCTCCCTTGGCCTCTAGAACTACGCAGATGTGTCCTCTAGTGCACTCCCTCAACTGGAGCTCATTGACCCCTAGAAATGTGCATATTTTTCCTCCAAGTCTCTCTGCTGCCCAGTCCCCCTTGCCTTTGAAAATTTCACATAATCGAACCCTCATGACCTCATCCCATATCACCCACTGCTAGCTTGAACTGCGCAATCCTCACTCCTAGTGGCCACTGTGCGATTTCTTTCCCCAATGGGGACTATGCTGAAAAGTTCCTCAGTCAAGCCTAAGCTGTGCTCTACAGAATCTCAGTGATCAAGCTATCTCCCTGTCACCTGGAACTACGCAATGCATAGTTATTGGTCCCTCTCTCCCATCCTATCACCTGTCTCGAGCTTAGTTCATGGATAATAATGTATCATCTTAGGATAGGGAGTTTTCGAATCGATGTCGTCCCGTCATGAGTGAATTGCAGGAACATGTACACTATCAAGTCATGGCGAGATGATGAAGAATGAGAAGAAGGAGGGAAGCATGCCTAAAGACTCACTTGTAGCTAAACGGATGAGTGGACCTACCAAAAGCAAGAAAAAAGAACACAACTGTGCAACCACCTTCCAAAACCGAAGATCATTGAAGACCCTGCATCATCAAGCTATGCAAAGGAGAAGAGAGCATATCCAAGAACACATATATCACTCAGCAGCAATAGTGGCTTAACATTGCCACATCATCAAGCCAATCCATGTTAGCAATGTCATGTCAAGTCGTGCCAGGAGTTTTCATATGCCACATCACTATTATGGGCCATGTATATTGTAAATTAAATGTACTGTAAAGTGGAAGTCCAATGGACACACATGAATATGAAGAGCCATGTAAGTATAAAAGTCATAGGAAGTTGATCAGTCATGAGGGTAGTCAAAGAGTCACAAGTGGTAAGCATCATCCTTTAGTTATAGATACCCCCTCATTGTATGAGAAAAGGACTTTTCACCTTGGCTCCTCCTACAAGGCATTAGAGAGACCAGATAGTTCTTTGAGGAGCAAGGAGTGGCTCCAGTGTCCACTACTGGGGCTAGTGATGTACAATGTAAATATGTGTCTTAAAACTTTTGCTTAATAACAGAATCCTTTGAAGGCCAACATGTTCTTCGTGCATGACTTATGAATGTTTCTTAGACTATTTTGTGGACATTTGTATTTCATGTTTTCTTTCACATGTACTAAGATAGTTGAACTATTTCAATAATTTTAGTGTTTATCTTGTTGAGAATGTGTTGTAATGGTTGTTATTCCTGTCCCATCCTTGTGGACTATTACGTGGGATACTAGACATATCTTTCTTTACTTATTGGATATAACGACCATCACATTTGTCGTGGACTATTCCACTGGATGTTAGATGGACCTCCCCTTGTTTGTTGGTTGTAACGACTATCGCGTCTGCTGTGGACTATTCTATTGGACGCTAGACATGACCTTTTGGTTCATGTGTATCTCTTCCTAGGTGGTACTATTACCTCTCACTTAGAGGCTCACTTTTCTCCCCCATTTTGCAGTAAGAGAACCTAGACATAGTTGCGTTGCACACTTACTAGACACACTCACCTTGCTTTTCGAAGATATCGTTGCATCAATCTCTTGCATTGACAACTAGAGCCAAAACAAAAATTTAAGGATTTGGAAACCGAGCCTTTATATCGGATGGGACTCCTACTCCAAATGGTGTGAGGTCTTATTGATACTTCATATCAGGGAGATCCCCTTGGTTGATGGATTTCTAGAACTATCAACACCTTGCCAATTTTGAATAGCCACGGTGTGATGGTTTCTATTACATTTGGTTAAGTTGGATTATCAGATGGTTTTGAAACTGAGTGAGGTGGTATCTAAAAGAAAGAACACATGGCCTAGGAATCCCTGGACCAGACCGGGATTGCAATAAAGATGGATTTTGTATGCCCCGGTGGGCCTAAGAATCCCCGAATGGTGAATGGCAGGATATACAATAAAGCCTAGAGATGCATTCCTTTGATCAGGCCTAGGAATCCTTGATCGGTGAATGGCAGGATATATGGTAAAGCCTGGAGGGTGGAGTCTTGATTAGGCCTAGGAATCCTCGATCGTTGTATGGAATGGTATATGGTAAATTCTAGAGACTAGGAGACAAGAAAATTCCTCACAGTGTAGGTGGAGAAATCTGGTGGCATCCATGCTTGTTTAGGGCCTAGTGATCTAGTGGGGATTATAGTAAAGCCTGAGGAAACTTGGTTTGGTTTGGTTTTGAGTCCCACTTTCATGCTTGGATTATGGCAAGGGGTGATTAGCTGAAAGAAATATTTGGTTAAGCCAATCTATGGTCAGGCGGTTCTTGGAAGTCCCATACCTGGTTGGCTTTTGCATTCATTAATAAGAGCTCATTCTCCATGGTATCTTATATGTAAATGTACTGGTTTATATGTGATGCTTATGGTTGTTATATCCTTATTATTTCTATTGGTTATATGTTGATTATGAGTATGTTTTATGATAGATGTGATGTATGGCTCTCATCATGTTTTGATTTGTAAATGAATGTATAATGAATACATGACCTAATAGATGATAATGTAGCTATTGTGATATGGAAACAATGCTTCTTTATGAATATCAAATAAGTATGAGACCCCTATGCTTAGATATGTTGTTATGACCTATACATTTCATAATTGTGACATGTTTGACGAAATACCTGCCATAGCTAGTAGTGGTCCAATCAAATCATTGATTAATGTTTTCATTACATTTGTTCCATTGGTATTTAGCATTTCTGAAAGTTTCATGAAGTTATGGGCAGTGGACTGAGTCCCGGCCCTGAAAAAGTGACATAGAATCCAAGGTCGTTGGTTCAAAACTCACTGAAAAAGTCCACAATCGCTAACATGACCTCGTTGTGGGAGACACTAGAAGGCCTCATTCGCTTGCATGGATTGTCATGAGAGTGGTTGGGGGTCCAGATAACTGAAATGTCAATTTTCCTTAGGGGTTGGTCACCTGGAAGGGTTGGTTGGCTCCTGAAGGTTCTGTAGCATGTGTGAAATGTAAGATTGGTTTAGTTTTATCAGTTCCACTCCCTTAAATATACATGGGAATTTGAATCACATCATAGTAGCCTCTCATCGCATATTTACCCCCGTAGACCGGTTAACTTGAGTAAATGTAGGAGGAGGGTGTTATAGAGTGGTATCGGAGCATGGTTCACCCCTTGGACTTGATGGACAGTGTGTTGGTCATGCATTCATGTCGGTTGCATGTATGTGATTGTGGTCTATGTAATTGTTGTGTATGCATAGTGGTGGCCATGGTTACAGTGGTGTTTCCATGTGCAAGTTGATGGTGTGTCGTTGAATGTGGTCGTCATGAGTGTATGTCGATTATGCATTATTTATGCATCTCAGTGCTTATATATTGTTATGCATACATTGATATGGTTGTAGTTGTCATGCATGAGGTCATGGTATGTGGTCGATATGGTCATGCATTGGTAACCAGATAGTGGTTAAAACGATGTGATTATGATTATACATGTATTGTGCTAATTTGGTTGATCCTACAGATGAAATATCCTCCCCTGAACCATACTGAGGTATGTTGGTTATGTTATGTTTTGGTTTTAGCTAACATGGTGTACTAGCAGGAAAGAGATCAAAGATGACTAGCAAGATGGTAGACTACAGTTCACGAGATTCTCACTATGGGTCAAATGAGCAACGTGGTGTTGGGTATTCTTATGACCTAGCAGACACATTGAGAATCTTAAAGGTAGAAATAAGAAGTTACAAGGAATTTAATGACAAGATCATTTAGGCATAGGCGAAACAAGCAGAAGTTAATGCAGTAATCCTTTAGAATTTGTCAGAATTGTAGAGACAGGGACCACTTTCGATCAGCCACGGGCAGGAGAAGAAAACTAATGGGGCATATGGTAGTAGATTTCATGGTGGGCACAATTCAGATAGAGATGACATGATCAGAGATGGTAGACTCTTAGATACTCTAGATAGGAGAGGTGATGGACATGGATTCTATTCTAGTTCTAGTTCTGATCGACACTATGATCATCATCATTATCATCCTTACAGGACGAGTGACAGGGGATATTCTCTATATGAGTTCAAGAAAGCAAAGCCACCTACCTTTGATGGAGATTTGAAGAAGGTGGAGGATGTAGAAGCATGGCTACTTGGGATGAATAAATTCTTTGAGTTTCATGAATACACAAAGAATATGAAGGCCAGAATAGCTATCTTCAGTGTCAAAAGGAAGAAAAAACATATGATAGGAAGATGTAAAGCAGGTTAGAGACATCAGGACAAAGGAGTTTAGTTGGAATGAATTAAAAATACTTTTGAGGAAGAAGTACTTGTCATAGCGATACTACGACAACAAAGCCAAGGAGCTTTATGAGTTAAATATGGGGACGATGAAAAATGAGGAGTACATGACCAAGTTCCTAAAGTTATTGAGGTACGTACCATATCTTAAGGATAAGAAGGCCAAAGTTAATAAATTTTTTAATGGATTTCCATTAGCATTTAGAGATCGGATTGAGTATGATGAGTCTTGGTCGCTTGAGGAAGTTATTGGGAAATTAAAGCATTGTTATGAGCAGTAAAAGCGCAAGACAAAATCTTAGCAAGGTTGGGAAGGGAAAGACAAAGCTAAAGTTAAATGGCAGCAGAAAGAACAAGGTATCAAGATGCAGGTGAGAAAGAAAATGTTGCACCTTACAAGAAGTTTAATGGGTTACAACATGGAGGAAAAAAAAAATAAAGGTGATGCTACAACATGGTTGCAGTGTTGGAATTTTGGTAAGGATCATATTAAGAGGGATTGTCTACAGAATCAGGGTGGTAGGCCTCAAATTTACAGTGCATGGGAAGTGTAGGGAGTTGGGGTTGTTGGGCAGAGCATTCCACGAATTTATGCAACGCTAGATAACAAGCATGCAGATCACCAGGAAACAGTTATCGAGATGGATGGTAAGCTTTGTGATCAAGTTGTTTCCATTTTGATTAACCATAGATTTAATTATAGTGATGTTAGTCTTGACCTGGTGGATAAGTTTGGTTTGAATAACTAAATGCATGTAGAATCCTAGTTAGTGCAATTGGCTACAGGTGTAAAGAAAAGAGTGTATCACTGGGTAAGAGCTTGTGCATTCGAGTTGAATGTTATGCCTATCTCAGCACATTTCAGTGTATTTCCATTGGGATTATATAGTATGGTTTTGGGTATGGATTGGTTATAAATGCATAGGACCAAAGTGGATTGTTATGAAAAAGCCTTTGAGTGTTTGGATAACAATGGAGAATAGAGAATCTTGCAGGGTAAGAAGAAAGCAACATCGGTTAGAATGGTGACATCTATGCAGGCAAAAAGCAGTTGCAAAAAGTGGTGTGTTTTATTTGCAGTGCATATTTATAGTGATAAAGGTAAGGATGTTGAGGATGTGGAGGTAGTGAACAAGTAACCAATATTGCAGTAGTTTTAGGATGTGTTTCCAGTAGAGATTTTAGAGTTGTCTCCTCACAGGGAAGTGTACTTCTCCATTGAGTTGGTACTAAGGGCAACACCAACATCGAAGGCACCGTATAGGATGAGCACATCAAAGTAATAGAGTTGAAGTTACAACTGAAGAAAATGATTGATAAGAGATACATTAGGCCAAGTGTATCACCTTCAGGTGCACCGATATTGTTTGTGAAGAAGAAGGATGGTACTCTCAGGCCATGCATTGATTACAGACAGTTGAACAAGGTGACCATCAATAACAAGTATTCATTTCCAAGGATTGATGACTTGTTTAATTAGTTGAAGGAAGCAACAATGTTATCAAAGATTGATTTGATATTAGGATACCATCAGGTATGCATCAAAGAAGATAACATATACAAGACTATTTTTAGTACCAGGTATGAGCATTATGAGTTTTTTGTAATTCTATTTGGTTTGACTAATGCTCCAGCTACGTTTATGTGCTTGATGAATAGTGTATTGCATCCTTATCTGGACAAGTTTTTTATTGTATTCATTGATGGCATCTTGATATATTCTCAAAATGAGGAAGATCATGTCGAGCAATTAGCAACAGTGTTGCGATTATTGAGAGAGCATCAATTGTATGCCAAGCTTAGAAAATGCAGTTTCTTTCAGACGGAGGTACGTTACTTGGGACATGTTTGCAAGGAAGGCATAACAGTAGATCCAGAGAAGATAAGAGCTATCATGAAGTGGGAAGCTCCTAGAAATGTGGAAGAGGTAAGAGCATTTATGGGGCTAACAAGTTATTATAGGAGGTTCATCAGGAACTTCTCTCGCATTGCATATCTTACTAGGTCACTGTAGAGGCAAAGTAAGAAATTTGAATGGACAGAGGAATGTGTAGCAAGTTATGAACAATTGAAACAGTTGTTGACAAATGCTCCAGTGTTAAAGATTGGAGATCCAGACAAGGAGCTTGTGGTGTGTACAGATGCTTGCAAGAGAGGACTTAGTGGAGTCCTTATGTAGGAAGGGCAGGTAGTATGCTATGAGTCATGGAAACTGAATGAGAATGAGAAGAATTACCTGACACATGATCTTGAGTTGGCAACGATCATCCATGCTTTGAAGATGTGGAGACACTATCTTCTTGGTAGGAGGTTCATCTTGATGAGCGATCACAGTGGATTGAGATACATGTTTGACCAACCGAATATGAATGCCAAGCAAGCTAGATGGTTTTCCACGATTAGTGAGTTCGACTTTGATTTCAAGTACATCAAGGGTAAGGAAAACAGGGTGGAAAATGCTCTTAGCAGAAGGATACATGTGAATCATATAGAAACTATGGTTCTTATTTGTCAGACTTACAGGATCATATCTTATAGGCAGGACAATAGGATGGAAGATACATGGATCTTATGCGCATGTTACAGCAGGGTATAGTTGGTCAAGATGTGGACTATTGTCTTACAATAGAAGGTTTGGTCATATTTAGGGATAGGATATATGTGTTGAATGACAATGAGCTCAAAGAGACTATCTTACGAGAGTTTCATGAAAAACCGTATTCAGGTCACCCAAGATACCAAAAGACATTGAAAGCAATGAAAAAGTTCTATCACAGGTCGAATCTGAAGAAGGACATGGCAAAGTTTGTGGCTAGATATTTGGACAGTTAGTAGGCGAAAGAAGAATGTAAACATCCAGGTGGAATATTACAACCGATTTCGATTCCAAAGTGAAAGTGGGAGGTCATTTCCATGGATTTCATAATAGGTTTTCCAAGGAAATCTAGACAACATGATTCCATCATGGTTGTGGTTGACAGGTTGACAAAAGTAGCACACTTCATTCCAGTGAAGTCTACTTATTCAGCGAGTGATGTGGCATAGGTATTCATCAAAGATGTAGTGAGGTTGCATGGTGTTCTAAGGAATATTATGTCAGAAAGGGATCATTAGGGGAATTTTGAGGTCTAAAATGGGGCTCCTAAGGAAATTATAAAAAATAGTGGAAATAATAAAATAATATTAGATTACATCATCAAATTTTAGAGGGAAAGAAGAAAAAACTATTTTTTCAACTTATCTCCCTATGGGTTTACTCAAATTTCGAGTGGTAACAATCATTGGATGAAGAATTTGATTCCCCATCCAATGAGTACCCATGTTCCATACTTTCAATGGAACCTGCTACACGAAAAATGAGAAATACATGAAAAATGTGATTGTAATCACATTTTTCCATGTATTTCTCGTTTTTCGTGTAGCAGGGTCCATCAAAAGTATGCAACATGGGTACTCCTTGGATGAGGAATTAAATTTTGCATCCAACGAATATTCCAACTCGAAATTTGAGTAAAATCTTAAGGAGATAAGTTGAAAATACAAGTTGAAAAAATAGTTTTATTATTTTTTAATCTTTTTACTTTTTTACTCCATAAATAGTGAATCATCCCCCATGGTTGATATCATCATCTTAAATACTATTGGTTCTTATAAAGTTTATTTTGGTTGTACATTTTTCTTAGGAGGCCCATTTTAGACCTTAAAATTCCCCTAATGCTAAGTTCACTTCTAATTTTTGGAAGGAGCTGTTTGCAGGTTTGGGGACAGAGTTGGCCTTCAACACAACTTGTCATCCACAGGAAGATGGACATCTAGAGAGGGTCAACAGGTTATTGGAGGACATGTTGAGGATGTATGTGATGTATCAACAAAGGAGATGGGAAAAGTACCTTCCATTAGTTGAGTTTGCTTATAAGAATGGGTACCAGGAGTCACTCAGGATGAGTCCATTTGAGTCACTATATGGGCAGAGTTGTAATACTGCCATCAGTTGGAGTGATTCAATGAACATGGTGTAGATTTTTACTTGTAGATTCAAACTACTTATGTAATATGCTAGAACAGAAAACTTGAATCTACTCTACTCATCAGCGGAAACAAAAATTGATTGATGAAAACACTAAGAAGAAAAGGAAGAATTTCAATCGCACATAACACACTATTTTTATGGGGAAAGAAACTGGTCAAAATCACAACTATCTTTAATGCATTAACCAAAATATCTGAGAAGAAAATACAATGCTTGTTAAACCCAAACAATTCTTGCACAAGTACAATCTATCTCTATGCTTCACAAACTAGCTCAAGCCAAAACTTAGCCAAATCTGTTGCCTGCCAAGCCACTACTTCCTTGTGCAATTCCTAATAGATTTATACCATATTTAATTGGGAAAATCCCTCACCACAACTATGCAATCCATCATAGGCCTTCTACTGATTGCATGCACCATATGTACAACTCGAAAAATTATACAACTAATAGTACATTGTCCCTGAACTCTAATCTCAATTGGGTTTTCCTCTGAACTGGCATGCATGAGTTATTTATGAATGAATCAACCTTGACCCCTAAAATTTAGGAATCAGTGTACATGACTCTAGATAGACTTCCAAATCGAATTTACTGAGCCAATTAAGTCATATTAACTTATTTAACTATTACATGTTTCTATGAGAATATAATTTTTATTTAATTCCTAATTTAGGTCAAGAAAAAATTAAATTAGGATTTCTTGTTGCTATTTTTGACATTCCCTCTCAACAAGTAAGGGATTATCTGCTACCCTGACCCTGCCTCTATGAAACTCAAATTTTCATCTTGGCAAGGCCTTTGTCAAAATATCTACATCCTGCTGCTCTGTGGGAATGTACTCCAGCAACATGATTCTCCTCTGCACACAATTTCGAAGATGATGCTACCAGATATCAAAATGCTTGGACCGATCATGAAAAACTGGATTCTCAGAGAGTTTGATACAACTCTGATTGTCACTGTAAATCATTGTTGGATCCACCTGCTGACCAAACAAACCAACCAGAATCTTCCTCATCTAGATAGCCTCACAAGCTGCTTGACTAGCATCCATGTACTCTGCTTTTGCTAAACTAAGTGCAATTGATCTCTGTTTCATGTTATGCCAAGAAACAATTGTTGACCAAATACTAAAGATCCCACCTGATGTGCTCTTCCTTTTGAATGGACTCCCTACCCAATCTGCATCAATGAAGCCCTGAAGCTTCACTCCCTCTGTTCATCTGTACCAAATACCAAACTAAGTGGTGCCTCTGAGGTATCTCAACACATGTTTGGTTTCCTTTCAATACAGTTTGGTAAGATTAACCATAGCTTGACTAAGTTTGTTAACCGCATAACACATGTCCGATTGTGTGTTCACGAAATACATGAGTGAACCCACAAGTTGTCTATAAATAGTAGCCTCCACTACTTCACTGGAAGTAGCATCCTCCTTACTCTAGTTACTAGCTAGAGGAGTCTATATGGGTTTACTGCTCTCCATCTGGAACTTCTTCAGTGTCTCGTTGACATACTTGCCCTAAGAGACAAATAGTTCATCATATCCCTTCCATACTTACATCCCCATAAAGTAGTGCATGATCCCCAAGTCTTTCATTCAAATTCTCTTGCAAGATCCTCTTTGCAAGACTTGATCAACTTATCATCCCCTGTTAGAATCAAATTGTCGACATATAAAACAATAATCAACAATTTACCTTCAACCACAATATGGTAAAGGTTTGCATCTGCTTCACATTTGGTGAAGCCAAACCCAGTGAAATAACTATCGATCCTAGTGTACCAAGCACGGGGTGCTTGTTTAAGTCCATACAACGCTCACTTGAGTTTGCACACATGTGCCTCTCTCTTGAAAGTCTCAAATCCTCCATGTTGCTCAATATACACCTCTTCCTCAATCGTGTGGTTGAGGAATGTTGTCTTTACATCCATCTGATGTATCTTCCATCCCATTTGCACTGACAGAGAGTGGATATAATTGATGAGTACCTTGTATAGGAGCAAAAGTCTCATCGTAATCAATCCCCTCCACCTCAGAGAACCCTCTGGCCACAAACCCGACCTTGTGTTTCTCCACACTACCATCATCTTCTTTACTTACCTTGTAAATCCATCTGGAACTCACCACTGACTTGTTTGGCGTCTTGGGACCACTTCCCAAATGTTGTTCATGATAATGGAGTCATACTCCTCAACCATGACATCAACCCAAAACTGGTTGTTGCACTACTTCCTCAAAAGAGGATGGCTCAATCTCTACACTCCTACTCATCAGAGCCATGTAGCCAACGTACCTCTCTGGTGACCTCCTTTGCCTCCATTGTGATGTGGGTGCTCCCACATTCTCTCTAGCATCATGCAATAACTTTTCATCCTCTCTGGTGTAATTTCTCCCATCTCTCGAAGACTCTCCATGAGTGGGTGTTTCCACTCTCTGCTCCTCTACATGTGGTTTCTCTGCATCATCTTGAGGTTCCTCCTTTGGAACTAAAAGATCCTCAACTGCATGCAGCTAAAGCTCCCTTTTAAGGGAACATCTCATGGCCCTCCCTTCATCAAACTTCGCATCTCTGTGAACCATTGTCATCCTATTTGTTGGAAGGTACACCCGATAGTTGTGAGGTGTATCTGTGTACTCCACAAATATGCCCAAATCAGTTGTTGGATATAGCATTTTTTGTGCAAATTTGGTAACATGGAAGTAGATTGATGAAACAAAGATCCTGAAGTGTTACACATCTGGTTTCTTCCCTGAAAAAACATCCTTCGATGTATTCATCCTGAGAATTTGATGAGGGTTTCTATTATGTAAATAAACAATTGTGTTGCATGCTTCTGCGCACAAGTGTAATGGTAGGCCCTGATCATGCAACATCACCCGTGCTGCTCCCACAATACTTTTATTCTTCCTTTTAGCCACCCCATTCTGCTGTGGGTTATGAGGTGATATCAACTCCCATTCACTACCTTATGATGCACATATGTTTTTGAACTCATTTGACACATAATCTCCATCGTTATCGCTTCTGAGAGCTTTAACTTTCCTGCCAGTATCTTTCTCGACAAGTGCTTTAAATTCACAAAAATTATCAAACGTTTAATCTTTCTTATGCATGAAGAAAATCCAACACTTACAAGAAAAATCATCAACAATTATTACATAGTACATGTGCTTGGCCATGGATGCTGTTGAGAACGGTCCACACACATCTGAGTGAACTCGATCAAGGATCGCTTATGCTCGACTATATTTGTCATGAAAGGAAGATTTGGTGTACTACCCCAATGTACACCCTTTGCATGTGTCTTTCTTCTCTAGTGTACCCTTGGGAAGTCCTGTAGAAATTTGTTGCAAGATCTTCAAAACGCCATGATGCAAGTGACCCAATCTCCTATGCCACAATTCACTGATGTCTCGGCTCTGCACCTTCTCTACTTTAGTGCTCAAATTAGTGAAATTTTCTACCTCCAATTTGTAGAGGATTTTAACTCAAACCCTTATCCACTTCACCTAACCTATGGATATGTGATGAAGGAACGTCTTTCCCTTACTAAATATCACACCATAGCCTCTATCCTCCAACATGGAAATCGAAACCAAGTTCTTCTTCAAACTCGGAACATACATAAGATATTGAAAAGTGAGGGGAGAACCAGACTCCCTCTTAAAGTTAATTGTACCGATGTTGATTGCATTATACCTCCCATCATCAACCATATCAATATGCATCTCGATATCCTTCTCCTCCAAGTTACTTAAGAGCTCTTTGTTACTGATCATATGGAATGAAGCTCCACTGTCCAAGTACAACACACTACCCATCATCAATGACACCATAAAATGAATGAGAGTAAAATCCAGTTCGAACTATGAAGAAAGAGCTTCACCTGTCGCTCCTCTCAAGGGCTTCTTACCGACATTCTTGTGAGGAAACTTTGTGGCAAAGTGTCCCAACTTGTGATAGTGATTTACACTTGATTTTCGACATGTCCTTCTTCTTGTCACCCTCACCAAAATCTGATTTCGAATGGGATGACTTCCCCTTCCCTTTCTTTATCTTACCAGCTAAGGCACAATTCTCCTCATCATCATGCTTTTATGAGGATCTGTCTCTGGTGTTCCATCGAATCTCTTCCTATACCAAGTCGGACCACAACCACTCCCACTTTGGTAGCTTCTCCCTCCCATTAACTGGGTCCTGGTAATTGGGCCAGCTCTTGGGAAGTCCTAGAAGTGTTAGACTCACCATATTGTCTTCAACAACAGGAATATTGACACTTCCAAGCTCATCCTAACATTGGGTGAACTTGGTCAAGTAGTTTAGAATTGAGTCACCCTTATCCATCTTGATCTTTCTGAGCTTGTCCTTCAGTGCCAGCTTCCCGTGGTCATTGTTATTTTGAAACCTTACACATTGCAAATGGAGTTTCCTTGCTATGGAGATTCGAGATAATATGATCTTGAACTCCTTCTAAGATAATCCTTCTCACTTTTTCCACACACTTTTTCCATTCAGCCAAATCTTTAGCATCAGATGATAGAGGCTTCGAGATATCATGATCTATGAATTCCTTCAGCCTGTTGTCTTCCAACACTACCTCCATCCTATTCTCCCAAGCTATGTAATTCGAGCTTCCCTCCAGGGCATACTCAAGTCTCAAACCGTAGAATGACATCAAGCTGAATCTAAAGTATGAAACTGCAAATTCAATTTCACCTGCACAACAAACTCGTATTCTCCTCTTCTATAATGTATTCATCTCTGATACCACGTAGATTTTTACTTGTATATTCAAACTTCTTATGTAATATGATGCAACAAAAGACTTGAATCTACTCTGCTCATCAGTGGAAATAAAAATTGATCAATGAAAACACTAAGGAGAAAAGGAAGAATTTCAATCGCACATAACACAATATTTTTCTAGGAAAGAAACTACTCAAAACCCGGACTATCCATATTGCATTAACTAGAAGATATGAGAAGAAAATACAATGCTAGTTCAACCTGAACAATTCTTGCACAAGTACAATCTATTTCTCTGCTTCACCAACCAGCTCAAGCCAATACTTAGCCAAATCTACTGCCTTCCAAGCCCCTACTTTCTTGCACAATTCCTTAGATATTTAACCCATATTTAATTGGGAAAATCCCTCATCACAACTACATAATCCATCATAGGCCTTCTACTGATTTCATGCACCATCTGTACAACTTGGAAAATTATACAATTGATAGTATAATGTCCCTAAACTCTAATCTCAACTAGGTCTTCCTCTGAACTGACATGCATAAGTTATTTATGAGTGAATCTTTAGTTAACTGGTGGAGTAGTGAAGTTACACTAAAGCTACTCCCCACTACCAGACCTCTTACTAGCTCCTCCAACTCTTTGAACTAGTTTAATTGACTATAACTCAGTTAGACTGCGTTTATTAATTACAACTTAAAAGAACTCAACCTGGACCCCTAAAATTTAGGAATCACTCTACATGACTCTAGATAGACTTCCAACTCGAATTTACTGAGCCAACAAATTCAAATTAATTTAGTTAACTATTACAAGTTGCCATGAGAATAGAATTTCTATTTAATTCCTAATTTAATTCAAGGACAAATTAAATTAGGATTTCTTGTTGCTATTTTTAACACAGGGTATTGATAGGACTGGACATGTTGGCAGAGATGGAACAGGAAACACAGGTTATAAAGAGGAATCTAAAGGCAACATAGGACATGCAGAAAAGTTATGCAGATTGGAACTAGTTTTTTAAGGAGTTTCAGATTGGGGAACAAGTGTATTTGCACATCAATCCCAAGAGGATTTCCTCGAGGATTGGATCATGTGCCAAGTTGGCACCTTGGTTTTGTGGAATTTTCAAGATTCTTGAAAGGATTAGACCAGTAGCCTATCAACTTGCATTGCCTCCGACAGTGAAAGTCCATGATGTTTTCCATGTGTCATTACTTAAGAAGTGTGTTAAAGATGTTGATCATATGATTGACTCGTATGTATTGTTGGTTGATCCAGATCGATAATTCCAACCAGAACTTTAGTGTATATTACAGAGAAAAATACTCATGCTTTGAAACTAAGCAATAGAGCAGGTTGAAGTGTAGTGGAAATACTTTAGTCCCGATGAAGCTACACGCGAGATTGCAGATCAGATGTGGGCTATGTATCCTTCTCTATTCTCTAGTTGATCAGATTCTTTTGGCATATGATTTGATGTGGTGTTTTGGTATATGTATATATGTATATGGATAGATGTGCTATAAAGCTCCAATACGCGGTATGGGTGTCATGTTGTTATGGTTGTTATGTTGTTATGTGTCACTTTGGTTTGCTTCCCAGTAGGTTGATCATTGAGCTAAGTTATAAAGCTCCATGGGAAGTATGTTTTGTTTTCGGCAGTCTTGTTGGTTGTAGGTGTCATTGAACACCGAGGACGATGTTCCCCCAAGGGGGAGGGTTCTACAACAACTCTGGTTAAAATTGCATGTAAATGAAGTTAATAAAGGAAACATAATAACCAATGTCATGGGACACATATTTCAAGCTAAATGTTGGGCAAAACATCCTAGTGTGGATGTTCATTTGGTTTATTATGTGGCTAAAAGAAATTGGGAAATGCAATGACAAAGGCTTTGGAAATGAATGTGGCATTAATTATCATTTTATTTATGAAAATAAGGGAAATTATGAAAAATTGAAGGTGAAAGGTCACAGGTTGCATGCGAGGAGGAAAATGAAGGAAAATAATGGAAACTTGAAGAAAATAGAGGCCTCATTAATAAAAATGCTTCTAAGGATCAGTTGGTACCTTTTTGTCAGTTCAATTTTGGAGCTCTCTCTCTATTCTCTCTCTCTCTCACTCTTGGACACTTAGAGCATTCTTGGAGCATTATAGCATTGGATCAAGAAAAGCAAAGGAAGAACCAAGAAGGTAAATATCAAGTAAGGAAGAGAAAGATCAAGCATGTACATCGGAATTATCGATAGGTATCGATTTGCATATGCGATTTCTTTGCTAGTGTTGGCATGAATGGTACATGCATGTGTATTTGGTTCTCTTGTTGTCGTTGGCATGGGTTTTTTTAGGTGTGACAGTGTTCTTCAACCTTACCTTGCCAATTTTGGATAACCATGGTGTGATGGGTTCTCTTGTGTTTGGTTAAGTTGGATTGTCGAATGGTTTCAAAACTGAGTGAGGTGGTCTTTGAAAGAAAGAACACATGGCCTATGAATCCCTAGACCAGACTGGGATTGCGGTAAAGCCATATTTTGCGTGCCTCGATGGGCCTAGGAATCCTCAAACATTGAATGGCAGAATATATAATAAAGCCTAGAGGTGTGTGCCCTCAATTAGGCATAGGAATTCTTGATTGGTCAATTGTGAGATATACAATAAATACTGGAGGGTGGAGTCTTGATTAGGCCTAGGAATCCTCAACCGTTATATGACAGGATATATGATAAATCCTAGAAACTAGGAGACAAACAAATTCCTCACATTGTAGGTGGATAAATCTGGTGGCATCCATGCTTGTTTAGGTCCTAGTGATCTGGTGGGGATTGTAGTAAAGCCCGAAGAAACCTGGTTTGGTTTAGTTTTGAGTCTCACATTCATGCTTGGAATATGGTACGAGGATGATTGACTGAATGAAAGATTTGATTCAACCAATCTATGGTCGTGTAGTTTGTGGAAGTCCCATCCCTGGTTGGTTTTTTCATTCATTAATAAGAGCTCCTTCTCCTCGATATTTCATGTGTAAATGTATTGGTTTATATGTGATTCATATGACTGTTATATCCTTGTTATTTCTGTTGGTTATATGTTGGTTATGAGTATGTTTTATGACATACTTGATGTATGTCTCTTATCATGTTTTGATTTGTAAATGAATTTACTATGAATACATGACCTAATATATGATAATGCAACTATTGTGATATGGAAACAATGCTTCTTTATGAACCTTAGATAAGTATGAGACCCCTATGCTCAGATTTGTTGTTATGACCTCTAGATTTCATATTTGTGACATGTTTGACAAAATCCGTCATGGCTAGTAGGGCCATTGATCAAGTGTGTGCATTAGTACCCTTTTTCCATTGCTATTTAGCATTTATAAAAGTTTCATGAAGTTCTGGGTAGTGGCCTGAGTCTTGGCCCTCAAAAAGTAGAATAGAATCCGGGGTTGTTGGCTCAAAACTAGCTGAAAAAGTCCGCAGTCACTGGCATGCCCTTGTTACTTGAGTGATTGGAAGGGTTCAGTCACATGCATGACTTGTCATGGGAGCGACTGGGGGTCTTGATCAGTGAAATGTCAAGTTTCCTCAGGGGTTGGTCACTTGGAAAGGTTGGTTGGCTCCTGAAGGTTCTGTGGCATGTGTGAAAGGTCAAATTGGTTTGGTTTTGTCGATTTCACTTGCTTAACTGTACATGGGAAGTTGAATCACATCATAGTAGTATCTCGTCACATGCTTAGCCCAGCGAATCGATTAACTTGGGTAAATGTGGGAAGAGAGTGTTACAATAACTTAACAAAACCAACCAACATCACTTATGCAACAACCCCAAATGAGATGATACATAGAAATTATAGTTAATCATCTAAACAAATTAAAAAATCTTAAATAAAAATTACTTACCATTTTTACCAAAATTCAAAATTGATCTTAAATGAAAATAACTTATAATTTTTCAAACTACAATTTTTATGAAATCCAAAGTTTATCATAAAAATGCTATTCTATTTTTTTTTTCCCTTTTACACTTTAATCATGTATAGCTCTAAATGAAGATTAACTCCAATGTAGTTGTCCATATTTTGAACATCTTATAAACTTTAAGCACATATTTTAGTACTATCTTCTAGTCAAAGACTATATGGAATTGTATCTAGTATTATACGTTTCCTTACGATTATATGGAATTGTATTTGTTATTAATTTTGTAAGTATAATTATTTTTTAAGTTTATATATATATATTGTTTATAAATAATTGTATATAAGTAAAAAAATCAAAATAGATATTTTTTATTAATTTTATAAATATAATTGTTTTTTAGATTAAAATATTATTTGTTTAGAAATATATATAAGTTTGTTTATAAATAGTTGTATATAAGTGAAAAAATCAAAATAGAGAAAGGACTCTTTTCTTATTTAAAATTTCTATAAATATAATTATAATTTAAAATTAAATAAATTAAATTTACAATTTAAAAAAAAAAAAAAAAACAAAAAAATTTAAATTATATATATTGTTTATAAATAATTGTATATAAGTGAAAAAATCAAAATAGATATTTTTTATTGATTTTATAAATAAATTATTTTCTGGATTAAAATATTATTTGTTTATAAATATATATAAGTTTGTTTATAAATGCCGTAGTCTTTAACACGACTTTTTGAAAGCCTTTGGCGTTTTTTCCAGTGAAAACAGTGATTAGTGAAATCGCAGTTTGATAATAGCAGCCAAGAAAGCGTCCCAGTTGGTTTGACAGGGAGTTGATAGAATTTGCAGTTAAAAAAAGTGAAAAAATCAAAATATTTTTTATTCAATTTATAAATATAATTATTTTCCGGATTCAAATAAGTCGCATTATAGACAACTCCGTTTATAAATATGTTCGTACCCCCACACATATCGGAGAAGAATCTTTACCAAACCCACAATTTTAATTCTATTTATCATCATTAATAATTATTTTTTCACAGTAACAGGGACCAATTAAACACTAAGGTGGGGACCATTAAACAAAAAGGAGGTGTCCAGTCTGTGAACCAGCACGCAAAGGGGGTGAGCCACAATTTTTAAGCGGATTTATCATTTTTTCCAAATAATAAGCGACAGTGGTAAATAAATATTAGATACGAGAAAGGAAACCTCTAAGTGAAGCACGGGGATAAATTATTAGTCTTTCCAAATAATAATCGCCGGTGATAAATATATATTACATACGATAAAGGAAACCTGTAAGGGGACAAGTTATTAGTCTGGTTTTGTCAACAACTATAGCCTCACTTTCTGGTTAAGGAGGTGGATTTTTTTTTTAATTAAAGTTTTAGGAAATTGTTTGAATATTTCTTTTGTAAATTCAAAAAAAAAAAAAATTATTTTTTATTTTTATTTCTAAGTGATTTTTGATATGATATAAATTTTTTTGGTGGAGGGTGTTTTATTTTATATATTTATTACTCTGACAAATCATTTTAAAATAAAAAACAACTAATTTTATGAGTGGCAATTCCATCCGTGAGTGCTACCCAATGATGCCATAAGTGATATGGTTTCAAATCCCTTACCTAAGCGATGGGTAGGAGGTGGGAAGGAAGCAGGAACAGAGGATTGAACAAAACTCCATAATTGTGCAGAGTGTGTTAGAATTAATGGAGAATAGGTTATTCTTGTTACGTAGTTATGCATTCTACTTTTCTTAGTCATTCAGTTTCTATTATTCAGGGATATGATTTGTTGTCCTTAATAAATTGTATCTATTTATTATTGGAGATTAATGTGAAGCCTGTGTGGCATTTTTCTTGTAGGAGGTCCTTGTGATCCGCACCTGTGAGCTCCTCTTGTGTTGGTTTGTCATTTCACGTCTTCCCTGTCTTGACATGGTATCAGAGCTGCAGGACTATAAAATCTTATAGGCTGAGTGAAGGGAGCGACTATAGCGAAATCGTCGCGAGTCTTGTGTGGAAAAGTGCGACGACCACCCTATGATCCTTGTCTTCAACACCCTTTTAAAAAATTGACGCAAGTGGTGGATAAACCTTCATGGATAAGTTTTGTTTTTCAGCGAAGATCTTCACGATCCCGTGGTGTATAAAAGCGCTGAGTAGATCAGAAGACAAAGTCGGCTATGAGGGCTGCATGGTGGCTAAAGCTACACGTTTCTTTTCTCCTTTGAAAGCGTGATGGAGTTTGGAGCAGCGTGATCCTCATTCAGGAGGCCGCGTGGAGGAGTCGCCCACTATCTGGCTGAGGGAGAAGCGTGGACGTGAGGTGTTCAGGCTGGATCCACATCGAGGAGGAGGCCGGATCACAAGCAGAGCTATGAGGACAAGGTGAGGAGGCCAGATCGCAAGTAGAGCTACGAGGACAAGGTGAGGAGGCCGGATCGCAAGCAGAGCCGCAAGGACAAGGTGAGGAGGCCGAGACCGCTCAAGGCCATGGAGGAAATCTAGTTGCGTGTCAAACTGGAGAGAACAATGACGGAGGCCGCGTGGAGAGGACAACCACCGGTTTTTGTTCTTTGCTTGCTGGAGATTATCATCCTCGGAGCAGTATTGTGGAAGAATCGGTGTGCGTGGATCAAAGGTGCAATGATGCAGTGTTGAGGATCGGGCGAATTGGACGGATCATCCGTCTTGGTGATGGTATCAAATGTCCTGCGTCTTAAAGGTCTAGTGCTGCAGATTAACCGTTTTGGTTGGTGAAAACTGAACATGCCAATTTTTTACTTGTTGGTGTGGTCCCTTACATTACGGTGGTCAGATAATTAAAGAATTTTTAATTGAAGTTTTTTTTTTCAAAGCTTTAATTAAAAAAAAAATTGAGTTCTTTTATTTGAAGGGATTATTCTCTGATATTAAAGGGGCGTTTTTTTTTTTTAAGGAATTTGGGGTCGAAAATATTTTTTTGTAAAGAAGATCTGGGGTTTGTTGAAATTATTGAAGTTTTTATTCATTCAAGATGAATAATCAAATTGTTGAAGCTTATCTCAATGAGATTAATAAGCTTGATGGTTCCAATTACACAAATTGGACGTTTAAGCTCGAGACCCTACTTAAGGGCCAGAATTCCTATGGCATTGCCACCGACGATGAGGTCAAGCCGACTACTGCAATTGGTGGATCGAATACAACGATTCAAGACTGGGAGAGAAGGGAGATGAAGGCGAAGTTTCTCCTCAAGTTATCAGTGAAAGATTGCATCATCCCCCGCATTTGGGATTACAAGACAACGAATGACATATGGAAGATTCTCAAAGAAATGTACGACATCAAGAACACTAGTCGAACTTTGTACCTCAGGAAGAAGATTCTCTCAATCAAGATGGAGGAGAATGAGTTTGCTTCTTCATTCATATCCCGGATAAAGGAGGTTAAAGATAAACTAACTGATATCGGTCGGACCATGGCGAATGATGATCTGGTGCCAATTACCATGAACGGCATGACGGATGACTATCAGATGTTTATAACGGGATTGAATGTAAGAGAAAAGCCTCCAAGCTTTGAAGAGCTCACTGGGATTTTTCTACAAGAAGAGGAAAGGAGGTTCTCTCAAACCTCAAAATCTAGATCTTTCATTGATGACAAAGTTCAAGCCAAAGGGGAAGTAGTGGTTGATCATAAGAAGGGAAACACATCACAAAAAAGGACACCACAATGTATGATCTCGCATAAACATGACTCTACTCCTAAATGATTTTATTGTGGTAAGATAGGCCATATTGCTAGCTTTTTCCATAAGAAAAAGGCAGATAGGGAGAGGTACAAGCAGAGAAGACATGCAGGTCATCTGGATGATGCAGATCAGAACCAGGATGTCAGATTATTTATGGCTAAAACTACACTAGCTACTGAGGAGGATGAATTAGATATTTGGTTCGTAGATTCTGGAGCCTCCTCACATATGACAAGTAAAAAGCAATGGTTTAGAAATTTTAGAGAATCTAGCACTGGAGTAAAAGTATACCTTGGAGATAATAGAGGGTATGAGATCAAGGGACATGGAGATGTCCTTGTCAATATTCCTGATGGAAAGATCGGGAATATATCTGATGTGTGGTATGTTCCTGGTATTAAGAAGAACCTGATTTCTGTATCAAAAATTACAGATCAGGATCTCAAGGTAGAATTCTTTAAATCTCATTGTATTATTAAAAACTTGTTGGACTAGATGAAGCCTATTGCTATAGGTATTTGTATAGGTGGACTCTACAAACTGGATGTGAAGAGTATGCCATAGCAAGCATTGATGTCATCAGATAAGTCTGCTGGAAATTTGTAGCATCGGCGACTTGGGCACATCAATTTCAGTGGCCTTCTTTTATTGTAGAACAAAGGTATGGTAGATGGTCTCCTTGTTTTGAAAAAATTGCATATTGATTGTGAAGCATGTGCATTCGGTAAATAGCATAGAGATGGATTTCCTGTTGTTAAAGATAGGAAACAGAGGGATACACTCGAAATTGTACACACTGATTTATGTGGCCCTATGTAGACAAGATCGTTAGGTGGGGCCTACTACTTTCTAATCTTTGTTGATGATTGTACAAGATTCACATGGGTGTATTTTCTTAGACAAAAGAGTCATGCCTTTGAGTATTTCAAGCAGTTCAGGAACATGATCGAGAAGCAGACAGGAAAGTTCATCAGGATTCTTCTATTATATCAAGGCAGAGATTTCAAGAAAGGGGATTTCAACAAATATTGTAAAGAGCATGGGATACAACAGCAGTTTACAACACCTTACACTCCTCAGTAGAATGGAGTAGTTGAGAGGAAAAACAAAACACTGGTGGAGTGTGCTCGCAGTATGTTGAAAGGTAAGAATCTAACTAATGGTTTTTGGGCAAAAGCTGTTAATACTGTAGTGTATTTGAAGAATAGGAGTCCCACTAAAAGTCTTGATTAGAAAACTCTTTTTGAAGCATTGTTTGGCTTCAAGCCTGTAGTAAGTCATCTTAGAGTATTTGGTTGTAAAGCTTTTGCGCATGTTCCCAAAGAAAACAAGAAGAAGTTAGATTCAAAGGCCATTAAATGTACCTTCATTGGATACTGCAGTGAGTATAAGGCTTATAAATTGTTTGATCCTTCTACTCACAAGGTGTTTTTTAGTAGAGACGTAATATTCCATGAACAGGTTGATGACGAAAATCATGTTCAAGGTAATGAAGAATGCCATGTACCGTTACTTTTAGATGAGGATGTTGAAACAGGGATCAATCAACAAGAACAACAACAGTAGCAAAAATAACAGCAACAGCAGGATAAAGAGGAGGAAATTGAGTTCAGTCCACAAAGAGAAGAACATAGCAGAATAGTTGACACCCCACCACTCAGGAGATCTAGCAGGCTGAAACAATTACCAGCTCGGTATAGGGATTGTGCGCTCATGACTGGTATGTTAAACATTGCAAAAACTTCAAATTATTATGAAGCAAGTAAGAGTTTTGAATGGAAGGAATCAATGAAGGAGGAATATGAATCTATTATTAAGAATAATACTTGGGATTTAGTAAAGCTTCCTCATGATAAACAACCCATAGGTTGTAGATGGTTATTTAAGTTGAAATTTAAAGAAGATGGGTGTATTGATAAGCATAAAGCAAGGTTGGTGCAAAGGGGTATTCCTAGAAAGAAGCTATTGACTTTGAGGAAACATTTGCCATTGTTGCAAAATTAAATACCATTAGATTGATTATTGCTTTAGCCACTAAGAATCATTGGAAAATACATCAATTAGATGTTAAATCTGCTTTCTTAAATGGTGATTTAAAAGAAGAATTATACTTAGTGAAACCTGAGGGGTTTGTTAAGAAGGGAGAAGAGCATTTAGTATGTAGATTAAAGAAAGCTTCATATGGTTTAAAGCAGGCTCCTAGATCTTGGTACTAAAAAATTGATTCATTTTTCCTCATGCATGGTTATAAACGGAGCAAAAATGATTTGTATATTGTGTTTAATGATGAGTGGAAGATAGTGTTGATTTCTTTATATGTAGATGATCTGATCATGACAGGGAGTGCAGACAATCTCATTAAAGAAATCAAACAGCAATTATCATAGAAATTTGAGATGAAGGACCTTGGAGAAATGCATTATTGTTTGGGTCTAGAAGTTTGGAGAGATTCAAGCTAAACTTTCTTGTCCTAGGGTAAGTATGCTAAGAGTTTGTTGAATAAATTCAAAATGGATGAGTGCAAGGCTGCATTTGTGCCTTTACAGCATAACAACAAACTTCAGGTGAATGATGGTTCAAAATATGCAGATGCAACATTGTACAGACAGTTGGTTGGTAGTATTATCTATTTGACTACAACAAGACCAGATCTAGCTTATGCAGTGAGTGTTTCCAGTCAGTTCATGACTCAACCTCATGAGAACCATTGGATTGCAGCGTATGGAGTATTGAGGTATCTGCAAGGAACTTCAGACTTTGGTATTTTGTATTCTGACTCATTTGATGTTAGCTTGACAGGTTATACAGACTCTGGTTGGGCGGGAAATTTAGATGATATGAGATCAATTACATGTTATGCCTTTAGCATTGGGTCTGGGGTCATCTCTTGATGCATCAAGAAGCAACATATTGTAGCCTTATCCTCAGCAGAAGCGGAATATCAAGCTATGTGTGCAACATCATGTGAGGCAGTTTGGTTGCGCAGACTTCTCCAAGGTGCAGGGGAAGAACAGACAGAAACTACGGTTATCAATTGCGATAATCAAAGTTCCATCAAACTGGCTTACAATCCTGTGTTTCATAAAAACAATAAGCACATAGACACTCAATTTCATTTTGTTAGGGAAAAAGTGCAGTCCAAAGAGATTTGTGTTGAATATTGTAATTCTTGTGATAATATGGATGATATATTTACTAAGCCTCTGGGAAGACTGAAGTTTAAATTGTTTAGGGACATATTAGGTGTGTTTAAGAACGCTTTCTCCATTAAGTGGGAGTGTTAGAATTAATGGAGAATAGGTTATTCTTGTTACGTAGTTATGCATTCTACTTTTCTTAGTCATTCAATTTCTATTATTCAGGGATATGATTTGCTGTCCCTAGAAAATTGTATCTATTTATTATTGGAGATTAATGTGAAGCATGTGTGACATTTTTCTTGTAGGAGCTCCTGGTGATCTGGACCTGTTGGCTCCTCTTGTGTTTGTTTGTCATTTCACATCTTCCGTGTGTAACTCTTGACAGAGTGCAGAGGAAAAATGAGAAAGCGAAAAAAAAGTGAAGTTGAACAAATCTCCATTTAAAACATTGTGTGGAGTGTAGAAGTCCAGAGGAAAACGAAGCTTTCTTCCTCTGCACTAGTAACAATTAGTAACAATTGATATATTACTTTTTTTAACGCAAAACTTGAAGCAAGAAAGAATGAGTTCTAGAGAAATTTCTAGGTACATATTGCCTTGACCTCTCAAGCATGAAATCATGGACTGTATGGATCTAGTAATAAACTAATGAATAGAAGAGTATCAATACCCCATAATTTTATGGATGATGGAGAGAGTATATATATTGTATATACACTTCACATTCCTTCCGCATTAAAATATGAAAAACTAACGTTGAGAAAGTTTTTAAGCATATCCTGATAATAAAAAATATGTATATGATGACCAAAAATGGATTCTAAAATTCAGATTTGCAAACATCTAGTTGTCATGTGACCTAAAGTTTCTTTGATTGCAAACCAAAAATCAAATTCATTACACTGAGATTAACAAACAAATCTTAATGCACAATTGCCTAACTTTGTTTTTCTCCTTGTTATCAGCCTCGACTTCCTCGGCGTTGGTGGGCATGTTAAAATATTTGGTATTCTATGCTTGTCAAATTTGGGCGTCTCCCATCGTTCTTCATGGTTCGTTAAACAATTTGCATCAACAACAACATCAACATTATTGGTCGATAAAATCAATCTAATTACCACGACATCGAACTGCTCAACCGACAAAACAAATTAAAATTAAAATTAAAATTAAATAACAAAGCCATAGTGATTGCGTAGAATGTGGAGGTGAAGAAGAAGCTTTCATTGTGCTTCCTTCACACTCCCATATGAATTCATTAAAAATTATGTATGTATAAAAAACTAATTATATTGCAGTTTTTTTGATAAAAAATTATTGTTTCGTACAATGGGCTAAGTATAATCTTTAAGAATCACAATACAAATATATATTTTTGCTTGAATTAAAAATCAATATCTATTTGATTATCATTTATTCTTTGGTGTAATGGATGAGACCGAATTCAAGGAGTAGAGACTAACTTCTGTTCACAATTGTGGCATGACAAGATGGACTCCTTGTTAATAATTCACTGGTAGAAAAATAAAAACCCTTCTGTAAATAAACTGAATCATATGCAAAATTCAAGTGTAGTTTCAAACACTCATTTCTTCAAATATGATGTTGATGAACATGGCGCTAACATTAGCTAAAGACATGTCCTCCTTAGCTCTTGCGATATCTAACTTCTATCATAAAACCTTGGGTGAAGAAGGTTTAGTGAAGAACGTGTTGGCTCATTTATATTGAAAGAGACAATTATATAATAATCATATTCAAATACCCTCTCATTCTTTATGCCTATTGGTACTCCAACTTTCTCCTACACCTGCCTAGTCAATTTGGCTTTCACAAATGGGGGTGAATTTTGTGTGTAAATCCACTTTTTTGAAGCATGGCACGCGACCATAGTTGAGGGTAGATTTCCATGGTCTATCTTGTCAAGGTTATGTATTGATTATCAATGGTTCAATGCATATTTTCAAGGCATTCATATTATCCAGAACATGGTATATATTATCACATTTAGCTAGTTTAGTAATTATCGTTATGCTCAGTTGCAAAGTCTGGTAGGAATCAAATGTTTTGCGCTAGACAATGGAGATACTAGATCCATCATTTATCACTAGGGTGGAAAGATATTCTTGCACTGTGCCATAATGGAATTTGAATAGTTTTCTTCTCTTTGAATTTAGATATGTTAGCACTATACAAAAGGATAAGTAATGCAATTAGAATTGGAAAATCACAGTTGAGAAGAAAATTATGTTTGGAGGTGTGGAAGGTGCTTGTTCCTCCCACACATACTTCCTCTTTCACACTCTCATATGTCCACTGCGTGCACAAAATTTAGAAAAATATATTATTTGTGGGTCATTTATCTTCTCATTTCAATTCACTGACCTAATCTAATAAGTGTAGAGATTGCCATTGAAATACTTGAACTGTGCGACCGACTATCAATATCCCCTTCCTCTTATTAATCATTGTCACTTGGTACAGTTAGGTACGTGCAGGAGAACTGGCACCATCGGCACCTCCACACTCGTATACCTTCGTTGTGTGCACAAAAGTTATCTAACTTCGCACTTAGAAATAATTTGCACCTCCACACCAAAGGGACGTCCTAATCATATGAATGTTAACTAATCTATTATGCTAATATATTGATGTAGACACAAATCATATTATCAGGGTAAATAAGCTGACAACAAACATACCCAAGAGCAAAGAGTATGATTAGAGATACAATACACAATGCTACCCTCTTCGACCCTAAAATCCTTGCCCATATTCTATGTAGGCATTTGCATGACTGCTTCATTTGGGTAATGTTGTTATAGCATCATTCAACACTCCTATAGATCTTATACTCTTTTATGGTCCTAGGCAGTCCCTTTTCCCATGCAGACTTGGCCTTATACTAGAAAAATAGTATTTTAAAATCCATACACAACTCATCCCATACAAAATCATGCACATATGTGGGTCCCATAATACTATACCTATGTGTAGAAGAGCTCATGGATAGGAGCCCATGAAGAATTTTGTCCTTAGGAGTCTAATGTAGGAGCATAAGGCTTGAAGAAAAATCCGAAGAATTATTCCAAAAATACAAAAATTATTACAAGCAAAGGAGTGGGATCCTTTAGCCATCAATTTCCATGTTTTTTTAGTTAAGCATAGAGCTAGAATATAGGATTTGATCATGATGTAATAAGTTTTAGTTAGCTGTAGTGGGGATTCTCGAGGAGAATGCCTCGCAGGATAGATAGGGTTAATAAATTTTAGCCTTTGAATTAGGATCTGGTTGTTAGGATGAACCAGTACTTATGTAATTTTCACACTATTGTAAAGAGATTTTGACTGTTGAAGAAATTTGGCTTTCCTGGAGCGAATTCAGTAAATTGGGAAAATTTAGTTTCTATGTATGTGAATGAGAAATTCCCTGTCAAATCCCGAAGGATAATCTCCTTCGAAATCTCTGTGTTATTGTGAAATTCGAAGTTTAATTGGTGTTCTATGAGATTGAATGAAATTGTGTTGACTGTGTTAAATTTTGTGTTTTCTTTTTAACTGAGTTTACCGTGAATTTTGAGTATGTGGAGCGGACGGTCGAGATCAACGGAGGAAGACCAAAGAAGTAGTGGCGTGAAGATTTAATTTGGACTTGTTAGATCTCGGTAGAGATAGATCAACGATGTTCGGGAGAGGAAGTTACCCGACAATTAACGAGTAAGAGCGGTTGGAGAAAACCACAAGTGGATTTCGGGCAGAGGAAAGGCTGTAAGTGGTAATTCCCCTGTTGGCTCCGATTCCACACACACAGTGACACGTAGTAGCGAGGAGAGAGAGGGAAACAACTTATCGAGCGGATTTGGAGTGCGCAAGTTAATGGGCGATATGCGTGTGAGCCGTTAGATCTTGTGGAGCGAGATCGACGATTGACAGACGTGGAGAAAGTTCGAGGTTAGGAAGTTTTGTGACCGTTGGATCTTGAATAGATCAACGGTGAAGAAGTGCCGACGGGTTTTTAGAAGGCGGATTTCAAATTTTATTAAACTATGTCTTGTATTACTGTCGGGTCCGGTCTAGTGGAAGTTTAGTGGAACTTTGCGACTTTTGGAGAGGTATGCTAACTTCGCGGAAGCTCTAAAGTTGCTAGTGGATGACAGAGAGCCCATTGAACCAACAATTACACCTGCAAACGGAAGTAGAAGATATAATTTCACATTTGGGAGATTAACACTCCTGCCTGTACCCATTCCATCGTCACACCACCTAAATCCAGATGACCGTAAGAGGAAATAATCATTGTCCCCATGCATTCATGCATTCACTTCCTCGAGGCTCGCTCTCACAAGTCGCTCTCATACCCAGGTAACCTACAGCAAGGAAGACACCATCGTTTTTCTGCACAAGAATTCCTACAGGATTGCTCAGGAAATCCTACAGGATTGCACACAGGATTCATACAGGATACATAGAGACAATGTACAGGATAGGCCGAGAGGAGTTTCAGAGGGGAAAACTGGGGGGTTGACCACAAAAAACATTATGAAGAGGTAAGCTCTGTAATTACATTCCTCTTTCCAAGTAAATTGAATAAAAATCCTCTAGTTTGAGTGAATTTGGCAATTGTGCAAGAGAATTGTCCACACAGTCATCTCAGTTTTTTACTTCTGCATTTGCAAACTGTATCAACCATCTCATCTCCTCAAAACCTGACCAGCCAAGATGACAGGAGGGTTTAATAAGAGGGAGCCCACTAACACTGTGAGAATCTAACAACACCCTCAGGTACTAGAAATCTTCACAAGGCATAATTAGATGGGATTTTTCAAAAAATTAAGGGGGTAGTATGATGAGGTGGCCCGAGATTTTTCTCTCTCCCTCATTCCACTCACCAGAGTCCATGCCACTATTGTGGTATGAGGCCTCTCCATAGAACTCAACTCACCCCAGCAGAGTTACCACACTTCCCCTAGGAGTACCATGGAGGAAGGAAGACAAAGGAGATAGCCAAGTTGTCAAAACGAAATTCTTTTTAGAAGGCGAGGAACCCACTGAGGACAAAAATGGAGTAAGGAGAGAAAGTCTGCCATATTATTGGAACAAGGTAAGCTACCAACTTATCAAGTACATTTCATGTGAGGGTAGGTATAGTGTGGTCTATGGCTATCATTTTAGGCTTCTTGAAGAATTGAGATTTGGAGTAGAAGCACCCCCTCACCACAGGCTCAACATACCATACTTCTTGCTGCAATCACTAATAGACTCAAGCATCAAAGTGCAAGAGGGAAATTCCCAACAGTTAGCTCACCATGGGTTAATTAGAATCCTTATAGAAGATGCCCTCCAAAACCTTAGAATTCCTATACAATGGTAAGTTTTCAGAGACATGCAATAAGGCTCTCACATATGGTGTTAGTCCTACTGTCAGTGAAGAGGAAGAGGAAGATACTGAAGCAGAGGAAGAAGAAGTAGAGCAGGAAGAAGAAGAAACATAAGGAGATGAAGATGAGATGGAGGAAGAAGAAGATGAAACAAAAGAAAATGAGGAAGATGAAGAAGAAGAGGAGAAAGAGAAGGAGGATAATGAAGAAACAGAGGAGGACGTTAAGGAGGGAACTGATAAAGACGATGAGGATCTACAAGAAGAAGAAGAAAGGAAAGACATAGGTGAAGAAAGCAACCATACCCATGTATACCCATGTATAACTTTTGCAATCATCAATAAATAACAAGAAATAATAAGCTCTACCTAAGGACTTTTTCTACATAGGTCCACAAATATCAGTATGCACAAGTTCAATTATATCTTTCTTTCTCCAATTTAAGCTAGATGAAAATTCATCCCTGTGCATTTTTCCAAGTGCACAACCTTCACAATAAATATGTTCATTTCTTAAAATAGGAAGTCCATCAACCATACCTTGTTTCTACATCAATAATAAGTCATGAAGCTTGATGTGACCAAACCTTTGATGCCAAAATATTCTCTGCGATCATAGTCGTTGAATTTAAAGATCGATGTGGCATGCTTGTAAAATTTAGCTTATATAGGCCTCCAACTCTTACTCCTGATGCAACTGACTTCTGATGATCCAGCAAATCCTTTACAACACAATAAGTTTTGAAAAAAGTATACCTTTAAATTTTGATCTGTAATCATGGAGACAAAGATAAAATTCTTTTTAATACTAGACACATACATGAAATTCTAGATGCGCCTGATATTACCACTAGGAAATATCACCATATCCTTTAATATGATATGCTTTGTCATCTCCCAAGTAGATGTTAGAACCATTGCTAGCCTCCTTAAAATTTTCATACCAGTGTTTATTACATGTCATATGAGTGGATGCTCTAGAATCCACAAACCAAGTTCCATCGTCATTGGTCTTAGTAGAAAGAGCAACATCAGACACAAATAATTTAAGATCATGATTCAGATTTTCGCCTGCAAAATGTCATGTATGCCTCATGTCTATGTTTGTTTTCATCATTCTTCTTTTTATAACAATCTCTAGCAAGATGACCAGTTCTGCCATAGTAAAAGCACTTAATTCCTGAATCATTTTTAGCGGATGACATACCTTGAAATGGCTTTGTCTGAGATGGATCATTGCTTGTATGTCCTCCTCCTGGTTTCCCTTTGAGGAACTTTTTCTTTGCCATCAATGCATGATCTGCATTATGAGGCTTCAGATTCTTATGTCTCTCTTCTTCCTGCATCAAAATCCCTGTCAAGTCTTCAAAGGTGGGAGTTTTCTCCCTTGTTGCAAGCCCTGTAATGAACATTTGATAATCCTTTGTCATGTCATTTAAGGTAATCGTGACGAGATCAGTTTTGGACACTTTCTCCCCTATGTCGTGCAAGTTTTCTCTCAATTCTTTAATCCATGAAATGAATGTAGCAACAGATTCATTCTCTTCCATTCTAATGGAGAGAATCTTACTCTTTAGAAACAACGCATGATTTGTGTTGTTTGTTTCATACAAATCCTTTAGTGTCACCCAAATCTCATTGGCGATTTGGCATTCTCGGATATGAGGGATTATGTTGTCTTTTACTAACATCTTCAACAACACATTTACTTTATTTTCCCTCCTCCCAATGTTGAACTGATGCATTATGGCACCTCCAACTGCAATTGGTTTTGCTTCATCTCTGTTTGCAATTTTCCACACACTAGAACCCTCGAGCAATGTCTGCAACTTGAACTTCCAATTGGCGTAATTTGACCCATCGAACTTATTGCTCTCATTAAGGTATGTCTATGCAATGTGATTAATCATTGTGACAGAACAATTTCAACAGTGCCCTGCTTTTACTTCACAAGCACCACCAGTAGCTTTCCTGATCAATAGATCCACAACTCCAATGACAGATCCATGACTCCAATCTACAAATCTAGTAATCCATCAACTGATCTACGGATCCAACACCAGTTCCTCCAACAATCGATCTACGGATCTAACTCTAGATCCTCCAACAGTCGATCTACGAATCTACCACCAAATCCTCCAACATATGATCTACGGATCCACCTCCAGATCCCCCAACAACTCTAGATCTGGGTGCTACGGATCCAACAACAGACAGATGACCTTCAATATACAAAAAAATGTTGGACAAGACCACTAACACAAGTAGATATGGTCTCGGGCCGCCTTTAACATGTAAAAAACACTATTGCTAGTTCACCTTGCTACAGGTCGCGCTGCCAAAAATTTCTATAAGTCTTCGGCATCAACACGGGAGTAGCACTGGCCATCAACGCTAATCATCACACTTTCCTCGTGTACTGCCAGCGCTGATCAACACACTTTTCCCGTGTACTGCCAGAGCTGATCAACATGACCTCTCTTTGATGGGGGCACGCTGGTTAGGTTTATTCAGAAAAATTAGCACTCTATCACACACACAAAGAAACAAATTGTACCAGCATACCTCACCTTGAGCAATTCCTCTTGCGATCCTCTTTCGCCTCCAACTTCACCTGCGCTCACTAGCAAAGGAGGCTTACTCGCTCTCCAATCTCAGCTACAAAGACTCCACTCACCACAGAGCTCCTTCTCTGCGCTCTGATACCATGAAAAAAAATGGAAAGAAAAATTAGAATGAAACTTACAAACTGAAACTAACAATTCACAGGTGAGCAAAGCTACACTTGGAGACTGTCCAAGCAATACCACTCTATTCCACTGATCATAAAATCAGAAATAAATAAGTTTACATTCAATTTAGGGAGATCAAAACTATCTCCTAGAAAATAGGAACTAAGTCTAAACTAAGACACACACAACCATGAAACAAACTTTCTCCATTAATTTCAACTCATATATAAATATTTTGCCTTCATGGCTCTTTCAAGGTATTTTGAAACCAATAAAACACATTTTCCCCTTCTGTGATACCATGATAAAAAATGAAAAGACAAATTAAAATGAAACTTACAAACTGAAACTAATAGCTCACAGGTGAGCCAAGCTACATTTGAAGACTGTCCAAGCAACACTGCTCTATTCCATTGATCATAAAATCAGAAATAAATAAATTTACATTCAATTTAGGGAAATCAAAACTATCTCCTAAAAAATAAAAACTAAATCTGAACTGAGATACACAAACTTTCTTCATTAACTTTAACTCATATATAAATATTTTACTTTCATAACTCTTTCGAAGTATTTTAAAACCAATAAAACACATTTTTCCCTTACATTTTTCCATACTGTTACTGTGTGAGCCGCAGTAATCCTTTCTATTTGTTTCACTTTGGGTGTACGAATATTGTTTTCGTAAATATGCTCTAGTATTTAACTCTGCTTAATGGTTGGCTTTCATCGTGTAGTCCCACGGGTCATATTTTCTCTGCACACCCATAGTAAAAATGGCACAAAAACTAATAAATCTATTAAATGCTCAGAATTTGCAAATAGAATTATGAGTGGTTAACATTATAAATTTTTTTATAAAAAATCCAAATCTAAATTCTTAGGTGTTCGAAATATACAATTAACAGAGGTCTGCGCTGATTTATTAGCTGACACAAATCAGGTACCTGTGGCACTGTAAGCACCCCTTTTCCATTGATGCCTTAAAAAAGGATGACGCACATATCAGGTAGGTATATGGGGCACTGTTAAAGCTCGTTCTTAATATAATATTAGTATTAGGGTTTAATATTAATTAGACGATCTATAATATTAATTTTATAGTTTATAATATTGATATTGAGGTTAAATATTAATTATAAGATTTATAATATTAATTTTATAATTTATAATATTGATATTAAGGTTAAATATTAATTTTAAATTTTATAATATTAAATTTTAAGAATTATAATGGTAAAGTTTATAATATTAAGTTTTTATTATAAATTTTGTACATCAATTATATTTATTTTTGTGATTGTGTTAGTGTATATATAAAAGATATATAAAAAATAATTATCATTAAAGTTAAGCAAATACTTAAACATAAATATGAATTGTGCAGTTTTATTTGAATTTCTATTTTATTTGAAAATTACATTTTGTTTTCATTTTGAAATTATCTAGGTCGTGTCAAAATATTTGTCCAAATAATTTTTTCATTGTAAATAAATTATAAAATTATTTAGATGCTGTAAAAGAATTTATTTTAATTTTTTTATAATATATTTAAGTTGTTTAAAAGAATTAGTAAATGAGCCTATTATTAAAATCATTACAAATACTGCAACTTATTAAAAAAATAATGTAACTTACTAAAAAACCATTGATTTATACATACTGAATATTGACCATGGCTATATGCCTATAATTCATGTCATACACACCAACATGGGCTTGGAATGGGCTTGGAATAAGACAATAATTAATGTCGAACAGTTTTTTTTTTTTTATAAAACAGATACTTTATTTCAATTTAGACTTCTGTGATTCATATTATTTTAAATCTTGTTATTAATAATCTATTTCCACAATAACTGCCGCTCCTTTTGCTTTTGGCAACCCAGCAGCTCCCAAAGTTCAATTTACGGTACAGAATGCGCTAAGAATCGAACCTGTTACTTCTTTTAAGCTTCCACCACTTTAATTATGGCCGCCTTTCTCCCTCTCCTTTATGACGGCTTCCAGAGGGTATTTCATAACCGTTGTGAAGTCCTGCGTCTCAGACAGGTCGACCGTCTCCCCCGGCTTGCATTCCCACGCGAATTCCTGAACCAGTCGAGCGACGATGAGATTTAAATGGAGCATAGCCATTCCTAAGCCGGGACACACCCTCCGCCCTGCGCCAAACGGCATCATCTTTATCTCCTTTGTCCCTGTCAGATCCACTTCCACACCCTCATCAACAAACCGCTCGGGGTTAAATTCCGACGGGTTCTGCCACACTCGGGGATCCATTCCTATGCCCGCCACGTAGAAATTGACGGACGCGTCGGCGAGGACCTCATAGCCGGCAAGTTCGCAGGGCCGGGTGACGGCGTGGCTAAGGACAAAGTGCCCGGGAGGGTGACGTCTCAGGGTTTCCTTCACCACGGCCTCGAGATAAGGCATCTGCCGCAGGTCGTCTTCCTCCACTGGTTTCTCCCTACCAGTGACGCTAACGATCTCGTCGTATAATCTCGCCTGTATATCTTGATGGATAACTAGATTTGCCATCAGCCACTGCAGGGATGTCGTGGTCGTGTCGGTGCCCGCGTTGATGAATTCTGAACAGAGGCTCACCAGCTCGTCGTCGTGGAGGCTTCGGCCACCGTCCACAATCAGATTGAACAGCGTGTCCACATACCCGCCGCTTACCGGAGGTGGGGTATCGCGGCGCTGGTTTATGAGGGTGAGCAGGGCTCCCCGCTGCCTCTGAATGATCTCGGCCATCCGCGCCCGGCGCCGCCGGTTGAGGAAGACCGCAATCGCTAAGGCGTCGTCCAGACCTCCACCTGTCCGGAGGAACTCCCGCATGACGCTCTGCACGGATATGACCGTCTCGTCGTCCGGTTTGCTGCCGAAGCACATCCACAGGAGGATGCCGAAGACCGCGGTTCGCAACTGCTCCACGACGCTCACCGCTCCCCCGTTGCGAGCCGCTTCATTCCTCAGGTTTTCCACCAGGCGGCCGATGCCCCATTCCCTCACCTCCCCGAAGGCCTTCATCGCCGAAGGGCTGAGTGCTTCGCTAACCAGATTCCTGCGAAGGCTCCGCCACAGCTGCCCGTATGCGGCCGAATTGATGTTGTGCTGGTTGGCGCTGATGATTTTCTGTGTCCCGCGGGCGGGTGGCCGGTCAGCGAAGACGGAGCCCTTCTGTATGAGCGCCTCGTGGGCAAGCTCGCGGTCGGTGATCATCACCACAGGGCGGGAACCGATCCACAGGGTGAATATTGGACCGTATTTCTCATGGAATTTCTTCACTGACCTCTCGAATCCACCGAGGGAAAATCCAATCTGGAGGAGGTTCCCTACAAACGGCCATGCTAGCGGGCCTGGCGGCAGCTTCCTATAGCGCCAGACCCTCCAGAGAACCAGTTGGAGGAAGATGGAAATTACGAGAAGCAGAAGAGCCTGGAGAAACAAATTGAGTCCAAACGGAATCGCCATGGAAATTCGTATGCAAGGGTGTCTTCCAATGACCGATATGCGCAAAGTTTTATAACCTTTAAGATGACGGGAATCCTTATCTGGATTGCATTGCAGATTCCGGGATCCCAAAGGGCATGGTTGATTTTGATCCACGCCCGTGGGATGCGGGTATCTGCAATCTCAAGAACGGAACTCCAAAATATCGGTCGTGCCGTCATTGACAGTAACTCATTGTCGTCATTACCACGCGTTTAACGGGTTGTCGTGATTACAATACATTCAATGAGACGTCATTGCAACATGTTCGACTAGATGAAATTGCCTGGGGTGCGGAGACATTATTTCCAAGCCGAAGCCGCCCGTGCTCTGAGGGAAAGAGCCTATGAGATTACTTTGGTTTAGAAGTATATTATTTTTTCAGTCAAAGGCGTTATTTTATTTTAAAGGAAGGCCTCTTTCAAATTTTCATCGTTTGTGTGCAGTAATCAAAGAGCTATTACCTGTTGTTTGTCCGCTCGTTCTGTTGAGGGGAGACTAGATGAGATTAGTGAAGGGTAAAAAGATATCATTTTTTTAATTTTATTAATTTTTTAATTGTAAAACGTTGTTTTACAGGAAGAATTTTTTTTTGTTCTTGGTTTGTTGTGTGGAGAGGTTTATTCTACAGCCAAGTGTGATGTGTATAAAAATAAAATAAAAATTAAATAATTATAAAACATATTTCAATAATGTCAGTTCATACAAAAAAATTGCACGCTAAGAAATTGGGTCCCTCTTGGCTCATATTAGATCCGTATTGAAGATAGATCTATGCTAATGTATTGTAAACAAAGAGTTGTTAACTGTAGATTGTCCGCAACGAATAAATGCTGCAACCAATAAATTATTGTAACTTGTTGAGGTGCTTTCACGTGCCATGGTACATTGCAAGGCTGCTCATGTCATCACTTAGTGGTCTTATTATACCTTCCCACGGCATGGTATATAGAAATCGATATCGCTCCGAGTTTTCACCTAAACAATAAGCTTAATACAAAGTTTTTGGATTCATATTTTTTTTTTTTAAAGTTCTTCCTATTACATATTGACAACTTTGCTTATACACACAATCTTATTGCCAGTGATCTTTCATTTTTTCTAGTAAACTTAGGACATAGATCAGGACATGAATCAAAATTGGATTAGTGAAGTTAATTACTGCTAGATTTTAGGCTAACATTAAAGCATAACATTTTCATAACATTTTCTGTCAACTACTTCGTGCATGTGTATGTAGTTGTTCACATGTTGGGAGGCCAACCGTGACAAGGCCATGATTATTGTTAATTACAAAGGCGAGGAGAAGGAATTTCTTGCAGAAGACACACTGCAGAAGAGATCTCATCCATGGTGTTGAGGAAGATGAGGGAGATTGCAAAAGCTCATCCATGGTGTTGAGGAAGATGAGGGAGATTGCAAAAGCTCATCCATGGTGTTGTTGAAGATGAGGGAGATTGCAGAGGCTTACTTTGGTGTCACAATAAAGAATGTCATCATTATTGTTTCTGCATATTTCAATGACTCACAAAGGCAAGCTACCAAGGATCTAGCATCATTGCTAGGTTGAATGTGACGAGTTAAAAAACCCTAATGCTAGTTGAGTTGGGTTGCAATATGCAAGCTGGAAGCAGGATAGATTGTGAAAGTTGAAAGTGGGAAGCTACTCAGGGTGCCGGTATAATTGATTGACCAAAGGGCTTTAGGTCAGTGCCATATTTGTCCCTCACTTATGGGTTAAGGGAAACTACTTGTTTAAAGTTTCCAGGGTAATCACTTCTAACTATAGGACATTGTTGTGTCCTGCAGACAACACGAATTAGATCATTAAACAAGTGCACATGTTAGGTCATTAAACAAACACATGCATAAATTATATGTGTTGGTTTATCTAAGGGATGCATTGTCAATCTTTACAAATTAAGAAACACCTTAGTAAATGAAGCACAAACAGTCAAGTGAGAATAAAAAAAATCCCTTTTTGGTTCACAGATATATGGTTCAAGGTCAAGAACTACCTTTCTCTCTGCTCATGCTACGCTTTAAAGATGTTGCTTTTGCTTTTAATATTTTCACAATCTCTATGTTATTCCAAGGTCTTTGGCCATTATTTTAGTTTTAAGCTCATCCTTGTACGATAAATAATCTAAAAGCCTGAAATAAACCCTTGGGTTTAACATTTACAATCATGAAATAAACCTATGGGTTTCCCGTTTACAAGTGGATTTATTCAAGATTTTTTGATAAAGGCTCCGACTTGGAAAGTGTCTCATGGTAACTGCATTAAATAGTTGGTATCTATACTAGCTAGGTTCTCATATCAATCATTAAGCCCGAGCAGAAGAACATATTCAAAGTAATGAATTTGAAAACCACTATGAACTCAAAATAGTGCTTGCCTACAATCTATGCAATAGAAAAGGTAAACAAACATAAAGCTCTTGTATCTATCATTGAACCCCGAGTAGAAGAACATATTCAAAGTAATGAATTTAAAAACCACTAGGAACTTGAAATAATGTTCCTAGAATCTATGCAATAGAACAAATAAACAAACATAAAGTTGTCTCAATTATTTTTCAACATACGTCTTTGTTAATTGTTTTAGTGACTCGCTGGTTTTGTACTTCAAGGTTGGGGTATTAGGGAGATTTATAAAGAAAAATTCTCCATCAGTTATCTAGGGCCAATTAGATTTAATATTTTTTGAGAGATATTTATCTTATTGGAAAGCTAAGCACGAGTTTAATATCAACATTTCCAACTTGAAGTTACTTCATCCATGTCCTACAGATGTTCCATTATTTAATCATATGTTAGATTTTGGTGAAATGTCTGGTAGGTGCTCAAGTTGTGCAGATGAGGAGTTGGAACGAGAAATCGTCACTAACCATGCTAGTGACCCTGAACCCATGCATAATGCCAACCATTCTAAGGATACCTTAAGGAATTTTTGTCACCATCCATGCCAATCTTCTATGAGGCAAGGTCTTAAACGACATGGATATAGTTAAGACATTGTGCTTAAATAGTTATACAATTATACAATGCGCTTAAATGTTTATTGATAACTTAAGTTAGGCCATATTTGTTCTAGGCTCTAAGATTTCTTAGAAACTGAAGTTTCATGAGCTCAAAATTGCATTACCTGCATTTATAAGACAAAATATAAAAGCAGTATGTGTGGGACACTAATTACTAGATGAGAAATATATGTGGTACACAGATTACTAGGCTTACATATAATACACAATCAATTTCTATGACATATTGGAGTGATTATGCTCAAGAAAGTGGATCAAAATGATTTAATTCCTGAGGTTATTAACGTTGTGAACCAAAGGCATATTAAAGAGTTTACAGGGAAAAATATTGTAGAGAGACAACCTTCTCTACCACTGGTGCTGACTCTCTTTACGATAACTAATCTAACTGCTCTTAATAGTTGTGTTTCTAAAGAAATAAAAAAGAATTATCCCTTGAAATATTAGTTACGTTGTATATGTATGCTTTATCTAATACCATAAGGAAGTTTTTTCTTCTTTTTCTTTCTTGTCTATCAAAATTGATAGAACATGACATATTCCCCATACATATAAGCTTTTAAAATACAAACAACCCATTTCCTAGAAATATTTCCTTATCTCATAATGATGCATTAAAATTATATTCCTTATCATAACTAGCATAGAGTTTAAATTGAAGAGTTTATACTAGACATTTTGGATAACATTGACATTCTAATAGATATTAACATAAATGGATACTTCGTCCTTCCATTTTGGAGTGTATGGCTTTTTGATTATTGAAAATTTAATTTTCAAATGACAATAAGAAACAAAATTGTTCGTACTTGTTCTTCTAAGAAATATTTCCTTATCTCATAATGATGCATTAAAATTATATTCCTTATCATAACTAGCATAGAGTTTAAATTGAAGAGTTTATACTAGACATTTTGGATAACATTGACATTCTAATAGATATTAACATAAATGGATACTTCGTCCTTCCATTTTGGAGTGTATAGCTTTTTGATTATTGAAAATTTAATTTTCAAATGACAATAAGAAACAAAATTGTTCGTACTTGTTCTTCTAAGAAATATTTCCTTATCTCATAATGATGCATTAAAATTATATTCCTTATCATAACTAGCATTATCATAACTAGCATAGAGTTTAAATTGAAGAGTTTATACTAGACATTTTGGATAACATTGACATTCTAATAGATATTAACATAAATGGATACTTCGACTTATGAGTCCTTCCATTTTGGAGTGTATGGCTTTTTGATTATTGAAAATTTAATTTTCAAATGACAATAAGAAACAAAATTGTTCATGCTTGTTCTTCTACCTTAATTTTGTACAAACACTTAAGGAAGATTGATTGGATTTCATAATGATCAATTACATTGAATTGTGATCTATATATTATGTCAAACATGAGATAGTAAATAATATTTATTTATATATAAACATAAAACTTTATGAAGTAAAACATTTACAAAATTCTTTGGATCAAATTTCATGCTTAGGGATATAGATAAAGTACGTATGCATCAAGATTGTTGGCTTTGTAGATGTATAATCCAACCCTAATCAATGCACTGATAGTCATGACCACAAAGATTCTGACAATATAATCTGCCCCTTATCGCCAACATCATGGGTGATTTCCTCCCATTGTATAGTAAAGGGTTGTTGCTCGTTGTCGTTTAGAGGTGAGAAACACCAAAGATGCAACAATAAAGGACATATTTGAAACTTATATTTCTCCATAAGTTACAGTTATATATAACCGAATACGTAGAAACAATTATATTTCTCCATAAATTATAGTTATATAACTGAATACGTAGAAACAATTATATTTCTCCATAAATTATAGTTGTATATAACTGAAAACGTAGAAACAATGTTTCACTAGTCTTGAAGTCGTTTAGGGATCAATTTAACACTCATGATAAGCATTACTTGTGCGGTGGATTTTATATGATATTGCATCAGATTTTGGTGTAATTGTTAAAGGACTATTAAGGTTTCCATTCTCAATATAATCTCAGTATAAAAATGAACACAATGTTTTTGACACTCGATTTAGTAGCCCAAACGGTAACGATGGAAATGTAAGAATGGTTTTAATTTACCATAGATCTATAGTATAACTTAATTATTGATGTAGTTAGCATTGGTACTTGTGAAGCATTGATACAAAGTTGGTTGATAATGAAGCTGGCATCTTTGCTTCTCTCAATTTTTTTCTCATTAACATTTTATGCCAGAGTGGGCAGGTATTCTATTTGCCATGCAGACTTTTAGGGTCTACTATTTGTGAATTTAGGTTTATATTTTTTACTATGGTGAGAATAATAGCTTTTTATTTTTGATCATTGTTATGTGAGCTTTTCAAAAAGTAATGGTAAAAAGAAAACTTATCCAATTATAATGAAATTTTTTACCATTGTTTTGCAAGTTTATTCATCTTTTTTTTAACAAAAACCATGCCACTCGTAATTATTCACTAAAACCATGCCACTTGGAATTATCCTTTCCGGTGTTCCATAAAAGGAGGTGTAGACTTTCACTCCTGCCAAATAAATTTAGGTTTTAAGCGGTTAATCTATTCCCTTACTTATGTATTTAACAAAAACCATGCCACCTGGAATCATCCATTAAAACCATGCTACTTGGAATTATCATTTCCACTGTTCCATAAGGTGTAGACTTTTACTTCTGCCAAATAAATTTAGGTTTTAAGCAGTTAAGCTATTCCCTTACTTATGAGAATGGTCATAAGGGGGAGGCTTTTCCTCCTACCAAATACATTTAGGTTTTATGCACTGAACCTATTTCCTAGGTATGAGAATGACCGTAAGAAAACCTATCATAACTTACCACATCACTGGCAGGATAAGTCATCACTATTATTCAAGGAAAATCATGCCACCCACATAGTAAGGGGGCAGGCATTCATCACTATTATTCAAGGAAATTCAAGGAAAATCATGCCACCCAGATAGTAAGGGGGCAGGGTTTCACTTCTACCAAATTCCTCTAGATCTTAGGTAGTTAACATGTTTCCTCCCTATTATTCAAGGAAAATCATGCCACCCATATAGTAAGGGGGTAGACTTTCACTTCTACCAAATGTCTCTAGATCTTGGACAATTAACCTGTTTCCTTAATGTCCAAAAAAGATGAGCTCTTGGCCAAGCAAAAGCAAGTTTCAAATATGAGATTTCACCCTATTTAAACATAATAGCGTGAACTTGAGTGGGCCTAATCGTTAGGAATATGCTTCTACTCCTAAGAGGTCATTGGTTCAAAATTAGAGGGGGTGGAGTATGTATGATTTGTAGAGTTAGCAATCAAATCTCTGCGCAGAAGTTGGTCCCTTGTCCCACAAACAAGAAAGTCTCATACACCAATTTAGTGTCTGACTTAAGTCATGACTTTAAATTTAGATAATAATAATAATTTAATAACATAGAAAAAACTCACATTTAAATAGATATTAAAGATAATCAGATTGAACTGTTAATCTTCTACTATCCATTTAGAAGCATTGTTTCTAGTTAATAGACACTGGCTATCTGCCATGATGTCGCTTGTTCCTTTTGTTTATGTAATCATGCCTTGAAATTTATTTTCCGTTCGTGGTAAGTCAGATCTCGGTTCGTCCTGCATACTGCTTTGTAATAGTTTTTTTAATACACCTTCATAATTAAAACTAACAGCCAACATGGTTTCCATTGATTGATTTATTAACTGTTTTGTGATAAGAGGTTATAATGATTAAAACTGATGAGCCTCATCATTGGGTAATTATATGGGCCTTAATTCACCTCCTAGCTTAGTCAAACCAACTATTCTAATAACTTATTGCATACTTTTCATTATATTTTGTTTAATGAGATGAGTTAGAGTTGGATATTTTTCTTTGTGGTCTAATATGCATTTAATGCAGGATTAAAAGGATAAAAGCAAGGAATTTGGCAAAGACCTTGGTCAAATCTCGAATGGGACAAGGGTGAGGAATTATAGGAGGAAAACCCTCCTCATTTACTACCCCTCCATTCGAATATTCCTCCATCAGCTCAGAGTGCAAACAACCAAATCTTGAGGACTAGAAGGCAGCTGAGCAAGTGAAAGACAAAGCACCAGTTTATCTCGAGTTTGGGAGCCGAGCCTCTCTAGTTTTAAGGAAGTCGTTGGAGACTTCAGATGTATAAGTAGAGAGGCCTAGGACCTTAGTAGGACTCAGATTTTTTATTGTAAAACTATACTCTATTTTCGAGTTGCAAGACTTGTGACAGTTTTTGATGTAATCCATTGTTTTGATGATAAGAATGAGTTTTGTTTAGAGCCAGCACTCAGTTAACTAAGAGGACTGAAGCTCTTGGGTTAGGGCCCAACCCTAGCAGCCAAGGTTCCTCTTTATTATACATGTATGCTAGCATAGATTCATAGTTTAATTGTTCATTTCCTTAGTAGCTGCATTTACATTACAACAATGTAGATTATATTGGTTGTATGTTAGTTTGCTTCCAATTGTACCTTCTTTCAAATAGTAAGTTAGCAAGGAGAAAAAGGATCACCATAAAGTTGTTAGCATGTGTCTTGGCCTCACTTCCTCCATCTGGGACCATGACTTTAGGAAGAGACCCTTCAGCAATCCCCAAAACACAGATTTTTAGTTCTTGCATGAGCTTTGGAGTTTGTTGTCTTGATTCAATATTTGGTTCATTTCATTGTCATCTTTTTCCATTACTCTATTTCTATAATAAGATCTCACTCATGCTTTCATTCCCTTCAACACTTTCTTCATGCATAATATAGGCAATTGATTCATGCTTTTCTAGTTTATGAAAATGTATCTTGATGCATAGTTCTTGAAAAATACACATGTTTTAAGCAAAGAAGGTACTTCAGGAGGAGACCCAGACTTCATCACTAGCAACCACCTTCCACTTCATCCACCCTAGCCATCTCTTATTCCACCATCGCCCTCATTATTTTTTTTGTCATTTTTCATTAAAATTCCCCTAGATACATTGAGTGAATCTAGCCATCTCTTATCTTGGATATTGCCTCTTGAGTGCTCCTAGACCTTCTAACACCCCATTCCATTCATCACACACCTTTTCCAAGCTTCTCAACACCTCCAATACCTCACAATTAGCTCTCAGATGTATCGTGTAGGTTTCTTGTAATTCCTACAAGATCATCCTGTAGGTTTCTAGTACATCATGTAGGTTTTCCTGAAACAGCTTGTTTTGAGGCCGAATTGATGGGGAACCTCTAGGAAGTCACAAAAAGCCTCCTAGGACCCTTCCACACCATCCAACCACTCCATAAGCCTTCTAGCCATCCTCAACCACCTTCCATCCACCTGTCACATCCACAAGAACAATTAAATTGCATACTTGATTTTGCCTACAAAACCCAAAAAAGTGAAAACAGATTTAGTTTAGTTTTCTTGCTTACACATTAGCAAGGTTTGATGCTCTTTACTTTTGCAGCTTAGATAGTAGCGTTTGTTTAGTGTTGATTTAGCAATTCTGCTTAGCATATTTATTTAAATGGTTAATTAGGATATGGTGTGATTTAGCATTACATACTGTTTTCTTCATTACTGCAGTAGAGTAGCTCTCTTAGAGTAGATTTTCTCTTCTCCATCAAAGAACCAAGCTTCTTCTGACTCTATATAAGTCTGGCTTGGAACCCTTGGGGTATCTCGCTGGACGAACAATGACAACAGGCAGGACCTTCACTTTTACTTGTGCATATAGCACTGTCACCTCCAAGTTTGTACGAACCCCAGGTTGATAAGTAAAGCTGGTAGCCCAGGAGTTGCAGCATCCTTGCTGCAATACTGGCGCTCATAAAAAACTAACAGCCAACATGGTTTCCATTGGTTGATTTATTAACTGCTTTGTAAGAAGAGGTTATAATTCTCCATGTTTAAAATGCTTGCTTGCAACACTTTTGTTGGAATTGCAGCCCACTGCAAAAAGGGAAAAGAATTACAGCTAGAGGTTAATGTCTGTGGATCTTTTGAGTTAATCTTCTTTCTATTACTAAAGCCAATGATGGGTTAATATCGTATTTATTATAATATTTATACCAACTTCCATAACATGGGCTTACTATGGGGAATATATAACACAAACTCTCATAACATGGGTGGATATTTTTTTATACAATGATAATGATATTGATAAAAAATAGTAGTTTATTGAGGTATTTTTCATGTGTTTAGTTGATTAAAAATAAATAATATTTATATTAATGAATTATAAAATATTAGTGATAATTTTTGCAACAAGTGATTTTCTGATACTAGCGCAACATAATCCTGGAATCCATCTTGCAAGACCTTCCCCGTTTTAGATCTGTATCTTGGAATCATTTCAAACTTCGGATGCTGCAAGGGCTATTGCACATTCACTTTTATGATTAGTCTTGTTTTGGGTGCCTTGGAAGATCTGTTGATTCCTCCATCTACGGCTCTTCATCATTCCATCCCTCTAAGATCTGCTGATTCAAACAACTAAGAGATCTGTCGATCCCATCACAAAGATTTGTCGATTCCTCTGCGGTTCTTATATCTGTCAATTCCATCTGCGGCTCTTCATCATTCGATCCCTCTGAGATCTATTATATTACTGTGGCTCTTCATCTACGACTCTTTACTACGGAGATCTGCAGCTCTTCATCGATACACCATATTAGATCTGCAGCTCTTTATTGATACACCATATTAGATCTGCCGATTCCTCTGCGGCTCTTAGATCTTGTTATCACTTAGAACTAAAAATTTGATGCATATAATTGTCTTTCCTAGTCCGATGACAAAGGTCTGTGTTAAGTTGATTTCATTTTATTTTTTCTCACTTAGGATTTGGAGTTTTAAAAGTTTTTAACTCAAACCATACTCGACTCCCATTGGTTCTCCTCCACCTATCATTGTTCCATAGTCATATCTTGTCTTATCCGAGTCACCGTGTCTTTTAGTGATTTCGCAGCGTAATCCCATTTGCCAGTTTCGCAGCGCAATTATGGTTAAGCAATTTCGCAGCGCGTCATGATTAGGTCGTTTCGCAGCGCATCATTAGAATTTACAACTAACAGCGCTGCGAAATCATGGATTCGTGCATTCCGCAGCGAATCTTTCCTGAAATGTCAAGTCCATTAGGTGAGTCACCAGTTGTGTCCACTCATGTCAGTTTGTGTACCTCTCATATCACGTTTGAACGCTCATTTGCCACTACCCCACCACTAGATCTGTTGATATGCACAGAAATATCATTCCCAAGGGATTTTACCGTGCATAGACCTTAATGATAGTCGTAAGTGCTGCATGAGTGACGAATCTGCCTGATTATGTATTGAAGCGTTTTAAATGAAAGAATTTGAATTTCAAGCGAGGCTGAATTAAAAAGGAGCTGAATCACCATTTCAACCAGAGCTGTTAGACTTTGTGTGTGAAGATCTCGAAGAAAAAATGGAGAAAAAAGAGCACAGATCCGGTAAATGCCAGAGGACTGAACCTGAGGGCTTAGACATAACACTGAGGGATGAAGGTGTGAAGAAAGCGTTCAAAGATGCCGGGTGCTGGAACTTTTGTAAAAAGCTACAAGGAGGACATGCGCAGGTAACTAAAGAATTTGCGCTAAACTTCACTGGTTTAAATTCAAAGGTAGCCATGTTAGAAGTACAGGTTTCTCCAGAAGCAATATCTGCTGTGACAGAGATCCCAAGAGGACGAGAAGAATGGTTTAAAATTTTTAAGTTTGACATGAATCCTTGTAAGGAGTTTTTAAAGGAGGCATATGTAAACGAAGATTTAACAAAAGCAGTGCCCAGGAATTATGTCAAGGAACATTATGCTCTTCTTCTCACCTGCATACAGAAATATTTGACCTGTGAAGGAAGGTACAATAAGGTTTATTCTTACCATTTCAAACTGCTTTTGCATTTCACGGGGAAAGTCTCCATAGACATTCCTTTTTATTTGTTTCACAGTTTGAGTAAGATGTGTGATAAGGTGCAGCTGAGGAAAGATGACTGTGAAACCTCTTTGTTTCATCATGGTTTGATCAAGTTGCTAGTTTTAGATGGCCTCCAAAAGATAGGCAGAGACTGGAATTCGTTTATTTTCATGGCTGGATTCCAAAGCAAGACTGGCCTTACTCCACAACCAGCCAGAGAATTCACAATAGCTGAGCTCCAAAAAGAGGCAAGAGCTAAAAAGCAAACCAAGTCACAGCTAAGAAAACCAGTGAAGCCACTAATCATTCAAGATCAACCTCAGCAATCAACAAAGGAAAAAACTCATGATAAGAAGACTATACCTGAAACAAGCAGATCTGAAGCAGTCTCAAGGGTAAGGACAAGAAGCCAGATAAATAAGGAAAAAGGTAAAGCCATAGCAGTTGAAGAGAGCCCAGTGTCTAAGGCGAGTTTGAATGATTTATTACAGGCCATTGAATTCGAGCAGTCTGAACCAATCCATATTGATTTGACACAGTCACCGCAAGAAGGTACCAAGAAGTCTAAGGCCTCAAAAAGGCTTAAATTCGATGAGCCAGGTGAAGAATTTATTTTTAAACCCAGAAGACCTATTACAAGGAAGCAAGTAAAGGAAGCGCTGCCAAGAACAGAGGAAACTGGGAAAGTTAGGCAAAAAGATACAAGCAGAACAGTCATCACATCTCAAGGAGATAATATAGCAGCCATAAAGAGTCAATTAGAAGCAGCTAAATATGAGATTGCTAAATTGAAGAAAGCTGCTAGAAAACGTGCAATCATGTATGCAAATTATCGTAAAGCTCTGTGGAAAGGGAGTGAAACCCTAGAAAACCAGTTGAATTCAGTAGTTGATGGCCATGCACAATTTCACACATGGACAGTACCAGCAATCAGAGAGGCCAGGTACATTAGAAGGATAAATATGCAACTAAGAGCTGGGAATAAAGCTATGAAGAGGAAAATTGAAGACCTGAAGGCACAGCTAGGCCAGTTACTTGCTAAATAAATTTTCTTTTCAAGAAAGGTTTTGCTCCAAATTTTGTCAAATTTGCTTAGGCTTATTGTTCTGAAGAAATTTACATCCTTGTTATACATATGAAAAGTTGAAGGGAATTTTTGGCAATCAAATGTTTGGGTGATAAAGATTTCGGGTCAAAGGCAAGCTGTTTCAAATAATTCAGCAGTTTCGTAGCGCGCTACGAAACTGCTGTAGGTAATGATTTTAACACAGACAGGCAGTTTTGTATTATGAGCGGGAATTTTGAAAGGGAAGCGCCAAAATGGTATGCACAACATCAGCTGGAACTACAATAGTCAATCAGATCAAGACAGGTAGATACTTTAAAAAAGTGGAAAATTTCGACCCAATTTTAAATTTCTGTTGTAAAGTCCCTTTATCACCGTTCAAGAGGTATCAAACGATTTGCATACAAGGAACTTTTGCCTGCACACATGTCCATCGATGCAGCTTACAACACATCAAGAACGTGGCAGTGTTTCATATTTTGGGTTATTAAAGGCTAGAAAACATGCTTCTGTACATTCGAGCATTTTGAGGAAAATTGGAGCCGAGAAGCAAGGGAAATCTCTTAATACTTCTGAGCAGTTAAAAGATTTAGCGTTCAAGGTCAATATGGAGTATTAAACATCCAGCTCAGCTAAATCGAAAGAGGACCAGGTGTCAAAGAACAAGGAGAAACCATTATGCATGGAAAATGGAGTTAGAGTCATAGTTAATTTAGAACTCTTTAAAAACTCCAGTCAGCACTTTATTGTATTTATTAGTTAGTTAAATAGCTGATAGGTGTCATTAGAGGTAGTTATCGAATTCCCCTCATGCTGGAGGAGGAAGCTCGAATTAGTTAGAATAAGGATTCTATATATAGCTGAAACATCAATGTAATGGGGGTTGGAAATTTTATAACAGAGGGCTGTTTTGGCTTATGTAAAGACAGAGTTTCAGTAATATAATTTGGCTGCTTTTCTTCTCAGGATTCATGAAGGATTTCCATGTTCAGAATGTGTGATTTTATTCTTTCCTTAATGTCTTTTACAGTTGCATAGATGTGTAATCACTCAGAATTCACTGATTGTGCTCTGATTTCCTGTATGCATTTATGAACTATGGTTTTATATGAGTTGTGTTCTGAACATCCAAATGCTAAATGCCCTGACTTCCATGTAAAGGCAGTATCATTGTTTACTGAGGTATTATTGACTCCATAGGCCCAATGGAAACTTGTTTAATGTATTTCCAGCATTCATTTTTATCACTGTTATTTCACAAGAGTTAGCCATCTTATTCTTAATCAAAATCAATAACCCTATGAGAGAGCCCTCTCAGGCTAAGGAGGCTAAGCCTTAGTCAAAAGATTGGTTTGAAACAGTTACTTGAAGTCTTCCTGGTCTGCAGCCTTCCAGGGTCTGATTTTGAGATAACAGATCTGTTGATCCCTCTGCGACTCTTTCTTTTATACTCAGCAGGAAAGCATTCTCCAGATGGCTCCTAGCTTTGCAAAAATAGCTGTTGGCTCAGTTACGTTTGTCTCTGGGGGGAAAGCTCCTACCCATATCGTCAGTGAAGCCCCAGCTCCCACTGTCCAGGTGGTCCAGGCCTCACTCGATGAGCCTTTGAAGTTCTCTGAGAGTGCCCTAATCTTCCGATTCAATGGTTTTTGGCCGCAGCTCACAGCTCTCCACAGTTGCATCTCGAAGGTATGGAAGCCTCTAATTCCTGATGCAATTAATATCTACCCATATCGTCAGTGAAGCCCCAGGTCCCACTGTCCAGGTGGTCTAGGCCTCACTCGATGAGACTTTGAAGTTCTCTGAGAGTGCCCTAATCTGCCGATTCAATGGTTTTTGGCTGCGGCTCACAACTCTCCACAGTTGGATCTCGGAGGTATGGAAGCCTCTAATTTCTAATGCAATTAATATCTACCCCTGTGCTAGGGGTTTCTTTATAGTAGATTTTGAAAACCCTGAAAACAGACAATGTATTCTAGATTCCGACCCTTGGTTTTGGTAAAAATCAGGCCTATTCATGAGGCCATGGAACCCATCATTCGATCCCTCAATTACAACAGTCATAACCTCAGCACCAGTTTGGGTGAGATTGCCAAGCCTACCCTTGCATCTCTGGAATTTTTCTTCGCTAAAAGCCATTGGAAATACAATTGGGAAATTTTACTGCAGGTGCCCAGAAACAGAGGAATATGCCATAACCACCTATGCACGCATCTGTGTGGAAATGGACTTCAGCGCCGGATTCCTACCAGAAATACACATAACAAGTAAAGACTATGTGTGGAACTAGAAACTTGATTATGAAAGTGTCCTCTTCAGATGTCGATCCTGCTTTGAGATAGGCCACCTAGCCAAAAATTTCCCAAAAGCCTCCCAGAAAAATTCTGCTAGAAAAAATCACCACAGATCTACATGGTGGGAAGGAGCACAAAAGGAACACTACACTGTCATCAAAGAAGAATACTCTTGAGAAGACCTAGAATCACAAGAAATTGGGCAAGAAAGAAACACCTCTCAAGGCAAGCAGGAGGAAAGCCCTGCCCAACAACAAAAGAGTGAACTCGACAACCCCTCAAGCATCAACAACTATAAGGGTCTGAATATCGCACAAAATAAATCTTCATTTAACAGCAAAGAAGATCTCCTATACCAAACTTCTTCTCTGACTATCTTCAAAAGGACGAACACAATAGATCGCGAAGCTAAGACACCAATGTCCCAAGAATCAGAGGAGATGAAGGAGATACAAGATAAAGAAAGTTGGAAGATCGTAGAGAAAAAAAAGAAAGCTACAGTACCGATCTCGCCAAGAAAGACGAGGAGCCAGACAATTAGAAACTAAGAAAGAAAATTATAAGTCCGATAGACCAATTTGGTCTCAGTGGACGTTAACCACCACCACCACCACCATCATCATCAATAATTAAAAAATATTTTAATCACCAATTGAATGTTACATTATTTTATGATGATGATGATGATGATGATGGTTAACGTCCGTTGAGACCAAATAATGGTCTATCGGACCTAAAGAAACAAATTATCTATTTTGATTTAAGATTTTATTCCTATGCTCAAAAAGCTTGGAGAGAAGCCTCCCGAGCTCATGTTGAGGGCCCGGAAATCGGGTCAACAACAAGGGGGATACCCACCCAGTCCAAAACTTGGTTGGCAGCTCCTTGTCCATTTGGTATAGCGGGTCCGACTGGGGATAATGGGACTAGTTTCCCAATCTAAGGGGTGTGTGTGTATAGAGTTTGATGATGCTGATCTAGAAGTAATTTTAGAGCTAATTCAATTCTAACTCCTAAACTGACTCTATGCTATTGTAATCTAATGAGAACAACACATCTAATCTACGCTAACCCGTGGTATATTTCTTCTATTATGCGATCTAAAAAGATTTCGAACAATAACTGGTAATAAAGATCATTCAGCTATCATAAGAATATAAATCAATTAAGATAAACCATTCTGCATAAAAAGTTAGGCAAAACAGTTGTGAACAACATATCGCATAATAAGTTATTCATATGTCAAGCACAAATAAATGACTCCACCATACAGAAGTGACAAATGGTAACCCACACATTCATACATTAGCATATAAACAACTAAAACTGCATATCACTCTAAGAATATAAGCAGAAATTGGTCAAGAGATAAAAGTAACATTTATGACTGATTTCACTCACAAACTTCAAGCAATAACGATTTATCTCTACTTGTTCTAACATCTACTAAGAGTACAGAAGTGCAACATCAGTAGCAGACATTAAAAATGCAAACATAAATAAATCTCGATCCATCCATTTATCAAAATCTCCTCTGAGGGTGTAGAAGTGCATGTTCCGAGGACAAGTTTTTGACAAATTTCTGGACCCTTCTCCAATGCAATGAGAAGGGTTAAAATACTACTACCTAATTCTAATAATAGTATTATTACAAAATTTTTAGGATGCGGTTTTCAAACGACCGTCCTTTTTCTAATCTAGTTGAAGGAAAAAACAACATTCTAAATGAAGTCACTTATGAACTTGGTCCTTAAAGTTGCAAGTGTTTAGTATAGGCTTGAGAAGAGTCGGCTGACTGATTTCTGCGCTGAGCTGGGCTGCGAAAATGACATCTACGAGAGCTGGCGCTACCTTTTCGGCTGCGTTTGTAATGCATTTCACCGTCATCCATTGGCTGTGCGGTTTAACCAAGTACGTCCAGTAACATTCCCAATTCAACCTGGCCAATGCTTGGATTGCTTTCCCTTTTGCCTGCGCTTTCTGCCTCCATTCTATTTCCAGTTGCAACTTGTTTGGTAGGTACCCCGGGGTGGTCTCTGCAATTAAATTGGCCCTATGTAAATTCTCATTTACACAGTCGATAAGAATGCTTGCCTGTGTTGCCGCTGTCTCTGCTGCTCGCTTCGCCTGCCTGATTTGATCGTCCCATTTATTAAAGAGCAACTCCTTATGATTTTCATTTATCCTAGGTGCACCTGCCCTTTTGCCTTCATCATCATCTTGCCAAGTCAAATATTCTGTCACCTTCTTGTCATTCTGATCATAGTCACTCCGCAAGTCCACCACTTGACTGGTGATTTTGTCGCTCAGCTCACAATAGTGACTCCACTGTGATATTTTACGTCCCAACTCTTCCTGTTGCTGCAGTAGTTGCTCGTTCAAGCCAATAGATTCTGAAATGAATTCTGCCAGCTTGGGCTCATCTTTATGCATTTCTTGTAAAGTCTGCAATTATTTTTCTTTCTCTTCGAGACTCCTTTGATAGCCTATTTGCATTTGTTGAAAGTCTTCCTGTAGTTTCTCGAGCTGTCTGGAAGCTTCAGTGTTAGCGTTGGCTTGTTGCAACTGTTGTTGTAGTAGTTGTATATGATTTTCTTGTTCCTTCAATAGTTGCTGAACTTCCGAGGCCTTGTCAATAGTTGCAGAAGCATATGCTCCTGCAATCTGAGACAACTTCGTGAGATTTTCAGTCGGGTTATTATTGGGGTCTTTCCATAAGACGTCCAAATGTTCATCATCTTGCGACAGTGTATTCTCTAGTTTTCTTTTCTTTCTCTGTCTCCTTACAACTGCTTTGTGTTGGGGACTATAGAATACATCCAGTGGGGGAATTTCTTCTACGTTAAGTAGAAGCTCTGAAGGTGGAGCGATAGGAAGGTGTTCTGCTTCTGCGGCACCACTGACTATGGTCGAAACCACTTCTTGCACCACCTGTGTATTATTCACAGGTGTTTTCGGGGCTTGCCCTTCAAGATTGACCAATTCATTGAAGGTTTCCCACTCTTTATCTAGCTTTGTTGTGACAAGTGGTGCTTCGATGACAGGAGGGGGAAGATTTCTTGGTGGGGAGGCGATAACTTGCTGTTGAGACATTGCACTTGATTGAGCTGTATCTTTGGTTGTTTCTTCGTTTTTTTCTTGGTCGTAAACAGACTCTTCAGGATGCTCAGATACTTCTTGCACGGCGTTGGACTTAGATCTGGAAGTGCTAGAGTTTTCACTGAGGCTGATGCTTGGAGTTGGTTCTCTAGCAGGCAGTCGCAGCTTCTCTAGCGGAATACTGGCCAGCCTTCTTTCTCTGTATAACGTGAATTTTTGGAGGTCACCTGAAGACAACCTCGACTGAGCTTCCCGCAAAATTTCTTGGAGCGAACTCTTATTCTGAAACAGGTCATCAAACAAATCTTTCTTTCCAGAGAACACTCTTATCTTGACATTCGTTGTGAATTCTTGGGCCACATCATTTGGGTCGAATGGCCTCGCTGGGAATTTAAATAATTGAAGACATGTCACATTCTCCACTTCGCCAAAAGCGTGTCCTACATCGAACAAAGAGAAGGCCCCACAAGTTACGGGAAATTGAGGCCATATGGCCTTCTTCTTGTCCTTTAGGTCTTTGGTCAGGCCGCCTTCAGAACAGGTTTGATAAGCGATTTCCCGAGCCAAAAGTTTATCAGGGACATATAGGGGTAGGACATGTGGAGGTACAGTGCTTCCAAAAACTCTAATGTAAGTAAACCATTCTTCCCCGAACCATCTCGCGATGGGGATGATGTCAATTTGTGCCTCGGGAGAGCACCTTGGGGGGTCTTTGTCATAGATTATTTTATATAGGGGCAAAATAAGCCCATGGCAAATCTGGTAGAAGTGAGGGGCAAACTGGGAATCCCATAATACCTTATGATAAACATGGATGGGCAATGGGTCTTGGGTAGTCCATTTCCAACCCATAGCAGGGAATTTAGATACAAGACAAACAGAATCCATAATATATGCAGACAGATAAAAAGGAGGATAGACCCTTTGAGACAAGGATCTTTTAGACCGGTAATTGATAACAGCTATGTATAGATTATCAGAAAGAATTTTGGCCCAATCTATAATGTCGGCGTTTGTGGCAGCATCAATTAATGGTAGCCATTCAGATGAAAACTTGTTGATATCCGGCATCCCAAATAACCTACAGAGCATGGCCGCAGCAAAACAATATGGAGAGGTGAGGGAACCAGTGCTGTACATACCGTTTTTATCCTTTTTTAGCGGCTCGTCTCTTCTAGACCATTCTTTAGTGGTGTCTGATAGATCTGGATTCTCCGCCGCGAACTTCTTAACAAATTGTGCGTTATAGGTCGCTTGCGGTTCTGGAAGATGATACATAAGCTTCAAATCTTGCGCAGCAAACGATCCGACGAGCCCGTATCCTTGAACTTTGAAATGTCTGTTGTTTAAGTCTGCATCATCCAGTATCCACTTGATCATATCCGTATATGGTAGAATTTTAGGTCTTGCCGCTATTCTGTGAAGAAATGAACATGCTAGGTCCTCTAAGGATGCCTCAGAAGAGCGCGGTGCATCCACGACAGCAACAACCTTCATTATTCTAGGTTTTTCCTCTTCTAGCAGCCTGTACATGCCTTCCCATGTTGATATCCCTGCATCTCTGTTACAGGCTGTGTCTGTGTACAGAGGCGCCATCTCCTTAGTCTTCTCCTTTGCTTCGGAGCTTTGAGCTTTATTTTTCTTTCCCATTTCTCTCTGCGTTTGTGTCTGAGTCGTCTTAGCTCTTCGTTCCTGCAGATTACGAGTGAAATGGAAATGACTGATCCAGAAAGGTGATGGGAGAGTTTTAAATGCAGCAGATAAATCAAATATGCCACCTTACGTGAAGTAAATCTCTACCAAGGCATGCGTCTTTAATCCATTTAATAACTGACAACTAATTCATTTACTATCATTAAAAGCGCATGATTTCGGGTCAGATTATGGTAAGTGGCTTTTCTTTGAATGGCGTGCCCGGAGGATTCGTACTGAAGTGATTTATGATTTGCTGACGTAACCTTGCATATCGCGCGATCGCTAATCGCATCATCACAAATCGCAAGGATGTAGCATCGCAGCGATCGCAACATCGCAGATCGCAGAAATTTGATGTTTGCCAAATCTAGCCGACTTATTTCTGCGATATGCGATCTAGCGATCGACGTTATCGCAGATCAGTGAATCTTTAAGTTTTTCCTTATGGGCACTACTTTGTTGCGATGTGATGTTATTGTTAACACGAGGGTCGTGCGCATATTGATTTTTCAAAGAGAATTGAAGGTATTTCCTATCCTTTTGCAACGCGACTTTAAAGATTTTCTTCTCATCATAAACTTAGGCTTAAAATATCCAAGAGGCTTTTCCTAAGCATATGATTGTAACCTCAAAAAGAAACTCTTGCTTTTCCTAAAAATTTAGCTAAGGGTCCCCATTTATTTAAGTATCTTGGTTGATACTTAAATGAACTAGGGGGGGTGTTGCTGGCCACAACAACTCACTATAATTTTGACATTGTAAAAGGCTAGGAAGGTCAATATTGTAACAAAGATTGTGAAACTGAGATCTAATGTGGTTATACGCGGGGCACTCTAAGAGGAAGTGGTTTTCATCCTCGATGTTCCTATTCTCACATATATGGCAGATCCTTTCCATCCATGGAGTTTTAGGAACTGCCCAACGACCTGTTTCACTATGGAGCTCATGAGAATTCTTTCTAATCTTTGCTATATTAATTTTCTTCTTTGAGCTAGTTAAAATAGAGAGATACTTTTGATCTTCTAGGGTGGGGTTGATGACCTTCTTATAATAACTTAATTTTCTTTTAGCCGCTAAATCTTTCTCACACCACATTTTTTCTTTGAACATAGAAGTAACAATATCTTTAATGTTATTTATGTTTTGCAATGCATCATTTTCGTTGATCTCCCAATAGTTTAACCAGGCCCTTGTGTCTTTATGCCACCCTCGATTGAGCCTTAGGTGGTTTTGACTAGAATTTAAAGCTAGCTTAGGAAGTCTATGATCGTCTATGTTACTGATTTTGTGCTTGTACAACAGAAACCTAAGCATAGCTAGGCTCTCAATAAGGGAAAGACCTGCTTCTATAAGGAGAATAAGATAGGGTGTATTACTTTTAATTTTCAGGTTATAAGTTATAAAACGCTTCTGGATTTGCTCAATCTTTCTCCATGATTCTCTGGAGATGCTGCAACCCCAAACCTCACAGCCATATAAGATAACAGGAGTGACTTAAGTTTCAAAGAGGAACTTATTTTTATCCCACATTACGAGGTTTGTTTCCACCCCCCATTAATCCTTTTCTCAATGCTATGGTTCCAGTTGAACTTGTGATGAATATCAATTCCTAGGTACTTGTAAGAATACACTTCCTCCAAGTTATTATTGTCATACATAAAATTAGCGTAAGTGTCCTTCTTGATTTGATAATCATAACTTTTGTTTTGTTAGTGTTAACAATCATACCCATGGTAGAGCAGAAATCCTTAAGAAGCCTGAGTTGCTTATTAAGATCAAATGGGCACCTTGCCAAAAGAACAATATCGTCAGCATAAAGAAGAAGGATGACGACTATCCCAGCTAAGATCGTGCCATCACATCTTGCTTCCTCTAAATAGCCTTCGAGCTTATCGATGTAAATTCCAAATAGGGTAGGGGAGAGGGGGCAACCTTGTTTAACTCCGATGTTACACTTAATATCTTTCGACCACCCTTCATTGCTCTTTAGCTTGACAATTACATTCTCGTATAACCTTATAGCGGCAGCTCTCAACTCGAGAGGAACCTTTAGCTCTTCTAATCTATTCCAAAGGTTGTATCTAGGAACCATATCGAAAGCCTTTCTAAAGTCCACAAAGCAACAAAATAATTTGGATTTATCATTACGACATTCCTCTGCAATGATCCTAAGCGTAACAAGGTGGTCTGTTGTTGAGTGATGCATTCTAAAACCTGCTTGGCCTTTAGCCCGCTTACCTTCACTTTCAAGCCATATGCTTAACTTCTTTTCCAAAATACTACCATACAACTTGGCTAAGAGAGGGTTGATCATAATTGTTCGATAATTAGAGGGGTTATTTGTATCCCCACTTTTAAAAATAGGGATAATGAGGCTCTCAGTCCAAGGTTATAAATAAAGTAATTAATCATAAAAAAAATCTTTAATTTATATATAATTGTTTTTTATTTTTTTAGCATACCCAATGAGTTACTTTTTTCATTATTTAATATGGTGTTGATAAGTGCAATATAAATTAATAAAATAGATATTACATTAGGAAGGAACGTATATAAGGAAATTTTTTAAGTTGAAATTTAACTAATTTTCCTAAAAATAATATTGATTTATTTAGTTAAAAAATACACCCCACATACATACAATATTACTATTTTTAATAGTAAATTATATGTTTATTATTGATTATTATGGAACATTTTATATATGAGATTTTGACCATAATGTTTGAATCTTTAAAAAATATCTAGAAAGTGCAATTCATTTCTTGTTCAACGTAGAGTTTACATTCTATTTCAAAAAAATATATATTAACAAAAAAAAATGATAATCATAAACAAAATATTTTAATGTTCATATTAAGTAACATAATTTTATATTATTTTTATATAACAAGAAAGAAATTGAAAGTTAAAAAAAATGAATAAATAAATTATATTAATACGTAGAGCTTCGACGTAAATCACATAAAGAAAGACATTTATCGAAGCGTTTCGAACCAACCAGTGTGGTTCATCATCACATAAAGAAAGACATTTGTCGAAGCGTTTCGAACCAACCAGTGTGGTTCATCATCAGGACAAGTTGAAGAAACAGATCTAGCTTAGCATGTTAAATAGTCTGAGTAGAGACTCCAACGACTAAATCGACCAACGACTAATTTTGACCTACGGACCGAGGTCAAATTACTATTCATTAATTTAATATTAATATTATTTTTTATATTAATACATAAAATGTTTTTAATGGTTAGTTTTTAAAAATTAATTAATTAATATATATATATATATATATATATATATATATATATATATATATATTAAAGTTATAATATTAGGTTATTAATATAAAAGTTAGGATTAAAAATAAATAAAATACTATTAGTGGTTAGTTTAAGAAAATAATTTACTTATTTATTTAAAATATTCACTAATTATTGTTAATATAAAACATATATATATATATATATATCAATTAAAATCATATAGTTAAGGTTAAAAATATCAATAAATAAAATACTTTTAATGGTTAGTTAAAAAAAAAAACTTTAATTTAATTAATTAATTTAATTAATTTATTATATATATATATATATATAAAGTAATAATATTAGGTTATTAAGATAAAAGTTAGGTAAAAGATAAAATAAATTAAAATATATAATAATAATAATATATAAATTAGTTATAGTAAAATACATAAAAATGATAATAATACTAATATATATTCGTTAATAACTATATAAAATAATAACAATATATAAAGATTAGTTTCGAAAAATAATAATAATATTATGTATTCGTTAATAGGCAAATAAATAAAATAAATTATCTAATAAAATATATATAAAAACAATACTAATAATATATATAACTTGGCTAGTCAGAGAAAAAATAAAAAAATTAAAAATTAAATAAATAAAAAAAATTAAAAATTAAAAAAAATAAAAATAAATAAATAAATAAAAATAAAAATAAATAAATAAATTTTAAAAATAGTAATAATAAAAAAATAAGTAATAATAAAATTACGTAAATATATATTTGTTAAGACCATAAGTACCAATATCAATCAGGGAAAAGGGGGACGACTCAAAAAATAATAAGCAAATAAATAATACTAATATTATTATCATATATTCGTGAATAGATAAATAAATAAAAATATACATAAAAATAATATAAAATAGATAAATAAATAAAAATAATAATAATGAGTAAATAAATATCTGCTAAGATTATAAATACCAATATCAACTCGGGAAAAGGAGCGATAAAAAAAGAAAAAAAGGAAAAAAAAAGGACAAGGACTGGAAAGAGTCCAGAGCAAGACGAATAAACCAAAGGAGACCGGAAGGCTCCAGGGGAACGATGAAAGTGAAAAAGATGAAAGACGGGGTGGGGGGAAAATAAGATGAAACGGCAGGGATCCAACATCTACTGATCTTCCAGCTGTCATCTCTATTGAGATTGTTAGGTCTTCTTTCAATCTCAATAGCTTCCCTGAGTTTACGATGATGGAACTGGGCAACTTTGGCAACAACTTTAGCCTCCTCAATATAAACGTGATGCTTGGTCTTCACCACATGCTCTGCTAACGCTGAAGACTTGGTTCTCCCATGTCTTAGGTCCGCTGCATGTTCGTTGATCCTCTGATGGATGGAGCGCCCCGTTTCCCGAGGTAGGGGGTCCCACAAAAACAAGGGATTAAGTAGACACCCTTCATGTCCTTGGGGTTAACGGGATCTTTTACCGATCGGAGGGAATTACGAATTGTGCTGAGGGGTCTAAAAGAAGAGGGAATATCATACCTCTTAAGGATCCGAGCAATCTTGTCTGTGGTTCCTTGGGTGGTTCATCTTTTTCACTTTCGTCGTTCCCCTGGAGCCTTCCGGTCTCCTTTGGTTTATCCGTCTTGCTCTGGACTCTTTCCAGTCCTTCTCCTTTTTTTTTTCTCTTTTTTTTTCTTTTTTTATCGCTCCTTTTCCCGAGTTGATATTGGTATTTATAATCTTAGCAGATATTTATTTACTCAATATTATTATTTTTATTTATTTATTTATTTTATATTATTTTTATGTATATTTTTATTTATTTATCTATTAACGAATATATGATAATAATATTAGTATTATTTATTTGCTTATTATTTTTTGAGTCATCCCCTTTTCCCTGATTGATATTGGTACTTATGGTCTTAACAAATATATATTTACGTAGTTTTATTATTACTTATTTTTTTATTATTACTATTTTTAAAATTTATTTATTTATTTTTATTTTTATTTTTATTTTTTTTTTTAATTTTTAATTTAATTTTATTTATTATTATTATTATTATTTATATTATATATATATATATATATATATATATATATATATATATATTTTTTTTTTTTTCTCTGCGTAGCCAAGTTATATATATTATTAGTATTGTTTATATATATATTTTATTAGATAATTTATTTTATTTATTTGTCTATTAATGAATACATATTATTATTATTACTTTTCGAAACTAATCTTTATATATTGTTATTATTTTATATTCTTCGGTGAATGTGTTCTGAGGCTCGGTGAAAGAGTTAAAAACATACTCTATATATTCTTGGCATATATTCTTACTCTATATATTCTTTGCATATATTCTTCGGTGAAAGAGTTTTGAGGCTCGGTGAAAGAGTTAAAAACATACTCTATATATTCTTTGGTGAAAGTGTTCTGAGGCTCGGTGAAAGAGTTTGCAGGTTGCGGTGGGCACGAGCGATCTGTAGTCAGTTACCAAAGATTACCAAGGGCAGACAGGCGATCTGCAGTCAGGTTTTCTGATATCAGGTGCACACATTCCTTATCTTTTTCTTTTTCTAATACATATTTGCTCATATAATTTCAAATATGAATATTTCACCACAGTTACCAAAGATTACCAAGGGAAGACCTAGCACAGTTACTCTACAAGGCCTCTATGAGTATATAGAGTCTTTAGAGAAACGTAGAGAAGAAAGAGAAGCCAAGCTACAAAAAGAGTTAGAAGCCATGCTGGAAAATAGATTTTCATCTCTTGAAGACATGATCCAAAAACAAATAGAAAATAAAATAGAACTACTAGAGAATAAAATGGAGGCAATGGAGACTAGACTGCAGGTTATAGAAAAACATAACCAAGATACTAACCAACCATCCCAGCAAGGAGATGCTGATACTTTAGAGAGTCTTAAAATGAAAGACATGATTAAAGAACTAGAAGAAAAAGTTAATAGCCGCCTCACCCTAAATAATGTGGTAGATAAGATAAATATCAAACCAATTAAAGATGAAATGAAAAAATTAATAGAATTAGACCACCAACGTAACAAAAGGGCCTTAAACCTTATAATATTCGGTTTAAAAGAGGAAGTAGATGAGGATACTTTAGCCTTAGCCCAGATAGAACTACATAATAGATTACAAATTGAAACATTGTGTCTCACAGAAGCAACAAGGTTGGGGAAATTAACCGAGAATAAAGGAAGACTAATCCGCATAAAGGTGAGCTCCACTAATCATAAGCACGACATATTTAGTAAAACCTCAAGTCTAAAAGGAACATGAATATTCATAAATGAAGATCTCATTCCAGAAGACCAAGCAGAATTAAGAAAGGAGGTTCAAAAGGTAAAAGAAGCTAGAAAGGAAGGAAAATGGGCAATAATCAGAAATAGAAAAGCCTTTATTCAAGATAGAAACCAAAAAGATAGTAATCAATAGCAATTAAACATGCTCCGGATCCTTTCTTGGAATTGTCGGGCCTTCCCATGGAACAAAGGCCCCAAGCTAAGTTGGATTTCAAATGATGTTGATATTATTTTGCTTGTTGAAACTTGGGAGCACGAAGAATCTAAGGTCCCTAACATAGATGGCTTTACGCTATGGTCTACCTGGAACAAGCGATCCTCCCGTAGAGTTATTGGGGGAATAGCTTGTTACATTAAGAAGAACATCTCCCCCCATGTTAGGATTTATAAAAACGACCCTCACAACCAATATAGTTGGATAGAGATCAAAGACATTAATAATAGAAAGTCCTACATAGAAATATGTTATTTTCCCCCCATTCATTCTAACTTCTATAAGAAAAAGAATCTAGATAAAACTAACCCTTACAATGGTTTAGAGAATGATATTTCTAGCCTAAGGAATGACGGTAATATCCTTTTATTAGGTGACTTTAATGCTCGAACTTCAAACAACCAAGATATTACTCTAAGAAATCATTCCAACCCTAATCCTCTTTGGTTAGACGAAGACCCTACTCTAGCTAGCAGGTACAAAAGGAACTCTGAAGATCTCGGGGAAAATTTGTCTGGGTTGGAGCTAGTCAAGCTCTGTAGTGCTCAGGATCTCATAATTTGCAACGGTCTAAAGAAGTGGCCCAATTCTAGCAAGATGACCTGCATCCATGGACTTGGTAACAGCGTGGTAGACTACGTTATTTCTGATCTCCCATTATACAACGAAATAATAAATTTTGACATCTTAAACGACCACGAACCTGACTCTGATCATAGGCCTTTACTTATAACTCTCAATTTTGTCATGCATAGAGTTCCCATAGAAAATAATACTTATAGCCAAAAGAACTTAATATTTGATAGAAATAAAAATGATCTCTTTCTGAATGAATTAAAAACTAATTTGCTTCCTTTATCTAATATAGACAACATAGAAGACCTCTATCATAATTTTACTACAACCCTCTCATATTCTATTAACAAGTTCTCAATTGAAGTTTCAAATAATAAAAGAAATAGCAAAACTAATCCATGGTATGACAAAGATTGTAAAAGTGCAAGGAGAGCAATTAAGGAAGCTATTGATGAATCTCTTAAAATGGACAAGATAAAAATATACAAAGCCCTAACTAAAAGGAAAAAGAGGCAGTACATTCGTCAAAAACAGGAGAATCTCTTACACCTCTCTAAGGTAGCTCCTAAGAAATTTTGGAGGCAGATTCTAACTAGGAAGACTAAGGATAATAATAAAATTTCTCTTCACGATTGGAATTCCTATCTTAAAAATCTTTATGAATCTCCAAATGTCATGGATAATTTGGAAACCCTTCTCACAACGAAAGAAGTTTTCTCTTTTGAAGACATTAAGTTTGGGGTTAATCGCCTCGCTAATGGGAAAGCTAAGGACATTGAAGGTTACCAAGCGAAAATCTTAAAAATTTGAGGTCCTGTCCTCATCCCCCACATCCACAAGCTTTTCAATCAAGCAGTCAAGCGTTCCCTAAACCTTGGACTGAGAGCCTCATTATCCCTATTTTTAAAAGTGGGGATACAAATAACCCCTCTAATTATCGAACAATTATGATCAGCCCTCTCTTAGCCAAGTTATATGGTAGTATTTTGGAAAAGAAGTTAAGCATATGGCTTGAAAGTGAAGGTAAGCGGGCTAAAGGCCAAGCAGGTTTCAGAAGGCATCACTCAACAACAGACCACCTTGTTACGCTTAGGATCATTGCGGAGGAATGTCGTAATGATAAATCCAATTTATTTTGTTGCTTTGTGGACTTTAGAAAGGCTTTCGATACGGTTCCTAGATACAAACTTTGGAATAGATTAGAAGAGCTAAAGGTTCCTCTCGAGTTGAGAGTTGTCGCTATAAGGTTATATGAGAATGTAATTGCTAAGCTAAATAGCAATGAAGGGTGGTCGAAAGATATTAAGTGTAACATCGGAGTTAAACAAGGTTACCCCCTCTCCCCTACCCTATTTGGCATTTACATCGATAAGCTTGAAGGCTATTTAGAGGAAGCAGGATGTGATGGCAGGAGCTTAGCTGGGATAGTCGTCATCCTTCTTCTTTATGCTGATGATATTGTTCTTTTGGCAAGGTGCCCATCTGATCTTAATAAGCAACTCGGGCTTCTTAAGGATTTCTGCTCTACCATGGGTATGACTGTTAACACTGACAAAACAAAAGTTATGATTATCAAAGTCAAGAAGGACATTTACGCTAATTTTATGTATGACAATAATAACTTGGAGTAAGTGTATTCTTACAAGTACCTAGGAATTGATATTCATCACAAGCTGAACTGGAACCATAGCATTGAGAAAAGGATTAATGGGGGGTGGAAAGCTTACTTTGGTCTTGAAAATAATTGTAAAATAGCAAACCTTGTAATGTGGGATAAAAATAAGTTCCTCTTTGAAACTTTAGTCACTCCTGTTATCTTATATGGCTGTGAGGTTTGGGGTTGCAGCATCTCCAGAGAATCATGGAGAAAGATTGAGCAAATCCAGAAGCATTTTATAACTTATAACCTGAAAATTAAAAGTAATACACCCTATCCTATTCTCCTTATAGAATCAGGTCTTTCCCCTATTGAGAGCCTAGCTATGCTTAGATTTCTGTTGTACAAGCACAAAATCAGTAACACAGACGATCATAGACTTCTTAAGCTAGCTTTAAATTCTAGCCAAAACCACCTAAGGCTCAATCGAGGGTGGCATAAAGACACAAGGGCCTGGTTAAACTATTGGGAGATCAACGAAAATGATGCATTTCAAAACATAAATAACATTAAAGATATTGTTACTTCTAAGTTCAAAGAAAAATGTGGTGTGAGAAAGACTTAGCAGCTAAAATAAAATTAAGTTATTATAAGAAAGTCATCAAACCCACCCTAGAAGATCAAAAGTATCTCTCTATTTTAACTAGCTCAAAGAAGAAAATTAATATAGCAAAGATTAGAATGAATTCTCATGAGCTCCATAGTGAAACAGGTCGTTGGGCAGTTCCTAAAATGCCATGGATGGAAAGGATCTGCCATATATGTGAGAACATGAACATCGAGGATGAAAACCACTTCCTCTTAGAGTGCCCCGCGTATAACCACATTAGATCTCAGTTTCACAATCTTTGTTACAATACTGACCTTCCTAGCCTTTTACAATGTCAAAATTATAGTGAGCTCGAGAGGCTTCTCTCCAAGATTTTTGAGCATAGGAATAAAATCTTAAATCAAAATAGATAACTTGTTTCTTTAGGTCTGATAGACCATTATTTGGTCTCAGTGGACGTTAACCATCATCATCATCATCATCATATAGTTATTAACGAATATATATTAGTATTATTATCATTTTTATGTATTTTACTATTTCTTTTGTAACTAATTTATATATTATTATTATTATATATTTTAATTTATTTTATCTTTTACCTAACTTTTATCTTAATAACCGAATATTATTACTTTAATATATATATATATATATATATATATATATATATATATATATATATATATATATATATATAATTATTAATAAATAATTTAAATTAATTAATTAAATTAAAGTTTTTTTTTTTTTAACTAACCATTAAAAGTATTTTATTTATCTATATATTTTACCTAATTTAACTTATTTCCATAAATAATAATAATAATAATAATAATAAATTAATATTAATATTTTGACTACTAATATTAATAATAGATTAATATCAAGACTATATTAATTATATTTAATAAATAACTTAATTAAACAAAAAAATTACTTATATTATTAATATATAATAACAAATAATTAAATTAAATTAAATAAATTATCTTTTCTAACTAAACATTTAAATTATTTTATTTATTGATATTTTTAACCTTAACTATATGATTTTAACTGATATATATATATATATATATATATATATATATATATATATATATATATATATATATATATATATATATATATAATTAATATATATGTTTTATATTAACAATAATTAGTGAATATTTTAAATAAATAAGTGAATTATTTTCTTAAACTAATCACTAATAGTATTTTATTTATTTTTAATCCTAACTTTTATATTAATAACCTAATATTATAACTTATAATATATATATATATATATATATATAAATTAATTTTTAAAAACTAACCATTAAAAATATTTTATGTATTAATATGAAAAATAATAATAATATTAAATTAATGAATAGTAATTTGACCTGGGTCCGTAGGTCAAAATTAGTCGTTGGTAGATTTAGCCGTTGGAGTCTTTGCTCAGACTATTTAACATGCTAAGCTGGATCTGTTTCTTCAACTTGTCCTGATGATGAACCACACTGGTTGGTTCGAAATGCATCGACAAATGTCTCTCTTTATGTGATTTACGCCGAAGCTCTACGTATTAATATTATGGATCACAGAAGCCTCAATTCAACAAATAAATTATAGAGCTTCCACAATTTTCAAATTAATAAGTGGATGTATGAATTTAACTATATGGCCCATAGTAGAAATCACAAATAAAGGGTTGGATTTATTTCAAAAGTAACCATATCATTTTTTCTTTTCAATTTAATAAAAAAATGTTATAAAATAAATAAAATAAAATTATATATATACAATATTAAGAATCTCTATGGCGAAATGGGGTTAAATCTCCATAGTTAAGTATGTTGTTACATGTTTTCAAACGAAAGAGAAAGATATTTTAATGTTAACAATAAACAGAATATTTCAATGTCCAACTTAAATAAAAATAAATTTATATATTTATATAAATAAAAAGAGAGATAGATTGGTGCAACATAATATAACCCAATTATGACATGTTAATTATGACATGTTAGTTGCAATGGAAATCTGAAAAAATAAAAACCTAATCAATAAAAAGAAATATTAGAATTCCTTATATAACTTTTTAGGTAGTAGTGTAAAATGATGAAATGTAGATAACCAATTCTTGAACATATAACTTTTTAAAAATAATTATTAGAGGTCATTATACAACATTTTATGTAGTGGCGTAACATTATGAAATGTAGACAATCAATTCTTGAACATATAAATTTTATTTCTGAAACTTCAAAAATGGTGTCTTTTTAAGATATATTCACATTAAGCTCCATGTTTGAATATGTAGATGATGGATTTTTTTAAACAAATTTCTAAGATTTTAAATAACAAATGATGCATAATTTTTAGTGCTGATTATATATATATATATATATAAATAAATAAATAAATAAATAAAGAAACACAATAAAACCTTAAAATAACAAAGTGTATACACATATCCATAAAAAATTACCGTGGAAATAAAATATTTATTATTATTATTTTTTTTAATTTAATATATGTATAAATAAATAAATAATAAAATAATAATAATAATTAATTTCTAAAATCTATATATTTAGAATCTACACATTTATCTTTATAAATTTATTACTATGCATCAACATGGTATTTACCCATGGCGAAGGCTATAAATGACTATCTCACTTTGTAAAAATACAAATTGACCTACCACATAGCTATAACTATTTTTCTTCATTATAATAAAGAGTTTCTTTTGGTATTTTTTTTCTTATCATCCAAGTTTCTGAAATCTTGGCCCCAAGATCTAGATTAGAGAACTTCCCCTCTTTACATTTTAAACTGACCCTTGACTAGAAAAGTTAACCCTGAATTAATTACTTCAAAATAATTCATTTAAACTATTAAATTATTAAGCTAATGATGATGTATAAGATAAGATGTGGAGACCATAAACACTGGAATTAACACATTCTAACCAAAGAACCTCCAATAGCCGCCATCATTCCAATATCACAAATGCTTGGAAGTTAAATAGCTGGAAGAAGGATAAGACCGATGGATAATTTTGATATTCATCGACATAGAGAAGGAAAGATATATCAAACATTATTGGTATAATGTTAGTATTTCCACACATGTTTAATAGCATATTAAATTATATCAACCAATTCATTGTATACATGAAAACAATGAATCCATCCTATAAATAATAATTATAAAATTTATAAAACTTGTGAGATTTAATATTTGAATGATGTACGCACATGAAAAATTATTGGTAATAAATATATGTTGATGTTTGAAATATAAACTCTATTAATCCAATATTTAATATTTTTCGAATTCTTCGTGGGCGAAACCAAGAAAGATGGCAACGTAATCTAGAATTTATAGCCTTATTTGTGTATTACAATTTATATATATATATATAATATGGTTAACATATTAACATGCACACTAAAAATAGACATTAGCAGAAATCACTAAAGAAAATATATCAAAATATCTATTATAATAAATATGAAATACATAAAAATATATAGTAGTTTATTATCACAATAGTTATAATCACATTAACAATACAAAAAAACATAAAAACATCTTTACGAATATATTGTTTATATATATATTTTATTAGATAATTTATTTTATTTATTTGTCTATTAACGAATACATATTATTATTATTATTATTTTTCGAAACTAATCTTTATATATTGTTATTATTTTATATAGTTATTAACGAATATATATTAGTATTATTATCATTTTTATGTATTTTACTATTTCTTTGGTAACTAATTTATATATTATTATTATTATATATTTTAATTTATTTTATCTTTTACCTAACTTTTATCTTAATAATCGAATATATATATATATATATATATATATATATATATATATATATATATATATATATATATATATATATATATAATTATTAATAAATAATTTAAATAAATTAATTAAATTAAAGGTTTTTTTTTTAACTAACCATTAAAAGTATTTTATTTATCTATATATTTTACCTAATTTAACTTATTTCCATAAATAATAATAATAATAATAATATTAATTGTAGAGTTGAGGCTTCTGTGATCCATAACAAGTTTATGATAGATTTTTCGGCGAAAATCACATGAGAAATCATTTGTCGACGCGTTTCGAACCAACCAGTGTGGTTCATCGTCAGGACAAGTTGAAGAGCAGATCCAGCTTAGCCTGTTTAAATAGCCAGAGCAGAGACACCAACGGTTACCTGGGCAAAAGGTTGACTTAAGGATAATATTAATATTAAATTAATAATAATATTTTGACTACTAATATTAATAATATATTAATATCAAGACTATATTAATTATATTTAATAAATAACTTAATTAAACAAAAAATTACTTATATTATTAATATATAATAACAAATAATTAAATTAAATTAAATAAATTACCTTTTCTAACTAACCATTTAAATTATTTTATTTATTGATATTTTTAACCTTAACTATATGATTTTAATTGAAATATATATATATATATATATATATATATATATATATATATATAATATATATGTTTTATATTAACAATAATTATTAGTGAATATTTTAAATAAATAAGTGAATTATTTTCTTAAACTAACCATTAATAGTATTTTATTTATTTTTAATCCTAACTTTTATATTAATAACCTAATATTATGACTTTAATATATATATATATATATATATATATATATATATATATATATATATATAAATTAATTTTTAAAAACTAACCATTAAAAATATTTTATGTATTAATATGAAAAATAATAATAATATTAAATTAATGAATAGTAATTTGACCTGGGTCCGTAGGTCAAAATTAGTCATTGGTAGATTTAGCCGTTGGAGTCTCTGCTCAGACTATTTAACATGCTAAGCTGGATCTGTTTCTTCAACTTGTCCTGATGATGAACCACACTGGTTGGTTCGAAACGCGTCGACAAATGTCTCTCTTTATGTGATTTACGCCGAAGCTCTACGTATTAATATTATGGATCACAGAAGCCTCAATTCAACAAATAAATTATAGAGCTTCCACAATTTTCAAATTAATAAGTGGATGTATGAATTTAACTATATGGCCCATAGTAGAAATCACAAATAAAGGGTTGGATTTATTTCAAAAGTAACCATACCATTTTTTCTTTTCAATTTAATAAAAAAATGTTATAAAATAAATAAAATAAAATTATATATATACAATATTAAGAATCTCTATGGCGAAATGGGGTTAAATCTCCATAGTTAAGTATGTTGTTACATGTTTTCAAACGAGAGAGAAAGATATTTTAATGTTAACGATAAACAGAATATTTCAATGTCCAACTTAAATAAAAATAAATTTATATATTTATATAAATAAAAACAGAGATGGATTGGTGCAACATAATATAACCCAATTATGACATGTTAATTATGACATGTTAGTTGCAATGGAAATCTGAAAAAATAAAAACCTAATCAATAAAAAAAAATATTAGAATTCCTTATATAACTTTTTAGGTAGTAGTGTAAAATGATGAAATGTAGATAACCAATTCTTGAACATACAACTTTTTAAAAATAATTATTAGAGGTCATTATACAACATTTTATGTAGTGGCGTAACATTATGAAATGTAGACAATCAATTCTTGAACATATAAATTTTATTTATAAAAAAATATTGTAACTTCAAAAATGGTGTCTTTCTAATATGAGTATATTTTTGTCTAACACATAATGTATATATTCACATTAAGCTCCATGTTTGAATATGTAGATGATGGATTTTTTTGAAACAAATTTCTAAGATTTTAAATAACAAATGATGCATAACTTTTAGTGCTGATTATATATATATATATATAAATAAAGAAACACAATGAAACCTTAAAATGACAAGGTGTATACACATATCCATAAAAAATTACCGTGGAAATAAAATATTTATTATTATTATTTTTTAAAATTTGATATATGTATAAATAAATAATAAAATAATAATAATAATTAATTTCTAAAATATATATATTTAGAATCTACACATTTATTTTTATAAATGTATTACTGTGCATCTAACATGGTATTTACCCATGGCGAAGGCTATAAATGACTAGTCTCACTTTGTAAAAATACAAATTGACCTACCACAATGTAGCTGTAACTATTTTTCTTCATTATAATAAAGAGTTTCTTTTGGTATTTTTTTTCTTATCATCCAAGTTTCTGAAATCTTGGCCCCAAGATCTAGATTAGAGAACTTCCCCTCTTTACATTTTAAACTGACCCTTGACTAGAAAAGTTAACCCTGAATTAATTACTTCAAAATAATTCATTTAAACTATTAAATTATTAAGCTAATGATGATGTATAAGATAAGATGTGGAGACCATAAACACTGGAATTAACACATTCTAACCAAAGAACCTCCAATAGCCGCCATCATTCCAATATCACAAATGCTTGGAAGTTAAATAACTGGAAGAAGGATAAGGCCGATGGATAATTTTGATATTCATCGACATAGAGAAGGAAAGATATATCAAACATTATTGGTATAATGTTAGTATTTCCACACATGTTTAATAGCATATTAAATTATATCAACCAATTCATTGTATACATGAAAACAATGAATCCATCCCCTAAATTTAATAATTATAAAATTTATAAAACTTGTGAGATTTAATATTTGAATGATGTACGCACATGAAAAATTATTGGTAATAAATATATGTTGATGTTTGAAATATAAGCTCTATTAGTCCAATATTTAATATTTTTCGAATTCTTCGTGGGCGAAACCAAGAAAGATGGCAACGTAATCTAGAATTTATAGCCTTATTTATGTATTACAATTTATATATATATATATATATATATATAATATGGTTAGCCTATTAACATGCACACTAAAAATAGACATTAGCAGAAATCACTAAAGAAAATATATCAAAATATCTATTATAATAAATATGAAATACATAAAAATATATAGTAGTTTATTATCACAATAGTTATAATCACATTAACAATAAAAAAAAACATAAAAACATCTTTACCCGTGCATCTATTTAAGATAGAAACATAAAAAAGATACTACAATTAAAAATGTGAAGAAAAGAAATAAGAAAATAATACACAAGATGTCAAGATGAGAAAAATGTCATTTATTGAGTGTATTTGAAAAACTTTTTAAATATAATAAGGAAAACGACTAAAGTGATGGACTTATTTATACATATAGGTGGCAAACATGACTCAAGAGGGAGAGAGGGCCCACTTCCATATTAGAACATTATCATATTTCAAAATATCCACATCATGCATGATAAACACAACTCAAGAGGGAGAGAGGGCCCACTTCCATATTAGCACATTATCATATTTCAAAATATCCACATCATGCATGATAAACACATTGTACCTCTCATATTCCCATATACACATGCATTGCATTGTGATCAATCATCAAGTGATTGAATTTCCCTTCCTCGTGCAACTTTAGAAGTGTGGTTTGAATCGAGATGTTCAAGATTACGAATATGATTTTCAACATTAGGGTTGGCATAATTTTCTTGCCAAAGACCAAGACTAACTTGATCAAGAAATTTGGGAATTGGATCAATAATTGGATGATCAATAGGATTAACAACAACATTTGAATTTGTAGTAGGACTAGGATTTGCTACTGGAGTAAAAATAGAAACAATATATTTAGGTTCAAAATTAGGGGGTGATGTTTTTGATGGGGAAGACTGAGCACGGATTCTTGAAGAGTGAGGGTGATTAGACACTTGGCATGTAGGGATTGAATCGATTTGTCCCAAACCTTTTTCTTTCTACATGAGAAGGATCAGGTAATGGATTACACCCAACATTTAAACTATTATCCCAAATATTAGATATAAGATTTTGCACAGGTATTTCATGAACATTAGGATGAGGTCGCAGTGGGGAAGAATGATTCTTTGAAAAAATGGAGGTTGAAAGGACACATTAAGGGATCCTAGAAACACATGCCTAGTGTTTGCTAAATTATGAAACTCCTTTGAATCTGCATTAAAATAAACCAAAAAATGAATCTTCTTATTTTTACCATTTTCTCACACACCATGAGACCTATTTCCTCTTCCTTCAGTCATTCTTCTTGATCAACGAGAGTGGAAGCTCATGTATGCAAAGGTGAGCTACACAATTAATCATAATATATGAACAAAAACAAAAGTCGATATTATAATAATAAAAATGTTTCCCTTTACAATTTTTAAAGTAGCCTTGCATTAAAAATATTAATAAATTAACCCTGTTACAGGAAAGTGAAGGTGTAGTGAATAGTGGTCAAAAATAGAAAAAGAGTATGTGTGATGGAGGACAAAGTGTAATAAAGAGAGCCTCATCAAACTCATCGAATCATAACATTTTTCATGAGAAGTTTAAGACTGTGAAATTTGGAGGAGATAGAGAATATATCTTTAGGTATCTCTGATAGAAGTCTTAGCACTAGAATTGCATAATTGGATATGTATAATGTTGTGAAATTTTGTTCTTAGGAAGAAACCAAAAGCGATAGGTTTTGGGAGAAGTAAATTCGGTGAATTCATGAGAAATTAATAGAATATATGAAGGAAAAAGTAGAAAGAAAACTTAGTGAAATAAGAAGAAGCTATCATACATTGTAAAAAATTAAGCAAACTCAGTGAAGTAGGTTAATGCCTATAAAATTGGTACCTACAAAATAGTTGAGGGGATTGGTGTCTCCTATGGGTTAGTTCCTAAAAAGAATCAAATGGGATTGGTGCATCCAAAGCAACAAAGAGGATTGGTTTCTTCTATAGGTTGGTGCCTACAAATTGATTTAATAGTAGTTTAGTTCCTACAAGATATTTCATATAAAGAGATTTTATGGTTTTCTCTCATAAGGGTTTCCATGTATATCTTGTGTTACTTGTTTAGTTTATGATATTGATGTTTTATGATTTTTTAATTGCATTAAATAGGTAAAAAAATTCTTTATATATATATTCAAACCCCCTTTCAGTATAATCGTGGATCCAACAATATCATCTTAATCCACTTTGGAATTCCCCTTCCCACTTCGAGGTATTCTAGTTTATAATAATTAAATCGAAGGTACATTTGTTTTAAGGTGAAAGAATCTTTTGAATTTTCATCATGTGCCTGCAGTGAAATTAAGAATTTCAACGTATTGACACTTGGAAAATTATCATGATGTGTCTAAATTCAATTGTTGGAAGTGTCATCACCCTCACCATCCTTACTTTCCACCAAATCCAAACAACCACTAAACAAGTGGTGGCTTCTAGGCTCCCTTTTCATATTTACACCATTAGTTAAAACATTGACATAGTTTTGTTTTCATTTTCTTTAAATACAAGTTTGTAGTGATCTATTTACCTCTGGACCCTTTGCATGATACTATCTTCATACTTTACCACTGTAATAATAGCAATAATAAGCCCTAAGTATCTCAAAATATATACAAACAAGTATTGAAATAACATTTCCTTAGCCTCAACATGGATGTAGAGGACTTTAATCGGTCGCATGCATCTCATTATATAATGTTTCTACATTTTAATGCCCAATACTCACTACTTATAAATCCACCACCAAATCTTCACAAGTGAGGAATAATTGAAGACATTGTGCTAAAGAAAACGAAATGAAAAAATTTCATCATTCCTTATTGATAAAAACCCTAGTTCTTTAGAGCATTGAATACATTTTTTTTATAGGAAATGGAATCATAGGAGAGGGGTTCCCATAGCTACAAATTAGTGTTAGGGATCCAACGAATTTGATGATTTGTTGATTTTAACCCTAGTTAGATTTTTATGGCAAGTTGTAACTTGATTCCTAAATCCATTTAGGGAAACATTGAGAATTTGGTCTATGGTTATAAAATCCAAATCAAGCATCACAATTGAGTTCCATAATATCCTTCAAGTTTTTTTCACCAAGGACCATGTGAGCATGTTACTCACAATCACTCTAGTTAGGGTTTTGCAAAATTGATCCCTTTATGGAAAAATTGCATTTTTCCTTACTAATAAAAACCTTAGCTCTTGAGATTTTTTAATAAAACAATTTCTATGAAATTGAATCATGAGAGAGTTGTGCCCCTAGTTGTAAATCAGTGTTTTTTTTTTCTCGGTAAAACTAGCTAATCTATTATATTATATTTACAAGTAAACTTTACATGCAGAGAGACAGGTCGTCCAGGGCCAACTGTGGCACCTTGGATAGCTTAGCTTGACACAAAATGCTCCCTCGCAGGGGCAGCACCTCCAGAACATACCAAAACACTTCCAGAACATACCAAAACATAAGACAGTAATGACACGGCTATACCAGAACATAAAACAGTATTGAGCTCAGACAGTAGCGATACGGCCCACGCAGGGGCTTCCAGCAAAAAACTCACGGTAAACCTTGCCCAGACGCATGACCGCCATACACATGACATGATTAAGAACTGAAAATATACATACACAGTAACGTAGCATAATCCAAATACCCGCCGAGACCTTTGACTTAGACCATAGCCGAGAGAGAGAAGAGAAAGCCGGAGAGTGCCTCTCGGGATCAATCTTCAGGCTCTTCCTCAATGATGTAGCTCCAGCCTTGGCCTTCAGGGATGCCTGCCCACATTGCCATAGGATCCTTTGCAGTGGCTAGAGGTTCCTGCTCTGGAGGTTGGGGAGGGGCTTGCTTGGGCTCTTTCCCAGAAGTTCCTTCTTCAATTGGTGGCTGCAGCACTGGACTTTCCTCACGATTGCCTTCTGGAAGTAGCTCAGCCGAAACTGGTAGCTTTCCATCTTCATTCTCCTCAGGAACCTTAGTAAAGAGAACTGAGATATGTGCACTGATGCCTGCATTATCCTTCGAGCTACCCAAGGTGAAAACGACTGAGCCGAATGCTGGAAGCACGGGCTCTCCTCCACTGGAGCTGCCGACCTCCATGAACTGACTGGCCTGAATTAGGGTGGCTCTCGCCCTCATGTGGCAGTAGCAGCAGCAGCAGTGATGGTGCACATCTGCTGCAGGGGGGCGTGAAGATGCACCTCGCCCCGGTCCCCTTCTGCTCGGTTGTCTTTCCCGCAATCGTGCCATAGACTCCACGTCTCCTTCAACTTGTTCCAGGACCGAGCTCGTGGGCTTGAAGTCCCCGCTGTGACTGCCAAAGGATTGCAGTACCCGGATTGATGCAGGGCATAACTCAACTGCCCAAAGACCATGCACAGGAATAACAAACACGGAGCGGACTTTGCCTGAGTGAGTGTCTTCACTTTTCGCCTCAAATTCACTCCAATTGCTCTTGGAGCTCTGTTCCCACCTGAGGCATTCACCAGAGTCGCAATGACGGATTGCAGTGGCTGGGTTTTGAGGGAGGAGAGCGCCCACCCGTCCAGAATCCTTCCGAGCCTGCACCACCCAGGCCTTTTCATGCAAATGAGCCTGCAGTGATCCGCCTTCCCTGTGAAATCTCACAACATTCCCTCGATAAGAGCCCTCCATAACTGCTTCCTGCATCCACATCGCTTCACCCTACGTAGCATTGAATGCCAAGAGCTCGGGCGGCTGAACATTAAACCTCGGCGCAGTGAACCATTACTATGCATCGTTAGCACGGGGCGGCACATGCTGGGCATGTGGCTCGTCCCTGTCTGACGTGCCATCACCCGCATCCGGGGAAGTTGTAAATCAGTGTTAGGAATGCAAATTAATTGATATATTTTCCATCTAAGTCAAAATCAACGTTTTAGGGTGAGCAACTTGCTTCTTGAACCCATTTAGTGACACATTGTGAATTTAGTGTGTGAAAATAAAATCTAAAACCAAAAAATATAATTGAGTTCTATAAGCTCCTACAAGTGTGTTTGGCCAAGGTCCATGTGAGCATACTATCCACAATTGTATAAGTTCATTTAGAAAAGTCCTTGTTGAAGTCATAGACTCCTACTTGGTGGAACAACAATAAAGATATATAAAAAACTATAATGTTACAATGCTTCCCCCAATGACATTTTAAAGTGAAATTTGAAAGAAAAGATATTGTTTGGGTACTTATTACTAACCTAAGAGTTCACTAACTATGTATTTTTTCTTTCATTCCCTTCCTCAGTGTTGCACATGATATATTTGATGCTTTTCAAGTTAACCTTCTTCCTCCCAAATTCATACTAATTATAAACATGAATGCACTTGCTCAGTAGTGAAATTTCACAACACTTGGGACATGTCTCGTCTAAACACATTTTTTAATAAAATGTATAACCCTATGGCCTTGTACACAAGATGTTATTAGTATTAAAGTTTCTAAATGATGTTAAATGAAATATAATTAACTATTCCTACATAAAGGTGTTATGCAATACATGAAAACATATATATGTGACATAATAATTACAATATTTATTGAGGTATTGACAACAATATGTGGTGTGTGTTATAGTTATTTTTGTAACAACCCTAGTAAAAATTCCATGTAATAAAAGTTAATAAAAGCAAAAATAATAACCACGGTTATGAGACACTTATTCCAAACTAAATGTTGGGGAAGACATCCTAGTGTGGATGTTCATTTGGTTTATTATGGCTAAGGAAATTTGCAAAGGCTTTGGAAAGACAAAATGACATTAATTTGCATTTTATTTATGAAAATAATGGAATTAGGAGAAGGAAGGTGAAAGGTCACAAGTTGAATGTGAGGAGGTAAATGAAGGAAAATAATAGAAATGAAGAAAACAAAGGTTTCATTAATAAAAAGGTTTATGAGGATTAGTTGGTACCTTTTGTCAGTTCAGTTTCAGAGCTCTCTCTCTATTCTCTCTCTCTTTCACACTCTTGGACACTTAGAGTTTTCTTGGAGCACTTCATCATTGGATAAAGAAAGAAAAAGAAGGCAAGAGGAATCAAAGATCAAGCAAGGAAGAGAAGGATCTAGCAGCTACAATGAGATTATTTGCAGGTATCGATTTGCATGTGTGATTTCCTTGCTAGATTTGCATGTATGGTTATGCATGTGTGTTTGTGGTTCTCTTGTTGTCATGGGCATGTGTTTTGCCAGATGTGATAGTGTTTTTAGCCTAGACTTTCCATTTCCAGTCCCGAGATAGCCATGGTGTGGTGGTTTCTTTATTTGTGGTTGAGCTGGATTGCCGGATGGACTTGAAGCTGAGTGGGGTGGTCCTAGGATTATTCACAAGGCCTGGGAATCTCAAGATGGGATACACAGTAAAGCCTGAATTTGAACACCTCGATTGAGCCTAGGAATCCCTTTACCGATGAATGGTGGGATACACGATAAATCTTATTAGTGAGTACCCTTGATTGGGCCTAGGAATCTCGGGATGGATACACAGTAAAACCTAGAGGATGGAGACCTTGTAGGCCTACGAATCCCTTGACTAGTAATGGCGGGATACATGGTAAAGCCGAAAGGTTCGGACAGACAAATTCCTCACAATGTAGGTGGAGAGATCTGGTGATGATTACGATAAAGCCTGGTATTGGATGTTTATTGTTTATGACCTAGTGATCCGGTGGGGTTGCAGTAAAGCCTGGTTCTATTGTTGAGTGTGAAGTGGTGTAGCCTCGGGAAGCCCTAATTGATTTTGGTTATAATTCCCACATTCATGCTTGGAATATGGCACGGGGGTGATTGGATGAAAGAAAGTTTTGGTTCAACAAATCTATGGTCAGGTGGCACATGGAAGTCCCAAACCTAGTTGGCCTTAATTAATTAATAAGAATTATTTCTCCTTGGTATTTTATGAGCAACTGTATTGGTTCATATGAGGCATTTATGGATAATGTATCCTTGTTATTTATGTTGGTTATATGTTGGCCATGAGCATGTTTTATGACAGTCATGATATATGGTTCTCATCATGATTGATTTGTAAATGGATGTACAATGAATATATGACCTAATAGATGATAATGCAGCTAATGTGATAAGGCATCAATTCTTCTTAGTGATTCTCAAAATAAGTATGAGACCCCTATGCTCAGATCTATTGTTATGACCTATAGAATGCATATTTGTGACATGTTTGATGAAATTCCTGTCATGGATAGTAGGGGTCCAGCTAAGTCTCTGTTCAAGTATTTGCATTGGTATCATTGTTTTGATGTTACTTTTTATTCCTAAAAGTTTCATGGAGTTCTAGGCAGTGGCCTGAGTCTTGGCCTAGAAAAAGTGGCACATAATCCGAGGTCGCAGACTCAGAACCAGTGGAAAAAGACCCTAGTCGCTTGCATGCCCATCATGTGAGAGCAAGTGGAGGGACCCAGTCACTTGCATACCCATGATATGAGAGTGACTGGAGGGACCCAGTCGCATGCATTGCCATTTCATGGGAGCGACTGAGACTCTAGGTCAGTGAAGTGTTAAGTTGTCATAGGGGTTTATCACCTAGAAGGGCTGGTTTTCTCTTGTAGGTTACGTGGTATATGCAGAAGTTCAGATTGGTTGTGTTGTGTCAGATTCACTTCCTTAATTGTACACAGGGAGTTGAATCAAATTGTAGTAGCCTCTCATCAGATGTTTACCCCAAAGGACTGGTTAATTAGGGTAAATGTGGGAGGAGGGTGTTATAGAGTGGTATCAGAGCATGGTTCACCCCTTGGACTAGATGAGTGGTGTGTGCTGGTCATGCATTCATGCCAGTTGCATATGTGTTACTTATACGTGTGGTCTATGTGCTTGCTTCATATGCATGGTGTTGGTCATGGTTGCAGTGATGTCGCCATGTGAAAGTGGATGGTGTGTTGTTGGATGTGTTTATCATGAGTATAGGTCGATTATGCACTAGTTATGCATGTCATTGTTTGTATGTATTGTGTATGCATGCATTTCATTCATATGTTGATTATGCATACATTGATATGGGTGTAGTTTTCATGCATGAGGTCATGATGTGAGGTCGATATGGTCATGCGTTGATGAATGGACTATGGTTAGGATGATATCTATATGCGATTATGTTTATGTTTATACATTTATTGTGCTAATTTGGTGGATCTTGTAGATGAGATATCCTCCCCGAACTATACTGAGGTATGTTGATCGTATTTATATTTGGTTTAGCTAACATGGTATGTTTGGCAGGAAAGAGATGAAATATGACTATCAAGATGGTAGAATACAGTTCCCGTGACTCTCTCTATGGATTAGATGAGTATTGTGGTGTTGGGAATTCTTCTGACTTAGCAGACAGATTTAGAATCTCCAAGTAATAATTAAGGAGTTGCAAGGAATATAATGACAGAATCGTGCAAGAGAAGGAGAAACAAGCATAAGTCAATGTAGCAATCCTTTAGAGTTTTTCAGAATTGCAAAGACAGGGACAACTTTAGATCAGCCATGGCAAGGAGAATAAGACTGATGGGGCATATGACAATAGATATCATAGTGGGCACAAGTCAGAGAGGGATGACACAGTTAGAGATGGAAGGTCCTTGGATACTCCGGATCAGCAAGGTGATGAACATAGGTACTATTCTAGTTCTGGTTCCCACAGGCACTATGATCGTCATCGTTATCATCCTTATAGGAGAAGCGACAGGGGATATTTTTGGATGAGTTTAAGAAATCTAATCCACCTACCTTCGAAGGAGATTCGAAGAATTTGGAGGATGCATAGGCTTGGTTACTTGGGATCAAGATGTTATTTGTCTTGCATAATTACACAGATAATATGAATGCCAAAGTAGCTATCTTCATCCTGAAAGGTAAAGCATACATCTGGTATGAAGATGTGAAGCAGGTTAGAGATATTAGGACAGAAGAGATGGGCTGGCATGAATTCAAGATAATTTTTAGGAACAAGTACATGTCGGAGAGGTACTATGACAACAAAGCCAAGGAATTATATGAGCTAAAACTGGGATCGATGACATATGAGGAGTATATGACTAAGTTCCTGGAGCTATTGAGGTATGTACTATATATTATAGATGAAAAGGCTAAAGTTTAGATATTTTTCATTGGATTTCCATTAGCATTTAAGGATCAGATTGAGTATTATGAGCCTCGGTCATTTGAGGAAGTTATTAGGAAGCTAAAGCACTTTTATGAGTAGTCAAAATGTAAGACATAATCTCAGCAAGGTTGGAAAGGGAAAGACAAAGCTAAAGGTAAATGGCAGCTGAAAAGAACAAGGCCTCAAAATGCAGAAGAGAAAGAGAATGTTGCACCATACAAGAAGTTCAACGTAGCTAGACAGGGACATGGGTCACAATAGCAGAATAGAGGTGATGGTACTGGATGGTTGGAGTGTTGGATATGTGGTAAAGAGTATCTCAAGAGATATTGTCTATGGTATCAGGGTGGTAGGCCTCATATTTATAGTGCATAGGAGGCACATACTGTTGGAAATGTCGAGCAGAGCATTCCTTTTATCTATGCAGTGCTAGATAACAGGAAATTAGATCACCAGACATCTATCATTGAGATGGATGGTAATCTTTGTGATCAAGTTGTTTATATTTTGATTGACCCTGTATCTTAATTATAGTTATATTAGTCCTAACTTGGTGGATAAGTGTGGTTTGAATAAATATGTGCATGCAAAATTTTGGTTAGTACAGTTGGCTGTAGGTACAAAGAGGAGAGTTCATCATTGGGTAAAAGTTTGTGCATTTGAGTTGAATGGTATGCCTACATCAGCACATTTGAATGTATTTCTGTTGGGATCATATAGTTTTCTTTTGTGTATGGACTGGCTATATCTTCATAGGACCAAGGTGGATTTTTATGAAAAACGCATTGAGTGCTTGGATGACATTGGGGAGAAAAGAATCTTGTAGGGTAAGAAGAAAGCAACATCAGTTAGGATGGTGAAAACTATGTAGACAAAGCACAGTCGCAAAAAAGGGTGTGTATTATTTCCAATACATATCTCTAGTGACAAAGGTAAGCATGATGAGAATGCAAAGATATTGAGTAGGTACCCAGTTTTACAGTATTTTCAAGATTTCTTTCCAATAGAGGTTTCAGAGTTTCCACTTCACCGAGAAGTGTACTTTTCTATTGAGTTCTTACCAGGGGCAACAGCAACATCAAATACACCTTACAAGATGAACACTCCAGAGTTAGTAGAGTTGAAGTTGCAGTTGAAGGAAATTCTTGACAAGGGATACATTAGGCTAAGTGTATCACCTTGGGGTGCACCGGTATTGTTTGTGAAGAAGAAGAATGGTACTCTCAGGTTACGCATTGATTGTAGGAAGTTGAATAAGGTGACCACCAAGAACAAGTATTCGTTGCCAAGGATTGATGACTTGTTCGATCAGTTGAAGGGAGCAGCAATGTTCTCAAAGATTGATCTAAGATCCAGATATCATCGGGTACGAATTAAAGAAGAGGACATCTACAAGAAAACTTTCTAGATCATGTATAGGCATTATGAGTTTGTTGTAGTTCCATTTGGTTTAATGAATTCTCCAACTATTTTTATGTGATTGGTGAATAGTGTGTTGCGTCCTTATCTGGACAAGTTTGTTATTGTATTCATTGATCACTTCTTGATATATTCTAATAATGAGGAAGAGCATGTTGAGAATTTAGCAACAGTATAGATATTTGAATTCAAACTTCGATGATCCATAACTTGTTAATTCATGAGAATTTTCAGAAAAATTCACATAGAGAACCACACTTGTTGGCTCGAAACGCGTCGACCAAATACTCTCTATGTGATTTTTTCCGAAAATTCTCATGAATTAACAAGTATTGATATTGTTGAGAGAGAATCAGTTGTATGCTAAGCTCAGTTAATGTAGTTTCTTTCAGATAAAGGTGCATTACTTGGGACATGTGGTCTCCAAGGAAGGCATAGCAGTAGATCCAGAGAATTGAGTTATCATCGAGTGGGAAGCTCCTAGAAATGTGGAAGAGGTAAGATCATTTATGGGATCAGCAGGTTATTATAGGAGGCTCATCAGGAACTTCTCCTAGATTGCATATTCTATTACGTCACTGTAGAGGAAAGGTATGAAATTTGAATGGACATAGGAAAGTGCAATTTGTTTTTAAGAAGTTAAAGCAATTATTTAATACTCCAGTGTTAAAGATTTTGTATCTAGAAAAAGAGTTCGTGGTATGTATAGATGCTTACAAGAGAGGACTTGGTGGTTTCCTTATGCAGGAAGGATACATAATGTGCTACGAGTAACCAAAACTGAATGGGCATGAAAAGAACTATCCAAATCATGATCTTGAGCTAGTAACGATCATTCATGTGTTGAATATGTGGAGTCACTATCTTCTTGGCAGGAGGTTTGTATTGATGAGTGATCACAGTGGGTTGAGGTACCTATTTGACCAACTGAATCTAAATTTCAAGCGAACTAGATGGTTGGCCATGATTAGTGAGCTTGAATTTGAGATCAGGAATGTCAAGGGTAAAGAGAACATGGTTGCAGATGCTCTTAGTAGGCGGGTACAGGTAAATAACATTGTAGCTATGAGTTCTTATGGGGAAGATCTACAAGATCAGATCTTATAGGCAGGTCAAAAAGATAAGAGGTACATGAAGCTTAGGAACAGGCTACAAAAGAGTATAGGTAGTGGTATAGGTGCACCGGATGTGGACTATAATCTCTCAGCTAATGACTTGATCAGATTCAGGGACAAGATATATGTGCCAGACAACAGTGAGCTCAAGCAGATTATCTTGTGAGAGTTTCATGTGAAACCGTATTCAAGTCACCTAGGATATCAAAATACATTGATAGTAATGAAGAGGTTCTATTATTGGCCAAATCTGAAGAAATATGTGGCCGAGTTTGTGGCTAGGTTCTTGGATTTTCAGTAGGTGAAGGTAGAGTGTAAGCACCCAGGTGGACTACTACAATTGATTCTGAATCCAAAGTGGAAATGGGAGGTCATTTCCATGGATTTTACTATAGGTTTGTCGAGGAAATCAAGGCAACATGATTCCATCATGGTTTTGGTGGACAGGTTGACAAAGGCAATGCACTTCATTCCAGTGAAGTCCACTTATTCAACCAGTGATGTAGCATAGGTATTTGTCATAGATTTGGTCAGATTGCATGGTGTTTCGAAGAAGATTGTGTCAGACAAGGATTCTAAGTTCACTTTTAGATTATGGAAAGAGTTTTTGCAGGTTTGGGTACTGAGTTGACCTTCAACACAACCTATCATTTGCAGAAAAATGGACAGACATAGAGGGTCAACCAGATATTGGAGGACATGTTGAGGATGTATGTGATGCACCAGCAGAGGAGATGGGAGGAGTATCTTCTATTGTTTGAGTTCGCTTATAATAATGGCTACCAAGAGTCTTTGAGGATGAGTCTGTTTGAGGCACTCTATGGGTGGAGTTGCAATACTCCCATCAGTTGGAGTGATCCAGTGAACAAGGTGTTGATTGGAATGGATATGTTGGCAGAGATGGAATAGGAACTACAAGTAATCAAGAAGAATTTGAAGACAACACAGGAAAGACATAAAATTTATGTAGATCAAAACATGTTGTTTAAGGAGTTTCAGGTTGGGGAATAGGTGTACTTGTGCATCAAGCCCAAAAATATCTCCTTGCGGATTGGATCATGTGCCAAGTTGGAACCTTGGTTTTGTGGACCTTTAAAGATACTTGTAAGGATCATACCAGTGGCCTATCGACTTGCACTGCCTCCGATAGTGAAAGTCCATGATGTTTCCATGTGTCATTGCTTAAGAAGTATGTTAAATATGTTGATCATGTGATTGACTAGTTTGTATTGTAGGTGGAGTGAGAAGGAGAATTCTAGCTAGAACCGTAGTGTGTATTGTAGAGAAAGATTCTCATGCTCCAGAACCAAGAAATCGAGCAGGTTAAAGTGAAGTGGAAGCACCTTGGGCCCGATGAAGAGGAATATGGTTGATCAGATGCGAGCTATGTATCCTTTTCTATTCGTTGTTTGAGCGATTTTGTTGGTATATGTTTGGTATGATGTTTTTTATGTGTATGTATATGCATATGAATGTAAATACCACCATGAGCTATGTTATAAAGCTCACATAAGTGGTATGGGTGTCATGTCATTATGGTTGTCATGTTAGTTTTGTTTTTAGGAGGTTGATAATTGTAAATACTGCAATGAGATAAGTTATAAACCTCCATGGGAAGTATGTTTTGCTTTCAACAATCTTGTTGGTTATAGGTGTCGTTGAACATTGAAGATGATGTTTCGCCAAGGGGGAGGGTTTTGTAACATCCTTAGTAAAAATTCCATGTAATAAAAGTTAATAAAGGAAAAATAATAACCACAGTTATGGGACGCTTATTCCATGTTGAATATTGGGCAAGACATCCTAGTGTGGGTGTTCATTTGGTTTATTATGGCTAAGGAAACTGGAAAAGGCTTTGGAAAGACGAAATGGAATTAATTGACATTTTATTTATGAAAAATAATGGAAATTGGGAAAAAAGAAAGGTGAAAGGTCACAAGTTGCATGTGAGGAGGAAAATGAAGGAAAATAATGGAAAACGAAGAAAATAGAGGCCTCATTAATAAAACGGCTTCTAAGGATTATTTGATACCTTTCGTCAGTTCATTTTTTGAGCTCCCTCTCTATTATTTCTCTCACACACTCTTGGACACTTAGAGTTTTGTTGGAGCACTTCAACATTGGACTAGAAAGACAAAGAAGGCAAGAGGAAGCAAAGATAAAGTAAGGAAAAACAGGATCTAGCAACTACAACATGATTATTTGTAGGTATTGATTTGCATGTGTGATTTCCTTACTAGATTTGACATGCATGGTTATGCATGTGTGTTCTTAGTTCTCTTACTGTCATGGACATGAATTTTGCTAGGTGTAATAGTGTTTTTTAGCTTAGCCTTGCATTTTTAGATAGCCATGGTGTGGTGGGTTCTTTGTATGTGGTTGATCTAGATTGCGTGATGGACTCAAAGTTGAGTGGGGTGGTCCCAGAATTATTCACAAGGCCTAGGAATCTCGGGATGGGATACACACTAAAGCTTGAATGTGAACACCATGATTGAGCCTAGGAATCCTTTGACCAATGAATGGATGGATACATGGTAAATCTCAGCGGTGAGTACACTGGATTGGGCCTAGGAATCCCTGGATGGGATACACAATAAAGCCCAGAGGGTGGAGACCTCGTAGGCCTAGGAATCCATTGACTGGTAATGGCGAGATACATGGTAAATTCAAGAGGTTGGGACAGAAAAATTCCTCATGATGTAGGTGGAGAGATCTGGTGGCATCCATGTTTGTTTCTGGCCTAGTGATCTAGTGAGGATTACAGTAAAGCCTGGTATTGTATGTTTATTGCTTATGGATTAGTGATTTTGTGGGGAATGTGGTTAAAGCTTAATTCTATTGTTGAGGATGAGGTGGTGTAGCCTCAGGAAGCCCTGGTTTATTTTTGTTATAAGTCCCACATTCATGCTTGAAATATGGCATAGGGGTGATTGGCTGAAAGAAATATTTGGTTCAACCAATCTATGGTCGGGTGGTACGTGGAAGTCCCAAACCTAGTTGGCCTAATCATTCATTAATAAGAACTATTTCTCCTTGGTATTTTATGAGCAAATGTACTAGTTCATATGAGGCATTTATGGCTGATGTATCCTTGTTATTTTTGTTGGTTATATGTTGGTTATGAGCATGTTTTATGACAGTGATGATGTATGGCTCTCATCATGTTTTGATTTGTAAATGAATGTACAATGAATATATGACCTAATAGATGACAATGCAGCTAATGTGATCATGCATAAATTCTTCTTAGCGATTCTTAGCTAAGTGTGAGACCCCTATGCTCAAATATGTTGTTATGACCTGTAGAATGCATATTTGTGACATGTTTAACAAAATTCTTGGCATGGATAGTAGGGGTCCAACCAAGTAATTGTTCAAGTATTTTAATTTCTATCATTGTTTTGATGTTACTTTTCATTCTTGAAAGTTTGATGAAATTCTAGGCAATGGCTTGAGTCTTGGAGAGCCCCAGTCACATGAATACCTATGTCATGAGAGTGGCTAAGGTTCTAGGGAAGTGAAGTGTCAAGTTGTCATAGGGGTTGATCACCTATAAGGGTTGGTTGGCTCATGTAGGTTTTGTTGTATGTGCAGAAGGTCAAATTGGTTGTGTTGTGTCAGTTCCACTTCCATAATTTTACATGGGGAGTTGAATCAAATTGTAGTAGACTCTTATCACATGTTTACCCCAGCGGCCCTGTTAACTTTGGTAAATGTGGGAGGAGGGTGTCACAATTATATCCTACCAACAGTTGCATTTCTTAATATGTTTAGTGTGGGTTCCATAGATCATAGAATCACTTCTCCATTTCAATACATATTTTGGTTGGGAGAAGGCCTAAATCTTGCCATACCTAGCCATGAATTTTCTCTTTCTTCAATGCCATTTACCATGGGATATTTTTCCATAGAAACATTATTTTTTAAATATGTTCAATCCACATATTTAAAGAGACTTTCAACAAGTAGAATACAAAAAAAATCCAATTACAAAAAAAGGAAATTGTCTTCCAGTTATACGAGGACACACAAATTGTCTTCCAATTACAAGAAAAGATAAAACAATTCCTCCAACTACAAAAAAAAAAGACAAAGATTTGTTTCCCATTTACATAAGAAGACAAGATCATGCTTTCTAATTACACGAAATTGCATATCAAGTATGTGTTTTCATTGTTGTGATCATGTTTATTATATTGTTGTTTTAATGTTGGGTGAATGGCAAGCATGATAGTTGTTCATAAAATTACTATAAACAATGTGCACATATTATTGACAAAAATTTGCACATCTTCTTAAGAACACATGTGCACTTTTGTGAGTAAATTTTGTAATTTTCATTAATGTTTCACCTTCTCCCTCTCCCTTCCTCTCTTTTTCTATCCTTCACACTCTTAAGAACACATTCGCAATTTTGTAAGTAAATTTTGCAATTTTCATTAATGTTTCACCTTCTCCCTCTCCCTTCCTCTCTTTTTCTATCCTTCACACTCTTTCTCTGTCCATCTTCCCCTCTCTCCTTTCGCCATCCTCTCTTCCCTCTCTCTTCCCTACTCCCTTTATTTACTTTTCTCTCCCTTTGTCACTTTCTATATTCCTCCCTTCCCCTCTCACACTATGTCTCACTTAATTCTCATTTCCTTCGCCCCTCCTTCCCTCGCTCCCCCCTCTGTTTTCCAATTGTGTGTGTGTTTGTCAAATTCCCCTCTCTCCTTCATGCCCACTCTCTCTCTTCCCCACCTTTCCACCTTCCTCCCTCCCCCTCTCTCCTACTTTATCTCAAACTTCCTCCTTCTCTCCCTGCATATCTCCTTGATCTTTCCCTTCACACACACTCTCTCTCCTTCCCTCTTATTTCCCTCTCTCCCCCTCTCCCTTTCCTGATCCTCCTCCTCTCTCTCTCACCCTATCTTTATCTTTCCCCCTCCTTTCTATACATATATCACCTCTACACCTTTATTCCTCTCACTCCCTAGTCCTGATCTCTCTCCCCCACTCTATTTTTTCATGTTTCCATCTACCCCTCTCTTTATCACTCCATCTCTCTATCTTCCCAACCTATCTCCCTCTCTATATCCACATTCCCCCCTCTTCTTTCCTCTATTTATCTCTCACTCCCTCCTCCTCTCCTTCTTATCTATATCAACCTCCCTTCTCTTCTCCCCTAGCTCTCTTTCCTCCCCTCTCTCCAATGAATCTCTCTCACCCGCCTCTCTCCCTCCCCCATATCTCTCCCTCTCTTCCATATGCCACTCTCTCTCTCTCTCTCTCTCTCTACACACCATTCTCCCCCTCCTTTCCTCTCTTTATCTATCCCTCTCTCCCTCCCTCCCCTAATTCTTCCCCTACCTACCTCACTCCATTTCTCTCTTCCCTTCACTCCCTCTCTCTCACTCTCCATATTCCCCTCTCTCTTCCCCTCCTCTTTCTCTCTCCCTTATCTATCCATCTTCTCCTCTATCCTTCCCCACCCTTTCTCTCTCCCCTCCCCTCCCTGTTTATCTCTCTCTACCTCCATTTCTCTCTCTCCCTCCCCTCACTCTCCACCTCTCTCAAAATATATTTCTCTTCATTCCCTGTTTTTGTCACTCTCTTGCCCCCCTTCTCTCTCTCTTTCCCATCAACTCTTCCCATCTCTCTAAGCCTTCCTCTCTCTCTATGCCATTCTCTCCTTCACTCCCTATTATCTCTTCCCCACCTCTCTATTTGACCCTTCCTTTATATCACTCTATCATTCCTCTGTCCTTTCCTATCTCCCCCTCTCTAATGAATTCTTTCTCACTTTCTCAATCTCTCCACTCTCTCTCTTTGTCTCTCTCTGTCAATATATCCTCCTCCCTACTCTCCCACACTCTCCCTCTCTCTCCATTCCCCAATATACCCTCGTCTTTCCATCCTTGCCTTTCTCTTTTCTTCTATGTTATAGGCCATTTTGTCACATCCGGTCGATAGGCCTACAAACTAGATCAATCAACATCCATGAACACCTAGTCATCATCTCTACACAAAGGCCTAAGGATGACTCTCCCAAATCCCTAAGTTTTTGAACTTGACTCCCTCATTTTAGTGTCTTAAAGGCACAACATACCTTGGTCCTTTAGGGACCTATGTTCAGAAATAGTTCATTCAGTTCTGCACCTACTCTAATCAACAACAGGTTGTCTCTTGTTGGCGTGTACTAATTCTATAAATTCGGGACAAACAAGAGAATATAAAAAATTCCTCTTCGAGAAGCTTCTAGGAGTTGTTACAACCATTTACCTTGGATAAGAAATTTGAATCCTATTTGATCCTACCTTGGATATTTCACCTCTTATCCCTTGATTTCATCCTCCCCTCCTAAGTGGATCTCAAGCCTAGATTGGTAAATGGATAAGAATTCCTAAACTACCACACTCTCCTATAAATCTACAGCCATCTACAACATTAGGGTTTGCTTTTAGAGACTAATCATACCCTTATGTTGTTGCTTTGATCATAAGAGAGTTATCATTTCCATGCATTAGGGTGACCTTGAGGTGTGCATTGTGACAAGGAAGGACAAGTCAACTTGGGGAGATCTCTACAAGATCAGCTTCCACTTTTGGTTGTAAACTGTCTCCCTTTCATATTAATACAAAGAGTATACCATTTTATTATATGCGTTATGTTATGTTTACATGCATATATTTCAATGCTATGATAATCCATTGTATAGAGTGATTGGATAATGCTACATAGACGTCGTAGATCTTTGTCTTGTGTTGATCGTTTTTGCAGGTTCTAATTATAGCGATCAGAGCTATGGTTGGAGCTTACAAGCCAAGAAGAGAGAAGAGATTGCAATGGATCACAAGTAAGCACCTTTCCATTCTCCAATTTCTCTAAGGAGAACTTTATATTATTTTCTTTCTGTTGTTCTAAACCAGGCTAATAGGTCTAGGGAAGATACTTATGTATGTAATTGTACATTCTATATAACACTCCCTTTACCTCAACCCCCTCACTTTCCACCTCACATTTTCTCTCTCTCTCTCTCTCTCTCTCCATATCCTCTTGATCTCTCTCCCTCCCTTTCAAAATACCCCCCTAGATCTATCTCTCTCCGTTCCCTCCCTCCCTCTCTCTATATCTTTCCCTCTATCCTACCCACTCCTTCTCTATCCCCCTCTGTCTATGTCTCTCTCATGTGCACTACTCGTTTTCTCTGTATACACCCATCATTCTCTCTCCCTCTCACTCTCCACCTATATCCCAATCTCTACCCCTCTCCTCTCTCTCTAAACCTCCCTCCATATCCTCCCAAGTATCTCTCTCTCTAAACCTCCCTCCCTTTCCTCACAAGTCTCTCTCTCTCTCTCTCTCTCTCTCTCTCTCTCTCTTATACACATACATACATGCTCCTTCACTTTCTCCCTTTCTCTCCATCTTACTATTTCTCTCTCATTTTTTTCCCCCGATCTTCGTCTCTCCCCCTTCCTTAATATCTTCCACACTCCCCCCCCCCCCCCTCTCTCACTCACTCTTTCCCTATCCCTCACTCACTCTATATCCCTATACTCCTCCCCCTCTCAGTTTATTCCACTCCTCTTTCTCTCTCTTCCCAACCATCCTTCCCTCCCTCTCTTACCCTCTCTCCCCACTCCTCTTTCTCTTTCTCACTCTCTCTCACAAACTCTTCCCTATATACCTCTTTACTCATCTCTTTATGTCCATCTACCCATCTATTACTCTGTCCATCCCTATATCACTTCCCAACCTCTCTTATTCTCTCTCCCCCTCCTCACCCCATATATTTTTTTCCCTCTATCTCCCACCACTCTCTCCCTCTCCCTCTCCCTCTCATGTTCACCCATTCTCTTCCCCTCTTCTTCTCACCCCCCCAACTGTATCTCTCTCTCCACTCATTCACTTTCCCATTCCCCGTATGTCTACCTTATTTCCATCTCTCTCTCTCTATCCCTCACTCTCCATTTCTCTCTCCGTCCCCTTTTTCCTCTCTCTCTCTCTACCCCCATCACTTTCTCTCCCTTTCTCTCCCTCCCCCAACTCTCTCTCCTCTACTCCCCTCTATCTAAACCTTCCTTTATGTCTTCCTCTAGACTTTCCTCCCTTCCTCCATGCATCTATCTCTCTCTCTCTCTCTCTCTCACACACACACACACATAGACACAAATACACTCCCTCACTCTCTTACCTTCTCTTCCTTTTCTCTCTCTCAACCCCCCACTATCCCTCTCTCACCTTTCCTTAACAACCCCCCATCATTTTCCCCAGTCTTTCCCTCTCACTCACTCACTCCCTCTCCCTCTCTCCATCTCTTAATATTACTTGACATCTCTCTCTCTCTCCCCACATTCCTCTGTCCCTCTACCCCTATATCCCTCCCTCCCTCTCCCATATCTCTCTACACCTCTCTCCCCCCACTCTCACTCCACCCATTTCCCCATCTCTCCCCGCACCCCAATACTCTCTCTCCCACCATCCCTCTTTCCACTATCCATTCGCCTCTCTCTTGCAAAAGCACACACACATACTCACTTACTCTCTTACCCTCTCTCCCTCTCTCCCCCAATTTTTAGCCCTCTCCCCACTCTCACTCACCCTTAATTCACCTATCTCCCGTCCTCACCCATCTCTATACCCCTAACTCCACCTCTCAGTGACTCACTTACTCACTCACCCTCATTCTCCTCTACCCTAGATCTCTCCCTCTCTATCCCTTTTCCACTTTATCCCTCCTTCCATCCATCTCTTTCTTTCTCTCTCTCTCTCGCAATCCCTCCTTGACAATAACCCCCTTTCCAATATCTTTATATCTCTCTCCCTCGCTTCCCCCCCTCCCTCTCAATCTTCCCCTCTCCTTCACTTGCTCTCCCTCTCCCTCCCTTCCACTCTATATCTCTCTTCCCTCTCACTTTCCACCTCTTTATTGATCTCTCTGTCTCCATCTCTATTTTTCTCTCTCCCTCCATACCTCTATCTAGGCCCTCTCTCTCTCTCTCTCTCTCTCTCTCTACATCTTCCCATCTCTCCTTCCCACCCTCTCTCTTTTCTCCCTCCTATATCCCCCTCTTTCTAAACCTCATTCCATCTCCCTCATTCTATTTCTATCTCTTTGTCTCCTCCCTCCCTCTCTTCCCCTCTCTCCCTCTTTCTCTATCTTCCCCACTTTTCCCCACTACCCACTCTCCCTTCCCCTCTATCCCCCACCCACATTACCTATTTACCTATCTCTCTACCCCTTCACTCTCTCTCCCTCTCACTTTCCACCTCTCACTCACACACTGTCTCCTTGCATTCTTCCTCTCTCTCTTGCTCTCTCTCTCTCTCTACTCCTCCCTCTCCCTCCTCTCCCTCGTTTTGCCACATTCTAAGAGTGAGTGTGCATGCCTTGAGGGAATGCATGGTCTTTTGAATTCAATTTCATTTTGGGCATGAGGACAACTCTGGAAAACATGTTTCCTAAGTTGGTTAGGCTTGAGATGACAAACCTAGTGGTTTGCAAATACATGAAAAATTCCAGTTTTCATAATAGCCCCCAATATCTATAATTTTTCCATTATGTTTCTATAGGCTAGACAAATCCATGAAACTATAGACACATAAAAGTTGATTGTGCATCCAAATATATAAGTTATTTTAAAAAATGATATTGTTTATGATGCTTAATATATTTTTTTCTTGGAATATATCAAAATATCAAAATATATCTTTTATTTTTGCAATAATATTTTCCTTTTATTTTAGCCATTTTTACAAAAAAAATATTATGTACCATAGATTGAAATCTATAATCTAAAAAAATTGTTTGATAATGTTAAGAATGATTTACTTATCATTAGCATAATAAGGCCTTGTAATTTCAATGATATAATGAGTTTCATAATTTAAAAAATATATAAAATTAAGATTACACATTTTGAAAAAATATTTGTACATAAGGACAATCTATTCTTGACAATTCTACAAATTTTTATGGGGAAATTCTATTATTTAGATACTCAATATTAACAATTGTAGAAGCATATATATATATATATATATATATATATATATATATATATATATATATATATTATATATTTCATGAAAAATAACATATTAATGTTAGAAAAACTCAAATTTCACATAGTAAAACATGATTTATCTAAATAAAAATTATATATTCATAAAGCTAATTATTTTTCCTATTTTTCATTTTTTCACACCATATTCAAATTAATTGTGAAAGTAACTCGAATCATTCCTCCAAGTTAATAAATTGCTATTTATGTTTTCATCAACACTAATGATTCACTACACATGAGATACCATCATTAACTTACACTCACCCTAAAGATACATTGTGCTTTTCCATGTTATAGATGACCATCCCCTAATTTCCTTTGGCATTCATATTTTCTTATTAAAAAGGTTGTGTTAATATATAAAACACTAAGTATGATGTGTACAAAAATGAAATTGGAGTGAGGAAAGAAAGAATATGTTATAATTGTGGCATCATTATCAAAATATTATAATATATGTGTATTTTACTTTTTTTTGCTTGGCCCACAGGGTTTTGAACTTTGAATGTCATGATTTACATAATACTCCATAACACAGTGATATTGAACTAACCTCGTGAGATACATGTATCTAACTTTTAGTCTTACTATAAATTTATATTAATTATGAATCTAATTTTTATTGATAGAAATTAGAAAAAATAAATACACAATTTTCTTAATGTTTAAAAGCTTTCGAGTTAAATAAATTTATGTTAATTTATTTTATTATAAAATTTTATTTGTGAATGCATGAAGATGGGTTACACTTTTGGCAAACACATGAGTTGGGGGGAAGAAAAAAGCAGTTCGATCGCGTTTTTTGAGTGCTTAAAAATAAACTCTCGACGAGCTCCTATGTAACCCGCAGTTACATAGGAGCTCAATGGAGAGTTTATTTTTAAGTTTCCCACGCAAAACACAACGTGGAGTTTATGGTTTAAAGGGATTGATCGATCCCTTGTTTAACCATGTCAAGAGCTTGATCGAGGGTTTGTTAAACCCTTGATCGAGCTATTTCAAAATTTACCTTAAGTGCTCGATCGATCTTTTTAAGTGACCGATCGAGATTTTTAAGTGCCCAATCGAGTTGTTGAGGGCCTAAAAATGAAGTTTTAGCTCCCCTTTTGAATATTTCTTTGCAACACCATTTTGTACCCTAGCGGGCTTCAAACATAATGTTTCCTTATGTGGCAAAGTTGATCATGTTGGATTCGTGAAGGAATCCTCTATCCAATGACATATGAGTTTGACATTTTCGAATTCGTATGATATTTTTCATCTAATTTCTTTCAAACATAATGCTTGAAATTTTTCTGGACAGTTTCAAAGAAGATGAATAAAAAATCAATAACATAAAATATACAAAATGACAAAATTTCAAAAAATACAAATATCTTCGTTTATGAGTCCTCTTCAAAAGCGTACACTTGGTTTTTGAATTTATTTAAAGAATAGAAAAGGTACTCTTGATTTTTTTTATTTTTTTTGAGGAGTAGAAAAAAATCTTATGTCAACACGTGTCTGCAAAATACAATTGAAATATTACTTTTCCAACTTCGAAAAATAATAAAAAATATAATTTTGCATTAAAAAAAAAAATTAATATGAAAAACTTAGTTCTCTTTGTGTAGATTATATATATTAAAAATTACACATTTTAGACTAAGTTATGCTATGCAAACACACACATACCTCTTAAGATGTGCCAAAATTTGAAAGGACAAACATTTCATTTATGGAAAATTAATAGATTATATGACACTAAAATATTTTGCAAAAAAATATCATTAGTACAACAACATAATTCTCCACAATTGTTTTTTACTCCAAATCAAAATTCACAGTGTTAATATGTATTTTGAGGGCTTCAATTCTATAAAGTAGTAAAATTTTGAAATTTCATTGTCACATTTGACCCAAACATGTAATCCATATTCATGCATTCACCCTTATTGTAATTTTAATCTTTTCAACTTAATTTATTAAAATTACAAATATAATATATATATAAACAAACACCATAAACTGTAACAACCCTTGTCAAAATTCCATGTAAATAAAGTCAATAAAAGAAAAATAATAACCAAGGTCATGGAACACGTATTCCAAGCTGAATGTTGGGCAAAACATCCTATTGTGGATGTTCATTTGGTTTATTATGGTTAAAGTAAATTGGTAAAGGCAATGGAAAAGGATTTGGAAAATAATGTGACATTAATTGACACTTTATTTATGAAAATACTAGAAATTGGGAGAAAATGAAGGTAAAGGTCACATGTTGCATGTGAGGAGGAAAATGAAGGAAAATAATGGAAAATTGAATAAAATAGAAGCCTCATTAATAAAAAGGCTTTTGATGATCAATTGGTACCTATTTGTCAATTCAGTTTTTGTATCTCTCTCTCTATTCTTTCTCTCTCACACTCTTGGACACTTAGAGCATTCTTGGAGCACTCTTGCATTGGATCAAGGAAAAAAAAAGAAGGAACAGGAAGGCAAAGATCAAGCAAGGAAGAGTAGGATCAAGCAACTACAATGAGATTATCGACATGTATTGATTTGCATGTGTGATTTCCTTGCTAGTTTTGGCATGCATGGTACATGCATGTGTTTATTTGGTTCTCTTATTGTCATTGGCATGGGTTTTGTGACAATGTTCTTTAGTCTTACCTTGTGTTGTAGCAGCTGCAACACCCTCCAAAATTTTGGCCTACACTCAAATTTTGGAGCCTACTGTGGATCATGTGATTGGTTGTTCCTTAGTCACTTATTGGTAAGCTGATGATTTCAAGCTCCCTTCTTCGATCTTAAGAGTCATTCACACTTCTATCTTTATACAACAAGTGTCATCTTCGAGCATCAGAGTTATCGCTTGTCATGCAAAGGGAAGTTTTGGTTTCCTTCAAGGGGAAATATTTGTGAAAATGATTTGTTCTCATCATATAGACATGTTTCGCATTCATTTCCATAGTTTCATGCACTATTACATAAGTGTTGTCATTACCTCAGAAAGTCTATCATTGGAGACGCACTTGTCATAAACTGCCACAAAGGTTGTTGCATTAAACGAAGTATGTTTTCGTATGTTTTGGATGATATGTGTTGTATCAGTAAGTGTCCAAGTGTGTGTACACAGTCAAGTTCTTTTCACGTTGATTCCACTGATCTCACACTTAGCCAAATTCCATTGGATTCCTAGCAACTTAGCCTCATCCAGACTTCATAAACTATGCACTTCGCATCTACAACCCTCAAGCTCTTTCCTTACCTGCCGGAACCTATGCAATGCTCAGAAAGCCCAGCATCCTTTGGCATACAAAACTATGCAGAGGCTACCTCTAGTGAGCTTCCCTTATCCGGAGCTCAGTGCCCTCAGAAACTGCGCAGATGTTTCCTCCAGGGCCTCATCCCGCAAAAGCCATTGCCTGCTTGAACTAGGCAATTATGTCCCTTACTAGGCACTACGCAAATTTTTCCCTCAATGGACACTGTGCAATTTTTTCCCTCAGTGGGCACTGTGCAGTCTTATCCCTCAGTCCAAACCAGTCATTGAGCCTTCCCCCTTGACCCAATACCAGTTTCGGCTTAGTCAATGGATTATCATGCAGTATCTTAGACTAGGGGTTTATCATACTAATGTCATCTTCTCATGAGTAGATTATAGGTACAAGAATTCTACCAAGCTATGGCAAGAATATTAAGAAGGAGACGAAGAAGGAGGACATGATGAATGACACAAGGAGCTAAGGAGAAAAGATAATTATCAGATAACAAGACCAAGGAACCCAAGGCATGATAGAAGATTGGGACCGCATGAAGACTCCATCTGATTCATAACCCTTTGGAGGGTAGGTATGGAAAACAAAGAACATATCATAAAGTTGAAATACACCTCTTAGCATAGCATGAATGACAACTTATCATTGTCAATCATTATTTCTTCAATGACATGTATGGTCGCAAACACTAAAATTTATTCCATGTGTTTTCTCTAAGTGTTTTCCTCCCTTTCGCTTGTTGGATCAACTAACGTCTCTTGGCATGTTTGAGATACTTCTTTGGTGGGTTCAAAGGTCGACCTATGTGTATACGAGTTGTCCTAGCCATGTAAACACTTGTCGCACAAGTGTTGTCACGGTCGTCCTAAAGTCTATCTCAAGTGTCACACTTGTCGCTTCTTAACATGATACATTCACACAGAGGGTAATGCTTTGTTTGTTTCTTTGGTGGTATATATTGTCGTCGAAGAATGCTAAGTGTGTGATCACCCATTCAATTTCATCATGAGTCTATCTTCCTCCCGCACTTAGCCTCTTTCATAAAATCTTCCCTACTAGGAAACTCAGCTTCACTGGGCCCTGACTGAGCTACACATTGCGTAGTCTCAACCCTCATTGATGTGACCTTGCTGCCTAGAACTGTGAAATGCGTAGTCACTGTCCTCTAGGGAAGTTGTATTGCGCAATTCCAGAGCTCAGCAACCTTCCTTAACTCCCAAAATTGTGCAATTGTCCCTCTGAGTCTGATCCGAAATGTGCACTTCGCACTTTCAGTCCTCAAGCATTTCCCCTTGCTTGCTGAAACCCCGAATGCGTAGAGAGACCAACCTCCCTTTGCCTCCAGAATTGCACAAATGTATCCACTAGTGCCCTCCCTCGACTGGAGCTCACTGACCCCAAGAACTAAGCAGATTTGTCCTTCAGGTCTCTCTCCTACCCAGTCCCCCTTGCCTTTGAAAATTGTGTAGAACTGACCCCTCAGGAACTCGTCCCACATCACCCACTGTTGGCTTGAACTGCGCAATCCTGAATCCTAGTGGCCACTAGGCAATTTCTTTCCCTAGAGGGGACTATGATGAAAAGTTCATCAATTAAGCTTGAGTTGTGCTCTGCACAGTCTCAGTGATCAAGCTCTCTTCCTGTCACTTGGAACTGTGCACTACGCAGTCTCAGTGATCAAGCTCTCTCCCTGTCACTTGGAATTGTGAACTGCGCAGTTATTGGACCCTCTCTCTTAGCCTATCACATATATCAAGCTTAGTTCATGGATAATAATCTATCATCTTAGGATAGGGAGTTTTCAGATTGATGTCTTCCCATCATGAATGAATTGCAGGAACAGGTACACTATCAAGTCATGGCAAGATGATGAAGAACTTGGAGAAGGAGGAGGGAAGCATGCCTAAAGACTCACTTCTAGCTGAATATACGAGTGGACCTACCAAGAGTAAGAAAAAGGAACATAAGTGTGAAACCACCTTCTAAGACCAAAGATCAGTGAAAACCCCACATTATCAAGCTATGCAGAGGAGAAAAGAACGCATATCCAAGAACACATCTATCACTTAACATCAATAACAACTTGACATTGCCACATCATCAAGCTAGTCCATGCTAGCAATGTCATGTCATTAGAGGAAATTTCAGCCTAAAATTGGCCTCAAAAGGAAAAATAATAAAATAACAGAAAAATGATAAAATAATAGTTATAATTTTGGACGGAAAAGAAGAAAACTATTTTTTTTTCATTGTATTTTTTGTTTATCTTCTTATAAGTTTACTCAAATTTCAAGTGTAGACATTCACTAGATGCATAATTAAATTCGGAATCCAACTCGTACCCATTAGGCATACTTTTGAGAAGATCCACTATGATAAAAATTGAATATACATTAAAAAAACAAGTTCGACATTTTTTTTAATGTATCTTCAATTTTGATCAATGTGGGTATTATCAAAAGTATGCCTAATGGGTACTTGTTGGTACTTGTCTATTGTTCCTTTTCCAAAGAAACGACACTTGCGTTTTTTGCTGTTTCTTTTTCCCAAAGGAACACCATTTGTATTTTTTGCTGTTCTTTTTTCCCTAAGGAACAACACTTGCATTTTTTGTTGTTCCTTTTTCCCGAAGGAACGACACTTGTATTTTCTGCTATTCCTTCTCCAAAGGAATGGCACTTGCGTTTTTTTACTGCTCCTTTTTCCCAAAGGAAAAACACTTGTATTTTTTTACTGTTCCTTTTCCAAAGGAACGATGCTTGCGTTTTTTTTGTTATTCCTTTTTAGCACTTGTATTTTTCTGTTGTTCCTTTTCGAAAGGAACAATGCTTGCATTTTTTTTGCTATTCCCCTTTGAAACGCCAACATTTTTGTATTCCTTTTACTTATGCTAGTTCTCCTTGTCGTTCCTGATGTTTCGAGTCTATTGGAGCACAGCTATACACTTATGAAATGCATACAAAACCAAAACACACTCAAATCAATGAATTACATAAAATCTCTATTTTTACAAGAAATTGCTTTGAATTGATAGGAGGGAAGAGGAAAGGACACAATTATTCATCACTTTTCCATCGTTATTCTACTAATACTAATATGATTGGTTATCTTTATCATGATGGTTCTTTTTAAATTCCCATAATCTTCTTTCATCATTATTAAAGAATAAGAACAAAGGGTATATTTTTCTATTGAGATGTTAAGACTTCTTCCACCATTCCTACTCTTAAGGAGTGTTGAACCACCCTTTGTGTATAAATAGGAAAGTACTTTATAAAAGAGAAAAATGTTTATATGATATCGGTTGTCAAATGAAGGATAGGGGGTCTCATCAAGAGCCAGCCTACCATGATCATAAGGAAGAAAGTGAAGTGGCATTCCCACTATGGCCACCACACCAGGGGTATGATCCAAGAGGCACATCACAAAAATAAAGAGTCCTTGGAATAGGAAGTCTCATCACGAGCCAACCTGCCCACCTTTCTCTCCTTCCTGGTGAATGGAATTATGGTTTAAATAGTTACCAAGCCAGCATAATGACCTCCATTTTTACATTGAACAACACTTTTTAAAGCATACAGAAAGGATCATGGTTCCATGGGTGAAACAAACAACTGTGTTAAGGTTATGGACACCTATGGGCAACAGAACTCTGTTGAAGGTATCGAAGTCACATTCCTTATACACCAATAGCAATCATCAACACCCTTCTTGGTCTTATCTCTTTGTAATGGGTCAAATGAGATTATGTATATCACTCCCCCGAACCTTTAAACACATGAAAATCTATTACAACCAATCACGACAGAAAAGTTGATAATGACCACATCAGACTTTTTGTGCACGTCAGCTGTCCTATCCTCCCAGCCTTGCATCATATCACAACATTCTCTTATTTGTTAAGCGATCCTACTATACACCTCGATTTCGGCAACCTGTTCCTTTTGTAAACATGGAATTTTGGTATACGTTGTTCCTTTATCACTCTGTACCATGGCAGTTCGGCACGCTGCTCTCATTTGACAGCCGAGGACAACCTATCACATTGTAGGGGGGAAGCAGGTGACAACCTATCACTTGGGAATAGCAAGGCTTAACAGTATATCGTTTTTCAATTTGCATGACCTGCTGTTCCTAAGCTATTTCCATATTATGCTTTGCAGCAATTAGTAAGTGACTCAGGATTTGAACGAGCTTTCTGCTTCGTTATTTTCTCTGTATTTTTAATAGTTTGAACAGCCTACTGTTCCATTGTCGTCTCTGCATTTTTATAGTGTGCTAAAACATGGGTGGAAGATCAATTCGGAGAGAACCACAGGTATTGACAGTTTCTGATGCTGCACGGGAAGTCTTAACGAGGACAGGATGGATAGTCTATCTCAATCGGCTACAAGAATCCAACGAGACTGTAGCAATAGAATTGTTGCAGAACTTGCAAGAATATTACTCCACAGTAAGAGGGAGACACATAGAAGTCACCGATGAAATAATTGCAGAGGTCTCGGGACTACCAGCCATTGGACCTGTGTGGACTCTAAAGAAGGAGAGACTACGAAAAATCATAAAAAAGTTTCAAGACGAAGGCCAGAACCTGACCGTAAGAGGAAAGGGAGTTCTACCAGCAGCATTAGGAGAGCCGTGGGCAGAATTGGCAAAGATCATCCAGAGCTACATCACTTGTGAAGGCCGAAAAGACGTGGTAAGACCACGACACCTTAAGCTTTTAGCCATATTAAAACAAAAATGCTCTGTGAACTTACCTGCATTTTTAAATTCCTTACTACATGATGTTGCCCAAAGCATGAAAAAATCACAACACGTAGAATCGGTAGTAAGTCACCATGGGCTGATACGACTGATAGTTAGCGACAGTCTTGCTTAGCAACAGAGCAGTTGGGAAGAATTAATTTCCATGATAGACAGGGGACTAATTCTGCCAGCCCAAAAACGAAAACATGCTACCAGTACATCAAATAGACAGTTGAAATGGAGGAAATCAGTTAGATTGGCATGGATCAGAGAGAGGCTGGAAAATTCCAGAGGGAATACCAGCCAACCAGTGGAGATAGATGATTCAAGGGTTGAGCAACCCCTGCAATTAGAAGGAGAGGAGAATCAGAAAGACATGGAGGAAAATAAGGAAGGAGAAACAGAGGAAGAGACTGAACAGTCTGGGCAGGCGGAGGAAGAGATAGAGCAACATGAAGAGAGCCCATTGCAAAATCCATTGCAAGAGGATGAATTGGCCCAAATTTTGGCCAATATGGGTGAATATGCCCAACCTCTCAGCCTGCTAGGCCTCCATATTGAAGAAGAACCAAAGGAGCATTCTGCTCAGGACAAAAATACACCCAAAGAGTTGTGCGACGAGGAAGAAGAAGAAGAGAATCATTCCATTCATGATGAAAGTATAACTGGAGAGAAAAGTGATGAAGATACAGAAGCGGAACAATCTGTTCCCAGCCAGACTACACCGGAAGAATTTCATGGAGAAGAAGGGGTGGAAAAAGAAGTCACCCAGGAAATAACAGAACCAGCTAGGGTTTTTACTCCTGAGCAACCCGGTCAGAATAACGAAGGGGCACCCCAAGAAGAAAACCAGGAAATTGGCCAAGATGACAGTCCAGGCCCAAGTAAACAGACAACTGTTCCTTCTAAGAAAACAGAAGAAATTAAAAGATTACTTAAAAGAACAGCAAAGATTGCTCAATGTGATAGCACAACATTGACAACAAATCAGGGTTTTGAAAATGGGACAGAGAGAAAAAAGGACCTCGAGGGTAAGACATGCAACCACCCCGGCGAGACCCCTCAAGAAAAAGGTTAGAAGGACTCAAGTACAGGTTGCCATTCAAAACCAAAGGGAACAGCATTCAGTTGTTGCCCACGTTGAAGTGCAAACAGATGATATATCGGCCTGCGACAAGGAAGTTCAGACAGAGGCACAACCCTCTGAAGAAATGTGAACCATAAACACGAGGCAATGCAATAAGAAGATTCAAGTAAATCTTCCACTTACCACTACCATGTGGGACAGTGATCCGAGGACAGTAACCCTACGAGAGGGTTTGATGCAAGCTCAACAAGCAGTAGAAAAACTTACAGAACAAACGGTTTCTCGAGAGAAGTATGAAGAATTACAACAACAGCTAAAGAATTTCAATTTATCTGAAAGCCAAGATTTTGAAGGATGGCGAAAGGAAGAAGAAAGAGTCGCTAAGGTAACTCATAGATTAGATGTAGTTATCAGATAGATGGATACCTTATGCTCTTTGTACACTGACGTCCTAGCATGTAGAGCCCCTGCTAAGAATTATGCCTTGTTTTTAATGGAACGATATTTGCAATTGAAAATTAAGACTGTCAAAGCAGGAACCCCTATACAAATTAATACTATTGATCATTTCATAAATTATTGTAAGCACTATGGAATAAAGGTCCAAATATTATTGTGTGAATTTTATCTACATAACCTTGTGCTAGATCAAGAGACAGAGCAGAACCCCATTTCGTTGGGGACATCCAACTGCAGGCATTTATTTCGTTTGGAGTTAATCAAATCAAATGGCTTAAAGCCTATAATGCCTTCCAAAGACAAGAAAACGGATTAGACTTATGGGTAAGAGCTGAGCCTAGAGATCCATTACAGTTGTGGAATAAACATAGGAACCTCATGAGGACTCCGGGCGTGATTGAAGCATTAGGACCCATTCATACAACAATCAATCGGGAAGGGATAGAATACTTCTTTACCATCAAGGACCTTGCCATTGCAGCTGCTAAATTTCGATATCAGGCCTCTAATCTGAATATCCAACTCAGGGAACCATTTAATTATGAGAACTTTAAGTTAGCCGTTGATCGCTTAAGCCTCTATGGTGATCTTATCTTGAGGGCAGGGCCATCTTGGTTAGTATATAGGTTCCAAAGTCCGATTATTTGGCACCCTGCACCTAGATACCAAGCCCTATATGAGATGCCTGAGGGTCAGACAGGCCATCTTTTCGAACACCTAGCTAAGCATCATGGTTGTAGACCACCACATGAGATTCCGTCTCCGGCCTACTCTCTCACCGCCTTACATGTCAACTACAATGTTTTCATGAGGCATGGAAAAGGGTAAGCAGGGGGGTGTGTGGAGTACTAAAAAAGGTATGTTTTTATCATTTATTATGTCATCTTTGATTTAAAATTCATAACCTCTTTGCATCATGAACTAGGCAGATAATAAGAAATGATGACAAAATCTAAGGGATTTATATGCAACACAAAACTACTAATAATTGCCATTTTCTTATGCAGGAAAAGGAAAAAAATGAAAGATTGTCGTCCCAAAGGAAAAGACAGGGCAAAGTTAACTGTTGTCCCTCTAGCAGGAAACCGCATGCAAACAAGACGATCCAAATTGGAGCGTATCAACCAGGAAAGGGAAAAGGAGATATCGAATCAGCGCAAGAGAACAAATAGATAACTGGAAATTAATAGTCTGGCGAATCCCTCAAGATCCTTTGATCCTGAGGGATCGCTGTCTTAACTATTTTTGCATCATTGATATCTCCACTCGGCTGTTATAAGAAGGGGCAGCGCTGCTAGCCCCGGGGGATGACCTGTTTTTTTTTTATGTAATTCTCCTTTGTATTTGAAACTTTGATCATCGACTCTCATTGAGAAGTGATCCACTGTAACTTTGCTTTGATGTTTTAATATAAATCTGGTTGCCCTTTCATCTCTGATTCTAGAGTAATCTCAAGTAGTGTGTCCCTAGAGGCTAAGGGCCCGACCCTGGTGGAACACTTGCTCCTGTACCATTATCTCTAATTCGTGTGTGGTTTTCATTATCAGCTTTGTTTGATAATCTAATGTGTTTTGTTATTTTACATCACAATTCTGTTATATTTGATTTATGTTCAATTGAGTAATGTTGTTCTGTGACAAGAATGTTGTATTATTCATTCTGACCATGTAACCATAGAAAATTTTAGGGGCGAATGTTCGCCCTTTGGCGAAATTAAGGGGTTTTAAATTTTTAGTGGGCGAATATTTTGTATCATAGTACATTTTTACAAATCACCTCAAATAGCCCACCTTATTTTAAGGGAGAGGGTAAAAAAGATAAATTTAGCCCTTGAAATTAGGAGTTACAACCTTCCATTCGCCCATTTTCAAGAATAGATTTTATTTAAGTGAATCCATTCGCCCATTTTCAAGAATAGGTTTTATTTAAGTGAATCCTATGGGCCAAATACCACATTTATAAAAGAGGTATGGTAAATTAATGAAAATATAAATAAACGAGAGGTATGGTAAACAAATAAAACATTTTTTTATATTTACTCCATAAGTCACCTTATATTTACGAACACTCAAAAAATGCGTTATTTTTAGGTGAAACTTATGGGCAAAATACTATGGGACAAATACCAAGGACTAGATTGTTATTAATACCATGCAAAAAAACATTATTAACCCTAATATTAGTATTATTAAAACTAAAAATGGCACATGGTATTAACCCATGGTATTCACCAAAATGGCACATGGTATTGACCCATGGTATTCACCTGGAATGTAGCCTATTTAAATGGGGGAATTAAAACAACATAGATCCATCTTTACTCTGGATCTACTAACCCCCGAGAGGTATCAAATCTCGTGATATGCAAACTAGCATAGAGTGAAAAAATATTTGATCCCTCTCGAGGCTTGAGTAAAAATGGATGTTGTAATTTAATTTATGTTAAACATTTTAGCTTGGTTAAAATAGAAAATAAAATAAAAATCAACTATTAATTTAATTAATTTTTATAAATTACTAATAGTAATTTTTAAGCTCTAGGTTTATGATAACCCATGGTAATACCAAGATCTTACAAGATTTTATAATTGGGTAAAATATTCGCCATGCTTGGTGAGAGATTCGCCAAAAAATTATATATACATATTATATTATTGATAAAATCGCCTTCCATTTTTCCTATATACCATGGAGATTCGCCCATTTATTATACATATAAATTTGGGGGGGTTCTTAAAATTTTCCCTGCATAAAACGCATTGCTATTCCTTTAATCATTGACATAACATTGTTGTTCCTTACAAAATGCTATTGCTGTTCAATTATAGAGCAACCGTGCTGTAACATTTATAAGTTGGTATTATTGTATTCATCTATGGTTTACACTTAATCGTGATTGTTGTTCAATTGACGTTGTTGTTCCATTACGAATTACAATCGTTATTCTTTATAACTGAGATTGATACCTATTCTATGGAGGTCTGATTATTGTTTCTCTTAATGTTAAGCGTGCTGCGTGTGTTATTTATTTTGGTTCATTGTACATTTACATTTAACTCTAGTTGCGATTCTATATTTCATTGTCGATTAGTTGTCGTTCTATTTCTTTTTGCTATCCAATTTATCCTCAGAGTAGATATTGCTATCTGATTTCTGTAGGATATGATTGTTGCATTTATTTCCTTAGACTGAGGTTTGTTGTTCAATCTTATTTATAAGAACTAGTTGTTGTTCCATTTTCTAGTTGCTATTCCATTTCCTGTTATTTGTAGTATCATTGCTTTGGTGTGTGGGATGATCTAAGACTGTAGCGAACGTTGACATTTGTTGTCTAGTTCCCAAGTTAATGATATTTTCCTTGATTATATTTAATTACATTAGTTTATAGAGGGATGAGTTATCATTACTGTACCCTTGACTGATAAATTGCTATAGCTTTCTGAGTGCATGATTTGAGTCTTAAGGTTCTTTTCTGTAAGTAGATCTTATTTCAAGCATCCGTTTACTCTTGTATTTAGAGCACTATACTACTAGCATTACTCTGACAAATGATCGCCTCAAACTAAGTACACTCTTTGAGATAACAAATCGTTCCTGGATTGACAAGTTAATGTGAGGTAAATAGAGGTGAAAAAGACCCTTTTTACTGCTCGACATTTTGGCGTCGTTGTCGGGGAAGAGTGTATCCATTTGTTTCTTTTCTAGAGTGATGTAAGAACCTTTTAGGAGAGAACTGGGTTTTAAAAACGGAAGGTAGGAACGTGCGTATGGAACATGTAATAGCCCTACTCCCCTGCCCGCTTTCCTGCAAACTTGTTGCTGTTTTCTTTGGGTAGAAATTAGCATTTGATTTGTATGCATGACTAAGCAGAAAAAGCCTAAAAAGAATCCTAAACCTCTACCCAAGCCTGACAAAGCTAAGAGGTCGGTGACCCTTGGTTGATCGACCTTTATAGACGAAATCCTTAAGAAAGCAGAATCTCAGCCTTTAGTAGGGCCTAGAAAAGTTATTTCTAGACAACCTACTAGTTCCCTTCAGGCCACAGGATCACCATCTGTAGCCTTTGCTGAGGTGCACAGTCAAACCGAAGAGCAAGACTTTCAAAAAATTGAAAATTCTAGCCCAAAATCATTGCAAGAAGGGAACCTTAGCAACCTCTGTGAAGGAAGAGGAGAAACCGGGGAAACTGAAGAACCAATATCTCCTCTTGGGATAATTCAACCATTAAGTAGCCCAGATAAGGGAAGCGCTGCAAAAATAATTTATAATGAAGTTGAAGAAACTCAAGAATCAACCCAGACATTAGGCACTCTCATCATCCCAGATAAACGAAGTGTTGTTAAGGCCATTCCTGTTAGAGCCATTCCCCCTCGACAACCTAGGAATACCTTCATAGATATCCCAGAAGGTTATTGGCATATATTTGACCAAATGGCCTAGAACCAGTGAAACACCCAAACCTATACACTGCAATATCCCATTGTGGATACTATATCTAACGCACCTATGAAAGCAATTCCTCTCCAACATATCCCTACATTCCATGGCCTTACATCAGAGGATCTGGATGCATTGTTATTTGAATTTGATGTGCTATGCAGAGGATATGACTATACCACCGATCCCCAGAAACTGAAATTATTTCCTTCTACATTAAAAGGGGATGCTTTAATATGGTTTATGGGATTGGGTGGTGGTGTTATAAATAACTGGGATCAAATGAAAGAGTCTTTTCTAAAAACATATCAGGATTATTGTAGGTCTAGAGAGTTAAAAGATGAAATATTTCAGATGGTAGCTAGACCGAATGAAACATTAGAAGAGCATGTTGAACGTTTTCAGTATAATCTTCAAAGATCTCCTTATGCATCATTACCCTTACCTAATAATGTATTAAAAACAATATTAATTAGGGGAATGAAGGAACAATGGATTGAAACACTAAATGCTATGGGAAAAGGAGATATTTATCAGGAAATTTTTGCTGACATTATTAATCTATGTATCAGGAGCTCGAGCGGCAGCACAAGACTGAAACCAGCAGAACATGATCGATTTGCAAGACATAACATAATTTCGGCAAAAGGAGTAACTCGTGCATAAATTGGAAATTTATTAGAAAATTTTAAAACTAACATATTAGGGACACTGACAACACAACTTGATATTATGCAGGCTAAAGAAAAGCAAGCAGAGGCAGAACAAAATTTGGCAATCTTTTGTCCCAGATGCAGAAAGAAACGCAGTCACAAGGAGTGTCCATTAGATGCAGTCAAAGTTTGCGCCATTTGTACGAAATACCACTCTACAGAGAGATGTCCCTCACTTCCTGGATTGAAAGCAGTATACAAGGAAGAAGAAGAAGAGCCAGAGCTGGTGTATCTACTCAATCAACGCCGTCAATGGTAGCCACGAAAATCAGGTATGTTCTCAGACCCAACTTCTTCTTTTAAGCCTCCACAATATCATTGTCAACAATATAATACAATGTGGCAAAATCAACCTCCCTTCTCGAATTGGTCACAACAACCATTTCCTTCATCATCTCCATGGCCGAATCAAGCAAGCCAACCCAATTGGCCAAATTTTCCCTACACTCCACCATATTGGCAAAACAACGTATATCCAGCACAATGGTCCCCTCCTACTTCACAGAGTCAAGTCTGGTAGACAAACTAGCAAAGACCGATGAATAAGCCAGTAGGAACCATTCCGCTCCCTCAACCTACACTGCCAGCATTACAACAAAATCCCCAGTCTAACTTAAGACCGCAACTCCCAGCCTAACCCAATCCCAATCCAAATAACAGACTGGTCCAATCTATTCAAATAATTGAAACATCAGAAATAAGAACCAATCTAAGGGGGTGTAATGACCTTCAATTAAGATCTAGGTGCATCATTGAAACAGAGGGAGATAATACCGCTCAAGTTGAAAATCAATTACCTATAGAACAACTGCCATAAGAAGAGGATGTGACTAGACAACAAATTCATGATCAAGCAACCACATCTTCTCCCCCATTCCCAGAACGATTAATTATATTTCGACCTATACAAGATCCTAATTTTGACATTCTAGGAGAACTAAAAAATCTATACATAAAAATCCCACTCCTCCAAGCCATTCAAGACATCCCAATATATGCAAAGATTATCAAAGAGCTATGTATAAAGAAACCAAGGAGGAAAATAACAAATAACCCAAAAGTCCAAGTAGTTGGCACTCTATCCGACCTATTATCAGGAAAACAAACACCCGTTAAATATGAAAACCCAGGAAATCCAATAGTAACCGTACAAACCAATGGACAATCCTTCTCAAATGCCTTAGTTGATCTAGGAGCTGCAATCAATATCTTAACAACTACCACTTGCCAAAAACTAGGCATTACATCAGTAGAACTGACCTCCACTTTATTAGAACTGGCTAACCGATCTATGGTTAGACCATAAGGCACACTACATGATGTCATGGTATCCATTGACTCCTAGGAGTATCCTGCCAATTTTCTGATAATAAACCCCAAAAACCGACTTGATGGACATCCATTGATTCTAGGTAGACCTTGGCTTGCAACTGTCGATGCTTATATTAGCTGCCGACAAGGAAGTATGACCATAACCAGGGGGCCTAATACCAAGAATCTAGCTTTATACCCTCCAGCACAACCAAGTGTCACAATAATAAAAACTAACAAACATCCTGTATCATACCTCACCAAAAATATTAGATCTCAATTAACCATAGAAAAGACCCTTGATTTGAAATACCAAATAGAAGATGATGCCATTAACAATTTTATTAGTCAGGTTGAATCCAGATCCCACATACAATGTCACATGATAGAAGCAACATTTGATAATGAATTAGAAGAAGATCCTCTTAAAGATACACACGATCAAACAATACCTACTACCTCTGTCTCAAATAGAAAAAATGTAGAAATTGAGCCAGGAAATACTTTAAACATTAATGCCAACCTGACTTCTGAACAAGAAGAGAAGCTCATCCAACTATTGAGGAAATATAAAGAAGCATTTGCATGGAACTATCCTGACATGAAAGGAATAGATCCCCAGTTATGTACACACCACATTTACATAGAAAAAGATGTCAGACCTGTTCGCCAACCACAAAGGAGACTTAATCCTCATCTAAAAGACATTGTAAAGGCTGAACTTCAAAAACTTTTAGATGTGAACTTCATCTACCCTATCTCTGATAGTAAATGGGTCTCTCTGCTTGTTGTGGTATCAAAGAAGAATGGAAAGTGGAGGATTTGTGTAGATTATAGAGAGCTAAGTAAAGCAACACAAAAAGACCACTTTCCCCTTCCGTTCATAGACCAAGTATTAGACACTTTGGCAGGAAAGAAATTATTTTCTTTCTTAGATGGTTTCAGTGGATACAATCAGATTCAGATTGCTCCTGAAGACCAAGACAAAACTACTTTTACTTGTCCTTGGGGAACATTTGCCTACAAAGTTCTACCTTTTGGCTTATGCAATGCCCCTGCCACATTTCAAAGGGCTATCCTCAACATTTTTTCAGATTTAATAAATGAAGGGCTCGAAGTATACATGAATGATTTACACCATACGGGGATGATTTCGACCCAACATTGGACACACTGGAAAAAGTGATGTAGCGTTGCATTGCCACCAGGCTCTGTTCGAGCCATGAAAAATGCTATATGATGATGAAAAAATGACTTATTCTAGTCCATTATATTTCAGCAGCTGGAATACAGGTAGACTTGGCCAAAATTCAAATAATTTTGCTAATTCCCACTCCTACCACTCAAACAGAGGTACGCAGTTTTCTTGGATTTTCTGGTTATTATAGAAGATTTATAGAAGATTTATAAAACATTTTTCTCACATTGCTGCACCTCTATATGCACTGACAGGTAATGTTGACTTTCTTTGGACAGAAAAATGCGACCGTGCTTTCCAGGATCTACAAAAGCTTGTCTCAACAGCTCCAGTCCTTAAAGGTCCAAATTGGGACCTGCCATTTCAAATTTCATCAGATGCTTCAGATACAGCTATTGGAGCAGTGTTTGGGCAGGAAGAAGATAAAAGACCATATGCAATTTATTATATGAGCAAGAATTTATCTCCTACTGAATTAAACTATACTGTTACCGAAAATGAATTTTTAGCTGTAATACATGCTGTCAATAAGTTTAGGCATTACATTACTGGATATCTTGGTATCTTGTATACAGATCACTCTGCCATAAAATGTTTAGCAAATAAACTAATCATAAATGGTAGAATAACCAGATGGCTGATTTTATTATAGGAATTCGATATCACAATCAAGGACCGACTTGGAAAAGAAAATCCTGTAGCTGACTTTCTCTCGCGAATGCCAAAACCAATGGATGCAGCAGCAGTTGAAGACCAATTTACAGATGAGAATTTGTTTTCTGCCACTGTTAAAACACCCTGGTATGTTGATTTTGCAAATTATTTAGCAGTAGGAAAATTACCAAAACATCTGACCCCCAATGAATGAAAACAGATTATCCAGCGAAGTACTCGATTTTCTTGGATTGGCGGCTACCTGTTCCATACAGGGGCAGATATGCACATCAGGGGATGTGTCCGCGAAGATGAAATTTTTGACATTTTGAAAGCTTGTCATGACGGACCATGTGGCGGACATTTCGCCGATCGAAGAACTGGACATAAGGTGCTGCAAATAGGGTATTATTGGCCCACGATCTTCAAAGATGCAAAGAAGTTCGTTCAAGCTTGTGACAGTTGCCAAAGAGCAGGACACCCTGGTCAGTCTGACGAAATTCCCCTGTATCCACAGCTAGTTATTGAACCATTCGAGCGATGGACCCTCGATTTTGTTGGTCCAATTAACCCATCCTCAAATCAGAAAACATATATTTTGGTAGCAACAGAATATGTCAGCAAATGGGTTGAAGCAGAGGCATTACCAAGAGCTATAGAGGATTCTGTCATACAGTTCTTGTTCTGTATATTTGTCTGATATGGGCTTCCAAGAGATATAATTACAGATGGTGGACCATAGTTTGTTGGTAACAAGATTGCTGCAACACTAAAAAACTATCATATCCAGCATAAAATTACTACTCCATACCACCCACAGGAAAATGGTCAATTAGAAAGCAGCAATAAAATAATAAAAGCAATCCTAACAAAAACCATTGCATGACATAGACGTGATTGGGCTGCAATATTACCAGAAGCCTTGTGGGATTACAGAACAACATGGAAAAGCACTACCGGCTATTCACCATACCAACTAGTATTTGGAAAGGAACCCATCTTTCCGATAGAATTTGAAATACAAACACTACGAACAGCACAAGAAGTCAGTCTAGATCTAAACGAGGCACAAATTAATAGATTACAACAAATAAATGAGCTAGATGAGATCAGGTTCTCTGCCATTCAACACATTGCATTGATCCAATAGCAACGAGCTAAATGGCATCACGCCCTCATTAAAAAGAATGCATTCCACAAATGAGATTGGGCACTCTTATACGATTCCAGGTTTCAGGATTTTCCCAGAAAGCTTCAGACTTGTTGTCTGGGGCCATATGAAATCCAGAAGGTACATGATAATGGCACCCTTACTCTAATCACTATTGACGGATCTAGACATACGTTCAAGGAAAACGACCACCGAGTTCGAATATACCGCAAACCACTTACTCGAGAATCCTTTTACCAGCAACTCCGCGAAGAATCCAACATGAATATTTTGGAGGAGGAAGAGAAATCTTCCTCACCTCTGGTTCATTAAGTGATTCAACTGTTCTAACATTCTGTACATAATTCTTTTGTTTTGTTAGCATAAATTATTTTATGTACATATTTTTTATATATATATTTGCACTTTGTTGTTCCTTTTAAGAAGAAATAGCATTCTCCCCATTTTGTTGTTCCTTTTTCAAGGAACCTTGCATTTTTCTATTCCTTTTTGTAGGCTCAGCAATTCCATCATTTTTATGTTCCTTTTCTCAAAGGAACAACACTTGCATTTTTTCTGCTGTTCCTTTTTCCAAAGGAACGACACTGTCATTCTTGCTGTTCCTTTTCTGAAGGAACAACATTTGTGTGCACTTTTGTTTTTTGCTATTCCTTTTCTGAAGGAACAACGCTTTCGTTTTGTTGTTCCTTTTCCAAAGGAACATCACTTTTGGTTTCTGCTGTTCATTTTTCCCAAAGGAACATCACTTTTATTTTCTGCTGTTCCTTTTCCAAAGGAACGACACTTGTGTTTCTTGCTGTTCCTTTTTCCCAAAGGAACAACACTTGTATTTTTTGTTGTTCCTTTTTCACGAAGGAACAACACTTGCATTTTTTGTTTTTCCTTTTTCCCAAAGAAACAACACTTGTATTTTATGTTGTTCCTTCTCCAAAGGAACGACACTTGAGTTTTTTTGTTGTTCCTTTTTCTCGAAGGAACAACACTTGTATTTTTTTGCTATTCCTTTCCAAAAGAACAATGCTTGCGTTTTTTTTGTTATTCCTTTTCAGCACTTGTATTTTTCTGTTGTTCCTTTTCCAAAGGAACAACACTTGTGTTTTTTTTGTTGTTCCCCTTTGAAACGCCAACATTTTTGTATGCCTTTTACTTATGCTTGTTCTCCTTTCTGTTCCAATTCAAAGACACCTGTTGTTCCTGATCTTTCGAGTCTATTGGAGCACAACTATACACTTATGCAATGCATACAAAACTAGAACACACTCAAATCAGTGAATTACATAAAATCACTATTTTTACAAGAAATTGTTTTGAATTGATAGGAGGGAAGAGGAAATGACACAATTATTCATCACTTTGCTGTCGTTATTCTACTAATACTAATATGATTGGTTATCTTTATCATGATGGTTCTTTTTGAATTCCCATAGTCTTCTTTCATCGTTATTAAAGAATAAGAACAAAGGGTATATTTTTCTATTGAGATGTTAAGACTTCTTCCACCATTCCTACTCTTAATGAGTGTTGAACCACCCTGTGTATAAATAGGAAAGTACTTTATAAAAGAGAAAAAAGAGAAAAATGTTTATATGATATCGGTTGTAAAATGAAGGATAGGGGGTCTCATCAAGAGCCAGCCTACCATGATCATAAGGAAGAAAGTGAAGTCGCATTCCCACTATGGCCACCACACCAAGGATATGATCCAAAAGGCACATCACAAAAAATAAAGAGTCCTTGGAACAAGAGGTCTCATCACGAGCCGGCCTGCCTACCTTTCACTCCTTCCTGGTGAATGGAATTATGGTTTAACTGGTTACCAAGCCAGCATAGTGACCTCCATTTTGATATTGCACAACACTTCCTAAAGCATACACAAAGGATCATGGTTCCATGGGTGAAACAAACAACTCTGTCAAGGTTATGGACACCTATGGGTAACAGAGCTCTGTTGATGGTATCGAAGTCACATTCCTTATATACCAATAGCAATCATCAAAACCCTTCTTGGTCTTATACCTTTGTAACGGGTCAAATGAGATTATGTATATCACTCCCCCGAACCTTTAAACACATGAAAATCTATTACAACCAATCAGGATGGAAAAGTTGATAATGACCACATCAGGCTTTTTGTGCACATCAGCTGTCCTATCCTCCCAGTCTTGCATCATATCACAACATTCTCTTATTTGTTAAGCGATCCTACTATACACCTCGATTTCGGAAATCTGTTCCTTTTGTAAACATGACATTTCGGTATACGCTATTCCTTTATGACTCTGTACCATGGCAGTTCAGAACGCTGCTCTCTCATTTGACGACCGAGGACGACCTATCACATTGCAGGGGGGAAGCAGGTGACCTCATAATTTGCTAATATACGTGTCAGACTATTATTCAGAAAACTTTCACTTGGGAATAGTAAGGCTTAACAGTATATCGTTTTTCAATTTGCATGACCTGCTTTTCCTAAGCTATTTCTGTATTATGCTCTGTAGCAATTAGAAGTGACTCAGGATTTGAACGAGCTTGTTGTTTCGTTATTTTCTCTGTATTTTTAACAGTTTGAACTGTCTGTTGTTCCATTGCCATCTCTGCGTTTTTACAGTGTGCTAAAACATGGGAGGAAGATCAATACAGAGAGAACCACAGGTATTGATAGTTTCTGATGTTGCATGAGAAATCTTAACGAGGGCAGGATGGATAGTGTTAACACCCAGGTTTTTCCCTTTGACTCCTGAGGGAATACGGCCGGGGTAACCACTAACCAAGCTTTGGATTACAGGTTCTAGCCTACCTGTAATCAGAGAGGGCTCTCTCTTTTAGTTTTAACTTTGTTTTTTGAAGATTTTAGGCTAGTTGTGAGGTGAGAGTTTTGTTTAAAGTTTTGGTTGAATGATGTCTTCCAGTAGCTGAGATGAGATCTTCAGAAGGTTCAGTCCATTGGGCAATGGAGTCTGTGATTATGAGTTGTTTGAGATATTAAGTAAGATTGCTAAAACTGCAGGGCCATATAGATATATCATGAAACAACCTTAAAATTTGTGAAAGATGAAATATGTCTAGCCAGTGAGAGGCAACTAAGATTCTTTCACTAAGCTGGTGATGTGGGAAAAGGATATATCACTCAGGAGAAGCTTTGAATTCCTGAATAATACTCACTGTGAAAGTTTTAGTATGAAGGTGAAGCAACTAAGAATTACACTTTCATAGCTAATATTGGAGAAAACATTCATAACAGCATAGATTGAGTTCAGGGTGTTTAATGAACAAATCCTGAACTATTCTTTTTCTGTGCTATTAAACTGTGAAATATAGAGCATGAGCGGATTATGATAGAATGAAATACATAACAAGAAGGTTCAGGAAACTTATTGTGCCATGAAATATGTAGGAATCCTGTAGCAGTAAACAATCACACCAGAACACATCAAAACAACTCAGAACTTCAGAAATTCCATCAGCTCCCTGTATTAAAAGTCTGAAATTTACAGCATAAGTTCTCCAGAAGAAAAAATCAACAACCCCAGCAAGCTTATGCGAGGGGATATATATACAATCGGTTTTACAAAATATCTGAACGCCGAGTCATTTGCTCAATAACTGCATTCACCAACTTTCAGAATAACAGATAAAAAAGCTATTGCTACTTTAAATATACAATGAATACCCTTCAGTTTTGTCAGAAACTTTTTTGACTTTTGGAGGCCACTGAGTCGGTTGGGCACTTTGTATTAATTTTGAATGATATGCTCTTTATTGCTTGGTCGAGGTGCGGTTATCTCAGCCCTGTCATTTGCATCTGTCGGTGTTGCTTGAGTGTCCACATTTGTTTGCTGAGCTGGCTCTGTCCACTCCTCTTCAGTCATAATGAATGTATCAATTTTCTGAACATGATGACTTATGATTGATGTACAAAAAATTTGATGAAGAATCTGTTTGCTCACAGCAATGTCTGTATCATGCTTGTCCACCATTCCTGAGTAGGCAACTGATGTCTCAAAATTGTGCCTAAGGTTTCATCTACCTCAGTATATTTGTAGTAATTTGGAGGCACTTCAAACAAATGTCTAATCTCATTCATGATAAAAAACAAATTTTCTATTCTGTCATAGAGGCTCTGCCCAGATGCAGGCCCTGTTTCCTCTGGGTACTTGATGCTGTAGTGATCTGGTTTGTAGCAAATGTATTTACCCTCTTGGCATAGTTTTCATGGGATAGTAACCTTCCTGCACTGTTCAGTAAGCTGGGAAGGCCTCTGTTATGCAATGCTGTAAATTTCTCCATGAATTTGTTCACCTCTGTCTGCATTTCTTGGCATCTTCTATCCAGTGTTTGTACAAGATTTCTCAAAGTGAGCACCCTTTTTACTAATAAAATGGTATTAGTCCTGTTATGTAGGAATTTACAGGGTAAGTTCCTCAGAAAGAACACCAAAAGGACACCGCTCACAACCAGATCACAGATCAATACACCAGTATTTTTGACGTGGTTAAAACCCTCAAAGAGGGAAACAGTCCACGGCCTGCGCCAACGTGGCTACTACAGGCAATTTATTAATCAAAGAATGAAAATTTACATAAGCTTCTCTCATGCACGGATTACCCGAACAATGACCCTCCATGCGCTTTAAATAGAACTCATGGACCAATCGGGTGTCAAGCCACAGATCAAGTGTCGGTAATACCGAGGAGAGAGTGAACCGTCGGATCACTACATATTGTGACCGTCGGATTGTAAGTTACAAAATGTACAACGGTAAAGAAACACACTTTACCTAACTCTATACCTAACTCTACACTAGACCAAGTTGAACTTAACTATATCCTATGTGTCGGAATATCCTAACATCCCCCCTTAAGAACAACTTGGGATAGGATTGAAGGATTTACAAATATGACACAATAGGAGAAGGAAGGAGGCACTAGAGCCTATCCCCCCTTAGTGACAACTTCCTGAACTCCAAGCATATATCGAAGTTTAGTGAACTTCGCCTCTGTGAGAGCCTTTGTGAAGATGTCTGCAACCTGATCATCTGTTGGACAATATTGCACTTCAAGAACATGGTCATGAATGAGCTTTCTGATGAAGTGCATGTGTAGTTCAATGTGTTTGCTGCGCTGATGCTGGACTGGATCTTTGCATAGCTGAATGGCACTTTGATTATCACACCAAAGTGTAGTCGGATGCTGCTGCTCAAAGCCAAACTCTGATAGGATCTGACGAAGCCACAAGGCTTCCTTACTAGCTTCCACGGCACCACGATACTCTGCTTCTGCTGACGAAAGAGAAATGGCAGCCTGTTTCTTACAAAGCCCATGTAATAGGTCCTGAACCAAGAGTGAAGACATAACCGGCAGTAGACTTCCGATCATCAGGGTCACCAGCCCAATCAAAATCAGTGAAACCAACTAATAGAGGAGCTGCTTTGGCACTGTAATGAATCCCAAACTGTACTGTACCTCGAACATAACGAAGTATTCTTTTGGCTGCTTTCCAATGACTTTCACGGGGGTTTTGCATAAAATGATCAACAAGGCCAACAACAAAGGAAAGGTCAGGACGAGTATGGGTTAAATACAAGAGTTTTCCTACAAGTTGATGGTATATGGTAGCATCAACTTCAGGAGAAGTACAAGAGACTGAAAGTTTGACTCTAGACTGAAAGGGAGAAGGGGCTGGCTTACAGTCTTCCATGTGAAAATGACGAAGAATATCACAAGCATACTTGGACTGGGAAAGGAAAATACCCTCCTTGGATTGCAAGACTTGAAGACCGAGAAAATAGTGTAAGTGTCCTAAGTCTGTCATTTCAAATTTCTTTTTAAGGCTGGACTTGACATGGTTTATAAGGTTGGGATCACTACCAGTAAGAATAAGATCATCAACATAAAGAACGAGGATGATAAGAGAGTTGCCCACTTTCTTGGTGTAGACAGTATTGTCAGAATAACACCTAGAAAAGCCAGATTCTAAAAGAAAGCTATCCATTTTGGCATACCAAGCCCGAGGAGCTTGCTTGAGACCATAAAGGGATTTCTTAAGTCGACAAACAAGGCTGGAGTCTGTTTGTATGAAGCCAATGGGTTGTTCCATATAGATTTCTTCCTGCAAGTCCCCATGCAAGAAGGCAGATTTAACATCCATCTGATGGACTTCCCATTTTAAAGAGGCAGCAAGGGAAAGAACAAGGCGGATAGAGTTCATTTTGGCAACAGGGGAGAAGGTTTCAGTGTAGTCAATGCCTTCAACCTGTGAAAAGCCCTTAGCAACAAGACGAGCTTTATGTTTATCAACTTTCCCATCTAGTCCATACTTGGTTCTGTGAACCCATTTACATCTAACAAGTTTGCGTCCCTTTGGTAGAGGAACAAGATCCCATGTATCATTTGTCAACAATGAATGATATTCTTCATTCATAGCTGCTTCCCAATGTGGATGGCCTGAAGCTTCTGCAAAAGTGTCAGGATCATGATTTACTGGAGCTTGAGCCAGTAAAGAAGAGGCTCTTTCAAACTGAGAACGTGTACGTCGCTGATCTGTAGGATCACCGGCAAGATCACCTGCTGCATCCCGAGTAGCACGGACCCATCTTGGAAGTTGAGGATCCTGAGAAGGTGGGGGAGGATTATCATCCTCACTTTCATCATCTGAAGAAGAAATGTTTTCAAAAGTAGAAGAGATAGGAAGAGGTGGCACATCCGCCGGACTAGGCTCGCAGGCCGATTTATTTTCATCAAATTTTACATCTCTTCTAATGATAACATTTTTGGACTTAAATGGAATAAGTCTATAACCTTTTACATCTTCAGAATATCCAACAAAAGTACATTTCTCACTCTTAGGTTCTAAAGCTTTATGCTTTTCATCTGGAATATGGGCCCATGCTTCACTTCAAAAAACACGAAAGTGACTTACATCTGGTTTAATGGAGCTTCAAGCTTCTTCTGGAGTGATATTCTCTAGAACCTTAGTAGGAGTGCGATTGATTATATAATTTGCACAATTAATTGCTTCGGCCCAAAAACTAAGACTGAGTCCTTTAGATTGCAGCATACAATTAGCCATTTCCTTTAAGGTGCGATTTTTTCTTTCAGCTACACCATTTTGTTGTGGAGTGTATGGAACAGTATGTTGCATTTGAATTCCATTTTCGGTGCAAAAGTTGATGAATGTGTTTTTAACATATTCTCCACCATTATCAGTTCTTAGCTTAAGAATTTGATGTCCAGATTGTTTTTCAACAAAGGCTTTGAAGGCCAAAAAAGTGTTAAATACTTCGCTCTTGAGTTTTAAGAAGTATACCCAAGTGCGTCTGGAGAAATCATCAATGAAAGTTAAGAAATACTTGCAGCCAGAGAATGAAGCAACAGGAAGTGGACCACATAAATCACTGTGCACAAGCTGTAAAGGGGCTGAGGCGTGCCAAGAGGCACGTTTGTCAAAACTGTCCCGATGATGTTTTCCAAGTACACATCCGGAACAAACACCATCTCTGCAAGATACCATAGGAAGACCTGTCACCATATTTTCTTTACATAGATGCTGAAGGGAGCGATAGTTTAAGTGACCAAATCGCTCATGCCAAAGTTTTCTCACTTCATCATTATGAGCAACAAATACTGAGGGAAGATTTGATGACCCAAAGTTGTGAAACTTATACAACCTTGTGGAATCATCAGCAATACCAATAGCTAGAATCTGTTTAGGATCTCTTAGATCCTTGATTACAACATCATGAGGTGAAAATTCAACAATTTTACCTTCACCTGAATGAGTTATCTGATATACAGATAGAAGGTTGCAGGATAAGGTTGGAACACATAATACATCATTAAACTGACCATTGTCTAGATGAACAATTCCAGTCCCGACAACATTAAGAGATCTATCATCACCAACATATATATTTTTGGTGTTACAATCATTTAAAGAAGAAAACATGGCTTGGTTTTTGGCCATGTGATAAGAGGCTCCAGAATCAATGAGCCACTCATGAGAAGGAGAGGAAGAAGATACATTTAATGCATAACCAGACTGAGATGATTGAAAACGACATGCAGAAAGTGCCATTCCGGAAGTTGAAGTTGAAGTATGCTCCACATGGATGTTATGTTTCTTCATTGCGGCTTCCAAGGCTTCCATCTTCTTAAAGCATTTAGATTCTAAGTGGCCATCTCGATTACAAAAGTTACAATGTCTATCAGTCTTCTTCCATTTGTTTTTATTGGTCTTATCATTTTGCTGAAATGATCTTTCATTTTGAGGCTGAGTTGGTTTAGGACCATTCTTTTGAGGATATGACTTCTTAGGATTCTTTGAATTTGGTTGCTGCTGGGCGGCTAACGCTTTCGTGGAAGAGTTTCCAAGATTAAGAAGACCAAGGTGTAAGAGTTTTTCTTGTTCTCTTATTAAAGAATCACAAAAAGAGTCAAAGGAAGGGGCCTTGTAGTCTTTTCCTTGACAAATGAAAGCTTCTCTTGTAGAATGGAAGGTGGAAACAAATACAGAGTAGGCTGGTCCCAACTTAGTAAGGATGGAATAAATAAGGTTACTATCTTCTTTCTTAACCTTAACACCTTCCAAAAGATATCTAAGGGTCTTGAATTTGGACAAGAAATCTTCAATGCAAGAAAAATTATTAGGATCCAATGTAAGCAACTCATTTTCAAGTTGATGGGCTCTAATTTCATTTTTACTCCCAAAAACTTTGGTGAGTTTTTCCAATGCTTCATGAGGAGTCTCAAGTTCTGCAATATGGAATCTAAGATCAGGAGAAATAGACATCCCTATCAAACCACGTGCTTGATCTTGTCTATTTTCCCATTTTGCAGCCTTGTCTTCATCTTTTGGTTTCTTCTCTTGGTCTGTGGCTATTCTGTAGAGACCTTTACTTCTAAGTAAATCTTCCATGTAGGCTATCCATTGGAAGTAGTTAGTGCTGTCAAGAATGACTTGGCATGGACTTTCCATTTTTTAAAAAAACTGAAGCTGAAGATGCTGAAAGTAAGTGTTCCAATGGATAGATCTCGAAAAATTAGGTTGTTTTAAAAAAAACGGCTCTGAAAAAGGCTTCCAGATGAAGAAGTTATGGCTTTTTGAAAAAAATTGTTGAAGTTGCCGGCAAAGTGCGCGAATGTGCGGGAATGAAAAAATCCGCCCCCACAAAATGGAGACTTGAACCCAAGACCTCTACTCTCTTAAAATAGCTTTGAACCAATTGATCTATACAAAAAATTTGAGAGAGAGAGAGAGAGAGAGAGAGAGGGGGGGGGCCTTGGTTTGCGTGCTTGCCTTGAGAAAGCTCTTTTTTCCTACAAAACACAAAACACAAAACCCAACACGAATATGCAAAGAAAAACGAACCTTGCGGCTCGAAGTTAGCTTTAGCCAAAAAACTAGATATTTTAAAAAAAATCTCAAAGTTAGCTTTAGCCGAAAAACTAAATATTTTTCTCAATGTTTCTGATTTTCCGAGATCACACTAAGGTGCAGGGAAAAGAGCATACGCATGAGAAAAATCCTTCCTTTTTGTTTCTGATTTGCCCAGATCGCACAAAGTCGCAGGGCAAAGAGCATACGCAGAGATGAAAGGTATAGATCCAGTTAAAAAAAAAGGGCTAAATAAACCGAAACCGAAATAAGCAGAGAGAAAATAACAGTAAACTGCAAAAACACTGTATACCTCCCGATCTGAAAAATGACGCAGCTAGGGCTACCGAAACCTTTTCGCGTGAAACGAAATGGGTTCCTCACTGGACCAGATGCTCCGAACACAACAGAGCAGTCCTCTCGGCCCGAAAGCAGTCAGAAACAGCAGATCTAGGAAACGACAGCCGCATGCAGTTCTACGGGCTTCAGATTTGGATCACCAATGGACGCGGCCCTCAAATAGCTCTGATACCATGTAGGAATTTACAGGGTAAGTTCCTCAGAAAGAACACCAAAAGGACACCGCTCACAACCAGATCACAAATCAATACACCAGTATTTTTGACGTGGTTAAAACCCTCAAAGAGGGAAACAGTCCATGGCCTGCGCCAACGTGGCTACTACAGGCAATTTATTAATCAAAGAATGAAAATTTACATAAGCTTCTCTCATGCACGGATTACCCGAACAATGACCCTCCATGCGCTTTAAATAGAACTCATGGACCAATCGGGTGTCAAGCCACGGATCAAGTGTCGGTAATACCGAGGAGAGAGTGAACCGTCGGATCACTACATATCGTGACCGTCGGATTGTAAGTTACAAAATGTACAACAGTAAAGAAACACACTTTACCTAACTCTATACCTAACTCTACACTAGACCAAGTTGAACTTAACTATATCCTATGTGTCAGAATATCCTAACATGTTAGAGATACCCATTGCTGCCAGCTGAGGGCCTGTGCGGTTGTTCAGGACATTGATCATTCTATTGGCTATCTCATGGATATTGCCTAGAGATGCCCTGGCTCTTTGACTTTCCTTGTGGGCCTTGCCTATGAGATCTATGTGCTCATGGATGGTTTCAATATATTTCCATTGATCTGTTATAGACTGACCAATGTTGGCCCACAGGACTTTCTTGATTTCAGCCACCACTTTGTCAAGAGAGAGCTCTTTCTCCAGTTCTTTTATCTTCTTCTCAAGAGCCTTCACCTCTCTTGTTTTTTCAGCTACAGTTTGCTTTGATTTATCATACTTTTCATTAAGTGTAGCTAATTTTTCCATGGCCTCATTTAGTTCTGCCATCTGGGCCTCCAGAACTTGAAGTTCTTTCATCATATTTTGCATATCCAGGCTGGGTGCCTGTCCTGATGTTGTTGCTGGTGCTGCTGCTGTACTTGGTGCTGATGTTGAAGGGCCTGTCCCAGCTGTTTGTCCTGTGGGAGGACTGATAATTTGAGGAGGTTCCTCAAGGTTAATCACTGGCTGAGGGGGCTGAGATGTCTGCCCTCCTTCTTTCTGTTTCAGGGCTGCCTGTAATGCGCCCTCTGTTTCTACCAATCTCCCTTCTGTTTCTACCAATTGTTTGTGTAGTGTTAGCAGCATGGCTGCTACATCTTGGTCCTTTCTCTGCTGAGCAACATCTTCTGTTTGAGGGTGAAGGGTTGCTGGAATTTTGACCATCTTCCTCAAAGCTGCTATATCTGCCTCTTTTTCCTCTAGTAATGCCTGCACAGCTTTGGGATCACTTGGGTCATTCCCAAGCTCTATAATGATGTCTTCCAAAGACCTAATCCTGTTGTCTTTGGCTTGAGAAGATGCTTTCTCCAATTCTAATTGGGCAGTAGTATTATGGAGACTATTTTGCAGTTTGTGTGCTAGAAAGGTTTTGTCTGCAAGAGAGGAGTAGACCATCTCACCCGTTTGCTTATGTAGCTCAATTTGGTCCATTGGGTCGATGTCCTTTGCAAATACCTCAAGGTTGGTTATTATGTAATCTGCAGCTGACTGTGGCTGTAGCATAGTAGGCATGAATTGACTCATAGTCATCTTCCCCTCTGTTATGTCATATGCTGACATAAGCTTCTGTTGGTTTGTGGGAGCCATTTTGAGCAAGTGATTGTAAAGCTGAAGTCTAACTGGCTCATTCCTCTTCTTGATATCAATGAATTGTTGCTTTATACTGGATTCTGCCCTTCTTTGCTGGCTAGAGGAGCTGACCTCTCCTCCAAGTGGTCTTTCGTGTTCCTGTTGGAAGGAACTAGCTGATGCTTCCATGCTAGGGGGGCCCATACCTATGGATGGCCCAATAGGCATCTCTTCTTCAGAGAAAGGATTTAATATTTTCCTTTTCTCCCCTTGTTGGCTTGCTGATGTAGTGAGGGGAGTTTCTTGTTGTCTGTCCCTCTTCCTAGTTCGTTCTTCATTCAATGGGGTTTGGAGCACCGAGGTGTCCACTACTGTTTCCTGCCTTGGAGGCACACTTTCTTGAGCCTGTTGCTCTGTAGATATAGGGGCCTCAGCCATTTTTTCTTGTTGTTTGGTCTGCTCTTTCTGCTGTTCTACTGTTGGGAGCGGCTGATCCTGCTCCATTTCTTTCCCTTTATCTGTGTTGGCTGCCTGAGGAGTAGTTTGAGTTGCTTGCTGAGGAGCTGTAGAAGATGTAGCAGCTGCTCTGAGTTGAGTATGAGAAAGAGAAAAAACCTACCCACAATATTCCAGGTTAGCTTCCTTGTCAAGTTTCTTGGCTTCTTTTAATGCTATTTCTTCTTTAGTACTTGCCTCTTCTAGAGTGCCCTCTTTCCATCTTAATAGATTTGCATACTTTTCAATATGAGGCAATCTGACATGATCATAGCTAGCCAACTTATATTTGACCCTTCTAAGACTAATGAAATGATTGGGATCATAGGGTATCCAGAGGAAACTGGTTTGAAACTCAAGTCACTTTAGGATCTTGTCTGCTTCTTGCCATGCCTCTTCTCTTTTATTATAAATAAATGGGCCTAGCTGGTTCCTGACTTTGAGTTGTACCTTCTTATTCTTGCTGTGGAAATGGACCATGTCTGCATTTCCAAATTGTCTGAAATACTCTAAAGCAAAAAGTCTCATAGGGACATATCTTGGTAGCCTATATGGAGCCAACTCACAGCCATATATTCTGATTACTGTATGGTGTTGGTAAAAGTACCAATCCCCAATGTTGTAGGCCTTTGAGAGCTAGAGGATTCTCTGCATCTCATCTGTCAATCTTGGAGGAGGGGCACTCAATAGCAAGGACATGGCTGGATGTATAAAAAGGTCTATGAATTCACAGTAGTTGTATGGTGAATAAGATGTATGATGAAAGATTGAAGACTAAAATACCACAGACCTTGGGTTTCCCTGAGCATCAAGCTTCTTGAGAGTAATAGGGAAGCTATCAAGCTGGTAAAATAGGAACAAGTGATAGATGTAAGAAGTGTATCTAAATATCCTTTCCCTCTCTAAATTCATCAATTGCTCATGAATTTTATTGGCAATGTATGCAGCATAATCATAGTGAACAGAAGGAGGCTTTCCAGGGGAGAAGATAGACATCATTGCCAGAATGGTTTCATCAGCATCCTCAGATGACCTATAACCCAAGACATAACTGATCATATCCACAAGCATCCTGCCCAACTCATTGAAATATACATTTCCTATAGGAGGGGTCCTCACAGTTTGAGAGCCTGGTTCAATAAATAGTTGATTAATCTTCAGGATTTGGGCACTGGACAGCTTGCCTCCTTGGTCTATTAAGTGCATCATGGACAGAGGAGTCAATGGCTTTGTAGTGTGAAAGTGCAGCATTTCATTTATAGCCTCAGGGGTGACATGGAACAAAATTGAACCTGAGGGACTGAGGACAGCTCTTTGACATGGATCATAGTTAGCACTGCATCTATGAATCAAATCTGGGAGGACATTGACTTGAGGGAGATTGAAAATGGGCAAATTGGAGTCCCAAATCCCTAGAATATCAGTTCCACTGAGATGTTTGGCTTTCAGCTCATTGAGTACATGAATATGATACTTGTTGTACATTGGGATTACTTTTGCCATCTGGTAGTCTCTGTCAGCCAGGGCCTGCCATTCTAGCTCTCTTTGTGGGGCATTTAAGGGTGCAACGTTCAATGCCACTGGTGTATCCATGGTTTTTGTGTGTTTTAAGCAGAATTTTAGCGAATTGCGGGCAAATGCAACGCTTGCGCAGTAGGTTGATATAAACTTGGAGGATTTGCAGTGACAAAAGGGTAACTGAGGTACAACTGGGCACAATTGGCTGATATGAGGGCAATTGACTTAGTTGCAGGGCAATGCAGCTTAAATTCACGGTGAAATTGGTAGTTCTACGGTGTTTTAACAGTGCAGAATGGAATAGACCAGGCGCAGGAAGAATGTAGTAAATACCTGGTCGCAGCGCAATGGCGGAGGCTTGGTTCAAGTTGACTTGTAGGCGGCCACAGCTCTGGAGTGAGTTTCAGCAGGTTGGCGGCGAAATGGTCGTGAAAATGCATGCAGGGAGCACAGTGTTCTTTTGTCGAAAAGTGCAAAAAAACCGTGATTTTTGGCCAAATATGGACATTTTGGGCTTTGGCGCGTTTTTTGGATGATGTCAGCATGACGTCATCGGGTGGGGTCGGGTACGGAAAGGTGACGTGGCAGCCAGTGAGTGGTCCGCGTGGATGGGGGACATGGCGGACAGCTCAGGGCGATGGCGAATGGAGCAGTGATGCGACGCGGAGGTGGCAGTGACGTAGGCGTGACGTGGTGGGCGGTAAAGAAAGGTGGTAAGCGATAATATCGGACCGCTTGTTGTACGGGAATGGTTTTGGCAGGCGGCCTCCCGATACAATTTGGGAACGACGCGTGGCCGAGCCCTGACGTCACCCTCTGACACTTTTCGGGAGGTAACGTACCGCCATCGGGAGCGGTCCGAAATCACTGGGAGCCGTCGGATGGGAGGGCCCAGATCTGACAGTCGACGAGGCACTGATGTGATCGGGCGATACGGCGAGGCGCTAATATTAAATAAATGATTTTTATCGAAAAGCGCGCCTGGGCGGGACTTTGGAGGTCAAGAAAAATATGGGTTTTTGCGGCGTTTTATAGGCAAAATGGGTTTTTGGCATTTATTGGCAAAAATGGGTTAAGACTATTAAACCAAGCAGATCTTGGTTTAATCCCCAGATTTCGCCTTTGGCGCTTTTTTGAAACTTGCGCCTAAATCTCTTGATGCTCCATCCTTTGAAACTATAAGGCTATATTTCCTAAGGGAGAGGGAATATACATTTTTGGGGTTTTTATACATAATAGTGCTATAGTAATAGGGAAAGGGGAACATAGGGAGTTAAGTATAGATAGAGTTAGTAGTTAGTATTGGATGGGAGATATGGAAGGGAGGATGCAAAGACTAAGTTTTTTAGGAAACAAACTTAGTTTAGGGGAGTAGATCAAAATGAAAAAGGTTTTTACACAAGAGATTTGGCTCTTTATGAAACAAGAACAAACAAAAGAGTTTTACTTCTGCAATGAACAAAGGTGGTATTGGGATGTTAGCAAGGAGTTTGATGGGGGATGATTGGGAAGTTAGACATGCTTCACTTTGTTGGTACAAAATTGCTGAAATAGGAAGATCTGCACTGACCACCATGTGTTTCCTTTGCTTAGGCCAGTGATATGAAAGAATTCATGCTTCTGCAACCCCATCTACCTACCCATTCTATTGCCTAGCATTTTTTGTTACTTCAGGGAGGGTGCACTTAGACTAGCAAACCCTCATGTGCCCTTTTCTTTTCCTTTGGCATTTTCTTTTGGTTTTCTATCTAAGGCTAGCCTTATTACTTCCAAGGCCCCAGATTAAGCAGTTGGGAACCTTCATTCTCTACCTAACTACTGATCTGCCAAGATTGAACAGTTTGGACAGCTTTCTTTCTCTAATCTACAACAACAATTGAAATATGGCATGACCCAGCTTAGACTGTTGGATCACTCATTCAAGAATAGGACAACATCAAACAACTGCAGATAGGTGTTTTCCACACAAATATGAGATCTTTGCATCATCAAAGTAGGGCATATTTGGAACTTCCCCTGTCAATCATGAAAAATGAAACCTATTGGTATAGGTAGCTAACAGATAGTCTATCTCAATCGGCTACAAGAATCCAACGAGACTGTAGCAATAGAATTATTGCAGAACTTGCAAGAATATCACTCCACGATAAGAGGGAGATACATAGCATTCATCGATGACATAATTGTAGAGGTCTCGGGATTACCAGCCACTCGACCTCTGTGGACTCTAAAGGAGAGATTGTGAAAAATCATAAAAAAAATTCAAGACGAAGGCCAGAACCTGACCGTAAGAGGAAAGGGAGTTCTACTAGCAGCATTAGGAGAGCCGTGGGCAGAATTGGTGAAAATCATCCAGAGCTACATCACTTGTGAAGGCCGAAAAGACGTGGTAAGACCACGACACCTTAAGATTTTAACCGTATTAAAACAGAAATGCTCTGTGAACTTACCTGCATTTTTAAATTCCTTGCTACATGATGTTGCCCGAAGCATGAAAAATCACAATACGTAGAATTAGTAGTAAGTCACCATGGGCTGATACGACTGATAGTTAGCTACAGTCTTGCTCAGCAACATAGCAGTTGGGAAGAATTAATTTCCACGATAGACGGGGGACTAACTTTGCCAGCCCCAAAATGAAAGCATGTTACTAGTACATCGAATAGATCGTTGAAACAGAGGAAATCAGTTAGATTGGCATTGATCAGAGGGAGGCTAGAAAATTCCCGAGGGAATACCAGCCAACCAGTGGAGATAGATGATTCAGGGGAGGAGCAACCTCTGCAATTATAAGGAGAGGAGAACGAGAAAGACATGGAGGAAAATAAGGAAGGAGAAACAGAGGAAGATACTGAGCAGTCTAGACAGGTGGAGGAAGAGATAGAGCAACGCGAAGAGAGCCCATTGCAAAATCCTTTGCAAGAGAACGAATTGGCCCAAATTTCGGCCAATATGGGTGAATATGCCCAACCTCTCAGCCCGCTAGGCCTCCATATTGAAGAAGAACCAAAGGAGCATTCTCCTCAAGACAAAAATACACCCGAAGAGTTATGCGACGAAGAAGAAGAAGAAGAGAATCATTTCGTTCATGATGAAAGTATAACTGGAGAGAAAAGTGATGAAGATAAAGAAGTGGAACAATCTATTCCCAACTAGATTACACCGGAAGAATTTCATGGTGAAGAAGGGGTGGAAAAAGAAGTCACCCAGGAAATAACATAACCAATTAGGGTTTTTACTCCTGAGCAACCCGGTTAGAATAACGAAGGGGCACCCCAAGAAGAAAACCAGGAAATTGGCCAAGATGACAGTCCAGGCCCAAGTAAACAGACAACTGTTCCTTCTAAGAAAATAGAAGAAATTAAAATATTACTTAAAAGAACAACAAAGACTGCTGAATGTGATAGCACGACATCGACAAAAAATCAGGGTTTTGAAAGTGGGACAGAGAGCAAAAAGGACCTCGAGGGTAAGACATGCAACCACCCCGGCGAGACCCCTCAAGAAAAAGGTTAGAAGGACTCAATTCCAGGCTACCATTCAAAACCAAAGGGAACAACATTCAATTGTTGCCCACGTTGAAGTGAAAACAGATGATATATCAGCCTGCGACAAGGAAGTTCAGACAGAGGCACAACCCTCTGAAGAAATGCGCACCATAAACACGAAGCGATGCAATAAGAAGATTCAAGTAAATCTTCCACTTACCACTACCATGTGGGACAATGATCCGAGGAAAGTAACCCTACGAGAGAGTTTGATGCAAGCTCAACAAGTAGTAGGAAAACTTACAGAACAAACGGTTTCTCGAGAGAAGTATGAAGAATTACAACAACAGCTAAGGAATATCAATTTATCTGAAAGCCGGGATTTTGAAGGATGTCGAAAGGAAGAAGAAATAGTCGCTAAGGTAACTCATAGATTAGATGTAGTTACCAGACAGATGGATACCTTATGCTCTTTGTACATTGACATCCTAGCATGTAGAGCCCCTGCTAAGAATTATGGCTTGTTTGCAATTGAAAATTAAGGCTGTCAAAGCAGGAAACCCTATACAAATTAATATTATTGATGATTTCATAAATTGTTGTAAGCACTATGGAATAAAGGTCCAAAGATTATTGTGTGAATTCTATCTGCATAACCTTGTGCTAGATCAAGAGACAGAGCAGAACCCCGGTCCTTCCATTGGGGACATCCAACTGTAGGCATTCATTTCGTTTGGAGTTAATCAAATCAAATGGCTTAAAGCTTATAATGCCTTCCAAAGACAAGAAAACGGATTAGACCTATGGTAAGAGCTGAGCCTAGAGATCCATTACAGTTGTGGAATAAACATAAGAACCTCATGAGGACTCCGGGAGTGATTGAAGCATTAGGATCCATTCATACAACAATCAATCAGCAAGGGATAGAATACTTCTTTACCATCAAGGACCTTGCCATTGCAACTGCTAAATTTCGATATCAGACCTCTAATCCGAATATCCAACTCAGGGAACCATTTAATTATGAGAACTTTAAGTTAGCCACTTATCGCTTGAGCCTCTATGGTGATCTCATCTTGAGGGCAGGGCCATATTGGTTAGGATATAGGTTCCAGAGTCCGATTATTTGCACCCTGCACCTGAATACCAAGCCCTATATGAGATGCCTGAGGGTCAGATAGGCCATCTTTTCGAATACCTAGCTAGGCATCATGGTTGTAGACCACCACATGAGATTCTGTCTCCAGCCTACTCTCTCACTGCCTTACATGTCAACTACAATGTTTTCATGAGGCATGAAAAAGGGTAAGCAGGGTGGTGTGTGGAGTACTAAAAAAGGTATGTTTTTATCGTTTATTATGTCATTTTTTCTTTAAAACTCATAACCTCTTTGCATCATGAACTAGGCAGATAATAAGAAATGATGACAAAATCTAACAGATTTATATGCAACACAAAACTACTAATAATTGCCATTTTCTTATGTAGGAAAAGGAAAATCTAGAAAGATTGTCGTCCCAAAGGAAAAGGCAGGGCAAAGTTAATTGTTGTCCTTCTAGCAGGAAACCGCATGCAAACAAGACGATCCAAATTGGAGCGTATCAGCCAGGAAAGGGAAAAGGAGATATCGAATCGGTGCAAGAGAACAAATAGATAACTGGAAATTAACAGTCTGGCGAATCCCTCAAGATCCTTTGATCCTGAGGGATCACTATCTTAACTATTTTTGCATCATTGATATCTTCGCTTGGCTGTTATAAGAAGGGGCAGCACTGCTAGCCTAGGGGGATGACCTGTTGTTGTTTTTATGTAATTCTCCTTTGTATTTGAAACTTTGATCATCGACTCTCATTGAGAAGTGATCCACTGTAACTCTGCTTTGATGTTTTAATATAAATCTGGTTGCCGTTTCATCTCTGATTCTGGAGTAATCTCAAGCGGTGTGTCCCTAGAGGCTAAGGACCCGGCCCTGGTGGAACACTTGCTCCTGTACCATTATCTCTAATTCGTGTGTGGTTTTCATTATCAGCTTTGTTTGGTAATCTGATGTGTTTTGTTATTTTACATCATGGTTCTATTATATTTGATTTATGTTCAATTGAGTAATGTTGTTCTCTGTGACAAGAATGTTGTATTATTAATTCTGACTTTGTAACGCATTGCTATTCCTTTAATCATTGACCTAACGTTGATGTTCCTTACAGAATGCTATTGTTGTTCAATTATAGAGCAACCGTGCTGTAACATTTATAAGTTGGTATTACTATATTCATCTATGGTTTACACTTAATCGTGATTGTTGTTCAATTGACGTTGTTGTTCCATTACGAATTACAATCGTTATTATTTATAACTGAGATTGATACCTGTTCTATGGAAGTCTGATTACTGTTTCGATTAATATTAAGCGTGTCGCGTGTTTTATTTATTTTGGTTCATTGTACATTTACATTTAACTCTAGTTGATGTTCTATATTTCATTGCTGATTAGTTTCCATTTTATTTCTTTTTGCTGCCCGATTTATCCTAAGAGTAGAGATTGCTATCTGATTTCTGTAGGATACGATCACTGCATTTATTTCCTTAGACTGAGGTTTGCTGTTCAATCTTATTTATAAGAACTAGTTGTTGTTCCATTTCCTGTTATTTGTATTATCATTGCTTTGGTGTGTGGGACGATCTAAGACTGTAGCGAGCGTTGACATTTGTTGTCTAGTTCCTAGGTTGATGATATTTTCCTTGATTATCTTTGATTACATCAGTTTACAAAGGGATGAGTTATCGTTACTATACCCTTGACTGATAAATTTCTATAGTTTTCTGAGTGCATGATTTGAGTCTTAAGGTTCTTTTCTGTAAGTAGATCTTATTTCAAGCATCCGTTTACTCTTGTATTTAGAGCACTATACTACTAGCATTACTCTGACAAATGACCGCCTCAAACTAAATACACTCTTTGAGATAACAAATCGTTCCTGGATTGACAAGTTAATGTGAGGTAAATAGAGGTGAAAAATACCCTTTTTACTGCTCGACACCGGTGGCTGCATTGGAAGTATCACTTCACGTGATCAAGGCCATGCACCATTAGTGTAGGAGTAGGAGTAGTGTCTTCTTTTAGTTGTTTGCTTGCATGCTTGTTTTCTTACGTGCTTTGTCTACTTGTTTTTTTGCTTGCTTGTTTTCTTACTTGCTTTGGTTTCACTTTTGCTTCTGCTCTTGCTTCGCTTTGTTGTTTATTAGTTTGCTTGTTTCGTTCGTAGGTTAGTTTTGCATGAAACCATGTATGACTGCTGTGTAAAGTACAAGAGGGCTTTTACAACTATCACTACTTGGTTATTTGTCATCTTGCCTCTGTATGATGAGCTTGTTACTTTTAATCCATGATATATTGAAGGAAAATATGTATTGTTCAAAGTTAACCTTGGTGATAATGCAATGCTTGCGCGCTAACTAGTGTCACCTTCTCTAGTTGGTTGTTTTTGGGTTAACCCTTGTCAGCTCAATCAAGTAGAGTAAGGTGAGGGGGGAAACCTTAACAGACATGTCAGAGATACAATAAACTACTTCTCTGCTGGAACAACCTCTTCTGCTCTCAATAAGTTGGGATCCCTCTTCCACCTCTGAAATGAATAAGTGCTATGCACAGTTAAAAATGAAAAAAATGAAAAGTCAAACAATTCAAAATAAAAAATGAATAAGGCGAAAGAAGAGAAAGGCTTCCTATGCAAGGAGGTGATGCAAGTAACTCCGTCGGGGTACTGACTAACTAACTGCAAGTTTCACCTGAAAGGTGATGCAAGTTTCACCTTCCACTTTCATCTGCACTGTTAGCAGGTGAAAGAAGAATGTAAACATCCAGCTGGAATACTATAGCCGATTCTGATTCCAGAGTGGAAGTGGAAGGTCTTTTCCATGGATTTCATCATAGGTTTTCCATGGACATCTAGGCAACATGATTCCATCATGTTTGTGGTTGATAGGTTGACAAAGGTAGCACACTTCATTCCAGTGAAGTCTACTTATTCAGCTAGTGATGTGGCACAGGTATTCATCAGAGATGTAGTGAGGTTGCATGGTATTCTAAGGAAGATTGTGTCAGAAAGGGATCATTAGGGGAATTTTGAAGTCTAAAATGGGCCTCCTATGGAAATTATAAAATAATATTTGCAATAATAAAATAAGATTATATTACATCATTAAATTTTAGAGGGACAGAAGAAAAAACTATTTTTTCAACTCGTATTTTCAAATTATCTCTATTACGGGTTTACTCAAATTTCGAGCAGTAACACTTGTTAGATGCATAATTTGATTCCCCATCCAATGAGTACCCATGTTCCATACTTTCGATGGACCCTGCTACACAAAAATTGAGAAATACATGAAAAACGTGATTGCAATAATATTTTTTCATGTATTTCTCATTTTTCATGTAGCAAGGTCCATTAAAAGTATGCAACATGGATACTCCTTAGATGAAACATTAAATTTTGCATCCAATGAGTACTCCCACTTGAAATTTGAGTAAAACCTTAGGGAGATAAGTTGAAAATATGAGTTGAAAAGGTAGTTTTATTATTTTATTATTTTTTAATATTTTTACTTTTTTACTCCAAAAGTGGTGAATCATCTTCCACGGTGGATATCATCATCTTGAATACCATTGGTTCTTAGAAAGTTTATTTTTGTTGTACATTTTTCTTAGGAGACCCATTTTAGGCCTCAAAATTCCCCTAATGCTAAATTCACTTCCAAATATTGGAAGGAATTGTTTGCAGGTTTGGGGATAGAGTTGGCCTTCAATACAACTTATCATCTGCAAGCAGATGGATAGACATAGAGGGTCAATAGTATATTTGAGGACATGTTGAGGATGTATGTGATGCATCAGCGGAGGAGATGGGAGAAGTACCTTTCACTGGTTGAATTTGTTTATAACAATGGGTATCAGGGGTCACTGAGGATGAGTTCGTTTGAGGCACTATATGGGTAGAGTTATAATAATCCCATTAGTTAGAGTGATCCAATGAATAGAGTGTATATTTTTACTTGTAGATTCAAACTACTTATGTAATATGCTAGAACAAAAGACTTGAATTTACTCTACTGATCAGTGGAAATAAAAATTGATCAACGAAAACACTAAGCAGAAAAGGTAGATTTTCAATCACACATAATATTTTTATGGGGAGAGAAACTACTCAAAACCCAAACTATCTATATTGCATTAACCAGAAGATCTGAGAAGAAAATACAATGCTTGGTCAATCCAAACAATTCTTGCACAAGTACAATCTATCTCTCTGCTTTACAAACCAGCTCAAGCCAACACTTAGCCAAATATACTACCTGCCAAGCCCCTACTTCCTTGCGCAATTCCTGAGAAATTTAACCCATATTTAATTAGGAAAATCCCTCACCACAACTATGCAATCCATCATAGGCCTTTTACTGATTGCATGTACCATTTGTACAACTCGAAAAATTATACAACTAATAGTACATTGTCCCTGAACTCTAATCTCAAGTGGGCCTTCCTCTAAATTGACATGCATGAGTTATTTATGAATGAAGCTTCAGTTAACTAGTGGAGCAGTGAAGCTGCACTGAAGTTTCTCCCCACCACTAGACCTCCCACTAGTTCATCCAACTATTTGAACTAGTTTAACTAACTATAACTCAGATAAACTTAGTTAATTAATTACAACTCAAAAGAACTCAACCTTGACCATAAAATTTAGGAATCAGTCTACATGACTCTAGATAGCTTTCCAAATTGAATTTATTGAGCCAATTAAGCCAAATTAACTTAGTTAACTATTACAAGTTGCTACGAAAACAGAATTTCGATTTAATTCTTTATTTAGTTCAAGGACAAATTAAATTAGGATTTCTTGTTGCTATTTTTAACACTCCCTCTCAACAAGAAATGGATTATCTGCTACCCCGATTGATCTGAATTGGATCCTAAACACTCTCTAAGTTTTCATAAACTCATTCAAATTATGCCAAACAGATTCAAGTCTTAGAAAGATCACGCTATCAGAAGGAATCCTCGTGACAGTTGCAAATGTGATCAGCGTGGAGCAACGAGGACACTCGGTTGAGTGCATAGACCGTTGGCCCATGGTAACATGCGCTGGCGCAAATTGGCAAAACCAGAGGCTAATTCAAGAAACGGGAGTGCTAATCGCGTATCGCAGGGTGTCCCCCTCAGTGAAGGAAAGCCCCGAAGTGCCCAGACCTGAAATGGCTATGAAATGCGGAAAAGTAATTAATTCGGTTCCATGGATGCCACAAAACTGACAGGATATCGGAAGGCCTCGAGGTGGTAAGCAGTTTCAACCAAATCCCACCCGATGCCACATATTGAGTGACATGCGTCCGATGGAAGAGAGAGAAAACTACTCACATCGTACGGGTAAACGTCATCCTACTTACCTGCCTGATATGAATGACGACCATAAGATCTAGGGGGCCCAGATCAATGGTGGAGGCACATCCCAATAAATGACCGGATTTGACAAGGATAAAGCAATATTACATGGGATTTGAAGTCCAATGTGGACAATGAGTTGGTAGAAGATTCGTGTTCTGTGGGCATCTTGGAGCAAACGGAAATAACAGTTGTTCAAATGTGTCCAAGGAACCTGACACACTCACCCATTGTAGAATAGGTGGCCACCTCCCTTTGAAGTGTTACCCAGTGATGATGACACAGAATAGGGAAGTTCAAACGGACAGAGGCAGGAAAACCAGAACTTCGGGAAGTGGAAACAAACCGACATAAAGCAAACTGGCTTTAAAGCCATAAACTGACAGAAGCAGAGGAAAGACACATAGAAAGGAGTTAGTTAGACATAGAAAGCTAAGAGCAGAGAACAGAGAGAAGAAGCTGAGCTTTCCTAAAGGCAGCATCGAGCCTGACAGAGATAGAAAGAGTCAAAGAGTCTCTTCACTCCAGAGAAAGCTTGAGAGGTTCAAGCGAGCTCCTCGACATAGGCTTGTCATGTATGAGTTTCAGATTAGGCTCATACTATTGTGACCAGAAGAGGTTAAGCATTAGTAACGAGAGTCTGTGTACTCCAATCCTACTGATTCATATCTGTTGAGTGAGACTCAAATTGAGCTCACTGTTGTAAAGAAAATCTACTTTGAAAACATAATAGAGAGGCCACCACTGAAAGTTGGACCAGGAGACGTACCCTAGGAGTATTGGATGAACTCCTTATTAAACTTGTTGTATTACATGTTTTCCTGTTATGTTTTCTCTAACTGCCTCAGTGTCTACGTATTTTTCAATCTTATCGATCCATTGCATAAAGTAACATAGGCACATCCATGCACATGAGTCTGTAATACCTTTAATTCTTTGTCCTAGATAAATTCCAGATCAAGTGGTATCAGAGCTCTAGGTTACTAAGTTTAGACAAGCTTATGCTGGATTTTGTTGTTGAATGCTAACTAGATCAAAGGTTAAATTAGGAGAAGGAGAGTTGATTGAAGCTAACCCTGAAATTGGAAGAGTCCACTCTAAGAGGAAAATGTGAGAAGAAAACCCCTTGAAATTAGACTCCCAGTTCATGGATGGTTTCCTGACCATGAAAGCCATGGTGTAGGAAATGTATAGAGAATTTGAGAAAGGTAGAGTTGAAGATTCATCAAACTCCAAACAAGATAAAGGAGCAGAAGAATCTCTCCTCCATGACCACTCTAAAGGCAAAGGGAAAGAAGAAAAACTTCCCACACCTCCTAGTAGCCTTGAAAACAATAAAAAAACATCTTTGATTAAATTAGATGTTAAATTTGATTTACCAGTATTTAATGGAGAGTTGAATGCAGAGAAGTTGGATAATTAGATTAGATAGATTGGTGTTTATCGCAAAGTGCAGAGCATCAATTTAGAAAAAATTAAGATTCAGCGGGCCAACCTACACCTTGGAGGCACTACCTTGGTATGGTGGGAAGGCAAGATGCAAGCTGACATGAAGAAACATGGTGTTGAGCCTCAACCTTGCACTCATTTACCTGTCCTCCCAACAGCTTTTCCCTATTCACTTCTCTCTTCTGACATCATTTCCTCCATCAACTTGTTCAATTCATTGCATTATATGTCTTTTAACATGATTTGTTGACTGTGCTAATGATTGACTGTTTGTTTAGAATTTTGGTACATGTTCAGCAATTCCGCAGCTGTTCTGCAATTCTGCAGCTACTCAGAAATTCCGCAGCTGTTCAGAGATTCCGCAGCCTTTTTGTTGTTTGCTATACTCCACGTGTCTTCTCTAGGAACGAGCCACATGGGCACGTTGGTATGAATGTATACATGGTTCGAATGCTATTGGTTGGGCCAAATCAGTCACGTATGCCCCCGGTCAACGCAGGAGTACCCACGGTCAAACAGTTAAGTTCCAGACGGTGGCACGGCTCTGCATGAGCAACTGAGACACGGAACCACAGCTGGCACTTCCTCCACGCCACGAAGACAGCAAGGGACAGGATCTAACCATAGATTTACTCCCCATGATGACCGTTTCCTCCAAACGTGCACGGAGTTGCCTGCGTGTTGCTGCGTAGTTAATTAGTTAACACTGTAGTTGCTTAGTTTACGCAGAGGACAGTTTTTCCCTGTGCCTATAAATAAAGCGTTTGCCAACGCTTAGAGATTAGCTTTTTGATATTGTAATTGCTATAATTGTTTTGGTTATCAAACTCTGTTTTAAAGATTGTTTCTACAGCATTTTTTGACTGTATGTTGACATGCTGATTTAATATAAGAAGACTGTTTCTGCTCATCTCTGCGTAGCTGATCTTTAGCTGGTTGAGTGGATGGAGGGCCCCCATCTATCACAACCTATGTACAGTAGCATTTAACTTTATTTTCCTGCCTTTCTTTGTTTTCATTTTCACATGTACAATAATGTATAGTTTGATTTCTGCAGTTTTTCATTTCTTTGAACATGTATAATAATGTACAGTTTGATTTCATGCCTTTACATTTCCAGCACTTTTCAGAACTGATCAGTTTGTTTATGCAGGTGTGTTAGGAGCCCGGGATAGTGTGTTTTTATTTCTTTTTATCACTGATGGTATTTGAAGTTGTCTTGTCTTAGCTGCTGATTTTTACCTTGCTTACGCAGTTTCATTGCTAGTTTACTTTATCAAGTTTTTGACAAGTTGCTTACTAACCTTTTGATGGTCTTCTCATCATAATTGTCTAACCCTTATTGGACCAAAATATCATTGAGTGGCAGCTTGGTTTGATTAGCTTTTTGACTCATATTACTGATTCCTTCTTAACTGTTTTTCACATGAACAATTGCAGCTAGAGGCAGAGTGTTAAGAAAGAATGAAGTGTTATGATTTGTCATTTAAGTTTTGCAGTTAAAGTAGTGTTTTTCATTTTCCATTGAGTTAACATAGATGCTATTTTTGTTCTTATCAGCAGCATAGATAGTGGACTAGTGCCATTAGTCACTTTGTTTAATGCTTTGCTTTCATTCGAAGTTTCAATTCCATTGCAAGTCACTTTTCAAGCTTTCTCTTTAAAAAGTTCTAGAAGCATTTAGAAATCACCATATACACACACACGCACTCATTTGTTTATAAATCCATCACTCCATCCTAAAAAGTTAAATCAACCATAAACATCATCCAAAAACGACAAAAAGAACTAGGAAAGGTTACTTAAGTACATACTGTACATCTCACTTCATCAGCTTACGAGCCCCGGGTTGACAATTAATGATACCAATTTAGACAACACTAAATTGACCAAACATTTTGGCGCCGTTGCCGGGGAAGTGAAATTAGGTAGCCAATTCCAAAAAAAAAAAATTAATTAAGAAAATTTCAAGAAAGGGAAATTTATAACCTCTCAAAGTATGCTCTCCTCTTGCACCTAGAGTGATCTGGAGGATCAGAAAAGAGAAAGTTATTGGTTTAATAGTTTCTTAAGTATGCTCTCTTCTTGCACCTAGAGTGACCTGGAAGATCAGAAAAAGAATCATTAACCTGACTTGAAGGAAAAAATAAAAAAAATGACATGCATAGAGCTAGAGATTCTAGGGGAAGGTTTTTAGCTAGAGCCAAGAGTTCGATTTTTACAAGTCCATCTACTTCAAGGGATAGACAAGAGACACCTCCCTTATCTCCAACTGACACTCCTAGCCCTAGGGTTCCCGGAATTCAAGAAGCAGGAGTCAACTCTCCCATACCTTCCATCGAGTCTGAAAGAGATCCTTTCCTTCTTTCTCCAGAGAGGCAAATTATAATTGAAGAAGTAGAAACACCTGAAGAAGAAGGAGGGAATCCTTCTCATACACCCTTAGTAGAAGAACCAGAAGACTCAGAAGTCTCTGGGGAAACTACCATGGCAGAGGAAGAAGCACCTGGATTTGGTAGAGGTAGAGGTAGAGGAGGAGGAGGAAACAATGGAGGAGGTAGAGGTAATATTGGAGGAAATAGGGATGGGGATAACTCATTCGGATTCCCTATAGTTGATGAGGATTCCCGAGCCACCATGAAGAACATCTCACCATCTGTCCTCCCAAACTTTCATGGATCAAGGAATGAGGACCCTGAAACATTCTTATTTGAGTTTGAAGTCGTATGTAGAACTTATGACTATTTGGATGACACTCAAAAACTCAAATTGTTCCCTTCCACATTGAAAGGACAAGCTTTGAAATGGTTCATGGGGTTAGTCACTCAATCCATTAGGTCTTGGAATGATATGAAACATACATTTTTGGATAGGTACCTGGACTATTGTATGCCCACCAACCACAAGGATGAGGTATTTAAAATGGTACAAAGAGAAGATGAGAATTTGGAGGAATTGATTGAAAGATTTCAGTATAATTTGAAAAGAGAAAAAATGAGTAACTTGGATGAAGAGACCTTGAAAGCCCTATTACTAAAAGCCATTAGAGATGAATGGATAGATCTTTTGAATATGATGGGGAAGGGAGATATATCTCAGCTTCCACTTTCTGATATAGCAGAATTATGTGTCCATCTCTCAAGGGGCAAATCAAAAACTCAAAAAGGGCCTAGAGATCCTTCTCTCCTCAGAGCAAATAAATCTGCAACTGGATCAGTAAGTAGGGCTGAGATCGGAAATATGCTTGATGAATTCAAAACTGACATCTTAGGGAGTCTGAGTGAACAATTAGACACCCTTAAGATCCACAATAAACAGAAAGCAGAAGCCGAGGCCTTGGCCATCTTTTGCTCGAAATGTAGGAAGAAACATGCTTTAAGGGAATGTCCCTTGGAAGCACAAGTTGTGGAAACATGTGTAATTTGCTCAGAAAACCATGAGACCAAGGTTTGTCCTTCAATCCCTAGGCTCAAAGCAGTCTTTCAAGAAGATCCAAATACACTTGAATCTCTCTGTTTTGTTGCAAGGAGACCTTGGCAGGGGCAACAAAATCAAGGGTTTAACAACTCTATGAATTTTCAACCCCAACCAAATTGGAATCCTTGGCAACAACCTTGGCCTCAACCTCAAAATCCTTTTCAATCATGGATGCAAAGCATGCAAAATCCTTATGGGAGATTTGCTCAATTCTATCAATATCCTCCATCTTTTCAGAATCAGCAAGCTCCACAACTTCCAAATCAAAGTCAACAACTATCATTACCATTCCCTCAACAACATCAACCTTCTCCACAAAATCAAAATTCTCAACTCTTGCTCCAATCCCAACAAAAGTCAAATCAACTTCCTTCTCAGCCATTGCCAAACCCCAATAATAGGAACCCTCAAAATGCTTACATGATGGAAGGTCAACCATTCCCTACCTATATGATTGTTCCTCTCAATGAAGTACAACTCAGATCAGGTAGAATCTTAGATCAACCTTCTATAAATATTCAACAACCAAGCATTTCTGAGGAAGAATCTCTTAGAGCTAATAAGGGTTCTGAAGCATCCCTTCAAAACCCAAACACTCAAAAAGAAAAAGAAAAAGAATCAACCCCCACAACTCCCATAGTTGAGCAACCTACATCTGTGGCCACACCTCCTTTTCCTGAAAGGTTACAAATCGACAAAGGAGTGGAAAAGCAAATTTGGTTGCCTGACTATAAATTTCTAGATGAATTGAAGAATGTCTGTATCAAGATTCCCTTGTTACAAGCCATTAAAGAGATTCCCATTCTAGCAAAAACAATAAAGTAGTTGAGCCTTAAAAGACCAGGAAGGAAACCAAGAGATACCAGAAGGATCCACCTGGTAGGAAAAATTGCAGACATTATGATGGGAAAGATTACCATGCAAAAATATGTAGACCCCGGTAGTCCAATTGTCAAAACACATATCAATGGGGTAGAAATACCAAATACTTTGATTGATTTAGGGGCTGCTATCAACATTATGAGTAGACAGACCATGGACCAGTTAAAACTTCCTAACCTTCTCTTTACACCTACTTTACTGCAGCTTGCAGATAGATCAATCATTAAACCTGATGGTGTATTGGAAGACATTCCAGTCTCCTTAGACTCTTGGGAATATCCAGTTGATTTTATGATTTTAACTCCCAAGAACAATCTAGGAGGACATCCTCTTATTTTAGGAAGACCTTGGCTGGCCACAGCTGATGCTTTCATAAGTTGTAGGTCTGGGGATATGTATATTTCTGATGGCAATTCAACAAAGAAGTTCAATTTGTATCCTCCAGCGAAAGCAATTACAGAAATAGGAGATAATGAGTGGGTTGATGATGAAGATACTATACAACCTGTCTTTACCATTTCTGAGATTAGTGAAGATAGTCAAATTCTGAATACATTAGAAAATTTTGAACCATCTTCAGAATATGACTCTACACAATTTCAGTTGGATTCTGACATAGAGTGTCTATCATCTAGACAAATGTCTCTTTTCTCTATGGAAGAATTTGGTAGTTCTGCCATCGAGATCTTTCCAGGAAAAACATTAAACATTAACAAAAACTTGGAAAAATCCCAACAGGAAGAGCTAACCAAAGTCTTGCAAAGACATTCTACTGCTTTTGCATGGGAGTATACCGATATGAAAGGTATTGATCCTAAGACTTGCATTCATCACATCTACATTGAGGAAAACAGTAGACCAATCAGACAACCTCAAAGAAGGATGAATCCAAATCTTAGAGAGATAGTGAAAGAAGAGCTCCAGAAGTTACTCAGTGTAAACTTCATTTACCCTATTTCAGATAGCCAATGGGTTTCTCCCTTGGTTATAGTACCTAAAAAGAATGGTAAATGGAGGGTTTGCATTGACTACAGAGAATTAAACAAAGCAACCTTGAAGGATCACTTTCCTTTGCCCTTTATTGATCAAGTATTAGATACTTTAGCAGGTAAAAAGTTTTTCTCATTTTTGGATGGTTTTAGTGGTTACAATCAAATTCAGGTAGCACCTGAAGATCAAGACAAAACCACATTTACTTGTCCTTGGGGAACTTTTGCTTACCGAGTACTTCCTTTTGGATTATGCAATGCACCCGCTACATTTCAAAGGGTTGTACTATGAATCTTTTCAGATCTAATTCATGATTGTGTAGAGGTCTACATGGATGATTTCACAGTTTATGGTAACACATTTGAAGAAGCATTAGAAAATTTGGAAAAAGTTCTAATTAGATGTAAAGAAACAAATCTTTCATTAAGTCATGAAAAGTTTTTTATGATGTTTACTGAAGGAATTGTTTTAGGACATCATATTTCAGGAGATGGAATTAAAGTTGATAGATCCAAAGTGGAAGTCATCTCCAAGTTACCTGTTCCAAATTGCCAGAAAGATGTTAGAAGTTTTCTTGGGTTTACTGGATATTATAGAAGATTTATTGAAAACTTCACTAAGATAGCATCTCCTCTTTTCAAATTACTTACCAAAGACTGTGAGTTCAAATGGGATCCTGAATGTCAGTCTGCCTTTGAAACTTTAAAGACTAGAATATCTGAAGCACCCATTTTGAGAGGGCCAAATTGGAAACTCCCTTTCCACATTTCTACTGATGCTTCAGATACAGCTCTAGGAGCTGTTTTGGGACAAAAATATTTGGTCCCTTATGCCATTTATTACACCAGTAAAAATTTGACTCCCACCGAGTTAAATTACACTGTGACTGAAAAAGAATTCTTAGCCGTTGTTCATGCAATCAACAAGTTTAGACACTACATAACCGGCTATGAAACTTTTGTCCATACTGATCACTCTGCAATTAGATATCTCATGAACAAACCTATTACTAATGGCAGAGTTACAAGATGGCTTTTACTTTTACAAGAATTCAACATTACTGTGTTAGATAGACCAGGAAAACAAAACAAAGTAGCTGATTTCTTGTCTAGAATCCAAAACACTAACGAAGATTCTCCTGTAGAGGGTAAGTTTCCAGATGAATACTTATTTGCAGTAACTACCAAGACTCCTTGGTATGCAGATATTGCTAATTATCTAGTTACAGGGAAGCTACCTCCACACTTATTTCCTAATGAGAAAAGGAAAATCATTCAGGAGAGTTCACATTATTCTTGGATTTCTAATGAATTGTTCAAAACAGGGCCAGATTGTATGATCAGAAGATGTGTTCGGGAAGATGAAATGCCTGACATCCTTAAGGCATGTCATGATGAACCGTGTGGCGGACACTTTGCTGACAAGAGGACAGCCTATAAAATCCTTTCTTTAGGATATTATTGGCCTTCTCTCTTTAAAGATGCAAAGCAGTATGTTAGAAGGTGTGACAGCTGCCAAAGAGTTGGGAGACCAACTCCTTCAAATGAAATGCCACTACAGCCACAGGTATGCATCGAACCCTTTGAGAAATGGGCTCTAGATTTCGTTGGACCTATTAATCCACCATCTAAGCAAAAGAAGTACATATTGGTTTGCACTGATTATGTTACTAAGTGGGTAGAAGCCAAGGCATTGCCTTCTGCCACTGAAAATTCAGTTGTTCAATTTCTTTTTGAGGATATTTTTACTCGTTTTGGTGTCCCAAGAGAAATTGTGACAGATCAGGGAAGCCAATTTACATCTAAATTGATGGAGAAGCTGATGGAGGAATACAAAATCAAGCACAGAACATCTACTCCATACCATCCGCAATCAAATAGTCAAGTGGAATCTACAAATAAAGTCCTTGAAGGCATTATCACCAAGACTGTTCATCTTCATAGAAGAGATTGGGCGGAAAGGCTTCCTGAAGCCTTATGGGCCTATAGAACTACATGGAGAAACACAACAGGACATTCTCCCTATGAACTTGTTTATGGGAAAGAAGTCCTGCTCCCCATTGAGTTCCAAATCAAGACCTTCAAAATGGCAGTTCAATTGGGGATGAGCCTATCAGAAGCTCAAAAACACAGAATGGACCAGCTAAATGAGCTAGATGAAATATGACAAGATGCAATTCTAAGGATCGATCTAGTTCAGCACCAAAGAACTAAATGGCATGATCGACACATCAAAGAAAGAAAGTTTCAGAAGGGAGATTGGGCACTATTGTTTGATTCCAAGTTTAAGGACTTCAAAGGAAAATTTCAAACTCATTGGCTTGGGCCATATGAGATTGATGAAGTCTTTAAAAATGGAGCAGTTCGAGTGAAGACCATTGATGAGCTTCAGACTCCTCTCATTGTGAATGGCCATAGATTGAAAGTCTACCACAAGCCACTCTCAAGGGAGGAATTTGTTAAAATGTTCCAAGAAGATTCTGCAATGAGGCTAGTGGAGAAGAACTCTTCTCCTCCATCAGTCTGATTTTTGTTTCTTTCAGTTGAAAAAAAAATAAAAAAATCTCTTGTATAAGCCTGAAAACCAATCTTGGATTGGCAGTCTTATGCAGAAAATATGAAGTGAAAATCAGGGTCACCTGACACTTTATATTTTCCAAAAAAAAAAAAAAATCTCTCTCTTTTTCTGTCCATCTCATTCATCTCATCCATCTCATCCATCTCATCATTTTCATTCCACTTCATTTTCTTCCAGTCCATTCATTCCATCTCATTTTCACCAATAAAGTCCCTCTCAGGACTATTCCATTCAGTCAAGTTGTTTTAATCCTCTTTGTGCAGGCAGAAAAGTGTTGCTGCAATTTCCACAGCTAGGAGCCAATTCCGCAGCTGATATCAAGATTCCGCAGCTAATACACTTTGTTCCTGCAACAAAAACAAACTCTGTTTCAAAAAGAAAAAAATCTGCAGTCAAAAGCACCAGCATCATTAAAGAGCAAGGACACATGGCATATACAAAGCCAGCAATAAATCAAAGGTTAGGGATCAAAATGCAAATACACGAAGGTATGTTCTAAATCTCTAACTAACAGTTATATCATTTATGTATGGTTTTCGGATTATGGTAGGAGGCACGTAATGTAATGATTGACAAGATCCCCGTCCACTCCTCATAATCCTCATCCATTATGCTGCGTAATCCACCTCACCACCTTCCTAACGGTTCCCTAATTGCTGTTGATTTGAACTTAATACGGCCTGCTCTCTCTCATTAATTCTTCGTACCAGAGTGACGTGTACTGTTGTACCACGGCTCTCCAATTGATCATTCTGCAGCCAAGTGTACGCAGCCACCCGACGTTCAGGGATTTGGCCGTTGTATTCTCTACCCATAACTCCGCTTCTCGCATGCATAACCTCATCTTCGCATTGTTATCTACGCCCTCACCGTTTTCACTCTCGGTTTCATTCACTACTCTGTTTCACCGAGAACATACTCTGTTCTATTTTCCTCACCTTTTCGCTCAAAACCCTGACCACCAGTCTCGTAATTGCATCACAGCCATTCTGTTGTAGCCGTAATACCCACTGCTGAGCGTTCTGTTGTAGCCGTAATATCCACTGTAGCCGTAATACCCATTGCTGAGCGTTCTGTTGTAGCCGTAATATCCACTGTTGAGCACTGTTTTTCCCGTATAGCTCTCTCTCTAGTATTCAAACAACGTTGTCAGAGCAGCAAGAGAGCTGGTAACCGAAATGGGCAAGTTATTAAGAGCAGAGCCGGAAGGTTCTAAGTTTTTAGACGGTTACCCACAAACGAAGAATGCCCTGCAGAAGGCCAAGTGGTTAAAATTTATTCAGAAGTTCAAAGGATATCACAAGGAAGTTACCAAGGCCTTTGCTCGGTCGTTTAATAGAAAAACAAATACTGTGGAGATTGGAGACCTACAATTCACTGTCACAGAGAGCAGCTTGGCTCAAGCAACTGCTTTGCCTCGTACTGGGGAACGTTGGTTCAAAAATCGAATTGTTGAAGGCCAAGAGTGGAAGAACATGTTGAAAAATCCAGGTATGGATACCACTATCTTCACCAAAGGAATACCTGTAAGTGTCATTAAAAAGGAATGGACTGCCTTACTTTTGCTAGTTCAGAAATTTTTAACATGTGAAGGCAGATTTGGTATAATGTATGTTTATCATACAAAGATAATGATGCATTTTATGGGTGAACATACCATCAATCTTCCTTATTTCTTGCTAGCTAGTCTAAAAAAAATGAGTGCCACTGTTCAGAAAAACGTGGGAAACATTGAGCCCCACCTATATCACCATGGACTCATTAAAATCTTGATTGAGGAGCAGTTAAAAATTAGAAAGGATACATGGGAGAAATTCCTTGTTAGAAACCATTTTCAAGAGGCAGCAGAAGCCTCTAGTAGCTCTCCTAGGGTGCCAAAAAGAAGTAGAAGAAAAGGGAAAGAAATGGTTACCCAAGAAGAGACTGTTGCCCAAGACACTGTTGTAGAAGTTGAAGAAACTGCCCAAGAAATTGTTACAAAAACTCTTCAAGAAATTGCCCAAGAAACTGTTCAAGAAACTATTCAAAAGGAAAAGAAAAAGGGAAGCAGAACAAAAAGACAAAAGAGGGATAAAGGGAAAGCTATTTTGCAAGAGTCATACCCTTCACCTAAACCCTCAAGTGAAGAAGATACCCAAACATTAGCTCATAGGCTTGCTCAGCTTCATGAAACTGCCAGCTCCAAAAAGAAACAAAAGCAAAAACAGCAAGAACCAAAAAGTACTAGCCTGCAAGTAAGAAGAAGCAGTAGACTTATAGAGAAGAAGAGTGTGACTAAAGAGAAACAGTCCCATTTCATTGATTTGGGCACATCTGAGAAGACTCCAATTCGGCTAGCTATTGAGCTAAGTCCTCCAAGAGAAGAAAGTCCTTTCCAGCAAGAGAGAGAAAGCAGTTTTCAAGGATTTGAATTTAGGCCAAGACAAACACCTGACATTGACCCTGTCCAGCAGGAGGCATATGATTATTTGGAAACATTAGAGCAATCTGTTGCTGGTCCTAGTACTGTCTTGCCCCTTGAACAGCAGGTTCAATCTTTGAAGCAAGAAGTATTTGAGCTAGAGGTCCTAAACTGCCACATCAAACAGGAAAACGAAGCATTGAAAGAACAGAGAAACGTGGACAAGATGATCCACGATAACACAATGCTTCATTTGGGTCTTTGGCAAAGAAAGAACAGGAAATTGAAGAGGAAATGCAAGAAATTGAGCAGAGCCTTGGTCAACTTGAAATTCAGGTGCTTGGTTAGGAAACCAAGAACAAATTTGGCAACAGGAAGGAAAAGGAGAAGGTTGGATGTCTTGGCAGAGGCATCTGAACATGTGAACTAAAATATTATGACAAAATTTTGGTTGCACGAGGACATGCAACACCCTCGCAGTGGGGGTATGTTGAGCCTCAACCTTGCACTCATTTACATGTCCTCCCAACAGCTTTTCCCTATTCACTTCTCTCTTCTGACATCATTTCCTCCATCAACTTGTTCAATTCATTGCATTATATGTCTTTTAACATGATTTGTTGACTGTGCTAATGATTGACTGTTTGTTTAGAATTTTGGTACATGTTCAGCAATTCCGCAGTTGTTCTGCAATTCCGCAGCTACTCAGCAATTCCGCAGCTGTTCAGAGATTCCGCAGCCTTTTTGTTGTTTGCTATACTCCACGTGTCTTCTCCAGGAACGAGCCACATGGGCACGTTGGTATGAATGTATACATGGTTCGTATGCTATTGGTTGGGCCAAATCAGTCACGTATGCCCCCGGTCAACGCAGGAGTACCCACGGTCAAACAGTTAAGTTCCAGATGGTGGCACGGCTCTGCGTGAGCAACTAAGACATGGAACCACAGCTGGCACTTCCTCCACGCCACGAAGACAGCAAGGGACAGGATCTAACCATAGATTTACTCCCCATGATGACCGTTTCCCCCAAACATGCACGGAGTTGCTTGCGTGTTGCTGCGTAGTTAATTAGTTAAGACTGTAGTTGCTTAGTTTACGCAGAGGACAGTTTGTCCCTGTGCCTATAAATAAAGCGTTTGCCAACGCTTAGAGATTAGCTTTTTGATATTGTAATTTCTATAATTGTTTTGGTTATCAAACTCTGTTTTAAAGACTGTTTCTACAGCATTTTTTGACTGTATGTTGACATGCTGATTTAATATAAGAAGACTGTTTCTGCTCATCTCTGCGTAGCTGATCTTTAGCTGGTTGAGTGGATGGAGGGCCCCCATCTATCACAACCTATGTACAGTAGCATTTAACTTTATTTTCCTGCCTTTCTTTTTTTTCATTTTCACATGTACAATAATGTATAGTTTGATTTCTGCAGTTTTTCATTTCTTTGAACATGTATAATAATGTACAGTTTGATTTCATGCCTTTACATTTCCAGCACTTTTCAGAACTGATCAGTTTGTTTATGCAGGTGTGTTAGGAGCCCGGGATAGTGTGTTTTTATTTCTTTTTATCACTGATGGTATTTGAAGTTGTCTTGTCTTAGCTGCTGATTTTTACCTTGCTTACACAGTTTCATTGCTAGTTTACTTTATCAAGTTTTTGACAAGTTGCTTACTAACCTTTTGATGGTCTTCTCATCATAATTGTCTAACCTTTATTGGACCAAAATATCATTGAGTGGCAGCTTGGTTTGATTAGCTTTTTGACTCATATTACTGATTCCTTCTTAACTGTTTTTCACATGAACAATTGCAGCTAGAGGCAGAGTGTTAAGAAAGAATGAAGTGTTATGATTTGTCATTTAAGTTTTGCAGTTAAAGTAGTGTTTTTCATTTTCCATTGAGTTAACATAGATGCTATTTTTGTTCTTATCAGCAGCATAGATAGTGGACTAGTGCCATTAGTCACTTTGTTTAATGCTTTGCTTTCATTCGAAGTTTCAATTCCATTGCAAGTCACTTTTCAAGCTTTCTTTTTAAAAAGTTCTAGAAGCATTTAGAAATCACCATATACACACACACGCACTCATTTGTTTATAAATCCATCACTCCATCCTAAAAAGTTAAATCAACCATAAACATCATCCAAAAACGACAAAAAGAACTAGGAAAGGTTACTTAAGTACATACTGTACATCTCACTTCATCAGCTTACGAGCCCCGGGTTGACAATTAATGATACCAATTTAGACAACACTAAATTGACCAAACACATGGTAAAACTCTTTCTGTCTGGAGTGAATTTGTTTCTATAATTAAAAAGAAATTCTATCCACTAGTCTATTTGCAGCAAGCCATGATGAGCTGGAAAACTCCTCGCCAATTAAAAGGACAAAGTGTACAAGGTTACACTCAAGAATTTAGGAAAAGAGCTTTGATTCTAGGAATTTCTTTAGACTCACCTGAAACTCTGCTGAAGTATATAGGTGGTCTACATAGCTACTTAAGGCACACTATTCTCATGTTTAATCCCACTAACATAGATGAGGTATCTATTCAGGCTACACATCTAGAGGCTAGAGGAAAGAATGTGAACCCAAAAGTTGGGGGATCATCAAAACCCACTGCAAGCAAAAGCAAGGAAAAGAGAACAAAAATGGAAAGAGAGGAAGGCCAACACTGTACAAAATACCAAGTCTTCATGCACTCATTGTAAGAAGGATGGGCATGATGATGAACACTGCTGGATCCTGCATCCGAAGCTGAGACCCAAGAAATTTGAGGGCATGAAGAAGAATACTGCTGCAGCTATTCAAAATAATTTGGGGTCAGACTCGGGAGATGAAACAGCAATCGCAGCCACAAGTATAAAAGGTAAAAATTCTGAAGCATCTACTAATAATTCTGCACAATCTACTGATAACAAAGAAAATCATAGGAAAAGACATGAGATTTTTCATATTCGATTTATTTCCAAGCATCAAAAGATTGATACTTTGTTTGATAGTGGCTCACAAGTAAATTTAATTTCTGAAGCAATTGTAAAGAAGTTGGTATTACTAACCACACCTCACAAAAAGCCATATCCATTAGGTTGGTTATGTGATAAAACACAACTACAAGTGACTATACAATGTAAACTTAGGTTTTTTGGGTCAACATTTGTAGATGAGGTTGAGTTAGATATAATTCTTTTGGATATATGTGGAATTGTTTTAGGAAGTCCTTACTTGTATGATAGAAAAACTATTTTATATAGAGCTGAGAACAAGTATCAAATCATTAAAGATGGAATCGAATATATTGTAAGAGCTCATAAACTCAAGAATAATTATACTCTCATAAATTCAGGGCAGATGAAAAGAATTGTAAATTCATGCAAACAATTTTTACTGATGATTGTAAAGGAAAAGAAACCTGATAAAACCAATGTATTTGAGGGTTGTGATGCTAAATAGCGAGCTAATGTAGAAAAAGTTGTTTTAGAATATGATACATTATTTCAATAACCTAAAGGTCTACCACCCAAAAGGGAAATAGTACATAATATTAATTTGCAGCAAGATGCTCCATTGCCTAACATCGGAATGTACAGGTTGTCCGCTTTAGAGAATGCAGAAATCAAGAAGCGGGTATAGGAGCTGCTCGAGAAGGGGTTCATTAGACTTATCACATCACCATGTGGGTCTCCAATTGTCTTGGTAAGAAAGAAAGATGGCTCATGGAGAATGTGCATTGATTATCGAGCACTGAATAAGATAACAATAAAAAATCGTTATCCCCTTCCTCGCATAGACGATTTATTGGATCAATTAAAGGACGTTGTTTATTTTTCCAAGATGGACTTGCATAGTGGCTATCATCAGGTCAGAGTTGCAGAGCAAGATGCATGAAAGACTGCATTCAAAACAAAGCAGGGATTGTATGAGTGGTTGGATATGCCTTTTGACTTAACTAATGCTCCTGCTACTTTCATGAGAGTAATGAATGACGTACTCAGACATTTTCTTGATGATTTTGTCATTGTATATTTGGATGACATTCTTATATTCAGTAAAACATGGGAAGAAAATTTAAAGCATGTTAAGAAGACTCTAGATGTTTTGAAAAAAGAAAATATTTAGGTTAAGCTCTCAAAATGTGAATTTGGAAAAACATCTTTGAATTATTTGGGTCATATTGTAGGGGGTGGTGAATTGAAGATAGATCCCTCTAAAGTTGCAGTCATTGTAAACTGGCCTAAACCCAAATCTGCTACAGAAGTTAGAAGCTTCTTAGGAGCATCGCAGTATTGGAGAAAGTTTATTTCTAACTTTTCCTTAATTGTAGCTCCTTTACATGCTTTAACATGATTGAACAAGGTGTTTCAGTGGGGAGACAAACAGCAGAAAGCCTTCGACACCTTGAAAGAAAAGATTAGTGCAACACTAGTACTAGCACTGCCCGATATTTAAAGACCATTTGAGATTGAAACTGATGCCTGTGACTATGCCATGGGAGCAGTGTTGATGCAACACAATAAACTCATATGTTATCATTCCGAGACATTTAATTCTGTAGTAGTTAACTATCCCACATATGATAAAGAATTGTATGCATTAGTACAGAGTGTGAAAAAGTGGAAACATTACTTAATGGGCAAAGAGACAGTTATACACACTGATTATCAACCACTTCAATATTTATACTCCCAAACTAAGTTGCAGCAATCAAGACATTATAGATGGATGGGTTTTATACAGCAGTTTCATCTAGTCATCATCTATAAAAAGGGCATACACAATAAAGTTGCAGATATGTTATCCAGACCAATCATAAATGCATCCACTATACTTAAGAATAATTCAGTATTTCATGAAAGCTACATTGAACAGCGTGCTCAAGATATATATTTTAAAGATGTATATGAAACTTTAAGTCATGGCAAACAAGTAGAAGAATTGGATTATCATGTTAAGGACCAACTCTTGTATCATTTTCAGAAGCTATGCATTCCACAAACTGAAAGAGTAAATATAATTCGAGAGGCACACATTTCTCTAATATTAGGTCACTTTGGGTAAGTAAAACAGTTGCACAGCTGCCAAGATTTTGTTATTGGCTAAAAATGAATGAAACAGTTTCTAGATATGTAAGAGGGTGTACCATGTGTGCTAAAAGCAAGCCCAGCAATAGAAAACTAGGCTTGTACACTCCACTACCAGTTCCTTCTCATCCTTGGAAAAGTGTTTCCATGGACTTTGTTGGAGGACTGCCTAAATCTAGGAAAGGTCATGACTACTTATATGTTGTTGTGGATAGGTTTAGCAAAATGTGTATTTTAATACCTTGTAACAAATAGATTACAGCTGAGCAAATTGCAAGGTTGTTCTTTCAGCATGCATGGGTTCATTTTGGATTACCCACTTCCATTATATTTGATCGAGATACCCGATTTGTTGGGAAATTTTGGTCAAGTTTGTGGGAATAGATGGACACTAGGCTAAAAAAGAGCACAACTTTCATCCACAAATAGATGGCCAAACAGAAGTAGTCAACAGGATAGTGATCCAGTTGCTCAGAGGCTATTGCAGCAAGCATCCCAGGCTTTGGGATGAACACTTATGTTATGTGCAACATGCTTACAACCGAGCTAAACATTCTTCTACACAGAGATCTCCTTTTGAGACCTGTTTTGGTTTCACACCAAGGTCTCCCTTGGATTTTGTCTTTGGTAAAGACATAGCGGTTGATGGACACAGTGATGTGGACAAGGAAACCAAGTTCATTGAACAAATCTAAGAGATTCACCAGGTAGTACAAGAACAACTGGAAAAGAGCCAAGCCAAGTACAAGGCAAGGCATGACAAGCATAGGATGGAACATAGTTTTCAAGTTGGTGATCAAGTCTGGCTGTATATCAGCAAAGATAGAATGCAAGGTGAAGGTAAGAAGCTAAAGCCAATAAGGTATGGACCTTTCAAGATACTTGAGAAAATTGGTGAGAATGCTTTTCGCCTTGATTTACTAACTTACATGCACATCTACTGAGTTGTTAATGCAGATAAATTGAGATTATTTGAACCTTAATTAATTGAAGATCCCGAAGAGCATAGTCAATTGCCTTCTATTGATGATCTGTTTCCTAAATAACTTAATGAATTGCAGGAAGATACAGTTCTGGACAGGAAGGTGAGAACTACACGAAGAGGAGATGTTGAGTACCTCAGGATTGGACTCAAAGGCTCAAAACCAAGTAGTGCGAAATGGATAGAGATTGGGCAAATGAGGAATCAGTACCCTCACTTGATTGATGCTTAAAAATAAACTTTTGGTGGTCCAAAAGCTTTTTTAGTGGGAATGATCCGAATTGGATCCTAAACACTCTCTAAGTTTTCATAAACTCGTTCAAATTATGCCAAACAGATTCAAGTCTTAGAAAGATCACACTATCAGAAGGAATCCTCGTGACAGTTGCAATTGTCATCAGCGCGGAGCAACGAGGACCCTCGGTCGAGCGTGCAAATCGTTGGCCCATGGTAACGCGCGCTGGTGCAAATTGGCAAAACCAGAGGCTAATTCAAGAAAAGGGGGTGCTAATCACGTATCAGAGGGCGTTCCCCTCAGTGAAGGAAATCCCCGAAGTGCCTGGACCCAAAATGGCTATGAAATATGGAAAAGTAATTAATTCGGTTCCGTGGATTCCACAAAATCGGTAGGATATCGGAAGGCCTCGAGGCGGTAAGAAGTTTCGACCAAGTCCCACCCGATGCCACATATTGAGTGACATGCTTTGTTGGAAATAATACTGAGGGGGGGGGGTGAATCAGTATTATCAGATCAGTAATACTTTTCAAATTTCATACTCAGAAACATATACGCTACTTCAGTTAAGTGAACCCGCGTGTACACGCTACTGTGTCTAAAGCAACTAGCGTATATCCAGAGATCTTATGATTTAGTTAGCTTATCTTCAGTAAATGCATCAGAACATTATTAACCATATTAACAGTAAACAGGTGCAGTATAACAGAACAAATCATCACACAAAAGCCACACACATGAACACCATGATATAAGGTGGAAACCCAATGTGGGTGAAAACCACCTGCTGCAATTCGTCTCTTTCTTCTTTAATAAGAAACTTCTTTTACAATGTACTGGTGCAGTCATTTACCAGCACGCAGGCTACAACCTGCAGAGGGCTACAACCCTCATAGCTCTTGTACTAGCCGATCCATTTACTAGTACGTAGGTGCCAACCCTACAGAAGGCTACAACCTTCACTTGTTTTCCAACTGCTCTTGGAAGGGAGCTACAACCCCCTGGCTCTTGTACTGGCTGATATGTTTACCAGTACGTAGGTGTCGGCCTACAATCTTCCCGGGACCACGTTTCATACATTTTCATACTGGATCCATGAAACTATCACCATTGTAGTACAACCTACATCATCAATCTCTGAATCACCCAATACTGAATCACTGAAGCCCTGTCAACAACAACCAGACAACATAACAACAACCAGATCCAACTCCATCTTCAAATATCATAATTCACATTGTATACGCTACTTGGATAAACCCAACCTGCGTGTATACGCTCTTTTACCAAAACCAACCTGCGTACAGATCTGCAAATTCAAGCTTAAAACTCCGCAGCTATATCAGACATCAAAACATACCCAGATCATAATAATAAACATGCGTCAGTAGATCTAGTCTATCCACAGTCAAACCATATGAAGATAATCATTCCAAGCCTCGAGATCTCATTCCATCATTCATCATCCTCCACATGAGTGAAACCTTGGTTCAGATCACCAACCCATAACCAGCACTTGGATCTCACACTTCCTCAGATCTTCATCACTCACACCCTCACACATTTGCCTAATGATCTTTCTCCTTATATAGCTTTAGGCCCTTCACAATACCACGGTCCAAAACCATAGTAACCCAATACCATCAACTCAATACTAGGGATCAACACGTCTGTCGAGACTCCATGGTCCAAAACCATAGGCACAAATTCCAAGGACTAACTACCACGGACCAAAAGTAAGCTTTCCGACATGTACGCTCTTTTCCGTTTATGAAACTGTGTGTATACCCTACTTGGTATATAGCGAACCTGCATACACGCGACTTGGTATATAGTGAACCAGCGTGTATACGCGACTTGGGCTTAATGAACCTGCGTGTATGAACTTTCTTGGCCTGCTGTACTAAGATCTGTCCTCTGATTAAGTTTCCATCACCTGTACCTGCCTCTGAGTGAGTTGCCATCAAGGACAACACTTGTATCATAATGCCAACAATCTCCCCCTTTGGACTTGATGGCAACCACCACACCAAGTCACTCTCCCCCTTTGACATCAAGGGCAAAGGGCGAACCAAGATTTTCTCCTCTTTGGTATACCTTTTGCTGTACATACTCCCCCTGAGTACCTGCTGAAATCTCCAAATGTGCTCCCCCTTTGTGTATGCCAAAGTGTACCAATCTATCCATCCTGCTCTTGCTGAATTGTGCTGTTCATGCTCCCCTTGACTGTAGGCAAGATCTGCAAAAGATGTTCTTCAAGAAGAACAAAGACTTATACATCATAGAAGACCTTCCTATCACCAAAAGACTCAATACATACATTCATCACCCAACCTAGTGGGGGTATACCAATATTGACTCATCCACCTAACCATGTGGAGATACATTAAGAGTTTACTCATGATAAGACATGAACATTACATCATTCATCCCAGGCATAGTGGGGAAACCAACATAGGTCGTTACATGACCTTGACATCATAAAAGAGATATCAGAAAAGAGATACATGACATAGTGATGAAATATCTAGACCAAGACTTATGAAAGCCACCAGCAGCATCATGATCTGTACCATAAGCCTCAGCCTGCAATATCATTGATCAAACAGCAAGATGTATCATTTAGCTTCATAGACTTTATCAACAACTTCTAACCATAATGCCAACAATGCATTATTTGAAGTATATGCTCCCCCTGAGCCTGTGCCATAAGTATCAAGACATTTCCAGACATCCTCAGCAGACTGTAACTGTTAACCAATAGAGCATATACTGGACTGGATCATATCAGACCCCTTTTCTGAGTCTGTTCCCACTGCTTTTCAACAAACTGACATATACGCGACTTTTCAGTGTAGAACGTATATACGCGACTTTCCTTCATTAAACTTGCGTATGAGAATTAGAACACTGAATTTCTATACCTTCAGCTCCCCCTGAGTCTGTTATGTCTGTGCTGTGCTGAGTACCCTGTGCTGTGCCACATCTTTCTGACTGAACTTCCTTCTTCTTCCATATCTTCAAGCATGTTGATGATTTCTTCTTATCATGAGCTTTGTTCCTGCAATCCTTTGCTCTATGTCCAAACTTGTTACATGCATAGCATCTTACATGTTTCATATTCCTCCTATAGCAATCAGCAGCTTTGTGGCCAAACATATTGCAAGAAAAGCAATATCCATTAAAGTACCTTGAATGTGATGATCTTTCTGCATGATGGTCTTGAAACCTTCTTCTTCTGCATATGGCTGCAACATGTCCAAGATTATGACATACATAACATTCAACATTATTCATGGGAGGAGTAAAAGATTTTCTTTGAGGAGTCTCTTTCCTTGATTGTTGATGGGGTTGTCCTTTCATCTCCTTGTAGAGCCTTTCAGATTTTGCATTAGAGATTCTTGTCTTACTTTGTGAACCAGATTCACCTTCAATAGACTCATGAAAACCAAGATCAGTTTTGATAGCAGGAGACCTTTGACTACTAAGAATATCATCCAAGATCTTAGTACTATCTTGAAATCGTAATAGTTTATCTTTTTCTTCTAATTTACTTTTTAAGATATTTACCTCAACTTGATGTTGTTCTTCTTTTTCCAGGCATTGCTTCTTCAAGGTCTCTTCAGCTTTCCTTCCTTCATCCAGCTGATGCCTTAGTTTGAGGATCTCGTTTTCTTGCTCTTTATTCAGTGTTAGCAGCATTTGTCGAATTCTGGAGGCACATTCCAACAGATCTTCTAATCTGATGATTTCTTCTTTGAGGGCATTCTCCTTTTTGCTAGGTAGATCTTGCTGATCTATGGTTTGATCTGATGCTTCATTTGTTTGTCCATCTTCATTCTGAGGTGATTCAGGATCTAAATTCTTGCTTCCACTCAACGGCAGGTTGTCATTGTTCCTTTGAGATGTCTTCTTCTTCTGACGTGCTTTCTTCCCCATTGTTCTACGAATCTCCTTCAAGCGATCAAGCTTCTCTGAAGGACCTGCTCTGATACCAATTGTTGGAAATAATACTGAGGGGGGGGGGGGGTGAATCAGTATTATCAGATCAGTAATACTTTTCAAATTTCATACTCAGAAACATATACGCTACTTCAGTTAAGTGAACCCGCGTGTGCACGCTACTGTGTCTAAAGCAACTAGCGTATATCCAGAGATCTTATGATTTAGTTAGCTTATCTTTAGTAAATGCATCAGAACATTATTAACCATATTAACAGTAAACAGGTGCAGTATAACAGAACAGATCATCACACAAAAGCCACACACATGACCACCATGATATAAGGTGGAAACCCAATGTGGGTGAGAACCACCTGCTGCAATTCGTCTCTTTCTTCTTTAATAAGAAACTTCTTTTACAATGTACTGGTGCAGTCATTTACCAGCACGCAGGCTACAACCTGCAGAGGGCTACAACCCTCATAGCTCTTGTACTAGCCGATCCATTTACTAGTACGTAGGTGCCAACCCTACAGAAGGCTACAACCTTCACCTGTTTTCCAACTGCTCCTGGAAGGGAGCTACAACCCCCTGGCTCTTGTACTGGCTGATATGTTTACCAATACGTAGGTGCCGGCCTACAATCTTCCCGGGACCACGTTTCATACATTTTCATACTGGATCCATGAAACTATCACCATTGTAGTACAACCTGCATCATCAATCTCTGAATCACTGAAGCCCTGTCAACAACAACCAGACAACATAACAACAACCAGATCCAACTCCATCTTCAAATATCATAATTTACATTGTATACGCTACTTGGATAAACCCAACCTGCGTGTATACGCTCTTTTACCAAAACCAACCTGCGTACAGATCTGCAAATTCAAGCTTAAAACTCTGCAGCTATATCAGACATCAAAACATACCCAGATCATAATAATAAACATGCGTCAGTAGATCTAGTCTATCCACAGTCAAACCATATGAAGATAATCATTCCAAGCCTCGAGATCTCGTTCCATCATTCATCATCCTCCACATGAGTGAAACCTTGGTTCAGATCACCAACCCATAACCAGCACTTGGATCTCACACTTCCTCAGATCTTCATCACTCACACATTTGCCTAATGATCTTTCTCCTTATATAGCTTTAGGCCCTTCACAATACCACGGTCCAAAACCATAGTAACCCAATACCATCAACTCAATACTAGGGATCAACACGTCTGTCGAGACTCCATGGTCCAAAACCATAGGCACAAATTCCAAGGACTAACTACCACGGACCAAAAGTAAGCTTTCCGACATGTACGCTCTTTTCCGTTTATGAAACTGCGTGTATACCCTACTTGGTATATAGCGAACCTGCGTACACGCGACTTGGTATATAGTGAACCAGCATGTATACGCGACTTGGGCTTAATGAACCTACGTGTATGAACTTTCTTGGCCTGTTGTACTAAGATCTATCCTCTGATTAAGTTGCCATCACCTGTACCTGCCTCTGAGTGAGTTGCCATCAAGGACAACACTTGTATCATAATGCCAACATGCTTCCAGTGGAAGAGAGAGAAAATCGCTCACATCGGACTGGTAAACGTCATCCTACTTACCCGCCTGATATGAATGACGACCGTAGGATCTGGGGGGCCCAGATCAATGGTGGAGGCGCGTCCCGATAAATGACTGGATTTGACAAAGATAAAGCAAGATTACATGGGATTTGAAGTCCGACGTGGACGATGAGTTGGCAGAAGATTCGTGTTTCATGGGCATCTTGGAGCAAATGGAAATAACGGTCGTTCAAATGTGTCCAAGGAACCTGACACACTCACCCATTGCAGAATAGGTGGCCACCTCCCTGTGAAGCGTTACCCAGTGATGATGACATAGAACAGGGGAGTTTGAACGGACAGAGGCAGGAAAACCAGAACGCTGGGAAGCGGAAACAAACCGACAGAAAGCAAACTGGCTTTAAAGCCATAAACTGACAGAAGCATAGGACAGACACACAGAGCGGAGTTAGTTAGACGTAGAAAGCTAAGAGCAGAGAACAGAGAGAAGATGACAAGCTGACCTGAAGGCAACATCAAGCCTAACAGAGCTAAAGAGAGTTAGAGAGTCTGTGCACTCCAGAGAAAGCTTGAGAGGTTCAAGCGAGCCCCTCAACATAGGCCTGTCATGTATGAGTTTCAGATTGGGCTCATACTACTATGACCAGAAGAGGTCAAGCATCAGTAAGGAGAGTCTGTGTACTCCAATCCTACTGATCCATATCTGTTGAGTGAGACTCAAATTGAGCTCACTGTTGTAAAGAAACTCTGCTTTGAAAACATAATAGAGAGACCACCACTGAAATTTGGACCAGCAGACATAGCCCAGGAATATTGGTGAACTCCTTATTAAACTTGTTGAATTACATGTTTTCCTGTTATGTTTTCTCTAACTGCCTCTGTGTCTATGTATTTTGCAATCTTATCGATCCATTGCATAAAATAACATAGGCACATCCATGCACGAGTCTGTAATACCTTTAATTCTTTGTTCTGGATAAATTTTAGATCACCGATCCTTCTTCTGTGAAACCCGCATTTGCATCTTGAAAATTCCTTTGTCAAAATATATGCATCCTTCTCCTCTGTGGGAATGTACTCCAACAACATGATTATCCTTTACACACAATCTCGGAGATGATGATACCAGATATCAACATGCTTGGACTAATCATAAAAAAATGGATTCTTAGAGAGTTTGATACAACTCTGATTATCACAATAAATAACTGTTGGATCCATCTTCTGACCAAACAAACTAAACATAATCTTCCTCATCCGGATAGCCTCACAAGTTTCTTGACTAGTAGCCATGTACTCTGCTTTTGTTAAACTGAGTGCAACTGATCTCTGTTTCATGTTGTACCAAGAAACAATTGTTGACCCAATACTGAAGATCCCACCTGATGTGCGCTTCTTGTCGAATGGACTCCCTGCCAAATCTGCATCAGTGAAGCCTTGAAGCTTCACTCCCTTTGTCCGTTTGTACCAAAGACCAAACTAAGTGGTGCCTCTGAAGTATCTCAGCACATGTTTGGTTGCCTTCCAATACATTTTGGTAGGCTTAACCATAGATTGACTAAGTTGGTTAACTGCATAACACATATCTGGTCATGTGTTCACCAAATACATGAGTGAACCCACAAGTTGTCTATAAATAGTAGCCTCCACTAATTCATCAAAAGTAGCATACTCCTTACTCTAGTTACCAGCTAAAGGAGTCTCTATGGGTTTATTGCTCTCCGCGTGGAACTTCTTCAGTATCTCGTTGGAATACTTACCATCAGAGACAAACAGTTCATCATCTCCTTGCCATACTTCCATCCTAGAAAGTAATGCATGAGCCCCAATTCCTTCATTTCAAATTCTCTTGCAAGATCCTGTTTACAAGACTTGATCAGCGTATCATCACCTATTAGAATCAAATCGTCGATGTATAAAACAATAATCAACAATTTACCTTCAACAACAATATGGTAAAGGTTCACATCTTCTTCAATTTTAGTGAAGCCCAACCTGATGAAATAACTATCGATCCTGGTGTACCAAGCATAGGTTGTTTGTTTCAATCATAAAAACGCTCACTTGAGTCTGCACACATGAAAGTCTCTGCTGAAGGTCTCAAATCCTTCAGGATTATCAATATACACCTCTTCCTCAATCATGTCGTTGAGGAATTTTGTCTTTACATCCATCTAATGTATCTTCCATCCCATATGTGTTGGCAGTGCTAGAATGGATCTAATTGGTGAGTACATTGCTACAAGAGAAAAAATCTCATTGTAATCAATCCCCTCCACCTTGTTATCACTCAGAAGTCTTCCCCAGAAGTTATAAAAAGAAGGAATAATCTGAGGTAACCACAAACCTAATCTTTTAGACTCGGGTTCTAACCAACCTAAGTCTAGAGAGGGCTCTCTCTTTATAATTTAACTTTGTCTTGGTGGGATTTTAGGCTAGTTCTTAGTGTTCAAAAGGTTTTGATATTGGTTGGGTGGTGGAATTCTAGGAATAGATGGACAGAGCAAGGCTTTCAAGCCATTGGGCTATGGAGTCAATCAAAGGATGACTTAACTCGATTAGATTAATCACTAAAGGAAGAGTTCACAGGGCAGGCTAGCAAAGCAAAAGGCAAATCTTCAGGTTCCAATGGATGAGGTAGGCCTAACCCAGGTGAAAGGGCAATGAAGAATCCTTATACCGGCACCAAGATGAAGAGCAGGAGGTGATCATGAGCAAAGGGCAACTAAGAATCTTTTTCTATAGACCTAAGGGGGAAACTACGGAAGTAAGGGAGCAACTAAGAATTCCCAGACTAAGATAGTTTAACAGAAAACATTAAGAATGTAAACAGTTAAGACAAAGAGCATTAAAGTCAGTTCTAAAATATCATTCCTAGTTTAACATTTAGATTTCATAGAAACACATTATTATTAATAAACATAAATAAAAACAATAATACACATGAGAGAGAGAGAATACTTATTTGATTTCCGTTTTACACAAGAATCCTGTGAAATGTCTTTACTTTATTCCTTGATCCAGCAAGCCAATCCAGTCTTGATTACAATAACTTCTTAACTTGAGAAGAAAATGTCTATAGAAATGTCTTTGAATCCACCCTCAATACTTCGAAAGGTGAAGTATTTATATAAAAAGTATTTACAAAATATCTTAAAACAATATGAGAATTAATCTAGGAAATCAAAATATCTTCAAGCATGAAGATAGAGACAGATGGAAAACGACATCATGTTGTCCCTTTTATTGTGGTTGTGCTAGCTGTTGCAGTTGAACTTGAGCCCTTTTAAGCCGGCTGATATGTGTAGGTTGGAATCATCTTTGTCTTTAACCTTTGATTGATACTCTTTACCTGTTACTCTTTGACCCTGTTTACCTATTTTCATCTGGCTACCATTTAGATTCACTGTGGTAACTCATAATAAATCTGTCATTTTTTTCCACCATTCATCTTCAGGTAACATTATCTTGAGCATCTTTCTAGATATCTCGTCTGCCTCAGTGTATTGGGAAAATGTAGGCTTGGTGACAAATAGAGGTTTCACCTCATGCTCTAGGAAGAATAGATTTTCCAAAGTATCATATAATACTTTCCTTGTTGGCAATGCTTTAACTCCTGAAGTGTTTGCCTGTTTCTTGGACAATTTCTTTAATCTGTCAACATATTCCAATTGCATCATAAGTTTTTCATCGATTACCATGGGATTGGGAAGGCCTTTATCCCTCAAAATTTGAAGCTTTGCCATGAATCTGTGAATACCAACCTGCATGTTATGGCATTTTTTCTCTAGGTTAAGCATAAGGTTTCTTTTAGAAAGAACCTTCTTGATTTTAATGATGGCTTCAGTTCTGTCCTCCACACCAAGCTCACTTAGTTCCTCCTTGTTCTTGCTGTTCAAGAAGTTGATGAGTTGATTAGCCTCTTCAGGCTGGTCTCCCAGGTCTTCCTTGATATTTTGTATTGCTTCGGTGGCCACTTTCACCAGTTCTGTTTACTCAAATATTATTTGAATTGATGGCCAAATATCATTGACAAAGTCAATGATATTGGCCCAGAGCATCTCCTTAGTCTGTCCTAGTGGCTTTTGCAGTGTTAGATCCTTCTCCAGGAATTTAATCTTCTCACCCATCGTTAGGGATTTCCGTGCTTCTTCTTTCTACTGTATTTGGGAAAGTTTACAGTCAGTTTCTTGGCTTGCTATTTTCTCATTAAGATTTTTTAGCTCTGTTGCCTGGATGGACATTTCCTCCATGGCTTTCACTAACTCTGCTATCTTTTCTGTTGATGTACCTGCAGTTGTAGACTTGGTTGTGATTGGCAGTGATGTAGTAGGTGGAGTTGTTGGTGCTAACAAGGCTGCCAATGTTGAGGGAACTTTAGTAGACTCTGTGGGAATAACAGTATGTGAAGTGGTGGCCAACTCACTCTTTTTAGACTGAATCAATGGGTCCAACTCTTCCTCAGTTTCTTTCAGCTGATCATTTAGCTTATGGACCAAGTCCATAGGCTCTTCTTGTTCCTTCTGAATTTCTAAGACTTCTGTTGTTTGTGGATGATGAAGATGTGGAATTTTGAGCTGCTTTGAGAATTTTGAGCTGCTTTTTCAAAGCAGCTATGTCATCATTCTTCTTTTTAATTAACCTTTCTGCAGCTTTCACATATTTGGGATCATGTCCCAACTCTATGATTAAGTCCTCCAAGGACTTGATTCTGGTATCCTTGGCCTGTGAGGAAGCCTTTTTTAGTTGAAACTGTGTTGATATATTATTCAGCGAATTCTGTAATTAGTGGGCTGCAATGGATTTTCTTGTCAACATGGAATATACCCATCTCTCATGTTTGTTTATGCAATTCAATCTGGTCAATAGGATGTATGTTTTTTTCCAGCACTTCAAAATCTGTCTTCTGGTGGTCAACTGTTGATCTGGGCTGCTAAGTGGTGGGCTTCAGAAAAGTCATCTGCATTTTTCCTTCTTTCACATCAAATGCTGACATAAGCCTGGTTTGGTTGGTGGGAGCCATTTTGAGGTACTGTGCATAGCTTTGGGCTTTTAACCTTTCATTCCTGGCCTTTATTTCCTTGTACTTTTCTCTGATATCTTGGTCTTGGTCAGCTAGAATCCATAATGAGGACAATTCCACACTTTGCTGGTTTTCCAACACCTGAGCATGTGATGTGGAAGGTTCTTGTGTTCCTCCAGAGGGAGTAGCATGCATGCTCCCTTCTCTTTCTGTGCTTGTGGCTCCAACTGTTTCTTCTGTGAATTCTTGCTCGGAGAAAGGATTTAACCTTTGCCTTTTGACATATGTTTGTGAAATGGCTCTGCCTGAAGGAGTGGCCTCCTCCCTGTCTTTTTTGAGGTTTCTCTCCTCATTGAGAGGAGTTTGCACGATAGGGGGAGTATTCATGGTGGGATCTGACAGTCTTTTTTGAGTCCATTCCTCTGATAATTCTGGTTGTTCTGACTCTTCTTGCACCTGGGGTCTTTCTTCTGCTTGTTGTTCACTGTGTGCCTGTGATTCCCTTTGTGCTTGAAACTCTCCTGGCACCTGTATGAAATAACCTTCATCAAGCCTCCTCTCTAGATAAATTAATGCATTTTCAACAACAACTTCAATGCTATGTCTGTCTACTAGAGTATTCTCCACCCATTCCAACTGATTTGCATATTTTTCTATCTCAAGGGTTCTGTGGTGGATATAGGGAGACAAATTGTTTTCTGTTTTCTATTGCAGTTGAAATCAAAGGGGTCATATCTCCATATGTAGCTTTGTTTCAGTTTGAGCCTTTGAAAGATTTCTTCTGCTTCTCTTCCAGCTTCTCGACTATTGCACACAAAGGAGCCTAGTTGATCTTTGATTCTGACTTGAGCCTTCTTTTTGGCTTTCACAAAATGTACCTCATCTAAATTTATTATCTACCTGTAGTACTCTAGAAAAAATAACCTCATTGGGAGGTATCTGGGTAACTTGTATGGTGCGAACTCACAACCATAGATCCTAATTTCAGTGTGATTTTGGTACAAGTACCAATCTGCCACTTTGTGTTGTTTTGAAAGCTATAGGATCCTCCTGATATTTGAACTGATTCTTGGAGGAGGACTTCCTAGCAGTGTGGTCACTACAGGATGTAGAAAAAAAACTATGAAGTCTGTGTATGGATATGGCGATTCAAATTTGTGGATCAGAGGAGTCTAGAAGACTATTGACCTAGGGTTTCCTCTGGTATCAAGTTTTTGAAGAGTAAATGGGAATTTATCAGCTTGATGATATAAGAAAAAGTGGTACATCACTGAGGAATACTTGAATACTCTTTCATTGTTCATTCTTAAGAATTGATCATGCATTTTATCTGCTATGAATTTGGCATAATCATATATGATGGCAGGGGGTTGTCCTGGAGTGAAGGTGTACATGAAGGCTAGAATGATTTCATCGATATACTCACTGGCAGTATAGTCTAAGACACTAGATATCATTGACACAATGTTCTGGCCAAGTTTAGAAAACATGGTCCACATGTATGGGGGAGGATCCTTTGGAATATGTTTATCTTCCACAATAAAGGTTTGGAATATTTCAGCAATTCTGGTAGGGGTAATCTTGGGGAATTTGTCTAGCAAGTCTCCAATGGAAATGAGGGTCAGATTTTGTCCTAGTTGCAACTGCAGCATTTCATTGATGGATTTAGTAGTGATAGTAAAAAGTACAGTATGTTCAAGGGACATCACTGCTCTTTGGCTGGGACTATAGTTTATATGGCAATAATGGACAAATTCGGGAAAGATATGTACTGGAGGGAATTGGTACTTGGGTAAATTAGACTCCCAAAGATCTATTTTGTCTGCATGGTTTAGGTATTGGTCTCTGTACTGAGAGCATAATTTCAATGGGGATTCATGGACAGAGGTGTCCTTGATTTGGAAATCTTTGTCCGCCAAAGGGAGATGGTCTAAATCCAGATGGAGAGTGGTAATTGGTCGGACATCCATTGCAACTATAATGGCCATTCTTAGTTCTTGTGGATTTAAGAATGGGGAAAAATTTCTTTAGTCAAATTGGGGCAATTTGGTTCAATTACATAGTAGTTAGGGGTTGCTATGGAGTTCTTTTACTTAATTACTTAATAATTTCAAGCAATTGAGTAACAGTTTTAGGAATGAGACAGCGTTTCTTGGTGTATTTGTATAAATACTTGGAATTTTTGGCTCTAACAAGTCGACAGGCGATTGTGCACAGTTGTAGGAGGTCTATTTGAACTGGAGGGTAGACTGGAAGTTCAGTGGCTTCTGCAGGTTGGCGATTGGACGTGGGTTGGTAGTTGAATGTAGTCTGTCGTGTGCATGGAGGTTTATAGTGCTCTTTCACGATAAAACAAAAAATAATGAGTTTTTTAGTTTTATTCGCAAAGTCAACCATTGGCGGGCACATGGGAAAAAGGTACGTTTGGCTTTTAGCGGGAGATGTGACTTTTTGTCGTCTAGCGGGAGGCGGTAAGTGGGTTTGATCGCACCGCTTTTGTGGCTGGAGTGGTTTCCGGGGAGGCTGCTTGATGCCACTCATTGGGTGCCACATAGCATCAGGCCCAAAATAAAATAGCCCATATCAGGTGGGTAAATTTCGGGTGATGGAGGCCGCCTGATATGTATGACCACTGTTGGATTAATGAGGAGTTGATCACACGGTGATCGAGGTGGGGAGTTTGTATGGAAGGTAACAGATGGGCCCGACCCATGATTAAGTGCACCGGTTAGATTAAACGAATAGATTATGGTGGGGTTAGGGCATCGAGGGCGTTTTTCATTGGCAAAGGGTTAGATTATCAATTAACCGCAGATCGATTGATTAATTGTTTTATCGGGGTAGGGGTTTTATGAAGTTTATGTTTCAAACCTTTTGGGGGCGGGGTATTAATACATAGGGATTTATTTTATAACTATATGGGGAAAGGGTTTATTGTGTTTTTCGAGATTTAATACATATAAAGGTTAGAAGTTAATATGATAATGAAAAAGCGTTAAAGTGTAATGTATTTCATTCATTTGCCATTGTCATAAACAAATTATACTTAGGCTTAAAGCATTTTTGGGTTTTTTGAGAAAATGGGTCTCTTTCATGGGGGATGATCACTTTTCCTAGGATAAAAAGGTTTTATCCTTAGAAAAAGGGGTTTATTAGGGGAAAATGATTTTTCCTTAGGAAAATTGTGTTTTTTCTTAAGAAAATGGATTTGTTTGGGACTACGAGTGAATTGAAGGGGATGAATGTTCATGAGGGGACTTTTAGTACTTAAGACTTATAAGTCATTGGGCCAAGGGTCCGGTCCCTCCAGAATTCAAAGAAATGCTCTGATCCCTTTTGACTTAAGATTTTGAGTACTTAAGACCTTTTATTAGAAATTAGTTAAATGAAATGTGTAATGAGTGAGGGAAGTTAATCAATTTGACTTTGTGGACTTGATGCATGCCCAATTTTCATCCATACTTAGATATTTGATGATGAAGTTGATCAATATGATTTTATCTAACAATCATCACAATTCTGCAACCTTTCTTCTACTTACCCACCTACTCATCCTACCATTTTTACTTCTCTTTATTAGGGCGCACTTAAGCTGGCAAACTCTTATCAAAATATTTTCTTTTCTTTTACAATAGTAATCTATCTAAGTCTAACATTATTACATCCAAGGGCTAAGATTAAATAGTTGAGCTCCTTTTATTCACTCTACCTAATCTAATTATCTGACAATATTAAATAGTTTGATCAGATTTTATTCTCTATCTCTAAGCATAAAATTGAAAACATGAAATAGCCAAGTTTAAACATTTTGACTATCATGGATTGCGGCAAAGGTAACAAGCTGCACACAATCATTTATTCTGCATCAAAAGTAACTAGGAGTGGCATTTTGACTTGCACACTTTCATAGTCTTTTTTTTTCTTGGAGTTCATTTTTTCATCTTTTTTGACCATTTTTATTCTTTTTGTCCTTTGATTTTTCTTTTAGGACATACCCTCTTTACTTTTTTTAATTTTTTGAATATGGAAAAAATTTGCAAAAAGCAAAGGTATATACATATTACAGGTTTAATCTTAGCCATTCAAAAATTATGACTCCTATTGGTATAGGAACCTAACAGTGGCTCCACTTGGGGATGGCATTTCCTGATGAAATGTCAAGAACTAGTAGATCAATGTCATTCTGAATTACTGTGATCTTACTCTGCAACTTTTTCCTTTTCATTTTTCTGCATTATTTCTATTTATGACAGTGAAACTTTTGAATCTTAGGGCCTTCTCTTCGGCTTGAACTCCAAAAATTACTATCCAATCGACACTAAACTTTTTGAAAAATAGAATATGTACAAGTGATTAGTGAAATAAGTAACTAGGATCTATGCAGTGCTTAAGCATTTGACCATTAACTGGTCCTCCTTCTACTTCTGTGCCATCCAATTCTCTGAGGAAAAAAGCATTATTGCCCCTAAAAGCATAAATGATATAAGGGCGTTTCCATAGCAAGTCAAACTTCCCATGTTTACCTTTATCCTCCCTTCTTGAATCCCATTTCAAGACTTTGTCTCCTAGGTAAAAATCTTCTGCCTTAGTCCTTTTGTGAAAAGCTTTCTTGATCCTTTCCTACACAACTTGGGATCTGATATACACTTCTTCCCTGGTCTGTTGTAAGTGAATTGTCTGGTTGATTCTCCTTTGAATATCATTTGGCTCAACCTACATCTCTTGGAGTAATTTCATCACTGGTGTTCCCAAGGAAGATGGGAAAACAGCCTCCATTCCATAAACTAATTGATAAGGACTTATACCAATGGATTTCTTTGTGGTTAGCCTATCTGCCCACAAGGCATTTACTAGCTTCTTGTTATCCTCCAACAATTTTTTGATGATATTCACTAAGCTCTTCTTGGAAGACTATGCTAGTCCATTTCCTTGAGGATAGTAGGCTGTGGAGTGGCCCAAGGTTATATGATATTTGTTACAGAAATCAATCATTCTCTTGGATTTGAAAGTTGTTGCGTTGTCAGTGATGATTTTGGTGGGGCATCCAAATCTGGACAGAATGTTGGCCTCAAGGAAGTTTATTATGACAGTATCAGTGGCTTGTCTTGATGGTATGGTTTCTATCCATTTGGTAAATTAATCTGTAGCAGTGAGAATCCATTTATGCTAGGCAGAGGAAGGTGGATGGATTTCACAAATGAAGTCAAGACCCCACTATTGAAATGGTGCTTTAGCAGATATTGGCTTCAAGGGTAATGGTAAAAGTTTTTTCTTTCCTTCAAAAATCTGACATTTATGACATGAGGTTACAAATTTCTTTACATCAGGACACAGATAAGGCAAATAAAAATCGGCTCTTAGGATCTTGTCAGTTGTGGTTTTCTAGTAAAGATGTCCCCCACAATCACCTGCATGGAACTCCTATAATATTTTGTCAGATTCTTCTTTTAATAAACAGTTAAGAAAGATGCCTTCGTGATTTTTCCAAAATAAAGCATTGTCAAATATGCAAAACTTCAAAGCTTTCATTTTTAAGAACCTATTTTTAGTCCTGGATAGTTCTAGAGGAGCTTGTAAATTTTGTAGAACGTATATAATGTCAGCATACCATGGTGAGTCAGTAAAGGCTTGGCTGATCGGTGGAGTCGCCATATCCTCTTCATTATCCAATTCTGCAATAAAATTTATGTCTAGGGCCTGACAGTTCGATTCAGCCATGAGCTTGGCTAAACCTTGGCCTTTGATCAATTTTGTAGGTTTAATTTCTAAGTCATATTCTAATATAGTAGCTATCCATTTCCCTCTCTTCCCATCTGGACCATCCTGTGTTAGGATGTCTTTGACTACAACATTGGGAACATAAGCTATTACATGAGAATATAGGATGTAAACTATGAAATATTTGATGGCTTTGACTAGAGAAAAAGCTTGCTTTTCCATTATATTGTACTTTAAAGGTGGATCCCTCAAGGCTTTTCTAAAGAAGGCAATAGGTTATTCAAAACCCTGATCATTCTTCTGTAGTAGGACTACAACAATTATGTGTTCTGAGCCGAAAGAAAATATAATGAAATCCCTATCAAACATTGGACTGATTAGAACTGGTGTTTGTGTTGAGGCTAGCTTAATATCTTCAAAAGACCTCTTAGCCTCAAGTGTCCATTTAATAGTCAAATCTTTCTTCAACATCTTATTCAATAATCTAATTAGTTATGCTAAGTTAGAAATAAATTTTCTCTGAAAGTTTATTTTACCTAAAAAGGCTTGTAATTCTCTTATGCTCCTAGGATGTGGTATCTATAAGATGGCTTCAATTCTTGTAGGATCTATTCAGATACCATCTTTAGAGATTATGTGGCCTAACAATTTTCCCTCTTTCAACCCAAATAAATATTTTTTAGGATTTAAAGAAATTCCATACTTCCTACACTTGGTGAAAACCCACCTTAGATGATCTAGGCGTTGTTCATCAGATTTATAGAATATTGTGATATCATCTAAGTATATTACAAGGAAGTCATGGATTTCCTTAGCAAAAGCTATATCCATAGCTCTTTGAAAGGTGGCCCCTGCATTCTTTAGCCCAAAAGGAATCTTCACATACATGAAAGTGCCCCAAGGAGTGGTGAATGTAGTTTTTCCTTGGTCATCTGGGTGGACTAAAATCTGGTTATAACCAGAAAACCCATCTAACAATGAGATTCTGGTCGAATCTACTACCCTGTATAATATGTGATCCATTTTTGGAAGAGGGTAGTTATCCTTGAGTGAAACTTTATTGAAATTCCTAAGGTCAACACAGTGTAATTTCACCAGTTTTCTTTTTTGTGGGTACCAAATTAGAAACCCAATCAGAGAATCTAATTGGTCCTATGATCTTGGCTTCGTACATTCTTTTGATTTCCTTTTCAATATAAAGCAAAAGAATGGGATTAATCCTTCTAAGATTCTGTCTAAATGGTTTCTGGTTTTCTTTTAAGGGGATGGTGTGTTGCATTATAGTTGGTGTCATAGGACTTGAGGTCCTCATAACTCCACGCAAAAACATCTTGGAATTCCTTTAGCAGTTCTATGGATTTCACTTTTTCATTAGGAGGTAAAGAATTTGAAAGTTTTATCAATTTAAGATCTTCCTCAGAGCCTATGTTACACTCCTTTATATTCGATTTTAAGGGTTCCATTTTCAGCTTTCTAGGGACAATGTTTGAATCAAACAAATCCTCCAAAGGAGTTAATCCTTTGGGCAAGAAATTATCTTTGAGATTCATGATTTCGGAGTCTTCGTCAATTATCTCATCAATTTCAATTTGCTTTAGGTTTTGAATATCTGATTTTGTAAACTTTGTGGGATGAAATCTATCTATTTCTTCCTCTTCTAATTTGTTAATTTCTATTTTATCTGTAAAATCAAGATCTAAAGTTATGTCAGTATCTATGTTGTTATTTACACATTCTTCATCTAAAGTTAGAAAATTGTCTATTTGTTGTTCATTAGTGAATACTTGCCAGTTTTTCAAGTTGTCAGGGATAGCAGGTCTATGCCTAACCTCAGCAGTGTACTGATGGTTAGGTTGAAATGGTAACTTACAAGTGCTGGAAAACATAGCTAAACTATGAGCTTGCATATTGTGTTTTCTTGGGATGGCTGCAAGCTTAGTTTCTAAAAAAGTATTTAATATTTCTACAACTTTTCCTCTACAAAACCTAACCTAGGATCTCTAGTCATATATACACCGTTGATTTGTTTTATAACCAACTTAGAATCTCCCATAATAGAGACTCTTATGGCTCCTAACCTTTTAACCAATTTGAGGCCTAAAATAAGTGCTTCGTACTCGGCCATGTTGTTAGTGCATTTGAAGTTTAACCTATAGGCATGACCCTCTGAGTGATCATTCTCTAAATTGTAAATCCACACTCCTGCTCCTACACCTAGTTTGTTCACTAACCCATCGAATTCAAGATCCCATAGTATTTCATGTTCATAATTCTTATTGTCTGGTGAAACAAAATATTCTCTGACTAAAGTATCTTGATCATCTTTTTTATCTGAAAGCTCTTGAATTTGGACAATTTGATTTTCTGCTACCACTGCAATTTCTTTTGTTTCTAAAGTAATTTTGTTTGAAGTATCTTCTTGGTTTGGTTCAACATTATACAGAATGAAAGAATCGATATCAGAATGCATGGAATATATAGGAAAGTTTTGAGGCCTCGCTTGACTACTCACTGCATATTTCATCAGGGTCTCTCGGTATAGTTTTTTAGGATGTCCAAAGACTGAAATTGTGGCATATGACATGTCAAGTTGTAAACATCCTTGAAGTTTGGCCCCTCATGATCTAGACAACAACATGCCATATTTAGGTGGTATATCAGCAACAACTATGTCCATAAGAATGGTCTTAGCAGGGTATTGTACTAGGGAAACATACAGGTCTTTTATTAGTTCTAGGCACTTGACTTGAATCAAATGAAAACAGGTCCTTGTAAGGCCTAGTTATATCCAAGTTCAATTTCTCCATAACAGATTTAGGCATTAGATTGTGTGAAGCCCCAAAGTTTAGCATAGCATTGTGTAGGATTTACATAGCATTGTGTAGGATTTTATCGTGAATGTTAAGGCTAATGTAAAAGGGTGGTATCCCTCCTCCTACTGGTTTTCCATTAACATCGGGACCGAAAATTAACTCAAGCTGATCATCAAATAAGTTAACAGAGTCTTCATTCTCAACGAAGTTTGAAGATTTGCTTATTTGAGATTTGTATGTTTCATGTTTAATCAGCTCTGTTAAGGGAACTGAGATTTTCAATTTGGCTACCTCTGCCCCCAAATTGAAAGGCAAAGGGGATTTTTCTGTTTGAATGTTTGGAATTTTAACAGCAGGGTTTCGAGTAGTTTGTTCTTCTTTTTCAGTGTTTAGAGTCTTTTTTAGTGGATTCTCTAATATAACTTCTAGAGACTATTCCATTGTTTCCTTGGAGGGAACTGAAGTGGCGGGTTTCTCATTAGAAGGTTGGTCATTGGTTACATCTACAATGGTGGGACTAGGAAGGTTCTGATTTGGTCTAGAGAGGATTTAGAGAGTTTTTGTAACTAGAATTGCTTTAATTTTCTTACGCTGATTTGATACGGCTTTCTTGTTTTGGTACGGAGCATCAGTGTTCTTTTTGCTCCTCAAATTGTATTTTTTATGCACTTCGAAGATAGCAGAATCATAACCTTGCTTGTAGTCGAATGATTCTCCAGTTTGGGTCTGGAACTGCTGAAACATGTGTAATTCCTTATCATCTTGAGTCAAAAAGACAGTTTCCTCATCATCTAATCCCATTAAGTTAATTTGTGTGTCTTTCTTGGGGTCTTCTGAATGGGAAGTTTCAACATAGTTTTCTTGAAAATTAGGCCTAATGTTCTGATCAGATCCATTTTTTCCAGTATTTTGGTTTTGATTTTTTCTAAAGTTTGGATTTCTCACTGGAGGTGCCTGCTGATTATCCCAGTGAGGCTTTCTTTCGATGTTCTCCATCCTATCCATCAGTTTTTCCATTCCTTTGGCTAGGGCATCTATTTTAAGGTCAAAGGGTGAGGTTTCATCTTTCAAGGGTGCTCTTCATTCATTCCTAACCCTAGCTCTTTTTGCTAGCAAATTAGCTTCTACACTCTACATATCTTCTAGAGTTGGTGGATTTCTTTCTCTAAGTTGAAATGCCATATCAGTGTCAAACCTGTCTGAAAACTTTATCAGAATTAAGCCAGGTGGGGGTCTAAGGTCGACGGGTATTGCATTGTATACATTGTTAAATCTAGTACAGTAGTCTTGAATTGTTTCATTTGGTCCTCTCCTAATGTTTTCATACTTTGAAAGAATTTGAAGAGGGTTATTTTTCTTTTCCCATCTATTTAAAAATTGTTGGTAAAAAAATTCTAAGCTATTTATACTAGTGTTAGGCAGAAGATATAAACCATGTTCTCACATCGCCAGCTAGAGTTTGGGCAAAAATTCTCATTTGGACATCTCCAATATCAATTTCATGCAATTCAAAATGATCTGTCATCTTTCTTGTATGCTGTTGTGCTGTGTAGGATCCTGTGCCATCAAATAGGACAATTTTACTTTGGTAGTCTTGTGGCATGGCACCTTGTGGAGCAGGCATCAGAAGAGGGGCATATCTATTTTCCATGGCTCTAAGTTAGGCAGGATTGAGAACTGGAGTTTGGGTTCCCGGGGGTGGTACAGAGGTTGATGGGGAACTGGGGGTACTAGGCATTTTATGGGTAGTGATAGGTTGATGGGGAAGTGAAGGTATGAATGGAGGTGTGGAATGAACTTCAGAGATGTCAGAGAATAATGGTGAACTAAAAGAAGTTGAAGTCGTTTCAGAAAGTTCAGGGATCTTAATAGTAATGAGGGATGACTAAGGGGAATTTAGAAGATAATAATCAATTGACAAGTTTGCCCTTTGGAATTCAAGTTCAGCTGTAAATTCTGGATCTAGAACTATGTCATCAAGTGCACTCTCAGACCTGGTTCTAAATAAGGAAAAGTCAAAATACTCGTCAAAGGGGAGGTCTTCTATAAACAACCACTCATCCGGGCAGGAATTTGCTTTAATTGAAGGTGTAGAACTGACTGAACTTTCTTGTCTTTTGGATATTCTTGAAATTAGATTAGAATTATCAAATACTTGGGGAGGGTTTGGATCAGGATTGGCCCTAGTATAATGAGTTCTCCTTGAAGCCAGATTTCAAGCTTTTCCTAATTACTTTCTTTTTTGCGAAATTTTATAAATAACTTCTAATAAACCCTTCAAGATGCTTGAAATAAAAATTTGAAATTTCTCAAAGGTTTATTAAGACTGAGGGTTTGAATCCCCAGTATGGTCACCACTATGTTATCACTCAGAAGTCTTCCCTAGAAGTTACAAAAAGAAGGAATAATCCGAGGTAACCACAAACCTAATCTTTTAGACTCGGGTTCTAGCCAATCTAAGTCCAGAGAGGGCTCCCTCTTTATAATTTAACTTTGTCTTGGTGGGATTTTAGGCTAGTTCTTAGTGTTCATAAGGTTTTGATTTTGGTTGGGTGGTAGAATTCTAGGAGCAGATGGACAAATCAAGGCTTTCAAGCCATTGGGCTATGGAATGAATCAAAGGATGGCTTAACTAGATCAGATCAATCACTAAAGGAATAGTTCACAATGCAGGCTAGCAAAGCAAAAGGAAAATCTTTAGGTTCCAATGGATGAGGTAGTCCTAACCAGGGTGAAAGGGCAATGAAGAATCCTTAGACCGGGATCAAGATGAAGAGCAAGAAGTGATCATGAGCAAAGGGAAACTAAGAATCCTTTACTATAGACCTAGGGGGGAAACTACGGAAGTAAGGGAGCAATTAAGAATTCCCAGGCTAAGATAATTTAGCAGAAAACATTAAGAATGTAAACAGTTAAGACATAGAGCATTAAATCCAGTTCTGAAATATCATTCCTAGTTTAACATTTAGATTTCATAGAAACACATATGATTATTAATAAACATAAAGAGAAACAATAATACACATGAGAGAGAGAATACTTATTTGATTTCTGCTTTACACAAGAATCCTGTGAAATGTTTTTACTTTATTCCTTGATCCAGCGAACCAATCTAGTCTTGATTACAATAGCTCCTTAACTTGAGAAGAAAATGTCTATAGAAAGGTATTTGAATCAACCCTCAATACTTCGAAAGGTGAAGTATTTATATAAAAAGTATTTACAAAATATCTTAAAACAATATGAGAATTAATCTAGGAAATCAAAATATCTTCAAGCATGAAGATAGAGACAGATGAAAAACTGCATCATGCTGTCCCTTTTATTGTGTTTGTGTTGGCGGTTGTAGTTGAACTTGAGCCCTTTTAAGCTGGTTGATATGTGTATGTTGGAATCGCCTTTTTCTTTAACCTTTGACTGATACTCTTTACCTAATACTCTTTGATCATGTTTACCTGTTTTCATCTGGCTGCCATTTAGATTTACTATGGTAACTTATAGTAAATCTATCATTTTTTTCCACCATTCATCTTCAGGTAACTTTATCTTGAGCATCCTTCTATATATCTCATCTGCCTCAGTGTATTGGGAAAATCTAGGCTTGGTGACAAATAGATTTTTCACCTCATGCTCTAGGAAGAATAGATTTTCCAAAGTATCATATAATACTTTCCTTGTTGGCAATGCTTTAACTCCTAAAGTGCTTGCTTGTTCCTTGGACAATTTCTTTAATCTGTCAACATAGTTCAATTGGATCATAAGTTTGTCATCGATTACCATGGGATTGGGAAGGCCTTTATCCCTCAAAATTTGAAGCTTTGCCATGAATCTGTCAATACCAACCTGCATGTTATGGCATTTTTTCTCTAGGTTAAGCATAAGGTTTCTTTTAGAAAGAACCTTCTTGATTTTAATGATGGCTTCAATTATGTCCTCCACACCAAATTCAGTTATTTCCTCCCTGTTCTTGCTGTTCAAGAATTTGATGAGTTGATTAACCTCTTCACGCTGGTCTCCCAGGTCTTCTTTGATCTTTTGTATTGCTTTGGTGGCCATTTTCACCAGTTCTGTTTGCTCGAATATTACTTGAATTGATGGCCAAATATCATTGACAGAGTCAATGATATTGGCCCAGAGCTTCTCCTTAGTCTATCCTAGTGGCTTTTGCAATGTTAGATCCTTCTCTAGGAATTTAATCTTATCACCCATCCTTAGGGCTTTCTGTGCTTTTTCTTTCTGTTGTATTTGGCCAATTTTACAGTCAATTTCTAGGCTTTCTATTTTCTCCTTAAGCTTTTTTAGCTATGTTGCCTGGATGGACATTTCCTCCATGGCTTTCACTAACTCTGTTGTCTTTTCTATTGATGTACCTGCAGTTATAGACTCGGTTGTGATTGGAAGTGATGTAGCAGGTGGAGTTTTTGGTGCTAATGAGGTTGCCAATGTTGAGGGAACTGCAATAGAGACTGTGGAAATAACAGTTTGTGGAGTGGTGGCCAACTCACTCTGTTTAGACTGAATCAATGTGTCCAAATTTTCTCAATTTCTTTCAGCTGGCCATTTAGCTTAAAGACCAAGTCCATAAGCTCTTCTTGTTCCTTTTGAGTTTCTAAGACTTTTGCTGTTTGTGGATGATGAAGATGTGGAATTTCGAGCTGCTTTTTCAAAGCAACTATGTCATCATTCTTCTTTTTAATTAACCTTTCTGCAACTTTCACATCTTTGGGATCATTTCCCAACTCTATGATTAAGTCTTCCAAGGACTTGATTTTGGTATCCTTGGCCTATGAAGAGACCTTTTCTAGTTGAAACTGTGCTGATATATTATTCAGTGAATTCTGTAGCTGGTGGGCTGCAATGGCTTTGCTTGTCAACGTAGAATATATCATCTTTCCTGTCTGTTTATGCAATTCAATCTGGTCAATAGGATGTATGTCCTTTGCCAGCACTTCAAAATCCATCTTCTGGTAATCAGCTGCTGATCTGGGTTGCTGAGTGGTGGGCTTTAGAAAAGTCATCTGCATTTTTCCTTCTTTCACATCAAAGGCTGACATAAGCCTGGTTTGGTTGGTGGGAGACATTTTGAGGTACTGTGCATAGCTTTGGGCTTTTAACCTTTCATTCTTGGCCTTTATTTCCTTGTACTTTTCTCTAATATCCTGGTCTTGGTCAGCTGGAATCCATAATGAGGACACTTCCACACTTCGTTGTTTTTCCAACACCTGAGCATGTGATGTGGAAGGTTCTTGTGTTCCTCCAGAGGGAGTAGCATGCCTGCTCCCTTCTCTTTATGTGCTTGTGGCTCCAACTGTTTCTTCTATGAATTCTTGCTCGGAGACACGATTTAACCTTTGCCTTTTGACATATGTTTATGAAATGGCTCTGTCTGAAGGAGTGGCCTCCTCCCCATCCCTTTTGAGGTTTCTCTCCTCATTTAGAGGAGTCTGCACGATAGGGGGAGTACTCATGATGGGCTCTAGCAGTCTTGTTTGAGTCATTTCTTCTTATAAGTCTGGTTGTTCTGACTCTTTTTTCACCTGGGGTCTTTCTTCTACTTGTTGTTCACTGTGTGTCTGTAACTCCCTTTGTGCTTGAAATTCTCCTAGCACCTGTATGAAAGAACCTTCATCAAGCCTCCTCTCTAGATCAATTAATGAATTTTCAACAGTAACTTTAGTGCTATCTCTGTCTACTAAAGTATTCTCTACCCATTCCCACTGATTTGCATATTTTTCTATCTCAGGGATTCTGTGGTGGATATAGGGAGACAACTTGTTTTTCTGTCTTCTATTGCAGATGAAATCAAGGGGGTCATATCTCCATATGAAGCTTTGTTTTAGTTTGATCCTTTGAAGGATTTCTTATGCTTCTCTTCCAGCTTCTCGACTATTGCACACAAAGGGGCCAAGTTGATCTTTGATTCTGAGTTGAGCCTTCTTTTTGGCTTTTACAAAATGTACCTCATCTGAATTGATTATCTGTCTGTAGTACTCCAGAGCAAATAACTTCATTGGGAGGTATCTGGGTAACTGGTATGGTGCTAACTCACAACCATAGATCCTAATTTCAGTGTGATTTTGGTACAAGTACCAATATTCCACTTTGCGTTGTTTTGAAAGCTGTAGGATCCTCCTGATATCTGAACTGATTATTGAAGGAGGACTTCCTAGCAGCATGGTCACTACAGGATGTACAAAAAGACCTATAAAGTCTGTGTATGGATATGGTGATTCAAATTTGTCGATCAAAGGAGTCCATAAGACTGCTGACTTAGGGTTGCCTCTGGTATCAAGTTTTTGAAAAGTAAATGGGAATTTATCAGCTTGATGATATAAGAAAAGGTGGTACAGAACTGAGGAATACTTGGATACTCTTTCATTGTTCATTCTTAAGAATTGATCATGCATTTTATCTGCTATGAATTTTTCATAATCATATATGATGATAGGGGGCTGTCTTGGAGTGAAGATGGACATGAAGGCTAGAATGATTTCATCAATATACTCACTAGTAGTATAGCCTAAGACACTAGATATCATTGACACAATGTCCTGGCCAAGTTTAAAAAACATGGTCCACATGTATGGGGGAGGATCCTTTGGAATATGATTCTCTTCCACAATAAAGGTTTGGAATATTTCAGCAAGTCTGGCAGGGGTAATCTTGGGGAATTTGTCTAGCAGGTCTCCAATGGAAATGGGGGTCAAATGTTTTCCTGGTTGCAATTGTATCATTTCATTGATGGATTCAGTAGTGATAATAAAAATTACAGTATGGTCAGGGGACATCACTGCTCTTTGGCTGGGACTATAGTTTGTATGGAAATAATGGACAATTTCTAAAAAAATATGTACTGGAAGGAATTGGTACTTGGACAAATTAGACTCCCAAAGATTTATTTTGTCTACATGGTTTAGGTATTGGTCTCTGTACTAGTAGCATAATTTCAGTGGGGATTCATGGACAGAGGTGTCCTTGATTTGGAAATCTTTGTCTGCCAAAGGGAGATGGTCTAAATCTAGATGGGGAGTGGTAATTGGTGGGACATCCATTGCAACTGGAGCGACCATTTTTAGTTCTTGTGGATTTAAGAATGGGGAAAAAGGATTTTAGTCAAATTGGGGCAATTTGGTTCAATTACAGAGTAGTTAGGGGTTGTTGTGGAGTTTTTTTACTTAATTACTTAATAATTTCAAGCAATTGAGTAATAGGTTTAGGAATGAGATAGGGTTTCTCGGTGTATTTGGATAAATACCTGGAATTTTTGGCTCTGACGGGTCGACGGGCGACTGTGCATGGTTGTAGGAGGTCTATTTGAACTGGAGGGTCGACTGGAAGTTCAGTGGTTTCTGCAAGTTGGCGATTGGACGTGGGTTGGCAGTTGAATGTAGTCTGTCACATGCATGGAGGAATGAAACGTTGTTTCACGATAAAACAAAAAATAATGAGTTTTTTAGTTTTATTCGCAAAGTCAACCGTGGCGGGCACATGGGGAAAAGGTATGTTTGGCTTTTAGCAGGAGATGTGACCTTTTATCATCTAGCGGGAGGCAGTAAGCGGGTTTGATCGCACCGCTTTTGTGGCTAGAGTGGTTTCGGGGGAGGCCGCCCGATGCCACTCATTGGGCGCCACGTAGCATTGGGGCCCAAAAGAAAACAACCCATATCGAGGCGGTAAAGTTCGGGTGATGGAGGTCGCCCGATATGTATGACCACTGTTGGATTAACAGGGAGCCAATCACATGGCGATCAGGGTGGGGAGTTGATACAGAGGGTAACTGATGGGCCCGACCCATGATTAAGCGCGACGAGTTAGATTAAATGAATAGATTATGGTGGGGTTAGGGCGTCGAGGGCGTTTTTCATTGGCAAAGGGTTAGATTATTAATTAACCACAAATCGGTTGATTAATTCTTTTATCGGGGTAGGGGTTTTATAAAGTTTATGTTTCAAACCTTTTGGGGGCGGGGTATTAATACATAGGGATTTATTTTATAACTATACGGGGAAAGGGTTTATTGCTTTTTTCGGGATTTAATACATATAAGGTTAGAAGTTAATATGATAATGAAAAAGTGCTAAAGTGTAATGTATTTCATTCATTTGCCATTATCATAAACACATTATACTTAGGCTTAAAGTGTTTTTGGGTTTTTTAAAAAAGGGGGTCTCTTTCATGGGGGATGATCACTTCTCTTAGGATAGCAAGGTTTTATCCTTAGAAAAAGGGGTTTATTAGGGGAAAATGATTTTGCCTTAGGAAAATGGTGTTTTTTTCTTAGGAAAAGGGATTTGTTTGGGACTATGAGTTAATTGAAGGGGGTGAATGTTCATGAGGGGACTTTTAGTATTTAAGGCCTATAAGTCATTAGACCAAGGATCCGGTCCCTCTAGAAGTCAAAGAAATGCTCTAAGCCTTTTGACTCAAGATTTTGGGTACTTAAGACTTTTTATTGGAAATTAGTTAAGTGAAAGGTGTAATGAGTGAGGAAAATTAATCAATTTGTCTTTGTGGAATTGATGCATGCCCAATTTTCATCCATACTTAGAACTTTGATGATGAAGGTGATCAATCTGCTTTTATCTAACAATTATCACAATTCTGCAACCTTCCTTCTACTTACCCACCTACTCATCCTACCATTTTTACTTCTCTATATTAGGGTGCACTTAAGCTGGGAAATCAATATAAAAACATTTTCTTTTCTTTTACAATAGTAATCTATCTAAGTCTAACCTTATTATATCCAAGGGCTCAGATTAAACATTTGAGCTCCTTTTATTCACTCTACCTAATCTAATTATCTGCCAAGATTAAACAGTTTGGTCAGATTTTATTCTCTATCTCTAAGCATAAAATTGAAAACATGAAATAGCCAAGTTTAAACATTTTGACTATCATGGATTGTGGCAAAGGTAACAAGCTGCACACAATCATTTATTCTGCATCAGAAGTAACTAGGAGTGGCATTTTGACTTGCACACTTTCATGGTATTTTCTTTCCTTGGGGTTCACTTTTTCATCTTTTTTGACCCTTTTTTATTTTTTTTGTCCTTTGATTTTTTTTTTTAGGACATACCCTCTTTACATTTTTTAATTTTTTGAATATGGAAAACATTTGCAGAAAGAAAAGGTATGTACATATTAAAGATTTAATCTCAGCCATTCAAAAATTATGACTCCTATTGGTATAGGAACCTAACACACCTGAGAGAAACCTCCGGCCACAAACTTAGCCTTGTGTTTCTCCACACTACCATCATCTACTTGCTTTACCTGGTAAAGCCATTTGCAACTCACCACTGACTTGTTTGTCGGTCTTGGGACCACTTCCCAAACACCACTCCTAATAATGGAGTCATACTTCTCAACCATGGCATCAACCCAAATTGGTTGTTGCACTTCTTCCTCAAAAGAGGATGGCTCAATCTCTACACTCCCGCTCATCAAAGCCATGTAGCCATTGTACCTCTTTGGTGACCTCCTTTTCCTGTGTTATGATGTGGGTGCTCCCACATTCTCTCTAGCATCATGCAATAACCTATAAGCCTCTCTGGTGCACTTTCTCCCATCTATGGGAGACTCTGCATGAGTGGGTGTTTCCACTCTCTACTCCTCTGCATGTGGTTGTTCTACATCATCCTGAGGTTCCTCCTTTTGAACTAAAATCTCATCAACCGCATGTAGTTGAAGCTCCCTCTGAAGGGAACATCTCATGGCCTTCTCTTCATCGAACTTCACATCTCTGTGAATCGTTGTCATCCTGTTGGTTGGAAGTTACACCTCATAGATGTGAGGTGTATCAGTGTACCCCACAAATATGCCCAACTCAGTTGTTGGCTCTAGCTTTTTCCATGCATATTTGGTAACATGGCAGTAGAGTGATGAACCAAAGATCCTGAAGTGTTCCACATCTGGTTTTTTCCCTAAAAAAACCTATTCTAGTGTACTCATCCCCAAAATTCTATAAGGGCTTCTGTTTTGTAAATAAATAGTTGTGTTGCATGTTTCAACCCACAAGTGTAATGGTAGGCCCTGATCATGCAACATCGCACGTGCGCTCTCACAATACTTTTGTTCTTATTTGCAACCACCCCATTCTGTTGTGGGTTATGAGGTGTTATCAACTCCCATCGATTTTCTTCTGATGCACAAGTGTTTTTGAACTCATTCAACACATACTCTCCACTGTTATCGCTTTTGAGATATTTAAATTTCTTGTGAGTATATTTCTCGACAAGTGCTTTAAATTCACAAAACTTATCGAATGTCTGATTTTTCTTCTACATGAATAAAATCTAGCGGCTGTGATAAAAAGCATCAACAAATATTACATAATACCTGTTCTTGGCCATGGACGTTGTCGAGAATGGTCCACGCACATTTGGGTGAAATCAATCAAGGATCACTTATGCTCGACTGTATTTGTCATGAAAGGAAGATTTGGTGTACTTCCCCAATGTACACCCTTTGCATGTGTCTCTCTGCTTTAGTGTACCCTTGGGAAGCCTTGTAGAAATGTGCTGCAATATCTTCAAATCTCCATGATGCAAGTGACCCAATCTCCTGTGCCACAACTCACCGATGTCTTGGCCTTGCACCTTCTTTTCTTTAGTGCTCAAAGCAACGCAATATTCTACCTCCAATTTGTAGAGTTTCTTCACTCGAACCCCTATCCATTTCACTTAACCTGTGGCTATGTGATGAAGGAACGTCTTTCCCTTACTAAATATCACATCATAACCTATATCCTCCAACATGGAAACAAAAACCAAGTTCTTCTTCAAACCCGTAACATACATAACTCTCTCAAAGTGAGGGGAGAACCAGACTCCCTCTGCAAAGTAACTGTATCGATGTTGGTTGCATTATACCTCCCATCATCACCCATCTCGATATGCATCTAGAGATCCTTATCCTCCAAGTTACTGAAGAGATATTTGTTACTAGTCCTAAGGAATGAAGCTCCACTATCCAGGTACCAAACAATACCCATGATAGATGACACCATACAAGCAATGAGGGTAAAATCTAGTTCGCACTGTGAAGCAAGAGCTTCACTTTCTGTTCCTGCCGGAGGGCTTCTTACCGACCTTCTTGTGAGGACAATTTATGACAAAGTGTCCCAGCTTGTGACAGTCAAATCAATTGATTTTCAACATGTCCTTCTTCTTTCCGCCCTGACAAGAATCTAATTTGGAATGGGATGACTTCCCCTTCCCTTTATTTTCCTTACTAGCTAAGGCACAATTCTCCTCGTCATCATGTTTTGATGAGGACTCATCTCTGGTGTTTTTTCAAATCTATTCCTATACAAAGTCAGACCACAATCACTCCCACTCTGGTAGCTTCTCCCTCCCATTAACTGATTCTTGGTAACTGTGCCAGCTGTTGGGAAGTCATAGAAGTGCCAGACTCACCATATCATCTTCAGCAATAGTAATCTCAACACTTCCAAGCTCATCCCAACATTGGGTGAACTTGGTCAAGTACTTCTTAATTGAATCACCCTTATCTATCTTGATATTTCTGAGCTTGTCCTTCAGTGCTAGCTTCCTGTGGTCACTGCTATTTTGAAATAAGTTCATCAATGAATTCCACATTTCAAATGGAGTTTCCTTGTTGGGAGATTTGAGACAATATGATCTCGAACACCTTCTAGGATAATCCTTCTCGCCTTTGCCACACATGTTCTCCATTCATCCAGATCTTTAGCATCAGATGCTAGAGGCTTCAGAATATCATGATCTATGAATTCCTTTAACTTGTTGTCTTCCAACACTGCCTGCATCCTGTCATTCCAAGCTATGTAATTCGAGCTTCCCTCCAGGGCATACTCAAGTCTCAAACCATAGAATGACATTCTGCTGAATCTAAAGTATAAAACTATGAATTCAATTTCACCTGCACAACAAACTCGTATTCTCCTTTTCTATAATGTCTTCAGCTCTAATACCATGTACATTTTTACTTGTAGATTCACACTGCTTATGTAATATGCTAGAATAAAAGACTTGAATCTACTCTACGTATTAGCGAAAAAAAAAATTGATCGATGGAAACACTAAGCAGAAAAAGAATAATTTCAATCGCACATGACACAATATTTTTCTAGGAAAATCAACTGCTCAAAACTCCGAATATCTATATTGCATTAACTAGAAGATCTAAGAAGAAAATGCAATGCTTGTTGAACCTGAACAATTCTTACACAAGTACAATCTATCTCTCTGCTTCACAAACCAGCTCAAGCCAATACTTAGCCAAATCTGCTACCTACCAAGCCCCTACTTCCTTGCGCAATTCCTGAGATATTTAGCCCATATTTAAATGGGAAAATCCCTCATCACAACTACGCAATCCATCATAGGCCTTCTATTGATTGCATGCACCATCTGTACAAGTCAGAAAATTATACCACTGATAGTACAGTCTCCCTGAACTATAATCTCAATTGGGTCTTCCTGTAGACTGACATGCATGAGTTATTTATGAGTGAATATTCAGTTAGCTGGTGGAGCAGTGAAGCTACACTGAGCTTCTCCCCACTACTAGACCTCCTACTGATTCCTCCAACTATTTGAACTAGTTTAGCTGACTGTAACTCAGTTAGACTGAGTTAATTAATAATAGCACAAAAGAACTCAATCTGGACCCCTAAAATTTAGTAATCACTCTACAATACTCTAGATAGACTTCCAACTTGAATTTACTGAGCCAACTAAGTCAAATTAACTTATTTAACTATTACAAGTTTCTATGAGAATAGAATTTCGATTTAATTCTTAATTTAATTCAAGGGCAAATTAAATTAGGATTTCTTGTTGCTATTTTTAACACAGGGTATTGATAGGAACGTACATGTTGGCAGAGACAGAATAGGAAATGCAGGTTATCAAGAAGAATCTAAAGAAAACATAGGACAGGCATAAAATTTATGCAGATTGGAACATGTTGTTAATGAGTTCTGAACGGAACAAGTGTATTTGCACATCAGGCCCAAGAGGAGCTCCTTGAGGATTGAATCATGTGCCAAGATGGCACCTTGGTTTTGTGGACCTTTCATGATTCTTGAAAGGATTGGACCAGTGTCCTGTCGACTTGCATTGCCTCCGACAGTGAAAGTTTATGATGTTTTCCATATGTCATTACTTAAGAATTATGTTAAATATGTTGATCATGTGATTGATTGGTTTGTATTGCTAGTGGATCCAGATGGATAACTCAAACCGAAACCTCAGTGTATATGGCAGAAAAAGATACTCATGCTCTGGAACTGATCAATTGAGCAGGTTAAAGTGTAGTGGAATCACTTTGGTCCCAATGAAGCTGCATTGGAGATTGAAAATCAGATGCAGGCTATGTTTCCTTCTTTATTTTCTAGTTGATCAAATGCTTTTGGCATATGTTTTGGTGTGGTGTTTTGGTATATGTATATATGTATATGGATCACTGTGCTATAAAGCTCCACTAAGTGTTATGGGAGTCATGTTGTTATGGATGTTATGTTGTTATGTGTCATGTTGGTTTTTTCTCAGCGGGTTGATCATTGTAAATACTACATCGATGTAAGTTATAAAGCTCCATGGGAAGTATGTTTTGTTTTCAGCAGTCTTGTTGGTTGTAGATGTTATTGAACACCGAGGATGGTGTTCTCCCAAGGGGGGGGGTTCTATAACAACCCTGGTCAAAATTGTATGTAAATAAAGTTAATAAAGGAAAAATAATAACCAAGGTCATGGAACATGTATTTGACGCTAAATGTTGGGAAAAACATCCTAGTGTGGATGTTCATTTGGTTTAATATGTCTAAAAGAAATTGGGAAAGACAATGGAAAAGGCTTTGGAAATGAATGTGGTATTAACTAACATTTTATTTATGAAAATAATGGAAATTAGGAGAAACTGAAGATGAAAGGTCATAGGTTGCATGTGAGGAGGAAAATAATGGAAAATTAAAAAAGTAGAGGCCTCATTAATAAAAACGTTTATGAGGATCAGTTGGTACCTTTTTGTCAGTTTAATTTTGGAGCTCTCTTTATTCTCTCTCTCTCTCACTCTTGGACACTTAGAGCATTCTTGGAGAACTCTAGAACTGAATCAAGAAAAACAAAGGAAGGACCAAGAAGGAAAATATCAAGTAAGGAAGAGCAGGATCAATTAGCTACATCAAAATTATCGACAGGTATTGATTTGCATGTTTGATTTCCTTGCTAGTTTTGGCATGAATAGTACATGCATATGTGTATTTGGTTCTCTTGTTGTCATTGACATGGGTTTTTCTAGGTGTTACAATCTTCTTCAACCTTACCTTGCCAATTCCAGATGACCATGGTGTGATGGGTTCTCTTGTGTTTGGTGAAGATGGATTGTTGAATGGTTTCGAAACTGAGTGAGGTGGTTGTTCATTTGGGGTAGCATCGGATGTTCTCTAGGACTCAAATTTTGCAGGGATGCTTGGGCACATGTATTCCAAAGAACCCAGAAAACGTTTTGGGAAATTCCACCCAGAAACAGTTGTATTAAAATAATTAATTATTTTGAAAGAGACCCTAAGTCTAAACTTAAGAAAATAAAATAATTAAAGGGTATTAATATAAAATATGAGTGTAACTTCTAGAAGAACACTAGGATTAAGAAGAAATGATCTTAGCCATTGATTAGCTTCTAATCTGGGTGTTTGAATGTCAACGATGAAATTATTTAAAGAGACTTGGGGGTTATTTGGAAAACACATCGAGAGATCAAGAGATTGAATTTCTGAATTGAGAAGTTCTCAGGAGGAAGTTCTGATCGAGGAGATTTCTTGTAGTTGAGGGGCAGGGATAGAATCCGGAGAGAGAGATATTTTCTCAGTCGAAGAATCATCAGCAGAGAAGGGCAGAGAGTGATATAGTAGCCCAGACACAGAGGCTGATGTAGGGCCATGAAGGGCCATGCAGAGGCAGCATAGAGGGTGAGAGAGAGTCTGAGATTTTTCTAGGGAGAGTCAGTTTCAGAAGCCAGAACTCGGGGTGTGAGACCAGGAGGTTGAGAGCAGAGACTCCAGGCAGAAAATTCATCAGCAGACTAGGTGACACTGTGCCTAGAGAGGTTGACGCAGGGATTGCGTGAGGACAATGTAGAGGCAGCATAGGGCCTACCAGAGGCACTTCATCCAATATCTAAATCAGCGAGGATTTTCTCAGTGATTGTGTGAGGTAATCTCATAAATCTTTCTGCCATTGTTTCTCTCTTTGTAATTGAATACCTCGAGAGGTATTCAAAGATGTATTCATAATTTGCTACTGCTTAATAATAATAAACTATCAAGTCTGCTGCACTGGTTTTCTTGCATTTGGTTTCTCCGAGGAAATTTTTCCAAAAATAATGGTGTCTATTGTGTTGTACTTTCTTTCATACTCAGTCTCTTGTTTCTACATAATATTTAATTAAGTGAAGGTTGTAGTGTATGTATTACGATATTTGCCATAGGAAACTATAAATAAGTTGTTTAACAGAATTTAACAAATAGGACTAATATCATCAATTGTTACAATAGGGATTCCAATTTAGGAAATTTCAGATGGTATTAAAGCTATAGGTGAAGCAAGAAGCACAAAGTTGGTAGATCTAGCATTGAGCAGAAGAGGGAGTTTGAAAAATCTACAGGAGGTAGCAATTCAAAACCCAGAGGGTTTTTGCAGTCCAAACCGAGTGGGTAGAATTTCAAGGAAGTCTCTCTCTGAGTGAGTTGACAGAGAGGAAGTGTTGATTTGTGTATCTTGGGAGGTACTCCAAGCCCTAGGGTTCATGGTTTGGAGGACAAAGCACCACAAGGGAAGCTTGGGGGCTTGGAACCCAAGTATTGGGTTTTGGCACCCATTGTGTTTTGGGGAAAAACCATGATGGACTCACGGCATGTAATGGATCATGATAATAGTTCTCGGAAAGACGATTCCAACACATTTCAAATTATCCGAATCTGAGTTTTTTTTAGAGAGATGAATTTTTGAAGTTGACATAATTATTATTGGGTGTCAAGTAAGCTGACTTGAAGAATCCAATAGATGTGTTGCTTCAAACATGATGTTTTGGGAGCCCTTCTTTATGGTATATATAGAAGGTGATATGGAGTTATTTTGAGCATCCAATTGTGCAACATTCATACTTAAGAAAAACTCGTTGGAGAGAAGCATTACTTTTGATTTGGCCACAAAAAAGGAGACTAGACAACGAGGGAAATTGAGGTCTGTTTCAGGGGCATTTTGGAGGGCTGAGTTTGTTGCAAGGGAGGTTGAGGTATCTCCCTAGAGGACCGAGTCAAGGGAGGGTCATTTTAGCCTGCATCGAGGTGGTTTCTTGAGTGCTGAAGCCTTGGAGAGGCAACGAAGTTTGTTGTAGGTGGGACGTAAGCCCTACCTCATCTTTGGAGGGAAATGTTGAGTTGTTTGGGGACTGGCTATGCCCATAATATAAGCAAAGTGGATGGGCACTTCTCCAAATTTGGTCCGGAGTCAAGAAAGGTTGTTTTGGTGACTATTTAGGGGCTATTACAACAGTCAAAGTTGCCCTAACCACTCACAGTCATAACAGCAGTGACGTGCATTTGAACAACAATTTTGATGTGTCTTGGAGCCTTGTTTTTGGGTCAGATTTGGATTAGATTATAGAGTACCCTGTTGGAGCCAATTGGAAGACATTCTAGGGAGGGAAGGTGTCTTCCTAGGAGTAGATTTAGTAGTGAAGTATTGGGTGTCATAGAGCTAGTTGGAAGGCAACGTGTTGGCCACCCAATGTAGTCCGAGACGAGCTATCTTGAAGGACAAAGAGCAAGTGAAGTTTGGGTGAAAGATAGTGCCGAACTGCAACACTTTGATGGACTAAAGTTGTTGCTAGCATGGCAAATTGGAGCTCGGGAATTAGGTCTACCCAGAGAGCAGTTGATAAGTCTGTGTTCATTGTAGCAGATGTGACTTGCAACAGTGATAAGAGGCAGACCTCTTGATGTCTCGATGTGTAGATGCCTTGATGGACTAAGGCACTACTAGTGAGCAGTACAAAAGCGAAGGACCAGTAGGATGAGATATGACATAGAAGCTCCAGATTGACATTGTATCTTGTAAACCATAGACTCTTGTATTACTCAGTTTGTTTAATATAATGAAGATTTGGATTGTACATATTGTACAATTTTGTTTAAAATTGTGTATATTGTGCATAATTGATTTACTTCTTTATATTTCCACTATGCAAAGTAGTTTATGGTTGAGATTCTTGGTTTTGTAGCGTCAGTGATTTTAAGACTCTAACCTAGACCCAAGGTCGTGGAAATTCAACATGGTATCAGAGCATGCCTGAGCTACTTTGAAAGTGAGTAAATTAGAGTTATGCGCAGTGAAGTACAACATGAGAGGGAGTTAGTCACATTGTGAGTGAAGGATTCACTACAATATCGAAGTTGTAGGAAGGGATCCGATATGAAGACAGATTGGATGGGTTGTCCAAATATAGGCCATGGAAAGAAAGGATCTTGCAAGTCAAAAAGATCTAAGATTTTTCCGAGAAAGAGATCAAGAAGCCAACCGACCCTAAGGAGCTGGAAATATGGGAATATTTGGATGTGAGGGCAGGACTGGTCATCCTAGATGGTGTTAGGGATGCCCTAATACCTCATTTTTCCGAGAAGAACACCGCACATGAGATGTGGGTGTCTCTTCAGAATTTGTTCCACAATAAGAATGAGAGTTGGGTATTGGTATTGGAGGATAAGTTGAAGTCCACCAAGATGTTAAAGGGTGAAAGCGTGACCTCATATCTAACGAGATTGTCTCAGGTCAAGGATGAGCTTGTCGCCATTGGTGTAACTGTCTCAGATGGAGATATGGTAAGGATTGCCCTAAAAGGGTTCACCAATGAATGTAAACCCTTCATCAAAGGGATCATTGTCAGGGAGAAGTTGCCGTACTGGGATAGGCTGCGAGATGGCTTCATTCAAGAAGAGTTGCGAGACGAGGATCTTAAACTGAATTAGGAAGCTTCAGACGATGACGTGGAACTCGCATCACGAATGAAGGGTAAGCACAAGAAGGACTTGAGTAAAGTCAAGTGTTTCAACTGTGGTGAGGTGGGTCACTATTCATCGAGATGTCCGATGAAGAAGAAGGGAAATGATGAGAAGAAGAAATGAAAGTAGGCCTCAGGTGTTTCCACTTCAGCAGAGATGGATGATCTCTCTAAGAGATTGGAAGAGAAGGATTTTTCTATGATTTCTCATTTCTCGCAAGTACTATCACTAAGGATGGATGGTACGTGGATAGTGGTGCGACGAATACGATGCATATGACAGGGTCACAGGATGTTTTTTAGACTCTACCTAAATGGGACTCGAAGTTGCATATGATTTTAGGCGACAAGAGTCAGTTGGAGATCCGAGGATCGGGTGTTGTGCCATTCAGGATGGAGATAAGACGTATGATGCGGGTCCAGGATGTACTATTTGTACCAAGACTCAGATATGTCATGATTTCCATCTTGATTATCAAGAGGAAAGGGTTTGAGGTCTTGTTCTAAGATGGGAAGTCAAGACTCAGGGTTAGAGGTGCTAAGTCTAATGGGATTGTACTCAGAGTTAGAGAGCATGATCTCTACAAGTTGATGGGAAAGCCTGTGGATCATGGAAAAAAGTAGTGGAGCAAGTGCAGGTGCAACAATGTTTTAAAAATCGGCCAGTTTGAAGTGGTAACCGGTCAAAGCGGCCAGTTAGCTATCCCATCGGGGAAAACCGATATAAAAACCCAGTTTGACCCTCCATTTCACCAAAAAAGTGACCAAACCAATCCTAACCATCCGGTTTAGGAAGAAATCGGCTGGTTTGTGGTCAAACTGGTCGATTCCATCCTAAACTAGTCGGTTAGTTGCCACGGCTATGGAGGACCCACGCAACACTGTTTTCCAAGTGTTTAGGGTGTTTTGGAAGAAAAGTAAGGGTTCTTTCCCTCCAAAAACACCCTCTCCAAGACTTTAAAAGTTCTATAACCCTCTCATTTGTCTCACACATCTCATTTGGAGTATTTGTGAGTTTGATTGGGAGCTTGGGAAGTGTTGAGTTTTTGCTGGAGTAGTGGAATAGCACGGAGTTTAAGCTAAGTAGTAGTCATCATGCCTCCAAAATCCAAGGATACTGCATGGGCTCATTGTGATATGATTGATGGCAAAATGATCTGCAAATATTGGCAAAAACCTATTGGGGAGGGTATTAACAGGTTCAAGAAACACTTGGCTGGGAGCCATGGGATAAGAGGCCATGTAAAGCCATGTGAAGCACCAAATGACTCAATAGGGCATATTAGGGCAGAATGCCTTCAAAAGTTTGAGAATTAAGTCAGAAGTTTGTGACTCAAGTAGTTGCAAATTTTGGGAGTCGAAACTCAACCAACTGAGTTTGATCATGATGACTCATGAGAAGTTTCAACATTCAAGTGATAATGTTGATCACTATTATCATATATGTTATTATGTAGACTTGTAGTAGGCTATTGGCCATAGTTTGTAGGCTTTGTTTTTTCACTATAGAGGTCATTTAGAGCCTCATTTCTTATGTATTTTATCGATAATATGTATGGCACTCGGTTCCATTTTGATATATTCACCTTTACATGGTATATAAATGAGAAATATTTGAATATTTTGTCTCTATTGGCTTGGAATCATGGTTTTAAATCTTAAAATTAGTTTTTTCATAAAAAAATAATTATTTAATGTATTTTTTTAAAGCCGGTTCATTTAGACCTGACCGGTCCTGGTTTGAAACCCGGTTCATTAGGTGGACCGGTCCGGTCACCGGTTTTGGTTTTTAAAACATTGAGGTGCAGGCTTCAAAGGAGAAGGCACAGGTTTCCTAGAAGAAGTTACGCTTTCTCGAGAAGGTCAAGATTCCAGAGACTCAGAAGGAGTCTAGTTCGAGAGGGAGATTGCAAATTCAGAGGGAGACTCTGCAACCCAAGAAGAGCGTGTGGTCAGTGGTGAGAAAGGGTGCTCCTACAACTGCCAAGAAGGAAGCATGGAAAGAGTGGAGGATGTTACAAGATAAGAAGAAGCAGGTTGCTTCCAACAGTGGCAACGACACTTCTGAGGAGGGCATAATTCACCATACAGGGATTACTGCATTGTGAGTGCCAAGAGTTGGGAAAGTGTTGCAAGCAATGATGATGATGATGAGATACTTCTTAGCCTTGGAAGTACCTCCCTTGCTAAGAGAGAGTGTTGATTTGTGTAGCTTGGGAGGTACTCCAAGCCCTAGGGTTCAGGGTTTGGAGGACAAAGCGCCACAAGGGAAACTTGTGGGTTTAGAACCAACGTATGGGGTTTTGGCAGCCATCATGTTTTGGGAAAAAACCATGATGGATTCACAGTTGTCATTAGAGAGATGTAAATTTTTGAAGTTGACATAATAATTATTGGATGTCAAGTAGGCCAACTTGAATAATCCAATGGACGTGTTTCTTCCAACATGACGTTTTAGGAGCCCTTGTTTATGGTATATATAGAAGGTGATATGGAGTTATTTTGAGCATCCAATTGTGTAACATTCACACCTGAGAAAAATTCATTGGAGAGGAGGATTACTTATGATCTGGCCACAACAAAGGAGACTAGACATTGAGGGAAATTGAGGTCTATTTGAGGGGTCTTTTGGAGGGTCGCGTTTGTTGTAAGGGAGGTTGAGGTAGCTGCCTAGAGGACTGAGTCAAGGGAGAGCCATTTTAGCCTGCATGGAGGTGGTTTCTTGAGTGTTGAAGCCTTGGAGAGGCAGTGGAGTTTTTTGTAGGTGGGACGCAGGCCCTACCTCATCTTTGGAGGGCAGCGTTGAGTTGTTTGGGGCTGGCTATGGCTAGAATATCAACAAAGTGGATGGGCACTTATCCAAAGGTGGGCTGAAGTCAAAAAATGTTGTTTTGGTGGTTTTTTAGGGGCTAATACAGTAGTTAAATATGCCCTAACCAGGGACTGAGTCATAACAGCAATGACACAGATTTGAACAACAGTTTTGATTAGTGTTGGATCCTTTTTTTGGGTCAAACTTGGATCAGATTATAGAGTAGCCTATTGGAGCCAATTGGAAGACATTTCAGGGAGGAAAGGTGTCTTCCTAGGAGCAGATTTAGCAGTGAAGTATTGGGTTTCATAGAGGTTGTTGGAGGGTAGCATGTTGGCTACCCAAAGTATCCTTAGACGAGATATCTTGAAGGATGAAGAGCAGGGGAACGCTAGGTGAAGGAAAATGCCGAAGTGCAACACTTTGATGGACTAAATTTGTTACTAGCGTGGCAGATTGGAGCTTAGGAATTAGGTCTACCAAGAGAGCAGTTGATGAGCCCGTGTTCACTGTATCAGGCATGACTTGCAGCAGTGATAAAAGGCACCCCTCTTGGAGTCTCGATGTGTAGATGCCTTGATGGACTAAGGCACTACTAGTGAGCAGTACAAAAGTGAAAGACCAACACAACGAGATTCGACATAGAAGCTGCAGTGAAGATTGTCATTGTATCTTGTAAACCATAGACTGTTGTATTACTTAATTTGTTTAATATAACGAAGATTGGGATTGTACATATTGTACAATTTTGTTTAAAACTATGTATATTGTGCATAATTGATTCACTGCTTTATATTTCCATTATGCAAAGTAGTTTATGGTTGAGATTCTTGCTTTGATAGCGTCAATGATTTTAAGACTCTAACCTAGACCTAAGGTTGTGGAAAATCAACAAGAAGGACTTCCAGTTTGATTTTTTTATCGAGATAGAGGGAGTAGCGTTGAAGCCTCAGTGTGAGGAGCGCTGGTGGGACATTGACTTTTATACGATCAATTTGTTGGGTAGAAGATTGTCAAAATAAAGAGGAGAAACACAGTTGAGGGAATTTCTTCCTCAGAGAATTCCTGGCCAAGGAATTCGAATTCTCTAGAGTTGAGCAGCAGAAAGGGGCAACATTTTTACTAGCTCCAGCAGGGAGTGCATAGGCTAGCCCAACATCAACACAAAGGAGAAGGGAGGTCATTCGAATTTCTATTTTTGGAAGATATGGAAACCAGTGATTTGAGGGATCAGAACAGGTTGGATGGAGCATCCAAATACGTCATATCGAAGGCTAGAAGGTCATTCCTTCTAGATGAACATGCCCTCAAGACATACGTTGACAGCGTGGTGGTTGTGCCTGCAGATGCAGATTCGTTAAAAAAGTACAGATCAGAGATGGCGAAATCCAAGAGGATGATCCTAGATGGAGTCAAATATCACATTGTGTGTCACGTTTCTAGTAGAGGCACTGCTAAGGAGATGTGAGATGCCTTGGCCACATTATATCAGGGATATTCCGAGCAACAGAACATGCATTTGGAGTAGAAGCTAAGATCTACTCAGATGCAGAAGGGAGAGTGTGTGGATCCATTCCTCACAAAGTTGAAGGAAACTCATGATGAGTTGCCTTCTGCGGGGCATACACCTCAAGATTCAGAGTTGGTTAGACTGGCCCTCAATTCTCTCTCGGATGAGTGGCAAATATTCGTCCAAAGTATCCTGGGCATAGGAGCATTGCCGAATTGGGATGAGATGTGGGCAGCTCTACAACAAGAGGATCTGAGGAGAGACTTAGTCAAGGTCAAACTTGATGGAAGCAACAACAATGGGTCAAAGCCCAAGGAAGAGGAGGATAATGTAGCCCTTGCATTGAAGGGACATCAGGAGTAGCGAAGATGTAAGAAGGACGTCTCGAAGATCAAGTGTTTCAGGTGTGGTGATATGGGTCACTACACTACTCATTTTCCTCTCAAGAAGAAGGACAAGGATGAGAAACACAATTCGAAGGTTGTGCCCACAAAGATCAAAGAAGAGGAGTTTTCCATGGCAGCCAAGATACCTCCAGGAAGGAGGTGGGCTGATTTGGAGCTGTAGTTCAAAAGAGCTACACATGGATAGGATCCTTGAAGAGTCCACCTCTTGGATCAATACTTTGCTACGGGAGCCCAATTTTGAAGTAGCAAGATGGACTAGTGTCAGATGGTGCCGAAGAGTGTTAGGGAGATAGTTGCAGTGGCTAGGAGCGCTAGAGACTGAACAATGCAGAGCAAAGTTGGCAGAAATGTAGATGGCAGAGAGTAGAGGTCAACAACAATGAAGTATATTAAGAGGGTCATTGTAGAGACTAGCAACAGTCAAGCCTCAACATTCATGTGGTATCATACTAAACACAGTTAGTTCAGTAATTTTGGATGTTTTTCCATTTCTATAAGCAATAGTTTGCAATGCAGTGGTAGTGCTAGCAACAACACAAATGCAACACTTAAGAGGGAGTTGTAGTACGGATGGAGTGTTGATGGCGGCAGTGTTAGCAACAGTATAGTTTCAGCAACAGCGTAGTAGTTGGTGGGCAGCATGTTAGACATCAGCAATGCAGAGGATGATGCTTCAAACTCAGAGCAGTATGCAGCAGTGTATATTGCTAGAGCACATTCCTCACTAAGAGAGAGTGTTGATTTGGGGTAGCATCAAATGTGTTCTAGGCCTCAAAGTTTGCGGGGAGGCTTGGGAACATGTATTCAAAAGAAAATATAAAACATTTTGGGAAATTCCACCCATAAACAGTGGTATTAAAATAATTAATTATTTTTAAGGGGACCCTAAGTCTAAACTTAGGAAAATAAAAGAATTGAAGGGTATTAATATAAGTTGTGGGTGTAACTTCTAGAAAAAAACGAGGATCAAGTAGAAGTGATCTTAACCATTGATTAATTTCTAATCTGAGCCATTGATTGTCAACGAGGAGATTATTTAAGAATACTTGAGGGTCATTTGGAAAACACACCGAGAGATCAAGAAATCGAATTTCTGAAGTGATAAGTTCTCACGAGGAAGTTCTGATCGAGGAGATTTCTTGCAGCTGAGAGGCAGGGATAACATCCGGAGAGAGAGATATTTTATCAGCTGGAGAATCATCAGTAGAGAGAGGTAGAGAGTGATCCAGTAGCGCAAACACAGAGGCTGAGGCAGGGCCACGAAGGGCCATGCAGAGGTAGCATAGAGGGTGAGAGGGAGTCTGAGATTTTGCTAGGGAGAGTCAGTTTCAGAAGTCGGAAGCTGAGGTGTTAGACCGGGAGGTTGAGAGCAGAGACTTTGGGCAGCGAATCGATCAACAAACTAGGTGACATTGTGCCTAGAGAGGTTGATGCAGGGACTACGTGAAGACTGCATAGAGGCAACATAGAGCATGCTAGAGGCACTTAATCCAGTATCTGTATCAACCAATATCATTGATTGTGTGAGATAATCTCACAAATACTTCTCCCAATATTTATCTCTCTGTAACTGAATACCCCGAGAGGTATTCAAAGATGTATTCAGAATTTTCTATTGCTTAATAATAATAAACCCTCAAATCTGTTGCACTGGTTTCCTTGCATTGGGTTTTTCCAGGTACATTTGTCCAAAAATAACAGTGTCTATTGTGTTGTACTTTCTTTCTTTCTCAGTCTCTTGTTTCCGCATAATACTTAATTAAGTGAACATTGCAGTGTATGTATTACAATATTTTCGGTAGGAAACTACAAGTAATTTGTTTAACAGAATTTAGCAAATAGGAGTAGTATTATCAGTTGCTATAGTAGGGATTCCGGTTTAGGAATTTTCACAGTGGTCTCTGGAAGAAAGAACACATGGCCTAGGAATCCTTAGATCGGACTGGGATTGCGGTAAAGCCAGATTTTGTGTGCCTCAGTGGGCGTAAGAATCCTCGACCGCTGAATGACGAGATATACAATAAAGCCTAGAGGTGTGTGCCCTTGATCAGGCCTAGGAATCCTTGATCAATGAATGACAAGATATACAGTAAATACTGGAGGGTGGAGTCTTGATTAGGCCTAGGAATCCTGCATTGTTATATGGCGAGATATACGGTAAAGCCTAGAGACTAGGAGACAGAGAAATTTCTCACGGTGTAGGTGGATAAATTCGGTGGCATCCATGCTTGTTTAGGTCCTAATGATCTGGTGGGGATTGCAGTAAAGCCTGAGGAAACCTGGTTTGGTTTGGTTTTGAGTCCCACATTCATGCTCAGAATATGGCACAAGGGTGATTGGTTGAAAAAAATATTTGATTCAACCAATCTATGGTCGTGTGGTTCGTGAAAGTCCCAAACCTGGTTGGCTTTTGCATTCATTAATAAGAGTTCCTTCTCGTTGGTATTTCAGGTGTAAATGTACTGGTTTATATGTGATTTTTATGGTTGTTATATCCTTGTTATTTCTGTTGGTTATATGTTGGTTATATGTTGGTTATGAGTATGTTTATGACAAACTTGATGTACGACTCTCATCATGTTTTGATTTGTAAATGAATGTACAATGAATACATGACATAATAGATGATAATGCAACTATTGTGATATGGAAACAATGTTTCTTTACGAATCTTAGATAAGTATGAGACTCCTATGCTCAGATGTGTTGTTATGACTTGTAGATTGCATATTTGTGACATGTTTGACGAAATATCTGTCATTGCTAGTAAGGCTCTAGTCAATGCATTGATCAAGTGTTTGCATTAGTACCTTTTTTCCATTGCTATTTAGGATTTTTGAAAGTTTCATGAAGTTTTGGGTAGTGGCCTGAGTCCTGGCCCTGAAAAAGTGGCATAGAATATGGGGTTGCTAGCTCAGAACTAGCTGAAAAAGTCCACAATCATTGGCATTCCCTTGTTGTGGGATTGATTGGAAAGGCTCAGTCGCATGTATGACTTGTCATGGGAGGCGTGGGGGTCCTGAATAGTGAAATGTCAAGTTTCCTTAGGGGTTGTTCACCTGGAAAGTTTGGTTGGCTCCTAAAGGTTCAGTGGCATGTGTTGATCTAGGAGGATTTTGGTGGCCACCCACCTATTCCACTTGGACCCCCAACACTATCTCTTTCAGTTTTTTGGTTTCTTTAATTGTAGCACAGTTTACTATTTTTGGCAATTTTTTGGGTTTTGAACTTTCGGAGCCGTTTTGAGGCCCTAAATGACATTTTTAGGGAAAACGAAGAGACCAAAAACATTTCAAACCAACTTGCTCATTTTTTTTTCGGCATTCTCTTCGCAATCTTCGAAACGAGGTATTATGATAGCTAAACAGAAATCATATACCAAAGTTACGACCCCGGGAAGTTGATGTACCAATTTACCCAAACAGGGCCCACAGTTTTGGCACTTCATCTCCTAAGGTTAGGTTTTTGGATATTTAGGGTTTCCATTATTTCTCAATAATAAATAGGCCTTTGAAGCCCATTGTAATACAGTACAGAGGCATGTAGCCACCACATCTCTTTAAAGATAAGCTATCATAGCTTGAGCTATTCTGTTTGTAATCATAGTTCAGTGTTTTTATATTAATGAAATGAAGTGTTTTTTTGTTGCATCTCTATATTTATGATTATATATGTAAGTTGTTGCATTCATGTTTAAGTTCAGATCATGTGTGAAAGGTCAAATTGGTTTGGTTTTGTTGGTTCCACTTCCTTAACTATACATGGAGAGTTGAATCACATCATAGTAGAATCTCGTCACATGTTTACTCTAGCAGACCAGTTAACTTGGGTAAATGTGTGAAGAATATGTTACAGTAACTTAACAAAACCAACCAACATCACTTATGCAATAACCCCAAGTGAAGTGGCACATGGAAATTAAGGGGACGAGGGCTGTGCCAATCTACCTTCCCTTCATTTAGTTAAACATACAAGAATCTAAAACACAATAAAAAGATTATAAATATAATAGATTTAAAACATTTATTAAAAAAAGTCATCTGGTTGATAGGAACATTAATTATAATTAATCATCTAAACAAATTATAAAATCTTAAATAAAAATTACTTGCAACTTTTTAAATTAAAAAATTTAAGAAATCCTAAATTGATCTTTAATGAAAAAACTCATAACTTTTCAAAGTAAAATTTTTATAGAATCTAAAATTTATCATAAAAATGCTATATTTTTTTTTTCCTTTAAAACTTCAATCATGTATAATTCTAAATGAAAATTAACTCCAATGTACTTTAATCATATATAACTCTAAATGAAAATTAACTCCAATGTAATTGTCGATATTGTAAACATCCTATAAACTTTAATCATGTATAGCTCTAAATGAAGATTAACTCCAATGTAGTTGTCCATATTGTGAACATCCTATAAACTTTAAGCACATATTTTGGTACTATCTTCCCGTCAAGACTATACGGAATTGTATCTAGTATTATAAGTTCGGTGGAATTGTATTTGTTGTTAGTTTTGTAATAATAATTATTCTTTCATGTTAAAATTTTGTTTGTGTTTATATTATAAGTAAGTTGGTTTATATAAATGGTGATATATAAGTGGAAAAATCAAAATAGGAAAAAAATATTATTTAATTTTTTTATAAATACCCAGTAACATTTTCATATATTTAATATTAAATTAAATCAATTTAATGTAATTTTTTTTAATAAAAGTGAAAATGTCTAAAAATTTATAAAACCAATCTCTACATTATTATTAAAATTATTTTCTTTGCTATATATTTATTTCTATAAATTAACTAATAATCCTTATTCTAGCTCTTAACCCTTATTACAATTTTATTCATTACATTTTAACTTTATCTATTTTTAAAAATCGATTTCTTAAACCATTTTAATAATCAATTATACAGATTTCTCATAAACTTCAACAAATAAGAGAAAAATCATAAATCCGCTATTTCCTATCTTTTAGCATACCAAAATGATCATCTTTTTTAACACATAAAACAGAGATGGTGTGATCAAACTTAATTAATTAATTATAAATATTTCTCATAAACTTCAACAAATAAGAGAAAAATCATAATTTTACCATTTCCAATTTTTTTAATAGGGGAGAAGCATCTCCGTCCAAAAATCATTTTACAACCTATATCGTCGAAGCCAGCAGATTTATTTACATATATATCATCGTATCGCCAATACAAATATCACCATAGCGTGTAGAAATACGTCATCATCGAATCAAATATGCTGTATATACGTCATCATCGAATCAAATATGCTGTATATAGCATCATCCAATCAAATAAGCAATACCAAAACAAAATGATAATATCCTTAAACAGATAAACCTGAGAGGGTGTTATAAAACTTTATACTTCAACCAGTAGCTAAGAGTTGAAATACTTGCAATTTCCCTTTTTTTTTGGCTTTAAACTTTTCAGAGTCGAACCTAATTTTTTTTTAAATTAAATAAATCAATATGCAGCAATTAAAGTGAAAAAAAAACGATTAAAATGAACAAATCAACGACTGACGAATGGGGCTTGGAAATAACTCATACCCCACACACATCGGAGAAAATCTTTCCCAAACCGACAATTTTAATTGTATTTATCATTAGTAATAATTATTTTTTCAGGTAACAGGGCAATTGCTTTGATGATTTTATTCACATTATAGAAAGCAGTAAGAATCGAACCTACCTGTTACCTCTCGCAAGAATCGAACCTGTTACCTCTCGCAAGTTTCCACCACTCTAATTTTCTCCCTTCTCCCTCTGCTTTATGACCGCCTGCAGAGGGTATTTCATAACCGTAGTGAATTCCTGCTTTTCAGATAGATCTACCGTCTCCCCGGGCTTGCATTCCCACACGAATTCCTGAACCAGACGGGCGACGATGAGATTTAAATGGAGCATAGCCATTCCTAAACCGGGACACACCCTCCGCCCTGCGCCAAACGGCATCATCTTTATCTCCTTTGTCCCTGTCAAATCCACTTCCACACCCTCCTCAAGAAACCGCTCCGGCTTGAATTCCGACGGGTTTGGCCACACTCGGGGATCCATCCCTATGCCCGCCACATAGAAATTGACGAACGCGTCGGCGGGGACTTTGTAGCCGGCAAGTTCGCAGGGCCGGGTGACGGCGTGGCTGAGTACAAAGTGCCCGGAGGGTGGCGTCTCAGGGTTTCCTTCACCACGGCCTCGAGATAAGGCATCCGCTGCAGGTCGTCTTGCTCCGCCGGTTTCCCCTTGCCAGTGACCCTGACGATCTCGCCGTATAATCTTGCCTGTATGTCTTGATGAATTACCAGATTCGCCATCAACCATTGCAGGGCTGTCGTTGTCGTGTCGGTGCCGGCGGTGATGAATTCAGAGCAGAGAGTACCAAGCTCCTCGTCGTTGAGGCTTCGGCCGTCCTCCACTGTCAGATTGAACAGCGTGTCCACGTATGCGCCGCCTGCCGGAGGCGGCGCGTCGCGGCGCTGGTTTATGAGGGCAAGCAGGGTTTTTCTCTGCCTCTGACGAATCTCCAGCATCCGTGCCCGACGCCGCCGGTAGAAGAACGCCGGAATCGGTAAGGCTTCGTCCAGACCTACTCCAGTCAGGAGGACCTCCCGCATGACGCCCTGCACGGATGTCACCGTCTCCTCGTCCGGCTTGCTGCCGAAGCACATCCACAGGAGGATACAGAAGACCGCGTTTCGAAACGGCTCCACCACGCTCACCACTCCCCCGTTGTGAGCCGCTTCGTTCTTCAGTTTTTCCACCAGACGGTCGATGCCCCATTCCCTCACCTCCCCAAACGCCTTCATCGCCGAAGGGTTCAGGGCTTCGCTAACCAGATTCCTGCGAAGGCTCCGCCACAGCGGCCCGTATGCGGCCGAATTGATGCTGTGCTGGTTGCTGGTGAAGATTTTCCGCATCCCGGTGGCAGGCGGGCGGTCAGAGAAGAGGGAGCCCTTCTGTATGAGCGCCTCGTGGGCAACTTCTTGGGAAGCGATCATGAGCATAGGGCGGGAACCGAGCCACATGGTGAATATTGGGCCGTATCTCTCATGGAATTTCTGCACTGACCTCTCGAACGCGCCACTGGCAAATCCCATCTGAAGGAGATTCCCTAGGATCGGCCATGACTGGGGGCCGGGGGGCAGGTTCCTGTAGCGCCAGATCTTCCAGAGAACCAGTCGGAGGAAGACTAAGGAAATTACGAGAAGCAGAACAGCCTGGAGAAACGACAGAATCGCCATGGAAATTCGAATGCGAGGGTTTGGTGCAATGTCTGAAATATGCGCAGGGTTTTACTACTTTAAGATGACAGAACTCCAAAATGTATGCTGTGCGATCTTTTACGGTCGCCGACTTTTGGCTAGAAATAACCGTCATTTATTCCCGGCATGGCAACACGTTCAACGAGTTCCCGTCATTCACAAGACGAGATTAGAATTTTTTTATATTATTGTATTTTTAAAATCACGAGTGTGATATAAAATATATTTTGATAACGAGTTCCCGTCATTCACAAGACGAGATTATAATTTTTTTATATTATTGTATTTTTAAAATCAATGTGATAAATTTTTTCACATTAATTTGAATTTTTTTATAAAATCAGTACGCATCAAAATCAATTGTAAAATATATTTATTTAACCTAATTTTATCTTAAAACTTTTCATTAAAAATCTAGCCTTAAGAATTTTTAATAAAAATAATTAATGAGCCGCTCACAAGTTTTATATATTAGTGAAAAACAAAAAAGGAGGTATCTGCGGTCTGAACCAGAACACTAAAGTGGGGACCAATTAAACAAAAAGCAGGTGTCCAGTCTCTGGACCAGCACGCAAAGGTGGTGAGCCACAATTTTTAAGTGGATTTGTCATTTTTTCCAAATAATAAGCGACACTGATAAATAAAAATTAGATGCGAGAAAGGAAACCTCTAAGTGAAGCAAGGGGATTAGTTATTAGTCTTTCCAAATAATAATAGCCGGTGATAAATATATATTACATGCGATAAAGGAAACCTGTATGGGCACTAATAACTGAAAAAATGTTGAATATTTTTATTTTTTGTAAATTCAAAAAAAAAAAAATAATATAATTTTTTTGTGGAGGGTGTTTTATTTTATGTATTTATTAGTTTGACAAATTAATTAAAAAAAAAAAAAACTAATTTTGTGAGTGGCAATTTTATGAGTGAGTGCTACCCAATGATACCATAAGTGATATGGTTTCAAATCCCTTACCTAAGCGATGGGTGGGGATAGGAAAGCAGCAGGGACAAAGGTTGAACAAAACTCCGTAGAGTGCGGCGGAAAAAACGTGAAAGTGGAAAAAGAAGTGAAGTTGAACAAATCTCCATTTAAAACAGTGCGGAGTGCATAAGTCCAGAGGAAAACAAAGTTTTCTTCGTCTGCACTAATAACAATTAGTAACAATTTATATATTAATTTTGTCAATCCAAAACTTGAAGCAAAAAAGAATGAGTTCTAGAGCAATTTCTAGGTACCTATTGCCTTGGCCTCTCAAGCATGAAATCATGGATTGTATGGATTTAATAATAAACTAATGAATCAGAGAGCATCAATACCCCCATAATTCTATGTATGATGGAGAGAGTATATATATTGTATATACACTTCACATTCCTTCCGCATTAAAATATGAAAAACTAACGTTGAGAAAGTTTTTAAGCATATTCTGCCAAACCCAAATATGTATATGATGACGAAAAATGGATTCTAAAATTCATATCTGCAGACATCTAGTTGTCATGTGACCTAAAGTTTCTCTGATTGCAACCCAAAAAGCAAATTCATTACATTGAGATTAACAAACAAATCTCAATGCACAATTGCCTAACTTTGTTTTTCTCTGTCATCAGCCTAAGCTTCCTCGGCGTTGGTGGGGATGTTAAAATATTTGGTACTATATGCTTGTCAAACTTGGGCGTCTCCCATCCTTCTTCATGGTCCGTTAAACTATTTGCATCAACACCAACATCAATGTTATTGGTCGATAAATCAATCTAATTACCACGACGTTGAACTGCTCAATGAACAAGACAAATTAAAATTAAAATAACAAAGCCATAGTGACGGTGTAGAATGTGCAGGGGAAAGGAAGCTTTCATTGGAAAGGAAGCTTTCATTGTGTTTCTTTCACACTCCCACATGAATTCATTAAAAATCATGTATGTAGAAAAAACTAATTATATTATAGATTTTTTGATAAAAAATTATTGTTTTGTACAATAGGCTAAGTATAATCTTTAAGAATCACAATACAAATATATATTTTTGCTTGAATTAAAAATCAATATCTATTTGATTAACATTTATTTTTTGGTGTAATGGATGAGACAGAATTCAAGGAGTAGAGACTAACTCTGGTTCACAATTGTGGCATGACAAGATGGACTCCTCGTTACATAATTAGTTGGTAGAAAAATAAAAACCCTTCTGTAAATAATCTAAATCATATGCGAAATTCAAGTGTAGTTTCAAACACTCATTTCTTCAAATATGATGTTGATGAACATAGTGCTAACATTAGCTAGAGACATATCCTCCTTAGCTCTTGCGATATCTAACTTCTATCATAAAACCTTGGGTGAAGAAGGTTTAGTGAAGAACATGTTTGGCTCATTTACATTGAAAGAGACAATTATATAATAATCATATTCAAATACCCTCTCATTCTTTATGCTTATTGGTACTCCAACTTTCTCCTACACCTGCCTGGTCAATTTGGATTTCACAAATGGGAGTGAATTTTACGTGTAAATCCACTATTTTGAAGCATGGCACGCTACCATAGTTGAGGGTAGATTTCCATGATCTATCTTGTCAAGGTTATGTATTGATTATCAATGGTTCAATGCATATTTTCAAAGCATTCAAATTATCCAGAACATGGTATATTTTATCACATTTAGCTAGTTTAGTAATTATCTTTATGCTCAGTTACAAAGTCTAGTACGATTCGAAAGTTTTGCGTAGACAATGGAGATACTAGATGCATCCTTTATCGCTAGGGTGGAAAGATATTCTTGCACTGTGTCATAATGGAATTCGAATAGTTCTCTTCTCTTTGAATTTAAATATGATAGCACTATACAAATGGATTAGTAATGCAATTAGAATTGGAAAATCACAGTTGAGAAGAAAATTATGTTTGGAGGTGTGGAAGGCACTTGTTCCCCCAACACATACTTCCTCTTTCACACTCTCGTATGTCCACTGTGTACACAAAATTTAGAAAAAGAGATTATTTGTGGGTCATTTATCTTCTCGTTTCAATCCACTGACCCAATCTAATAACTGTAGAGCTTGCCATTGAAATACTTGAACCGTGCGAGCAACTATCAATATCCCATTCCTCTTATTAACCATTGTCGCTTGGTACAATTACGTATGTGTGGGAGAACTGGAACCATTAGAACCTCCACACTCCTATACCTTCGTTGTGTGCACAAAAGTTATCTAACTCCGCACTTAGAAAGAATTTTCACCTCCACACCAAAGGGGCATCCTAATCACATGAATGTTAACTAATCTATTACGCTAATATATTGATGTAGACACAAATCTTATTATCGGGGTAAATAAACTGACAACAAACATACCCAAGAGCAAAGAGTATGATTAGAGATACAATACGCAATGCTACCCTCTTCAACCCTAAAATCCTTGCTCGCATTCTATGCAGGCATTTGCATGACTGCTTTATTTGGGTAATGTTGTTATAGCATCATTGAACACTCCTATATATCTTATGCTCTTTTATGGCCCTAGGCAGTCCCTTTTCCCATGCAAACTTGGCCTTATACTAAAAAATAGTATTTTAAAATACATATGCAACTCTTCCCATACAAAATCATGCACATATGTGGGTCCCATAATACTATACCCACCTATACATTTAAAATATGAAAAAATAAAATAAAATGCTATTTTTCGGGCGGGGTTTATGCATTTTACCAAGAGCTCACTTATAGGAGCTCGTGACCTAACTACATTAGGGGAATTTTGAAGTTTAAAATAGGTTTCACATGGAAAAAATGTACAATTAAAATTCATTTTATGAGAACCAGTCGCATTTTAGGGGATGACATCATCCCCAATGATTGAGGTGGCATTACTTGAGTTAAAGGTAGTTGTCACATTTTTAATGGTGAATAAAAATTCATGGTTAACCATGGTAGTGTTTTAAGTGCTTTTAAAGTCATAAAGTAAAGTACTCATAATAAAAATCATTTCACATTTTTTGAATAAAATATTATTATTGTCATTTCATATTCTTTGAAAGAAACAATGCATATCTCTATATAATCTTCATGTTTTTACAAACTTCTCAATAAATTATATTTATATATTTTCATATATATATACTTTAAATTACATGTTCATCTCATTTTATTTAATATTACAATTTCAAATTAATTATAAGTTAATACTATACATATATATTATACACATGAAATAAAATTAAATAAAAATGTGACCTTGTAATTTTATGATAAATCAAATCTACGAATAATGTTATTATAATATTAATAACAATACAAGCATATTAAAATTAAAGAAAAAGTGTATATTAGTTTTGTATGACTTATGGTTTTTTTTTAATAAATTGATCTTATGAATTCTACTTAATTTGAAGGTATTACGCCCCAAAGAAAAATTAAATCTTTTATTATTATAAATTATTTGATAAACTCTTACACAATTTTATGACAATGGTAACCGGTTTATAAATTAATACATAAAATAATATATTACATTTATTACATTTTATCATTTGACTTTTATATAGTATATTAATTAATTACAAGTTATTATATTAATTACATGTTATTATATAGTTTAATTGGATAATATAAATAATATAAATTTTAATTACTAGTATATTATATGATTAGTAATTTATAAATTTATATTTATAATATATTTTAAGTTATTTAAGTACAAAGGACAAATGTATTAGTTGTTCAATGATAATGACTTTTTTTTCTTGAAAAACTCCTTATTTATAGTCGCATCAATACAATTTTTTTAGTAATTTTATTTTTGTACAACTTTCAATTAAATTTAACTATGGTTATATGGATTGTGATGCAAAAAGTGAATTGCAAATTCATAAATATTATTTTATTGGTTTAGCTATTATTTTATTATTTTCTTAGGAGGCCCATTTTAGACTTCAAAATTCCCCTAATGGAAATAACCAATTTGAGGTGATATATATACATTCCTTTGGTAGGCCTAAAGAGAACAAGAGAAGAAGGGCATCAATATTATACTTGATTTCTCCCAGATCAAGTTTGATTTTTCTGTGCCTCTTGCACTTATAGTCTCTAGGAAACCTTGGTTTCCTTTGCAAAGATGCTCAAAATCCTTATCTAGAATATTCTTCCTCTTATTAGAGAGGTTATCTTCATGGCTCGGGCTGGATGGATCCAAAGAAAGGCTTCATCAGTGCCTTTGGCTTAGATCAGGTTGTATATATCTTGTAATTATTGTTGTTAATCAATAAAGAAGCTCTTGTCTTGTTCTTGATATATGTTGTCATCTTATGAATGATAGTTTAAATGTTTATATACGATGATCTAACATATTCTTATGTATGCACATTGAATTATCTATTATGTATATGCTACTATGAATGATTTGCAAGTCTGCACATCTTGGAGAAAGCAGAGGGTTTGGACCCTACAGGAACATCTTCGAATGTAGGACTTTTGGGTATGTCTCCAAATCCAAGTTTGATAATTCATATGTTTGGCCTGCTTGATTGAGTGTTATTTGTTGATTATCTTATCTTGCCCTGTTGAGGCTTTTAACCCTTGCCTTAGGGTACTTTTCTGGCCAACAGAATTAACGACTCTGATGGGGAATACCATCAATTATTTCTAGAAGGGTTGTTGTTCTTTGATTTGGGTTTAGTTTGTTATTTGTTTGTTTAGCTTGATTTGGTTTTGTCGATTTCACTTCCTTAACTGTACATGGGAATTTGAATCACATCATAGTAATATCTCGTCACATGTTTAGCCCAGCGAATCGATTAACTTGAGTAAATGTGGGAGGAGAGTGTTACAATAACTTAACAAAACCAACCAACATCACTTATGCAACAATCCCAAATGAGATGATACATGGAACTTATAGTTAATTATCTAAACATATTAAATAAAAATTACTTACCATTTTTATGAAATTCAAAATTGATCTTAAATAAAAATAACTTCTAAATTTTCAAACTAAATTTTTTATGAAATCCAAAGTTTATCATAAAAATGCTATGTTTTTTTTTTTTCCTTCTCTACTTCATTCATGTATAGCTTTAAATGAAGATTAACTCCAATGTAGATGTCCATATTGTGAACATCCTATACACTTTAAACACATATTTTGGTACTATCTTCCGTCAAGGCTATATGGAATTGTATCTTTTCCTTACGATTACATGGAATTGTATTTGTTATTAATTTTGTAAGTATAATTGTTTTATATATATATATATATATATAGTGTTCGTAAATAATTGTATATAAGTAAAAAAATCAAAATAGATATTTTTCATTAATTTTATAAATATAATTGTTTTTTAATTAGAATATTGTTGGTTTATACAAATTTGTTTATAAATAGTTGTATATAAGTGAAAAAATCAAAATAAAGAAAGGAACTTTTTATTTAAAATTTCTATAAATATAAATATAAATATAATAATAGAGTTTAGGCTTCTGTGATCCATATCAAGTTAGAGAAAGATTTCAGCGAAAATCACATGGAATGTCATTTGCCGACGCGTTTCGAACCAACCAGTGTATTTGTAAGTATAATTATAATTTAAAATTAAAAAATTAAATTTACAATTTTTTTAAATAAAAATATTTTTAAATTTACCTCTTAAAAAACTTTTTCATATATTAAAATTCATATATTTAATTTTAATATTTGAAATCAATTTGATCTAATTTTTTTGAATAAGAGTCCATTAAAAATGACACTCAATGTAACTAATCTTTACGATATTATTAAAATTATTTTCTTTGCTGAATATTTATTTTTATAAATTAACTAATAATCCTTATTACATCTTATAACCCTTATTACATTTTTAACTTAATCTATTTCTAAACATCCATTTCGTACACCATTTTAATAATCAATTATACATATTTCTCATAAACTTCAACAAATAAGAGAAAAATAAATCCACTATTTCCTATCTTTTAGATAACAAAATGATAATCTTTTTAAACACATAAAACAGAGATGGTGTGATAAAACTTAATTAATTAATTATAGATATTTCTCATAAACTTCAACAAATAAGAGAAAATCATAATTCCACCATTTCCAATCTTTTACCAGAACAAAATGATGATCTTCTTAAACAGATAAACCTGAGATGGTGTGATAAAACTTTATACTTCAACAAGTAGCTAAGAGTTGAAATACTTGCAATTTGCCTTTCCTTTTGCTTTAAACTTTCCAGCGAGTTTTCGCTCTAAACTTTTCAGAGTCACCTAATTCTTTTTTTTAAAAAGATAAATCAATACCCAACAATTAAAGTGGAAAAAAAACGATTAAGATGAACAAACCGATTGACGAATGGGACTTGGAAATAACTCATACCCACACACATCGGACAAGAATCTTTACGGAACCCACAATTTTAATAATTATTACAGTAACAGGACAATTGCTTTGATTATTTTATTCGGTATAGAATGCAATAAGAATCGAACCTGTTACCTCTCGCAAGTTTCCACCACTAATTATCTTCCTTCTCCCTCTCCTTTATGACCGCCTGCAGAGGGTATTTCATAACCGTAGTGAATTCCTGCTTTTCAGATAGATCTACCGTTTCCCCGGGCTTGCATTCCCACACGAATTCCTGAACCAGACGGGCGACGATGAGATTTAAATGGAGCATAGCCATTCCCAATCCGGGACACATCCTCCGCCCTGCGCCAAACGGCATCATCTTTATCTCCGTTGTCCCTGTCAAATCCACTTCCACACCCTCATCAAGAAACCGCTCCGGCTTGAATTCCGACGGGTTTGGCCACACTCGGGGATCCATCCCTATGCCCGCCACATAGAAATTGACGAACGCGTCGGCGGGGACTTTGTAGCCGGCAAGTTCGCAGGGCCGGGTGACGGCGTGGCTGAGTACAAAGTGCCCCGGAGGGTGGCGTCTCAGAGTTTCCTTCACCACGGCCTCGAGATAAGGCATCCGCTGCAGGTCGTCTTGCTCCGCCGGTTTCCCCTTGCCAGTGACCCTGACGATCTCGCCGTATAATCTTGCCTGTATGTCTTGATGAATTACCAGATTCGCCATCAACCATTGCAGGGCTGTCGTTGTCGTGTCGGTGCCGGCGTTGATGAATTCAACGCAGAGAGTACCAAGCTCCTCGTCGTTGAGGCTTCGGCCGTCCTCCACTGTCAGATTGAACAGCGTGTCCACGTATGCGCCGCCTGGCGGAGGCAGCGCGTCGCGGCGCTGGTTTATGAGGGCGAGCAGGGTTTTTCTCTGCCTCTGACGAACCTCCAGCGTCCGTGCCCGAAGCCGCCGGTAGAAGAACGCCGGAATCGGTAAGGCTTCGTCCAGACCTACGCCAGTCGGGAGGACCTCCCGCATGACGCCCTGCACGGATGTCACCGTCTCCTCGTCCGGCTTGCTGCCGAAGCACATCCACAGGAGGATACAGAAGACCGCGTTTCGAAACGGCTCCACCACACTCACCACTCCCCCGTTGCTAGCCGCTTCGTTCTTCAGTTTTTCCACCAGACGGCCGATGCCCCATTCCCTCACCTCCCCAAACGCCTTCATCGCCGAAGGGTTCAGGGCTTCGCTAACCAGATTCCTGCGAAGGCTCCGCCACAGCGGCCCGTATGCGGCCGAATGAATGTTGTGCTGGTTGCTGCTGAAGATTTTCCGCATCCCGGTGGCAGGCGGGCGGTCAGAGAAGAGGGAGCCCTTCTGTATGAGCGCCTCGTGGGCAAGCTCTTGGGAAGCGATCATGAGCATAGGGCGGGAACCGAGCCACATGGTGAATATTGGGCCGTATCTCTCATGGAATTTCTGCACTGAGTTCTCGAACGTGCCATTGGCAAATCCCATCTGAAGGAGATTCCCTAGGATCGGCAATGCCGGGGGCCCGGGGGGCAGGTTCCTGTAGCGCCAGATCTTCCAGAGAACCAGTCGGAGGAAGAACAAGGAAATTACGAGAAGCAGAATAGCCTGGAGAAACGACAGAATCGCCATGGAAATTCGAATGCGAGGGTTTGGTGCCATGTCTGATATATTTTACTACTTTAACATGACACAACTCCAAAATGTATCCTGTACGATCGTTTACAGTCGCCGACTTTTGGTTTCGCTTTGTTTCTTAGTGAGTAGGTTTCGCTTTGTTTTTTAGTGAGTAGGTTAGCAGTCAATATTCATTTTTTAGTCAGCATTATCCAGAATCATCCAAAAGCTAAATCTGCACGTAAGTTTTGGTTTGTATTCGAGTCTAAAGAGAGCATTTCTTTTTAATACATAATACATAATCAATGTTGTCAGACACAATGATCACTTTATAAATGTGTTAGAAATCCTGAACTGATGAATCTAGCTAGTAAAGGTTGAACACACACCTTTGCAAAGCAAAAACACTAAAAGAAAATCGAAAGAAGAAAAGAATGATTCAATAGAAAATTATGTTACAATGCTTATGATATAGCATTACTGGGTGAAGATCCCAAGGTATGACTATAGTGGTGATCAATGAGAAGACTCAACACCTACAACAAGTTCCGGAGATAACTAGTCAGTTGCAGAGTTAAAGAAGGAGCAAATCAAGGAGTAAATCAAGGAGTAAATCATGCAAAAGGAATTTTGCATGCAATCCCATGCTCTAACTAAAAGTCCACATGTAGATGTGTAGTAGTTCCAACATGCAAAAGGAATCTTGCATGCAGTCACATGCTCTAACTAAGAGTCTGCATGTAGGTGTGTAGTAGTTCCAACACCCCCCCTGAAAACCACTATGGGAAAAATAGAAAATGGGCTCTGGCAACTAAGGCCAAAGGTCACCCAAAATACAGTGCAACTTGTACTAAAATTGAGGAAAGAGGGAAAACCTCGTGGGAAAAACCCCCCCTCAAAATACAATGTAATCAAAAGAGAAGAGGAAGAAAAATACAGTTGCTAAGCAATCGTGTCCTTCACTCCAAGACGATCACGCAAAGAGCGAAACTTCTGCTCAGTGAATGTCTTGGTGAAGATGTCTGCAGTCTGTTTTGCTGAAGGACAGAACTGCAAATCAATGACCCGATCATGTGCTAAGTCTCTGATGTAGTGCATATGGATCTCTATGTGCTTCGTCCGTTGCCGCTGTACTGGATCCCTACAAAATTTGAGAGTGCTCTGGTTGTCACACCAGATGACAATGGGCTGGTGGAACTGGACGCCCAACTCAGTGAGGAAGTGTTGTAGCCACAGAGCCTGAATGGTGATGTTGACTACTCCTCGATACTCAGCCTCAGCTGAAGAGAGAGCAATAGCAGCTTGCTTCTTGCTTGACCAACAGATAGGGCCAGATCCTAGACTGAGTGAATATCCGGAGGTGGACTTGCGATCAATGTTGTCTCCCGCCCAATCAGAATCTGTGAAGCCAAGGAGATTCAATGAAGTGCCTGCTGCATAGTGAATCCCGAAGGTGATGGTGCCCTGCACATATCGGAGGATGCGCTTGGCAGCATTCCAGTGTAGCTCATGCGGCGCCTGCATGTATCTGGAAACTGCCCCTACTGCGTATGAGAGATCTAGTCTGGAGTGGGTGAGGTACAATAAGCTCCCCACTAGCTGTCGGTAGAGAGTGCTATCAACTAATGGAGTGTCACCTCCATCCTCAAGGCGGACCCCAGACAGAAAAGGAGTCGGTGCTGGCTTGCAGTCAGTCATGCGAAATCTCTCGAGGAGATCCCGTGCATACTTAGCCTGAGAGAGTTTGATGCCTATGGCATTCTGGCTGATCTCAAAACCAAGAAAGAAGTGTAATGGACCCATGTCCGTCATCAAGAACCTATCATGCAAGGCCCTCTTGACTGTAGCAATGGCTGAAGCCGAGCTGCCAGTGATTAGGAGATCATCTACATACAAAACTAAGATAAGAAGAGAATCATGTGTCCTAAGCATGTAAACATTCAGATCAGACTTACATCTTTCAAAGTTTTGTGATAAGAGAAAAGAATCCATCTTCGCGTACCAAGCTCTCAGGGCTTGCTTAAGGCCCTAGAGAGATTTCTTCAATCTGCAGACCAAAGATGAATCCTGAATGAAACCATGTGGCTGCTCCATGTAGATCTCCTCAGATAGGTCTCCGTGAAGAAAGGCATTCTTCACATCCATCTGATGTACTTCCCACCGCTGGGCAGCCGCAATGGCAAGTGTAAGGCGTATGGAATCCATCTTTGCTACTGGAGCAAAGGTCTCGTCATAATCAATGCCATGCACTTGTTGGAAGCCTTTGGCTACTAGCCTTGTTTTTTGTCTGGTGATTTGCCCATCTGCAGCACTCTTGGTCTTGTAGACCCATTTGCATCGGACAAGTTTCCTTCCTGAAGGAAGGGGGACCAGATCCCAAGTCTGGTTCTCGAGGAGGGAGTTATACTCCTCCTCCATGGCGGACTCCCAAGATGGATGCCCAGCAGCCTCAGCATAAGACTGTGGATCAGAAGACTGAACCAAATGACAATGCCAGGAGGGTGATGGTTCAGTGGCAATGAGGACAAGAGGAGGCTCAATAAACTCTGAGCTAGTCCTCTGTAGATAAGAATTATCCCCCACAAGACCATTTCTAGCAGCTGGTTGGTCTTGTGCATATATCTCACGTAAGCTCCTTATTCTCTGATTTATGACAGGGGAATATGATTCACTGCTGGAAGCCCGATCTGGGCTTGGATGTGGATCATCATTTGCATGCACTAGATTTGTATCTGAAGACTCTGTCTTTGCATCTGCATGCTCTTCCTCGGCATCTGCATGATCTGTATTGGCATCTGAATGCACTGAGTCATCATCTCAAACATGAGGTAGATAAAAAGTGTCTGCATACGGCGCTTGAGGTGCATGCGAGAGACTTTCCTCAAATTTGACACTTCGCTCAATGATGAGCTTGTCCGTAGAGGGAATCAGGAGTCGATATCCCTTCACACCATAAGGGTATCCAACAAATATGCACTCAATGCTCTGTGGATCAAGAGCTTTCCTCTTTTCAGAGGGGATCCGGGCCCATGCTCGAGAGCCGAAAACACGGAGGTGAGTGACCTCTGGTTTAGTGCCGCTCCAAGCCTCAAAGGGGGTCTGGTCCTTGACAGACCTATGAGGAGATCTGTTCTGGATGTAGTTAGCACAATTAAGTGCTTTGGCCCAAAGCTTATGAGGCAGTGACTTGGCATGCAACATGCAGGAAGCCATCTATTTGAGAGATCGATTCTTTCTCTCAGCAACTCCGTTCTGCTGCGGAGTGTATGGAACTGTATACTGCAACTGTATGCCGGACTGAAGGCAAAGGTTCTGAAGTGCTGTGTTAACATATTCCCCCCCATTGTCTGTACGGAGGGCTTTGATCTTTCTCTCTGACTGTGTCTCAACTAGTGCTTTGAAATCTTCAAAGTGCTCAAAAACTTCAGATTTGTTCTTGAGAAGATACACCCAAGTATACCGTGAGAAATCATCAATAAATGTAAGCACATACCTTTCTTTGTTGATGGAAGGATGAGGAAAAGGCCCCATGAGATCACTATGGATCAGATCTAGAGGAGAGGATGCTCTGTGAGTCTTGCCGGTGTCAAACTTTTCTCTGGGATGTTTGCCAAGAACACACCCTTCACAAACTCCTTTGGAGAAACTGATATTTGGCAAGCCTTCCACCATCTCATTCTTGCTTAGCTGCTGCATATCCCTGTAATTTAAGTGACCAAACCTCTCGTGCCAAAGCCTACTACTATCATCAGCATGTGTAAGCAATAAGGAGGATTCAGATTCAATAAATTCAGAAAATGTATACAGTCTGGCTCCATTGTTTACCTCACCAGTTGCAATTTTGGCATTGCTATGTAGATCATATATGTTCACTGCATCTGGAGTGAATTCCACTCTCTTTCCGGTGCCGGAATGAGTGATCTGATACACTGAAAGCTGGTTTATCGAAAGTTTTGGAACATGAAGCACATCTTCAAAGCTTCCGTGTAAAAGTTCCACTCTACTTTTTCCGGTGACCTCAATAGGTGAGTCATCTCCCATGAGGATGGGAGGTCCTTTGCATGCATCCAAAGAGGAATAGACTTCCTTTGCAGCGGCCATATGATGTGATGCACCAGAATCTATAATCCATGCATCAGGAGAAGAATTAATTGCAACTAAAGCATGAAAATTGTTACCTTTCCCGTGTGGCGGATCCTCAGTTTTCTTCTTGGCGCCCTGAGGGATGTGGTGCCCCAGGTTGTGCTTCTGAAGGATTTCTGCCATTTGGTCAATTTGTTTCTTCATGCAAGAGGATTCTGGATGGAATCCTCTTTGACAGTAGGTGCATCTGTTTCCTTTCTTCCCTTTCTCATTTCTCGAGCCGGAGGAGTCATTGAAGGGCTTGGTGTACCCTTCCTTCTTTGGATGGGAATGTGCTTTTCCTTTGTCTTTTTGCTGCTGATTTTTCTGATTTGAATCAGATCTGTGATTTTTATTGTGGCTGCCATCATGCACAGCAAGTGCATGTGCTTTTGGAGGTTTGATTTTCCCCATGCCAATGAGTTTATCTTGCTAAAAAATAAGAGACTCCATAAATTCTTTGAGAGAAGGCATAGTGTAGGATTTACCTGTTTCGAGCCTTACTGAATGAAATGTAGACACAAAGACGGAGTATTCCTGTCCGAGATTTAACATAATAGAGAGAACTTGGCGACTCTCCTCCTTGGATTTGTCAATTCCACAACCCTTGAGTTGCAGCAATAAATCATTATATTTGGTGAAGAAATCTTGAATTCTGTCATAGTTTCGTGGATCCAATGATAGCAGCTCCACTTCGAGCAGATGTCCTTTCATCTCATCCTGTTTCCCGTAGAGCTCTTCAACCTTTTTCCAAATCTCATTGGGAGTATTGCAGGCAGATAGATGAAACTGCAACTCTGGAGAGATGCACATGCATATGGATCCGTGGGCCTCATCCATACGGTTGAGGTACTTGGATTTCTCTATGGCTGAAGTGGGTTCCACTTCTGTAGCCATGGTAATCCTATACAACCCTTTATGACGAAGGTATCGAGCCATTTGGTCCTTCCATTCATGATAGTTGTACGGTGTTAGGATCGATGCTTTGGGAAACTCCATTTTTCTATCAATCTTCGATCTCCAAGCTGTAATACTTGCAAAATAAAGTATTGGTGCGCCTTTTATCTAGCAACCTGTGGGCTCTGATACCATGTAAATGTGTTAGAAAACCTGCACAGATGAATCTAGCTAGTAAAGGTTGAACACACAGCTTTGCAAAGCAAAAACACTAAAAGAAAATCGAAAGAAGAAAAGAATGATTCAATAGAAAATTATGTTACAATGCTCATGATATAGCATTACTGGGTGAAGATCCCAAGGTAATGACTATAGTGGTGATCAATGAGAAGACTCAACACCTACAACAAGTTCCGGAGATAACTAGTCAGTTGCGGAGTTAAAGAAGGAGCAAATCAAGGAGTAAATCATGCAAAAGGAATTTTGCATGCAATCCCATGCTCTAACTAAAAGTCCGCATGTAGATGTGTAGTAGTTCCAACATGCAAAAGGAATCTTGCATGCAGTCACATGCTCTAACTAAGAGTCTGCATGTAGGTGTGTAGTAGTTCCAACACACCGTATTTAATCTTATATTTATCTGCTTGGGTATTTATCTGATTGGGTGCTGAGAATTGAATCTTCTCATGCATTTCATTCAACCCTAAATGAAACTGAGACGGTGATTGAGAGAGCCATTATGCACATTAGCCATGACGTGGCAGTTGCAACGTGGAAGCCTGATACTGAAGCAACGTGGAAGTCTGATCACTGTATTTAATCGTATTTATCTGCTTGGGTATTTATTTGATTGGGTACTGAGAATTGAAACTTCTCATGCATTTCATTCAGCCCTAAACGAAACTGAGACAGTGATTGATTTTAAATTTCGTTGACAGAAACACAAAGGTTTCCCGCCATCTTCGGCATTCTTATACGGACACCAACCAGGTTGCGTGACTTATTTGTTCGTTGAATTTCAAGTTGAGTTGTGTCAATGGGCCCTACCAGTCATGCTTGAACCCTAGCGAATAAACCTATCATCAAAATCTTTATATTCACTAAAACAATATTTCAGAGGAGATAAAAACAATGCAACAAACTTGTGGGTCCACATCGTGCTTGCATGCAACCCACGTTGCCTCTCACTAATGTCACGCACGTCTTCTGGGTGATCGCAAATGCCCGCCGAGGAATCGAAGAGGCCGATTTGAACAGTAAAATGCTTGCAAATGTATTGGATTGTCTTATTCCCAATGCCCCCAATCTGGAACATGTGTGTCTGCAAACGGGAACGGAGCATTATCCGAGCGTTCATGATATTTCCGCCCAGGCTGACTAATGGCTCGAAATTCAGCCACCATGATAAGTTGCAGGACGTACTGTTTGAAAAATTAGGAGGAGAGAGTGATATTAAGATCAGCTGGTCCATCAATCGGCCCGCTGTAATATTATTCGGTTTCTCTCCTTTGACTAGCTACTCCTCCATGAATTTCCTGGTTTCTCTCGCAGTTTACGCTGCGATCTGCAAGGAGGGCACGCAGTTCAGATTCCCGGGGAATTCCATCACATGGGAGGGGCTTTCGGAGGCTTCAGATGCAGAACCCATTGCGGAGCAGATATGGGCGTGCTAGTTCTGTTTATGCTATAGGATTATATTTTATTTCTTCATTTTGTAGGGCGCACTCAAAACCATAATTTGCATGAAAACAAATTATGTTCAGAAAACAACTAACAAAGGTATATATTGACAATTTTATGAGGTTTCTATATAGAATGAAGGCTTCAAAGTAATGATTCCTTACTGGATAAAATGGGGCATACCATGAATGCATGGGAGCTTGTTTTGGGACACAGAAACTCGTTGGAGAAGATGTCCTGGAAGAACATCAATGTTCCAGGTATTGAACGAGCAATCTCCCTTCCTATTTTTATTTTTAGAAGTAGAGTAATATAAACTAATTAATGAAAACAAAGATAATGTGAAAACGTACTTACAACCACATCAATGTTCCAGGTATTGAACGAGCAATCTCCCTTCCTATTTTTATTTTTAGAAGCAGAGTAATATAAACTAATTAATGAAAACAAAGATAATGTGAAAACGTACTTACAACCATCAATATATGAATGCATGAACATAAATCTTTGGGAAGTTCACACATCTGTTCCATTATCTATGTAACAGATTTAAGTAAATGACAGTCTATAACTAATTCCCTGCAACAGTCTTCGGCAATTTGCGTGTAGCTTGGGGAATCCAATCTGCACTGCAACAAGCTTTGAAATGTTTTCTAACGTGTTGACATTGAGTCCCGGCTGTAGTGCAGTTAGTGTCACTTACGCAGGGAGTAGTGGCACAATCAAGGTACACTGCAGCGTTAACTACAAAAGGATTTGAAAGTACCAGACATAATCAGATTCCTCAAAAGAATTTTTAGATCAAAACATTAAAAATGTATTCAACTTAACCTTACAATTTGTTGGCCATGTCAAGGAAATCAGCATTGTTAATGCACTAAACATTTTGAAATCCCTATATTCCATTGTCATCTTTGCCATTCTGTTCAGCTACAGGAAAGGTAGAAATAGATACTGTTTTTCAGTTTCCAGTTTCTATCAACAAAAGGAATATGATAATATAAAGTCCCAAATCCAATAGATAATTTGGACACTGTCATTACAACAAGAATATGTGCATGGAAAGAAAAGAAAACATTGAATGAATATGTGCTAACCCCCTGTGATTTTGCTGTCTGTTTTACCCCGTGAAAATGGGTGTATTCTCCCTTCTATCAAGCTGGATTGATGTTGCCACTAATCCTACATACAGGAAGAATGGGTGTATTCGCCCTTCTATCAAGCTTGATTGGGTGTATTCGCCCTTCTATCAAGCTTGATTGATGCTGCCACTAATCCTATGTACAGGAAGAAGCGTAAAAAATTTCAGGTACCCGAGCGGAAGCTAACATGCAACGTTATGAAGAGGGCAAGCTATAAACAATCCTGGCAGCCAACAGTGACAAGTGTAAGCTTGTAAGCTCGACGGGTTTATGCAACAGTGACAAGTGTAAGCTTGTAAGCTCGACCGGTTGCCCCAACCTTCAGTTTAAAAACTTAGGATAAAATAGCGTTTGAAAACTTTGCTTCGACCTTTGTTTCAAAAACTTTACCGTCAATTCAAAAACTTAGGATAAAATAGCTTCCCCACTAAAAACAACATTGGGGCACGTGAAGCCTGCAATAAGAGGCTAAATTCAGAAGTTTGGTTAAAACTTCATTGCGCGAAACTGAAATGCCCAAACCTTGGCTTAAACTTCGGTGAACAACACGGTCAAAAACAACTAATACCTGGTCAACGCTCAATCGAACGCTATAGTCCCTGCTATGCTAACAACTAATACCTGGTCAACGCTCAATCGAACGCTATAGTCCCTGCTATGCCGGAGGCAGGGACTAATAAGGGGACAAGTCATTAGGGGGTGGATTTTTTTTTTTTTTTTTAATTAAAATTTTGGAGAAATGTTGAATATTTTTATATTTTGTAAATTCAAAAAAAATATAATTTCTAGAAATTTTATTTTCTAATTTTTTTATTGTAAGTGATTCTTGATATGATATAATTCTCTTGGTGGAGGGTGTTTTATTTTATGTATTTATTACCTTGACAAATCATTAAAAAAAAAAAAAACTAATTTTGTGAGTGGCAATTCCATGGGTGAGTGCTACCAATGATGCCATAAGTAATATGGTTTCAAATCCCTTACCTAAGCTATGGGGAGAGGTAGGAAGGAAGCAGGGATAGAGGGTTGAACAAAACTCCATAATTGTGTAGAGTGTGGAGGAAAAAATGTGAAAGCGGAAAAAGAAGCGAAGTTGAACAAATATCCATTTAAAACATTGTGTGGAGTGCAGAAGTCCAGAGGAAAACGAAGCTTTCTTCCTCTGCAATAGTAACAATTTATATATTAATTTTGTCAATCCAAAACTTGAAGCAAGAAAGAATGAGTTCTAGAGCAATTTCTAGGTACCTATCACCTTGGCCTCTCAAGCATGAAATCATGGACTGTACGGATCTAGTAATAAACTAATAAATCAAAGAGTATCAATACCCCATAATTCTATGGATGATGGAGAGAGTATATATATTGTATATACACTTCACATTCCTTCCGCATTAAAATATGAAAAACCAATGTTGAGAAATTTTTTAATCATATCCTGCCAAAAAAATATGTATATGATGACCAAGAATTGATTCTAAAATTCAGATCTGCAGACATCTAGTTGTCATGTGACCTAAAGTTTATCCGATTGTAACCAAAAAAGAAAATTCATTACATTGAGATTAACAAACAAATCTCAATGCACAATTGCCTAACTTTGTTTTTCTCCTTGTCATCAACCTAAGCTTCCTCGGTGTTGGTGGGCATGTTAAAATATTTGGTATTATATGCTTGTCAAACTTGGGAATCTCCCATCCTTCTTCATGGTCCTTTAAACTATTTACATCAACACCAACATCAACGTTATTGGTCGATAAAATCAATCTAATTACCATGACATTGAACTGCTCAACCGACAAGACAATTTAAAAAATAGAATTAAAATAACAAAGCCACAGTGACGGTGTAGAATGCGCAGGTGCAAGGAAGCTTTCATTGTGCTTCCTTCACACTCCCACATGAATTCATTAAAAATTATGTAGGTAGGAAAAACTAATTATATTACAGATTTTTTGATAAAAAATCATTGTTTCGTACAATAGGCTAAGTATAATCTTCAAGAATCACAATGCAAATATATATTTTTGCTTGAATTAAAAATCAATATCTATTTGATAGCATTTATTCTTTGGTGTAATGGATGAGACCGAATTCAAGGAATAGAGACTAACTTTTATTCACAATTGTGGCATGACAAGATGGACTCCTCGTTACATAATTCGCTGGTAGAAAGATAAAAACCCTTCTATAAATAAACTGAATCATATGGAAAATTCAGTGTAGTTTCAAACACTCATTTCTTCAAATATGATGTTGATGAACATAGTACTAACATTAGCTAGAGGCATATTGTCCTTAGTTCTTGTGATATCTAACTTGTATCATAAAACCTTGGGTGAAGAAGGTTTAGAGAAGAACGCATTGGCTCATTTATATTGAAAGAGATAATTATATAATAATCAAATTCAAATACCCTCTCAATCTTTATGCCCACTGGTACTCCAACCTTCTCCTACACCTACCTAGTCAATTTGGCTTTCACAAATGGGGGTGAATTTTACGTGTAAATCCACTATTTTGAAGCATGGCACGCTACCATAGTTGAGGGTAGATTTACATGGTCTATCTTGTCAAGGTTATGTATTGATTATGAATGGTTCAATGCATATTTTCAAGGCATTCATATTATCCAAAGCATGGTATATATTATCACATTTAGCTAGTTTAGTAATTACCATTATGCTCAGTGACAAAGCCTAATAGGACTCGAATGTTTTGTGTTAGACAATGGAGATACTAGATCCATCATTTATCGCTAGGGTGGAAAGATATTCTTGCACTATATCATAATGGAATTCAAATAGTTTTCTTCTCTTTGAATTTACATATGTTAGCACTATATAAATGGATAAGTAATGCAATTAGAATTGGAAAATCACAGTTGAGAAGCAAATTATGTTTGGAGGTGTGGAAGGTGCTTATTCCCCTACACATACTTCCTCTTTCACACTCCCGCATGTCCACTGCGTGCACAAAATTTAGAAAAAGTGATTATTTGTGGTTCATTTATCTTCTCATTTCAATCCACTGACCCAATCCAATAAGTGTAGAGCTTGCCATTGAAATACTTGAACTGTGCGACCGACTATCAATATCCCCTTCCTCTTATTAACCATTGTCGCTTGGTACAATTACGTATGTGTGGGAGAACTGGCACCATTGGCACCTCCACACTCCTATACCTTCACTGTGTGCACAAAAGTTATCTAACTCCGCACTTAGAATGAATTTGCACCTCCAGACCAAAGGGACGTCCTAATCATATGAATGTTAACTAATCTATTACGCTAATATATTGATGTAGACACAAATCATATTATCGAGGTAAATACGCTGACAACAAACATACCCAAGAGCAAAGAGTATGATTAGAGATACAATATGCAATGCTACCCTCTTCGACCCTAAAATCCTTGCTTGCATTCTATGCAGGCATTTGCATGAATGCTTCGTTTGAGTAATGTTGTTATAGCATCATTCAACACTCCTATAGATCTTATGCTCTTTTATGGTCTTGGGCAGTCCCTTTTCCCATGCAGACTTGGTCTTATACTAAAAAATAATATTTTAAAATCCATACGCAACTCTTCACATACAAAATCATGCACATATGTGGGTCCCATTATGTTATACCCATGTATACATTTTAAAATATGAAAGAATAAAATAAAATGCTATTTTTCGGGCGGGATTTATGGGTTTTACCAAGACTCCACCTACAGGAGCCCATGACCTAACTGCATTAGGGGAATTTTGAAGTCTAAAATGGGTCTCCTAAGAAAAATGTACAATTAAAATTCACTTTATAAGAACGAGTCACATTTTAGGGGATGACATCATCCCCAATGGTTGAAGAGGCATTACTTGAGTTAAAGGTACTTACTTGTCACATTTTTAATGGTGAATAAAAATTCATGGTTAACCATGGTAGTGCTTTAAGTGCTTTTAAAGTCATAAAGTAAAGTACTCATAATAAAAGTCATTTGACACTTTTTGAATAAAATATTATTATTGTCATTTCATATTTTTTTGAAAGAAACAATGCATATCTCTATACAATCTTTATGTCTTTGCACACTTTTCAGTAAATTATATTTGTATATTTTCATATATATATTTTTAAATTACATATTCATCTCATTTTATTTAATATTACAGTTTCAAATTAATTGTAAGTTAATACCTATACATATGCATTATACATGTGAAATAAAATTAAATAAAAATGTGACCTTGTAATTTTATGATAAATCAAATCTACGAATAATATTATTATAATATTAATAACAATATACGCATATTAAAATTAAAGAAAAAATGTATATTAGTTTTGTATGATTTATGGTTTTTTTTAATAAATTGATCTTATGAATTCTACTTAATTTTAGGGTATTATGTCCCAAAGAAAAATTAAATATTTTATTTTTATAAATTATTTGATAAACTCTTACACAATTTTATGAAAATTGTAACCGGTTTATAAATTAATACATAAAATAATATATTACATTTATTATATTATATCATTTGACTTTTATATAGTATATTAATTAATTACAAGTTATTTTATTAATTACATATTATTATATAGTTTAATTGTATAATTTAAATAATATAAATTTTAATTAATAGTATATTACATAGTTAGTAATTTATAAATTTATATTTATGATATATTTTAAGTTATTTAAGTACAAAGAACAAATGTATTAGGTGTTCAATTATAATGATTTTTTTTTGAAAAACTCCTTATTTATAGTCACATCAATACAATTTTTTATTAATTTTATTTTGTTACAACTTTCAATTAAATTTAACTATGGTTACATGGATTGTGATGCAAAAAGTGAATTGCAAATTCATAAATATTATTGTATTGATTTAACTATTATTTTATTATTTTCTTAGGAGGCCCATTTGAGACCTCTAAATTCCCCTAATGGAAATAACCAATTTGAGGTGGTATATATACATCCCTTTGATATGCCTAAAAAGAACAAGAGAAGAAGGATATTAACATTATAGTCGATTTCTCCTAGATCAAGTTTGATTTTTCCATGCCTCCTGCACTTGCAGTCTCTAGAAAACCTTGGTTTCCTTTGCAGAGTTGCTCAAAATCCTTATCTAGAATATTCTTCCTCTTATTAGAAAGGTTATCTTTGTGGCTCAGGCTGGATGGATCTAGAGAAAGGGTTCATCGGTGCCTTTGGCTTGGATCAGGTTGTATATATCTTGTACTTATTGTTGTTAATCAATAAAGAAGCTCATGTCTTGTTCCCGATATATGCTGTCATCTTATGAATGATAATTTAAATGTTTATATATGATGATTTAACATATTTTTATGTATGCACATTGAATTATCTATTATGTATATGCTTCTATGATTGATTTGCAGGTCTACACATCTTGGAGGAAGTAGAGGGTTTGGACCCTAGAGGAAGATCTTCGAATGTAGGACCTTTGGGTATGTCTCCAAATCCAAGTTTGATAATTCATATGTTTGGCATGCTTGATTGAGTGTTATTTGTTGATTATCTTATCTTTCCCTATTGAGGCTTTCAACCCTTGCCTTAGGGAACTTTTCTCGCCAACAAAATAAGCAACTACGATGGGGAATACCATCAAGTATTTCCTAGAAGGGTTGTTGTTCTTTGATCCGGGTTTAGTTTGTTATTTATTTGTTTTTTTTTATCATTCTCGAGTCTTAAGTGATTTGGTCATTAAGTCCGATCTTTTAGATCTGGGATTTCCTTTTATTTTTTCCTATTTTTTCCATTTATACACACTTTTTCTTATGTACAATCATGTATATACATAGTTTCTTCCAAAGAAACTTGTGTATATGTGTGTTTCTTTATACACAGTCTTGTATACATGGGGGATTGTATTTAAACAACCATGTAAAAATCTGAAAAATGATTTTTTTTTCATTTCTGGCTTTTGTTGAGGTCTTGACCAAGTTTGTTTACAATTTCTTGATATTTAGGAAGCCTGTAATCACCTTGATGTTTGTTATTGTTGGTGTCTTTCATATTGTTTGAGAAATGCCTATGTCAACGTAGGGTTTGTAGTCTTTGAAGCTTTTTGTGTTTGAAGTTGGGTTCCAGATCTTCTTTATGAAGTGTTTGGTTGTTTTGTGCCTCTGGACCAAGTATTGTTGCTCTTAATCTTGTTGATAACCCAGTCTTTGATTTTCTTCTTTTGCGACTTGGAAGTTGGTTTCTTTTTTCTTTCTCTTTCTTGTTTTTGAAAGGGGCTTGTGATTCTTAGATGAATGAGAGATTTTAGTTCTCTAGAGTCTTTCTGATTTTCAGAGTCTTTTGTATCTTTCTGGCCAAATTATTTGAAGTGATTAAGTCTCTCATTTTCTCTAATATTTTATCTTTGTGATCATTGGTGACTAGTTGGATTTGAGTCTTTTTCATGCCTTTGGTCTTGAAATTTTTGTTTGTTTTCCCTTTCTAAACTTCTTAGTTCTTTATATCTTTAAAAGAAAAAGAAAAACATTTTCTTTGTGTTTCTTTTCTTTTGTTTGTAGCTTTGTAGCCTTTTTGAGTTTTTGGAAAATGTGTGAATTCTTGTTTTAAGGTTAAGGATCTTTTCGCTTTGAGGAGTATTTTTTCTTTTTGGATTTCCTTCTCTTTGCTTGTTGAATTGGTCTTTACCTTTGGGATCACATCTGTTTATTTTTAAGCCTTTCTTTGAATCGTGAATTTATATTGTAGTGTGTGTTTGGGTAGATGCATTTTAGACATCATTTAGTCTTTTTTGTTAGGTTTTGAATGTGTGAGTGCTTAATTGAAAAATCAAAAGAGTTTTTTCTATTTTCTTAGGTTTCTCGTAGAACCCTTGTAGAAATCTCTTACATTGAAGAAAAATGAGTGTCCCATTCTCATGTAGCCTAGGTTTTCGATTGATTTCTTTTTCGTTAAAACATCATCAGCTGCACTTCTGCTTCCCTTGTATTAAATAACAACCAACTAAAATGTGCTTAAATTTAAAATGAGCTAGACTTTTTATTTTTGTCATAGAAACATCAACTTGTCTAGGGCATTTAGGGCCTTGGAATAGGTGTGTGGAGGGTAAACTCTCCAAGGCCACTTAAAATGAAAGTATAGAAGTTTATTAATGAGTGGAAATGTTGGGTCCCTATAATACTAGTGATTACCCCATTACTATTGTAGTTATACCCCTTATTAATATTGTTGTGCCCCTGTTGCCCCCATATTGTTATTATTGTGCCCCATAGAATCCCTCTATTGTTATTTTTGTGGCTTTATATTATTATTGTTAGGTCGGCTGGATTATATTGTGACTCCTTAGACTCCTATATATAGAAAGGAGGTTTTGTCATTTGAATCATCCAAGAATTGTTCATTTATGTGATGTAAAGGAGGTTGCCCCCTCGAAGAGGCTGAATTCTAAGGCGTTGATCTATCTTTTCTATCTTTTCTTGAGCTGGTTTCATAACATTTGGTATTAGAGCTTTGGATTCTAGGGTTTCGCTGCTCCAAACATGTCATTGTGGCATTTTCGCTATAGATTTTTTCTGTGATATTTTAGAAGTTGCAAAAAACCCATTTGAGAAGAAATCGCGCTGAACCTCGGGTCCGAATTTCAGAGCTTTTCGTGCTATATTTGCGGAGATATGATTTGAGGAAGTTGGTCTTTTTGCAGACTCCTGAATTACATTCAAAACAGGTGACCTGGGGAAAACTGTCATAACTTTCTCTCTGGGGATCAGATTGAGATTTCGTAAGAAGGTACAGAAAGAGGACAGACTCTAGTTTCTTGTATGCATTTTTTATATCCAAAGGTTGAAACAGTGACTCGTGCCACGTCGTACAAGTTCGCTCTACTGAACTAGTCTATAATCAAGTCACTGTGGGAGATTTCACATAACTCTTCCGTGGAGAATCCAATTTGGGTCAGACTTGTGGCATTGGAAAGAGGACACAGAGGGCTACTGCAGGTCACAAATTCAGAACTAGATGATTGAAAAGTACAGAGATACATCAGAGGCAATATCGAGCTCCTACAAAGTGAAAAAAGGTGTGTAGATTTTCTTAAATTTTTGCTTAAGATCGGTTTGAAAATTATTTTGAAGGAATTATTATCGGTAACTGATGCCTCGAGGAAAGAAAATGCAAACACCTAGTAAGGAACCTGAAAGCTCTAGCATGACTCATGAAGAAGAGGAAGAAATGCTACATGATATATCAAAATTACAAGAACAAGTGCAACAAATGTCACGCTCACAAAAGCTAACAGAAGCTAAGATAAATGGCATGGAATCTAAGATAAAGGGCGTGGAAGCTAAGATGGATGATTGGAAGACAGATTTGAAGATAGACATGGAAGAATTGAAGATAGATTTGAACACAAACTTGAAGACATGCATGACAGATATGAAGACAGATTTGACAAACTTTCTACAAGAAATACTTACTAATGGTGAAAAGGTAGTAAAGGAAACTCATGATGCGAACAAAAGAAATGTTAATAATGATATCATAGACTCTAATGTTGGATCGAAGACTCAACATATTTCAAAAATCGAGATGAGGAAGTTTGATGGCAAGGATCCTGCCACATGGATATTACAGATGGAGCAGTTCTTCGATCTCAATAATGTGCAAAACACACAAAAGGTACGTATGGCAACTTTATATTTGGAACCAAATCAGTTTGTATGGTATCAATGGCTTTGCTCTCGTAAACAATTTATCACTTGGCCAATTTTTACAGAAGAATTGATAGCACATTATGAGGATATAAAAAGCAACACTTTTTTTAGCCAATTGATAAGTCTCAAACAAAAGGGTTCAATAATGGAGCACATTGAGGAGTTCCAAAAATTGAACATAAGGGTAAAAGATATTCCAGAGGAGCATAGGATTGATGTGTTCATAGGGTCTTTAAAGGATAATATCCAACATGATGTTCGCCTTTGGGAACCTGATTCATTAGAGAAGGCATTCAGGTTAGAAAGAAAAGTGGAAAGCAAAATTATGGCAACCAGGAAGCATACCACTCACAACTATAAAGACGGAAGCGTTGTTGCCCCTAGTCTTCCACAACCTATAAGGTTGACACCACAACAATTGGAAGAAAAAAGAGCAAAAGGGCTTTGTTACAATTGTGATAGCAAATACACTAAAGGTCATAAGTGTGCTGAGAAGAAATTATTCTACATAGATTGTGAAGAGGAAGAAGAAAAGGAGCAAGAAAGGTCAAAAGAAGAGGATATAATCTAGGAACAAATCCTAGATGAAGAACAAATAAATCTGACCATATCTTGTAATGCATTGGCGGGAATTACCACTCCTCAAACCATCAAGATAGAAGGACAAATCAAGAAGAAAAAGGTAATAGTGTTGATTGATTCAGGAAGCACCCACAATTTTATTCATTGTAGGGTAGCAAAAGAATTGAATTGCTTCCTATATCCAGCACCAGAGTGTCAAGTGATGATTGCAAATGGAGGAACAATAAATTGCTGTGGAAAGTGCCATAATATCAAGCTATCCATGGGAGAATATGTATTGACTAGCCCAATGCTTTCCATTCCAATGGGAGGTGCTAATATTGTACTAGGAGTCCAATGGCTACAATCCTTGGGTACAAGAGCTTTTAATTTTCAAGAACTTTTCATCAAATTTTCTAAGGAAGGAAAGGAAGTTGAATTAAGGGGTATTGTAGGGAAACCTGGAAAGATAATCAGCTCTAATGGTATGAAAAAGCTTCTAAAAAAGGAGAAAAGAGGTGTAATTGCACAATTATGTTCGCTAGATGTTTCCACATCGGAATCATCTATTTCCCCAGATCTTCAAAAAGTCTTGGACAATCATTCCAAGGTATTTGAGACTCCCAAAGGTCTCCCACCTATGCGTGATCATGATCATGCTATTCATCTGATTCCAGGAAGTGTTCCTCCAAACATTAGGCCGTATAGATATCCCTATGTCCAAAAGAGTGAAATTGAACGTATGGTTGCAGAAATGCTAGAGGCTGGTATAATTCAACCGAGTCAAAGTTCTTTCTCTGCTCCAGTAGTATTGGTGCACAAGAAGGATGGATCATGGCACATGTGTCCGGATTATAGGGAGCTCAACAAGCTCACTATTAAAGATAAGTTCCCCATTCCTGTCATTGATGAATTACTGGATGAATTGCATGGATCAATTTACTTCACCAGGTTGGATCTTCGTTCAAGATATCATCAAATCAGAATGAAGATTGAAGACATTCCGAAAACAACATTTAGAACTCATGAGGGTCATTATGAATTTTTGGTCATGCCTTTTGGCCTTACCAATGCACCTTCAACATTTCAAGGTTTGATGAATTCAATTTTCAAACCATTCCTTAGAAAATTTGTGTTAGTATTTTTTGATGATATACTAATCTACAACAAGTCTTGGAAGGATCATGTTGAACATGTTGACAGGGTGCTACAACTATTAGAGGAGAAACAATTATATGCAAAAAGATCCAAATGTTTCTTTGGAGTCCAGGAGGTGGAATATTTGGGTCATATTGTATCTCATGAAGGAGTTAAGGTAGACCCTAGCAAAATTAAAGCCATTAAGGAATGGAAAATCCCCACATCCATAAAGCATCTGCGAGGATTTCTTAGGTTGACAGGGTATTATCGCAAGTTTGTTAAGAATTATGGGAGAATAGCAGCACCGCTAACAACATTATTGAAGAAAGATGCATTTTCATGGACTTCGGAAGCAACAAAGGCCTTTGAAAATCTTAAAGAGGCAATGTGCCAAGCACCGTCTTAGCTACACCAGACTTCACAAAAACCTTTCTTGTGGAATGTGATGCTTCAGGAAATGGAATTGATGTTGTTCTAATGCAAGATGAAAGACCCATTGCTTTTGAAAGTCATCCAATCAAGGGAAAGTTTTTAAGCAAAGCTATTTATGAGAAGGAAATGTTGGCAATACTCCATGCACTTAAGAAATGGCGACCCTACCTAATGGGAAGACACTTCAAATTAAAAATGGATCATGATAACCTTAAATATTTTTAGAACAAAGATTATCCTCTGAAAAGCAACAAAAGTGGGTCACAAAGATGTTGGGTTATGACTTTGAAATCATCTACAAAAAAGAGAAGCAAAACGTGTTGGCAGATGCACTCTCAAGAAAGGATGAGGATGTGGAAGCATTGTTGTGCGCCATTTCTATTATCCAACCAGATTGGATAAACGAAGCAAGGGAGGAATGGAAGAATGACGAAGAAGTGTGGGCACTTATTCGAAAGCTACAACAAGATTCCAGTACGTCTGATACATTTAGCTGGAAAAATGATTCGTTATGGTACAAATATCGCTTATACCTCTGTAAGAATTCCCAGCTAAAACAAAAGATTCTTATGGAATTGCACACTTCTCCCTTAGGAGGGCACTCAGGATTTCTAAAAACTTACCACAGGGTTAAGAAGGAATTTTTTTGGGATGGCCTTAAATCAGATATTCAAAAGTTTGTGGCGGAATGTTTGGTTTGCCAACAAAATAAAGTTGAAACAATTAAGACACCGGGTCTATTACAACCTTTATCCATTCCAAGCCAACGTTGGGAGGAGGTTTCAATGGATTTTATCACAGGTTTACCCAAGTTTGAGGGAAAGAGTGTCATCATGGTGGTAGTTGACAGACTTACCAAGTATGCACACTTTTGTGCATTATCACATCCATTTAAAGCCAGTACAGTTTCTACTGCATTTATGGAAACAATTCAAAAGCTACATGGAAACCCAAAGATTATTGTAAGTGACAGAGATCCCATTTTCACTAGAAATTTTTGGACATAATTATTTTCTTGTCTTGGTACTCAGTTAGCTCATAGCTCATCTTATCATCCTCAATCTGATGGGAAAACTGAGATAGTAAACAAACGTTTGGAAGGATATCTTCGTTGCTTTGTATCTGATAAACAAACACAATGGGTCAAATGGTTGCCTCTGGCTGAATGGTGGTATAACACTTCCTTCCATACAACAACAAAAATGACCCCATTTATGGCACTTTATGGGTATCAACCACCATCCATCACATCATATTTAAGAGAAAATTCTAAGGTTCAGGCACTGGAACATCACATCGAACATCAACAACAAGTCCTCCAACTCTTAAAGGATAACCTCGTGTTGGCACAAAATAGAATGAAACAACAGGCAGATCAACATCGCAGTGAAAGAAGTTTTGATGTAGGTGATTGGGTATTCTTACAGCTACAACCATATAAGCAAATGTCCCTCAAGCAAGCTATACTATGACATACAAATTGGAGCTTCCTGCAGCTTCTCGATTGCACCCAGTTTTCCATGTTTCATGTTTAAAGAAGGTTATAGGCGACAAGATCCTAGTTCAAACAATATTGCCAGAACTTGACAAGGAAGGAAAAATTATATTGGAACTGGAAGCAGTCATAGAAACAAGAATTCGACAACTATGAAATCTATCAATTTCAGAGCATCTTATCAAGTGGAAGAACTTATCCGCTGAAGATTCCACATGGGAGGATGAGAATTTTATGCAGAAGTATCCAGAACTACTCAAGCGTTGAGGACAACACTTTTTTGAAGGCGAGGGGAATGTTGGGTCCCTATAATACTAGTGATTACCCCATTACTATTGTAGTTATACCCCTTATTAATATTGTTGTGCCCCTATTGCCCCCATATTGTTATTATTGTGCCCCATAGAATCCCTCTATTGTTATTTTTGTGGCTTTATATTATTATTGTTAGGTTGGCTGGATTATATTGTGACTCCTTAGACTCCTATATATAGAAAGGAGGTTTTGTCATTTGAATCATCCAAGAATTGTTCATTTATGTAATGTAAAGGAGGTTGCCCCCTCGAAGAGGCTGAATTCTAAGGCGTTGATCTATCTTTTTTATCTTTTCTTGAGCTGGTTTCATAACAGGAAATCCAATTTCATTAAGATGCCTGGGAAAGCTCCTCTAACATAGGAGTCAAGCATGAGGATGTGTGAAAATAAGGAAAGAGAGATACCCCCCTCTTGCTTGTTGGATCACACACCCACCACTATTCACGAGATGGTGACCTTAATTTCCTTTCCTAGGGACCACACAGGTGATTGCAGGGGGAATGCCTATGGTACTTGAGGCATATATTGTATCACTTTCATAGTACTTCAAGAGGGTTCCCTTATGAAGCTTGGGTACTTGCACCAAAAAAGGCTATTATCTGGAGGTTAAGATAACTAATTCTGGTACCTTCATTGATAGGCTTGGGTCCTCATCATCCCATACTACCTTCGGGAGGTCCTTATCTTCAATTTCTTGTATTTTGGTGTTTGGTCCTAATCACCTGGAGGAGAAATACTTGGAAGCTTTTTGCTTGGTTGTATCTTTAGGATTTTTTTTAGAGAGTTCTTTGTGCTCCTAGCTTGCCATGGGTGATTTGAGTCTTTAATTTTTCTTTGTATATAAAGGTGGTTAATCGACTAGTTCATCGGTCTAGAAGGCTTCATGGGTTTTCACTTGCAAGTGTCGAGTCTTCACCTAGAAGGTGTAGGAGTAATTCTACTAGTTCTTTTGAACCATTTTTAGCTAACACAACAAAGACATATCCTTCTCTAGGGGCTCTTATTTCACAAGGTGAACCTAGTTTAGTCCATAATCTGGGCAAAAATGCTCTAGTGCTCGCTAGAGTGCTCTTCCAATCGAAAGATGAAGTAAAACTTGAAGATGTTTCTGAGTTCCCTATAACTCCTACGAAACCTATTCCTTCTCATCTTCCTTACGTTGTACCGTACGTGGGTACTCCAACTCATAGGCTGGCTAGCCATGTTCACTCTCCTTTCTTCTTAATGGCCAATGCTAGTGGCGCAAGTATGGTTGTTAATTTGGTTGGTGTACACACTCCTCCTTTAGCTATAAGAGGAGGTAATATTGCTATCTCTACTATTATACCTAGTACGCTAGTTGTTGCCTCTACCTCCATCTTGGTTCAGGTGGGGTCACCCAACCTTCTGCTCCTTTCACTGATGCTTATCCTTTTGGAATTCCATCTAGTGGGATTCCCTCAATCTCATCAACCTTACCTTTTGTTGCTTCCATATCTATGACTTCGATGGCTAGTGGTTCAACATCTTTACAAGGTTTTGCATTTGGAAGTGGACATGTTCCTCCTTCCAATCCATCATTGAATGTAGGATCAATTCCTTTCTCTGGCCATGCTCAAAACATTAATCCTTTTCAAGGGAGCTAGGGCTTGGTATATCCTTCTGTTAGTGGTTTTGGGTCTAGGAATATCTCTCATTTATTTGGTTAGCATGGGAGTATTCCCTTCCCTATTGTTGGTACTTCACAAGTTTTTCCTCAATTGGCTAATGCTTGGAATCCTTATCAAAGGCTCTCCCCTTCATATAATGTTATTCCAGGAGGAAGTTTTCCTATGACTAGTAATCATGTAGTAGGGGGTGGATACCCTCTATATACCCCTGGACTACAAAGTTTTCCTTATAGTTCAGTTTCTTCTATGAGTAATCCTTGGCATCCTAGTGCCTCTCAAAATCCAGGATACTCTTTTTCGAATGTTGGGAATTCCACTCTTGGAGTTTGGAATTCTACAATCCCTCTGTGCTTACCATTCCTGACAACTCTTAATTTTCTAGATCTCTCAAAATTGACTAATGATACGATCCATTACAACCTAGATTGGCCTACAGTCCCTACTAAACTTCGATCTGATATACCAAAATTTTAAGGGAAGTCTAGTGAGGATCCATCAAACCATGTAACCACTTTCCACTTATGGTGCTTATCAAACTCCTTGATTGATGATTCAATTAGGTTGAAAATCTTCCAACACACTTTAACTAGAAATTCGTAAAAATGGTATATCGAGTTAAAAGGGGAGTCATTTTCTACATTTGGTGAGTTAGCTACAATGTTTTTGAACCATTTTCAATTGCCTGTCTGATGATGTTACTTCTGGCCAATTTTGAGTAGGACAAGGCCACCCATATTTCTGACTACATTCAAGAGTGGTGTAAAAGGAAGAAATTGATCAAGGCTTATATCCCTCATGAATTTATTCTAGAATGGTTTTTGAAATTATTACAACTGAAGATATCTGAGGATGTGACACTTTCAGAGTATTCATAGAAGAACAGACTATATTTAGAGCCCAGCAATTAGAGCTTATTTATTCCCAGTCTGGAGTCCTCTATAAGATTTTTCTTGATGCTCCTAGATCTAAAATCAATCTCGCCAAACTGAAAGCAAGCCCCCATGTCGACGGATTTATAGGATCAATCGATTATAATACGACTAGTTTGTTAAATCAATTACAACAATTGTCATTACGATCTAATTTTGCGACATAGACTACGTCGTCAGTGTCTTCTCCTTCTCAACCTTTATCAGTTAATGTTGTTGATTCCTCGAGTCCCAAAGGAAATCAACAATCTGATGGAAATAAGAAAGGGCGTGGGAAGAAGAAATATAAGGGAGGGAAGGGGAATACAAATAAACCTAGTGAAGACACTGGTGAGGGCAAGGAAGAGTCTGAAAAGAAGGTTAAATTCCCATGCAAGTTATGCAGTGAGGGTCATCTTACTCATCTTTTCCCCAAGATTCAATATTCTCAACAATTTTTAGCTCAATAAGGTTCTTCTAGTTCCTAGGTTGTGCTTACTAACCCTTTTCCCCAAGGACAACAATTAATTACTGGTGAAAATGCTAATACTGGAACCCCTACAGGGGGAAACCAAGAAGGGAAATTTTCATCGAATATGTATATGGTTAATTCTCATGTTGATATTTCAACTAGATCTCATGATTATGGAGAGCCAGAACCTTCTAAGGCTAAAATTGCTTTCGATACCCAAGAACCTCTTCATAAAGAGAGACTTGTAGTTGAACCTATACCTCGGATGCCGAAAGGCTCCTCAAAATGATCGATTTATAATCTAAATTCTAGGGTTTCTCAAAACTATTCCATTGTTGAAGATTTAGCTCAAAGCCCCTATGCTATGTCAGTGTTAGAGGTACTCCAGTCGTGTCCTATGCAAAGGATTTCTTTTCTCACTATAATTGGAGCAGTTGTCCCGAAAAACTATTTGGTAATTATATTTGATATGTCAAATATCAAAATGAGACTCCCTCATCATATTCCTTTCCAGATTAAATCTACGTATCGTAAGAAGACCATCTTTCGAACCGTAGTTGATGAACGGGCTTCCACATGTGTCATGTCTATGTCATGTTGGAAAGCTATTGGGTCCCTTGAAGTTGTTCCCTCTCCTACTCTCTTAACTGCATTTGATGTTCATTCTCATAGGTCTCATGGATTCTTCCTTCATTCCCTATTTGTGTAGGGGGAAAGGTTGTTAACATGGAAGTAGAGATAGTCAATGCTAATATTGATTATAATATTTTGTTGGGTCAGAATTGGGTTTATGTGATGGATGCCATAGTCTCATATTTATTCTGCATCCTATGTTTTCCTCATGAAGGGAGAATTGTTACAATTGATCAGTTAGCCTATTCTCCCAATGGCCCTAATGCATCTACTGACTCCACTATCCCCTTAGTAAAGAATACCAAGAAGCCTATCTAGAATTTAGGATTTGGAATGTATTCCTCTTTGATGGGTATTTTTTATCTTCCACTTCCTATTGCTCATGTTAATTCCATTTCATCCTCCAAAATGGTCCCTCGAAAATGTTCTTTTAGAACCCATTATTTTTCAGATCCTTGGCCCTTGCCCCCTCCTACAGCCGCATTAGAAGAAGGGAAAGTGGGTGGAATGGCTTATCCTATATTTTGCAGTAGAAATTGCATATCAATCTATGTTAATTCTACATATTTGATCTCATCCCTATTTCAATAGAGGACGTGGATGATGGTGTGGCACTGATCTGGAAAAATTATTCCACTTTGGCTATGAATTGTCTTGATACCATTTTACCATATGAGGAGGAAATTCTAGAACTAATTAATAGTGTAGAGAGACTATGGGATGATTTGCATCATCGGTCCTATTTTCTCCTTGAATTGCGTAAAGTTGAATCAAGTTTGTCTAGTCCTCTTTCTCATGGAAGTGTTCATAAAATTTTAACCCTTTGGCTCTAGCACATATTTTTGCTGAAGGTAACATGGCTAATATTTCAGAAACTATTCTAGTGAACATTTCCAAGAATCCCAACATTATCAAGAATATCTTCATCGGAGCTGAGTGTTCCCCTAAAGAAATCAAAATTTACACCGATCTCTTTAAGGAGTTTAGAGATGTATTCACTTGGTCTTATGAGGAAATGCCTAGGATTGATCCTAGTATAGTTTAGCATGAGATCAATACTTATGAAAACGAAAAACATGTGTGTCAAAATATTTGACCGTTCAACCCCAGGAAAGTTGTGGCTATCAAAGCAAAAATAGAGAAGTTGCTTAAGGTAGGTTTAATCAACCCTATTCCTTTAACTGAATGGGTTTCAAATCCAATCCCTATGGACAAAAAGCAAGGAACAATCTATGTATGCATTGATTTCAGGGATTTGAATAAATCCTATCCAAAAGACAATTTCCCCACTCCATTTATAGATCATATTATTGATGACTGTGCTGGGAATGAAATATTTTCTTTCATGGAAGGATTTTCTGGATACAATCAAATAAAATTCATTTTGAAGATCAACATAAGACGACATTTATTTTCCCTTGGGGTAAGCTTGCATATAGGAAAATGTATTTTGGCTTTAAAAATGCTAGGGCTACCTTTTAGCGGGCTATGTCATATGCTTTCCATGACATAAAACATATAATTGAAGCTTATTTGGATGATTTATCTTCTCTCTCTTGTAAGAGAATGTAACATCCAAAACAACTTCGTCTAATTTTTTAAAGATGTGGTTATTATAAAATCCAATCGAACTCTAATAAGTGTGTGTTTCACTGTTACATTTTCTTAATTGTTGGGATTCATCATTTCTAATGAAGGGATTTGTGTTAATCCTTTCAAGTTTGAGGAAATACTTCAGTTGCCTCCCACATCAACTATTTGTCAACTTCAAAGTCTCTAAGGAAAAGCCAATTTTTTAAGGGATTTACTGTGAACTATGTTAAGATTACAAAAGGATTTATGCATTTACCTAAAAGAGGAGTTCCATTTGTTTGGGACAAATTCGCTCAACTCTCATTCGATGCTTTGAAAAAGGCATTGACCTCTTCTCCTCTTTTTAGTCCACCTAATTATAGAAAAGATTTCCATTTGTACCTTGCGACAACAGAATGAACGATCGGTATGATTCTAGCTCAAGAAGATGATGCCCTTATAGAGAATGTGATTTATTATCTAAGCCATGGCTTAGTTGGTCATGAACTCCAATATTCTCATATTGAGAAATTGGCTTTAGCAGTAGTTCATGCTATTCAACGACTTTGTTATTAGATTTTGCTAACCAAAACCTTTATATTAGTTGACATCAATCCATTTCAATTTGTCCTTAGTAGGCGAGTGATTGGGGGAAAATACAATAAATCGATTTTTATTTTACAAGAATTTGATCTAGAGTTTGTTTTATCTAATTCAAAGAAATTTTGTTCGGTGTGTGTTATATTCTTTCCATGACCAGCCCCAGTAGTGAAGCCAGGGGGGTAGAGGGGAGGCGACAATCCCCCCCCCTTCATTGCATTGGGCACATTGGGGGGGTCACAGGGGGGTTTGAGGGACTGTCCCCCCTCTATGGGATTCAGAGTAGTGCCTCGAGAATTTTTTTCGGACCCTACATTAGGTGGGTAGACCTACCTATGGTTTTGTATGTGGTTTTCACACATGGTTTTGGGCATGATGGTTTTCTGCCCATGGTATTTTTTAGATTAGGTTAAGGGAACTACGATTATGTTCTAATCCAGGGTTAATGGATGCTTTAGCATGTATATATATATATATATATATATATATATATATATATATATATATATATTATAACATTGAAAGGAAAATAATGAAAGATCAATCTAGTAGTCCCGGTTTTGGGATCCAGAGGAAAATCTCTACGTATATCTATTTTATGTATTATTCTCTCGTCATTGTTTATTTTCTATATTTAGAATTCATATGTAGGTAATTTATGTACGGGGTTAACACCTACAAATCTCTGGTTTTTGCAGAATTAATTTTGGAATTTCCTTGTGAAGGAGATGATACTTATGAAGAATCATTTCCAGATGAACATCTTTTTCTTATCTCCCCACAAGATCCTTGGTATGGAGACATCATTGTATATCTCTAGAATTCAAAGTTTCCTCAATCTTTTTCTAAGGACGAGCATAAAAAATCACGTCACCTGGCTAAGTATTATCTGATTATTGGTGATACTTTATATCGTCATGGGATTGATTCAATTTTTAGATGTTGTTTGACCTTAGAAGAAGTTGAGTCAGTTTTGAATGACTACCCTAATAGTTGATTCAGTTTTAAATAAATTTATTTTATCAAATGATCTTGTCTTGATTAGGGTCTTCACTCGTTTTTATAATTTTTGACTCCTTTCCTTTGAAGTTTGACTTTGACTATTTATTTATTTTAAATATTATTTATCAAAAACTATTTGTTTAATATAGCAGTTACTTATTAATATTTGTTTTTAATAAATTAATAAACTAATGTCACAATTTAAAGATTATTTTTCAAAAACTAGCCATTTAATATAGTCGTTACATATTAATATTTTAATAAATTAATAAACTAATATCGTTATTTAAATATTATTTTTTAAGAACTAGTAACATTTGGTTTTAATAAATTAATTTAAATATTATTTTTCAAAAACTAGCCATTTAATATAGCCGTTACCTATTAATATTTTTAATAAATTAATGAAATAATATCATTAGTAAATATTTTTTTCAAAAACTAGCTGTTTAATATACTTGTTACTTAATAATATTTGTTTTTAATATATTAATAAATTAATATTATAATTTAAACATTATTGTTCAAATATAGCCATTACTTGAAATTATGTCTAGACATTGCTTTCTATTTAAGCCGTTGCCATGGTCTGCCTCTTCATCTGGTCCCGATGATGAACCACACTTGTTGGTTCGAAATGTGTCTGCCAAAAAATTCTCTCATGTGATTTCTACCGAAAGACTTTGTTTAATTCATTATGGATCACAAAAGCTTGAATATAGAGAGTAATATTATTGTAAATATCATTTAATTGTATTACTTTCATTCGCATTCCATGATCAAATAATGAATTTGTTGATGTTACAGATAACCAAGCATTGGATTGGCATATCAATAATTCATCACATTAAATCAAAACATCAAATAATCATCTATATATATGATCAAGTCATCACGAAATCTCTATATATAGATAGATAAGTGTCTCAAAATATTACAAAATGTGGACAAATATCTTGCAAAATTAGGGTTCAAGCTCGATCATGTCCATATCAAAAAGATCAGTCATCTAAAAACTAAGTCTACGAGCCTTACCCTAGATGAGCATCCCAGTAGAAGATGATGGCATTCACCACTCATTGTAAGAGTCGCACCCACTCTCGTGGTACTTCAACCACTCGTCTCTATATAGCCTCGAGAAGATCCTATACGGCTGCGATTGGAACCTGTCGATTCAAACTCTCCAAGTTCCTCTCTACAGTATGAAGGACCCTCTTAGACTCATCTGCTACTCTCTCAGTGTCTCTACTACAAGGCTTATGCCTCGGTAGACCCCCAGGTCTCACTAGTCCCACATCTGTATCATGATCATTCCATCTTGTAAGGATTTTTGCTAAAAAATCAAATATTTAAAAAAATAATAAACTTACCAATATATCCCCATGTAGATCCTTCAGGAAGTGCTAACTCTAGGTCCCCTCGGAAGTCTAGTCTTGCATACGGGTAATCCTCTATGGCCACGACTTGTTGCTCCCATCGTCGGAAGAACTTGTCATCAAAATCCACTTGAGTGACTTCACCTCCACCAAGTATCTTTTTGATCAAGTTTTCCCATCTGGCCATCCTTGGATCTCTAGGACTATTGATGGCCAATGCTACTCTGGGTCATAGTGTAGGAATTTATTCAAATAAAAATGAGCTGAGGATGGTGCCATAGCTGAATTTCATTGTTTTCCCTTGTCTCACTGATGTCAATTGCTTCTTCATGTTGGCTAGGAGTGTTGTGCACCACTCACACACTACTTTTTTTAGGAATTCTATTGCTAAGAACATAATTGGTCGTGAGGCCTGATGCACCAAAGTCGAACCTGATATCTTGGAAACATTGAAAAGGATTATCTTGATAGGAAGGTTCGTAATTTTTTTTAACAAGACTTGTGAACCAACTTTGTTGGTGCCTGGTGCATAATATACAACATTATAATCAAGAATATTAAGGCCCCCACTGGCCTTGCCCTTCATATTAAATTCTTCTCCCCTTCGCGAGAGTCCTTACTTTGATTTGTAAAGGCATTGAATCTATGATGAATGGCTCTTACTCCAGGTCCCAATAATGAATCAACATCTCCAATAATCGAGTTTGAGCTCTCATATTGGGCATCATGAAGAATTTGAGCAAACCATAATTTTCAATCCATCCAATGATTATTTATCGTCTAATACCTTATTATCCACATCACTGTGTTCTCTTTCCCTTCAAATGATCGACATTTTGAAAAATTGAGAGATTTCATCCGTTAGAAATTATTTTTTAAACTTTCCTTTGTGCATACACATTTTTTGTAAGAGAGTCACATATATACACAACTTTCCCTTTAGTAACTCGCGTACAGGGCTTTCTATACACGACCTTAAAAACCCAAACTCGTGTACATGCAGAGCGATTTTGAAATTTAAAAAATCTACTCAAAATTTCGGTCTAATATATTAAATTTTCGATCAAACGGTCATCAATTACCCGGAGTTTGTGTTTTCCGGATTCGTTGGTGTAATTGGTCGAATTGGCTTGCCCAAATTCGCTTCAAAAGCCCTCTCCTCAACACTTGGATGGTGAAAATGAAATTGGTTGAGTCCAAATATCTATTTTATAATTAAAATTTAAAACTCTCTTTCCTAAAGTTCATTTTAAACTTTATTATTTTGATTTTTATGAACTTTTGACCTTTGCTTGAAGTGTTGGGAAAGGTCTTTTTCAGGGTTATGAAGACTATGTATCACTTAGTGATATTATTTCTATTTCTTTGACTCCACAATCGCTAACCTATCATGGAAGGTATCATATTACAAATTGGCGTATAGGTTAAGACATATCACTTTTCTATTGCATTATGCATCTTGACCTCATACTACAATATTTAGCCACGGGGTCAACCCCTCTATGTTGGGATTATTTAACCTAATTCAATAATATTTTTGTAAAATCATAACATGATGGTAGAGCCTTTCCTTCCATGGGCTTCATAGTTAAAATCTCACTAGCATATGTTTCCCATGCTGCAAGTATTGAGTAGGATCGAGATTCCTCTTTAGTCCTGCCATGACTTTGTGTTGAAGCCTCATTCTTCTTCATCTTCGCTATTTTTCTATATTTATACTCTAGAGGCTCCCATGTGTTGAGTTCTACTATTTCATTTCATATTGACCACTTGCACCCCTTTTGGCCTTACGCCGGCTTCATTTGGACTCGTGTATATGCCACTTTTGACCATGACTTTTCTGCAAGTTCAAAACCATGCATTCATTAGCCTTTGCGACTTGACACTCTTTTCTGTGGAGGGAACATCCCCTAAGTGTCAATGACCAACATCTTCCACCTTGAATTGAGCATAGGAACATTCGAGTCCTAGGAACTAGTGGATTTTCTCTTGACAATCGTTCTCTCCAATGTATTATAGGAATTCTTTCAATCTTTTTCAAGATTTAAATGTGAAAAAGTCAAAAAAATTAAATATTCCAAAAAAGAGCAGGAATAGGACGATTTATTAATCATTTGATGGCAACAAGATTCATTCATGTCACCCTTGAACAAAGCACTTAAAATGAGTCTTTCCTCCATCAGGATGGGACTTAGTTTGACTTTAGGGAAGACATAACCTTGTTCTTGAGTTTGTCCTCCATCGGTTGGTTATCTCTTCCAATCATATGGATAGTTTGTTAATGCCTCCTATATTGAAAACTTATATAATTTTATTTTATGTTTCCATAAAGTCACATCAAGTCGTGATTTTGTTCAAGAGAAGTAAATCTATTGTTGGCCATTTTTTGGTGTCTCTTGACTCATTTCTGTTGGCCATACCTGGTCTGTCAAGTTATTCTCAGTATCACATTAGTGACATGGTACTTTACTCGTGCTGGTTAAGAAGGTCCACATTGAATTCTTACAGGTGGTTCTGCTCTTATCTAATCTGACAAATTTATTTGAGAGTAGACCTAGAGTTGCACCCTGGCCCTATTTACATAATTGATAGGTGACCTTGTGCTCAACATCAATTAACATTATGGAACTTTGACTAGGTGGTTTCCCTTTTGTTAGATGTCCACTTACATTATCACACATTGGGATTTGTGCAGTACCTCGATTTCCATTTGACCTTATCGGTGGATTCCTCGCCTCTATGTCAACTTTCATTATTGGTTGGTTTAGAGGATTTTTGTCGTGCACTAGATACATCTTATGTACACTGGAAATGTACTTCGAAATGGTTACTTCATCTCTCTTTGTCTGATTTATTCCAAATTATTTACCTATGGGTTACACTCACGTTGGTTGATGTGGGATGCCTTAATGCCTTCCTTCTAGTGGATATTTCCCCATGAAATCCAACTCATTTCTCTAGCGACAAGGTCTAAAGTCCATTTTCAGTACCTCAGGGTTTGCAGTCATCAGTGGAAAACTCCTTCACTATCGATAGTGAGAATACATTAATGTCTCCTGATCGATAGATTCTTTCAAGTGTTCAACTTCAACACATCTATTCACATTTGCTAGATTGTACTTGGGTATTTTGACACTCATTATCATTATTGGTGAGTTGTCTCATGTTTGTTAACGATATACATCAATGAATGGTAATCAAATGATTTCTCTCATACACATACACACATGCTCCCTCACTCTCTACCCTTCTATCCATATTCTTATTTCTCCCTCCTCCACTCTACTCCTTCCATCATTGTCCCTCTCTCCTCCTTTCCTAACATCCCCCATCTTTCCCTCTCTCTCTATTGAAAAAATGTAGCAAAAAAGGCTCAATTTAACTCTAGCCTTAGTCAAATTGAGTAAATCAAATTTCCACATCAGCAGAACAACTTGGAGGAAGTTAACTAGTGTGACATGGATATTTTCATTCATTTAGCGAAGTAAATTCAAGTTAGAGGGCTTGGAGTTCAATTATGGATGTGTGATTGCTAAATTTTAGTAATCTAGTTTAATTATTTTCAATTGTATTCAGTTAAATGAACTCTAACTATTGATAGAGTCAGTTGAAGGTTAGTTGTGCAGTGGGACAACATTCTAACTCAAAAATCTCTCTATTAACTTATTAATTAACCCAAATAGCTAGTGCATGCAAGGAATTCGAGTTCCTCAACTGAAGTGGAGATGACAAGGTAGTGTAACATTAGTTGTAGAATAGTTTTGAGTGTATAGGTGTTGCATGAGTTAGGATATGAATACTTGGGAATTGAACAATTAGTTTGGAGGAAATTCCTATTTTTAGGGGTTAATTTCCTCAGTATTTTCACAAGGAAATATGAGGCTTGGTGAGAAAATAATTGGCTAAGTGTTGGTCAGAGTTTCTCATTGAGTAGAACGAACAATTATTCTTTTGTTGGTTGAGCTCAGAGTTGGAGCTAGAAATTGTAATAGTTTATCTATTCAATTGATTAATGTAAAGAGGCTTGAGGGGTTTTTCCCAGTTGGGTTCCCCTAAAAATCATCGTGTATTTGTGGTTTTGCATGTTGCATGTCTATGCATGTTGTTCTAAATTGTAATTTCCATTCCACATATTAGTAGAGTAGAATTGTTTCTCTTGTTTTTCAATTTGAAATATTAAGCAATTTCAATTGCTATCAAATTTATACATGGTATCAAAGCCCTGAAATCACATTAGAACCAATATTTCGAACTTGTCTCTTAGGGATTTCGATTTGGAAGCTTTAGTGAAACAATTTTTCTTCAGGATCAAGAGAATGCCTTTCAACAAACTAGGTTTGGAGTATGCCTTGGAGGGTAGATCAAATTTCATAGCCTGGAAGGATCGAATGGAAGCAGTGCTCGATGACAATGGTGTGTTAGAATATGTTAAAACTAACATTTCAAAACCCCAACAATTTGATGCACAACAATTATCCTAATGGAAGAAGGATGTTGCAAAGGCCAGAAAATTCGTTTGGAAGGTGTGAGAGATCATGTGGCATAAAATATCCATGGAAAAGAGACACCATTTGCTATGTGGAAGACATTGACTGAGTTATTTGAAAATAATAGTGACCATAGAAAATTTGCCTTTAAAGACAAACTTTTAAACATTAGAATGCAAAAGAATGATACTATTCCAAAATATCTCTCCAGGTTTACACAAATTCGAGATGAGATTGGAGGGGTTGGGGTGAATGTTGCAAAAGATGAACTAGTGAGCCTAGCTCTTCTTGGCCTTCCAAAATCTTGGCACAACTACTAGGACCCTATGAATGGAAAGGAAGAGTTACCAAATTGGGAAAGGTTGTGGTTTGATTTGGTTCAAGAAGAGTTCAGGGGATATAATAGAGATCAGACATTATCCAAAGTTGAGGATGAAGAGAATTTTTCTTTGGTTGGAAAGGGGAAGAAGGGAAAATGAAAGAAGACCCAGATCAAACTTGAATCTATCCAAAATAATGGAAACAAGAAATAATTGAGCAAGATCAAATGCTTCCACTGCCACGAATATGGGAAGTATGCAAAAAAATGTCTGCACAATAAGTCTACCAAGAATTCTTCAGGAGGAGCAACAGGTGAATTACTACCTTCACAATTCAAATTAGACTTCACCCTAATAGCATGCATGGCCAACACTGTTTTGGGAGTGTGTGGTACCTTGATTCTAGTGCCTCATTCCATATGACAGGGTGCAACGAGTTTTTTAGTAGCCTGGAGGAGAAGGATCTCTAGATGCATATCAAAATGGGGGATGATGGGAGGTACAATGCTACAAGAACACTACAAGAATTGGTATGGTCACCTTTGAGAGGGAGAAAGCCTCTCCTCTTCACCTCAAAGATGTTATTTTTGTACCTGGGCTGAAAAGAAACTAATCTCTGTAGCAGTATTGGAGGATCATAGCTATGAGGTTATTTTCAGTAAAGGGAAATCCTTTTTGAGACATAACTACCGGGAAAGTGAAGCAGCTTAGGGTACATGTGAAAAACCTATACAAAATTGAGGTGGGAGATTGCAATGCATTGGGCAGTAAGGTTGAAAAAGTGGAAATTTGAGATGTTGGAGAGCTTAGGCATAAGATATTGGGTCATCTATACCATGGTGCCTTAAAACTCATACAATAAATTACCACTAGTCTCCCTAAAGGCTTCAAGCTTGACGAGTAGGATGTCTGCAAACTAGTAGGATGTCTGCAAGGGTTGCACATTTGGGAACTATGTCAAATCCACTTTCGATGGCCGAGATAACATAGCATATGCAATCTTGGAGTGAATATGCTATGATATTTGTAGACCCTTTTCTACAATGTCCACAATAAAACATAAGTACAATGTTATTTGTATTGATGATTTCTCTAGAAAATGTTGGATCTTCTTCATGTGGAAGAAGGATGAAGTTTTCTCAAAATTTGTTGAGTTCAAGGCATTGGTTGATTAGGAGACTAGGAAGAAGGTTAAGGTTCTCATGAGAAACAATGAAGGTGAATTTGTTTCACATGCCTTCAAGGATTTCTCTATGAAAGAAGTTATTCGAAGGGAACTGATAACACCCCATAACCCACAACAGAATGGGGTAGATGAAAGGAAGAACATATGCATAGTGGGAGAAACAAGGCACATGTTGCATGATCAGGGCATTTAATTTCAACTATGGTAAGAAGCATGAAACACAACAGTTTTCTTGCAAAACCAGATTCCTCATAGAATACTTGGCATGATCACACCGAAGAAGATTTCTCTGGGAGAAAGCCTGATGTGTTTCATTTCATAATTTTTGGAGCTTTATTTTATTTTCATGTCTCCAAGGATTCAAGGAAGAAACTTGAGCCTACAATTGAGTTGAGAGTTTTTGTAGGATACACCAAACCTCCACACAATTACCGGGTGTATTTACCTTCACTTAGGATGACAGTTGTGAGGAGAGGTGTCAAGTTTAATGAGGAGAAGGATTTGAGATGCGCTTTGGAATGAGATTTGAGTATCCCATCAGAGCGGGAGCTTCTAGCTCCAAAGGAGGAGCCTCATGATGATATTCAGGAGGTTGTGGAGCATCCACATGCATAGGAGTAGACGAGAAGCAGAGTGGATGCACCCACTCAAACATAATCTTCCAGAGAGGCGAGAAAGATAACAAAAGAAGTTAATAGATTGTTGTAGGATGCTAGGAGAATGTCAGAGCTCCTACTTCATAGTGTAGGCAGAGGAGGTCACTTGATAGGCACATTGGATACATGGCTCTCATGACTGAGCTCATTGAGACAAAGCCTTCTTCATTTGAGGAAGTAGTTTATCAACATGTTTGGGTTGATTCCATGGTGGAAGAATATGAATCCATCATGAATAATGGTGTATGGGAGGTGGTGCCAAGACCAAAAGGGAAATCAATGGTTGGTTCAATATGTATCTACAAAGTGAAGCATGAAATTGATGGTTGCATTCACAAGTACAAGGCCAGATTTGTGGCCAAATGATTCTTTTAGATAGAGGGAGTGGAATATGATGAAACGTTTTTACTAGTGCAAGATATTCCTCAATCAAATCCATTCTAGAATTGGTTGCACAAATGGGGTGGAAAATCCACCAAATGGATGTGAAGACCGCCTTTCTCAACAATGTTATTGAGGAGAAAATTTACATAGATCATACAAAATGATTTGAGATGTATGATCGATAGTGATATGTGTGTAGACTCAAGAAAACATTTTATGGTATCAAATAGGTGTCCCAAACATGGTACACTTGGATTAACAGTTATCTCAATGGATTGGGCTTCACCAAAAGTGAAGCATATGAAAACCTCTATCACATTGTGGTAGATGGTAAGTTTCTTATTTGTGTCTTGTATGTTGATGATTTATTATTGACTAGTGATGAGCATCGTATCCACTCTTGCAAAGGGGACATTGAAGGGAATTTGAGATGAAAGAAATGGGCTTAATTCATTACTTCATCAGGTTGGAAGTATGGAAAGGTGATGTGAATTGCTTGTGTCTTAGGGGAAGTATGCCTCTGAAATACTTGAGAGATTTCATATGGAGAATTGTAAGCCCATGGAAACACCTCTAGCTACAAACTAGAGGAAGGAGAATGCCACTTCAGGAAAAGAGGTTGATGCTACCATTTACAGGTAGCTTGTGGGGTCTTTGATGTATCTTGTAAACACAAGACCCAATATGTGCTATGAAGTAAACTAGTTGATTCAAGCTATTGTGAGGCCTACAAAGTTGTATTGGAAGGAAGAAAAGCATGTGTTTTGGTACCTTAGAGGCACTACCGAGTATGGATTATAGTACAGGAGGAAAAAGGGAGTGAATCTATGAGGTTTCATCGATGCAGATTGGGCATGGAGTCCATCAGATAGGAAAATTACTTCAGGTTCTATCTTCAATGTTGGGTCAGTAGCTATTTCATGGTATAATAGGAAACAAATGTCTGTGACACTTCACTCAGCAAAGGCTGAATACATGGCTGCAAGTCAAGCAGCATGTGAGGCCATATGGATGTGGAAAGTACTTGTGAGAATTTTCAGTCAAGAGATGGATATGAAAATGATATATTGTGATAATCAGAATTGCATTAAGCTCTTTTAGAATTTGATATTTAATGGCAGGTCCAAGCACATAAATATCCAATTTTATCATTTGCAGGAATGTGTGCAGAGGAGAATTATGTTTCTACAGTACATTCTAACTGAGGAGCAAGATGCTGACATCATGACAAAGGAAGTATAAACTTAGTTTTAGACTAGTTTTGAGTGTACAAGTGTTGCATGAGTTAGGAGATCCAACCTTGGGAATTGCACAATAAATCTGGTGGAAATCCCTATTTTTAGGGGATAACTTTCTTAGGATTGCGTAGGGAAATAAAGGGCTTGGTGAACAAATAATTGGCTAAGTGTTGGCTAGAGTTTCTCACTGAGTAGAGAGAACAATTATTATTTTGCAGGTTGAGCTTAGAGCTGGAGCTAGCAATTGTAATGGCCTCTATATTCAGTTGATTAATGCAAAGAGGCTTTGAGGGGTTTTTCCCAGTTGGGTTCCCCTAGAAATCACTATTTATTTGTGGGTTTTCTTGTTTCATGTCCATGCATGTTGTTTTAATTGTGATTTCCATTCCGCAAATCAGTATAGCAGAATTGTGTCTCTTGTTTTTTAGTTTGAAATCTTGCGTAGTTGCAGTTTCAATCAAATTTCTGCACTCCCTCTCTACCTTGTCACTCTCTCCCCCTCTTACTTTTTCCCTCTCATTAAATCTCTATCCCTCTACCCCTCCCTCTCTCAATCTCTTACATACCCCTTTCTCCCTCTACCCATATATCCCTTCCTCCCTCTCTTCCCCAATCTCTGCCCCCCACCCAATCTCTCTCTCTCTCTCTCTCTCTCTCTCTTTGTCTTTCTCTCTCTCTCTCTATATATATATGGGTAGAGGAGAGGACTAACAACTACATGTGACTTGAGCATTGTGGTAGTTTTCGGTGTAGCCGAGTATGGAGTTGGGAGTGATGTGTATAGTCAAGTGGCATGGACTGGTGTATAAACTAAGTGGTATATGTGTAGTAGGTATGGTTGGGTGGTGAATTGGGTCCTTAACTAATATGTATGACATATTTCATATGTTTGGAATATTAGGCCATGGGCTGCTTCACTTATAAAAACATTAGCATACATTATAATTTGTGTCATGACATGTTTCTTGGTAATTTTTTGTAATTTGTGTCATTTAAAGAAACCATAACTAAATATTTATTTAAATTCTTGAACATGTTAATGGTGGATGTTTAAGGAAAATGATACCCATTTTGAATAAGGTTTCTAGTACATTACTAGACTAATACAATTAATATGTGTTGGAATTGTGAGGCTTAGTTTGGGTGAAGTAAAACCATGTGTTCTTGCCACCAATGAGAAACATGTCAGTGGGACATGACTAGAGGGTGCTAGCATGATTACTTAAGCAAAGTCTTTAGCATCTCTTTAGGTGGTATTAGAGTATCCTTTAAAGAAGCATTTGATCAAGAAGGTTGTGTAGATAGTTTTGGAGCTCATCACCAATGAAGTGGGATCGAAGTTTCATTACCACACATAGGTGATATATTTGTGCATAAACAATATTAGACACGATACTACTAAGAAAATATATTGGTTTATTTGGAAATACATACAAACATCAAATGTTTTTTGGAACTCTTTTGTGGCTAGTTGAGATGATAGGTTCTTAGCACGAAGGTAGCAGTTTTGATTCATGGGGTTCCAATTTATGGAAAGGGTCACTTTTCTTAAGGAGAATGTGGGACAGATAATAGGTGTGATGGATCAACAAAATGAGGAGTTATATGAATTAAAACATGATACATATACAATGAGGGTGGCATTTAACCATGCCATTACAAAGGTTCGAGTAGTTTTGGATGCTACCATGTAGTATAGGGATGATACATGGGGTAAATGGTTGAAGAAGTTATAGAGTGAGGTATCTTCACTCATTAGTTTCACCCAAAATCATGCCAACCAATTTGCAGTGTTGAGTAGGGATGGACAAGGATCGTCCAACATATCGGTGAAAGTGAAGATTAAGGAACCATAATCATTTGATTTGACAAGGAGTGATAAGGTACTTGGGAATTTATGTTGGGCTATGGAGTAGTATTCAAACCGAATGAATAGATGTTTTGGTGAGTCTAAGGTGATGTTGTATCTATGTTTCTGATAGGGACAACTAAGTTATGGTGGAGGACCTAGGTAGAATATTTGGTAGTAGGACACATCATGGAGAGGATCCATACATAAGAAAAGATGAAAGCTACTATGTATGTGCCGTTTGGATTAGGTAATCAATCATGTATTTCCAGTAATCACCTTAGGGAGTTGAAGCATACTAGGAATATTCATATGTACGTCAGAGAATCTTATAGTCTCATGTTGGAGATCAAGGAGATGGAAAAGGAAGATCAGTTGTATCCTTTCATGAGTGGATTACAATATTGGGCATAGAGTGAGATTATATGACTGAATGTGTAGACTCCAGTAGTAGATATCACTATAGAAGAGAGAATTTCTTACTTCTAGTATGAGGGGTGGTCCTAGAAGAGGAAAAATGGTGATAAACATGGTGACAAGGGAAAGAAGAAGAAAGATAAGGGGAAAGCCAAGTATTCCAAGGAAGGAAAAGCTAAGTAGTTATATGTAGTGAAAGAAAAAATCCACTTTCATGTTGGATATGCATGAAATACCACATGGAAAATAATTTTCCATTGATGTAGAAATTGTGTACTTTAGAGTAGTGTGAGAAGTCATTAATTGGAGCATTACAGTCTTTAGGAGAAACATTTCTAATAAAAACCACTTCTTTATAGAATGAGAGGAGCACATGACTCAATTTTTTGAGTGCATATGTTAATGGGAGATAAATGTTGGCAATGGTGGGTAGTGGGGCTGCACAAAAATTCATGAGAGAAGATGTAGCTAGACAACTTGGGTTGAAATTTTACCTTGTTCATGCATCCATAAAGGGTGTTAAATCTAGGGAAATGAAAGTGATTAGGATGATTGATGATATTTCCATCAAGCTTAGATATTGGCAAGGAAGAATGAACCTAAGGAATATGCAACTTGATGACTATGAGTTGGTTATAGGCCAGGAGTTTCAAAGAGTAGAGATCATCGTTCCACTACCTCACATGGATTTCTTATTTATTCTATCAATATTAGATCTAGTTATAGTGAAGGTCCTTAGAGGGAGCACAAATTTGAGACCTAGAGTAACATATAATTCCAAGTTTGATGGAATATATTAATAGTCGAATGGAGGTGCTTTAGCACATTCGCTGATAGATCATGTAGATTATTTTCTTTTACATCATGCACATATCCTAGTTTCTTTGATAGATAGAGATGTAGGGGAGACGTTAGAACTCAAGGAGAAATTTGTTAAGGGGGAAAGGAGAGTGGTCAGGTGTTGACGGTGCTAGACATGCCAACATTCAAGGGATCTCCTTGGTATGAAGTTCCAATTAGACCTGACATCATTTGTGTATTAGCCCCATCTAGTACGATGGCTCGGTTTCCATTTACTTAGAGATTTTCCTTAGCTCTTTTTGTTCAATACATGAGAGTGTTATGCTGGTGTCTTCAAAAAGCAAGGTAAGTATGCTTGGTGAGTGCGTAATGTAACTCGTGTCTTGGTCCTCTTACTACAAAGGGAGAGAGTAAAGTGAGCCTCTAAGTGAGAGGTAATAGTACCACCTAGGAAGAGACACATGAGAACCAGAAAGGTTTGTCTAGCATCCAACAGATGTAGCAGTTGTTAAAACTGAAATGAAGGGGATAACACGTACACCACCCAGCAAAGTAGTCCATAGGGATGTGACGATTGTTGGAAGCTGAACACAAAGATGGTCTGTCGAGTATCCCGCAGAGTAATCCACAATGATGTGACAATAGTGATAACCAGTACATGAAGGTAGTCTATCTAGTATCTCGTGAAGTAGTCCACGTGGATGAGACAATGGTGATAACCAACCAACAATGTAAGTACTAAAACAACTGAAATAGTTCAACTATATTAGTATAGGTGAAACAAACCGTTGTAGTGGCTACAACCACCCTCAAATTTTTTTCCTTAGCCTGTTTTGGAGCCTCCCTACCAACCTTCACAACAACTTGCCTTGTTTCGTCAAGTCCTCAAGCTTGAATGTATTTCTTTCTCAAAGGTAGCCTGTCGATCTCAGTTTGATCTTTTCCCTTCACAGGCTTCTCTCCCGGACTTGGTCCAGTTGCATGCTGAGAAGCTTCCCATTGAAAATTGCGCATTCCTGGAGGGAAACCAGCATTTCCCTCCAAGAATTGCGCAATCCTCTTTGATAGCCTACTAGTCCCCAGGATTGCACAATCCTACCAGCCATCTCTCCTAGCATGATTTGTGCAATTTTTCCCATCAATGGGTTGTTCAGCCCAGGATTTGCACAAATCTAGGTAGCAATCAGTTGTTGGGCCCAGAAATAGTGTAATTCCCTTGGGCATTCAACCCAACTTACGGTCAGGAATGCAAATTTTTCTCCAGCAGTCAAGCAGTCTCTTGCATGTGCAGTTGAGTTGACCGGTTCCCTTCGGGACTGAGCAAAACAGACTTGCATTCATAGGTTTCTTCCCCCAAGGCATCATGCAAAGGAATCCCTTGTCACAAGGATCTATGTTTAGTAGTTGGAGGTTACATGCAAGGAGAAATTCAGAAACCTCCCTCCAAGTGTCGCTTCCCATAGATTTGTGGCATGCGCGTCACAACCTCGATGTTATCAAAACTCATCAACTTGACGTTGCAGAGTTCATTCCTCACATCAACCTTGTATCTTTGACATCCCACATCACATCTAGGAGTAGTTGGCACATTCAACACAACTGTTTTGGGGTAAGCTTGCTTCCCATGCCTTGTGCTGCATTTCTGTCACTTTTTGGGTTTTCGCTTGTATGTGTATTGTTTTCTTGATTTATTTGAACACTTGCTATCTTTTACACGTATACTAGCTTGTCCTAGCTCCGTTTCAATTTTCATTTCTATCTCACTGTTGTTGCATGCATGAAACTGTTTTGTACGGACGTTCGCCCAACCGGCGAACAACCTCACCCACATGCATGTTGATCTATTTTCTTAATCCTCCATTCATGTTTTTCATTCACTTTTTATCACTTCTACTATCACTCAGTGTTGCCATGCATTTCATCGACTTACTTGCTTTTAGTTTCCCATCGGCAAGTCGGGCCAACCTTGGCCTGGTCTCTGCCTTCACTAAGGCTACATTGTGCAATTTGGAGAAGGAAGGCTCACCTTCCTCTCCAAATTTGAACATTTTTGCCCAGCACTGTCCTCCTGGACTGAATTTCACATTTCTGGAGGTCAGTGGTTGCTTGGCCCAAACATTTGCGCAAATTTTTCCCTGGGCCAACAATCTTTCCTAGCTAGAATCGTGCATTGCGCAATCCCAGCAGGAAACTACCCAACTGGATTGCGCATTTTTCAGTTCTAGTAGTCAGTTAGTCTCCCAGCAGGATGGACTATGGTTTGTGTAGTCTTGGCAATCAGTCCCCTGACCTCCCAATCGAAATTGTGCAACCTTCATGATCATTCACCCAGGTATGTTGCAAGTCAGTTCTCATGTTCATTTTGGTTTTCGATTGACAGATTGCTTGCTATGAGTGTTTCCATGTCTCCAGGTATCATAGGTGTTCATCTACCTCTCAGAAATACAGGTACAATCATTTCCAAGAGAGTAAAGATGAAGACAGCGTTCATAGCATGCTTGGGGATGCAGTCGATCAAGTGTCCATGGGCTTACCTATTCACAAAGACATCAAGTTGTTCATGGACAAAGACATCAAGCAGTAGCATCATGAACAAAAAATGAAGGCAACATACCAAATGTAGCGAACACAACAAATGAAGCAAACACAACGAATGCAAGAGGAAGGTTGTTGATAACATGGAGGCAGAGCAAAGTTGCAAGATCAAGCAGATCCACTGATAATGAAAGAAACTTTGGAGACTCAGGCTATGAAGTGACGACACGACATGAATATCACATGAAGGTAGAAGATGGAACAAAGAAGGAGTTGCATGTGTTGAAGCAACAACTTAGAAAGAAAATGAAGCTTCATAGACAATTTAATGAGTTGTAGCAGGAACATGAACAACAGTGGGCACAACAGGAAATCACAGATGAACTGTGCTAGTACAAGTTAAGGATCCATCCCAGCAGTTGACACAAAAAAAATGGTGAGTAGTGTTGTTGATCGCATGCAAAGGATCCAGTAGAATGCATGTCATTGAGTGCACGCATGCAATCCAACCCATTCAACACACTCACCAAGGCAAAGAAAAGAAGCAAGTCCAACTAGGGCTAAACATGCACTTTGGAAAGTTCATGTGCATGATCACCAACACACACTTGAAGATCAGCATGGACACTATGCATCAATGTGTTGTCATTTCAACTGTACCCAAGAAGACCATCCACATGTTATTTGACGAGTTGGATGAAGGGGCCAAACCAATGCACTAGTTGCAATGGAGGCAAGAGTTCGCTTTAGCAAGATGTCACCATGAGGTCCATGTACACCATCATGGATGACCAAGCTTGGCATTAGATCACTAGCTTCAACATCACAAGCATGTCAAAGAGTTGGTCTCACCACAGCGAACCGCGTGGCAATGATGTCTTGCAAGGCTTGCTCAAGCCATGTTGGCTCACATGAGTACATGTGCATTGTAATGTTGAGTCATGTCAAGTGTAAGTCAAGTGTCAATAGTTGGATGTAACAGTCATAGAGTAGGTGAAGAGTCATGAGGGTAGTTGAACTGTCACAAAGGGGAATGTCAAGGGTCATCCCACCCTTTGCTATGAATAGTCCCTTATAACTCATCGTATAGGATTTTGGTCAACCAAGCTTCTAATAAGACTATCTTGAAGAAGGCTTGGACAATATTGTAATGCGCCTTGGCTTCTCCATTGCACGGAGCTAGTGCATCTCTCTGGAGGAGCAGGTGGATGTGGCTGTAACGTTCCACTAATGGGGCTAGTAGGTTTACATGGTGTTTTGTATGGTTGTGACTTACACTTCTTTAATAATAAGAGGTAGTACATTTTCATGCATATGTTGTTATTGTAGTTGGTCTGTTTAGGTTGCCGTAATGATATATGTTGTTTAACTTACGTACTTGTATATGAACTGATTTGTATGAAATTATATGAATCTTGTTGTTAATGTGTTGCATATGTTGTTAATGCTGTCACCATCTGTGTCGACTGGTCTGTTAGACATTAGACAGACCTTTCTCTAAACCTTGTTATATCAACCGTCACACTCATCTCAGACTGATCCATGAGTGTTGTTCGTGTTATCTTACCTTGTATGTTGTGATTGCTGCATCCGTTTCGACTGCTCTACTGGAAGCTGTGCATGTCCTTTGTGTTGTGTGTTCCTAGCCAAGTTAGGACTGATCCCTTTCAACCTGGAACTCAGCTTCACCTTCCTCTCCCTTTGAAGTGTTGGAACCTCTCATACTCATTCCTTGACTCACTGCATTAGTCACACCCTTGCTACTGACAGAGTTATCTTACTTGCCTCTGTGCGACATCGTGGTCAAGGCATTACATTACAACCCACTGCTGGGACTCCTACACCAAATGGTCTGAGGTCTAATTGGGAATTCTTATCAAGGAGATAGCCTTGACATGTTGGCAGAGCAAGCACAATCAAAATTTTTTGCGCTAGACGAAGGGCGTGATGACAAGCAGTTTCCTCTCATCCAGTTTTTAAACTTTGCATATCTTTCGTGGAGTCTTGCATTCTTCTTCCCCCGAGGTGTTTTTCAAATCGTGAAGACGTCTCCATCTCAACGAAGCTTTTCAATCTCTTGTCCACTCACACGTATGATGGTGAGGGAAAAGTGGCCTAGCCTAAGCACTTACATAACTTTCTTTCCGTGATTTATGAGGAAGATGAGTTTACTGATGAACAGGCCAGTTTCCCCATTTCATTGGGTGCTCAGCCTACTAGTTGACACCGTGTACTCATGTGAGCACCTTTGTGATCTTATTGAAGACATGTTCCATCATTTTGATCTAGACCATCGTGACTAGAAACTGTTACAACAACGGAGGGCTCCGCATGAATTTGTTATTGATTTTTGGCAGCACTTCCATGCTTGTAGTTTCAAACTCTGAAGAGCCAGATGAAATTTTCTTATCTTTGGGACCGATTTGAGTATTGCCTTAAGAAATTTGCCCGTCTTAAGAGGAAGCTTGATATCAAGCCTCACTCAACATTCTTCATTGATGGAACTATGCAATCTCATGTGGGAGCAGGCACTATTTCAATGGATTGCCTACCTCCCTCTCATTGAACAGTTCCACCATTGCCCTGTGATGTTGAGGATCATGTTCACACACTTGTTCAAGATTCACACCCTCCCAACATCACTCCACACAATTTTCACGCAGATTTGGTTGTGAGTCCTTCGAGTTCTCATATACATTCTTTTTTTCGACCTCCATCTTCGCACCCATGTGTTCCTCTAGATGATGTTGTCTTGTGTTCATCCATTCCAGACTCTTCACTTGTTGTGAATGTAGAACAACCCATTGATGGAGTTGGTGTTGCACAACCAACATGCACTATCATTCATGAAGAGTATGAGTGGGAGCTTGAGCATCAACACTTGGCGAAGGATGACTCCCTTCCATTAGAGCTCCCTCTGTTCTTTCCTAGCATCATTGATGAACCTGCCATCCATGATGTTTCATGTGTGTCTTCATCCACAGATGCACCCATTGTTGATATTTCGTAGGACACATCGTATGTTAGCCAATCATTCAACAATGGATAGGACCAATCATTCAATGAAAATCCACTTGATCTTTCATCTACTCTTTTCGGAAACGCAGAGGGTGAACATCCTTCCTTCTCATCTACCCCTTTGTGTGATTTGTCAAATCATGAGGATGCCGACCAATATCCTAAATTTTCTGATCTTGGTTATCGTGATCTCTTCACCTCATCATCTTATCAGGATGCTTATTCACTCATTGTTAATTTGTCTAAGCCACTGGTCTACGAAGATCCATCTATCAACGAAGTCAAAACCCCATAGACCGTCGAGGCACTTTAGCCCAAGTTGATGGTTATGTCAAGCCCTCACTGTCCTGAGGTTGGTTTCACTTCCAATTTGGAAATTGTTCAAACACTCAAGGCTCCTCATCACTCATCTGTATGCACTCAAGATCAATCCAACACTCAGATCACACTTCCTCCACTCGAACTGCACGATCCCATTGCTCATGCATTGGAGGAGTCTTATATTGCAAGCACTCATGCGCGAAGCAAGTTATATTTGTTTCTTTCGTTTGCTTAGATGTCACTATCAAGATTGTTCTTGTGCTTCAAATTTTCACGTAGTGTTACACAACACCATGATAAGTCCAGGGACTATCTGTCATGCACATGCATTGACTTATGTCCTGTGGGCACTTTGAAACATGAAGTGTGGCTGTCTTCACTATTATATCTTTCTTATATACTAGTCTGCATGACTGGGTTACTCGCAGACCAAGCCTTCACCAACATGGGTCTACCAAATGCACTAATGGCTACATTGGAAATATCACTTCACATGATCAAACCCATGCACTGTTAGTGTAGGAGTAGGAGTAGTGTTTGCTTTCAGTTGTTTGCTTACATGATTTGTTTTATTGTTTGTTTACTTGCTTCGCTTTCATTTTTGCTTCTGCTCTTTCTTTGCTTTGTTGATTGCTAGTTCATTCACTTGTTTCATTCGTAGGTTAGTTTGCATGAAACCATGTGTGACACATGAAACGAGTTGGGTAAAGTACAAGAGGGTTTGTACAACTATCACTACTTGGTTATATGTCATCTTGCTTCTGTATGATGAACTTGTTACTCTTAGTCCATGATACGTTGAATGAAAATACGTACTCTTCGAAGTGAACCTTGGTAAGCGCAACACTTGCGCGCTAACTAGTGTCACCCTCTCTAGTCGATTGTTTTTGGGTTAATCCTTGTCAGCTCAGTCAAATAGAGTAAGGTGAGGGGGAAAACCTTAACAGGCATGTCAGAGATACAATAAACTACTTCTCTGCTGGAACAACCTCTTCCACTCTGAATAAGTTGGGATCCCTCTTTCGCCTCTGAAATGAATAAGTGCCATGCACAGTGAAATTGAAAAATGAAAAAAAAATGAATAAGGCAAAAGAAGAGAAAGGCTTCCTATGTAGGGAGGTGATGCAAGTAACTCCAAAGGGGTATTGACTAAGTAGATACATGCTTGTGTTCATATGTGACTCCACCGGGGTACTGTCCAGGCCAGCTGGCAATGGAGCAGCACCAGAGATGAAACTTAGATTCTGAAAACTATACTACTTGTGCACTTATATACCCCTCAACCCCAATCGAAAAAACTATGTTTCCTTGGCTTGGAATGTGTGTCAATTGACCAAGATTCTAGTAGATTCTACATCTTAAAACCAAGTTAGTGCGAAGCCAAGAAGAGTTGAGAGCTGAACAATACTTCCAGAGGTGTTAGACTTATGTTTCACGAACAGGGTCCATTCAGAGAGCTGGAGTTCTACTAGCATGTTGCCAAGTGTTGTAATGGCCTAAACCACCCTAATTTTTTTTGCCTTAGCCTATTTTGGAGCCTCCCTACCAACCTTCACAACAACTTGCCTTGTTTCGTCAAGTCCTCAAGCTTCAGTGTCTTTCTTGCTCAAAGGCAGCCTGTCGATCTCAGTTTGATATTTTCCCTTCACAGGCTACTCTCTTGGACGTGGTCCATCTATAGGCTGAGCAACTTCCCCTTGAAAATTATGCATTCCTAGAGGGAAACCAGCCTTTCCCTCCAGGAATTACACAATCCTCTTTGATAGCCTACCAGGATTGCGTAATCTTTCTAGCCAACCCTCCTAGTAGGATTTGCACAATTTTTCCCATCAACAAGTTGTTCAGCCCAGGATTTGCGCAAATTTGGGCAGTAGTCAGCTGGTGGGCCTAGAAGTTGTGCAATACCCTTAGGTAGTCAGCCCAGCGTATAGTCAGGAATGTGCATTTTTCTCCAGCAGTCAAGCAGTCTCTTGCATGTGCAGCTGAGTTGACCGGTTCCCTCTGGGACTGAGCAAAATAGACTTGCATGCATAGGTTGCTTCCCCCAAGGCAGCATGCAAAGGCATCCCTTGTCTCAGGGATCTATGTTTAGCAGTTGGATGTTACATGCAAGGAGAAATTTAGAAACCTCCCTCCAAGTGTCGCTTCCCCTAGATCTGTGGCATGTGCATCACAACCTCTATGTTATCAAAACTCATCAACCGAACACTACAAAGCTCATTCCTCACATTAACCTTATAGCTTTGACATCCCACATCACATCTAGGAGCAGTTGGCACATTCAACTCAACTGTTTTGGGGTAAGCTCGCTTCCCATGCCTTGTGTTGCATTTCTATCGCTTTTTGGGTTTTCGCTTGTATGAGTATTGTTTGCTTGATTTCTTTGAACGCTTACTGTAATTTACACGTATACTAGCTTGTCCTATCTCTGTTTCAATTTTCATTGCTATCTCAATGTTGTCGCATCCATGAAATTGTTTTGCATGGACATTCTTCTAACCTGTGAACAGCCTCACCCACATGCATGTTGATATGTTTGCTCAATCCTCCATCCATGTTTTGCATGCACTATTTATCACTTCTGCTATCACTTAGTGTTGCCATGCATTTCATCAATGTACTTGCTTTAAGTTTCCCGTCAGCAAGTCAGGCCAACCTTGTCCCAGTCTCTGCCTTCACTAAAACTGCATTACACAATTTGGAGAAGGAAGGCTCACCTTCCTCTCTAGATTTGCACATTTTGGCTTAGCACTAACCTCCTGGACTGAATTGCGCATTTCTGGAGGTCAGTGGCTGCTTGACCCAAAAATTTGCGCAAATCTGTCCTTGGGCCAATAGTCTTTCCCAGCTGGAATCACGCATTGTGTAATCCCAGCAGCCAACTGCCCAACTAGATTGCACATTTTGTAGTTCCAACAATCAATTAGTATCCTAATAGCCTAAACTGTGCCTTGTGCAGTCTTTGCAGTCGGTCCACTGACCTCCCGGCCGAAATTGCACAACCTTCATGATCATTCACCCAGGTATGTTGCAAGTCATTACTCATGTTCATTTTGGTTTTCGACTAACAAATTGCTTGCTATGAGTGTTGCCATGTCTCCAGGTATCATAGGTGTTCATCTAACTCTCAGTAGTACAAGTACAATGGTTTCCAAGAGATCAGAGATGAATACACTATTTAGAGCACGCTTGGGGATGCAGTCGATCAAGTGTCCATGGGTTTACCTACTCACGAAGACATCAAGTTGTTCATGGACAAGGACATCAACTAGCAGCATCACAATGAGCAGTGTCATGAATAGAAACTGAAGGCAGCATACCGAATGAAACGAACACAACAAATGAAGTGAATGTAACGAATGCAAGAGGAAGGTTGTTGACAACATAGAAGCGGAGCAAAGTTGCAAGATCAAGCAGATCCACTGATAATGAAAGAAACTTTGGAGACTTAGGCTATGAAGTGACGACGTGACATAAATATTACGCGAAGGTAGAAGATGGAACAAACAAGGAGTTGCATGTGCTGAAGTAGCAACTCAGGAAGAACATGAAGTTGCATAGATAGTCCAATGAGTTGTAGCAGGAATAGGAACAACAGTGGGCACAACATGCACTCACGGATGAAACTGCGCTAGTAAAATTTAAGGATCCATCCCAACAATTGACACAGAACAAACATGGTGAGCAGTGTTGTTGATCGCATGCAAAGGATCCAACAACATGCATGTCGTTGACCGCACGCATGAAATCCAACCCATTCGACACACTCACCAAGGCGAAGACAAGAAGCAAGTCTAACTGGGGCTAAACATGCACTTCAAAAAGTTGATGCACATGATCACCAACACACACTTGAAGATCATCATAGACACTATTAATCATTGTGTTGCTGGTTCAACCATAACCAAGAAGACCATGTGCATGTTAGAAGATGTGTTGGATGAAGGGGTTGAATCAATGCACCGTTTTCAATGGAGGCAAGAGTTCGCTTCAACAATATGTCACAATGAGGGGCATGCACACCACCACGGATGACCAAGCTTGGCATCAGCTCACCAGCTTCACCATCATAATCATGTCAAAGAGTTGGTCTCACCACAACAGACCGAGTGTCAGTGATGTCTTGCAAGGCTTGCTCAAGCCATGTTAGCTCACATGAGTACATGTGCATTGTAATGTTGAGTCATGTCAAGTGTAAGTTGAGTGTCAACAGTTGGATGTAACTGTCATAGAGTAGGTGAAGGGTCATGAGGGTAGTTGAACTGTCACAAAGGGGAATTTCAAGGGTCACCCCACCCTTTGCTATGAATAGTCCCTCATAACTCAGCGTATAGGCTTTTGGTCAGCCAAACTTCCACTAATACTATCTTGAAGAAGGCTTGGATAGTATTGTAACATGCCTTGGCTTCTCCACTGCATGGAGCTAGTACATCTCTTTGGAGAAGCAGACAGATGTTGCTGTAACATTCCACTAATGGGTCTAGCAAGCTTACATGGTGTATTGTATGATTGTGACTTACACTTCTTTAATAATAAGAGCCAACACATTTTCATGCATATGTTGTTATTGTAGCTAGACTGTTCCGGTTTCCTTAATGATATATGTTGTTTAACTTACATACTTGTATATGAACTGATTTGTATGCAATTATATGAATCTTTTTGTTAATGTGTTCCATATGTTGTTAATGTTGTCACCGTCCATGTCGACTGCTCTGCCGGACATCAGACAAACCTTTCTCTGAACATTGTTATATCAATTGTCACACTCGTCTCGGACTAATCCGTGAGTGTTGTTCGTGTTATCTTACCTTGTATGTTGTGAATGCCGCATCCATGTCGACTTTTGTGCTGGAAGCTATGCATTTCCTTTGTGTTGTGTGTTCCTAGCCAAGTTGGGACTGATCCCTTTCAACTTGGAACTCATCTTCACCTTCCTCTCCCTTTCAAGTGTTGGAACCTCTCATACTCATTCCTTGATTCACTACATCAGTCACACCCTTGCTAATGACAGATTTATCTTGCCTCTATGTGACATCGCTGTCAAGGCATTACCTTATGACCCATTGTTGGAAATCCTAAACCAAATGGTCTGAGGTCTAATTGGGACTTCTTACCAGGGAGATCCCCTTGACATGTTGTCAGGTCCAACACTGTCAACACAAACATCCATTACAAATTTTGAAAGAATAGTCTTACAAACATATGCAAAACATGCATGAAAACATGATGGCCTTAACAGGCTTCTTTATTAAGCAAAAGTCCCAAGACACACCTGTACACCATACATCACTAGTCCTAGTAGTGGAATGTTGGATCCATTCCTCGCTCCTCAAAGAAGTGACTGTCTACTCTCAAGGCTATGTGGGAGGAGCCAAGGTGAAAAGTCCTTGCTCATACAATGGGAGGGGTATATATAACCAAGGGTGTTGCTTGACCCTTGTGACGCTTGGACTACCCTCATGACTGTTGAAATTCCTACGACTTTTCAACTAAGATGACTCTTCAACTTCTTGTGTGTGTATATTGGACTTTCACTTTACATTACATTTAGTTACAAAAGATATGGCCCATGGTGGTGATGTGGCTTTGACAACTCATGACACAACCTGACATGACATCGTTGACATGTATTGGTTGGTTGTGGTGTCCATGTCAAGTCGTTACACTACTAAGTGATGTATGTACTCTCAGGTGTACTTTGTATTCTCCTTTGGATGTCTTGGTGCTGCGGGTTCTTCAATGGTCTTGGTCTTGTAAGATGACTCTAGGCATATGTTCCTTTCACTTGCTGCTTGATATTCTTTGTATGTCCATCTAGTTGCAAGTAAGTCTTCTATCATGTGCACTCCTTCTTCATCCCGTTCATTGTCTCACCATGATCTATCAGTGTACCTGTTCCTAAAATTCACTCATGGTGGGATGACATCAAATCCAAAACCTCATAGTCTAGAATAATACATTGTGTTACATGTTCCATGCCCGGGACAGATGACACGCTGGGAGAGGTCCCAACAACTACACAATGCATAGTTTCAGGTGACAAGGAGGGAGGAATCGTCACTGAGATTGCGCAGAGCACAACTCAGGCTTGGACAAGGAACTCTGGGGCATAGTATTCACTATCGAGGAAAACCGCACATAGGCAATTGGGAGGAATAATTACACAGTTAAGGACACCAGTGGCACCTACAAGGTGGGACCCTATGGGACACCTCTATGTAGTTTCCAGGAGGAAGACAAGGTAGGACAATAGAGGGACTATAGGACAAGTCTATGCAGTTTTTGAGAGCAATGCGTCCCGGTTCAGGGAGGTCACTAGGAGGACACTTCTATGCAATTTATAGGAGAAGTATAGGGTCAGGTCTCTATGCAATGAAGGGTTCTAGTAGGTAGGAAGGAGGCTTGATGACTGCACTTGGGAAATGTGTTTTTCAGATAGGATATGAGGCAATTTTATGCATAGTTCTAGGAAGGAATATAACTGCTCACTTCTAGGATTGCATAGTGCAACTAGCATGGAGCATAGCCTCAGGCACTGCACAGTCCCAGGAGACAGAGCAATACCACTGAGGGATGAGATTGCACAGTGCAGCTCAAACAAGGTCTGGTGACGTGGAGTTGTTTCGTTAATATATTTTCAGGAAAATATCTAAGTGTGAAAGGAAAATGGACTCATGAATACTCGACATTGTGATCACACACTTGGCATACTTCGACAACATGATGACACTAACCACCAGGACAACATAGAAAATCATGGACCTCTGTGGGAATATCTAGAGCTGAAAGTGACAAGTGGGACACTTGAGATAGACCTTTGGATGAACATGACGACACTTGCACGATAGTGTTTACAACTTTGTGTGAGAGTGCGATGAATGTTCACGTAGCTAAGCCAACCTAAACACACAAATACAAACCTTCGAAATGACCAGAACAAGATCACAAGCATGACAAAGAAATCAACATGCCAAAAGACAACAATTGGTTGGGAAAGAAAAAGGGTGAAAAGACTCTGACAGAGCTCAAGGAATGAGCTCGAGTGTTTGCAACCATCAAAGGAAAAACCAAGGAAGGCTCCAAAATTTGAGTGCAGGCCAAAATTTTGGAGGGTGTTGTAGTCTCTACAACACTTGGCGACACACTGGTTGAATACCATCTTCTCTATTTTGTTTCTTTTGCATTGTAGGGCCTTGGTCATTCGGGGAGTATTGATTCATCATGCAGATCATTTCGGCTTGCCCACTTACCCCATGGATAGACATGGTTCACCTTCTACTAACTTAGTTGAACACAACATAAGATTTAGCCATATCATAGTGTTTCGAATTGGGAAGGGTAGTTTAACTCGTGAGCTTAAGATTTTCAGAGTATACTTTTTCATCTCTAGTGTTGCTCCACTACCATTAGGCCTAGACAATACCTCGACAGAGTCACGCAGGAACACAAACATTGATCCACTGCCAACGAGCCTGGATAGTACCCCGGTGTAGTTGCCTGCTACACCTCTTTGTGTAGGAAGCCTTTCTCTTCTTTCGACTTTTTTATTTTTGAAAGAGAACTGTGCGTAGGAACTTATTTATTTTTTGGGGTAGAAGAGGGATCCCTACTTATTGAGAGCATGAGAGGTTGTTCCTTCAGAGAAGCATGTAAATACCTTTGATTCAGGTTTTCTCGTATAGATTTTCCCCTACTTCATTTCTACTAGTTGGATAAGCTTGAACACACTAGAGTAGAAGACTGAGTATAGGCATGAGGTTTCCGAGGCTGGGCATAAGTTCATGGTTTGACCAAAACTCTCCTTATATATGAATCATATTTTCCGTCCAGACTTCATCAGCTAAAAGTTACAACCAAACATAAAGAAGACGGACACAAAACTGCCCAAGTGCTACAGTGTCACAAGACTCTTTGAACTTCAGCCACATACACATTCAGAAGCTAGAATGTAGTGCAAAAAAACTCTCATTTACAAAGAAAATAAAAAAAACAACAAAGCAAAGAAAAAAAACAAACAAAACAACAGAGCGAGCAATGAAAATACTATGTACAAAGCACGGGGAGGGGCCCTAGATAAATGAAAATATCATTTGAAGTCTTGTCCATTAACAGGGAGGGTGTCAATCCTCCCGTCAAGTGATTGAAGACAATATGTGTGTTGGCAAAGCTTCTCGTGGATGGTGAATGGACCAATCCACATGGACTGAAACCATATCTTGATACAGTTCTGGTGGAGTGTAAATTATTATTTTTCTTTCATCCTTTCTTCATGTAGTTTGTGCAGTGTGTCCATCCTATGCTAAACTAACAAACACGGCTTGCCTTGAGATTCTTGGGACAACTGGAGAGTAGGCAAGTAGATGTTCAATGGGAGGATGGATTATTTTTCATATAGCAGGAAGTAGGGGGAGGTATTCAAAGAAGGCTTAGGTGTGACTTGGTCAACCCATAGAGCTTTCACCAGAGCAGAGTGCCATTTGTGCTGTCCAAAGTAAATGATCTTTTTTATAATGCAGATGAGGTTCTTGTTTGTAGACTCAGCAAGACCATTTCCCTATAGGTATTAGTTAGCAGAATGCTTCAACACAATGCTATTTTTCAATGCAAAGTCATGAAGCTTTAATGAAGAAAATTATGTTTCATTGTGAAAAACAAGTGGTATAGGAATGCCAAACCTGGAGATAATGTTCTTCTATAGGAAGGTGATGACTTCCTAGTCATTCACTTGTTTCAACAGAACTGCTTCTATCCACTGCGTGAAGTAATCTACAGTAGCCAAAATATAGCAATGTTTCTTTGATGAATATGGGAAAATCTCCCCAATGATATCCAAGCCCCACTGTTGGAATGGTTCTTCCATTGCAACAAGCTGCAACGGGGCTATTGACCTTCGGTTTCGGCCGACGCATCTCTGACAGACTGGACACTTGCGAGCATAGGCATGTTCATCCTTGAACAATGTAGGGTAGTAGAAACCATCCTGCATGACCTTGTGCACTGTTGTGTTACCCATGAAGTGTCCCCTGGTTGCTCCATCATGGAGATCACGTAACACCCTTTTTGAATCTTGTGCCTCCAAGCACCTAAGCAAGACACCATTGTGACGCTTTCTGTAAATCACCCCATGAACCAACTGGTAAGATAGAGCCTTGAGTCGAAGTTCCCTCTTCTGCTGCCTAGAAAATTGAGATGGCACAATGCCATGATCAAGGTACTAACGCACTTATGCGTACCAAGAGTCTTCGTGTGAAGTGGGTGAGGCTCACTCGACATTGTACATTTCTATTTCTTTCTCACATCCTACGAGCTCTTATTCTTCCTCCTGCACATGTACTACTTCCACTGCTAGTATGCATAGACCATGACCCTTAATAGTGTGAAATGGCTTGAAGTCAAGATCATACTCTTGCAATCCTGTCATTGAATTCGCCCTGCTTTCACCCAACTCTTGCTGAACAAGCAGTGCTTTGACTGCTAGGTATGACACAAAGACAATGCAATGATTTTGCAAGAGGTAGGGTCTAAAATGCTTCACTTCCTTGTACACTGCATATGCTCATTTTTTCATGGTGGGATAGTTGAGTTCAAGTCATTGCAGGCTTGTGCTCATGAAGGAGATGGGTCTGTCATTGTTCAATTCATCCTTCTGAGTGAACACAACAGTCAGTGATGTGTCAGAAGCAAACATATATAGAAATAAATCCTTGTTGAATTTTGGGCTATATAGTGCGGGAACTTCTGCTATAACTTGCTTGCTATGGACGAACTTGTCCTTTTCCTTCTTTCCCCAACTATAGACTACATCCTTCTTGATGATCTCTTGGATGGGTTTGACAATCTACACATAATCAAAGATGAAATTTCTGAGGAATTTGATCTTCACCAGGAAAGACTGCATGGATTTCTTGTTCACATGGTGAGGAATTTGCATGATGGTCCAAACATTATTCGAATCTACCTTGATCCTAGTCTTGGCAATGATGTGTCCAAGCAGGTTTCCCTCGGACATTGCGAAGATGCTCTTCCTCAGATTCAAGGATATATAACATTTTTTACATCGCTCAAAGATTTTTTTAAAATGGTGCAGGTGGTCTGACTGTTGTCTTGAGAAGACTATCACGTCATTAAGGTAGACCACCATGCTCTTTCCGATGAGCCCATGGAAGGCAATGTCCATTGCACATAGAAAATTTGCGCCTGTGTTCACCAGCCCAATAGACATCCTTTGGAAAGCGAACGTACCCCACTTGGTATGGAAGGTAGTTTTAAGTCTGTCAGGCTCTACTACCAAAACTTAATTGTGTCTTGAAATTTAGCCATTAAGTAAAGAAAACATCTCTACTCCAGATACTATCTGGAGTATATGCTCCATGGACGACACTGGGTAGTTGTCCTTGTTCGAGGTGCGGTTAAGATTACGGGAATCTATGCATAGGCAGATCTCCTCACACTTATTTATAATAGGGACTAGATTTGAAACCCATGTGGAATGCCAAACTTCGTAAATGATCTGAGCATCTAGCATCTTAGTCAATTCTTTATGTATGAGGGGCTCAAGTGAAGGATGAAATTTCCTTAGCTTCTGCTGAAAAGGCTTCGACCCTTCATTGATTGGTATGATGTGCTGGATTATTTGCGTTTCATCATATGTCTTGAGGTCATTGTACATCCATAGGAATACATCTCGATACTTCTTGAAGAGGTAGATGAAAGCTTGCCACTCTTGAGGTGTGAAACATGTACCGAGATTCACAAACTTCAGATCCTTTCCTGTCCCTAGATTAATCTGTTCATGCAACAATGTAGAGCTGTGGGTTTTGGCATTGACATGTCCCTAAAAGCAATTTTGAAATTCATACAACTTCTCAAGTGATACCATACCCTTAGGGATGAGGTTGCTTTTTCTTACATCAATTGCAACCTGTAGAGACTTCTTGTGCTCGTCCTCGTCTATTTCTACTTCCTTGAAGACGTTATCATTAGCCATAAAATGCAGCAGTTTCTGTTGATCATCATAAAGAACGCGTAAATTAGTGATGTTTTCTGGGACAGATGGCTTATATAACATCTCAATAGAAAATCTATCCCTTAACGGTGTCATCCTAACAGTTGTGTTTTCCAAGGCATCTGCAATTGCATTACGCATTCTTGGTATAGAAATAGTATTGAAAGCTTGGAATTGAGAAATGACCATACCTCTTGTTGATAAATTTTAAGATGGGGTGACACACAATGTATGATGTTATGTACCTGATGCACCATGATCTCTAAGTCACCTACCACTTTTAGCAACACAACTTTGAGGCTAATGGCTTTTTGTAAGCCCAAGACAAGTGCTTCATACTCGGTGGTGTTGCCTGCGCACTCGAACTCCAAGTAGCTAGAGATTAAGTGTTTCATTTGTTGTAGGTCTGTTAAGACATAATCAACTCTAGAGCCCTCCTACGTCTTAGAACCATCAGAGTACTTGGTCCACATATCATCTGTACAAGGACCTCTTGCCGCACTAGTACTACTATCACTACTACTACTACTACTGTTACAATGATTCACCATACCTCAGTTTCACTATTTGGGCATGGAAGGAGACCCCACTGTGTGTCTAGTGGGTTCACGGATGGCTATCAAAGATAGCACCCCAACTGTATCTCTAGTTCTATGAAATACAACGGTTCATTTTATCCATTCAAGGGAGTCACATTGTGCTTCATGTATCTCTTTGACAACACCCAAATTTGGTTGTTTCTGACTCGGTATGGAAGTCATAAGTGTGACTAGTCAGTGGAAAAGTACCCTTGCATCTTGCTTGACTAGTCTCTACTGAGAAATATGCCATATTCTTTCGAAATGTCCACAATGACAATGTTGATGCATTGATGAACTCGTCCGTTAGATTGAATCTTTGGAGTTCATCTCCCTTTCATCCAAGGGACCACTGATAATATTACGAGAATCCTTAGGAAGCATAATATTCCCTCAACCTTTAGACCCCTTAAAACCATTCGTAGCTCCCTAAGAACTGTTGAAGATCCTGTTGACCCCAAGAACGTGAGGGGTGTTGATGTTATTCCTTGTTCTTGTGGGACCCCCTATGTTGGAGAAACTGGGCGCTCTAGGAATCAGAGGATTCATGAGCTCGCAACCGACATCAAACATGGGATGACCCATTCCTCTACCCTGGTGGAACATGCAGAGAAGACTGAACACCATATATGCATTGAGGAGGCCTAGGCTATTGCTAAGATTTCTCCTTTCCATCATCGGAAGTTTAGGGAGGCCATTGAAATTGAAAGAAGGACAAGGAATCTCAATAGGGATGACGGCTGGAAGATTAGTAGTTGTTGGATTCCCACCCTTTCCTCCTAACCCCTCCTCTTCTTCCCCTCCCCCGCCCCTGTTTCACCCCTTGTTTTTGATTTTTTTCTCCCTTGTCTTCTCGATTGTTTGTTTCCCCTTTATTCCCTTTGCTATATATATATATATATATATATATATATATATCTATATATAATAATAATAATAATAATAATAATAATTATATAAAACATTTTTAGTGGATTATTGATAAACCCTTAGGTTTTATTCCCAATTATTATGTGATTCCTTTAGTTAAAGAAAATAAATATTTCTAATAATCAAAATAACTAATTAATTATAAAAAATTTATTTGTTAGAACACGTTTCAAATTTAGTTTCATATAGCTTAAATAAAAAATAAAAAATAACTAATTAACTATCTAATTATTTATTCTTTCCTATAATAATACAAGTCTTTATATAATCTTTTAGTTTTAAGATAATAAAGAGGATAGTCAACAAAAAGAAAATTTAAGATTCAAATTCTAGTTAAAGATTAGATTTATTTAGTTACAAATAAAAATAATAATAATTAGTTATTAATTATCTAATTGATATTAATAATAAAGACGATAGTTGGCAAAAAAAAAAAAAAAAAACAACAACAACAACAACAACAATAATAATAATAATAATTAGTTAGAGATAAGATTTATTTAGTTACAATTACAAATAATAATAAATAAATTTAACAAACAAACTAATTATTTATCAATTATCTAATTGATATTATTCCTATCTCTTGGACGAGTCAAACGTAGCCATTGCCCAGTCATTTCCTTGGTCAAATGTAGCCATGCCTTTCTAGCCGTTAAATGATATATGTCTCTATTTAACTTGTTGCCACATACTAGTTCTTCATCTTGTCCTGATGATGAACCACACTTGCTGGTTCGAAACACGTTAGCCAATGAATTTTGATGTGATTATTGTTGAAAACCTTCTCAATAAACATTGATATGGATCACAGAAGCCTAAATGCAATGATAATTGGATGATCACATCCCGGAGTTCACCAATTGTCAACACACATGATTTATCAAGTTGGATGATATGTGAAGTTGTCTTGCTCCGTTAGGCATTGATCTTATTAGTGATGGAGAGTGGCATGACATTGATTGATGCACCAAAATCAACCAAATAGTTGTGCACATTGAAATTGAATATTTCAAATGATAATAGGAATGGTGGGCAGAGTGAGTTCGCCTCCTCCATACGGAGTCCGTTGAGCACAGATGTGAGTGTGTCAAGAGACTTACTTGTTCCCTTGATGGAAGAGGTAGTATCACCTATAGAGGTCTGCCCAAGTGTGCGCAGAAGAAGGTCCCAATGACCCGCAATTTTGGTTAGCTCATATAGAGATATGTTTTCACAAGTTTTCTTCATGTATTCTACGATGTTGTAATCCAAAGTGGGGAGACTCACCGAGGTGTCCAGGCGTAGACTTGTATTCATGGTGTCCAGTGGGCTTCTCTTGTCTATGTTTCTCATAGATGTACTCTTTGTTATAGTTGTCTACCTAGACTTCCTCTGCATTTTCTGTGTTGAGTTGACCGATAGATATACTGTCCTTAGTATGTATTTTCTTATTTTGTCTCTCGGTATCTCAATCATAGTGGGGACCCATTGACTTCTCAAGCTATATTGATTTTTCTGCTTCAGGGTTAGACCATCACTCGAAGGATCCTTCTTGATGGTGGTCTTCTAGGATGTGCATGAACATTGATACACGTTTACAACATGCCCAATACTTGGGGCTTCATTAGATGCAACATCTTCTTCATCTTCAATGTTAGGTTAGCCTTTTCATTGACCACGTTGTCTTTGGAAAGTCATGTGGCCATTCTGCTCATCACACGGTTCCAATCCAAGCATGTTCTTTTGGAATGGTTTTCATTATGAAACGAGCATTACAAGTCTGTCGCTAGATTTTCAAGGTTCAACACCAGGTTAGAGCTCTATGTAGATTTGGCTGGTCGACTGCTCCCTGAAGGCACATTCTTCTTCGGTGGGTTCCTGGGAGCCCTACTGCTCATGATTGTCTTGCTCGTCTGTTGTTTGAGTTAAGAAACTTCCATAGTTAGGGACTTGAGGAGACGAGTAAGGCTTTCGATGTCACTTGTTTCCTTTTCCTTAGCCTTACTCATAGAGGTTTGAGACCTCTTGCCCGTGTCATTGGAGTCCTTAGTGGATTCATCATCTGCAATGAATCCAATAGTGTGTAGGTCTTTCACCATGGCTATAGCCTCTTCACAATTTTTTTTAGAGTTGGTCTAGCAGCTTGCTTGGCGAACTACGCAATGCTGGTCGATAATGAAGATGTGTAGTAGTCAATGGTGATGGAGTCATGAGGTTTCATGTTTATTGAGAACTTGTTTAGATTTCGGTTAAACCTCTGATTAAAATCTTTAGCTTTCTCTTTTTGCTCCATCTTGAGACTACCCAGCTCCTTTAGCAACATGGCGAGGGTCTTGTCTTCAACAAACTTCTCAATGAACATTCACTTGAACACACCCCAGTTCTAGATGGTATTTTGTGGAAGGTTTTGGTACCATACAACTGCTCCACCATCCAAGGTACATGGAAACAATTTGCATGCAACGCCCTCATAGCATACCTCGAGTGTCTGCAGATGTAGGTATAACATGTCTAAGTAATCTTCTCCCTTTATTGTTCTATCAGGGTCATATTTCGTTAAAAGCCTCTTCGTATGTCTCGGCATCTTATGCAAGACACCCAGAAGTGCCAATGGGCCCTGAGTCATCCATTCTAGATTTTTCTATGCCATGTTGTCCTCTTCTTCGTCTTCCCCCTCTTCCTTGGAATCTGATGGTTCTTCCTCTGAATCTATTGATTCGTCTTCACCTCCACCTCCACCTCCTCCCCTGCCTTCCCCTTCACCTCCTACACCAGAACTTGAGCCTAAGAGTAAGAGGTTTACTTCTTCTTTCTTTCGAAATATTAGAGGTTCCTATTCCTTTTCCACAACTTTTTTCAGCTCTTCAAGAGAGGCAAAGATTGCTTCTTTGACAGATGAGGCTACCACTCCGATAGGAGTAGTCTTTTGCTTCCTTTGTGAATATGGAAGTGCGTACACTCCTAGAATCAGTCCAACAACTTTAGTGAATTGACAGGTGATGGGAAGGACCACATGGATATGCTGATACAAAATTTCATGTTCAGGTCTGGGAGGTGAGAAATTACCAACTTCAAAGTTGAACGTAGGGGAGAGGGAACGATTGTTACTACCTTGGCTAGATGTTGGATGAGTTGGGTCAATTGGAAAATTATCCATAAACTACTGGCGACCCTCCTTCTAGCACCAGAAATGTTGACGGTGCTTAAACCGCCAACATTTAGGGATTCTCCCTAGTATGAAGTCCCAATTAGACCTCACACTATTTGGTTTAGGATTCCCATCTGGTATGATGGCCTGGTTACCATTTACTTGGAGATTTTCCTTAGCTCTTGCTATTTAGCACATGAGAGTGTTATGTTGGTGTCTTAAAAAAAGTGAGGTGAGTATGCCTGGTGAGTGCATAATGTAACTCGTGTCTCAATTCTCTTACTTCAAAGGGAGAGAATAAATTGAGCCTCCAAGTGAGAGGTAATATTACCACTCAGGAAGAGACACACATCAACCACAAAGGTATGTCTAGCATCCAACAAAATATTCCACATAAGATGCGACAATCGTTAAAACCAAAGTGAAGGGGACGACATGTACACCAGCCAGCAAAGTAGTCCACATAGTTGTGATGGCTGTTGGAATTTGAACACAAAGATGGCATGTCAAGTATCTGTCAAAGTAGTCCATAAGGATGTGACAACGGTGATAACTAGTACACAAAGGTAGTCTGTCTAGTATCTCATGGAGTAGTCCACAGGGATGAGATAATGGTGATAACTAGTACAACACATTCCCAACAATGTAAGTACTAAAACAACTGAAATAGTTCAACTATCTTAGTATAGGTGAAACAAACATGCATTACAAATGCTGAAAGAATAGTCTTACAAACATCTACAAAACATGCATGAAAATGTGCTATCCTTAACAAGCTTCTGTATTAAGAAAAATTCCCAAGACACATATGTACACCATACATCACTAGTCCCAGTAGTGGGACATTGGAGCCACTCCTCGCTCCTCAAAGAACTGATTGTCTACTCTCAAGGCTATGTGGGAGGAGCCAAGGTGAAAAGTCCTCGCTCATACAATGGGGGTGGTATACATAGCCAAGGGTGTTGCTTGACCCTTGTGACTCTTAGACGAACCTCATGACCGTTGAGCTTCCTATGACTTTTCAACTAACATAACTCTTCAACTTCTTGTGTGTGTCCATTGGACTTCCACTTTACATTACATTTTATTACAAAAGATATGGCCCATGGTGGTGATGTGGCTTTGGAAACTCATGACACAACTTGACATGACACTTATGACATTTACTGGCTGGCTGTGGTGTCCATGTCAAGTTGTTGAACTACTAAGTGATGGATGTACTCTCGGGTGTACTTTGTCTTCTCCTCCACATGGCTTCTTGCTGCTAGGTATTCGATGGTCTTGGTCTTGTAAGATGGCTCCAGGCATGTGTTCCTTTCACTTGCTTCTTGATTTGTTTGTACGTCCATCTAGCTGAAATAAAGTATTATAGCATGTGTGATCCTTCTTCATTCAGTTCATCATCTCGCTATGATCTATCAGTGTACTTATTCCTGAAATTCACTCATGATGGGACAAAATCAAATCCAAAACCTCCTAGTCTAGCATGATACATTTTTTTATGTGTTTCAGGCTCGAGATATATGACAAGCTGGGAGAGGTCCCAATAACTACGCAGTGCACAGTTCTAGGTGAAAGGGAGGGAGGACTGGTCATTGAGACTACACAGACCATAGCTAAGGCTTGGACAAGGAACTCCAGGTCACAATATTCAATGTCTGGGAAAACTATGCAGAGTCCACTGGGAGGTAGAATTGCACAGTCAAGGATAACAATGGCACCTACAAGGTGGGACCCTTAGGGATACCTCTACGCAGTTTCTAGGAGGAAGACAAGGTAGGACAACATAGGGAGTATAGGATAGGTCTGCATAGTTTTTGAGAGCAGTAAGTACCAACTAAGGGAGTTCACTAGGAGGACACTTATGTGCAATTTATGGGAGTAGTGCAGGTTCACAGCTCTGCGTAATACAAGATTCTAGTAGGCAGGAAGGAGGCTTGATGATTTTTCTTGGGAAATGCATAGTTCAGATAGGGTGTGATGCAGTTTTCTACGCAGTTCTGGGAAGGAAGAAAAATGCTCAGTTTTGGGATTGTGCAATGCAATTGGCTGGGAGGACAATCTCATGCACTGCGCAGTTCCAAGAGATAGAGAAGTGCCACTAAGGGCTGAGACTACGTAGTGCATCTCAATCGGGTTCTGGTGAAATGGAGTTGTCCCGTCGACAAATTGTCAAGAAAATGGCTAAGTGTGAAAGGCAGATGGACTTGTGAAGACTAGACATCGTGATCACAAACTTAGCATACTTTGACAACATGATGACACTAACCACTGGGACAACATAGCAAAGCATGACCCTCTGTGGGATTGTCTAGAGATGAAAGTGACAAGTGAAACACTTCGGATAGAAATTTGGATGAATGTGACGAAACTTGTGCAACAATGCTTACAACTTTCTGTGAGAGTGCGACAGGTGTTCACATAGCTAAGTCAACCCAAAAACACAAAGTCAAACCTTTGAAATGACCATAATAATATCACAAGCATGAAAAATAAATCAACATGCCAAAAGACGACAGTTAGTTGGGCAAGAAAAAGGGTGAAAATACTTTGACAGACCTCAAGGAATGAGCTTGATTGTCTGCAACCATTAATGGAAAAACCAAGGAAGGCTCTGAAATTTGAGTGCAGGCCAAAATTTTGGAGGGTGTTGTAGCCACTACAACACCAGTGAAGAGATGTGCCTCAATATATATGAGCCAAAGAAGTGATTGGGTCATCCAAATATACCATTAGAGAAGAGTGTGGGCCCATTATATGGAGTTGGAGAGTCTCATTAAGGAGACAAGAGGTAGGATAGATTCCCATATTCCTTTGTTGATGTATATGAAACGAATATCTAGAGGAGATATTCCAACAAGACAATTACAAGATGCAGATGGAGGAGTTGGTTGGCATGACTACCATACTTCACCTCCAAATTGTGCCATGAGGAGATGGATCAATACAATATTTAGGTAGTAATTCATATGGTAGGGTGACCAAGGGTGCCTCTATTATGAGTAGAGCATGAAGATTTTAGGAGTTACTTAGATGTTGTAGATATTTGAGGTGGTTGCATTCATGTGATGAAGTGAGTTCTTATGGATTTGGAATTATGATCATATTACTACCTGATTATTTGGATATACAGGGGGATCCAACACATGGAGCCATGCAATATTGTTCATGGGTAGATGACAAACAAGGAAGATCTATGGTATAGTACATCATTTTTTTAGTTAGTCTTAAATTAGTGACATGCGTTTGTTGGTTGGAGTGTTTCTAAAGATGGAAACAATTTTTAGTGGGGGAGGACTTTAGGCCCTCAGTGTGATGAGCACACATTCCTCATCCATGACCAAGATGGAGAATGAGGTAACATTACCATTGGGCACAAAGTGTTTGTCACAAGTATGTGTAACACTTGTATGTTGGTGTTTAGTTGGAAATTTGGGGTTACCAACACATACACTTTCAATATCACATGGCATTACTAACATTGGCAAGTTTGGTTATGTATGAAGGTTTAGTTTTTATGATCAAAAGAGTTCAATTATTAGCATTGACACAACGTGGACCAATGTGTTAGTTATTGGCAAAAGATATATGAGACAAGTTAGTGTGTAAGATGAGTGAGGCATGGAGAATTGGTGATTGATGACTTGTACATGGGACAAGATGTGAGATAATTGGGTGTAGCCCATACAATATGGTGAGTTGATTTGAGTTGGGCATGACTATTTAAAGGCACAAGCCACAAAAAACGATGAAGTGAGATGAGCATTGAGTGTGGTTAGTTAAAGGTGTACCCCATGACATGGAAAGTGAGACAATATTGGGTGTGTCTGGTTAAAGGTGCACCCTCAGAACATGGAGTAAGTGACCAATTATATATTGAAGTGTGACATGTGGAGCATTGGATAGGGCATTGGTGTCATCCCTCGCATGGGATTTGTGTGTTGCCCCCATGGAAATGAAGGAACAAAACCCTCCACACTTCCATATGATTCATATATAAAAATTGAGCACACAAGGGAGAAACAAAGTATGTTTTGGGAGAGAAAACTTCTACTTTTCATAGCTGAGTAGAGGGACAACAATTGGCACACCACATTTATCTCACATGACTAGAGAATAATTGAGGGTGCTTTAGAAATTTGATAGAAATTGCAACTGCTCAAAATTTCAAAATTTCAAAATAAGAGACAATTCTACTCTACTGATATGCAGAATGGAAACCAAAATTTAGAACAACATGAATATACATGAAATAAGAAAAACCACAAATACATAGTGATTTATAGGGGAACCTAAATGGGAAAAACCCCTCAAGCCTCTTTGCATTAATCATTTGAATAGAGAAACTATTACAATTGCTTTCTCCATCTCTTAGCACAACTTGCAAAAGGATAGTTGTTCTCTATTCCCAATGACAAACTATGGCCAACACTTAGCCAATTATTTTCCAACCAAGCCTCCTATTTCCTTCCACAAATCGTGAGGAAATTGGCCCCTAAAATTTCCTCCAAATCGATTGCTAAATTCCAAGGATTGATCACTGACTGCATGAAACACCTATGCACTCAAAAGTAGTTTACAAATGATGTTACACTGCCTTTTCATCTCCACTTTAGTTAAGGAATTCGAATTCCTTGCATGCACTAGCTATTTTGGGTTGATTGATAAATTAACTAACAAATATTTGAGTTATACTATTGTCCCACTACATCACTGACCGTCACTTGACTCTATCAATAGTTAGAGGTTGGTTAACTGAATACAATTGAAAATAACTAATTTGGATTACTAAAATTCAGCAATCACACATGCATAACTGAACTTAAAGACCTATAACTCGAATTTACTGAGTTAACTGAGTGACAAGATCCATGTCACACTATTTAACTTCCTCCAAGTTTTCCTGCTAATATGGAAATTCGGTTTACTCTATTTGACTAAGGGTAAAGTCAATTTGAGCCTTTAGTACTACATTTTTTCAACACTCCATCTTAGAAAGAAATGGATTTTTCCACCTCCCCTATCCTACACTTATGGAATTCTAATTTACTTCTTGATAATTCCTTTGTCGAGATGTCAAAATATTGCTCCTCTGTTTAGATATACTATGGCAACATAATTCTCCTTTGCACACAATTCCGTAAATAATTATACCAAATATCAATATTCTTGGACCTATCATGAAATATTAAATTCTCAGAGATATTAATGCAACTCTGGTTATCACAATATATCACTGTCGGATCCATCTCTAGATAAAAAATTCCCACAAGTATTTTCCTCATCTAGATTGTTTCACATGTTTCTTGGCTTACAACCATGTATTCATCCTCTACTAAGCTAAGCACCACAAACCTTTTTCTTTCTCTTGTACCAGGAAATAGTTGCAGATGCAACAATAAAGATAACACTTGATGTAATTTTTTGTCGGATGGACTCCTTGCCCTATCTGCATCGGTGAAGCCTTGCAGTTTCACTCCCTCTATCTGTCTATACCAAAATCCATACTGGGTAGTGCCTCTTAGGTTCGTAACATGTTGTTTGATACCTTCTAATAAAATTTGGTAGGTCTCACCATAGACTTGCTAAGCTAGTTGACCACATAGCACATGTTGGGTCATGCATTCATTGTTGGATAGTTGGCATTGTGTGGATGGCTAGTGGCCTAGTGAGGGCATCTACAAGTGTGTTGTCATTTGATGTCAACAGTCATTTTGGGGAGATGTGTTGGGTAGTTGGTAGTGCCTAACAATGGGCAGGAGTGTTGGAATTGATGTCAACCAGAAAATCTTGGTTGCCTGTTGCAGCAAAAGCTGGTAGTGATTGCCCAGGAAGAATCTCATGGTAACTGCAGGCTTCATGTGGAGAATCATCAGAGAAGAAGACTTATTGGAAAAGCCATAAAATGATGATTACAGTGATGGCCCAAGATGGAAGTCTATAGGAGTTGCAGGTCTCATGCTAAGGACACATTGTGGATGTGATTCCTAGTTGTTCAGAAAGTTCAGGAGCAGAATATTAGTGGTGAGGTTAGAGCCATGTTTTGAGGTATCAGATGGGATCAATGGCTAATCATACCCCTTCCTTTGGAAAGAGATATGGAATAGAATTTCAACCATATGCCGAAGTCTAGAAATGTTCTTGTGGGTAAAAATCTATGACTTTCCAGAGTTCAGGGTGTTAAATCCTTAAGTGGGGAAGAAACCCGCATATCGCAAGTCCTGCAAATCAAAGGTGCAACGAGATCGAAGATAGAATATTGAAGGCTAAGATATCCTAGTAATTGACAATCGCAGGTCTTGGCATATCGAAGATCGAGGGATTCAAGGCTCAGTGCACAGGTCCCGACGAATCACAATCGACGATTGGAGGATTAGTGGTGCTGCACAACAATGTATGGATTTCGCCGATCAATGACTTGCGATATCGACACTCGAAGGTTCCAACATATCGAAGGGCATGTCATATCGGTCGGCGATCTAGGAAGATCAACGATCGCAATCAGAGGTCCTATATATTGGAACTCCCACAAATCAGGGATATTGAGCCCCTAGTGTTAAATCGTGGGGAAAGCCAAAAGATAAACTATAAAGGATTTTGATTTAAAACAAGGATAGGTGGGCCTCTTTCTCTCTCCTCTAGGAGGACACGTGGAGGTATTTGATTGGGTTTGATAAAGGACACATGGAAGCTAGTGATGGGCTCCGATGAGGACAAGTGGCACTGTCTAGTTGGCTCTGATAAGGATAGTTGGCAACATCAGAGGAGCTTTGATGAGGAAAAATGACAAGATATGATTGGTTTTGATAAGGCCAAGTGATAGCTGATGTTAGCATGACATGCCAGTACGAAAGGACATCTGGCAGGCTTATTCGACCATTTTGGGTGGCCTAATGGGCCATATCCAGGTGACATGTGTCACCACTTAGGGAGTACCATGTGGTAGTGATGACGTCACATCAGAAATTGGTGATTGGAGGTTTGCGACGGTTAGCACATTTTCCACATTTGGAAATCACCAATTAGAGGGCTTCTACATGGGAGCTAGCATGTGGTCGTGAAGTTTTACGGAACCAAGGGCTAGGGCTAAATAGAGGGGCCTATCGGCAATCGATGATCAGAAGTTTGCAATGGTTGGCTCATGTGCCACAGGTGGGATGTAGGATAGTAGGTGGTTGTGAAGGCTTTAAGAAATCAAGGGTGCAATGCTTTATAAAAGGAAAAAGGCCCCTGGACATGAGCCTATAGGCCTTAGCACCTTAAGGCTAAGTATTAGGTCACAAACTTCAGTCCGATGGTGAGAAATGCGTAGCAAGGGAGCTAAAGTAGTAGGAGCTCAGAAATCAAAGATTGACAATCGATGATTTGTGGTTGTTGGCACATTGGTCAGAAAATGGAAAACGCCGATAAGGGGGCTGAATGTGGTTAGTACTTGGTCTAGGAGAAACTCAGAGAACCAAGGGCGCAGAGCTTTAACATAAGGAAAAAGGCCCCCAGTAGAGCCTAAAGGACTTAGCTACTCAATTCTGGGTCATTGGTCACTGCCCTCGGTCCTATGGTAGAAATTCGACAAATGGGCTAGATCGGATAAATGGTCAAGAATGATCAAAATTCGCTAGTTTCACATGTCTATTTGTGAATGAAGTTCTAATAGAGGAAAAGGCTCTAATAGTGCTCTATAGTGTAAATCCTTCGATAGAGTAGCAGTACAAAGGTGTATTGATGGCTATATGAATTGGTAGTTGTGGTTTTTAATGGAGAGCTATAAGATTGATGGCAGAAGATATCCCGTGCATGCATTATAGAAATACCATGCTTGAAGTACAGAAAAGAAATTCTAAAGTGTTGCAAGCTCTGTGAGCTTTGAACAAGTATGGAGAGCCTCAGTGATGGGAGAGTTGCAACATAGAGAGGACTGAGCCTAGCTTGAGTAAGTAGGTGGACTGTGAATTAATTCTCAGTATGAAGAAAACAGTTAGGATAGTCAGAGGCCCATTCTCAAGTGAATGCAGTGGCAAAGACCAAGTCCAATGCAGACATTAGAATGCAGGGCCATGCCTAAGTACAATGGGCAGTGTTAAATAAGGACAATGAGGCAACATCGATCTGGGAGACAGTAGAGGACCAAACTAGGAGCTCGATTGAGCATGCAGGGAAAATTAGTATTGTTGCCAAGGAGCGAAGAAAAAAAAAGATCTCTGAGTAAGTGCACTACTGTGAGAGGCTAAGGAGGAGCCATTTCTATAGAGAGAGGTTGAGAATTCCTATGCAGAAGTAAAGAGACCCTAAGAGCAATGAACTGTGTGTGAAAGCCGATAGTTGCCTGTGCACTATGTAAGTAAGGCTGAAGGTGTCTGTGCATTGTGTAAGCAAGGCCAAAGTGCCTGTGTACAATGTGGAAGGCAAAAGGTGCTTGTGAGTTGTTGTGAACAAAAATCCGTGAGTTGAGCCAGTACTGTGTGAGGCAAGACTGAGAACAGACTGTGTGCTGTGGAGAGCGGAGTGTTGAGAGAAGAGAGAATAGGTTTGAGAGTGACTGCTATTGAGTAGATCACATGGATTGTGAAGAATGCTATAAAGAGCTACAAAGTGCACAAGAGTGAGTAGAGATCAAAGTTGATATCAGGAAGAGTTGCTGCCAAACTATAGTGAACATTTAGTTCCTATTTGAATGTGGGTTGGTTCCTGCAAAACAGGAAGTTGGTGCTTCCATCTCTAGTGGATCTTGGGAAGGCTTGGGGGTTGGTGTCTCCTGCAAGTTGGTGCTTTCATAAATCCAAGGAGATACAAGTGGGTGCTTGTAACAAATCCACAAATTTGGTGCCTCAAGTGGTGCTTCTGGTAAGCTAGACAGGTGTTTACAAACAAAGGGAGTTGGTGCTTCCTGCTAGTCGGTGCTAGCAAACAATCAAAGGGATTTGGTGCTTCCTGTGAGTGGGTGATCACAAAGAAAGATTGATGTAATAGATTGGGTGCTCTTAATTTACATCAATAACAACAACAAGGTTTTTGGATTTTTCTCGAAAGGGTTTCCAGATGAAAAACCTTGTGTTTGTGTATGATGCTTATGGTTTGTTTGCTTATGTGTTTAGTTTATGTTGCTACCATATTATATACTATTTCTGGTTATATGGTTGTATGCCATGTTTAGATAAGAAAAGTAAACTGGCATAAAGAAGTAATAATTAGCCTCAATACTGATTCACTCCCCCTCTCAATATTATCATTGTGTTGAAGCCCCGAAAATTAGGTCAACAACATGGGGGATACCCACCCGGTCCAGACCTTGGTTGGCAGCTCCTTATCCGTTTGGTATAGCGGGTCCGACTGGGGAGAATGGGACCAGTTTCCCAATCTAAGGGGTGTGTGTGTGTGTGTAGAGTTGGATGATGCTGATCTAAGAGTACTTAGAGCTAATTTAATTCAAACTTCTAAAACTAACTCTATGCTATTGTAATCTAATGAGAAACAACATATCTAATCTACGCTAACCCGGGGTGTATTTCTTCTATTATGCGATCTAAAGAGATTTTAAACAATAACTGGTAATAAAGATCAATCAGCTATCATAAGAATAGAAATCAATTAAGATAAAATATTTTGCATAAAAAGTTAAGCAAAACAGTTGTGAACAACATATCTCATAATAAGTTATTCATATATCAAACATAAATGAATGACTCCACCGTACAAAAGTGCCAAATGGTAACTCACACATTCACGCAGTAACATATAAACAACTGAAAACTATATATCACTTTAAGAATATAAGCAGAAATGGTCAAGAGATAAAAGTACCATTTATGACTAATCCTACTCATAAGCTTCAAGCAAAAACGATTTATCTCTACTTGTTCTAACATCTACTAAGAGTACAAAAGTGCAACATCAGTAGCAGACATCAAATGCAAACATTGATAAATCTCGATCCAGCCATTCATCAAAAACCCCCTCCGAGGGTGAAAAAGTGCATGTTCTGAGGACAAGTTTTTTGACAAATTTGTGGACCCTTCTCCAAATGCCTGAGAAGGGTTTAAATACTGCTAACTAATTAACTTAATTACATAAATTTAGGATAATGTTTTAAATGACCGCCCTTTTGCTAAAGCAAAATTATTTCTAAAAATTAAATCTAATTCCTAACCGTTTCTGTATTTGCTCCTTAATGCTGCAAGCATGCAACATTCGCATGGGAAGAGTTGGTTGGTCGTCTTCTCCTTTCGTTTGAGCTATGAAAGTAGAAATAATAAGCGCTGGCACCACTTTCTGGTAAACTAGAAGATATTTTCGAGAATCTTCCTCTGGCTGGGTGTATTCACTGTGTGTATACTTGGTAATAACCCAAATTCCTCTCAAACTAATTCTGCTTTTGCTATTTCGGTTTCCGGCCTTGCGAATGACTGAATAAGTTAGGGACTTTGCTCTCTGAACAACTTTCTGTATTGAAAACTGCCTCCGTTCTTTGTTCCGGGATTTTCTGGTGCGTTTTCCCTCTTTAGCACCTTTTTTCTTTTTGCTTTACTGGGCATAAGCTTCAGGATCTTTTGCAAACATGCTGCTTTTGTGTGTCTTTGATTCTGAGTTTTGGATGGCCTATTGACATCAGTATCTGTTGAGTGATACTCTGGAATCTGTGGTCCTGTTGCATGCGGCATCCGTTTGCGAAGGCATCTCTTCTCTATTCTTCGAGCATTGACGCTTTCCCATTTTCCTTAGATGTTTCCTGCACATTGCTTTATGTTATTTTATGTCTTACAGTTTACGCAAAGGAAAAGAGTAATGATGATAAAGATTAACATGAAAGCTTTAAGCTCTAATGAATGCATAATCATGACACCCATAACGAACTGACTCTTCGAAAAACACAACACTATCCTTCTTGAATACTTTGGCGTACAATCATTAATTTCTTTTTAAGGCGCGCGCCCAATTTTGGTCTATAGACAGCTTTCCTTGAATACTGCGCCGAGGAAATTTTGCGGTAGGTGATTTCTGCGAATCGCATTGCAACATCGAGGATCGCGTCGTCAAGATGTGTCATCGCAGAAATTGATGATCACATTTATCGCAAATTGCATTCATCGCAGATCGCAACATCGCAGATCGCAAATCGCAAATCACAAATCGCAAATCGCAAATCGCAAATCGTGCTTAGTCATCCAATCATTGTGTGTTGCTTACGCGATGTTGCGATATGCGACGTCGCATATCGGCCATCGGAGATTCCTTAAGTTTTTTCATTTAAGAGTGCTTCATAATATATGCGATGCGATGAATTTCGCGTCGCTTCTCCGCAACTTATTATGCGCATAGGAAAACATTTCACTCTCTTCTCGCGATGCGATACAGTTTTAGGGAGTTGAAATACAAAATTTTTGATAAAATGTTTTTTGGATTTTTTATTAAGGGTCCCCATTTTCTTGGTGTTATCGCTAATACCAAACAAAGAGGGGGGTTGTTGGTGGCCACAACACATTGTTTCCCAACAATTGGTATCAGAGCTAAGTTTCTTCATAAATAAATTAATCACTAGAAGGTAGATCAAAGGGAAACAATGGTTAATGAAGTTTGGCTAGTAGTAGAAGAAGTTCCATTATTAGATAGATCATGCCATGAGCTTGTTGAGTTATGAAATGGGTATGTATTTACTATTAACCTCATAATATTTTCCCTTGATTCTTATCTTTTCCATATCTTAATGCACTAATATATTGATGAATTATGGTAAGAAATGGATAAGTTATTTGCAGTTATGATTTAGCTAACTTTTACCGTTCTTTATGCAGGAAAACGACAAAAGGGACAATTGCTGTTCCCTAACGATGGAATAGTAAAAACTAACAAACAAAGTAAGCAACATGTCAGTTGCGGGCAAGGCTGAAGGTGAATCAGGAGGATCAGAGTGAGAAAGGAAAGGATGTCTGAAGTTAGCAATCAGTTGTGAATCCATCAGAATCGGAAGATCCTGAGGGATTGCATTTATCTTTTACCATTTTTGATTATAAAAGGAGACGATTGTAAGAAGAAAGGGAGGAATATCAGTTATTGTTCGAATTGTATTTTTAATTACAGACTCTCGTTGTTGAGAGAACACGGTTATATTGTAATGCTACTTACATTCGATGATTAATATATAATTGAAGTTGTTGTTCCCTCACATTATCTGAAGTAGCTCAGCAGTGTTCGATGGCTGCTAAGGGCCCGACCTATGGTGGATTTAACTGCTTTCTTGTGTCATATTTCTGATTCTTCTAAGTCTAGATAATTTCCTGTTTTTGTGAGTTTACTTTATTTGCTATTCATTACTTTCTTGTATTGAAATAGTGTATGCTTTGTTTATAATTTACAGCTCTGTCAATTGATTTGAGTTATGTTTATTACAGAGTAAATTCTCTAGATAGTGAATCACATTGATGTAATCAACTGTAAAGAGTTTGATTATTGTTATTGGACTCTCAGATTGATATCATTGCTATTTGGATTGTTTACTAGAGATTGAGTTTGACTTAGATTAAATCAATTAAGAAGAGATGAGTTATTGCTACTGTGCTCTCGGCTGATGATGTTGTTACTTGAATTGCTGTAAGATTTGATTTCAGTAGAGGATTGAGTTTTGATATTTCCTTTAATAATTGCAATTAGAATTTATTAGATGCATCCATTTACTCTTGTATTAAAATATCTATACTACAATTTAGGAAACATTACTCTCTAAATTTAGAGCTGCCACATACTATGTACACTCTTGAAATAAGAGGACTTGCCCAGGTTGATGATTAATGTGGGATAATTAGGGGTTTTAAAAGGCACCTTTTATCAACCAACATTTTGGCGCCATTTCCAAGGAGAGTGTAGCCAATTTATGAAGAGTGATGTATACCTAATAATTGATGTTGAGGAAGAATTGGCTATTGAAAACGGAAGGTAAGAACCTACATAACGAGAAAGTAAAGTGCTTTCTCCTCCACACGCTTTTCAACATAATTACAGGAAAGTGAAGTAGGTGTTGGATGCTTTTCTATTGAGAGAGAACTGGGTATTAAAAACGGAAGGTAAGAACCTGCGTACGGAGCAAGTAAAATGCCTACTCCCCTGCCCGCTTTCCAACAAAGTTGCTAGGAACTTAAGGTAGAAATCAACATTTGGATTCTTTCACATGAATGAATAAGAAGAAGAAACCCGAAAACAATCCGATTCCATATCCTAAACTTGAAAAATCTAAGGGATGGGTGACCCTTGGATGTTCAACTTTCATCGACGACATCTTAAAGAAAGTTGAATCTGAGCCATCAGTAGGTCCCCGAACCATTGCTTCCAGACAACCTACTGTCTCCCTTCGGGCCACAGGCTCACCATATGTATCCTACGCTAAGGTCCACAGTAAAACGAAAGGAACTGAGCAGAGTTTCCAAGAAATTGAAAATTCACGCCCAATTCCCTCACAAGAAGGGAATTCTTGTAATCTTCGTGAAGGAGGAGGAGAAACAGGGGAAGTAGAGGAACCAAGATCCCCTCAGGTAGTAATTGAACAAAGGACACCCAATATCCTAGACCAAGGGAGTGCTGTTAAGATCATTCCCACCCCTTCTAGTCATCGTAGGGATAAATCTCTAGCTCCAGAGATCCCGAAAGGGTATTGGCATATATTTGATCAATTGAAAATAATCCACAAGCACCCCAAACCTCTACATTACAGTACCCCATCGTTGACACAGCTATCAACGCACCCATGAAAGCTATCCCTCTACAAAATATTCCCACCTTTCATGGACTCACATCAGAGGATCCAGATGCATTTCTGTTTGAGTTTGATGTATTATGTCAGGGTTATGATTACATCACCGACCCCCAGAAACTAAAGTTGTTTCCTTCTACGCTAAAAGGAGCAACCTTGCGTTGGTTTATGGGACTAGGTGGGGGCACCATAAACGATTGGGATAAAATGAAAACCACTTTCCTTTAAAAATATCAGGACTATTGCAGATCTAGGAAACTAAAAGACAAAATATTCCAAATGGTAGCAAGACCTAGTGAAATGTTGGAAGAGTACGTGGAGCGTTTTCAATATAACCTCCAAAGGTCTCCCTATTCAACTCTGCCTTTGCCAGATAATGTGCTAAGAGCTACATTGATTAAGGGAATGAAAGACCAATGGATAGAGACATTAAATATTATGGGTAAAGGTGATATATATCAAGAAGACTATGCTAACATTATTAATTTGTGTATCAGCTCAAGAGGCAGTATGAGATTGAAACCAGTAGAACATGATATGACCACCAGGGACAACAAAATCGTTGGTGGAAGCATTACTCGTGCAGGAATCGGCAACCTGCTGGAGGATTTCAAAAAAGATATCTTGGGAACTTTGATGACACAATTAGACATCATGTAAGCCAAGCAGAAACAAGTTGAAGTAGAACAGAACCTGGTGATATTTTGCCCTCGATGTAGGAAGAAGCTTAGTCATAACGAATGCCCACTAGATATGGTACAGACCTGTGCCACATGCACTAAAGATCATGCCACAGAAAGTTGTTCATCGCTCCGAGGGTTAAAAAAATTCTTCAAGGAGGCAGATGAAGAAACATAACTATTCTATTATTGAATTGAGGCTTCTGTGATCCATAATAGTTGTAAGCAGAACTTCGGCAAAAATCACATGAGGAAAGACCTTTGTCGACGCGTTTCGAACCAACTAGTGTGGCTCATCGTTAGGACAAGTTGAAGAAACAGATCCAGCTAAGCATGTTAAATAGTCTGAGTAGAGACTCCAACGGTTAAATCGACCAAAGGCTAATTTTGACCTACGGACCTGTTGAGGGCCCCGAAATCGGGTCAACAACAAGGGAGATACCCACCCGGTCCAGAACCTGGTTGGCAGCTCCTTGCCTGTTTGTTGTAGCGGGTCTGACTGGGGGTAACGGGACCAGCTTCCCGATGCATGGGATGTGTGTGTGTGTAGAGTTTGATTATGTTGATTCTGGAAGCATTCTAAAACTAATTTAAATCTAACATGCAAACTGATTCTAAGCTACAGTAATCTAATGAAAACAACATATGTAATCTACACTAACCCGGGATATATCTTCTCCATTATGCGATTTAGAAAGATTTCATATAATAACTGGTAATAAAGATCATTCAGCTATCACAAGAATATAAACCATTTAAGATGAACCATTCTGCATAAGAAGTTAAACAAAACAGTTGTGAACAACATATCGCATAAATAAATCATTCACATGTCAAGCATAAATAAATGAGCCCACCGTACAAAAGTGCCAAATGATAACCCATATACTCATACATTAACATATAAACAATATCAACTGCATATCACTCTAAGAATATAAGTAGAAATTCGTCAAGAGATAAAAGTACCATTTATGACTGATTTTTTACACACAGACTTCAAGCAATAACGATTTATCTCTACTTGTTCTAATATCTACTAAGAGTACAGTAGTGCAACATCAGTAGCAGACATTAAAATGCAAACATAAATAAATCTCGATCCTTCCATTCATCAAAACCTCCTCTGAGGGTGCAGAAGTGCATGTTCCAAGGACAAGTTTTTGACAAATTTCTGGACCCTTCTCCAATGCAACGAGAAGGGTTAAAATACTACTTCCTAATTCTAATAATAGTATTATTACAAAATTGAGGATACGGTTCTCAAATGACCGCCCTTTTTCTAATTTAGTTAAAAAGGAAAAAACAACATTCTAAATGAAATTACTTGTGAACTTGGTCTTTGAAGTTGCAGCTATCGAGCATAGGCTTGAGAAGAGTAGGCTGACTGATTTCTGCGCTTAGCTGGGCTGCGAAAACGGCATCCATAAGAGCTGGCGCTACCTTCTCGGCTGCGTTCATGATGCATCTTACTGTCATGCATTGGCTGTGCGATTTAACTAAGTATGTCCAGTAACTTTCCCAATTTATTCTAGCCAATCCCTGGATTGTTTTCCCGTTTTCCTGCGCTTTCTGCCTCCATTCTGTCTCCAGTTGAAACTTGCTCGGTAGGTATCCCGGGGTGGTTTCTGAAATCAAATTGGCTCTGTGTAAATTTTCATTTACACAGTCGATAAGGATGCTCGCTTGTGTCGCTGCTGTCTCTGTTGCTTGCTCCGCCTGTGTGATTTGTTCGTCCCATTTACTAAAGAGCAGCTCCTTGTGATTCTCATTAATCTTGGGTGCCCCTGCTCTTTTCGCTTCCTCATCATCTTGCCAAGTCAAATATTCTGTTGTTCTTTTGTTGTTCTGATCATAGTCACTCCGCAATTCCACCACCTGGCTGGTGATCATGTCGCTTAGTTCACAAAAGTGTCTCCACTGTGATATTCTACGTACCATATCTTCTTGTTGCTGTGATAGTTGTTCGTTCAAGCCGATGGACTCTGAAATAAACTCTGCCAGCTTAGGTTCATCTTTATGCATTTCTTGCACCGTCTGCAGTTGCTTTTCTTTTTCTTCAAGACTTCTTTGATAGCTTACCTGCATCTGGCGAAAGTCTTCCTGCAGCTTTTCGAGCTGTCTGGAAGCTTCAGTGTTTGCGCTGGCTTGTTGCAACTGTTGTTGTAGCAGTTGTATTTGATTTTCATGTTCTTTTAGGAGTTGCTGAACTTCAGAGGCCTTGTCGATAGTTGCAGAAGCATATGCTCCTGCAATCTGAGACAGCTTCGTGAGATTCTCGGTTGGATTATTATTTGGGTCTTTCCACAAGACGTCTAGATGTTCAGCATCTTGAGACAGTGCATTCTCAAGCTTTCTCTTCTTTCTTTGTCTCCTTACAACTGCTTTGTGCTGGGGACTGTAGAATACGTCCAGTGGAGGAATTTCTTCTACGTTGAGTAGAAGTTCTGAGGATGGAGCGATAGGAAGGTGTTCTGCTTCTGCGGCGCTACTGACTATGGTCGAGATGACTCTTGCACCACCTGTGTATTGTCCATAGGTATCTTCGGGACTTGCCCTTCAAGATTAATTAATTCATTGAAGGTTTCCCACTCTTTATCCAACTCTGTTGTGACAAGAGGTGTTTCGACGACAGGAGGGGGAACGTTTCTTGGTGGTGAGGTGATAACTTGCTGCTGAGCCATCGTACTTGACTGAGCTGTGTCTTTGGTTGTTTCTTCGTTCTTTTCTTTGTCGTGCACAGACTCTTCAGGATGTTCAGATATTTCTCTTGCGGCGCTGGACTTAGATCTGGAAGTGCTGGACTTTTCACTGAGGCTGATGCTCAGAGTCGGTTCTCTAGTAGCTACTCGCAGCCCTTCTAGTGGAATACTAGCCAGCCTTCTCTCTCTATATAACGTGAATTTTCGGAGGTCGTCTGGAGACAACCTCGACTGAGCTTCTTGCAAAATTTCTTTGAGCGAGCTTTTACTCTGAAAGAGATCATCAAACAGATCTTTCATCCCAGAGAACACTCTTATCTTGACGTTGATTGTAAATTCCTGTGCCACTTTATTTGGGTCGAATGGTCTTGATGAGAACTTAAATAATTGAAGACACGTCACATTCTCCACCTCGTCAAAAGTGTGTCCTACATCGAACAAAGAGAAGGCCCCACAAGTGACGGGAAATTGAGGCCAAATGGCCTTCTTTTTGTCCTTTAGTTCGTTGGTTAAGCCACCTTCAAAAGAAGTTTGATAAGTGATTTCCAGGGCCAACAGTTTATCAGGGACATACAAGGGTAGGGCATGTGGAGGTACAGTGCTTCCAAAAACTCGAATTTAGGTAAACCATTCTTCCCCAAAGCATCTCGCGATGGGGATGATGTCAATTTGGGCCTCGGGAGAGCACCTTGGGGGATCCTTATCATATATTATTCTATGTATGGGCAATATGAGCCCATGGCAAATCTGGTAAAAAGGAGGGGCAAACTGGGAATCCCATAAGACTTTATGATAAACATGGATGGGCAATGGGTCTTGGGTAGTCCATTTCCAACCCATGGTAGGCAAATTTGATACAAGACAAACAGAGTCCATTATATAGGCAGACAAATAAAAAGGAGGATAGACCCTTTGGGAGAAGGATTTCTTAGAACGGTATTTGACAACCACCGTGTATAGAGTATCAGAAAGGATTTTGGCCCAATCTACTATCTCGGAGTTAGTCACGGCGTCAACTAATGGTAGCCATTCAGATGAAAAATTATTGATATCGGGCATACCAAATAATCTACAGAGCATGGCTGCAGCAAAACAATATGGAGAGGTGAAGGAACCAGTGCTGTACATACCGTTTTTATCCTTTTTCAACGGCTCATCTCTTCTTGACCATTCTTTAGTGGTGTCTGATAGATCCGGATTTTCTACTGCGAACTTCCTAACAAACTGTTCATTATAGGTCGCTTGCGGTTCAGGAAGATGATACATGAGCTTCAGGTCTTGAGCAGCAAACGATCCCACGAGCCCATGTCCCTGGACTTTGAATTGCCTATTTGCCAGTTCCGCATCATCTAGAATCCACTTGATCATGTCTGTATATGGTAGGATCTTCGGCCTTGCCGCTATTCTATGGAGGAAAGAACACGCTAGGTCTTCCAGGGATGCCTCCGAAGGACGTGATGCACCCGCGACAGCAGTAGTTACCTTCATTATTCTAGGGTTCTCTTCTTCTAACAGCCTATACATGCCTTCCCATGTTGAGATACCTACATCTCTGTTGCAGGCTGTATCTGTGTACAGGGGCGCCATCTCCTTGGTTTTTTCTCTTGTTTCGGAGCCTCGAGATTTGTTTTTCTTTCCCATTTCGCCTTGCGTTTCTGTCTGATTTGCCTTCGCACTTTGCTCCTGCAGGTTACGAGTGAAATGGAAAGACTGATCAGAAAGGTGATGGGAGAGTTTTAAATGCAAGAGATAATCAGATATGCCACCTTACGTGAAGCAAATCCGCATCAAGGCACGCGTCTTTATTCCACTTAATAACTGACAACTAATTTATTACTATCATTAAAAGCGCATAATTTCAAGTCAGGTTATAGTAAGTGGCTTTTCTTTGGGTGACGTGCCCGAAGGATTCGTACTAAGGTGCTTTATGATTTGCTAACGTACCCTTGCATGTCGCGCAATCGCAAATCGCAGCGATCGCAATATCGCAGATCGCAATAATTCAATGTTTGCCAAACTTCGCCTGCCTTATTTCTGCGATATGCGATCGCAATATCGCATATCGGCGGATTTGTAAGCTTTTCTTTATGGATGCTAGTATGTTGTGATGCGATGTTGTTATTAACACTGGGGCGACGCGCATATTGGTCTTTAGAAGGGAAACGAAGGTGTTCTTATCCTTATGTGGTGCGACCTTAAAGATTTGCTTTCATAAACACAGGCTTAGGCTTAAGACATTCAAGAAACCTTTTCTGAGCGTATGGTTGTAATTTCAAAAAGAAATCCTTGCTTTTCCTAAAAATTAACTAAGGGTCCCCATTCATTCAGTATCGTGGCTGATACTAGATTGAACGAGGGGGGTTGTTGCTAGCCACAACAGGACCCAGGTCAAATTACTGTTCATTAATTTAATATTATTATTATTTTTAATATTAATACATAAAATATTTTTAATGTTAGTTTTAAAAATTAATTAATTAATTAATTTATATATATATATATATATATATATATATATATATATATATATATATATATATATATATATATATATATAGATATATTAAAGTTCTAATAATAGGTTATAATAAAAGTTAGGATTCAAAATAAATAAAATACTATTAGGGTTAGTTTAAGAAGGTAAATTACTTATTTATTTAAATTATTCACTAATTATTGTTATATATATATATATATATATTCCAATTAAAATCATACCGTTAAGGTTAAAAATATCAATAAATAAAATAATTTAAATGGTTAATTAGAAAAGGTAATTTATTTAATTTAATTAAATTATTTTTTATTATATATAAGTAATTTTTTTGTTTAATTAAGTTATTTATTAAACAAAAAAAATACTTATATATAATAACAAATAGGTGTTGGGTCCCTGCCCTCTCGTCCTAGTCGTTTTTTCATCCTCTTTGGTTTTTGTTGTTTTTCGTCTCTATTATATCTATTTTTATTTATTCTATTTTATTTTATTTTTATTTATTTATTTATTTCTTTGTTCTTTTTAGTATTCTGTGGCCCTCTTATTTTGTTTTTAACCTATTTTGGCCTTGTTGTTCTTATAAAGTCCTTTTTTACCTTTTTTGATTCTTCTAAATAGTATTAATTTATTTTATTATTTCTTCTTCCTTGATCTTATGGTAATAATTTCCCTTTATTTACTAATGAAATTTAAATAAATTGATTGGTTTTATATTAATAAAATAGAAATTAATTTATTATTTTAGGTTATTTATTTAAAGTATTATTCAACTTATAATTCAATGATTCTTTTAATTAATATTTTCCATTAACTCATAATAGTTAACTTTGATTTTTAACTTAATTACCTTTATCTATTAATAAAAATTAAATAAGATTATTACTATTTTTATATTAATATAATTTAAATAAAATTACCATTTCTATATTCATTCTAATCTTGTTATAATTTCTAACTATTTTCCAACTAACTTTGCTTTATTTTATTAAATCCTTTTTTTTCCATTTTATTATTATTAGTTTCTTTGGCCCTTTATTTAACTTTAATTCCTTTTAAATTATATTTTTGATAATATTTTTTGAACTTAATACCCCTTAGAATTATTTGTATGGGATTGGTCCTAAACATTATTATAAACTAATTGTTAATTACTTTCTCAACCTATGATTAATTATATATATATATATAGGCATGTATATATTTTTTTCACGTAGAAAAAAGTCGTAATTTATATTCATAAATGAGATAAATTACATTTTGTAGATGCTTAGAGCATATGCAGATAGCTGTCCATGAATTGGACAAAGTACACTATAAAAAAAATAAAAAATAATTAAATAACATCCAGCCTATACTTTTCTGCCCTTCTTCTTCTCCACCCTTCGCCAACCCTGTGAGTCAGGTGGGGGAACAATGATGGCCTGCAGATTCTCCTGTGTGTTCTGTGGAGGTTCTTTGTCAGATTCTGATCCTTCAGATCCATGAGTTCTTTTATTGCCGCTAACTTCCAACTGTGGAGTTTGCTGCTGCTGAAAATGGTTCTCCCCTTGAGGGTCTGGTACTTTGTCTTCCTGTGTGCCCTTATGTTCCATATTTATGTCCGGTTCCTCTTGGTTCACTGTGTTTTCTGGCTAAGTGTCCTCTTCTTCCAACGGTTCTGTATGCTGCCACCCATTCGGCTTTTTTTGCTGTTTCTTGTTTCCTTTTGAATTCTTTCTGGCTAGTGGGCATGTATTTTGGAGGTGTCCTGTTTGTCTGTAACTGCGGCATCTGAATGCCGTGTTTTCATAGTCCAGTGGTTGAATCCACTCCGAATTGTTGTAGATTAAGGAGATTCGATCAGGCAACCCCTGACTCAGGTCCACTTCGACGCAAATTCTGGCAAAAGTGTAAATTCCTCTGCTATCTCTATCTTCGTCAATTTTTAGGAATTTCCCCAAGGAATTCCCTATGGCAGATAATACTAGATCATGCCAGAAATGTAATGGGAGGTTGTGAAGCCTTACCCAAACAGGCGTTGTTGAGATTTTCATCGTGTTTGCGTCAAAATCAGTGAACCAAGGGGTAAAAAAGAGGCCTGCATTACCCCAGAACCAAGGTCCCTTTTTGATGATACTGTCCCTTTCTTCCTCTGTGTGGAAAGTTACAATGAAAAAACCTTTTGAACATAGGTGTATGTTACATTCTGGTGTCCAGCTGGAATAAATCCATTGATGTAAAGCATCGGATTTTGGCCAAAAGCCATTAAATCTACATATGACAGAATGTTTAGAGAGGTTAGAGTAAAGTGTAGTTACCGTTGGTATAGTGACATTGAGCACTGTGTATTCCAGTTTTTGTTCTACTATATGTGGACCTGGTTGCTCTGGTGGTGACTCAGTTTTGTTCTGCATTTTTCCTTTCCCCTTGACTGCATCACGAAAGGTTGTTCCCTTTGAGCTAGATCCAAAGCTTCCTCCTCTCAGCCTCATACTTAGATATATTGTTGTATCCCTTTTTATTCCATAATGCTGCACTGATAATTTTTCCTGTAAAATGTGTTCTGCATATACCAAGCTCAGCAGTCTTGCTGGTATTCCTGATAATTCTTGGATTTCATCCTTTAAGTTTTTTATCAGCATCCCTGTTCTTATTTGCTTGCAGATTGTGTTCCCAGATAGGGTTCTGATGAAGATTTGAAACGTTTCATGACCGGGTCGGCGGTCTTCCATATCTGGGCTCCTATTGATGCATTCTTCCTTTTGCCTGATGCAATCTGCAAACCCTCTATTGGATCGATGAATATAACCGCCGATCAGCTGCTTGAGCTCCTGGAGGACTTGCCTCGTGCTCATATTTGGGAAATCTGGTCTGGATCTACAGGGATCAGTCCATGCCAATGTGTACAGAAGCGTGTCTGCCCCATGAAACCCTTCGCCTTTGCATGCTTGTAGCCACTGTAGAGGGGTGAGCCAGAGTAGCACGAAGCTGGCAGATCCTATATATGTCATGCCGATTTCTGTCAAGAATCGGCCCCCAAATTGTGTTCTGAGCCCAAGCTCTGTTTCAGTTGTGAATGTAGGGCGGAGTATGCTCGTTATAACCCAGAAAACGTGTTCATTCAGGGCCTCGTCTCTGTCTACAATCCTTTCGCTCCCTGTCGCCCTTGGCTCTGAATCCGTTATGGGTTCTAACCCTAACGGATCCGTATTTCTCTTCAAACTCCCCAGAAATTCCAAGACCTGCCTGAGATCTGCCACACGAAGGAAGCCGTTGTATAGCTCCACCATGGATTCGTGCTCTCTCTGTTTCCTTGCCGTTTTTCCGTTCCAGATCTGCCTGGAAAAAATGGCCGCGTTTTCTACCGCTGCGGAAAAAGAAAAAGAGGGGGTCGAGGTCGAATCCGATAGGCATGTATATATATATATATATATATATATATATATATATATATATATATATATATAATAATTATTAAATAATTTAAATAAGTAAATAAATTATCCTTTTAATTCTAACCATTAACCCTAACTTTCATCTTAATAACTGAATATTTTAACTTTAATCATAGAATATATATTTATATATTTAACCTTAAAATTATTTTAACTAACTTCCATAAAAATAAACTAACCATTAAATTATTATTGAATAAAAAACTAGTCATCTTATTATTTTAATCATAATATATCTATATCTATATATATATATATGTAGAATACCAATAATAATTATTTTATAAATTGAATAAAATAAATAAATAAATATATTATCAAACCAACCATTTAATCCTACCTTATATATATATATTTAATTTTAAATAAATAAACAGATTCACTTTTTATAACCATCCTTTTTACCGAATTCAACTGATTTCCTTAAAAATAGTAAATAAGAATTTGACCTGGTCCTAAGGTCAAAATTAGCTGTTAATTTAGCCGTTGGAGTCTCTGCTCAAACTATTTATCATGCTAAGCTGGATCTGTTGCTTCAACTTGTCCTGACGATGAACCACACTAGTTGGTTCGAAACGCGTCGACAAATGATATTCTATGTGATTTTCGCCGAAGAATCTTTCTTAACTTAATATTATATTAGTAAAATAGTCTTGATATTAATATATTGGTAGACAAAATATCATTATTAATTTAATATTATTAATATTAATATTAATATTAATATTAATATTAATATTATTAATATTATAAATATTAATATTAATATTAATATTAATATTAATATTAATATTAATATTAATATTAATATTAGTATTATTACTATTAATATTATTATTTATGGAAAAGAGTTAAAATAGGTAAGATAAAATACTTTAAAGGTTAGTTAAAAACTTTAATTTAATTTATTTATTTAAATTATTTATTAAAGTAATAATATTCGGTTATTTAGATAAAAGTTAGGTAAAAGACAGTTGGAAAAAATAAATAAACAAATAAATAAACAAATAAATGAAATATATATATATATATATATATATATATATATATATATATATATATATAATAAAATAAAAAATAAAAAATAAAAATAAAAATAAAATAAAATAATAATAATAATAATAATACTACTAATAATAATAATAATGCTTAATAATAATAATAATAATAAATACTTGTAAATATAGGGTATATAAATGAATAAATAAATAAAATAGAGAGAACGACAAAAAAGGGGAGGGACAGGAAAAAGACCAAAAGCAACTACAGAGCAAAACGGATCAACCCCATAAGGAAGGCTCCAGGGGGAACACAGAAAACTAAGAGGACAGGGCAGGGATCCAACAACTACTAATTTTCCAGCCGTAATCTCTATTGAGATTGTTAGGCCTTCTTTCAATCTCAATAGCTTCCTTGAATTTGCGATAATGGAAATGAGCAATCTTAGCAACAACCTTGGCCTCTTCAATACAAACCTGATGCTTGGTCTTTTCCACATGCTCTGCTAACGTTGAAGACTTGGTTCTCCCATGTCTTAGGTCAGCTGCATGTTCGCTTATCGTCTGATGGATGGAGCGTCCTGTTTCCCCGATATAGGGGGTTCCACAAGAACAAGGGATCAAGTAGACACCCTTCATGTCCATAGGGTCAACAGGATCTTTCACCGATCGGAGGGACTTACGAATGGTGTTGAGGGGCCTAAAGGTAGAGGGGATATCATACCTCTTAAGGATCCGAGCAATTTTGTCTGTGGCTCCTTGAACATAGGGAAGATGGACCCCTAGTCGGCGCTCCTTCGGTTCTTTATTAATCATCGCATTTTTAGAGGCTTTAAGGAAAGACTTCTGACCTAAGCGCCTACTGTAGCCATTCTCCACAAAGACATTAAGGAGATGGGATCTCTCCTTATCAAAGCTCTTATTATCAGAAATCCTCAGGGCACGAGTAGCAAGGGTGTTAAGAACACCCATCTTTTGAGCAGGGAAATGATGGGAATCGACATGAAGATACTGCTCAGTATACGTTTTCTTATGGAATACTGTGAAGATACTGCTCAGTATGCGTTTTCTTACGGAATACTGATGAAGATACTGCTCAGTATGCGTTTTCTTAAGAAATACTGATGAAGATACTGCTCAGTATGCGTTTTCTTACGGAATACTGATGAAGATACTGCTCAGTATGCGTTTTCTTACGGAATACTGATGAAGATACTGCTCAGTATGCATTTTATTATGGAATACTGATGAAGATACTACTCAGCATGCGTTTTCTTACGGAATACTGATGAAGATACTGCCCAGTATGCGTTTTCTTACGGAATACTGATGAAAATACTGCTTAGTATGCGTTTTCTTACGGAATACTGATGAAGATACTGCTCAGTATGCGTTTTCTTACGGAATACTGATGAAGATACTGCTCAGTATGCGTTTTCTTATGGAATACTGATGAAGATACTGCTCAATATGCGTTTTCTTACGGAATACTGATGAAGATAATGCTCAGTATGCGTTTTCTTACAGAATACTGATGAAGATACTGCTCAGTATGCGTTTTCTTACGGAATACTGATGAAGATACTGCTCAATATGCGTTTTCTTAAGGAATACTGATGAAGATACTGCTCAGTATGCGTTTTCTTATGGAATACTGATGAAGATACTGCTCAGTATGCGTTTTCTTACGGAATATTGATGAAGATACTGCTCAGTATGTGTTTTCTTACGTAATACTGATGAAGATACTGCTCAGTATGCGTTTTCTTACATAATACTGATGAAGATACTGCTCAGTATGCGTTTTCTTACATAATACTGATGAAGATATTGCTCAGTATGCGTTTTCTTACGAAATACTGATGAAGATACTGCTCAGTATGCGTTTTCTTACGGAATACTGATGATGATATTGCTCAGTATGCGTTTTCTTATGGAATAATGATGATGATACTGCTCAGTATGCGTTTTCTTACGGAATATTGATGAAGATACTCCTCAGTATGCGTTTTCTTACGGAATACTGATGAAGGTACTGCTCAGTATGCGTTTTCTTACGGAATACTGATGAAGGTACTGCTCAGTATGCGTTTTCTTACGTAATACTGATGAAGATACTGCTCAGTATGCGTTTTCTTACGTAATACTAATGAATATACTGCTCAGTATGCGTTTTCTTACGGAATACTGATGAAGATACTGCTCAGTATGCGTTTTCTTATGGAATACTGATGATGATACGGCTCAGTATGCGTTTTCTTACGGAATACTGATGAAGATACTGCTCAGTATGCGTTTTCTTACGGAATATTGATGAAGATACTCCTCAGTATGCGTTTTCTTACGGAATACTGATGAAGATACTGCTCATTATGCGTTTTCTTACGGAATACTAATGAAGATATTGCTCAGTATGCGTTTTCTTACGGAATACTGATGAAGATACTGCTAAGTATGCATTTTCTTATGGAATACTAATGAAGATACTGCTCAGTATGCGTTTTCTTACGGAATACTGATGAAGATACTGCTCAGTATCCGTTTTCTTACGGAATACTGATGAAGATACTGCTCAGTATGCGTTTTCTTACGGAATACTGATGAAGATACTGCTCAGTATGCATTTTCTTACGGAATACTGATGAATATACTGCTCAGTATGCGTTTTCTTACGGAATACTGATGAAGATACTGCTCAGTATGCGTTTTCTTACGTAATACTGATGAAGATACTACTCAGTATGCATTTTCTTATGGAAGACTGATGAAGATACTGCTCAGTATGCATTTTCTTACGGAATACTGATGAAGATACTCCTCAGTATGCGTTTTCTTACGGAATACTGATGAAGATACTACTGAGTATGTGTTTTCTTACGTAATACTGATGAAGATACTGCTCAATATGCGTTTTCTTACGTAATACTGATGAAGATACTGCTCAGTATGCGTTTTCTTATGGTATACTGATGAAGATACTGCTCAGTATGCGTTTTCTTACGGAATACTGATGATGATACTGCTCAGTATGCGTTTTCTTATGGAATACTGATGATGATATGGCTCAGTATGCGTTTTCTTACGGAATACTGATGAAGATACTGCTCAGTATGCGTTTTCTTACGGAATATATATGAAGATACTCCTTAGTATGCGTTTTCTTACTGAATACTGATGAAGATACTGCTCAGTATGTGTTTTCTTACAGAATACTGATGAAGATATTGCTCAGTATGCGTTTTCTTACGGAATACTGATGAAGATACTACTCAGTATGCGTTTTATTATGGAATACTGATGAAGATACTGCTCAGTATTCGTTTTCTTACGGAATACTGATGAATGTACTGCTTAGTATCCGTTTTCTTACGGAATACTGATGAAGATACTGCTCAGTATGCGTTTTCTTACTGAATATTGATGAGGATACTGCTCAGTATGCATTTTCTTACGGAATACTGATGAAGACACTGCTCAGTATGCGTTTTCTTACGGAATACTGATGAAGATACTGCTCAGTATGCGTTTTCTTACGGAATACTGATGAAGATACTGATCAGTATGCGTTTTCTTACCTAAGATTCACAAAGAAGGAGTCCCTCTGAGGCCTATCGTCAATACCATTGGAGGTCCGACCTACCTTCTTGCTAAGTTCCTCGCCCTGAAACTTAAGCCCCTGGTTGGCCGCACTGAGTCCTTCGTGAAAGACTCTGCATCCTTCATTAAGGAGCTTAAAGGTATTAAACTTGACCATGAGGACATCCTGGTCAGCTTTGATGTGGTCTCCCTTTATACCTGCATCCCTATAAAGGAGGCCTTGGAAGTGATCTATCGCTTAACGGATCCCGATACCACGCATCTGGTTGAGATCTGTCTCACTTCCACTTTATTCTGTTTCGAGGGTGAGTTCTTTGAACAGACTTGTGGTGTTGCCATGGGCTCCCCCCTTTCCCCTATTGTCGCCAATCTCTTTATGGAAGATTTCGAAGCGAAAGCTCTAGCATTGGCTCGTCTCCTTCCTAAGCTTTGGCGAAGGTATGTAGATGACACTAATGTCATCTGGTCCCATGGCCACGAGGAGCTTCTTCAATCACCTCAACTGTCAGTCCTCTGCCACTAAGTTCACCATGGAAAAAGAGGTCAATGGTTGCCTCCATTTCCTGGATATTCTTATTTCTAAGAATATGGATGGCTCTCTCTCCCACTCAGTATTCGGTAAGAAAATGCATACTGAGCAGTATCTTCATGCCGATTCCCATAATTTCCCTGCTCAAAAGATGGGTGTTCTTAACACCCTTGCTACTCGTGCCCTGAGGGTTTCTGATAATAAGAGCTTTGATAAGGAGAGATCCCATCTCCTTAATGTCTTTGTGGAGAATGGTTACAGTAGGTGCCTAGGTCAGAAGGCTTTCCTTAAAGCCTCTAAAAATGCGATGATTAATAAAGAACCGAAGGAGTGCCAACTAGGGGTCCATCTTCCCTATGTTCAGGGAACCACAGACAAAATTGCTCGGATCCTTAAGAGGTATGATATCCCCTCTACCTTTAGGCCCCTCAACACCATTCGTAAGTCCCTCCAATCGGTGAAAGATCCTGTTGACCCTATGGACATGAAGGGTGTCTACTTGATCCCTTGTTCTTGTGGAACCCCCTATATCGGGGAAACAGGACGCTCCATCCATCAGAGGATAAGCGAACATGCAGCTGACCTAAGACATGGGAGAACCAAGTCTTCAGCGTTAGCAGCCCATGTGGAAAAGACCAAGCATCAGGTTTGTATTGAATAGGCCAACGTTGTTGCTAAGATTGCTCATTTCCATCATCGCAAATTCAGGGAAGCTATTGAGATTGAAAGAAGGCCTAACAATCTCAATAGAGATGACGGCTGGAAAATTAGTAGCTGTTGGATCCCTGCCCTGTCATCTTAGTTTTCTGTGTCCCCCCTGGAGCCTTCCTTCTATGGTTGATCCATTTTGCTCTGTGGTTGCTTTTGGTCTTTTTCCTGTCCCTCCCCTTTTTTGTCGTTCTCTCTATTTTATTTATTTATTCATTTATATACCCTATATTTACAAGTATTTATTATTATTATTATTATTATTATTATTATTATTATTATTATTATTATTATTATTATTATTATTATTATTATTATTTTTATTATTATATTTTATTTATATATATATTTTTAAGTTTATTTATTTATTTCAACTGTCTTTTACCTAACTTTTATCTAAATACCGAATATTATTGCTCATGTGCCACAGGTGGGATGTAGGATAGTAGGTGGTTGTGAAGGCTTTAAGAAATCAAGGGTGCAATGCTTTATAAAAGGAAAAAGGCCCCTGGACATGAGCCTATAGGCCTTAGCACCTTAAGGCTATGTATTAGGTCACAAACTTCAGTCCTATGGTGAGAAATGCGTAGCAAGGGAGCTAAAGTAGTAGGAGCTCAGAAATCAAAGATTGACAATTGATGATTTGTGGTTGTTGGCACATTGGTCAGAAAATGGAAAACGCCGATAAGGGGGCTGAATGTGGTTAGTACTTGGTCTAGGAGAAACACAGAGAACCAAGGGTGCAAAGCTTTAACATAAGGAAAAAGGCCCCCAGTAGAGCCTAAAGGACTTAGTGCCTCAATTCTAGGTCATTGGTCACTGCCCTCGGTCCTATGGTAGAAATTCGACAAATGGGCTAGATCGGATAAAGGGTCAAGAATGATCAAAATTCGCTAGTTTCACATGTCTATTTGTGAATGAAGTTCTAATAGAGGAAAAGGCTCTAATAGTGCTCTATAGTGTAAATCCTTCGATAGAGTAGCAGTACAAAGGTGTATTGATGGCTATATGAATTGGTAGTTGTGGTTTTTAATGGAGAGCTATAAGATTGATGGCAGAAGATATCCCGTGCATGCATTATAGAAATACCATGCTTGAAGTACAGAAAAGCAATTCTAAAGTGTTGCAAGCTCTGTGAGCTTTGAACAAGTATGGAGAGCCTCAGTGATGGGAGAGTTGCAACATAGAGAGGACTGAGCCTAGCTTGAGTAAGTAGGTGGACTGTGAATTAATTCTCAGTATGAAGAAAACAGTTAGGATAGTCAGAGGCCCATTCTCAAGTGAATGCAGTGGAAAAGACCAAGTCCAATGCAGACATTAGAATGCAGGGCCATGCCTAAGTACAATGGGTAGTGTTAAATAAGGACAATGAGGCAACATCGATCTGGGAGACAGTAGAGGACCAAACTAGGAGCTCGATTGAGCATGTAGGGAAAATTAGTATTGTTGCCAAGGGGCGAAGAAAAAAAAGATCTCTGAGTAAGTGCACTACTGTGAGAGGCTAAGGAGGAGCCATTTCTATAGAGAGAGGTTGAGAATTCCTATGCAGAAGTAAAGAGACACTAAGAGCAATGAACTGTGTGTGAAAGCCGATAGTTGCCTGTGAAGGAGGAAAAATGCTCAGTTTTGGGATTGTGCAATGCAATTGGCTGGGAGGACAATCTCATGCACTACGCAGTTCCAAGAGATAGAGAAGTGCCACTAAGGGCTGAGACTACATAGTGCATCTCAATCGGGTTCTGGTGAAATGGAGTTGTCCCGTCGACAAATTGTCAAGAGAATGGCTAAGTGTGAAAGGCAGATGGACTTGTGAAGACTAGACATCGTGATCACAAACTTAGCATACTTTGACAACATGATGACACTAACCACTGGGACAACATAGCAAAGCATGACCCTCCGTGGGATTGTCTAGAGATGAAAGTGACAAGTGAAACACTTCGGATATAAATTTGGATGAATGTGACGAAACTTGTGCAACAATGCTTACAACTTTCTGTGAGAGTGCGACAGGTGTTCACATAGCTAAGTCAACCCAAAAACACAAAGTCAAACCTTTGAAATGACCATAATAAGATCACAAGCATGAAAAATAAATCAACATGCCAAAAGACGACAGTTGGTTGGGCAAGAAAAAGGGTGAAAATACTTTGACAGAGCTCAAGGAATGAGCTTGAGTGTCTGCAACCATTAATGGAAAAACCAAGGAAGGCTCTGAAATTTGAGTGCAGGCCAAGATTTTGGAGTGTGTTGTAGCCACTACAACACCAGTGAAGAGATGTGCCTCAATATATATGAGCCAAAGAAGTGATTGGGTCATCCAAATATACCATTAGAGAAGAGTGTGGGCCCATTATATGGAGTTGGAGAGTCTCATTAAGGAGACAAGAGGTAGGATAGATTCCCATATTCCTTTGTTGATGTATATGAAACGAATATCTAGAGGAGATATTCCAACAAGACAATTACAAGATGCAGATGGAGGAGTTGGTTGGCATGACTACCATACTTCACCTCCAAATTGTGCCATGAGGAGATGGATCAATACAATATTTAGGTAGTAATTCATATGGTAGGGTGACCAAGGGTGCCTCTATTATGAGTAGAGCATGAAGATTTTAGGATTTACTTAGATGTTGTAGATATTTGAGGTGGTTGCATTCATGTGATGAAGTGAGTTCTTATGGATTTGGAATTATGATCATATTACTACCTGATTATTTGGATATATAGGGGGATCCAACACATGGAGCCATGCAATATTGTTCATGGGTAGATGACAAACAAGGAAGATCTATGGTATAGTACATCATTTTTTTAGTTAGTCTTAAATTAGTGACATGCATTTGTTGGTTGGAGTGTTTCTAAAGATGGAAACAATTTTTAGTGGGGGAGGACTTTAGGCCCTCAGTGTGATGAGCACTCATTCCTCATCCATGACCAAGATGGAGAATGAGGTAACATTACCATTGGGCACAAAGTGTTTGTCACAAGTATGTGTAACACTTGTATGTTGGTGTTTAGTTGGAAATTTGGGGTTACCAACACATACACTTTCAATATCACATGGCATTACTAACATTGGCAAGTTTGGTTATGTATGAAGGTTTAGTTTTTATGATCAAAAGAGTTCAATTATTAGCATTGACACAACGTGGACCAATGTGTTAGTTATTGGCAAAAGATATATGAGACAAGTTAGTGTGTAAGATGAGTGAGGCATGGAGAATTGGTGATTGATGACTTGTACATGGGACAAGATGTGAGATAATTGGGTGTAGCCCATATAATATGGTGAGTTGATTTGAGTTGGGCATGACTATTTAAAGGCACAAGCCACAAAAAACGATGAAGTGAGATGAGCATTGAGTGTGGTTAGTTAAAGGTGTACCCCATGACATGGAAAGTGAGACAATATTGGGTGTGTCTGGTTAAAGGTGCACCCTCAGAACATGGAGTAAGTGACCAATTATATATTGAAGTGTGACATGTGGAGCATTGGATAGGGCATTGGTGTCATCCCTCGCATGGGATTTGTGTGTTGGCCCCATGGAAATGAAGGAACAAAACCCTCCACACTTCCATATGATTCATATATAAAAATTGAGCACACAAGGGAGAAACAAAGTATGTTTTGGGAGAGAAAACTTCTACTTTTCATAGCTGAGTAGAGGGAAAACAATTGGCACACCACATTTATCTCACATGACTAGAGAATAATTTAAGGTGCTTTAGAAATTTGATAGAAATTGCAACTGCTCAAAATTTCAAAATTTCAAAATAAGAGACAATTCTACTCTACTGATATGCAGAATGGAAACCAAAATTTAGAACAACATGAATATACATGAAATAAGAAAAACCACAAATACATAGTGATTTATAGGGGAACCTAAATGGGAAAAACCCCTCAAGCCTCTTTGCATTAATCATTTGAATAGAGAAACTATTACAATTGCTTTCTCCATCTCTTAGCACCGCTTGCAAAAGGATAGTTGTTCTCTATTCCCAATGACAAACTATGGCCAACACTTAGCCAATTATTTTCCAACCAAGCCTCCTATTTCCTTGCACAAATCGTGAGGAAATTGGCCCCTAAAATTTCCTCCAAATCGATTGCTAAATTCCAAGGATTGATCACTGACTGCATGAAACACCTATGCACTCAAAAGTAGTTTACAAATGATGTTACACTGCCTTTTCATCTCCACTTTAGTTAAGGAATTCGAATTCCTTGCATGCACTAGCTATTTTGGGTTGATTGATAAATTAACTAACAAATATTTGAGTTATACTATTGTCCCACTACATCACTGACCGTCACTTGACTCTATCAATAGTTAGAGGTTGGTTAACTGAATACAATTGAAAATAACTAATTTGGATTACTAAAATTCAGCAATCACACATGCATAACTGAACTTAAAGACCTATAACTCGAATTTACTGAGTTAACTGAGTGACAAGATCCATGTCACACTATTTAACTTCCTCCAAGTTTTCCTGCTAATATGGAAATTCGGTTTACTCTATTTGACTAAGGGTAAAGTCAATTTGAGCCTTTAGTACTACATTTTTTCAACACTCCATCTTAGAAAGAAATGGATTTTTCCACCTCCCCTATCCTACACTTATGGAATTCTAATTTACTTCTTGATAATTCCTTTGTCGAGATGTCAAAATATTGCTCCTCTGTTTAGATATACTATGGCAACATAATTCTCCTTTGCACACAATTCCGTAAATAATGATACCAAATATCAATATTCTTGGACCTATCATGAAATATTAAATTCTCAGAGATATTAATGCAACTCTGGTTATCACAATATATCACTGTCGGATCCATCTCTAGATAAAAAATTCCCACAAGTATTTTCCTCATCTAGATTGTTTCACATGTTTCTTGGCTTACAACCATGTATTCATCCTCTACTAAGCTAAGCACCACAAACCTTTTTCTTTCTCTTGTACCAGGAAATAGTTGCAGATGCAACAATAAAGATAACACTTGATGTAATTTTTTGTCGGATGGACTCCTTGCCCTATCTGCATCGGTGAAGCCTTGCAGTTTCACTCCCTCTATTTGTCTATACCAAAATCCATACTGGGTAGTGCCTCTTAGGTTCGTAACATGTTCTTTGATACCTTCTAATAAAATTTGGTAGGTCTCACCATAGACTTGCTAAGCTAGTTGACCACATAGCACATGCCGGGTCATGCATTCATTGTTGGATAGTTGGCATTGTGTGGATGGCTAGTGGCCTAGTGAGGGCATCTACAAGTGTGTTGTCATTTGATGTCAACAGTCATTTTGGGGAGATGTGTTGGGTAGTTGGTAGTGCCTAACAATGGGCAGGAGTGTTGGAATTGATGTCAACCAGAAAATCTTGGTTGCCTGTTGCAGCAAAAGCTGGTAGTGATTTCCCATAAAGAATCTCATGGTAATTGCAGGCTTCATGCGGAGAATCATCAGAGAAGAAGACTTATTGGAAAAGCCATAAAATGATGATTACAGTGATGGCCCAAGATGGAAGTCTATAGGAGTTGCAGGTCTCATGCTAAGGACACATTGTGGATGTGATTCCTAGTTGTTCAGAAAGTTCAGGAGCAGAATATTAGTGGTGAGGTTAGAGCCATGTTTTGAGGTATCAGATGGGATCAATGGCTAATCATACCCCTTCCTTTGGAAAGTGATATGGAATAGAATTTCAACCATATGCCGAAGTCTAGAAATGTTCTTGTGGGTAAAAATCTATGACTTTCCAGAGTTCAGGGTGTTAAATCCTTAAGTGGGGAAGAAACCCGCATATCGCAAGTCCTGCAAATCAAAGGTGCAACGAGATCGAAGATAGAATATTGAAGGCTAAGATATCCTAGTAATTGACAATCACAGGTCTTGGCATATCGAAGATCGAGGGATTCAAGGCTCAATGCACAGGTCCCGACGAATCATAATCGACGATTGGAGGATTAGTGGTGCTGCACAACAATGTATGGATTTCGCCGATCAACGACTTGCGATATCGACACTCGAAGGTTCCAACATATCGAAGGGCATGTCATATCGGTCGGCGATCCAGGAAAATCAACGATCGCAATCAGAGGTCCTATATATTGGAACTCCCACAAATCAGGGATATTGAGCCCCTAGAGTTAAATCGTGGGGAAAGCCAAAAGATAAACTATAAAGGATTTTGATTTAAAACAAGGATAGGTGGGCCTCTTTCTCTCTCCTCTAGGAGGACACGTGGAGGCGTTTGATTGGGTTTGATAAAGGACACATGGAAGCTAGTGATGGGCTCCGATGAGGACAAGTGGCAGTGTCTAGTTGGCTCTGATAAGGATAGTTGGCAACATCAGAGGAGCTTTGATGAGGAAAAATGACAAGATATGATTGGTTTTGATAAGGCCAAGTGATAGCTGATGTTAGCATGACATGCCAGTACGAAAGGACATCTGGCAGGCTTATTCGACCATTTTGGGTGGCCTAATGGGCCATATCCAGGTGACATGTGTCACCACTTAGGGAGTACCATGTGGTAGTGATGACGTCACATCAGAAATTGGTGATTGGAGGTTTGCGACGTTTAGCACATTTTCCACATTTGGAAATCACCAATTAGAGGGCTTCTACATGGGAGCTAGCATGTGGTCGTGAAGTTTTACGGAACCAAGGGCTAGGGCTAAATAGAGGGGCCTATCAGCAATCGATGATCAGAAGTTTGCAATGGTTGGCTCATGTGCCACAGGTGGGATGTAGGATAGTAGGTGGTTGTGAAGGCTTTAAGAAATCAAGGGTGCAATGCTTTATAAAAGGAAAAAGGCCCTTGGACATGAGCCTATAGGCCTTAGCACCTTAAGGCTAAGTATTAGGTCACAAACTTCAGTCCTATGGTGAGAAATGCGTAGCAAGGGAGATAAAGTAGTAGGAGCTCAGAAATCAAAGATTGACAATCGATGATTTGTGGTTGTTGGCACATTGGTCAGAAAATGGAAAACGCCGATAAGGGGGCTGAATGTGGTTAGTACTTGATCTAGGAGAAACTCAGAGAACCAAGGGCACAGAGCTTTAACATAAGGAAAAAGGCCCCCAGTAGAGCCTAAAGGACTTAGCGCCTCAATTCTGGGTCATTGGTCACTACCCTCGGTCCTATGGTAGAAATTCGACAAATGGGCTAGATCGGATAAAGGGTCAAGAATGATCAAAATTCGCTAGTTTCACATGTCTATTTGTGAATGAAGTTCTAATAGAGGAAAAGGCTCTAATAGTGCTCTATAGTGTAAATCCTTCGATAGAGTAGCAGTACAAAGGTGTATTGATGGCTATATGAATTGGTAGTTGTGGTTTTTAATGGAGAGCTATAAGATTGATGGCAGAAGATATCCCATGCATGCATTATAGAAATACCATGCTTGAAGTACAGAAAAGCAATTCTAAAGTGTTGCAAGCTCTGTGAGCTTTGAACAAGTATGGAGAGCCTCAGTGATGGGAGAGTTGCAACATAGAGAGGACTGAGCCTAGCTTGAGTAAGTAGGTGGACTGTGAATTAATTCTCAGTATGAAGAAAACAGTTAGGATAGTCAGAGGCCCATTCTCAAGTGAATGCAGTGGCAAAGACCAAGTCCAATGCAGACATTAGAATGCAGGGCCATGCCTAAGTACAATGGGTAGTGTTAAATAAGGACAATGAGGCAACATCGATCTGGGAGACAGTAGAGGACCAAACTAGGAGCTCGATTGAGCATGCAGGGAAAATTAGTATTGTTGCCAAGGAGCGAAGAAAAAAAAAGATCTCTGAGTAAGTGCACTACTGTGAGAGGCTAAGGAGGAGCCATTTCTATAGAGAGAGGTTGAGAATTCCTATGCAGAAGTAAAGAGACCCTAAGAGCAATGAACTGTGTGTGAAAGCCGATAGTTGCCTGTGCACTATGTAAGTAAGGCTGAAGGTGTCTGTGCATTGTGTAAGCAAGGCCAAAGTGCCTGTGTACAATGTGGAAGGCAAAAGGTGCTTGTGAGTTGTTGTGAACAAAAATCCGTGAGTTGAGCCAGTACTGTGTGAGGCAAGACTGAGAACAGACTGTGTGCTGTGGAGAGCGGAGTGTTGAGAGAAGAGAGCATAGGTTTGAGAGTGACTGCTATTGAGTAGATCACATGGATTGTGAAGAATGCTATAAAGAGCTACAAAGTGCACAAGAGTGAGTAGAGATCAAAGTTGATATCAGGAAGAGTTGCTGCCAAACTATAGTGAACATTTAGTTCCTATTTGAATGTGGGTTGGTTCCTGCAAAATAGGAAGTTGGTGCTTCCATCTCTAGTGGATCTTGGGAAGGCTTGGGGGTTGGTGTCTCCTGCAAGTTTGTGCTTTCATAAATCCAAGGAGATACAAGTGGGTGCTTGTAACAAATCCACAAATTTGGTGCCTCAAGTGGTGCTTCTGGTAAGCTAGATAGGTGTTTACAAACAAAGGGAGTTGGTGCTTCCTGCTAGTTGGTGCTAGCAAACAATCAAAGGGAATTGGTGCTTCCTGTGAGTGGGTGCTCACAAAGAAAGATTGATGTAATAGATTGGGTGCTCTTAATTTACATCAATAACAACAACAAGGTTTTTGGTTTTTTCTCGAAAGGGTTTCCACATGAAAAACCTTGTGTTTGTGTATGATGCTTATGGTTTGTTTGCTTATGTGTTTAGTTTATGTTGCTGCCATATTATATACTATTTTTGGTTATATGGTTGTATGCCATGTTTAGATAAGAAAAGTAAACTGGCATAAAGAAGTAATAATTAGCCTCAATACTGATTCACTCCCCCTCTCAATATTATCATTGTGTTGAAGCCCCGAAAATTAGGTCAACAACATGGGGGATACCCACCCGGTCCGGACCTTGGTTGGCAGCCCCTTATCCGTTTGGTCTAGCGGGTCCGACTGGGGATAATGGGACCAGTTTCCCAATCTAAGGGGTGTGTGTGTGTGTGTAGAGTTGGATGATGCTGATCTAAGAGTACTTAGAGCTAATTTAATTCAAACTTCTAAAACTAACTCTATGCTATTGTAATCTAATGATAAACAACATATCTAATCTACGCTAACCCGGGGTGTATTTCTTCTATTATGCGATCTAAAGAGATTTCAAACAATAACTGGTAATAAAGATCATTCAGCTATCATAAGAATAGAAATCAATTAAGATAAACTACTTTGCATAAAAAGTTAAGAAAAACAGTTGTGAACAGCATATCGCATAATAAGTTATTCATATATCAAACATAAATGAATGACTCCACCGTACAAAAGTTCCAAATGGTAACTCACACATTCACGCAGTAACATATAAACAACTGAAAACTATATATCACTTTAAGAATATAAGCAGAAATGGTCAAGAGATAAAAGTACCATTTATGACTAATCCTACTCATAAGCTTCAAGAAAAAACAATTTATCTCTACTTGTTCTAATATCTACTAAGAGTACAAAAGTGCAACATCAGTAGCAGACATCAAATGCAAACATTGATAAATCTCGATCCAACCATTCATCAAAAACCCCCTCCGAGGGTGCAAAAGTGCATGTTTTGAGGACAAGTTTTTTGACAATTTTGTGGAACCTTCTCCAAATGTCTGAGAAGGGTTTAAATACTGCTAACTAATTAACTTAATTACATAAATTTAGGATACGGTTTTAAATGACCGCCCTTCTGCTAAAGCAAAATTATTTCTAAAAATTAAATCTAATTCCTAACCATTTCTGTATTTGCTCCTTAGTGCTGCAAGCATGCAACATTCGCCTGGGAAGAGTCGGCTGGTCGTCTTCTCCTTTCGTTTGAGCTACGAAAATAGAAATAACAAGCGCTGGAACCACTTTCTGGTAAACTAGAAGATATTTTCAAGAATCTTCCTCTGGCTGGGTGTATTCACTGTGTGTATACTTGGTAATAACCCAAATTCCTCTCAAACTGATTCTGCTTTTGCTATTTCAGTTTCCGGCCTTGCGAATGACTAAATAAGTTAGGGACTTTGCTCTCTGAACAACTTTCTGTATTGAAAATTGCCTCCGTTCTTTGTTCCGGGCTTTTCTGGTGCATTTTCCCTCTTTAGCGCCTTTTTTCTTTTTGCTTTACTGGGCATAAGCTTCAGGATCTTTTGCAAACATGCTGCTTTTGTGCGTCTTTGATTCTGAGTTTTGGATGGCCTATTGACATCAGTATCTGTTTAGTGATACTCTGGAATCTGTGGTCCTGTTGCATGTGACATCCATTTGTGAAGGCATCTCTTCTCTGTTCTCTGAGCATTGACGCTTTCCCCTTTTCCTTAGATGTTTCCTGCACATTGCTTTATGTTATTTTCTGTCTTACAGTTTATGCAAAGGAAAAGAGTAATGATGATAAAGATTGACATGAAAGCTTTAAGCTCTAATGAATGCCTAATCATGACACCCATAACGAACTGACTCTTTGAAAAACACAACATTATCCTTCTTGAATACTTTGGCGTACAATCATTAATTTCTTTTTAAGGCGCATGCCCAATTTTGGTCTACAGACAGCTTTCCTGCGACTCACATCGCAGCATCGAGGATCGCGTCGTCAAGATGTGTCATCGCAGAAATTGATGATCGCAAATTGCATTCGTCGCAAATCGCAACATCGCAGATCGCAAATCGCAAATTGCAAATCGCGCTTAGTCATCCAATCATTGTGTGTTGCTTACGCGATGTTGCGATATGCGACGTCGCATATCGGCCGTCAGAGATTCCTTAATTTTTTTCATTTAAGAGTGCTTCATAATATATGCGATGCGATGAATTTCATGTCGCTTCTCCGCAGCTTATTATGCGCATAGGAAAACGTTTCACTCTCTTCTCGCGATGCGATACAGTTTTAGGGAGTTGAAATACAAAAATTTTGATAAAATGTTTTTTGGATTTTTTATTAAGGGTCCCCATTTGCTTGGTGTTATCGCTAATACCAAATAAAGAGGGGGGTTGTTGGTGGCCACAACAATGGCGATTCAATGTGAAGAACCCGTTATCTCTGCTTTTCTATTGAATTTTAACTTCCAAAGCAGAAAGATTTTCATACGTCTAAATTTAGTTATGGACAGATAGAGTACATTATGCCTTATCCTATCAATGATATTTTGTCTCAACCTTTTCCTATTCCAATTGTTTGCTTCCTCAGGCTTAGTCCTTGTATTTACATCAGACATTACTTGGTCTTTTAAAGATAAAATAAGGTCTTCTCTGCGTGCTGGCTTTTAAAATATGCTCATTTGTCGTAGGTAGAGCCTATGATGCCCGCAAGCGTCCATAGCCTCGATAGGGTTACCTGTTACCCAGCAATGATCCTTTATCCTGCTTAAGGCTATTTACAACTTTTCAGAGAAAAACCCCTTTTGACACTTTTTCCTTTTTTATTCTCTAAAGAACAATGTCTTGGTTTGGTGGCCAAATTATGACACAGTCATTCACTTGATTTACACTTTTGCTGAACAAGATGGCTCATGATGAGACCCCTTGTCTTTTGATTGCAACAATCTTGAGTCGTTGCCCTGTTTTGGTGGACAGTATTGGCAAAGTTAGCAAGTTATAATATCTGTGATCATGATAAGCCGGCTCGTGATGAGACCTCTTATTCTTTGAGACATAGTGTTTTCTCGGATTGTTCCTCTGAATGTTGCGATTTCCTTGAGCAGGGAGGAAGTCACTGTTTTTCCTTAAGAAAGCTCCGGACGAATTTAATAGAGTTTGAAAACAGCAGTTTTACAGAGAATTTTTATTTTATTATTGATACCTTTCATTGTGCTGATATAAAACAATTTTTTACCAAAGGTTGCTTTCATCAAATTTTTTGAAGTTGAAACTAGTATCATATCTAGGCTAAAGTTAACTCTACCTATCAATAATAAAGATCATATTTGTCGAAAAATTTTGCTACTTGTACAAGCGAAAAAGCTCAAAATCTGATAGAGAATCGGTGTCTTTTTCGTGAACCCCTGTAGTAACCATCTACAACTGGTTTTATTTATAAGAAAGAAGAAAAAAAAGAAAAAAAAAAAAACTAAAACTATCCTACAAAATAGAAGAGTAATCTTCTATGGAAAATATATTTTAAGGATCTATCCATTAACAGGTAAAGAATCCCTTCTACCTGCTAAATCCTGCAACACAAATGTTGATGGGCCTATAGCTTCTACAATCTAAAAAGGACCAAGCCACATCTTCTGAAATTTTGTATGTTTGCCCTTTTCTTCATGAGCCTTATCCCATTTCAAAACTAAATCTCCCATCTGAAAATTTTTTCTGGTCATTATGCTTGAGTCAAAAGAGGATTTTATTAGCGCTTGGTGATGAGTATGGTTTTTCTTAGCTTGTTCTCATTGTTCTTCTAATTTAATTATTTCCATTTGTCTTAGTTGTATGGAGGAAGTAGATACCTCATCAATGTGTCGTACTGAAGACAAAGAGGGGATGACTAAGTGAGTTGGAAGAACCACTTCTTTCCCATAAACTAAATTAAAGGGAGAAGTGTCGATTGAAGCTTTCTTCGTTATTCTATCTGCCCATAAAGCATTTACCAAATCTTTGTGCCAATTCTTTTGGTTATGGTCAACTGTTCTTTTAATAATCCTGATCAGGTTTTTATTTGTCGATTCAGCCAATCCATTACCTTGCGGATAGTAGTTGGCCGAATATTTCAGTTTGAACCCTCTTTTAAGTGCAAACTCAGTCATTTCATTTCCAGAAAAGTATGAGGCATTATCAAACATTAAAGCCGTTGGCAATAAACCTAGTGATTATAAATTGATCTATGAATTCAATGATGTTTTCAGAATTAGCTGTCTTGAGAGGAACTACTTCTACCCATTTAGTAAAATAATCTGTTGCCGTGAGGATGTATTTATGCTGCTTAGAAGAGTGAGGAACGATCTCACCTATTATGTACAAGCCCCACTGACTGAATGGTTGCTCGATGTTTACCAATTGTAGTGGCATGGATGGTTTCTTTTGTCTCCCTGCAGTAGTTTGGCAGACTTGGCATTTCCTCACGTAACTGTGTGAGTCTTTCAACAGCGTGGGCCAATAATATCCTGCGCGTAATATTTTATGTGCAGTAGCATCTCCAGCATAGTGTTCGCCTGCTGGTCCATCGTGGAGTTCCTGCAAAACCTTTTCGGTTTCAGTTTTCTCAAGACACCTAAGAAGCACAGAATCGTAGTTCCTTTTAAACAGAACATCATTTATGAGCTGATATTGTTTAGCTTTCAATCTCAAAGCTCTTTTCTTGGTGTGATCCAGGTGTGATGGAGCATACCCGTTCTTAAGATAATAAATGGTGTCAGCATATAATGGTTCTGTATCGTTTAGGCTTACCTCATACATTTGTACCTCTTCAGATGAATTCTCAGGAATTTGCGATGCTCCAGCCAACATTTTGCAGAAGCCTTGACCTCTTACAATGCTTGCTGGTTTGATCTCAAGGTCGTATTCTTGTAAAGCGGTGATCCAATTTGCTCTTTTTTCACCCACATCCTTCTGTATTAGAAGATTTTTGACCGCTGGAAACGGTACTATGACTTTAGTATGGGCTTTAAGTAAGAAAGGTCTGAAATATTTGATTGCTTTGAAAACAGCATATGCCTGTTTCTCCACGTCTGAATAATTGAGTTCAGCACCTTGTAAATTCGAGCTAAAAAATGCGATTGGAGCTTCCGCTTTCTCTTGATTTGCTTGAGTTAGAATCGCGGCATATGATTTCTCTGAGGCAAATGTGTATAAGATAAAAGATTCTGAAAAATTCGGGGTTGCTAAAGATGGAGCGTTAATGATAGCTTGTTTGATCAGGTTGAATGCTTCATGCTCATCTTGACCCCATTTAAAATTTGAATTCTTTTTAATCATGGTTTGCAAAGGAGAAACAATCCGTGAAAAATCTGGGACAAATCTCTTCACAAAACTGATTTGACCAAGGAAAGATTGCATGGCTTTTTTGTTATGAGGTAGGGATATTTCAGAAATTTCTTTGATTCTATCAGGCTCAATGTGAATACCAGATTTTGACACTATGAATCCTAGAAGTTTTCCTTCACTTAATGCGAAAAAAGATTTCTTTGGGTTAAGTGAAATCCCATACCTTAAACATCGTTGAAAGATTTGTTTCAAGTCTTTGAGATGGTCGCTTCGCTTCTTGGAGTACACTGTTATATCATCCAGATAAATTACTATAGATTTATTGACTAAACCCTTGAATGTGATGTCCATGGCTCTCTGAAATGTAGCACCGACATTGATCAAACCAAATGGCATCTTCCGATATGCGTATGTGCCCCATTTAGTTCGGAATGTGGTTTTTAACTGATCATCGGGATGTGCCATCACTTGATTGTATCCTGAAAATCCATCCAAAAAAGACATTAATTCTGAGCCTGCTACTGCCTGTAATATCTGCTCCATAGGTGGGAGGGGAAAATTGTCTTTTTGACAGGCTTTGTTGAGATTCCGAAAATTGATACAGATTCTAATATCTCCGTTTTTCTTTCTAACGGGTACCATATTGGAGACCCATTTTGAATGTCTGATGGGGAATATTATTCTGGCTCTTAATAACTTATTTAGCTTAGTTTTTATCTGATTTTCTAAATTGGGGTGTATTTTTCTGAGTTTCTGTTGGACAGGTTTTTCATTGTCAATCATAGGGATAGTATGTTGAATGATAGAAGTGTCGTATGTTTTTAGCTCATCGTAATTTTTTTTTTGTATTGTCTCAAAAGACGGATATACGCTAGTTTTTCTTCAGGGGCTAGGCCGTGGCCTAGATTAACGTTTTGTGCTTTATCATCGGTTCCTAGGTTTACTAATTCGTAGTTCAGAGTTGAACTGTAGAGCTTAGAATTGGTAGACCTTTTAAACCGACTTTTCAAATCATATAAGTCTTCTAACTTAACCACCGATTTAGGTATAGCATTATCAGTGCTATCTTGTTGTATTTGTCGATCATGATGGTGTTCGTCAATTATTTGATTGGAGTAGGATCCTTCAGAAGTGAGGAAATTTACAATATCAGGATCGTCATTGAATGCTCTCCAGTTTGTAATGTTGTCAGGGATGGACGGTCTAAAGATTAATTCTATTGAGAATCTATCTGGACTAAAATCTTCAGAGGGAATAAGTCTAGAGGCTACGTTAGCTAACAGGTCTGCGCTCGCGTTTTGGAGTCTTGGGATTGACGAAATATTGAATGCTATGAAATGCTCAGTCAGATCTTGTACTAAAGATTGATAGTGTTTCAAATGACCTGATAGGCAATGTATGGTGTTACGTACCTATTTGACGACAATCTCAGAGTCTCCGAAGACTTGAAGGTACTTAACGTTCAACCCGATTGCTTTGTATAGGCCTTGCACCAAGGCCTCATATTCCGCTGTATTGTTTGTGCAATCGAATTCAAGTCTGCACGTAAGCATGGTCTTATTTCCTTATGGGCTAATCAGAACGCATCCTGCTCCTGCTCCTGCTCCTTCATTAGATTTAGAGCCATCAAAATATAATTTCCAAAACAAAGATGTATTTACAGGTTTATCTAAAAAATTAACACACTTTGAATTATCAGTTTAGGAAAAATTTTCGACTTGGGAAAAAACTAAATTTTCTAAGTAAGGTGATGTATGAGCATTGAAATTGCCGAGGAAAGAATCTACCGAGTAATTGCCTATGATACTGTTGTTGTATGCTATTGCTTCATTTTCTCCCTCCAATTCCGTTACTATGTACTTCTGGTGTAACTCTCGTTCAACCTTTATTTGATTCGGTTTACCATTGTAGGGTAACCACATGTGCGGCCAGTCGGTTGAGAAGTATCCATGGAGTTTTTCGGACCAATCTCTACTAAGAATCAAGCCATAGAATTCTGGGATATCAGCTACTAGAATGTTAATAACCTGACATACCTTCAGGTTAGACGACAATCTTATGGTCACTTGATTAAGTTCACCAATCACTTCGACTTGAGATCGATCAAGATGAACTATGCGCACTGCGGATTTTTGTGGTTGAACATTGGCACATATTGATCTGGGTAAAATATTTGTTGAAGCACCAGAATCTACCAAACAATTGTGCACATTTTTATTGAAAATTTCATAAGTGAGAAGGAAAGGGGGAGTGTGAGACCTTGATCTTCCTCCAATCAAGGCGATGTCATTTGGATCAACCTTATTGATCGTGTTGGTTGGAGGTCTTCCCATGTTGTGGGAAGCTACAGTTGTAGGCAAAGATGTAGTAGGCACGGCATGTAATTCTTTCATCATTATCTTCTGTTGATGTTTCAATTTGCTCAATTCATAAAGAGTGATATTAGCCCTAGTCTTTTTCATGTCATCAATAATATTGTACTCCATTTCATCCGACACAATCAGTGTTCTTGATGGAGGTGTTTGATCTGATTGGACTGGGCTAGATTGAGTCGCTTTAGCGGTTGTTTTCTTTGTTGCGACTTTATCTTTTGCTGCAGGGCTTGCGCCCTTCTGCTTAGGGGTAGTTTGGGGAGGATCAAGTTGATTTTTGCTTCGTGTGCTAACCGGAAATGCTTCTTGATCTTCTTCTTGCGGGAGGATGAAATCCCACATTCCTTGTAGTTCCATAACTTCTTCGTCATCGGTCTGCCCTTCAGTGGTATTCTCTTCTTCTTCCTCTTCTTCGGATTCAACGTTTGAGATAACGTTGGGTGGTTTCACATCCATTGAAGGGCCTCTTTTAAAAGCTCTGTAGGGTTTTTTTGAAGAAGTTTCTGCTACTTGTTTTTTTATGTCAATCATCTCATTGGACATGGTTTTTAATACTTTTTGTAATCCTTCCAAATCGAAAGGGTCTTTTGTTTGTTTCTTCTTGGAGTCTTCCTTGAAGGAGACTTTCTTAGATTTGCGTTCCTCTATCGCAGATCTTTTTCCCAGGGCTACTACGCGTTTCTCTACTGCTATCGCCTCTGTCAAGTTTTCAAGTAAGGTTGTCTTATTTGCCCTATCCACGAAGATTGCTAAGTTTGATGGTAAGGCCGTAATACACCATTCACATCGTACTTCTTCGCTGGTTTGGGAAGCAGCGGGAATTTTGTTGAGGATTTTATTGAACCGTAAATTGAAATCTTTGATGGGTTCTCTAGCCTCGGCTTTAAGATTGGATAGGTCATTGATTAACGTTGCCGTTGATCCGTCATCACCAAACTTGGTAAGGAATTGAATTTGAAAAATGTCCCAACTTGTGATAGACCTAGAAGGCAATGAAAAGTACCATGACCCAGCTGTTCCTTGCATTGTATAGGGAAAAAGCCGGACAACAGCATCCTCGTTGGTAACTCCGTTGAGATTGACAGAAAGAATGAAATTATTAATGTGCTCTTCAACTAGCATGCCTGCTTATGGATTGAATTTGGGTAGCCATTTCTCAGGATGGGCCGGTATTTGGCTCAGGGGTGAGGGCATTAAAACTGCCCCAGGATTGTTCCATGGAGACTGGGCCATCGTTGAACTGCTAGTAAATGAAAGAGCAGAGGATGATCCCTGAGGTTGGGAAGATGAAGATATTATGATCTTAGATGATTGAAGAAGAGGGGTTGTGAAGGATGGATGAGTGGTTTGGAATGAAGATGTTGGTGGCTGACTTCGCGGTGAGGGAGTTGAAATGGACGATGTAGATGAAAGAGTCTCACTGTCAGACTCTGGTGGTGTTTTCCTTGCTCTTTTCCTGGTGGGGAGAGGGAACTCAGTTGGCTGGATGCCAATTTTTTCACTCTTTAATCTGGTCAGGGGATGAGCAGGATTGTACTGCGAAGTCACGCTGCTTTGAGATTTATCAGAATTCTGGGTAAAAATAGAAAATCCCTGGAGTTTGTGAATTAGAGTTTGAACTTCAAGGGGTTCAATGGTAGATTGGTCTGAAATATTAGGGTATGTAGCAGCGGTTAGTACTCGAGCGACTTCTGACTCTGGATTTAAACATACTGGGGAAGTCGGGGGAGTTGATGAGGGCGATTTACTCTCAGAATGGTATTTAGATTTTGATTCAGGTGCCATTCATAGTTCAGGCCCTCCTTCTAGCGCCAAATATGTTGAAGCCCCGAAAATCGGGTCGACAACAAGGGGGATACCCACCTGGTCCGAAACTTGGTTGGCAGCTCCTTATTCGTTTGGTATAGCGGGTCCGACTAGGGATAATGGGACCAGTTTCCCAATCTAAGGGGTGTGTGTGTGTGTGTAGAGTTGGATGATGCTGATCTAAGAGTACTTAGAGCTAATTTAATTCAAACTTCTAAAACTAACTCTATGCTATTGTAATCTAATGAGAAACAACATATCTAATCTACGCTAACCCGGGGTGTATTTCTTCTATTATGCGATCTAAAGAGATTTTAAACAATAACTGGTAATAAAGATCATTCAGCTATCATAAGAATATAAATCAATTAAGATAAAATATTTTGCATAAAAAGTTAAGCAAAACAGTTGTGAACAACATATCTCATAATAAGTTATTCATATATCAAACATAAATGAATGACTCCACCGTACAAAAGTGCCAAATGGTAACTCACACATTCACGCAGTAACATATAAACAACTGAAAACTATATATCACTTTAAGAATATAAGCAGAAATGGTCAAGAGATAAAAGTACCATTTATGACTAATCCTACTCATAAGCTTCAAGCAAAAACGATTTATCTCTACTTGTTCTAACATCTACTAAGAGTACAAAAGTGCAACATCAGTAGCAGACATCAAATGCAAACATTGATAAATCTCGATCCAACCATTCATCAAAAACCCCCTCCGAGGGTGAAAAAGTGCATGTTCTGAGGACAAGTTTTTTGACAAATTTGTGGACCCTTCTCCAAATGCCTGAGAAGGGTTTAAATACTGCTAACTAATTAACTTAATTACATAAATTTAGGATAATGTTTTAAATGACCGCCCTTCTGCTAAAGAAAAATTATTTCTAAAAATTAAATCTAATTCCTAACCGTTTCTGTATTTGCTCCTTAATGCTGCAAGCATGCAACATTCGCCTGGGAAGAGTTGGTTGGTCGTCTTCTCCTTTCGTTTGAGCTATGAAAATAGAAATAACAAGCGCTGGCACAACTTTCTGGTAAACTAGAAGATATTTTCGAGAATCTTCCTCTGGCTGGGTGTATTCACTGTGTGTATACTTGGTAATAACCCAAATTCCTCTCAAACTGATTCTGCTTTTGCTATTTCGGTTTCCGGCCTTGCGAATGACTGAATAAGTTAGGGACTTTGCTCTCTGAACAACTTTCTGTATTGAAAACTGCCTCCGTTCTTTGTTCCGGGCTTTTCTGGTGCGTTTTCCCTCTTTAGCACCTTTTTTCTTTTTGCTTTACCGGGCATAAGCTTCAGGATCTTTTGCAAACATGCTGCTTTTGTGCGTCTTTGATTCTGAGTTTTGGATGGCCTATTGAAATCAGTATCTGTTGAGTGATACTCTGGAATCTGTGGTCCTGTTGCATGCGGCATCCGTTTGCGAAGGCATCTCTTCTCTGTTCTTCGAGCATTGACGCTTTCCCATTTTCCTTAGATGTTTCCTGCACATTGCTTTATGTTATTTTATGTCTTACAGTTTACGAAAAGGAAAAGAGTAATGATGATAAAGATTAACATGAAAGCTTTAAGCTCTAATGAATGCATAATCATGACACCCATAACGAACTGACTCTTCGAAAAGCACAACACTATCCTTCTTGAATACTTTGGCGTACAATCATTAATTTCTTTTTAAGGCGCGTGCCCAATTTTGGTCTACAGACAGCTTTCCTTGAATACTGCGCCGAGGAAATTTTGCGGTAGGTGATTTCTGCGACTCGCATCGCAACATCGAGGATCGCGTCTTCAAGATGTGTCATCGCAGAAATTGATGATCGCATTTATCGCAAATTGCATTCATCGCAGATCGCAACATCGCAGATTGCAAATCACAAATCACAAATCGCAAATCGCAAATCGCAAATCGTGCTTAGTCATCCAATCATTGTGTGTTGCTTACGCGATGTTGCGATATGCGACGTCGCATATCGGCCATCGGAGATTCCTTAAGTTTTTTCATTTAAGAGTGCTTCATAATATATGCGATGCGATGAATTTCGCGTCGCTTCTCCGCAACTTATTATGCGCATAGGAAAACATTTCACTCTCTTCTCGCGATGCGATACAGTTTTAGGGAGTTGAAATACAAAAATTTTGATAAAATGTTTTTTGGATTTTTTATTAAGGGTCCCCATTTTCTTGGTGTTATCGCTAATACCAAACAAAGAGGGGGGTTGTTGGTGGCCACAACACATTATTTCCCAACAATTGGTATCAGAGCTAAGTTTCTTCATAAATAAATTAATCACTAGAAGGTAGATCAAAGGGAAACAATGGTTAATGAAGTTTGGCTAGTAGTAGAAGAAGTTCCATTATTAGATAGATCATGCCATGAGCTTGTTGAGTTATGAAATGGGTATGTATTTACTATTAACCTCATAATATTTTCCCTTGATTCTTATCTTTTCCATATCTTAATGCACTAATATATTGATGAATTATGGTAAGAAATGGATAAGTTATTTGTAGTTATGATTTAGCTAACTTTTACCGTTCTTTATGCAGGAAAACGACAAAAGGGACAATTGCTGTTCCCTAACGATGGAATAGTAAAAACTAACAAACAAAGGAAGCAACATGTCAGTTGCGGGCAAGGCTGAAGGTGAATCAAGAGGATCAGAGTGAGAAAGGAAAGGATGTTTGAAGTTAGCAATCAGTTGTGAATCCATCAGAATCGGAAGATCCTGAGGGATTGCATTTATCTTTTACCATTTTTGATTATAAAAGGAGACGATTGTAAGAAGAAAGGGTGGAATCTCAGTTATTGTTCGAATTGTATTTTTAATTACAGACTCTCGTTGTTGAGAGAACACGGTTATATTGTAATGCTACTTACATTCGATGATTAATATATAATTGAAGTTGTTGTTCCCTCACATTATCTGAAGTAGCTCAGCAGTGTTCGATGGCTGCTAAGGGCCCGGCCTATGGTGGATTTAACTGCTTTCTTGTGTCATATCTCTGATTCTTCTAAGTCTAGATAATTTCCTGTTTTTGTGAGTTTACTTTATTCGCTATTCATTACTTTCTTGTATTGAAATAGTGTATGCTTTGTTTATAATTTACAGCTCTGTCAATTGATTTGAGTTATGTTTATTACAGAGTAAATTCTCTAGATAGTGAATCACATTGATGTAATCAACTGTAAAGAGTTTGATTATTGTTATTGGACTCTCAGATTGATATCATTGCTATTTGGATTGTTTACTAGAGATTGAGTTTGACTTAGATTAAATCAATTAATAAGAGATGAGTTATTGCTACTATGCTCTCGGCTGATGATGTTGTTACTCGAATTGCTGTAAGATTTGATTTCAGTAGAGGATTGAGTTTTGATATTTCCTTTAATAATTGCAATTAGAATTTATTAGATGCATCCATTTACTCTTGTATTAAAATATCTATACTACAATTTAGGAAACATTACTCTCTGAATTTAGAGCAGCCACATACTGTGTACACTCTTGAAATAAGAGGACTTGCCCAGGTTGATGATTAATGTGGGATAATTAGGGGTTTTAAAAGGCACCTTTTATCAGCCAAAATTTTGGCGCCATTTCCAAGGAGAGTGTAGCCAATTTATGAAGAGTGATGTATACCTAATAATTGATGTTGAGGAAGAATTGGCTATTGAAAACGGAAGGTAAGAACCTACATAACGAGAAAGTAAAGTGCTTTCTCCTCCACACGCTTTTCAACATAATTACAGGAAAGTGAAGTAGGTGTTGGATGCTTGTCTGTTGAGAGAGAACTGGGTATTAAAAACGGAAGGTAAGAACCTGCGTACGGAGCAAGTAAAATGCCTACTCCCCTGCCCGCTTTCCAACAGAGTTTCTAGGAACTTAAGGTAGAAATCAACATTTGGATTCTTTCACATGAATGAATAAGAAGAAGAAACCCGAAAACAATCCGATTCCATATCCCAAACTTGAAAAATCTAAGGGATGGGTGACCCTTGGATGTTCAACTTTCACCGACGACATCTTAAAGAAAGTTGAATCTGAGCCATCAGTAGGTCCCCGAACCATTGCTTCCAGACAACCTACTGTCTCCCTTCGGGCCACAGGCTCACCACATGTATCCTACGCTAAGGTCCACAGTAAAACGAAAGGAACTGAGCAGAGTTTCCAAGAAATTGAAAATTCACGCCCAATTCCCTCACAAGAAGGGGACTCTTGAAATCTTCGTGAAGGAGGAGGAGAAACAGGGGAAGTAGAGGAACCAAGATCCCCTCAGGTAGTAATTGAACAAAGGACACCCAGTATCCTAGACCAAGGGAGTGCTGTTAAGATCATTCCCACCCCTTCTAGTCATCGTAGGGATAACTCTCTAGCTCCAGAGATCCCGAAAGGGTATTGGCATATATTTGATCAAATGAAAATAATCCACAAGCACCCCAAACCTCTACATTACAATACCCCATCGTTGACACAGCTATCAACGCACCCATGAAAGCTATCCCTCTACAAAATATTCCCACCTTTCATGGACTCACATCAGAGGATCCAGATGCATTTCTGTTTGAGTTTGATGTATTATGTCAGGGTTATTATTACATCACCGACCCCCAGAAACTAAAGTTGTTTCCTTCTACGCTAAAAGGAGCAGCCTTGCGTTGGTTTATGGGACTAGGTGGGGGCACCATAAACGATTGGGATAAAATGAAAACCACTTTCCTTTAAAAATATCAGGACTATTGCAGATCTAGGAAACTAAAAGACAAAATATTCCAAATGGTAGCAAGACCTAGTGAAATGTTGGAAGAGTACGTGGAGCGTTTTCAATATAACCTCCAAAGGTCTCCCTATTCAACTCTGCCTTTGCCTGATAATGTGCTAAGAGCTACATTGATTAAGGAAATGAAAGACCAATGGATAGAGACATTAAATATTATGGGTAAAGGTGATATATATCAAGAAGACTATGCTAACATTATTAATTTGTGTATCAGCTCAAGAGGCAGTATGAGATTGAAACCAGTAGAACATGATATGACCACCAGGGACAACAAAATCTTTGGTGGAAGCATTACTCGTGTAGGAATCGGCAACCTGCTGGAGGATTTCAAAAAAGATATCTTGGGAACTTTGATGACACAATTAGACATCATGTAAGCCAAGCAGAAACAAGCTGAAGCAGAACAGAACCTGGTGATCTTTTGCCCTCGATGTAGGAAGAAGCTTAGTCATAACGAATGCCCACTAGATATGGTACAGACCTGTGCCACATGCACTAAAGATCATGCCACAGAAAGTTGTTCATCGCTCCGAGGGTTAAAAAAAGTCTTCAAGGAGGCAGAGGAAGAAACATAACTAGTCTATTATTGAATTGAGGCTTCTGTGATCCATAATAGTTGTAAGCAGAACTTCGGCAAAAATCACATGAGGAAAGACCTTTGTCGACGCGTTTCGAACCAACCAGTGTGGTTCATCGTTAGGACAAGTTGAAGAAACAGATCCAGCTAAGCATGTTAAATAGTCTGAGTAGAGACTCCAATGGTTAAATCAACCAAAGGCTAATTTTGACCTACGGACCTATTGAGGGCCCCGAAATCGGGTCAACAACAAGGGGGATACCCACCCGGTCCGGAACCTGGTTGGCAGCTCCTTGCCTGTTTGTTGTAGCGGGTCCGACTGGGGGTAACGGGACTAGCTTCCCGATGCATGGGATGTGTGTGTGTGTAGAGTTTGATTATGTTGATTCTGGAAGCATTCTAAAACTAATTTAAATCTAACATGCAAACTGATTCTAAGCTACAGTAATCTAATGAAAACAACATATTTAATCTACACTAACCCGGGATATATCTTCTCCATTATGCGATTTAGAAAGATTTCATATAATAACTGGTAATAAAGATCATTCAGCTATCACAAGAATATAAACCATTTAAGATGAACCATTCTGCATAAGAAGTTAAACAAAACAGTTGTGAACAGCATATCGCATAAATAAATCATTCACATGTCAAGCATAAATAAATGAGCCCACCGTACAAAAGTGCCAAATGATAACCCATATACTCATACATTAACATATAAACAATATCAGCTGCATATCACTCTAAGAATATAAGTAGAAATTCGTCAAGAGATAAAAGTACCATTTATGACTGATTTTTTACTCACAGACTTCAAGCAATAACGATTTATCTCTACTTGTTCTAATATCTACTAAGAGTACAGTAGTGCAACATCAGTAGCAGACATTAAAATGAAAACATAAATAAATCTCGATCCTTCCATTCATCAAAACCTCCTCTGAGGGTGCAGAAGTGCATGTTCCGAGGACAAGTTTTTGACAAATTTCTGGACCCTTCTCCAATGCAACGAGAAGGGTTAAAATACTACTTCCTAATTCTAATAATAGTATTATTACAAAATTGAGGATACGGTTCTCAAATGACCGCCCTTTTTCTAATTTAGTTAAAAAGGAAAAAACAACATTCTAAATGAAATTACTTGTGAACTTGGTCTTTGAAGTTGCAGCTGTCGAGCATAGGCTTGAGAAGAGTAGGCTGACTGATTTCTGCGCTTAGCTGGGCTGCGAAAACGACATCCATAAGAGCTGGCGCTACCTTCTCGGCTGCGTTCATGATGCATCTTACTGTCATGCATTGGCTGTGCGATTTAACTAAGTATGTCCAGTAACTTTCCCAATTTAGTCTATCCAATCCCTGGATTGTTTTCCCGTTTTCCTGCGCTTTCTGCCTCCATTCTGTCTCCAGTTGCAACTTGCTCGGTAGGTATCCCGGGGTGGTTTCTGAAATCAAATTGGCTCTGTGTAAATTTTCATTTACACAGTCGATAAGGATGCTCGCTTGTGTCGCTGCTGTCTCTGTTGCTTGCTCCGCCTGTGTGATTTGTTCGTCCCATTTACTGAAGAGCAGCTCCTTGTGATTCTCATTAATCTTGGGTGCCCCTGCTCTTTTCGCTTCCTCATCATCTTGCCAAGTCAAATATTCTGTTGTTCTTTTGTTGTTCTGATCATAGTCGCTCCGCAATTCCACCACCTGGCTGGTGATCCTGTCGCTTAGTTCACAAAAGTGTCTCCACTGTGATATTCTACGTACCATATCTTCCTGTTGCTGTGATAGTTGTTCGTTCAAGCCGATGGACTCTGAAATAAACTCTGCCAGCTTAGGTTCATCTTTATGCATTTCTTGCACCGTCTGCAGTTGCTTTTCTTTTTCTTCAAGACTTCTTTGATAGCTTACCTGCATCTGGCGAAAGTCTTCCTGTAGCTTTTCGAGCTGTCTGGAAGCTTCAGTGTTTGCGCTGGCTTGTTGCAACTGTTGTTGTAGCAGTTGTATTTGATTTTCATGTTCTTTTAGGAGTTGCTGAACTTCAGAGGCCTTGTCGATAGTTGCAGAAGCATATGCTCCTGCAATCTGAGACAACTTCGTGAGATTCTCGGTTGGATTATTATTTGGGTCTTTCCACAAGACGTCTAGATGTTCAGCATCTTGAGACAGTGCATTCTCAAGCTTTCTCTTCTTTCTTTGTCTCCTTACAACTGCTTTGTGCTGGGGACTGTAGAATACGTCCAGTGGAGGAATTTCTTCTACGTTGAGTAGAAGTTCTGAGGATGGAGCGATAGGAAGGTGTTCTGCTTCTGCGGCGCTACTGACTATGGTCGAGACGACTCTTGCACCACCTGTGTATTTCCCACAGGTGTCTTCGGGACTTGCCCTTCAAGATTAATTAATTCATTGAAGGTTTCCCACTCTTTATCCAACTCTGTTGTGACAAGAGGTGTTTCGACGACAGGAGGGGGAACGTTTCTTGGTGGTGAGGCGATAACTTGCTGCTGAGCCATCGTACTTGACTGAGCTGTGTCATTGGTTGTTTCTTCGTTCTTTTCTTTGTTGTGCACATACTCCTCAGGATGTTCAGATATTTCTCTTGCGGCGCTGGACTTAAATCTGGAAGTGCTGGACTTTTCACTGAGGCTGATGCTCGGAGTCGGTTCTCTAGTAGCTACTCGCAGCCCTTCTAGTGGAATACTAGCCAGCCTTCTCTCTCTATATAACGTGAATTTTCGGAGGTCGTCTGGAGACAACCTCGACTGAGCTTCTTGCAAAATTTCTTTGAGAGAGCTTTTACTCTGAAAGAGATCATCAAACAGATCTTTCATCCCAGAGAACACTCTTATCTTGACGTTGATTGTAAATTCCTGGGCCACTTTATTTGGGTCGAATGGTCTTGATGAGAACTTAAATAATTGAAGACATGTCACATTCTCCACCTCGTCAAAAGTGTGTCCTACATCGAACAAAGAGAAGGCCCCACAAGTGACGGGAAATTGAGGCCAAATGGCCTTCTTTTTTTCCTTTAGTTCGTTGGTTAAGCCGCCTTCAGAAGAAGTTTGATAAGCGATTTCCCGGGCCAACAGTTTATCAGGGACATACAAGGGTAGGACATGTGGAGGTACAGTGCTTCCAAAAACTCGAATGTAGGTAAACCATTCTTCCCCAAACCATCTCGCGATGGGGATGATGTCAATTTGGGCCTCGGGAGAGCACCTTGGGGGATCCTTATCATATATTATTCTATGTATGGGCAATATGAGCCCATGGCAAATCTGGTAAAAAGGAGGGGCAAACTGGGAATCCCATAAGACTTTATGATAAACATGGATGGGCAATGGGTCTTGGGTAGTCCATTTCCAACCCATGGTAGGAAAATTTGATACAAGACAAACAGAGTCCATTATATAGGCAGACAAATAAAAAGGAGGATAGACCCTTTGGGAGAAGGATTTCTTAGAACGGTATTTGACAACCGCCGTGTATAGAGTATCAGAAAGGATTTTGGCCCAATCTACTATCTCGGAGTTAGTCGCGGCGTCAACTAATGGTAGCCATTCAGATGAAAAATTATTGATATCGGGCATACCAAATAATCTACAGAGCATGGCTGCAACAAAAAAATATGGAGAGGTGAGGGAACCAGTGCTGTACATACCGTTTTTATCCTTTTTCAACGGCTCATCTCTTCTTGACCATTCTTTAGTGGTGTCTGATAGATCCGGATTTTCTACTGCGAACTTCCTAACAAACTGTTCATTATAGGTCGCTTGCGGTTCAGGAAGATGATACATGAGCTTCAGGTCTTGAGCAGCAAACAATCCCACGAGCCCATGTCCCTGGACTTTGAATTGCCTATTTGCCAATTCCGCATAATCTAGAATCCACTTGATCATGTCTGTATATGGTAGGATCTTCGGCCTTGCCGCTATTCTATGGAGGAAAGAACACACTAGGTCTTCCAGGGATGCCTCCGAAGGACGTGATGCACCCGCGACAGCAACAGTTACCTTCATTATTCTAGGGTTCTCTTCTTCTAACAGCCTATACATGCCTTCCCATGTTGAGATACCTACATCTCTGTTGCAGGCTGTATCTGTGTACAGGGGCGCCATCTCCTTGGTTTTTTCTCTTGTTTCGGAGCCTCGAGATTTGTTTTTCTTTCCCATTTCGCCTTGCGTTTCTGTCTGATTTGCCTTCGCACTTTGCTCCTGCAGGTTACGAGTGAAATGGAAAGACTGATCAGAAAGGTGATGGGAGAGTTTTAAATGCAAGAGATAATCAGATATGCCACCTTACGTGAAGCAAATCCGCATCAAGGCACGCGTCTTTATTCCACTTAATAACTGACAACTAATTTATTACTATCATTAAAAGCGCATAATTTCAAGTCAGGTTATAGTAAGTGGCTTTTCTTTGGGTGACGTGCCCGAAGGATTCGTACTAAGGTGCTTTATGATTTGCTAACGTACCCTTGCATGTCGCGCAATCGCAAATCGTAGCGATCGCAATATCGCAGATCGCAATAATTCAATGTTTGCCAAACTTCGCCTGCCTTATTTCTGCGATATGCGATCGCAATATCGCATATCGGCGGATTTGTAAGCTTTTCTTTATGGATGCTAGTATGTTGTGATGCGATGTTGTTATTAACACTGGGGCGACGCGCATATTGGTCTTTAGAAGGGAAACGAAGGTGTTTCTTATCCTTATGTGGTGCGACCTTAAAGATTTGCTTTCATAAACACAGGCTTAGGCTTAAGACATTCAAGAAACCTTTTCTGAGCGTATGGTTGTAATTTCAAAAAGAAATCCTTGCTTTTCCTAAAAATTAACTAAGGGTCCCCATTCATTCAGTATCGTGGCTGATACTAGATTGAACGAGGGGGGTTGTTGCTAGCCACAACAGGACCCAGGTCAAATTACTGTTCATTAATTTAATATTATTATTATTTTTAATATTAATACATAAAATATTTTTAATGGTTAGTTTTAAAAATTAATTAATTATATTATATATATATATATATATATATATATATATAGATATATTAAAGTTCTAATAATAGGTTATAATAAAAGTTAGGATTCAAAATAAATAAAATACTATTAGGGTTAGTTTAAGAAGGTAAATCACTTATTTATTTAAATTATTCACTAATTATTGTTATATATATATATATATATATATATTCCAATTAAAATCATACCGTTAAGGTTAAAAATATCAATAAATAAAATAATTTAAATGGTTAATTAGAAAAGGTAATTTATTTAATTTAATTTAATTATTTTTTATTATATATAAGTAATTTTTTTGTTTAATTAAGTTATTTATTAAACAAAAAAATTACTTATATATAATAACAAATAGGTGTTGGGTCCCTGCCCTCTCGTCCTAGTCGTTTTTTCATCCTCTTTGGTTTTTGTTGTTTTTCGTCTCTATTATATCTATTTTTATTTATTCTATTCTATTTTATTTTTATTTATTTATTTATTTATTTCTTTGTTCTTTTTAGTATTCTGTGGCCCTCTTATTTTGTTTTTAACCTATTTTGGCCTTGTTGTTCTTATAAAGTCCTTTTTTACCTTTTTTGATTCTTCTAAATAGTATTAATTTATTTTATTATTTCTTCTTCCTTGATCTTATGGTAATAATTTCCCTTTATTTACTAATGAAATTTAAATAAATTGATTGGTTTTATATTAATAAAATAGAAATTAATTTATTATTTTAGGTTATTTATTTAAAGTATTATTCAACTTATAATTCAATGATTCTTTTAATTAATATTTTCCATTAACTCATAATAGTTAACTTTGATTTTTAACTTAATTACCTTTATCTATTAATAAAAATTAAATAAGATTATTACTATTTTTATATTAATATAATTTAAATAAAATTACCATTTCTATATTCATTCTAATCTTGTTATAATTTCTAACTATTTTCCAACTAACTTTGCTTTATTTTATTAAATCCTTTTTTTTCCATTTTATTATTATTAGTTTCTTTGGCCCTTTATTAACTTTAATTCCTTTTAAATTATATTTTTGATAATATTTTTTGAACTTAATACCCCTTAGAATTATTTGTATGGGATTGGTCCTAAACATTATTATAAACTAATTGTTAATTACTTTCTCAACCTATGATTAATTATATATATATAGGCATGTATATATTTTTTTCACGTAGAAAAAAGTCGTAATTTATATTCATAAATGAGATAAATTACATTTTGTAGATGCTTAGAGCATATGCAGATAGCTGTCCATGAATTGGACAAAGTACACTATAAAAAAAATAAAAAATAATTAAATAACATCAAGCCTATACTTTTCTGCCCTTCTTCTTCTCCACCCTTCGCCAACCCTGTGAGTCAGGTGGGGGAACAATGATGGCCTGCAGATTCTCTTGTGTGTTCTGTGGAGGTTCTTTGTCAGATTCTGATCCTTCAGATCCATGAGTTCTTTTATTGCCGCTAACTTCCAACTGTGGAGTTTGCTGCTGCTGAAAATGGTTCTCCCCTTGAGGGTCTGGTACTTTGTCTTCCTGTGTGCCCTTCTGTTCCATATTTATGTCCGGTTCCTCTTGGTTCACTGTGTTTTCTGGCTGAGTGTCCTCTTCTTCCAACGGTTCTGTATGCTGCCACCCATTCGACTTTTTTTGCTGTTTCTTGTTTCCTTTTGAATTCTTTCTGGCTAGTGGGCATGTATTTTGGAGGTGTCCTGTTTGTCTGTAACTGCGGCATCTGAATGCCGTGTTTTCATAGTCCAGTGGTTGAATCCACTCCGAATTGTTGTAGATTAAGGAGATTCGATCAGGCAGCCCCTGACTCAGGTCCACTTCGACGCAAATTCTGGCAAAAGTGTAAATTCCTCTGCTATCTCTATCTTCGTCAATTTTTAGGAATTTCCCCAAGGAATTCCCTATGGCAGATAATACTAGATCATGCCAGAAATGTAATGGGAGGTTGTGAAGCCTTACCCAAACAGGCGTTGTTGAGATTTTCATCGTGTTTGCGTCAAAATCAGCGAACCAAGGGGTGACAAAGAGGCCTGCATTACCCCAGAACCAAGGTCCCATTTTGATGATACTGTCCCTTTCTTCCTCTGTGTGGAAAGTTACAATGAAAAAACCTTTTGAACATAGGTGTATGTTACATTCTGGTGTCCAGCTGGAATAAATCCATTGATGTAAAGCATCGGATTTTGAACAAAAGCCATTAAATATACATATGACAGAATGTTTAGAGAGGTCAGAGTAAAGTGTAGTTACCGTTGGTATAGTGACATTGAGCACTGTGTATTCCAGTTTTTGTTCTACTATATGTGGACCTGGTTGCTCTGGTGGTGACTCAGTTTTGTTCTGCATTTTTCCTTTCCCCTTGACTGCATCACGAAAGGTTGTGCCCTTTGAGATAGATCCAAAGCTTCCTCCTCTCAGCCTCATACTCAGATATATTGTTGTATCCCTTTTTATTCCATAATGCTGCACTGATAATTTTTCCTGTAAAATGTGTCCTGCATATACCAAGCTCAACAGTCTTGCTGGTATTCCTGATAATTCTTGGATTTCATCCTTTAAGTTTTTTATCAGCATCCCTGTTCTTATTTGCTTGCAGATTGTGTTCCCAGATAGGGTTCTGATGAATATTTGAAACGTTTCATGACCGGGTCGGCGGTCTTCCATATCTGGGCTTCTATTGATGCATTCTTCCTTTTGCCTGATGCGATCTGCCAACCCTCTGTTGGATCGATGAATATAACCGCCGATCAGCTGCCTGAGCTCCTGGAGGACTTGCCTCGTGCTCATATTTGGGAAATCCGGTCTGGATCTACACGGATCAGTCCATGCCAATGTGTACAGAAGCATGTCTGCCCCATGAAACCCTTCGCCTTTGCATTCTTGTAGCCACTGTAGAGGGGTGAGCCAGAGTAACACGAAGCTGGCAGATCCTATATATGTCATGCCGATTTCTGTCAAGAATCGGCCCCCAAATTGTGTTCTGAGCCCAAGCTCTGTTTCAGTTGTGAATGTAGGGCGAAGTATGCTCGTTATAACCCAGAAAACGTGTTCATTTAGGGCCTCATCTCCGTCTACAATCCTTTCGCTCCCTGTCGCCCTTGGCTCTGAATCCGTTATGGGTTCTAACCCTAACAGATCCGTATTTCTCTTCAAACTCCCCAGAAATTCCAAGACCCGCCTGAGATCTGCCACACGACGGAAGCCGTTGTATAGCTCCACCATGGATTCGTGCTCTCTCTGTTTCCCTGCCGTTTTTCCGTTCCAGATCTGCCTGGAAAAAATGGCCGCGTTTTCTACCGCTGCGGAAAAAGAAAAAGAGGGGGTCGAGGTCGAATCCGATAGGCATGTATATATATATATAATAATTATTAAATAATTTAAATAAGTAAATAAATTATCCTTTTAATTCTAACCATTAACCCTAACTTTCATCTTAATAACCGAATATTTTAACTTTAATCATAGAATATATATTTATATATTTAACCTTAAAATTATTTTAACTAACTTCCATAAAAATAAACTAACCATTAAATTATTATTGAATAAAAAACTAGTCATCTTATTATTTTAATCATAATATATATATATATATATATATATAATATAATAATAATTATTTTATAAATTGAATAAAATAAATAAATAAATATACTATCAAACCAACCATTTAATCCTACCTTATATATATATATATATATATATATTTTTTTTTTAATTTTAAATAAATAAACAGATTCACTTTTTATAACCATCCTTTTTACCGAATTCAACTGATTTCCTTAAAAATAGTAAATAAGAATTTGACCTGGTCCTAAGGTCAAAATTAGCTGTTAATTTAGCCGTTGGAGTCTCTGCTCAAACTATTTATCATGCTAAGCTGGATCTGTTGCTTCAACTTGTCCTGACGATGAACCACACTAGTTGGTTCGAAACACGTCGACAAATGATATTCCATGTGATTTTCGCCGAAGAATCTTTCTTAACTTAATATTATATTAGTAAAATAGTCTTGATATTAATATATTGGTAGACAAAATATCATTATTAATTTAATATTATTAATATTAATATTAATATTAATATTACTATTAATATTAATATTATTAATATTATAAATATTATTATTATTATTAATATTAATATTAGTATTATTACTATTAATATTATTATTTATGGAAAAGAGTTAAAATAGGTAAGATAAAATACTTTAAAGGTTAGTTAAAAACTTTAATTTAATTTATTTATTTAAATTATTTATTAAAGTAATAATATTCGGTTATTTAGATAAAAGTTAGGTAAAAGACAGTTGGAAAAAATAAATAAACAAATAAATGAAATATATATATATATATATATATATATATATATATATATAAAATAAAAATAAAAATAAAAAGTAAAAATAATAATAAAATAATAATAATAATACTACTAATAATAATAATAATGCTAATAATAATAATAATAATAATAAATACTTGTAAATATAGGGTATATAAATGAATAAATAAATAAAATAGAGAGAACGACAAAAAAGGGGAGGGACAGGAAAAAAACCAAAAGCAACCACAGAGCAAAACAGATCAACCCCATAAGGAAGGCTCCAGGGGGAACACAGAAAACTAAGAGGACAGGGCAGGGATCCAACAACTACTAATTTTCCAGCCGTCATCTCTATTGAGATTGTTAGGTCTTCTTTCAATCTCAATAGCTTCCTTGAATTTGCGATAATGGAAATGAGCAATCTTAGCAACAACCTTGGCCTCTTCAATACAAACCTGATGCTTGGTCTTTTCCACATGCTCTGCTAACGTTGAAGACTTGGTTCTCCCATGTCTTAGGTCAGCTGCATGTTCGCTTATCCTCTGATGGATGGAGCGTCCTGTTTCCCCGATATAGGGGGTTCCACAAGAACAAGGGATCAAGTAGACACCCTTCATGTCCATAGGGTCAACAGGATCTTTCACCGATCGGAGGGACTTACGAATGGTGTTGAGGGGCCTAAAGGTAGAGGGGATATCATACCTCTTAAGGATCCGAGCAATTTTGTCTGTGGCTCCTTGAACATAGGGAAGATGGACCCCTAGTGGGCGCTCCTTCGGTTCTTTATTAATCATCGCATTTTTAGAGGCTTTAAGGAAAGCCTTCTGACCTAAGCGCCTACTGTAGCCATTCTCCACAAAGACATTAAGGAGATGGGATCTCTCCTTATCAAAGCTCTTATTATTAGAAATCCTCAGGGCACGAGTAGCAAGGGTGTTAAGAACACCCATCTTTTGAGCAGGGAAATGATGGGAATCGGCATGAAGATACTGCTCAGTATGCGTTTTCTTACGGAATACTGATGAAGATACTGCTCAGTATGCATTTTCTTACGGAATACTGATGAAGATACTGCTCAGTATGCGTTTTCTTATGGAATACTGATGAAGATACTGCTCAGTATGCGTTTTCTTACGGAATACTGATGAAGATACTGCTCAGTATGCGTTTTCTTACGGAATACTGATGAAGATACTGCTCAGTATGCGTTTTCTTATGGAATACTGATGAAGATACTGCTCAGTATGCGTTTTCTTACGGAATATTGATGAAGATACTGCTCAGTATGCGTTTTCTTACGTAATACTGATGAAGATACTGCTCAGTATGCGTTTTCTTACGTAATACTGATGAAGATACTGCTCAGTATGCATTTTCTTATGGAATACTGATGAAGATACTGCTCAGTATGCGTTTTCTTACGGAATACTGATGAAGATACTGCTCAGTATGCGTTTTCTTACGGAATACTGATGAAGATACTGCTCAGTATGCGTTTTCTTACGGAATACTGATGAAGATACTGCTCAGTATGCGTTTTCTTACGGAATACTGATGAAGATACTGCTCAGTATGCATTTTCTTATGGAATATTGATGAAGATACTGCTCAGTATGCGTTTTCTTACGTAATACTGATGAAGATACTGCTCAGTATGCGTTTTTTTACGTAATACTGATGAAGATACTGCTCAGTATGCGTTTTCTTACGGAATACTGATGAAGATACTGCTCATATTGCGTTTTCTTACGGAATACTGAAGATGATACTGCTCAGTATGCGTTTTCTTATGGAATAATGATGATGATACGGCTCAGTATGCGCTTTCTTACGGAATACTGATGAAGATACTGCTCAGTATGCGTTTTCTTACGGAATATTGATGAAGATACTCCTCAGTATGCGTTTTCTTACGGAATACTGATGAAGATACTGCTCAGTATGCGTTTTCTTACGGAATACTAATGAAGATATTGCTCAGTATGCGTTTTCTTACGGAATACTGATGAAGGTACTGCTCAGTATGCGTTTTCTTACGTAATACTGATGAAGATACTGCTCAGTATGCGTTTTCTTACGTAATACTGATGAAGATACTGCTCAGTATGCGTTTTCTTACGGAATACTGATGAAGATACTGCTCAGTATGCGTTTTCTTACGGAATACTGATGATGATACTGCTCAGTATGCGTTTTCTTATGGAATACTGATGATGATACGGCTCAGTATGCGTTTTCTTACGGAATACTGATGAAGATACTGCTCAGTATGCGTTTTCTTACGGAATATATATGAAGATACTCCTCAGTATGCGTTTTCTTACGGAATACTGATGAAGATACTGCTCAGTATGCGTTTTCTTACGGAATACTAATGAAGATATTGCTCAGTATGCATTTTCTTACGGAATACTGATGAAGATACTGCTCAGTATGCATTTTCTTATGGAATACTAATGAAGATACTGCTCAGTATGCGTTTTCTTACGGAATACTGATGAAGATACTGCTCAGTATCCGTTTTCTTACGGAATACTGATGAAGGTACTGCTCAGTATGCGTTTTCTTACGGAATACTGATGAAGATACTGCTCAGTATGCATTTTCTTATGGAATACTGATGAAGATACTGCTCAGTATGCGTTTTCTTATGGAATACTGATGAAGATACTGCTCAGTATGCGTTTTCTTACGGAATACTGATGAAGATACTGCTCAGTATGCATTTTCTTATGGAATACTGATGAAGATACTGCTCAGTATGCATTTTCTTACGGAATACTGATGAAGATACTGCTCAGTATGCGTTTTCTTACGGAATACTGATGAAGATACTACTGAGTATGTGTTTTCTTACGTAATACTGATGAAGATACTGCTCAGTATGCGTTTTCTTACGTAATACTGATGAAGATACTGCTCAGTATGCGTTTTCTTATGGGATACTGATGAAGATACTGCTCAGTATGCGTTTTCTTACGGAATACTGATGATGATACTTCTCAGTATGCGTTTTCTTATGGAATACTGATGATGATACGGCTCAGTATGCGTTTTCTTACGGAATACTGATGAAGATACTGCTCAGTATGCGTTTTCTTACGGAATATATATGAAGATACTCCTTAGTATGCGTTTTCTTACGGAATACTGATGAAGATACTGCTCAGTATGCGTTTTCTTACAGAATACTGATGAAGATATTGCTCAGTATGTGTTTTCTTACGGAATACTAATGAAGATACTACTCAATATGCGTTTTATTATGGAATACTGATGAAGATACTGCTCAGTATGCGTTTTCTTACGGAATACTGATGAAGGTACTGCTTAGTATCCATTTTCTTACGGAATACTGATGAAGATACTGCTCAGTATGTGTTTTCTTACGGAATACTGATGAGGATACTGCTCAGTATGCATTTTCTTACGGAATACTGATGAAGATACTGCTCAGTATGCGTTTTCTTACGGAATACTGATGAAGATACTGCTCAGTATGCGTTTTCGTACGGAATACTGATGAAGATACTGCTTAGTATGCGTTTTCTTACCTAAGATTCACAAAGAAGGAGTCCCTCTGAGGCCTATCGTCAATACCATTGGTGGTCCGACCTACCTTCTTGCTAAGTTCCTCGCCCTGAAACTTAAGCCCCTAGTTGGCCGCACTGAGTCCTTCGTGAAAGACTCTGCATCCTTCATTAAGGAGCTTAAAGGTATTAGACTTGACCCTGAGGACATCCTGGTCAGCTTTGATGTGGTCTCCCTTTATACCTGCATCCCTATAAAGGAGGCCTTGGAAGTGATCTATCGCTTAACGGATCCCGATACCACGCATTTGGTTGAGATCTGTCTCACTTCCACTTTCTTCTGTTTCGAGGGTGAGTTCTTTGAACAGACTTGTGGTGTTGCCATGGGCTCCCCCCTTTCCCCTATTGTCGCCAATCTCTTTATGGAAGATTTCGAAGCGAAAGCTCTAGCATTGGCTCGTCTCCTTCCTAAGCTTTGGCGAAGGTATGTAGATGACACTAATGTCATCTGGTCCCATGGCCATGAGGAGCTTCTTCAATCACCTCAACTGTCAGTCCTCTGCCACTAAGTTCACCATGGAAAAAGAGGTCAATGGTTGCCTCCCTTTCCTGGATATTCTTATTTCTAAGAATATGGATGGCTCTCTCTCCCACTCAGTATTCGGTAAGAAAATGCATACTGAGCAGTATCTTCATGCCGATTCCCATCATTTCCCTGCTCAAAAGATGGGTGTTCTTAACACCCTTGCTACTCGTGCCCTGAGGGTTTCTGATAATAAGAGCTTTGATAAGGAGAGATCCCATCTCCTTAATGTCTTTGTGGAGAATGGCTACAGTAGGCGCCTAGGTTAGAAGGCTTTCCTTAAAGCCTCTAAAAATGCGATGATTAATAAAGAACCGAAGGAGTGCCAACTAGGGGTCCATCTTCCCTATGTTCAGGGAACCACAGACAAAATTGCTCGGATCCTTAAGAGGTATGATATCCCCTCTACCTTTAGGCCCCTCAACACCATTCGTAAGTCCCTCCAATCGGTGAAAGATCTTTTGACCCTATGGACATGAAGGGTGTCTACTTGATCCCTTGTTCTTGTGGAACCCCCTATATCGGGGAAACAGGACGCTCCATCCATCAGAGGATAAGCGAACATGCAGCTGACCTAAGACATGGGAGAACCAAGTCTTCAGCGTTAGCAGACCATGTGGAAAAGACCAAGCATCAGGTTTGTATTGAAGAGGCCAACGTTGTTATTAAGATTGCTCATTTCCATCATCGCAAATTCAGGGAAGCTATTGAGATTGAAAGAAGGCCTAACAATCTCAATAGAGATGACGGCTGGAAAATCAGTAGCTGTTGGATCCCTGCCCTGTCATCTTAGTTTTCTATGTTCCCCCTGGAGCCTTCCTTCTGGGGTTGATCCATTTTGCTCTGTGGTTGCTTTTGGTCTTTTTCCTGTCCCTCCCCTTTTTTGTCATTCTCTCTATTTTATTTATTTATTCATTTATATACCCTATATTTACAAGTATTTATTATTATTATTATTATTATTATTATTTTTTTTTTATTATTATTTTATTTTATATATATATATTTTTAAGTTTATTTATTTATTTATTTATTTCAACTATCTTTTACCTAACTTTTATCTAAATACCGAATATTATTGCTTTAAAATATATAAATATATAAATATAAATATAAATATATATATATATATATATATATATATATATATATATATATATATATATATATAAAATTTAAATAAATAAATTAAATTAAAGTTTTTAACTAACCTTTAAAGTATTTTATCTTACCTATTTTAACTCTTTTCCATAAATAATAATATTAATAGTAATAATACTAATACTAATATTAATATTAATAATAATAAGAATAATATTAATATTAATATTAATATTAATAATATTAAATTAATAATGATATTTTGTCTACCAATATATTAATATCAAGACTATTTTACTAATATAATATTTATTATATTTAATAAATAACTTACTTAAACAAAAAATTACTTATATATAATAACAAATAATTTAATTAAATTAAATAAATTACCTTTTCTAACTAACTATTTAAATTATTTTATTTATTGATATTTTTAACCTTAACTGTATGATTTTAATTGGAATATATATATATATATATATATATATATATATATATATAAACAATATTTAGTGAATAATTTAAATAAATAAGTGATGTACCTTCTTAAACTAACCCTAATAGTATTTTATTTATTTTGAATCCTAACTTTTATTAATAACCTATTATTAGAACTTTAATATATATATATAAAGAAATTAATTAATTAATTTTTAAAACTAACCATTAAAAATATTTTATGTATTAATATTAATAATAATAATAATATTAAATTAATGAATAGTAATTTGACCTGGGTCCGTAGGTCAAAATTAGCCGTTGGTCGATTTAACTGTTGGAGTCTCTACTCGGACTATTTAACATGCTTAGCTGGATCTGTTTCTTCAACTTGTCCTGACGATGAATCACACTGGTTGGTTTGAAACACGTCGACAAAGGTCTTTCCTCTTGTGATTTTCGCCGAAGTTCTGCTTACATAACTAGTCTACCTACTAAATCAGCATCGCCAATGGCAAGCATGACAAACAGGTACGCCTACTGACCCATCTTCTTTCTTTCAGCCCTTGTAGTATAATTCTCAACAATACACAGGAGCTATGTGGCAAAACCAGCTACCTTTTCCTAATTGGTCACAACAACCATTCTCTATGCAACCTTGGCCCAATCAATCAAACCAAAACACTAGTTGGCCAAATTCCTCTTTCTTCCCACCATTCTGGCAAAACAATACATATCCATCCCAATGGGCCCCCTCCACTTCACAGAACCAGAACTGGTAGTCAAGATGACAAAGACCTACAAACCAGCCAGCAAGAACAATCCCCCTACCCCAACCTACACTACCAACACCTTACACATTGCAGTAGAACCCTCAACCCAATCTACAACCACAGCTCCCAGCCTAGCCCAACCCAAATCCCAATAATAGACCCGTCCAATCTGTACAAATTATTGAAGGACTGGAGCCAGAAACTGAGTTAAGGGAGTGTAATGAACTCAAATTAAGGTCTAGATAGATAATTGAGTCAGAGGGGGATAAAAAAATACAAATAGAAGATTCGTTACCTGTAGAACAAACACCCCAAATGGAGAATACGGTTAAACAAAAAAGACATGATCAAACTATTACCTCTTCTCCACCATTCCCAGAGAGATTGATTATACCCCGCCCGATAGAATATCCTGATTTCGATCTTCTGGGAGAATTAAAAAATCTTTGTGCAAAAATACCACTCCTCCAGGCTATTCAAGACATTCCAATTTATGAAAAAACTATTAAAGACTTGTGTACTAAAAATCCTAAGAGGAAAACAAAAACAACCCCAACGGTCCACGTAGTCAGAACTTTGTCCTATTTATTATTAGGTAGAGAAACACCGATGAAATATGAGGACCCGGGAAACCCTATAGTCACAGTACAAATAAATGGATGTTTCTTCCCCAACGCATTAGTTGATTTAGGAGCAACCATTAATATTCTCACAACAACAACCTGTCAAAAACTTGGCATTACAGCCTTGGATCCAACTACGACCTTACTGACTGATTAGTTGTCAAACCAGAAGGGACATTACAGGATGTAATGGTGTCTGTAGATTCTTGGGAGTACCCATCAGATTTATTGATTATTAATCCTAGAAACCGGCTAGATGGACATCCCCTAATTCTAGGAAGACATTGGCTAGCAACCACAAATGCTTACATAAGCTATCGAACAAGCAGTATGACTATAGCAAGCGGAAGTAATGTGAAGAATCTAGCTCTATATCCTCCAACTCAGCCAAGCTTAACAATAATAAAAAATAGAAAACAACTTGTATTATATTTAACTAAAAACATTCTGTCACCGCTAACTTTAGAATATGCTCTCGAATTTAAGGATCAAATAGAAGATGACATCATTAACACTTACAATAACCAACCAGATGCCGTATCCAATCTAAAATGTCACATGATCGAGGCAGCCCTAGATAACGAAATTGAAGAAGATCCCTTAAAAGATATTAATGACCAAACAATACCAACAACAACTGTTTATAATAGGAAACCCATTGAAATTGAGCCAGTGAAAGTCCTAAACATTAACAAAAACCTCACTAATGACCAGGAGTAGAGGCTTGTTCAACTCCTTAGAAAGTATAACGAGGCTTTCGCTTGGGTTTACCCAGATATGAAAGGGATTGATCCCCAATTATGCATGCACCACATCTATACAGAGAAATATGTGAGGCCCATTTGACAACCTCAATGGAGGTTAAACCCTCACCTTAAAGATGAACTGCAAAAACTATTAGATTTCAATTTCATCTATCCTATATCTGATAGCAAATGGGTTTCTCCATTAGTTGTGGTGCCTAAAAAGAATGGGAAGTGGCATATATGTGTCGATTATAGGGAGCTTAATAAAGCAACCCAAAAGGATCATTTACCCCTCTCGTTCATTGACCAGGTCTTGGACACATTGACAGGTAAAAAATTCTTCTCTTTCCTAGACGACTTCAGGGGCTACAACCAAATCCAAATTGCCCCTCAAGACTAGGATAAGACTACCTTCACCTGCCCTTGGGGAACATTTGGTTACAGGGCCTTACCTTTTGGACTGTGCTACGCACCTGCCACATTCCAGAGGGCCATACTTAGTGTTTTTCAGACTTGATAAATGAGGGACTCGAGGTGTACATGGATGAATTTACACCCTATGGAGAGGACTTCGAGCCATCATTACAAATGCTAGAGAAAGTTTTGCAAAGATGCATTGCTACCAAGCTCTGCTTAAGCCATGAGAATTGCGACATGATGATGAATGAGGGCCTCATCCTGGGTCACTATATTTCAACAGCTGGAATCTAGGTAGATCCAACAAAAAATCAGATAATCCTCTTAATACCTACCCCATACACACAAACTGAGGTATGTAGTTTTTTGGGATTTTCTGGATATCAAGGAAGATTTACAAAGAATTTCTCCCAAATTGCTGCACCATTATATGTATTAACAGGAAATATCGATGTCATATGGACTGACAAATGTACATTGCTTTTGAAGATTTAAAATGGCTAGTATCAACATCCCTAGTATTACGGGGCTCGAACTAGGATTTTCCATTTCAGATCTCATCCAATGCATCAGATACGACCATTGAAGCAGTTCTCGGCCAGGAATAAGATAAGAAACCTTATGAGATATACTACATCAATTTTTTTTTTTATCTCCTGCCAAGTTGAATTAAATTATGACCGAAAAAGAATTTATGGCTATAATCTATGCTATTAACAAATTTAGACATTATATAAAAAGATATCCTGTGGTTTTGTATACTGATAACTCTACTTGAAAGAATAACTTCGACGTAAATCACATGTAGACATACATTTGTCGACGCGTTTCGAACCAACTAGTGTGGTTCATTGTCAGGACAAGTTGAAGAAACAGATCCAGCTTAGCATGATAAATAGTCTGAGCAGAGTCTCCAACGGCTAAATTGACTAATGGCTAATTTTGACCTTAGGACCCAGGTCAAATTCTTATTTATTAATTTAAATTAAAACTAATATATATATATATATATATATATATATATATATAATAAAATTATAATATTAGGTTATTAAGGTAAAAGTTAGGATTAATAATTTCAATGGTTGGTTTGAAACGATAATTTATTTATTTATTCAAATTATTAAATAATTATTATTGGTATTATATATATATATATATATATATATATATATATATATATATTTTAATTAAAATCATAATATTAGGTTGACTAGTATTTTTATTCAATAATAATATTATGGATCATAGAAGCCTCAATTCAACTATTGATCACTCTACTATTAAATATTTAGTTAATAAAGTTGTTACAAATGGAAGAGTGACACGATGGTTGATCCTTTTGCAGGAATTCGACATAACAATCAAATATCGACTAGGAAAGGAAAATCCGGTGGTAGACTTCCTCTCACGTGTACCAAAGACAGACGACTCGGCAACAATAGAAGACCAGTTCCCTGATGAGCACTTATTTGCTGTAACCGTGAAAACACCATGGTACGCGGATGTTGCAAACTACCTAGCAGTGGGAAAATTACCCAAGCACTTGACACCCAGTGAAAGAAAACTAATAGTACAACGCAACACTCGGTTCTCCTGGATCGGAGGATATCTCTTTCACACATGAGCCAATATGAATATCCGAAGGTGTGTCAGGGAGGAAAAAATCTTCGACATCCTAAAAGCTTGCCATGACAGACCTTGTGGTGGACATTTTGTAGACCATAGGACTGGGCATAAAGTCTTACAGATGGGCTATTATTGGCCCACCATTTTTAAGGATGCCAAGAAGTTTGTCCAGGAATGCGATAGTTTCCAAAGAATGGGCCGCCCTGGACAGTCTGATGAGATGCCCCTACATCCACAATTAGTCATCGAGCCTTTTGAACGCTGGGTGTTAGATTTCATTGGCCCAATAAACTCATCATTTAATCAAAAGACATATATACTGATTAATACAGAATATGTGACTAAATGGGTGGAGGCAGAAGCATTATTAAGGGAAATGAAGGACTCGGTAATCCACTTCCTTTTCCAAATTTTCATGCGGTATGGATTGCCTAGAGAAATAATTATGGATGGAGGGCCACAATTTGTAGGCCATAAGATGGCTGCTACATTAAAAAATGATCATATCATGCACAAAATCACATCACCATACCACCTAAAGGCAAATGGTTAGGTAGAAAGTACCAATAAGGTAATTGAGGCTATACTAACAAAGACAGTCACTTCACATAGACGTGACTGGGCTACGTGATTGCCAGAAGCCCTGTGGGCATATCGCACGACATGGAGAAATACCACAGGATAATCCCCTTATCAGTTAGTGTTTGGCAAAGAACCTATCTTCCCAATAGATTTAGATATTGAGGATAGCCCAAGAAGTAGGCTTGGATCTGAATGAAGCACAGTTTAATAGACTACATCAAATTAATGAATTGGATGAAATTAGGCTATCAGCTCTTCAGTATACTGCATTGATTGGGCACTTCTGTACGATTCTAGGTTCCAATATTTTCCGGCCAAACTCCAAACTAGATGGTTAGGCCCCTATGAGATAAATGAGGTGCATGATAATGGCACCCTTACATTAAATACCATTGATGGGTCTAGTTACTCCTTTAAAGCAAATGGGCATCGAGTGCACCTTTATCATAAACCGCTTACAAAGGAGTCCTTTTGCCAACACATACGTGAAGATCCGACAATACAAATTCTTGCTGAGGAGGGCAATCTTCCACAACACTAGTCCAATGAAGAACTGATTCTTTTGAAACCTATACATAAATTTACCTTTTTGTTTTGTTTCTATTTGATTGGATAATATATTGTACATTAGTTTTTCTCTATTTTTCCTTTGCTATTCCCTATAGGGAATAGTAGAGGGAACAACAATTTTCATGTGTATTTTCCCTTGTTGTTCCCTACAGGGAACACCAATTTTTGTGTGTATTTCGCTGTTGTTTCTTACAGGGAACAACTGCTATTCCCTATAGGGAACAACAATTTTTGTGTGAATTTTACTTTGCTGTTCCCTACAGGGAACAACTACTGTTCCCTCTAAAGGAACAACATATCTTCCCTCTAAGGAATAACAATTTCGGTGTGCGTTTTTTTCTTGTTGCTCCCTACAGGGAACACCAATTTTTGTGTATAGATTACTTTGTTGTTCCCTACAGGGAACAACTGCTGTTCCCTACAGGGAACAACTGCTGTTCCCTATAGGGAATAACTGTTGTTCCCTACAGGGAACAACTGCTGTTCCCTATAAGGAACAACAATTTTTGCATGCATTTTCTTTGTTGTTCCCTGCAGGGAATAGATGCTATTCCTTACAAGGAACAACAAATTTTATAGCATGCATTTCCCTTGTTGTTCCCTATAGGGAATAGCTGTTGTTCCCTCTAAGGAACAACAATTTCCACGTGTATTTTTCCCTGTTGTTCCTTGTAAGGAACAACACTTCTATGTATTTATTTCTTTTGTTGTTCCCTACAGGCAACAACTACTGTTCCCTACAGGGAACAACTGCTGTTCCCTATAAGGAACATACCTTATGTGTGTATTTTCTCTTTGATATTCCTTACCAGGAACAACTATTGTCCCCTTTAAGGAACACCACTTTTTGCATTCTTTTCTTTGTTGTTCTGTATAGGGAACACCACTTTTGTGTGAATTTTTCTTTTTTTGTTTCCTTCAGGAAATAACACTTTGTGAGTATTTTTTTGGAGAACACCCTTTCTTTCCTTTGCATGATCATCCCTAGACCATCCCTGCTCACTCTTTATGATCCTCTCTATGGCACAAGTGTACAAATACATATGTAAGGATAACAAATATGGAGTTTACTGGAATAGGCAAATATCTTGAATATTATCATCTTTAACAAGATTGCTTTGTATTGATCGAAAAAGAAAGGACACAACCATCTATATCACTTCACTGTCCTCATTTCCACTATAAATCAAATTGATTGATTATCTGTACCATGCTGGTTCTCCCCTAGCCCCTATAACTCTCTCTGTTTATTATCAATAATGTTAAGGGCATACTTTTTTTCTCTATTGATATGTTCAAACTTCTTCTACCATCCCTACTCTTAAGGAGTGCTGAGCCACCCTCTATATATAAATAGGAAGTGTTGTTCTAAAATAAAAATAAAAAATTAGAAACACACACATAGACACACACACACACACACACAGATATATATATATATATATATATTCACTAACAATTGTATGATTTTTTCCCACAGATGGAGGATAGGGGGTCTCATCACAAGCCAACCTACCATGATCATAAGGAAGCAGTGAAGTGGCATTCCCACTATGGCGACCACACCAGGGATATGATCTAATGGATGCATCAAGAAATAAAGTCCTTGGAATAGGAGGTCTCATTATGAGCAAACCTGACCACTTTTCGCTACTTCCTCGTGAATGGCAATGTGTTCATCTAGTTACCATGCCAGCACATTGGTCTCTACTTTGGTTATCATAATGCACTTTCCCAATTATACATAGAGGACCATGGTTCCAAAGGGTTAGAAAGAAACTCTATCAAGGCTATGGATGCCTGCAGGCAATAGAAGCGCTGCTAATGATATTGAAGTTGTATTTTCTACATCAATAGTTATTATAATGCCCTCTTCTTATATTTTATCTTTACTACAGAGAGATTATGTTCCTAACTCACATTGAACCTTTATGCATGCGATATCTTTTAAAAATCAATCACAATAGTTTTAAGTGGAATAATGGCGGTAAAGTATTATTCCATGTGTACCTTTTTCCTTCTCGTATCACCTCACGACATCTTATCAATTATTGATAATTCACGTTATATGCATTGATTTCATCACTCCGATATCCTTTATGATTCTTTCATTAATATACATACCTTGCCACTTTCAGCACCCCTGTACTTCACTGCCAGTGCATTATCCCTTCACTCATTCGGTCGTAGGCAACCTATCATTTCAAAGGGGGGGCGAGGAGCTCCAATGTACTTATACATGTGTGTCATCTTTTTATTTGATTTTGTAGGACAATAAGACAACCCATGATCACAGAGCATGTGGCATCATAACAGTCCTCGATAATGGCATTTATGCTTATAAAGTATCACCTGATATAGCCATTACAACCATTTGGTGTTCCATTATTGGGCTCTGTTTGTTGCTATGCTATCTCTGCTACACTAATCATTTGTAGAATTCAAGCACCATGGGAGGAAGAACAATGTGTAGAGAACCCCTAATACTGGTTGTTTTCGATGAAGCCATAGAAATCTTAGCTCGAGCAGGATGGATAGCATACTTTACAAGATTTCAAACACCCAATGAAGAAATTGCCATCGAATTCTTACGAAACCTACAGAATGGGCAATCCATGGTAAGAGGCAGGAAAATTACGGTATCAGATGCTGTGATAGCAGAAGTATCCAGGTTGCCGACTGAAGGACCCGTATGGGCTAACAAGCAAATGAAGTTGCATGATGTTATCGAGGCCTTTAAGGACGAAGGATAGGAGCTTATCACCAAATGAAAAGGTGTTCGACCATCATCTCTTGGAGATCCATGGGGAGGATTAGCTCGAATCATCCAGAACTACATCACATGCGATGGACGCAAAGACATGGTAAGGCTGCGTCAACTCAAACTCTTAGTAGTTATAAAATGAAAATGCTTTGTAAATTTACCTGCATTATTGAATTCTTTACTGCATGACACCATTGAAAGGCTGAGACGGTCCCAACACATAGAAATTGTTGTAAGCAACCACTGTCTGATCAGGTTGATAGTTAGCTATAACCTCACCCAGTAACAATCAAGCTGGGATGAACTAATATTAGCTCTTGAAGGAGGTTTAGCCCTACCTTCACCTAATCCTATTTTGAAAAGGAAGAGGACTACCCTTACAAGGAACATACCTCAAAAGCGCAGACGATCCACAAGGCTGAGGTCAAAATTAGGAGTGGTTGAAAATCCTCAAAGCAATATTAGTCAACCTGTAGAATTATCCAGCCCAAGAAGTGAACAACACTCGTAGATAGAAGGGTAGGATAACCCTAAATCAGACCATGACGAGGAAATAGGACTTTCTAGAGATGAACAAAGAAATGAATCAGGGCTTCCCTCAACACCAAGCATGAGTCCCCAAGGTGATTTATTGCACGATTTTGAATTGGCCTAGGTCCCGACCAACATGAATGATTACATGCAATCTAGAAGCCCACTCAATCTTAATGTAGGAGCAACCCAATCTCCCGAGAATTTTGGAGACACCAGAACTCTATCTCCCTTAAAATATGCAAGTCATGAAGCAGAGATAGATGCAGAGGCCACTCGGGAAGCAGAGAACCAATCTGGTGACATGCTCCCAGTGGAAAATAGCCAAGTATGCCTAAGCACAGAGAACATAGCCCAAGAAGAAGAAGTATGGACAAAGATAACTCGGGAAGCTGATAATCAATCAGGAGACATGGTCCTTTTAGAATAGAGCTAGGGTGAGTAACCAGTCTCTTTAGAAGCAGAAACTATAAACGAGACTATCGACAAAACAGTTTCTCTGCCAAAACGTACAGAGCCAAATTGAAAAAGCTTAGGAAGGAACAGAAGAGGCTTCGCAAAATAGTAAAAAGGCTCAGAAGAAAGATAAAAGAAATATTAGCGGGAAAGGTTCTATACAAATCCCCAGAGACAATAAACGCGGTAGTTAAGACATAATTGTATGAAGGTAGGGCTACAATGACCCAAATTGAGCCCATACCCACTCAACCAGTTATCAATCAAAAGGAACAACATGCAATTCTATTAGACATAGCCACTCATATAGAGGGTGTACCCTCTTACAACATAACTACTCAGATAGAGGTGGTACCCTCCTACAGCATGGCTACCCAGGCGGAGGTTTGAACCTCCCATAATAAGGAAATACAGAGAGAAGGCATTCCTTCCCATAGCAGAAGTACTCAGACAAGCATTCAAGCCAAAGATGTCATGACATATAATGACCCCATCATATTAAACCCTCAGGAAGAATTAGCACAGGCTTGGCTTGCGTTAGAACTGCTGGAACAAGAAGTTGTTTCCGAGCAGAGATATCAAGAGCTGAAGAGATAGCTTCAGGAACTGAATGCAACAGAGAGTGAGCCTTTTGACAAATTCCAAAAGGCAAAAGATAAAATGGAGAAGATCAAGCTTAGGCTAGATAGGGTCATAGGTCAGACAGACACCATCTGCTCACTATATACAGATGTCTTGGCATGCAGGTCCCCTGCCAATAATTATGCCTTATTTTTGTTATAAAAATATTTGCTATTGAAAATTAAAGCTGTGAGAGCTGGAAAACCAATTGAATTAAAAACAGTAGAATATTTTATAAATTGCTGCAAACAGCATGGTATAAAGGTTCAAAGACTTCTGTGCGAATTTTACCTGCACAATTTTGTATTAGAGAACAAGGTGGAAAATCACCCTAGCCCTTTTGTGGGAGATGTTCAATTCCAAGCCTTTATTTCATTTGCAGTCAATCAACTTAAATGGTTCAAGGCTCATAACAAATTCCAATGTCAAGAGCATGGATTGGATCTTTGGGTAAGAGGTGAACCCAAGCACCCTTTGCAAATTCTTGCCAACCATAAGAGTCTAATGACAAGGGAAGGGGTGATTAAAATTTTAGGGCCTATTCAGAAGGAGATTGTACAGAAGGGAGTAGAATACTTCCTCTCCATTCAAGAAAGTTCTTTGGCTGCATCCAAGCTTAGGTGGATAGTCTCCACTAGTAGTGTATAGGATAGAGAGCCATTTAATTACAGAAATTTTAGAACCGCTGCAGACCATTTTGTCACTTATAGCAACCTTATTTAGAGAGAAGGACCTTATTGGTTAGGGTGTCAGTTTCGTAGCCCCATCATTTGGTATCATCCTAAAGGTTATCAGGCAATATACGAATTTCCTGAAGGGAAGGAAGGGCCTGCCTTTGAGCTCTTGGCCCAGAATCATTGTTGTAGACCACTTTTCAATGCTCCTTCTCCAGCCTACTCTTTAACTGCACTGCATATGAATTACTTGCTTTTCATGAGGCCATGAAACAGGGTAAGCAGGGGAGTATGTTGAGTTATGAAATGGGTATGTATTTACTATTAATCTCATCATATTTTCCTTTGATTCTTATCTTTTCCATATCTTAATGCGCTAATATATTGAGGAATTATGGTAAGAAATGGATAAATTATTTGCAGTTACGATTTAGCTAACTTTTACCTTTCTTTATGCAGGAAAATGACAAAAGGGACAATTGCTATTCCCTAACAATGGAACAGCAAAAACTAACAAACAAAGGAAGGAATGTGTTGGTTGGGGACAAGGCTAAAGGAAAATTAGGAGGATCAGCACGAGAAAGGAAAGGATGCCTGAAGTTAGCAATTAGTTGTGAATTCCTCAGGATCTGGAGATCCTAAGGGATCACATTTATCTTTTACCCTTTCTGATTATAAAAGGAGATGATTGTAAGAAGAAAGGGAGGAATCTCAGTTATTGTTCGAATTGTAATTTTAATTATAGACTCTCACTGTTGAGAGAACACAGTTATATTGTAATGTTACTTACATTCGATGATTAATATATAATTGAAGTTGTTGTTCCCTCGCATTATTTGAAGTAGCTCAATAGTGTTTGCTGGCGGCTAAGGGCCCGGCCTCTGGTGGATTTAACTGCTTTCTTGTGTCATATTTCTGATTCTTCTAAAGTTTGGTTGGTTTGATAATTTCCTGTTTTTGCGAGTTTACTTTATTCGCTGTTCATTACTTTCTTGTATTGAAATAGTGTATGGTCTGTTTATAATTTACATCTCTTTCAATTGATTCGAGTTATGTTTATTACAGAGGAAATTCTCTAGATAGTGAATTGCATTGATGTAATCAATTGTAAAGACTTTGATTATTGCTATTGGACTCTCAAATTGATATCATTTATATTTGGATTGTTTACTAGAGATTGATTTTGACTTAGAGTAAATCAGTTAAGAAGAGATGAGTTATTGTTGCTGTGCTCTTGGTTGATGATGTTGTTACTCGAACTAAGATTTGATTTTAGTAGAGGATTGAGTTTTGATATTTCCTTTAATAATTGCAATTAGAATTTATTAGATGCATCCGTTTACTCTTGTATTAAAATATCTATACTACAATTTAGGAAACATTACTCGTTGAATTTAGAGAAGCCACATACTGTGTACACTTTTGAAATAAGAGGACTTGCCCAGGTTGATGATTAATGTGGGATAATTAGGGGTTTTAAAAGGTACCTTTTATCAGCCAATAGAGCTATGCTATGAAATATTCAAGGTTAGAATGGAAGCCTAGTTGATGTCCCTGGAAGGTGACATATGGCTCTCCGTATTGAATGGAGAAAAGAGAAAGTGGGATGAAGAAGCTCATAATATTATTATGAAGGGGCTATCTAAGTCAGATGATGATAAAGTGAGGCATTGTGATTCAACAAAGGAAGTGTTGAACATACTGCAATTTCTATATGGTGGAGACAACCATCTGGATCAAGAACAGGCTGAGGAGCCCTACTACTCTAGCAATGAACGAGAAAGTGGATAAGGTGTTGCTCCTCACATTCATGCTAATGAGGAAGAAGTCTTAGAGGAGAGACCATGCTACTAAGAAGGTATTCTATTGCCTTGTGATAAATGTAAAGAAGTAGGTCATTCATTATTTAGATGTTCATGTGAAGATAGAGACAACCATGCAACTAGTAGTTGTAATGAAGATAGACCCGGTCTACTAGCAATAGAAAATAAGGGATCCTCAAATGAAGAAGAAGGAATAACCCTTAGACCTATGGAAGACTCCATGAACAAAGAGATGGGCTTAGATCTTTGTGATAACTCATATAGCACCTCTGGTAGATAGGAGAAGGTTAGAAATGAAAGGATCTTTTCTATAAAGAAGATGATCTCTGCTCTAAAAGAGATCAAGGCCTTATCAGAGGCAAATCTCAAGTAAGAAGAGCAACTGGAAGTTTATGAGATTGATAATGAGAAGTTGAGAAAAACAATACTAGAACTAATTTCTCAACAAGAAGAGGCTAGCAGTCTAACTGGGAGGTTAACCCATTAGCTGAGTATAAAGGAGGCTTGCCATGAGAGAGTACAAGTTGAAGTAGTCCCATTGAGACATGAATTAGAGAAGTCAATTAAAGAGTTGTCTCAATATCAGAAGCTCAGAGGTTCCAAAAACAAAAAAGGAAAGGTTATTGGACAGCTGCAGCAGCAAGGAAAGGATCATAAGCAAGAGAAGAAGAAGCAATAACATCAATTAGAGAAACAAAAGCCCAAGAAGATGCAGCAGCAAGTGCAACAGAAGCCCAATTAGCAGCAGCAGCAAGTGCAACAGAAGAAGACAAAGTAATTGCAAGGGAGAGTGCATGCTAGAAATGATTGATGTCATAGAAGGCACCAAAAGAGCTAACAAATGATCCCTCCTCAAGAACAAAGCCTACAAAGAAAAGGTAAGCTTTGTTAATAGAAGCCTTTTCATGGATATTATTTTTCTTGCAATAAGTTTGGACACAAATTCATAGACTGTAGATGACTTTTAAGGAAATAATATGTGTTGGGTAGCATCAACGCAAGGATGCATAGAAAGGCTAGAAGAAGGCATGCTAGCATAGAGAGGAGTTTTGACAAAAGGGGATGTCAAAAAGGGTAAATCCTTTGCCCCTATCTTAAGCCAAATCAGATGCTATGATTGCAACGATCTCCGACACAAGAGTGTTGACTGAAAAATGAGAAGAGAGAGAATGCTTCTCAGCATATGCATGTGGATGTAGCAACTCATAATTTGAAGACAAGGAGAAAGAATAGAGTAGAAACATACTTGTATGTCTTCAGTGATCTCTGTCAATAGAGAAAGGTGCATAAAGGATGAATAGCTCAAAAGAGTAATGCTCCCAGAAAACCCTTATGAAAGAACATACTTGTATGTCTTCAATGATCTCTGTCAATAGAGAAAGGTGCATAGAGGAGGAATAACTCAAAAGAGTAATGCTCCTAGAAAACCCTTCTGAAAGGAAGAGAGGCTCCAAGTGAATTTGGGTGAAGAAAGAAGAGTTGAATGAAAAATTTCCTTTACCCAAGTGCATCTAAGAGAAGACCCAAACTGGGGTAAAGAAGAAGAAATAAGGGAATGCTTCTTGCAGAACTCAACCTTTAAAGGTCTGGAGGAAGAAGGAGGGTGATCTGCTCAGGGGGAGTAGATAATCTGTTTCTTTTCAGTGAAGGAAGAGAAGGGATTCAAGGGAGGCCAGGTAAGTTAGATGTAGGAGGCCATGAAGGTTGAACAAAATGATGCATCTGATTGATGAAGGTGGAGTGCATCTAGCATGAGGAGGAAATAACGATAAATTTTGTTGTGGAAAGAATATGGGTTTCAATGTATGTGTGGAATGACAGGAAGCTCACAATCTTGTCAGGTCCAAAGGATAAGTCCCCAAGCAAAGGCAAGATTGCTTTGCATGGGATCAGGGAAAATTGGCTCAATGGGAGCTTCTTTAATAAGCACTAGAAGGAAACAATGGGTAGCCTCAGAAAGGAAGATTGATGAGAAAAGAGAACTGTTTTCAATTTTTATGAAACACTCTTATTTCATTTAAGTTGTAAGCATATAATGTATAGCACTCTTGTGTTCATGAAACAGAATTGGTGTATTCTTTTCATGTCCATTAACCCTCAATTGGTATATCTATGTCATTTGGTTATAATGGGCTCATGTTGAGTAACCATGTGTGCAAATGGAAATTTCACTCTAAGAAAAGAAATAGCAAATTTTACTTGGTACATTGTTCCACTTGATCATTTCTTTTGACGCAATTGGTATGAGCTATGAAGCAGTCCCCACAATATGAGAATGATCTCAAGGGGAGAAGTGGAGATGCTCAAGAATGAGAGTAGTCTCGAAAGCAACAACAATAGCAAGAAGGGCGAGCTAAAATGCATCATTATAACATAGTAATTGAAACAACAACAATACCATGCGGAGTTCAATGGGTATCAATCTTTTTGATACAAAAGATGCTTTGGTGGAGAGAGTGCTTAGCCAGCAGCCATAAGGTGTCCAAAACTGGAAGGACAAATCAGAGGCAATATATGTTCAGGGGGAGCATATCACATTTTCCCAGTTTATGGAGCAACAATAGAAACATCACTGATAGAGAGGTCTACAAGCTAGAATGCACATCCGACAGCTAGACTATGGTCCTCACAGTCAGTGAGAGCATGAGGAGAGTAAGGTAACTTGTGGCCCCTTTCCATTGGTGTCAAATGGGGAGAAACTTTGTGGAGATGCTATGATGGCAAGAAGGTCATTAGTGACTCATGCCATGGGATGTGTGGAAGTAACTTGAGGTCTGGCCATCACTTGGAGAAAAGGATGATGTGTTGCCATCAATGCCAAATGGGGGAGATTGTTGGACAGTTGCCATTGTGTGGATGGCCAGCGGCCTAGTGAGGGAATCTGTAGGTGTGTTGGAATTTGATGTCAATAGTCATGTTGGGGAGATGTGTTGGGAAGTTGGTAGTGACTAATAGTAGGAAAGAGTGTTGGCATTGATGTCAACTTGACAAGCTTGGTTGCTTGTTGCGGAAAATGCTGGTAGTGATGGCCCATGAATAATATCATAGTAGCTGTAGGCTTCATGTAGAGAATCATCATAGAAAAAGGCTTGTTGGAAAATACATAAAATGATGATTACATTGATGGCCTAGGATATAAGTCCATGGGAGTTGCAGGCCTCATGCTAAGGACACATTGTGAATGTGATTCCTAGTTGTTCGAAGAGTTCAGGAGCAGAATATTGGCAGTGAAGTTGGAGCCATATTTTGAAATATGAGATGGGATCAATGGATAATTGGACCCCTTCCATTAGAAATTTATCTAGAAGAGAATTCCAACTTATATGCGGAAGTCTAGAAATGGACTTCTGGGTCAAAATCTACGACCTGCTAAATTTGAGGATGTTAAAGCCTTAAGCAGGGAAGAATTCTGCATATCACAAGTCCCGCAAATTAGAGGTGCAACGAGATCAAAGGCCAAGCCATCCAAAAAATTGGTAATCGGAAGTCCCAACATATCGATAGCTGGGGTATTCAAGTCTCAATGCATAGGTCCCGGTGAATCGCAATCGAAGGTCCTTGCAAATCGGAGGTACCGGAAAATCACAATTGATGATTGGAGTATTAGTGGTGCAACATGACAACATATGCATTTCTCCAATCAATGACTTGCGATATCGGTAGTCAAAGGTCCCGACATATCAGAGGACATGTTATATCAGCAATGACACTTTGATGATCCAGGCAAATCATCAATCGTAATTGGAGGGCCCACATATTGGAACTCCTGCAAATAAGGATATTGAGCCTCTAGTGTTAAATCACCGGAAGAGTTGAAAGAGAAACTATAAAGGGTTTTGATGCAAAACAAGGATAGGTTGGCCTCTTTCTCTGTCCTCTAGGAGGACATGTAGAGGCATTTGATTGGTTCCGATAAAGGAAACATGGCAGCTAGTGATGGGATATGATGAGGACAAGTATCAGTGTTTGGTTGGCTCCGATAAGGACAGATGGCAGCATCGGAGGAGCTCGGATGCAGAAAACATGGCAGGATCTGATTGGTTATGATTAGGCCAAGTGGAATTTGATGTCAGCATGACATGGTGGTACATAAGGACACATGGAATGTATATTCGACCGTTTTGGGTGGCCTAATGAGCCATATCTGAGTGACACGTGTCACCACTCAGGGAATGCCACGTGGCAGTGATGACATCACATTGTAGATCAATGATAGGAGGTTTGTGACTGTTGGCACATTGGCCACATTTGGAAATTACTGATTAGAGGGCTCCGACATGGGGGCTATCACATGGTCGCGAAATGTTATGGAACTAAGGCCTAGGGCTGAACAAAGGGCCTATTAGCAATCGGTGATCAAAGGTTTGCAATTGTTGGCTCATGTGCCACAATCAAAATTCACTATGATGCAAGATAGTAGGTGGTCATGAAGGCTTAAAGAAGCCAAGGGCGTAGTGCTTTATAAAGGGAAAAATTCCCTCAGACAAGAGTCTATAGGCCTTAACACCTTAAGTTCAACCTTAGGTCACAACCTTTAGTCTTGTAGTGAGAAATGCGCAGCAAGGGAGTTAAAGTAGCAGGTGCTCAGAAATCAAAGATCGACAACTGGCGATTTGTGGTTTTTGGTGCATTGGTCACAAAATGGAAAATGTCGATAAGGGGGCTCCGATGTGGTTAGCGCTTGGTCTAGGATAAACTTAGAAAACCAAGGGTGCAGAGTGTTAACACAAATAGAAAGGCCCCCGACAAAGTCTAAAGGACTTAACGCCTCAAGTTTGGGTCATCGATCATTGTCGTCAGTCCCATGGTAGAAATTCGTCAAAGGGGCTAGATTGGAAAAAGGGCCAAGAATGATTGGAATTCGCTGGTTTCACATGTCTCATTTTGAATGAAGTTTCGATAGAGGAAAAGGTGATGATAGTGCTTTGTAGTGTAAATCATATGATAGAGTAGTAATACAAAGGTGTATTGACGGTAGTATGAATCAACAATTATGGTTTTGAATGTAGAGCTGTAAGATTGATGGCATAAGATATCTCATGCACGCATTATAAAAAGACCACGCCTGAAGTATAGAAAAGCCATGTTGAAGTGTTGCCAATATTTGTGAGCTTTGAACATTTATGGAGAGACACAATGATGTGAGAGTTGTAGCATAGGGAGGACCAAGTCTAGCTTGAGTAAGCAGGCAGACTGAGAATTAATTCTTAGTATGAAGAAACCAGTTAGGATAGTCAGAGGTCCATTCTCAAGTGAATGCAGTGGCAAAGACCAAGTTCGATGCAGAAAACACAATGCAAGGTCATGCCTAAGTACAATGGGTAGTTTTAAACAAGAATAGTGTATCAGCATTGATCGGGGAGACAACAGAGGAACACAACCAAAGAGCTCAAATGAGCATGCAGGGAAAAGCAATATTTCTGCCATAGAGCCAAGAAAAAGAAAGATATATGAGTACGTTCACTACTATCAGAGGATATGGCTGAGCCAGTTCTGCAGAGAGAGGCTGAGAGTGCCTATTCATATGTAAAGAGACCCCGAGAGAAGCGAACTATGTGTGAAAGGCGATAGTTTCCTGTGCCCTGTGTAATTAAGGTTGAAGGTGCCTATGTGTTGTGTAAGCAAGGTCGAAGTGCCTATGTACTGTGTGGAAGGATGAAGGTGCTTGTGACCTACTGTAAGCATAAGTCCCTGAGTTGAGCTAGTGTTGTGTGAAGTAAGGCCGAGAGTAGATTGTGTGTTATGGAGAGTAGAGTGTTGAGAGAAAAGAGCAGAGGGCTAAGAGTGAATGTTGTTGAGAAGAATCAACATGCAACACAGTCATGAATTTCTTATTACAACAGAATGTTATCTTTATCTTTTCTTTATCCTAGCTTTGTTTGTTGGAGCTTTTTAAAATAATTTTATTTTTATTTTTTCTATTTTTGTAATATTAATATAATATTTAAACCCCTCTCATGTATTTAGAAAGGGGTTATGAATTTTTTATAGAAAACTTTGAACTTGCACTATTGTTTATTCCAAAGTTATCTAATTGAAGAAGCTGAACCATAAGCTATCCTTTTCATGAGAAGAGTCTTGATGTATCAGGTACTATTATCTTTATATTTCTTCTATGTTTCATTGAGATAGATAGTGAATTTAGTATAAGTTGTTTCATTATATGTATGCTTTTGCAAATAGTCGGTCATTGTCACTATTGATGTGTAGGATTGTATCATTTGTGATTGTATATGAAATAATGAGATATTATATGTGATTAGTTTTAACCAACTAAATTAATTAACTATTTAATTAATTTAGTTTATCTTATCTATTTTCTTTTCATAAAGTGTTTAATGATCTATATTGTTACATTCTTTATGAAATATTTTTATGAATCACATGTAAAGAAATATTATCTCAGGAGATACGTAAAATAATTTTATTTATTAATATCATATTTAGTTTTAAATTACTCCATTATTCTCATTTTATTTCCATTATTCATTTATATTTCTTTAACGGGAAATTGGTCCCTTTATCCCCAGTCGGAGCCACTAATTCCAACGGAAAAGGAGTTGTCTTAATTTCCGAACTAGGTGGTATTCCTTGATGTTGAGGTAAAGATTTTATAGCCTTCAACATTTTTGGTGCTAGAAGGAAGGCCCCGACTATGAATGGAAACAAGGTTTAATCCTAAATCAAAAGAGTCATTCTCCTTCAAACTCTCCCCCAACTTCCAGATCTCATTGGAAATCTCCTACTCCCAGACCGGAAGTTGTAAAATCAACTATATGATCTCCTAGCACACACCCTAAGTCATATGATCAACCTCCTTCTCGATAATTATCTGAAGTTGAGACCTTAATTCAAAAATTAGAAGTAATTACTATTTCATAAGAAAGGCCACAACAATCTGAGTTATCTGAAGGAAGTGTATCTTCATCTTTCCAAATTTCTTGTATTTTGACTCGATCCCAAAGTGAGAAACTTGGGGTTACTCCATTTGAGTTTCCCTTACCTTCTCACTGAAGAAAGACTAAAAAATCTGAATCACAACCATCTAATGGTGATATTTTATCTTCTTCTCCACCACAAACACATTTATTTCGTCCCTTATCATCAACTTCCTCTCATCCGATGAATCCTTCCGCTCATACCCCTCATTTTCAATCGACTGATGCTAGTTTAACCAACACCAACACAGGGGCTACCTATTCTTCCACACATTAAACCTCTTCTATGATTACAACTTCTTCTACCTAAATTCCAAGAATGGCTAACAGGCCATGGACCAATCTTGGTGCAATCAACATGCCTGCACCGCTTCATCCGTTACCCAAACGTCCAAAAAGATGGTTACCCAAGTTCAATCTTGATGAATGAATTCTAGTTGAAGAACATCTACATAATTATATGTGGGCCATTGACCTAAATGGACTCTTAGAAGAAGATTGTGTATGCTGATTTTTTCCTTATACTTCTATCAACAGACTCAATTAATAATTGGAATACATTTCAAGAGAAATTTTTGACAAAGTTTGGTGATGATTGTACAATAGCAACATTAATTAACGATATTTCCAATCTCAAAACAAATCAAAATGAAAGAATCAAATATTTTAATTCTAGGTTCAATAAATTGCTTAATAAGATTCCTGACACTTCACAACCTAGTGAAGATGTACAAATAGAATGGTATATCTATGTGCTTCCCTCTAATATTCCAAGATTTGTAGACAGAGATAATAAGGACACTTTAGCTGAAAACATGAAAGGAGCTTTGTCTGTTGAAAAGAGAATTCTAGTCTTAGAGAATAAAACTGTTCTTGAAGAAAGGAAGTCAAAGAAAGTAAATTTTAAAGAGAAAGCCAAAAACAAACCTTCTAAAACCCTTTTGATTTAGAAGGATTAAAAAAATTCCTCAAAACAATGTCAAATGAGATGGTCGAGATCAAGAAACAAGTTTTACAATTTTCAAAAAGATCTTTTAGACCTTTCAAGAAAGCTCAACCTTCATCATTTCAATCACACAATATTATATCCAATGCTGAATCCGATCAAGATGAAGATGAAGAATCAACCTTATCTATGGAAGAATTAGAAGAAGAAGAGTTGGTTGAATCACATGGATTATGGGATTTTATTCTTACTACATCAGAAAATGAAGAAGAAGGAGAAGCCCTACCAGTAGAAACTAGGAGTAAAAGATCTATTGATCCATCATCTTCAAATAAAAAACAAAGATCAACTACTCCTATTAATAAAGATAAATGCATAGTAAAAAAATCTCCTCCTAAATCTTCTGAATCCATTCCATCCTCTTCAAATTCCCCTTCTTCATATAAAACTCTTGTTGTTTCTGATAAAGATATAGAGTATAACATTGTGGAAGATATGAATAAATTCAAGGTTAACATTTCCATGTATGAGGTGAGCAAGCTTAAGCAACAACAAAAATTATTGCTTAAAGAATTGAATGTTGTCCCTACATCTCCTTTGCCAACTGCAAAGGCCCCACTTAGAAAAGGAAAGCCTCCAAGTGATTCCCCAGATAAAATTGATGCTTCTAATACAATTCTAATTGGAGACAAGTTCAATTCCTACACTCCTCCTTTTCTTTTAACCTTTGAGATTTTTAATAAAAATGTTCACAATTGTTTGGTAGACTTAGGTGCATCATCAAATATTATGCCATATTCAGTTTGTCTCAAGCTGAACATAACACCTAAGAAGTTTGTTGTCCAAATTGTTCAATTAGATAGAACAAAGGTTAAGGTGTTGGGAGAATTAAACTCTGTTTTAATAAGATTATCCTCAAATTCAAAGGTATGTCAAATTATTGATATTTTGATTGTTAATATTCCTGAATTTTATGGTCTTATTTTAAGCAGAGATTGGTCTGATAAATTGCATGGTTATTTCACCATAGATTGGTCACATATATGGATTCCTTACAATGGGAAACCAAATCAAATTCGGGTGGATAGAGAAAAGCATATGAAATACTTAGTTACTGATCTGGATGAAGAAAATGAGCCTGTAGTTTTCACAAACAACATCCTTGGGAATTATTCTTCTGAATCTTTCTTTGGAAGTTTTGCAGCTCAAATATCTCCTTTCTTAGCAAATTATGTTTCATCTCAAGTTGAAAATTATTCACAAATTGATTTTACTAAATGTATAAATGTTGTAGATACACATGTAATTAAGCATGATTCTTTATTTTGGACACTTTATTTTGATGGTTCTAAATCTAACAATGGTGCAGGGGTTGGATGTATATTGGTAAGCCCTAATGGTGAAAAAATTATGTTGGCATGTAGATTAGAGTTTGAATGTACTAATAACATAGCAAAATATGAAGCATTAATACAAGGATTGCATAAATCTATAAGTTTTGATGTTGAATACCTTCAAGTCTTTGGTGACTTAGAAATTGTCATAAAACAAATTAAAAACAATATTCATTGTGTTTCTAATCATCTTAGACATTATTAGTCCTTAATTCAAAATCTTACTTCACATTTCATTGCATTTAATATTTCTCCAATACCCAAGCTAAAGAATGACAGTGCTGATCCTTTGCCCAATGTTGCATCTAAACTAATCCCCCCTGAATATTTTAGTCGAGATAGATTTTCTATAGAGTTTATTTTCTCCCTTCCATTCCTAGTAATATCACCAATTGGCGAGTGTTTAATGATGATGAAGATATCCTGGATTTTTTAACATACGAAGAATCTTATTTTAACCAAGTAATTGATGAACATGAACATGATACACAATTGAATAAATCAAATGAACAAAATGATTTGCCAAAGCTTGTAGTTAAGCTTGAGGATCTTTATTATTTAAAATATAAATTTAAAAATGTCAGCAACTGCAAAATTCAAAGTTCAACTTTGAGATTTGAATTGATTAACCTAGGATCTGATATCAAGCCTCAAAATATTAAATTATGTCTTAGGATCTCATCAGAAGAAAGAAATGCATTTATTCATCTATTAAAAAAATATAAAAACATCTTTGCTTGGAATTATCAAGATCTTAAAACTTATGATACTTCTACCATTCGACACATTATCCCAATGATACCTAATGTCAAACCCATTAAAAAAAAACTTAGAAAGATTCATCCAAATTTAGAAACTGAGAGAAAGAGTGAGTTGAATAAGCTATTAAAGACCAAAATCATCTTTCCTGTTAGGCATTTTATATAGGTTTGTAATATTGTACTATCTATGAAAAAAATCGTGATATTTGAATTTGTATTGATTTTAGGAATTCAAATAAGGCATGTCAAAAATATAATTTTCCCCTCCCACCAATGGAGCAAGTCTGAAAATCAGTTGCTAGTTCTGAACTAATGTCTTTTCTAGATGGATTCTCAGGTTACAATCAAATCCTTGTTCATCTAGAGGATAGATTAAAGACCATGTTCAGAACAAAATGGGGAACATACGCATATCAAAAAATGCCTTTCGGATTGATGAATGCATGGGCTACTTTCCCGAGAGAAATGGACATCACTTTTAGGGGTTTAATCAATAAAATTGTTGTGTTATGTATAGATGATAGTACCATATATTCCAAGAACAAAAGTAATCATTTGCATGAATTAAAATAGGTCTTTGAAAGATGCAAAAGTTATGGAATTTCTCTAAACCCCAAGAAATCATTTTTTCCTCTTAATGAAGGTAAAATTGGTTTTATTGTATCCAAAAATGGAATATTGATCCAGAAAGAATTAAGACAATCTTAGAAATTCCTTTACCACATAAAAAAAATCAATGAAATCTTTTCTTGGCCAAATTAATTTTGTCAAGAGATTTGTTCCTGAGTTTTCTTAAATCGTCCTACCAATTTTTTTTTTTTCTAAAGCAAGATCCAAACCTTCAATTTCATTAATTCAATAGAAAGTTACATAATGTACAAAATCAGTCCATTTACAAGAACTCTATAAGAAAAATTCCTTACAAAAAGCAAAAACCCCCTCCTAACACCAGTCAACAACCAACTTGTGAGAAACTAATTCAATAGCCAACAACAGTCACCTCTGACCACACAAACTGTGCCAAAGAATGGGCTAGCCCACCTGGCCCCACAAAACAACCCGATACATCTAGACCGTTGATCCATGCGACTGGATCCAATGGTCATGAAACAAATCGCTCCACCCAATACTACCGAATGATAGTGTGCGATGGAGGGTGGTTTTCAAAACAGCCCCCTGCCACGTGTTGACACCTCTATAGAATCACTTCTAAAAAAGTGAAACTGCTAACCACTCCAGCGATGAGCGATCGCTGCAAAACCACCTAGGGCGAGGATTTTCGTTCTGAAAACGTCCCGTACATGCTTTCTATGGACTCTAAAACCAAGCCTGCACTGAAATGAAAGAAGATTTAGCGTGAAGCCATCCAAAAAATTGTGGACTCCTGCGATTTTTCCACCATCCTGCAATCTGTATTATTCACACCTTGGTTAGCTAGAATGTCGGCTAGCTTAGTGGCATTTCAACGAACATGGATAAAACTAATCGTTTGAAGCTCCTGGAGGTGAACTTGAATTCTTTGGTAAACCTGAATTAATCTCCAGTGGTTGGAGACTTTCTTCGGTCTAGAACGATAGCTAATTCTTTTCATAGAGTTAATGGTTATTTCTGAATCCACTTCTATAATGACATTTGAGCTATGTTTCTGACTCAGAATCTCTAGACATTTCTCCGACGCCATTAATTCAGCCATATTTTTGGTGGATCTACCTAAATGGCCATGGAAGATTAAGATGATATGGCCCTTTTCATCTCTTAAAACTCCTCCAAAACCAACAGTTCCCGGGTTGCCTTTTGAGGCACCATCAATGTTGAATTTCAGATAGCTTTTTGATGGAGGCTACGAGAAGTCTTTCTCTATGTCCATAGCTATTCTCTTTCCTTTTAGTCCTTGGGGAATAATCTCTTGCATTCCCAGAAGTCTGAGAATTCTCAGCTCAGTCTCTGAGGGAGGATTCTTAGGGGTGTTGTGAACTGTGGTGCTGACTGTCTCCCTGAGCTATTTCAAGATCAAACCAAATAGCCGTTGAGGGTTGGACTTTTCATTTTTGAATATTATTTTATTCCTTTATTTCCACACATTCCAGATAATGAAGCAAGGCATGAAGGCCTAGGCCGCCTTAAAGAATTCATTCTTCGCAAAGTTCCTTCTCCACCTGTTTAGGGTATTTGTGCTACTTCCTCTATCCCTATTTGTTTGTTGGAAAATGGTGGAAAAAGAATCCCATAGCCAGGTGGTATAAGAGCAACTGTTGAGAATATGATCCATAGTCTCCTCCTGCTTTTCCCAGAGCTGGCATCTGGAAGGTCCCACAACACCCATTTTTCTAATTTTGTCCCAAGTCAAAATTTTCTTATGATGAACCAACCACATAAAAATCTTGATCTTCATCCAACCTTGGTTTTTCCAGAGGTGCTGCCATGTCTTGTCTAGAACACTGAAATCAAGCCCAAGGAGAATACCTTTAGCTTCCTTAAGATCAAAGGTGCCTTTATTGTTGTTTCCCCATCTCAATTGATCTTGCCCCTTAGTAACCAGGATCATCTTTTGTTTTAGTAAGCTTCTTAGTTCCTCTGCTTTTATTTTTATGGGGTTGTGATCTCTACATTCGATGTTTCTCCAGCTTCTCCACTTTCCTGGGACTTGAAAAAGATCCCCGAAATCCTTTGCTTTGTTTAACCCTTGGGCATCTGTTTCCTGCTCGAGGCTTAAAAAATCCTCTTTAAATAGCGTTGGTTCTTGTTGCCATTTGTCCTCCCAAAAGAGAGCTAAATCTCCTACTATGATTTACCATAAATTGTTTTCTTGCACCATACCTCTGTTATCCCATGCTCTGTTCCAGATGTAAGAGCCCTTTATGTTTCTAGACATTCTTATGAGATATTTAGTATGCCAAGAGCTGGCATATTTTTCTTTCCAAATCCTTGCCCAATGGGCTTTTGGCTCTTGAACCCATCACCACCAAAGCTTGGCTCCTAGCACTTTACTAATAATCTCTTGGTCATCCAAGCCTAGACCCCCATGTCTCTTGGGTTTACAGATTTTATCCCAGGAAACCACGGCCCATTTCTTCCTTGTTTCCTCCTTACCCCACAGGAAATCTCTTTGAATATTCTTGAATTTCTCTAAGACACCTTTGGGAGCTAGGAGGGCAGATAGCATAAAAATCGGGATAGATTGCAGAACAACCTTTTTTAAAACCAACCTGCCAGCTAGGTTTAAGGTTCTGATGGTCCATTTTTTGACCTTATCCTGTAACTTAGTTAGCACTGGTTCCCAGATACTTTTGAGCATTGGTTTGGTCGTGAGAAGAACACCCAAATACTTTGAGGGAAGGTAATCCCTTTGGAGGTCCAGGATTCTTGAGATATTTCTCTGAATTGCAATCTTAGTGTTTAAGAAGAAAATTTTTGATTTAGAAAGATTGACTTCCATACCTGTATCCCTCGCAAAATCATTAAGGATTTGATTGTAGGCAGAAACTTATTTGACTATGGGAATTCATTGCAGCATGGTATCATCTACAAATTGTTGGTGCATTAGAGCTTGACCATTCTCAGTTAATTAAAGACCCTTGATTTTGCTCCTGGCCTTGGCATGCTTTATGGACTGACCAAGTCCTTCCATCATGAGGATAAAGAGAAATGGAGACAACAGATCTCCCTACTTGAGACCTCTAGAAGGAATGAAGATCTCTGAGGGAGAGCCGTTAACCAAAATTGAAAAGCTGGAAGTAGTCACCAGAGCCATTACCCATCTTACCCAATTGTGATCAAACCCAAAGGCAGTGAGAACCTTCTTGATGTAAATCCAATTGACCTTGTCATAGGCTTTGGCTATATCTAATTGCATGATCATCCTCGCCTACGTTTTGCTAGTAAGCGAGTGAACCACCTCATGGGCTTGAATAATGTTGTTTAAAATTTGTTTGCCCTCCACATAACTTGATTGTTCCTCAGACACTAATGAAGGAAGGAGAGGCTTAAGCCTGTTGGCTACTATCTTGGATATTATCTTGAATACCACATTACATAAAGCTATGGGTATGTACTTGTCTGCCATATGAGCCGAGTCCTGTTTGGGTATCAGGAAAATGAAGGAGGTGTTGAGAGCTTTCAAGATGGTCTTGCAGCCCCTGGAATCTTCAACAACCTCCAAAATGTCCTGTTTGAAAACATCCCAATAGGCTTTGAATAAATCCACATTAAAATCATCCGAGCCTGGTGCTTTGCCATTCAGCATTTCTTTGAGGACCTTGCTAACCTCCTCTTCAGTTACTAGTTTATTTAGGTTGATATTGTCCTCTCTGGACACCAGCTTAGGGATATGTCTAGTAATCTCCTTTATTGATTTTTCTCTATCTAGAATGTTCTCCTCGGTGATGTTTCGGAAGTGCTGAACCAACACAGCTTCGATCTCCTTATGAGTGCTCTGAACCTCCCCATTCTCATCATTTATCACCGAGATTCTGTTGAATGCTCTATTTGCCATAGTGGATCTGTGGAAAAAATTTGTATTACGCTCTCCTTATTTTAACCATTGAACTCTAGACTTTTGCCTCTAATATATTTCCTCTTGTTTGCATAGGTTCTCCCATTCATGATGATGTTTATCAGCCTGCTCACTTTTATCTTTATCAAAGCCTTCTTTGATTAGTGCTTGATTGATTTCTTGAATTTCGCTTTCCATTAATTTTTTGTCCACAAAAATGTTGTTGAAATCTTTCTTATTCCATTCTTTGAGTCTGCCCTTGATGTGCTTTAGTACTTTATGAAGGAGGTACATTTTTTATCCCTATAAGTGTAAGTCTTCAAACCACCATTTTCTGATGTTCCTAATGAAATACGGTGGGAGAGCCAGATATTCTCGAATCTGAAGGGTATATTCTTGGGAGAATCCAAACCCTTGATTTCCAATTGAATTGGCCAGTGATCGGAGCCTCCAAAGGGAAGAACTCTTGCTGTTATTTCTCTATCTATAAGCATAAGCTCCTATGATATCATGAACCTATCTAATTTTAAGGCTACTTGTGCTTCCCCTCCTCTTTTGGTGTTCCAAGTGAAAAGGTCGTTGCTTGAATTTGAGTCAACCATTCTCATATTGTTTGTGAATGATTGGAATGTTAATGAGTCTTTCTTTAGTGCTCTGGTGCCTCCTTTCTTTTCTGAAATGGATTTTATCATATTAAAATCCCCTCCCATAATCCAAGGAATACTAGCCTTTCTGTTCCTGAGATCAATGAGGGATTATAACAGTTTGAGTTTATCAACTATTCTTTGAGGACTGTAAATATTAGTGACCAAGAAGGTTTCCAAAACCCCCACTGGTTGAATGACTATTGAAAAGTAATTTCTAGATGCCTCTGCATCTATTACACTGATTTTTTGGGGGTTCCAAAGAGTGAGAATACCCCCAGCTGTATTCTCTACTTTAACTTCTAGAAACTCATATCTATTGAGCCATTTGCTATGGATTAATTTTATTTTCTGAATGGAACATTTTGTTTCCTGGATGAAGATCATTTCCGGCAAATCTTGTTTCATTATAAAACTAAGCATTTGTTGCTTTCTTTTACTACCTAGACCTCTTATATTCAAAGATGTAAACTTCATGGTTAAAGATTTGTAAAGGAGTAACTGGTTAGGTCTTTCATCTTACCCAAATCTATCATCAACTTTTCACATTCCATCAGGAGCCCCTTCTGCTTTTTTCTGCCCCTCTTCTTTCCCGCATTTCTAGTTGCTAATCCTGGAGTTTATTTAATTGATTTCACACCTTTGCATGCCTGCTTGTCGATGGTTTTTCCTTTGTCTGACCCCCTTTCCCAAGTTTTCCATAAAAACAACTACTGTATTCTATTACATTCTTCTTGAGGTAATGAATCTAACCCCACTGTGATTCCTTGCTTCAAGAAACCTTCCAAATCTAGGTGCTCTTTATCTAGAATTTCCTAAAGTTCCTGATCCTCCAGATCTATTTCACTCTGGGTCATTTCCTAAACCATCTCTAGTTCTATTTCATTCATCATGGTTTCTTTCTTATTGTCAGTGTTTTGTGTTGGGTTGTAGTTCTCCTCATTCTCCTTTTCATTAGGGCCTTCTTCCATAGATTGGTTTTCATTTGGCATTTCTTCCATCTCTTCTAGTGCTTGGAAATTATTCAGACTTATCTTTAGCCCCTCACTATGTTGTTGCTTAGGTCATTTTTTACATCCTTTCCCTTGCTTGTCACCTTCTGAAAGCTTTCGGTATCCTTCATTGTATTCAGTTTTCTTTTGTTTTCTACTTTACTGAGAGGGTAGTCTCTGATCAAGTGTCCATGTTCGTGGCATTTCCAGCATCTGAATGGAATATGCTCATAGTCCACCATTTGCACCCATTCCTCATCAAAAACTTCCAAGATGACTTCGTTTGAAAGAGTTCCTGATAGATACATTTCCACAAAAATCCTTGCATAGGAAGTATATTTTCCCCTTCTCGTGGCTTCCGAAGCTTTGACAAAACGACCTAGTTTGTTGCCTATGGATGCAAGTGATTCATTTTTCCAGTAATCTAGAGGTAGAGAATAGAGCGTCACCCAAACAGGCACTAAAGTGAAAGTCTCCCACTCTGGAACAAAGTTCATCATCCAAGACCGCATATAGAGACCAACTGCTACGAAGAAGTAGGGTCCTCATTCAAATATTCTATCTTTATCTTCAATGTTTGTAAACACCACGTAAAAAATCCATTTAACCCAAGATGGAGATTGATGCTGCCTTTGGGTTTCCAGTGATACTTTATCCATGTTTGTAAAGCCTTTTCAGTGGGCCATAATCCCATGAATTTACATATTATGGCGTAGGTCCCCATATGTTCCCTCTACTCTTGTAGTGCAAGATTATTTAACACTACTCTAGGAGTTATTTTTGTTTTGGGTCTATAAGGTCCCTTTTGTCTTTTTTCCCTTGTTCCCTGGTTTTTGTCTTCTTCTTCCTTGTCCTTTGTGCTGCTATTTTCCTTGGACTTGGCCCCATCTGTCTCCTTATCATTATTTTTGTTTTATTCCTCCTTAGATCCTTTGATATTACCCAGATGAGCCTTGCCTCTACTACCCACTGCATCTTTGTAGGAGGGACTGGAACTCCCTCCTCTACATCCCTCCATAAGAGTCAGACTCAGAAATTATCAGAAACCCTGCTCGACTTCCGTTCTGTCACTCCCTCGCATGCCCAAACACTGATTCTAAATGGGAATTCTCACTCTAGCTTAAATGAGAAAAAATATTCCTTGAAGCTCATTAAAAATCCATCTGGAAAAAAAAAAAATTCTCAAATCGTCCTACCATTACAAACAATGATCAAGAAAAATTCGCTTTTCAAATGGGGAGACAAATAAAGAGAATCATTTAAAGACATCAAATATGTTTTTATTGATACTCTCTCTCCATCAACTCCTATTTTTTCTGATCAAATTATCTTATATACTTTTTCCTTTGAACTATCATATGAAACAGTCTTAACACAACCAAATGAACAGAAAATCGAAGTCGCCATTTCTTTATTCAGCTCAAATTTTCAAGGAGTTGAATTAAATTATTATGAAGTAGAAAAACAAGCCTTCACATTCTACAAATTAGTCAAATACTTCAAAACTTTTCTCTTAAAAACTCATACTAAAGTCATTGTGCCTTTCACAGCAGTTAGGCAATTACTTATTCAAAAGGAATTAGGTGAAAAAAGTACTAACTGGGTTACTTCCCTGCAAGAATATGACCTAGAAATAAAACCTGCTAAAATTGTGAGAGGTCAAGATTTTTGCAGATTGATCACATGAATGAATGATACATCAATTGATTAAGGTACATGTAATATTGATCAAATCACAGAGGTACTTCCTATTGATACTGAATCTCAATATGCTAACCTAATATTTTATTTAAAAAATGGCTATGCTCCATCCGAGCTTTATTATAAAATAAAAAAGGCATTAATATTGAAAGCTAATCAATATCAACTCATCAATGATGTTTTGTTTAGAAAGAATTATGATTTTGTTTTATTAATATGTTTGGAAAAAGTTGAAGCAGAAAAGGTTTTATAGGAACTTCATGATGGGCGAGATGGTGGGCACTATAGTGGAGATACAACTACTCACAAAATCCTACATGTTGGATATTACTAGCCAACCCTATTCAAAGACACTCATATGTATGTGACAATATAAAAAATGTGTTAAACTACTTCAGGAAGACAAAACAAACCATCTACGCCTTTGCAACTAGTCAACATCAAACAACCTTTCGAACAATGGGGAATGGACATAATAGGTGAGATCATTCCTTGTTCTTCCAAACAACATAAATACATTTTGACTGCAATTGATTACTTTACAAAATGGGTAGAGGCAATACATCTAAAGCTAGCCAATTCTGAGAGAATTACTGAATTCATTGATCAATTTATCATTACCAAGCTTGGTATCCCTTATGCTCTTATTTTTGACAATGCTTCTTATTTCTGGAAATGCAATGAATGGATTTGATGTGAAAAGAGGATTTAAACTTAAGTATTCTGAAAATTATTACCCCCAAGGGAATGGTTTAGTAGAATCCATTAATAATAACCTTACAAGAATTATTAAAGGAACCATTGACCAAAACCAAAAGAATTGGCACAAGATGATCTGAAATGATCATATGTTAAAACTGAAGTAGAATTGATTATGTCAACAGTGAAATGAATGTTAACATAAAGTGTTGAAACTGTGAGAACTACTTGAGAATAAGACTCTATGACATATGAGAAAACATAAGCAAGATACAAAATAGAAGTGAAAACAACAATTACAAAGCGATACCAGACAACAAGATTTATTACAGAGTTTGTCCTTGATGGAATATGTCTCCAGGTCTGCTTTCAAGATGGGTGACCTCTTTATTAGGATTGAATCCGAAGAGGTTGATTACATAGAAAATTGACCAAAATAAATGTGTTGCAAGCACTTTTGGTCACTATCATCAGAAATCTCTTTGAACCAGCTTTCCAACACCTATCTCGGTTTCCAATTCTGACTCCCGATGCCCTTGTTACACTGAAAACAAAATCACCTATATCCTCTAGAACCTGCACATAAAACTCAAAACCACTCCCATCTCCTCTTAAATGAGTAAAACTACCTTTTATAACCTCCTAGATGCATTTGAACTTCTTCCTCCAAGTTTAGGAATGAACTGCTGACTTTAGGGGTTAAATTTAGGGTTTAGTTGAAGATATTATGTCACTTTGTGACATTAGGCACCTTAGGTGTATTAAAATATCCAAAACTTAATTAAAAAAACCCAAAATACACCATATAACAAATATATCCGTTGGTGGTTTACTAACGACGCGGAGTTGGTTGACCGCCCGCATGTGAATAGGTGATTCAACTGCGGTTTTCTCACAAGCCGCCACCTTGCAAGTTAAGCCCGATAGTTGCGGTCAATCGAACTAGATGTGACATCATTCTCAACACAGTTATCCAGGTAGTAGTCCAATTCGACGGTTCCGATGATGAGCTATTCACATGGTCTTGATTTGATACAATTCCCCACACGGTCTACTATGATGCTAACCCTAACGGCTAATATTTGCAGTGGATCACATTGTCTACCACAGTATGTGGTTTAGGTTGGTGGTTAGGAATATGATTTATATATTGTAATGTTTTTAAAAAGTTCGAGAGGGTTTATATCATAGGTTTATGTGTATTTAAATATGTTCTGAATTGTTTTATTACATAGTTTGTAATATAACATGGTCCAATAGGCTTAGGACTTAGGGTAATGGGTTTTAGACTTCGCTTTTGACATTTTAATGCATGGCGAGGGTTAAGTATAGGTTTAGGTTTTAGTCTTTAAATCATTTTGATCTAAAAAACCCATTTACACTAAATTGTCACAAAGCGACATATGCGATAACATCACATGATGACAAACTCGTCGAGAACCAAATCCTCCGAGACGAGTGACAATTCACATATCGATGACCAAATCATGCGAGATGGATGACAACCATATGTCGAAAACCATATCCTGGCGAAACTGACGACAACCACATGTCGACAACCAGGTACCAAACCATATCACCATGAAGACCACATGCATTACTAGACAACCTGAACCATAAACATCATTGTCGAAGCTGATGATACCAGACTTGAATACTGATGATGAAACGGAACCTGTGTAACTGATCTGAGGAGATCCTCCTGGATAAATCCCCTCCACTTGAAAGCTTTTGGACAACAAAATTTTGACTTAAACAGATAGTCAATGAGGGTAGAGCTCCCTCGCTCTCCATTTTTTCCAGAAGATGTACCAATACACTTGATTAATCACCTGAAACTGATGACCTTGATGATGATGATTATGGCACATTTTTAATATGTGAATTGTTCGATTCATCTGTAGTATGAACAACTTGCGAAGATGGTCAAACAACCTATTATGAACACGGCAATCGATTTCTTTCCACGAAATACCATGAGTTAGTGATTCATAATCATCTTTGAAAATAGTCTCTACATGATATTGTTCAATACTATTGACATGTATTAACAATCTATATTGCAGAATGACAGAGACAATCAAAGATATTTTGGACATCAAACTAGCTACTCGACTTGATATACTTTCCTAATTCCTGATTACTAAGTGAACTTGCTGCAACTTAGTTTGATTTTGAAAGTTTTGAAATGGCTGTTGATTTGTTTGAATCACTGCTTCCTTACTCATTAAATAATGTTTCCATTGATTATCACTTTCCTCTAATGCATAAGTTTCCCTTAGATGTATTGGATACTTTGACACTTCTTTGGAAAAGGCTTTGATATGAAAACAAATGCGCTTCCTCTCCACTTGAAAAGAGGCTTCCAAACTGTTCGAAACATGAAATGGTGGCACAATACAAGAGAAATTTAACACTAATTTTCCCCAATACTAACCTACATCCCTGTAACTGTTAAATTCCAAATTTGGACTGAATTGATTCATTCTGACTTTAGGCATCAACTGTAATTCATGTTGTATTCCCTGCTTATGAGTAAGATGTTTGGTTTTTTTAAATAGAACTCGAAAAGTTTCTGCCTCTTTGATCAAACCATATTTAAGCTAAGACTTATAACTTGAACAAACATCATGTCGATTCTTATGTTGTTCCTTTACACACATGATTACAAATCTTTTATTTGAACTTATTAATCGCTTCACATGATTAGAAACAACTAAATTCAAGTAATTTTTATTTTGATGTGCCTTGACAATAAATTCAACCCCATCTTTCTTAAGGTGATATTTTTGCTCTGTTCTATAAAACACTGCATCATGATCATAAAGATAAGGAATTCCTAAGACAACTCTACATATGTCTACTAGAACCACATCTAATTCCACTTCATCAATGTAATTAATCAATGTAATTAGTTGTAATGGAAAATCTTAATCGATAATGTTTTGTGACTTTTATCTGAGTTGATTTATTTAGCCATCCTAATGGGTAAGGTCTTGGATGATTCTATGTCTCCAAACCCAAATTCCTAACTAAATATTCAGATGTTAAATTGGCATGTGCACTGTCAAACATTGCATCTATCTTTGTTTGCTTATAAGTTATCCTTATGTTAAATAATTCAAATATTTTATCCTCATTTGAAGGATTTATGTTTGATGAAGTTGCAATAGTATTCGAACTTGAACCAGTGTCAGAAGTTTTACCTGTCGAAACTATGGTAGTTATCCTCCTTTCATCACCTAAATTGAAACCTAGATCTTGTTGGACTGCCGCAATTGCTTTCTTTTCATCCTTCTCCTTAAGGAACTTTTTGGGCTTAAGTTCTGGATGAAGTTTCCAACACTTAGATTCATCATGACCGATTCTCTGGCAATGAGAACAAGTAGGTCATCCCTTCTGATCTATGGCTGATTCTTTCTCTTCGAATTGTCCTTCCCTTTACTATCATTGGAATATTTGATTTCCAAATCTTTGGATGATTGCGATGAAAACTTGAATGGTCTACCACCTGATTCAATATGTATGGCTTGAACACACACTTCATCAAAATCATTAGGATTAAACATCAATAATGTATGCTGCAAATATGAATGTAAATTGCCGATGTATTTTAATAAAGTTTCACGTGTATCCAATGAAATACCAAGCACCAATGCTTTCTTTTTGAACTCCTGAGTAAACTCCTAAATATTCTGCCCTTTACCTTACGTCAAATGTTGCCAATCAATAACAACTTACTACATGTATCCTAAAGGATAGAATTGTTTCCTAAGAGCTTTTAAAAACTTAGACCATGAAGAGATGACTTTACCTTTCCTCTTTACATCTATCTGAGTTTTACTTTCCCACTAGATTAAAGTTTTTCCCCCCATTCTAACTGTAGCTAATTGAATTGTTGTCTTATCACCAGAAATGTTCTTAATACGAAAATACACTTGTAATGATCTTGTCTCAATTAGGGCCTTTACTCGTTTTTATAATTTTTGACTCCCCTCCTTTAAAGTTTGACTTTGACTATTTATTTATTTATTTTAAAAATTAGCTATTTAATATAGCAGTTACTTATTAATATTTTTTAATAAATTAATAAACTAATATCACAGTTTAAATATTATTTTTCAAAAACTAGCTATTTAATATAGCCATTACATATTAATATTTTAGTAAATTAATAAACTAATATCATTATTTAAATCTTATTTTTCAAGCACTAGTAATATTTGGTTTTAATAAATTAATTTAAATATTATTTTTCAAGAACTAGTAATATTTGGTTTTAATAAATTAATTTAAATATTATTTTTCAAAAACTAGCCATTTAATATAGCCGTTACCTATTAATATTTTTAATAAATTAATGAAATAATATCATTATTTAAATATTTTTCAAAAACTAGCCTTTTAATATAGCCATTACTTAATAATATTTGTTTTTAATATATTAATAAATTAATATTATAATTTAAACAAAATTGTTCAAATATAGCCCTTGAAATTATGTCTCTACATTGCTCTCTATTTAAGCCTTTGACATGGTCTGCCTCTTCATCTGGTCCTGATGATGAACCACACTTGTTGGTTCGAAACACATCGGCCAAAAATTTCTCTCATGTGATTTCTACCAAAAGACTTTGTTTAATTCATTATGGATCATAGAAGCTTGAATACAGAAAATACACTTCTAACTGCTTAATCCAGTTATCTAGCTTTTCAGGATTCCTTTCACCATCATAAATAGGTAACTCAAATTTTACATCAAGTTTCAAAAGAGATGTTTTCTTAGGTTTCTTTTCTGTTTCAGATTCTGAACTGGAAGAAGAAGAAGAAGATGATGATGATGAAGGTTAAGGTGGTTTATTAGCCTTGCCTTTACCTTTGTCCTTCTTCGATGTCTTTGAAGAAGAAGCTGCATCTCTCACCTTCTTATCTTCGTAAAGTTCTCCCAATATTTGCTGCATAGTTAAGAATTATTGCTGAAACTGTTCATCGCTCATCTTAGTTTTGGGATTTTCACCTGCATTAGATCCTGTGATGATCGAATTATGAGTGACTCTTCGCTTTCCAATCTCTAGATCAATCTGCTTGAGGATTCCTTCTCCACGTTGTGAATTTGACCTAGTTAACATTCATTGACAAATTCTACAAACAAAACCTTCTCTGATACCAAATTATATGATCTAAAATGATCATATGTTAAGACTGAAGTAGAATTGATTATGTTTAAGAGAGATTCTTCGGCGTAAATCACAAGATATTTCATTTTTCGACGCGTTTCGAACCAACAAGTCTAGTTCATCGTCAAGACAAGTTGAATGAGCAGATCAGGCTTTGCATGTTTAAATAGATAGAGTAGAAACTCCAACGACTGTATCCCAAGACCATGTAACGACTATATTGGCAATGGCTAGATTTGACTGGATTAGGGGAATAACCATTATTTAATTAAAAAATTAACTTTGGTTAGTTAAATTCTTAAAAGTAAATGAACAACTTGTCTTGACGATGAACCACACTTATTGGTTCGAAATGTGTCGACAAATTAAATATCTTGTGATTTACACCGAAGTATCTCTCTTAAACTTAATATGGATCATAGAAGCCTCAATTCAACAATAGAATTGATTATGTCAACAATGAAATGAATGTTAACTTAAAGTGATGAAAGTGTGAGAACTGCTTGAGAAGAAGACTTTATGATAGATGAGAAAACATAAGCAAGATTCAAAACAGAAGTGAAAACAACAAATACACAACGATACCAGACAACAAGAGTGATTATGGAGTTCATCCCTGATGGACTACGTCTACGGGTCAGCCTTCAAGATGGGCAACTGCTTTATTAGGATTGAATCTGAAGAGGTTGATTACACAGAAAATTGACCAAACTATATGTGCATGTAGGAACTTCTGCTCACTACCATCAAAACTCTCTTTGAACTAGCTTTCCAATGCCTATCTCAGTTTCCAATTCCGACTCTGGATGCCCCTGTTACACTGGAAACAAAATCGCCTATATCCTCGAGAACCTGGACATAAAACTCAAAACCACTCCCATTAGAAAAACTCAAAATACACCATATAACAAATATATTTGCTGGAGGTTTAGTAACGATGCGGATTTGGTTGACCACCCGCATGTCAATAGGTGGTTCAGCTGTGGTCTTGTCACAAGCCACCACCTTGCAGGTTAAGCCCAATGGTTGTGGTCAATTGAACTGCATGTGACATCATTCTTGACACAATTATCCAGACGGTAATCCACTCTGGTGGTTCTGACAGTGAGTTGTTCACATGGTCACGGTTTGATACAATTCTACGTGCGGTCTATTCTGATGCTAACCCCGATGGCTAATCTTTGCAGCTGATCACATTGTCTGCTGCGGTCAACTCCGCTGTGGTTTAGGCCGACGGTTAGGACTATGATTTATATATTGTAATGTTTTTAAAAAGGCTGAGAGGGTTTAGATCATATGTTTATGTGTATTTAAATGTGTTTTGAATTGTTTTATTACATAGTTTGTAATATAACATGGTCTGATAGGTTTAGGACTTAGGGTAATGGGTTTTAGACTTATGTTTTGACAATTTAATGCATGGTTAGGGTTAAGTATAGGTTTAGGTTTTAGTCCTTAAATCATTTTGATCTAAAAAACCCATTTACACCAAATTGTCACAAAGCAACATTTGAAACGACATCACATGATGACAAACCTGTCGACAACCAAATCCTGCGAGATGAACGTCAATTCACATATCGATGACCAAATCCTGCTAGACAAACGACAACCATATGTCGAAAACCATATCCTAGCGGAACTGATGACAACCACATGTCGACAACCAAGTACCAAACCATACACCACGAAGAACATATACATTACCGGACAACTTGAACCATAAACATCATTGTCGAAGTTGATGATATTGGACCTGAATACTAACGATGAAACTAAACCCGTGTAACTGATCTGACGAGATCCTCTTGGATCACAAGGCTTTAAAATTTTCTTTATGGGCTGATATAATAGCTGAGAAGACCTTAATAGGTACTTCCCCTTTTCATTTGGTATATGGGAAAGAAGTTATCTTGCCTCCCAATTTAACACTTCCCTCATCATCCCTGGTACAATTTATTGAAGAAAAACCTTCTTTCGCTCTACAATTACGAATGTCTCAAAACCTTAAATTGGAAGAAGAAAGAAATAAAGAAAAACAGGTGCATACCCACCATCAACAGTTGGTCAAAACTTCATTTGATATAAACTCAGTCAAAGATAAAATTTTTGAATTGGGATAAAGTGCATGAGGATAAAGGAAAACATACTAAATTTCAAAAACTATGGCTTGGTCCTTTTCAGATTTTTGAGAAGGTAGGTCCATCAAATTTTATCTTGCAAGATTTACAAGGGAGAAAGGATATTCTTCCTGTTAATGGATTTATTCTCAAAAAATAATTCTCTTAAAAATAAAAAATGTTCTCTTGTAAAATATGTAAATAATTTTATAGGCAAAATAACATTTTTAGTTTTAAATATCGTTAAGTTGTATACTTTAGAAGTCTACATTGGAATTTTCTCTCCATTATTCAGGTGTTAACTTACTCAAGAAAAAAATTAGAAAGCCAAATTATAAATTGAAATCTCGTATTGTATCTATTTAAAAACTTTGAAACGTGATAACCATTTAATTGTAAAATGTTTTGGCTTGGAACTCTTAAAAAATACGTTTGTTTGTAAATTGGTTTTGAAAAGTTATTTTTACAAAGTATAAATTATTATGAAGCTCTTAAATGGTCATCCAAAACTCTTAAGGAGTAAATGAAACCTCCACATACATTAATTTTAAATTTTTTAGAGTGTAATTCAAAAATATAAAAAAATTAAAAGATGAGAGGTCTCATCACGACCCTACTTAACATGATCATAGGAAACTAATAATATTGGCATTATCACTATTAGAAACCAAACCAAGATGATGACTTATAGCTACAAGACTATAAGACAATAGGTCTCATTGTGAGACGACTTGTTCAATTTTATTACAACTTGTGAGTGGCATTATCATCATTTGGCCACCAAATTAGGATAATGGGTTTTGAGTAAAACAAAGAAAAATAAAAAATAAAAACTATAGTTTCAAAAAATAAAAAGAAAAAGAAAATCATTATCTCTAAGAATTCTATTATAAAGTGGATGGGATACTGGTTCATTTTTGGTTAAATGGTAACCCTGTCGAGGCTATGAATGCCTGTTGATAGCAATGGCTCTACTAGTGATAAATAATTCTATTCTATACGCTAAGTTTCAAATATTTTTTACTTTACCTTTTCAACCTATTAGTGACTGATTTACACAATACAAATTTTCATCTATAACAAGCTCTAAGAAGTTTTACAATGAAATAAGTTGTTTCACTTCAAAGTTATATTTATCGATCTAAATGTCAATCTTTTTTTAAACTTTCTAAGTTTTCTTGATAAGTTCAAGATCTTATTTATTATTACAGAGATTAATTGTTTCATCCAATGTGTCACTGATTGTTGTAGTACTCAACAATCCCCCCATTATCCATAGACTTGGAAGAATAAATAATGGGGACCCTTTAAATTTTAGGCAATAATCCTTTCTTGTTTTAAAAAAATAATACATGTTTCATATTTTTACTTTTTAATAAATAAAACAAAAAATTATTTCAAAAGAATATATAGAGAAATGTAATTTTTCTTTAGACTTAAGAGCCTTTTCATGATTTCTTAGGAAATAATATGCAAGTCTAAAAAACCTTAATAACTATGTTTCCATTATAAAAAATTTGAAAATCAATATCAAAGTTTTTAAAGGCCTTTTACACAAATAAACAAAAATATTATAAAAATTGGCCCCACTAAAAAACTGCATGTGAAGCGCTAATCAACTTATCGACATTAGCGATTTCAAAGTAAGTACCATAAGCAGTTTTACGATAGTGATATTGCATTATGTCAAGTAACATCAACCGATATCGCATTCTATTAAGTACCAATTTCCAATATCACATTCTGTCAAGTCTCGACACTCTGATATCAAACATCCTGCATCCCGATTTGCGAACAATTGAATGACTTGAAATATCAGAGTTTGCATGTTGCAAGGTCCTATTCATATCACCCATTACTGAAACGTCGATAAACTTTTGCGAAAAATGGATTTTCCGATATAGTGATAGGTGTCAAATCCACATGAACAAACGTTTGAAAATTAAATGGACACCTTATGTGATTTATAGTTTTGAGTGTCTAAACGATTTGTCATAATTTTGATGTAATGTAGAAGGATTTCTTCATTAAAACTCACATTCAATTGAAAAGGCTATTTTCATTCACAAGTTCTTGTTGCTCATCCTTCTTTTCTTTTTAATAGGTGAAGTCTGATAAACAATAGCTAAAGGAAATTTCAAGGATTATCAAGGAAAAGAAGAAGTCTGTAATTTAGTCACACATAGTTTCGCTTCCTGAAGAAGTTGGCAAGATGTCACCTTTATTTATAGATACTACATGCACACCAAACGCAGGGTCCTCCTCTTGGGAGGTCATATAAAAAATGTTTGAGGATGAAAGCCCAAGGGTAATTGAGAAGCAAAGTGCTACTACAGATGCTCTTGCTTCGGATGCTGGCTCTATATGGAGAGATGTCAAAAATTAGTTTTTGCATAGAATTGTCGCTTGTCCCATAATATTCCCCTACACAAATATGGTGAGATGGTTCATTGACCATTTGGATATTATGGATAGATTTTTTATAACTCTAAAGAATACAATCATTAAAGGAAAAGGATTTGAAGAAAATGTGCCATTTGCTACTACCATAGAAAAAGTATGATACTTAATTTGTTCAGAAGTTTATGCTTAAGAATCAGAACCTAGTAGGGCTTAGCAAATAATGGAGAAGGGACCCGAGCAAGCACAAGTGCGAGGACATGGGTATGTATTCATTAGCTTCTATTGTTGGCCCTTTCTCTCATGTCCCTGCTATGATGTGTTGTTTATACAGTTACCCTAATACATAGAATTTCTCAGAAGATTGGGTATCATTGATAGAGGCTACTTCTGATGGTTATATTATGGATTGGGAAAATATCTTGTCTAATAATTTAACTACTTGAATTCACAGTTACAAACAAAAGCACAATGTTAACAATAGAACTTGTCCTCCTTTCTTTATGAGCGTTTATCTCATGGATGTTATTTGTTTCTCTTATGAATTTCCATTTATAGGATGGAAGTGGACAATTCAATACCCTACCCCCATCCATGTTTACCTTGATATCTTGTGGGAATCCAAGTATCATTCTCATTTTTATAAAAAAATCATGAAATTATCCTCCCCATTCACCAAGAGGTCTTTGGCAGTAAAGCACCCAGACTCTCTACAGAAGCTAACAATGACTTAATGTCATTAGGAAGGTGGTTCAGGGAAGAGTCATTTACTTATATTCGAGTGTTTGGCAGTCTTGCCCATCCTCATGTTTTGCCTCTTTTTGTCCCTGATAAATTATTGGCCAGAGAAATTGCATACCAAATAGTTGGGAATGGTTTGACTAAAGTGCTCAAGGATGCCAAGAAAACTACTTGGCCTTCTTTTCCTATTTCTTGTGGTATATATGCATTGGAAAATTTCAGACATGCTCTTGTTGAAATTGACCAAATTAAAGCTTTAATTTTTCCAACCATCCCAAACAGACAATACGATCCCAATGGGGTCGCAAAAGATGTCACAACACAAGCAAGAATCAGGCAATTCGCAAGCGAGCCTAATAAATTTGATGATTTATTTGAGATGGTTCCAGAGTATTCCATGGTTGAAAATTAGTAGTAGATCGAACAACACATGAAGAACTGATTGAGTTGAATTAATATCGTAATCGAAGAATAACCCATTTTCCAGAAGTTTTGCTAAGACATTCTCGACAAAATCCTGAAGTTTCAAATACATCAGCCTCCTCATCAAAGGATCCAATTATTTCACAAGTCTCCAAGATAGCTACTTCAACTGTTGAGCAAACAACGAAATTTCAAGAAGAAAATAAATTGGATGAAGTTTGGGAGGAATTGAATTGTGTCTTATCAACTGAAGAGACTCAATATGTAAACACTACAGTCAACAAAGAAACAATGTAGATTCCACAAACTAAAGGGACAACCTCGTTCACTGTTGAGGCTCCCAATATAACTAATGTTGCTGGAGATTTGGAAATCATCCCATCATTTCCAGTTATGAGGAGGTCAAGAAAGAAGAGAAATCTTGAACAAACTCAAGCATTAGTTTCAAACAAGATTCTTCTTCAAGTTCCATGGAAAGGAGCCCAAATAGCCCCTGACGAAGAATTAAATAGACTCTCACAGTTTGCATGAGATTATGCTAGTGCTACTGTTGATAAAGCAAAGGAAATTCAACTCCTTATGAAGGAAAAGGACCAGAGGATTATTCAATTATAAGAAAGTCTCCAGAATGAAAGGCAAGTGATTGAGAAACAATGGCAAGAAAAAGTTGCTAAATTACAGAAAAGTTTCAATGATTTGAAACTACAATTTGAATTTGAAATCAAAGATAAAGATAAACAGGTAAAACAACTACAACAAAAGATTAAACAGTTGAAAGAAAACCCATAAATAAATGAAGTTCAAAAAGAAGTAGGAGAATTGGATACACTCATTTCTAAACAACATTTTATATTTTGTCATAAATAACTTTAATTCATGATTTGTGTAAGACCATTCTTTGGTTAACTAGTTGTCCAATCTGAGGACATTCTATGAAGAAATTGATGAGCAAATATCTAAGCATATAGATTGGAAAGATAATGTTGAAGGAAGATCGGTTGATCTTCCTCGAATTGAAGAATCTCAAAAAGATATCATTTTCGGTGACTTGGACATCAAGATGAAGCAAGAAGAAATGTCTATCATCAGGGCTAGAAATCTTGGTTCTAATTTCATTGAATATATCAACAATACCTTATTGCAGGCCAATCTAATACAGGAATTCCCGAAGGACACCTCACCAAATTTCAAAGCTCTAAAGAATTCATGGTAGGAAACATCAAAGAAGAAGGTTGAAGACATCCAAAGTTTATCAAAAGTAAAAATCGAAAGTTATTGGAATTTCTTAGTAAAGACACATAGTCAATGGCTTGTCATGAAGTTTCTTTCTAATGCAACATCTCAACTCCTTCCAACACTCAGCGATGCAGTATTTATAGGGCAGATGCACATGCAATTGATTCATACCCCCCAACTGAATCCAATGAAAGACATATGTGGACTCAGAGAACGAATGACGAATCAACCTACAACACAGTCATGAATTTCTTGTTACAACATAATGCTATCTTTATCTTTGCATTATCCTAGCTTATTTCGTTGGAGCTTTTCTAAATAATTTTATTTTTATTTTTTCTATTTGTGTAGTATTAATAAACTATTTAAACCCCTCTCATGTATTTAGAAAGGGGTTCTGAATTTTTGATAGACAACTTTGAACTTTCACTATTGTTTATTCAAAAGCTATCTAATTGAAGAAGCTAAACCAGAAGCTATCTTTTTCATGAGAAGAGTCTTGATGTATCAGGTACTATTATCTTTATATTGTTGTTATGTTTCATTGAGATAGATAGTGAATTTCTTATAAGTTGTTTCATTATATGTATGCTTTTGCAAACAGTCAGACATTGTCACTATTGATGTGTAGGATTGTATCATTTGTGATTGTATATGAAATAATGAGATATTATATGTGATTAGTTTTAACCAACTAAATTAATTAACTATTTAATTAATTTATTTTATATTATCTATTTTCTTTTCATAAAGTGTTTAATGATCTATATTGTTGCATGCTTTGTGAAATCTTTTTATGAATCACATGTAAAGAAATATTATCCCGGGAGATACGTAGAATAGGTTTTTTTATTAATATCATATTTTGTTTTAAATCACTCCATTATTCTCATTTTATTTCCATTATTCATTTATATTTCTTTAATGGGAAACTAGTCCCTTTATCCCCAGTTGGAGCCACCAATTCCAACGGAAACAAAGCTGTCTTAAGTTCCTGATCGGGTGGTATTCCCCGATGTTGAGGAAAATATTTCCATCCTTAAACAAGACCATACAATTTTCTCTTGAGTATGCACACATGTGAATCTCGATCATATGTCTCAAATCCTTTTGGTTTCTCTATGTAAATTTCCTCCTAAAGAAAAATGTTGAGAATAGCAATCTTTAGTCATTTTGGGATATTTTCCACCCCATCTATGAAGTCAATGAAAAGATAGATCTTATTGAAGAATATCTTGCAGCTTCTGTTAGAGCCTAGATTTAGCTCAGGCTGAAAAGGTAAGCTTCTAGGTCCACGTCAAACCACGCTCAGCCTCGTAGCTAGCCCTACGAGGACCGGAGAGGGCTCTCTCCGGGTCAATCTCAGCAAAAGAAAATCGATGGGGGCTTGAGATGACTGATTCAACAACTGATATTAGGCTAGGTATGTAGTACAAGGATTTGATTTGAGTTTTTGGGGGTTTTGTGTTGGAAAAAGAGAAAGGAAAATTTGGGTCTGGGGATGAAGCACAGTTTTGGCAGAGTTCTGATTGGGGCAAGGAAGGCAATCGCTTTGATGCTTTAGAGTGAAAAAATGGATGGATCATACTGATGAGGAGCTAAGGAGAGAAAAAGAGTCTCAAGAGGCCTTCTTAAACAGATGAAAACATAGAAAATTAAACAAATTCAAGGCAGAGCAAAAGAGTCAACGGATTGTACCTTAATCACTCATTTGTTCAATTTCAGAAGAAAAGAGAAAGGAAAATGATACACATAAACATCAATGAACTTACAATTGCATAGAGAAAAACACCATCAAAACAAAGAGCCACATGGATCCCAGCAAGTACTGCAAAACCCTAGTCTTTCCTTAGCCAAAAATGTAGAGATAAAATGTACAATGATATGCCAAGCAATCCCAAGTGTCCAACCATGAAAATGACTTAGAAATTACATAATATAGACAAAAATAGCTCTTCCTTGCCTCTAGGGGTTGAGCTCATCATTCTAGGAGCTTATCCAACTGATCCTAAACTAAGAACTGGAATCTAGGCATCATAACATCTTGCCACTAGAAACAAGGAAATTGATTCATTCAGTTTCAAACAACCTATAAACTGATGAATCTACCTATAAAAGTAAAAATATAACATATTTACATCATGATTCCTCAATTTTTATCCAATTACATCATAAATTTTCCATTAGGAGAGTGAAAAAGTCAAACTAGGCAAAACTGGGCGAAAAAAAAGTGAAAAATTGAGTCAAACATGCAATTTTTCCTCTATGTGCTGCGCCTGATTCTCTATGCGTTGAACCACTTTGGAGCTGATTTTGAGGCACTTCCTGAATTCCAAATTGAGCCCAAGATAGCTTGTTGGAAAGCCCTCCTTGTCTACTCTCTAACCCAAGTGGAATTTCTGGATTTGGATGTCATTTTGTTGGCATTATGTTTCTAGTATGGCTATATGTTACATATGTTGTACTTGATGGCAACACCCGTGGCAAGGTTCTCAATTTGTTGAAAATTAAGATGTACGCAGGAGAACAGTTCAGAAGATGCGTACCCGCAGGTACACCGTGAAGGGACCGCGACCAGACACGCAGGTCAGCCGTTCAGGAGGTGCGTACCCCCAGTGCACTCACTTCAAGGCAGAGAAAAGCACACGTGGGGTTTCTTATATTTACCCCTTGGTATTTAGCCGACGGTATTTGTGTTACTATGGTTTTGGCTCGTGGTATTGATCCATGTTTTTAGGAGGAGCTTGCCTATATAAAGCAAAGGAGATCACTTGGCTAAGCATCTTTTGCAATTGAATATCTGAAGATCTGAAATATTGGGTTATGGTCTTAAAAGCTTGATCTATATGTAAGAGAAGTTGAAAGAGAATCTGTGAAGGGTGATCTCTCGAGCGCATGATCAGATCTGAGCATCTGACTAACTGTGCCACACTAGTGGACTGCCAATTCGGCCCTAATCAGAAGTACGCAGGTGTTGAATGGTACAGGTGCGTGGGTACGCAGAGCAGAAACAGGAGATCTGCATGGGTACGCAGAGCAGAAACAGGAGAGCTGCGTAGGTACGCAGAGCAGAAGAAGGTTCAGGTGCGTACGCACAGTAAAAGTACGCGGCGCGATAATATCTATGAGTTCGTGGCTACAGTGGCAGTATGCAGTGCGATAGTGTCTCTGGGTGCATACCTGCAGTAACAGTGCGCGACACGATAGTGTCTCTGGATGCGTACCTGCAGTAACAGTACGCAGCGCGGTTGAAGAAACAGTGCGTGGACACGCAGTGCGGCAGAAGGGTCTCTGCGGGTATACGCAGGGGAGCAGAAGGTGAAGTGCGTACGCACGCAGACCAGTGAAAGAAAAACTGCGTATCTGTCTTAAGACATTTTGTTTGGTTGTATTTTTCTGTTGATAAGGTGTTCTGGGTTTGGTTCTATTATTGTTGATCTGGTTACTACAGTTGACTGGGTGATTTTCTTATACTTGATGATCATTTGATGTTATGGATCCAGTTTGAAAATTTATGAAAAGTGGTCCTTGTAAGAAAAGAAGTAGGGGGTTGTAGCTCCCTTCCAGGAGAGACTAGAAAATGAGAGAGAGTTATAGCTCTCTCCAGGTTGCAGCCTGCATACTGGTAAAGGACTGCACCAGTACAAAACCATTGTAAAAGGAGTTTCTAATTTGAAAGGAGATAGAGACATATTGCAGCAGCTGGTTTTCACCCACATTGGGTTTCCACCTTATATCTGGTGTTCTTTGGTGTGACTATCTGCTTTTCTTGTTCATGCTCATTATTTTATGGTACTAATATGCAAAAATAATTCAAAGTATAATTAAGAACTTGATAATATTGATTCACCCCCCCTCTCAGTATTATTTCCAACAATTGGTATCAGAGCAGGTCCTTCGGAGAAGCTTGATCGCTTGAAGGAAGATCATTCATCATGAGCAACTACGAGAGGGAAGCATCAATCAGGCCACCAATTTTTGATGGGACAAACTTCAATTATTGGAAGGTAAGAGTTACTGCCTATCTTCAATCTCTTGGTAAAGAAGTTTGGGATATCATAGATACAGGCTACGCTTTTCCTTCAGCCACTCCTACAGATGTAGCCGAAAAGAAGAAATATGAAACAAATGCTAAAGCAGTCAATACTTTGCTGGGATGCTTATCTCAAACAGAATTCGTAAAGGTTATGCAATATAAATCCGCAAAAGAAATATGGGACAAGATTGTCTTGAGCTACGAAGGAGATAAACAGGTAAAGCGTGCTAAACTTCAAACTCTCAGGATTCAGTATGAGAATCTCAGGATGTATAATGATGACAGTGTGGCTAACTATTTTCTTCGGGTAGATGAGATTGTTAATTGCATGAAAAATTTGGGTGAAGAAATAAAAGAGGCTATTGTGGTTGAAAAGGTTCTAAGATCATTGTCCCCTAAGTTTGAATCTAAAGTATCTGCAATAGAAGAAAAGGAAAATCTACAAATTCTTACTATGTCTCAGCTACATGGAATTCTAACTGCTTATGAAATGAGAAAGGGAGGTCCATCAGATAGAAGAGAAGTTGCTTTCAAGGCCTGAGGCAAAGGAGATTATTGTGAAGCAAGTCACGTACCAGAAGAAGAAGAAGAAGAATCAAATTTTGTCAGAAATCTTCAAAGGGGTTCTCGAAGGTTCAGAGGTAAGTTACCTTTTAAATGCTTTTCTTGTGGAAGAGTAGGTCATTATGCTGCAAAATGTCCTTATAAGGATAAAGGAAAGGAACCTGCTAGATGGAACAAGAAATAGGGTGCAAATAAGAAAAGCTACTACACTCATGAAGATAGTGATGGTCTATCAAACAGTGATGAAGATGAACGAGGTAATGAATATAAATTTTTAATGGCATTTGAAGATGATGATTATATGGATGCTATAGATGTGGATAACCTTTATGAAGAAATCACTAGACTCAGGAGATGTATAGAAGAAAAGAATATGATAATTGATACTCTACAATCTCAAATTGATGAAAAGGAAAAACATCTTGAAAAATTAGAAGGTGAAATTGTTGGTCTTAGAAAAGAGATTGAGAAAACAAAAGCTATTAATCTTAAGTTTGTCAAAGGATCTGAAACTTTGGATGAGATTATCAATGTACAACGGTCTCCACTAAACAATACAGGTCTGGGCTATAATGGAGACACTTCTCAAGCATCCACCTCAAAAAGTTATCTTGATGCAGCAAGAAGAAATGAGCAAAAGCACAATGGAGACCATCAGGTAAAGCAGGGACGAATTGCAAACAGAGACTATCAGGGGCAATCCGTCTTAAGGGTGAACAAAAGCTACAACCAGCCACAGGTAAAATCTTCTCAATTTGGTTCAAGAATGGATGACAATAGAAATTACAATCATTTGGCTGGTAGAGTTGATAACCGCAGAAGTTTCTTCAATGGACAATGCTTTTCTTGCCATAACTTTGGTCACAAAGCAGCTCAATGTGTTGCATATAAAACGATCATGACGAGAGAAGCTCAAAAACAAAGAAGTATGACCGGGATTACAAAAAGGACCTATAACAACTTTTCGGTTCTTGAAAATGAAGTTGAATGTTCTATTTGCAATAACTTTGGTCATGAAGATTCTGAATGCAGGAGCAGGTTTCAACAGAAAAAGGAACAAGCCTCAAGCACCAAAACATGGAGAATAAAGGAACCACAAACAGAAATATGTGGGATAGCATTTTATGCAGAGGGACAGGAAAATCTATGGTACATTTACAGTGGATGTTCGAAGCATATGACAGGTGATAAAGAAAAACTTGAGTCATATTCAGCACTAGAAAAAGGAAAGAAAGTTTCTTTTGGAAATGATACTCCTGCAACTATAAAAGGAAAAGGCATTGCTCAGTTAAAAGAAAAGGTCAAAGCTGGAAATGTTCTATATGTTGATGGATTGAAGCATAATCTTCTAAGTGTCAGCCAGATTTGTGATCAAAGAACCGAGGTGATATTCAGATCAAATGGATGTCTTGTTCGTGATCTTGATATAGGTAAAACAGTGATCAAAGGTAAAATAACTCCAAATAATCTGTACATATTTGAAGAAGGACAACAACAATGCTATCTGAGCAAGGATGATGAGCACTGGTTATGGCATCGGAGGTTGGGGCATCTAAGCTTTTCACAAATAAGGAAAGCATGCAAATATCAGGCAGTTCTCGATCTTCCAGATATCAAAATTCCTGACAACACCATATGCAAATCATGTCAGTTTGGAAAACAAACCAGAACTAACTTTCCAGAGAAGGAAGGATCAGCTAGCATGCCTCTTGAGCTAGTACATACAGATACATGCGGTCCATTTAGGAAAAGAACACCTCGAGGAGAAGAATACTTGATATTATTCATTGACGATTTCTCCAGGTTTGTCTGGTTAGGACTTATGAAGCACAAAGATGAAGCATTCGAAAAATTCAAATCCTTCAAAGCCTTGGTTGAAAATGAATCAGGTCACAAAATTAAGTGCCTCAGATCCGACAGAGGTGGGGATTTTACCTCAAATGAATTTTTCGATTTCTGTGAAGAACATGGGATAAGAAGAGAATTCTCTACAGCTAGAACTCCTCAGCAAAATGGAGTTGTGGAAAGAATGAACAGAACCGTCCAACAAATGGCTCGTGCTATGCTTGATGAGTCAGGAACTCCCGCAACTTTCTGGGGTGAAGTTGCACATGCTGCGGTTGTTATTCTCAACAAGACAAATGTCCGGGTGAACAGCACTCAAACTCCTCATGAGCTCTGGAGTGGTAAGACTCCTTCGGTAAAGCACTTCAAAATCTTTGGGAGCAAATGCTATATCAAGAATACTGATGAGCAGCTTGGCAAACTTGAACCTAGAGCAGATGAAGGCATTCTTCTTGGTTACTCTCCACATAGCAAAGCATACAAATGCTACAATAAAAGACTTGGCAGAATTGTTGACAGCATTGATGTAGTGGTTGATGAGAAGGGATACATTCCTAGGCAAGTACATCATGAAGACATCGAAGAAGATGAAGGCTACCCTCAACGACAGAATGATGAAGAAGAAGAACCTCAAGAAGAACCAGAGGAGTAGACAAGAATAGAAGAAAAGACTCCATCCAGATATGTTCAGAAGAATCATCCAGAATCTCAGATTATGGGGCAGAAAGAAGCAGGTGTACAAACAAGAAGAACCATTGCAGAAGCTTCAAGCTATTTGGCATTACTCTCCTCTACTGAACCACAAAATGTGAAAGAGGCATGCAAAGATGAATGTTGGGTGAAAGCAATGGATGAAGAACTTGAGCAGATCGAAAAGAACAACACTTGGGAGCTGGTTCCTAGACCAAAGGATAAGAATGTTATCGAAACAAAATGGGTCTTCAAAAATAAATTGAATGAAAATGGAGAAGTAATTAGAAACAAGGCCAGACTTGTTTGTAAAGGGTATGCGCAACAAGAAGGAATAGACTTTGAAGAAACCTTTGCTCCTGTTGCAAGACTTGAGGCTATCCGAATGTTCCTTTCTCTCTCAAGTTTTCAAAACTTGAAAGTATTTCAAATGGACGTGAAATCAGCCTTTCTGAATGGAGACTTGGAAGAAGTATACATTGAGCAGCCAGATGGGTTCATTCTTGGAAATGATCCAAATCTTGTATGCAAATTGAAAAAGGCTCTCTATGGTCTCAAACAAGCTCCAAGGGCTTGGTACTATCGTTTGGACAAATATCTTCATCAACAAGGTTTTTCAAAAGGATCAGCAGATAGCAATCTTTATATAAAAGTTGAAAATGACAAATTGCTAATACTTGTTGTGTATGTAGATGACATTATTTTTGGCAGCAATGAAGAAGCTATGAGTCAAAGCTTTGCCTTGGTCATGCAGAAAGAATTTGAAATGTCCTTGCTGGGAGAACTGACATATTTCCTTGGTTTGCAAATCCAACAAAAAGAAGGAGGAATCTTTTTATCTCAAACCAAGTATCTCAAACAGATTTTGAAGAAATATGGAATGGAAGATGCAAAACCAGTATGTACACCCATGGTCACAGGATATAGCCTCAGTGCAAATGATGAATCTGCAGCAGTACATCAACCAACCTACAGATCTATGATTGGAAGTCTACTTTATTTGACAGGTACCCGACCGGACATCATGCATGCAGTAGGAATAGTTGGAAGATTTCAGGCTAATCCAAAGGAGACTCATCTTTAGGCAGTGAAGAGAATTTTCAAATATCTTCAAGGGACACAAAATTATGGCTTATGGTATCCTAGATATACAGATCTCACACTTCATGCTTATACAGATGCAGATTGGGCCGGAAGCGTGGATGACAGGAAGAGCACAAGTGGTGGTGCGTTCTTTATGTGTTCCAGATTAGTATCTTGGTTCAGCAAGAAACAGAGTTCGATTGCCTTGTCTACAGCTGAAGCGGAATATGTTGCTGCTGCATCTTGCTGCACTCAACTCCTTTGGATGATGCAGACCTTGCAGGATTTTCAAATCACTTGTACACCACCTATCTCCATCTTATGTGATAACATAAGTGCAATCAGCATCTCAAAGAATCCTGTCATGCATTCAAAAACCAAGCACATACCAATCAAGTATCATTTTCTCCGGGAACAAGTGCTTGAACAAAAAGTCAAGTTGGAGTATGTTCCTTCTAAGGAACAAGTTGCGGATATTCTCACCAAACCATTACCCAGGGAGACTTTTGAATACCTCAGGCAAAAGCTGGGGGTTGTTGATGCATCATCTTATTGTTGAAACTCTTCTGATTGATGGTTGTACGCATGGTTCATTGGGGGTATATGCGTACACGTGCTGAGTTGCGGCACAGGTTCAGGGGGAGCATATAATGCATTGTTGGCATTATGAAGGATGTACAAAAAGGAGATCATGGAAGCTGGTCTGAATATAGCTGCAATATGTCTCTATCTCTTTCTTGGTCATTGATGGTGTCTGGTGGATTATGGTTCTTCTTTACAGATCTGATTCATATTCAGGGGGAGCATGTTCTTAGGGGGAGCATAACCCTTTGCCCTTGATGTCAAAGGGGGAGAATGAAGCTGAAGTTTTTGAGGTTGCCATCAAGTCCAAAGGGGGAGATTGTTGGCATTATGTTTCTGGTATGGCTATATGTTACAGATGTTGTACTTGATGGCAACACTCGTGGAAAGGCTCTCAATTTGTTGAAAATTAAGATGTACGCGGGAGAACAGTTCAGAAGATGCGTACCCGCAGGTACACCGTGAAGGGACCGCGGCCAGACACGCAGGTCAGCCGTTCAGGAGGTGCGTACCCCCAGTGCATTCACTTCAAGGCAGAGAAAATCACACGTGGGGTTTCTTATATTTACCCCTTGGTATTTAGCCGACGGTATTTGTGTTACTATGGTTTTGGCTCGTGGTATTGATCCATGTTTTTAGGAGGAGCTTGCCTATATAAAGCAAAGGAGATCACTTGGCTAAGCATCTTTTGCAATTGAATATCTTAAGATCTGAAATATTGGGTTATGGTCTTAAAAGATTGATCTATATGTAAGAGAAGTTGAAAGTGAATCTGTGAAGGGTGATCTCTCGAGCGCATGATCAGATCTGAGCATCTGACTAACTATGCCACACTAGTGGACTGCCTATTCGGCCCTAATCAGAAGTACGCAGGTGTTGAACGGTACAGGTGCGTGGGTACGCAGAGCAGAAACAGGAGATCTGCGTGGGTACACAGAGAATAAACAGGAGAGCTACATAGGTACGCAGAGCAGAAGAAGGTTCAAGTGCGTACGCACAGTAAAAGTACGCGGCGCGATAGTATCTATGAGTGCGTGGCTACAATGGCAGTACGCGGCGCGATAGTGTCTCTGGGTGCGTACCTACAGTAACAATACGCGGCGCGATAGTGTCTCTGGGTGCGTACCTGTAGTAACAGTATGCAGCGCGGTTGAAGAAACAGTGCGTGGACACAAAGTGCGGCGGAAGGGTCTCTGCGGGTATACGCAGGGGAGCAGAAGGTGAAGTGCGTAAGCACGCAGACCAGTGAAAGAAAAACTGTGTATCTGTCTTAAGACATTTTGTTTGGCTGTATTTTTCTGTTGATAAGGTGTTCTAGGTTTGGTTCTATTATTGTTGATCTGGTTACTACAGTTGACTGGGTGATTTTCTTATACTTGACGATCATTTGATGTTATGGATCCAGTTTGACAATTTATGAAAAGTGGTCCTTGTAAGAAAAGAAGTAGGGGGTTGTATCTCCCTTCCAGGAGAGACTGGAAAACGAGAGAGAGTTGTAGCTCTCTGCAGGTTGCAGCCTGCGTACTGGTAAAGGACTGCACCAGTACAAAACCATTGTAAAAGGAGTTTCTAATTTGAAAGAAGATAGAGACATATTGCAGCAGCTGGTTTTCACCCACATTGGGTTTCCACCTTATATCTGGTGTTCTTTGGTGTGACTATCTACTTTTCTTGTTCATGGTCATTATTTTATGGTACTGATATGCAAAAATAATTCAAAGTATAATTAAGAACTTGATAATACTGATTCACCCCCCCTCTCAGTATTATTTCCAACACATTTGACCCTTCAAAAATTCAATCTCCAAAGACTGCTTCCTATGGGTGCAAAAGATGGCAGAGAGGTCATTTTTTGCATGTTTTTGACCCTTTACGCAACTCAGAATTTGATGAAATCCTTAGGTAATCCATGAGCATGCATAACTTTTGAGGACAAATTCAAAAATGCAAATTTTTCCTCCAGAAGATCTCCCAATTGTAAATGCGCGCCAAGTGGTGCAGTGCATTGGGCAAAAAATCCTGTTTTTGCTAAAAAAATTCTAGTTCCACACTTCATTTTAGTATTACCTGGGGTCCCGCACCCAATGATCAGGCATCCAACGGACCTAACCGCACTTTCTCTATGCTTAAGGTGCGGACACTGAGTGCACCGTGCGTTCTTGCAGACACACGTTGGAGGCCTTCCTGATGTTCAAATTGGGTGCGGGATAGCTTGTTGGAAAGGTATTTGAGTATACTTTCCAACCCAAGTTAAAGTTTTCAATTTGGAGCTCATTTGACCTGCCAAAAATCAAATTTCCCAAGACTGGTCAAAATGTGCCAAATGAGGTTGCCTCAAGGCAGAGTGTTGTTGCAGTCAATTTTTGGTAGGTGTTCCTCAACTCCAAATTGAGCTCATGATACCTAATTGGAAAGCTCTTTGTGTCTAGTTATCACTTGATGCATCAAGTAAGTCATTTGGCCAACCAAGCTAGCAGAAAACTTGATTTTTCCAAGGTCACTTTAGAGGTGCATCAATTCTTCCGAGGCAACTGTATTTTTGACATTTCTCTAAAACCATGACACCTGTGTAAAAAGTGAAGGAGGTTTTTATTCCTTAGCATATTGTAGACAAAAAATCTCTCATATTTCCCAAATTCATCTTTTATTGCTCAGAAACACAATTTGAAGAAAAACCATCCCTTTTGTGTGATGAATGGCTTGTTCCTTGGAATGACTTCTCGACAAATGAGGGAGATCTAATGTTCAATGATATGAAATGGCCTCATACATTCTGAAATCCCTTACGCCTCCTCTGCTCAGATATCTTTGATCCCATAGCCAACCCTAGCTCAGTGGGAGAGGAAATTAGGGTTTGTTCTCTTTTGCTTGTGTAGGTGGATTGGTGCTCAAGATGACTTGATTTTTGCAGCGGCAGGTGCTTGACAATATCACTAGGAGAGCACGATTAGCTTGTAGATACTTATTACATATAGAAGAGACTTAAAATTACATAAAATTACATGAAATGCAGAAAACCTGTTTTCACCTCAAAACAGAGTTTGAGGTAAAAACCCTTTATGGAGCAAATCATGAGTAAACTTTGTGATTTAGTAAACTTATTAAACATCCTCATGTGACTGCTAGCTGTTATTGAGCTTTTGAAGATCATGGTGTTCAACCCTAGACCTAATACCTAGTGACCGAATTTTGCTTGAAGACTCACTGAAATGACAAAATTTGACCTTGACACTCTGAGACCACTTTGTAAGAGCATTTTTTATCACTGGAGGAAGGCTGCAAAGACTGACACTAACAGCTTCTACAAAATTTTCCTCATAGTCTACTCCCTCTATTTAAGAGAATCCTTTGGCCACAAATCTAGCCTTGTACTTCTCGATCATTTCCATCAACTGCATGCGTCACTTTGTAAATCCATCTCAAAATAACCTTTGATTTCCCTTATGGTCTCAAAATCACCTCCCATACACTATCCTTGATGATGGATTAATATTCGTCCACGATGGCATCAACCCAAATAGGTTGAGAAATTTCTTCCTCAAATGAGGAAGGCTCTGTCTCAATGAGATCTGTCATGACAACCATGTACTTAGTGTACCTATTAGGTGGCCTCCTTTTCCTGCACTACAATGTAGGGGCTCCCACATTCTCCCTATCATCCTGCAACAATCTATCAACTTCTCTGGTTCTCTTCCTCCCCTCTCTAGAATATTTTGGTTGAGTGTGTACCTCCACTCTACCTCATGTTTGCCCCACTACATGTGGCTACTAAACATTGACCTCCTGAAGCTCATCCTGAGGCTCCTCCTTTGGAGCTAGAAGCTCCTGCTCTAGTGGGATACTCAACTCTTATTCCAAAGAGCATCTCATAGCCTTCTCCTCATCGAACTTGACATCTCTCCTCACAACTATCATTCTCAGTGAAGGTAAATACACCTGGTAATTGTGTGGAATTTTAGTGTATCCTACAAAAACTCCCAACTCTGTTGTAGGCTCAAGTTTCTTCCTCAAATCCTTGGAGACATGACAATAAACTGAAGCTCCAAATTTTTTAAAATGAGACATGTTAGGCTTTCTCCCAAAGAAATATTCCTCTATTGTGATCATACCAAGTATTTTATGAGGAATCTTGTTCAACAAGTAGAGTGTTGTGTTACATGCTTCTGCTCATATATGCAATGGAAACCCATGATCATGCAACATGTCCCTTGCTGCTCCCACTATGCTCCTATATTTCCTCTCAACGACCCCATTCTATTATGGGTGATGGGATGCTATCAATTCTCTTTGAATACCTTCTTTGACACATAAATATTTAAGGCATACGAGATAAATTCACCTCCATTGTCACTCCTGAGGGACTTCACCTTCTTCCCATTCTCATTCTCAACCAATGCCTTGAATTCAATTTTTTTTTAGAAAACTTCATCCTTCTTCCACATGCAGAAGATCCAACATTTTCTAGAGAAATCATCAATAAAAGTAACATAGTACTTATGTTTTGCAGTGGAGGTTATATAAAGGGTCCACAAACATTAAAGAGGACTCACTCCAAGATTGCATATTCTCTACTATCTTGGCCATTGAAAGTGGATTTGATATATTTCCCCAATGTGTAACCCCTGTAGATGTCCTGCTGGTCAAGGGAGCCTTTAGGGAGATTGGTGGTAATTTGTTGCATGATTTTTAAGGCCCCATGGTGTAGATGACCCAATCTCCTGTTGTTTGGTAATTTCATTAAATTTAAATTACTTGCATAAATTATTGACCAGAGCTAGTAAGATGATGAAGTGTAAGTGAACTGTATGTGCTATAAGTCCTTGATTATTCACAACTCTAAATTAAAATGAGTTATTGAAATATATATTCTAAATTAAGTTATTGGAATGCACATTAGTAGAGCAATTTATCCTAGAAAATAAAATGATCACACTCTTTTATCAACTGCTTCAAAATAATCTTTTAGAACTTTGCATAAAAGTAAATAAGTCCCACACTTGTGAAAATTATTTGCACTCTTATAAAGGTTATATCTAATTATGAAATCCACACAACTTATGAAAATCTCAGAATTATAAATCAATCTCACACTTGTAAAATGAAATTTAACTCAGAAAAACACACACACACTCTCTCTCTGCTATATGTTTGAATAATGCTTTGTAAGAAACTCAATTCTCTAAAGGAATCAAATCATATATCATAATAACACACTCTTGCATGAAAATCCAAAATGAATTGAAAACATATTCTCACTTTCTCAAAATCATAAATCACTCTTCCTTGAAATAAAACCTGTAATCAAATCCTCCATTTTTAAGAATTAAAACTTTAATCTAAAGATAAACTCTCACTGTTATTATTGTTACTCATTAAACTCAATTCATGTGCTCCTGAATCAATAAAGAAAATTAGTTAACAAGACAATCACACTAGTTTTATTCAACTCAAAAATAAACAAAGGAAAACGGTAAGGAAATTCTACAGGATGCATCCAGAAAATAAGCTTACGAAATGATATAAGGAAATTATATTTAAAAACACAAAAGAACCTTACTACTTGAGGGGGACCTCCACAAGCAGATGGTAATGAGATCTAATTGAACAATCAACCATGCGTCGAAATAAAAAGGATTCTTTATAACTAAATTGAAAAGAGAGTTTTAATTCTCACTGTCGCACAATAAATCAACATGTTTATGCTTGCCTATGAAGTCTTTTTATAAAGATTGTATCATTAAATGTTCATAGCTTCATGCCTAGCTTCACTTAAAAAAATACTAAATTTAACTATGAAAGATATCATAATGAAATTTGCTAACGATTTTCTATTAGCAAAGCAAATCGTTAGGCATATATATCGTTCCTCGCTCGCCTGTGTAGCTAATAGAGTTGAATTTTTCCTTTGACCACATAACTGGAAGCTTCCTTGTTGATCTGGTTCATGAAGGTAGGAAGGAATCACAGGGTGCATTGATTTCTATCTTCCCATATATTTATTGCTCCAGCTGGCACCTTAGAACCTATGAAAAAATGGACTTAGCTGCAGAATCACTCCAATCTGATAGCTAAAACAACTATTAGATTAATAATAAAGAACATTATTAAATTATGAAATTCAAGACTTTTATATACCTACCATGCCATAGATTCTGTGAATTGTTTCCCATTGAGTGATTATGATGATAAAAAATGAGTAAAATAGGTGGAAAACTAGTGTAAAAAAGAAGCAATTATGAGGCTCAACATTCCCCCACATGGAGGTCATTGCATGTCCTCATGCAAAAATTCAAAACTAATAGTCTTTCTCTATCACTACACTCCTTCAAAAATTTGAGCTGAAACATCCAAGTTTGTTTTCTTTACCTTCTTCTTAGCAATTGCCATCTTGGGCTTCTTTATCAAAATTTTGTATTTCAAACTTATGACCTTTCTCTTAAGAGACTTGTTCTTCCCCTTTAACTTTTTGTTCTTTTCATACCATAAGCCTAGATGCAACAGAATTTTATCATTTTTGGTTCTTTGAATTTCATTTTTCACCTTTAATGTCTCATGTTCCTATTTTAGATGTCTGTTCAATGTCTCTAATTCAAAAATTGCTTGCTTCAAAGTATTCATAATTAGATTTTCTTGTGGATTGTCAAACTGAGAAGAAGATGCCTTTTTATAGCCTTTTTCTCTAGATAATAAATATAGTTGTATATCTCCCTCTGCACTGGATCAATATCTAGTGTTCTACTCACTCGATTATAAATTGGTGATGCCACTAGTGATAAATCTGACAATGGAACCTCTGATTCCTCTTCCTCTTCTTGATTAACAAACTCCATGAATTTTTTATATGACTCCTTTACCATTTTGTTAAGTCTTGTGCTTCTCCTTATGGTTGATGATAAAGGAGTTTGTTTTTGAGTTTTCTTCTATTCTGTAGTGGCCTTCTTTGTTTCCTTTGTTTTCTTCTTGGGTGTATTTTCTTGTTTTTCACTGACTTTCTTTCTTCTAGCAAGTTTCTTCTTCAGATTTTCTAAAACATTTTCAAGAGGAAGTTCATCTTCTGAATGATGCTCTGGTTGAGGTGGGTTATCAGTAGGGTTTTTAGACAATTTTCTTCTTCTTCTCCTTATCTTATTTCTACTTGGTTCTCCTTGCTCAACTTCTTTAAAATGATTTCTAATTAAGAAATTCTCCCGGTTTTCAATGGACTGAATTTGTCTTTGTGTATTGTCAGACATCTTTCTCAAGCTATTAAGTAGAAAATAAATCAAATTGATTTCATTTCCTTGAAGAAAGTTCATCATTAAATGTACATGGTAGAAAAACAGGCTACCAAATCTACCCTCACAAGTAATGAACTTTTGAATTACTAACAATAAATTCCTCCATTTATCCTTTAGAGTTGTGCTCAAAATACTCTTTTTAAAAATAGTAATATTGATACCTAGATTATTTAGAAATTACTTCCATCCATTTCCTTCAATAACCTTGTTTTTGAACCACCTTTCGCCAATTCTGGGTAGTCCAGTCACCTCGGCTATGAAGGACTCTGTCACAACAATTTTGATGTCCCCAATTTCTGCTTCAGTTCCATCAAAGACCCGAGAAAAATATTTCGTTACCTCCCTGTCACAGCCATCAAATATTTCTATAAATTCTAGCCACTATACTTGCTGCAACATTTGCTTGACCTATGGGTAGCCTTCCATATATTTCTTTCCTTTTGTCTCTACTCTAACAATGAATCCCATGCTAGAAAAGTCTCACTTCACAATTGCTTCTTTGACAAGGTTTTGGAATGGTATTAGGTTCATAAATATGAGTATGGACAAGAGAGTGAAATGGAAAATGGAGATGAGTGAAATGGCTTAGGGAAATGAGTGAAATAGCTCTTAAGAAACAAAGTATAATGGACACGAGCAAGCAGAATTATCAATGAACCAGTGTTTCGAAAATGAAGTGTTTACGTGATGATCATGAATAAAAAATGGCCTTTTCGGGCTAACTTCATTGATATGACATGATATTTATAATTGAGTCCGAATTTAGAACAACAATAATTATTTCGAATGGCGGTACAACGTCTATATTATTTCATAATGTATTTTTTTAAATCAAATATTTGAATACCTTCAAACTTGTGATTCTAATACTTGATTGTTCTTGTGAAATTGTCTTCAGGTTCTTCCACTATGGACTTGATCATTTCCTTCTGCTAAAATCTTCAATCATTCCAGTTGGTGATTCCTATCAATATTAGCTATAGAATTTCATCAAAGCTACAGATTCTTAGCAATTCTATAGCTACTTATTCTAAAAAAAAAAGAGGGACATAAATAAATTGGGAATTACAATATGATTGAAAAATAAAATTTAGGGTGCCAAAATTACTTGGTTTTTGCCCTAGAATTTCTGTATAAACATGCCAACAAAGTTGGTTTTCATGTTTATACAATTTTATTATTTTTTGTTTATATATATATATATATATATATATATATATATATATTCTAAGAAAACAAAAAACTTTACAAATCAAGTTGGAGAGGAAGGAAAATCCTTCCTAATCATCTTCAAATCAATATTGTCTTGCAGGATTTTAACAAATCCTCGTTTGTCAATGGCTTGTGATAAATTCTCAGTCGATGACCATTTACAAGGAAGGTCACTCTTTCTTTATCAATGGTTTTGAACCTGACTGCACCATTAGCAAAGACAGTTTCAATCTCATAATGCCCAAGCGAGTGAGTTTGAAATTTTCCTTGAAAATTTTTAAACATTGAGTCAAAAAGTACTGCCCAATCTCCTGGCTAAAATTTTATTTCCTTTATGTACTTTTCATACCACCAGGATCTTTGTTGTTGAACTATGTTGGTTATTTGAATAACATCTTGTCTTATCTCATCCGGTTCATTCAAATGTTCCATTCTTTCTTTCTATGCTTCAGATAGATCAAGACTTAATTTGGCTACTGCCTTGAAGGTCTTTACTTGGAACTCAATAGGAAATAAGACTTGCTTCCCATAAAAAAATTCATAGGGAGTATGTCCTGTAGTGTTTCTCCATGTGGTACGGTATGCCCATAGAGCTTCTGGAAGTTTTTATGCCCAGTATCTTCTATGCATATGCACAATCTTGGTAAGAATTGCTTCAATTACTTTATCGGTGGATTCCACCTGCCCATTTTCCTGTGGATGATATGGAGTGGACTCCCGATGTTTTATTTTATATTCCTCCATTATCTTTTGCATCAACTTCAATGTAAATTTAGTTCCTTAATTTGCCACAACCTCCCTTGGGACACCAAAACGAGTAAAAATATTCTTGAAAAGAAGTGAAACTGCAACATTTTCAGTAGCAAAAGAAAGTGATTTAGCTTTTCCCATTTTGTAACATAATCAGTGCAATCAAGAAATTACCTTTTTTGTTTGGATGGTGGATTAATTGGACCAAAAAAATCTAGAGCCCATTTCTCAAAAGGTTCAATGAGTACCTGAGGTTGCAAAGACATTTCATCTAAAGGAACATGTTTCCCCATTCTCTGACAATTATCACATCTCTTTACATATTCTTTGTCATCCTTGAAAAGGGAAGGCCAATAATATCCTAAGAGAAGGACTTTGTAAGTAGTTCTTTTTTTAGTGAAGTTTCCTCCACATGGCTCATCATGACCAAATTTTAGTATTTCTGGTACTTCATCTTCTCTGACACATCTTCGAATAATTAGATCTGGCCCTGTTTTGCACAATTCTCTATTTATCCATGAGTAAGATGCACTAATTTCAATTACCTTTATTTTCTCTCGAGGAGACAAATATAATGGTAACTTCCCTGTAGCCAAATAGTTATCAATATCTGCAAACCAAGGAGATTAAGTACATACTACAAATAAATATTCAACGAGAAAATTATCTTCTACAGGTACTTCATTATTATCATTTTAAATCCTAGATAGAAAGTCAATAAGTTACTGTATTTTGTTTTCCAGGTCGATCCAAAATAGTAATATTAAATTCTTGTAACAACAATAACATCTTGTAATTCTTCCATTAGTAATTGGTTTATTCATTAAGTACCTTATTGCGGAATGATTTGTATGTACAAAGGTATCATAGCGAGTGATGTAATGTATGAATTTGTTGATGGCATGGACAACAACTAAAAAATCCTATTCTGTTACAGTATAGTTTAACTTTGCAGGAGTCAAATTTTTACTGGTATAATAAATGGCATAAGGAGTTAAATATTTTTGTCCTAGTATAACTCCTAATGTTGTATCTGAAGCATCTGTTGAAATGTGAAAAGCTAATTTCCAATTTGGTCCTCTTAGAATGGGTGCTTCAAAAATATTTTCTTTCAATGTTTAAAAATCTTTTTGGCAATAAGAACTCCAATTGAATTCACAATATTTTGTGAGCAATTTGAAAAGTGGAGATGCAATTTTTGTAAAGTTTTCTATGAATCTTCTATAGTAACCAATAAAACCAAGAAAACTTCTAACATCTCATTGACAAGTTGGAATTGTCAATTTAGAAATAACTTCTACTTTAGATGTGTCCACTCTAATTCCATTTCCTAAAATATGTTGTCCTAAAACAATCCCCTAGGTAAACATCATAAAAAAAAAAATTATGGCTTAATGAGAGATTTTCTTTATTACATATAATGAGAACTTTTTACAAAATTTTAAGAGCTTCTTCAAAATAATTTTCATAAATCGTAAAATCATCCATGTAAACTTCCACACAATCATGAATTAGATCAGAAAAAATTCCTAAAACATCCCTTTGGAATGTTGGAGTTGCATTACACAACCCAAAAGGAAGTACTCGGTATGAATAGGCTCCCCATGGATAGGTAAAAGTGGTTTAACTTGATCTTTTGGAGCTACCTAGATCTAGTTATATCCACTAAAACCATCTAGAAATGATAAATATTTCTTTCCTGCCAATGTGTCTAAAACTTGATCTATGAAAGGAAGTGGAAAATTATCTTTTAAGGTGCCTTTATTCAATTCCCTATAGTCAATACATACTCTACATTTTCCATTCATTTTAGGAACAATTACCAATGGTGAAACCCACTGGCTATCTAATATTGGATAAATGAAATTCACATTTAACAATTTTTGTAATTCCTCTTTAACAATTTCTCACAAATTTGGATTCATTCTTCTCTGAGGTTGTCATATTGGTTTAGCATTTTCTTCAATGTAAATATGATGTATACAAGTATTAGGATCAATTCCTTTCATGTTAGTATATTCCCATGCATAAGCAGAGGAATGTTCTTGTAACATCTTTATTAAATCTTTCTTTTGAAATTATTCTAGATTATTTTTTATATTCAAGGTTTTTTTCTAGAAAGATTTCTATTGAAGAGTTGCCAAATTTTTCCATAGAATGTAAAGATAATTGACGAGATGATAAATATTCAATATTGCACTATTCTTGAAAAAATTGAATAGATTCACAATATGAGGAAGACTCATTATTTTCCATTAAATTCAAAATATGATCTTCCTCATCTATTTGTGAAGTAATAAAGATTGGTCATATATCAATATCATCATCTATCCATTCTTCACTTTCTACTTCTATTGTTGTTTTTGTATGAGGATATAATGTGAATTTCTTTGTTGAACTTCCATCAGAAATAAACATATCACCATATCTACAACTTATAAAAGCATCAGTTGTAGCTAGCCATTGTCTTCATAGAATCAATGGATGTCCTCCTAAATTACTATTAGGTCCCTATAATACTAGTGATTCCCCCATTAATATTTTCACTGTAGCCCTTATTGTTATTATTGTGTCCCTATTGTCCCCATATTATTATTGGTGTGCCCCATAGAAGCCCACTATTTTTAGTGGTGTACCTTTATATTATTATTGCTATGTCGGCTTTGATTATATTGTGACCCCTTAGACTCCTATATATAGAAAGGAGGTTTAGTCAATTGTATCATCCAAGAGTTGTTCATTTGTGTAATGTATAGGAGGTTCGCCCCTCAAAGAGGATGATTTTGAAGTCATTTATCTATCTTTTCTATCTTTTTGTGAGTTGGTTCCTAACATTTGGTATCACAGGTTTGGATTCTAGGGTTTCACTACTCCAAATAGGTCATCATGGAATTTTCACTGTAACTTTTGTTCTACAATGTTTTAGAATCTCAACAAAAAACCCATTTGAGATGAAATCTCAACGATCCTCGGATCCAAATTTCAGATCTTATTTCGCTATATTTTCGGAGATATGATCTAAGGACGTTAGGGTTTTTGCAGGCTCCCGAATTACATACAAAACAGGTGACCTTGGGAAGTGGGTCATAACTTTCTCTTTAAGTACCGGATTGACATTTCGTAAGAAGTTACAGAAATAGGATGGAGTGTAGTTGTTTTTGCATCATTTTAAGGTCTAAAGGTTGAAACAATGATACGTGGAACTTCGTACAAGTTCACTTTACTGAAAAAGTGTATAATCAGGCCATCTTAGGATATTGGGCATAACTCTTTCTTGGAGAATCCAATTTCGATCAGACTAGTGGCATTGGAAAGAGGACTTAGAGGAATACCACATTTCACAATTTGCAACCTTGGAGATTTGAAATTTAAGATATACATCAAATTCAATATCGAGCTCCTACAAAGTGAAAAAGGTGTACATTTATTTTATTTTATTTTTCATAAGTTTAGTTTGAAAAATTAGTATGAAGGAACAAGAAACATCAAAAGAAGAGGATATACACCAAGAAAAAACCCTAGAGAAAGAAGAAATGAATTCGACCATATATTGTAATGCATTAGCTAGAATTACCACTCCTCGAACTATCAAGGTAGAAGGACATATCAAGAAGAAAAAGGTAATAGTGTTGATTGATTCAGGCAGTACCCATAATTTTATTCACTGTAAGATAGCCAAGGAATTGGATTTTTTCCTATCTGCAGCATGAGAGTGTCAAGTGATGGTTTCAAGTGGAGCAACCATAAATTGCTCTGGAAAGTGCCATCATATCAAGCTATCCATGGGAGAATATGTATTGAATAGCCCAATGATTTCCATTCCAATGGGTGGTGCTGATGTTGTACTAAGAGTCCAATGGCTACAATCCTTGGGTGCAATAGCTTTTATTTTTCAAGAACTTTTCATGAAATTTTGTTGGGAAGGAAAGGACATTGAATTAAGGGGTATCACAAGGAAACTGGGAAAGATAATCAACTCTAACCAAATGAAAACGCTTCTAAAGCAAGAACAACGAGGCGTAATTGCACAATTATGTTTGCTAGAGGTTCCCACATCGAAATCATTTATTTCTCCATATCTCCAAAAAGTCTTGGACAATCGTTCCGAGGTATTTGGGACTCCCAAAGGCCTCCCACCTGTTTGTGATCATGATCATGCTATTTATTTGATTCTAGGAAATTTTCCTCCAAATATCAAGCCTTACAGATATCCCTATGCCCAAAAGAGTGAAATTGAACGTATGGTTGCAGAAATGCTAGAGGCTGGTATAATTCAACCAATAAAAGTTATTTATCTACTCTAGTGGTATTGGTGCACAAGAAGGATCGATGATGGCACATGTGTTCGGATTATAGGGAGCTCAACAAGCTCACTATTGAAGATAAATTTCCCATTCCCATCATTCATGAATTATTAGATGAATTGCATGGATCAATTTACTTCACCAAGTTGGATCTTCATTCAGGATATCATCAAATCAGAATGAAGATTGAAGACATTCTGAAAACAACATTTAGAACTCATGAGGGTCATTATGAATTTTTGCTCATGCCTTTTGGCCTTACCAATGCACCTTCTACATGTCAAGGTTTGATGAATTCCATTTTAAAACTCTTCCTTAGAAAACTTGTGTTAGTATTTTTTATGATATACTAATCTACACCAAGTCTTGGAAGGATCATGTTCAACATGTTGAGAGGGTGCTCAAACTATTGGAGGATAAACACTTATATGCAAAAAGCTCCAAATGTTTCTTTGGAGTAGAAGAGGTGGAATATTTGGGTCATATTGTATCTTATGAAAGTGTTACGGTAGGCCCTAGAAAAATTAAAGCCATTAAGGAATGGAAAATCCCCACATCTATAAAGCATTTGCGAGGATTTCTCAAGTTGACAAGGTATTATCGCAAGTTTTTTAAGAATTATGGGAAAATAGTAGCACCTCTAACAACATTATTGAAGAAATATTCATTTTCATGGACTCCAAAAGCAGCAAAGGCCTTTGAACATCTTAAATAGGTAATGTGCCAAGCACCAGTCTTAGCTATGTCGGACTTCACAAAAACCTTTATTGTGGAACATGATGCCTCGGGAAATGGAATTTGTGTTGTTTTAATGAAAGAAGAAAGACCCATTGCCTTCAAAAATCGTCCAATCAAAAGAAAGTATTTACACAAAGCTATTTATGTGAAGGAAATTTTGGCAATACTACATGCACTTAAGAAATGGTGACCCTACCTAATGGGAAGACACTTCAAGGTAAAAACGAATCATGATAGTGTTCAATACTTTTTAGAACAAAAATTATATTCAGAAGAGCAGCGAAAATGGGTCGCAAAGATGTTGGGTTATGACTTTGAAATCATCTACAAAAAAGAGAAGCAAAACATTGTGGCAGATGCACTCTCAAGAAAGGATGAGGATGTGGAAGCATTTCTTTGTGCCATTTATATTATCCAACCAGATTGGATAAATGAAGCAAGGGATTAATTGAAGAATGACAAAGAAGTGTGGGCACCCATTGAAAAGTTCCAACAAGATCCTAGTACATCTGATACATTTAGCTGGAAAAATGATTCGTTATGGTACAAAGATCACTTATACCTATGTAAGAACTCCCAACTAAAACAAAATATTCTTATGGAATTGCACACTTCTACCTTAGGAGGGCATTTGGGATTTTTAAAAACTTACCACACAATTAAGAAGGATTTTTTTGGGATGGCCTTAAAGAAGACGTTCAAAATTTTGTGGCCAAATGTTTGGTTTTCCAACAAAATAAAGTTGAAACAATTAAGACCCCAGGTATATTACAACATTTATCCATTCCAAGCCAATGCTGGGAGGATGTTTCAATGGATTTTATCACAGGTTTACCAAGTCCGAAGGAAAGAGTGTCATTATGGTTGTAGTTGACAGGCTTACAAAGTATGCATACTTTTGTGCATTATCTCATCCATTTAAAGCCAGTACAGTTTGTACTGCATTTATGGAAACAATTCAAAAGCCACATGGAAACCCAAAGATTATTGTAAGAAACAAAGATCCCATTTTCACTAGAAATTTTTGGACAAAATTAATTTTTTTTCTCGGTACTCAGTTAGCTCATAGCTCATCTGATCATCCTCAATCTGATGGGAAAACTGAGATAGTAAACAAATTTTTGGAAGGATATCTCCGTTGCTTTGTCTTTGATAAATGGACACAATGGGTCAAATGGTTGCCTCTGGCTGAGTGGTGTTATAACACTTCCTTCCATACTACAGCAAAAATGACCCCATTTATGGCACTTTATGGATATCATCCACCATCCATCACATCATATTTAAGAGAAACTTCTAAGGTTCAAGTAGTGAAAGATCACATCAAGCATCAACAACAATTTCTCTAACTCTTAAAGGATAACCTCACTTTGGCGCAGAATAGAACGAAACAATAGGTACAATCACAGTGAAATAAGTTTTTGATATAGGTGACTGGGTATTCCTACAGCTATAACCATATAAAAAAATGTCCCTCAAGCAAGATAAGAATGATAATAAATTATCACCAATGTATTATGGTCCATACAAGGTGTTGCAAAAGATTGGTACCATGGCATACAAATTGGAGCTTGTTGCAGTTTCCTGAGTGCACCTAGTTTTCCATGTTTCATGTTTAAAGAAGGTTATAGGTGACAAGCTCCTAGTTCAAACAATATTGACAGAACTTGATGAGGAAGGAAAAATCATATTGGAACCTGAAGCAGTCATAGAAACAAGAACTCGACAGCTACGAAATCGATCAATTTCAGAGTATCTCATCAAGAGGAAGAACTTACTTGCTGAAGGTTCCACATGGGAAGATGAGAATTTTATACAGAAGCATCCAGAACTACTCAAGCGTTGAGGACAACAATTTCTTGAAGCATAGGGACATGTTAGGTCCGTATAATACTACTGATTCCCCCATTACTATTGTCATTGTAGCCCTTATTGTTATTATTCTGTCCCTATTGTCCCCATATTATTATTAGTGTGCCCCATAGAAGCCCACTATTATTATTGGTGTACCCTTATATTATTATTTTTATGTCGGATTTGATTATATTTTGATTTCTTAGACTCCTATATATAGAAAGCAGGCTTAGTCATTTGTATCATCCAAGGGTTGTTCATTTGTGTAATGTAAAGGAGGTTTCCCCCTCGAAGAGGTTGATTTTGAAGTCGTTGATCTATCTTTTATAACTTTTTGTGAGCTGGTTCCTAACAATTAATATTGGGTGTTAGAACCATTAAATCAATAGGATACTACCAATAATATAAGGATACAAATATGTCTTCTAATACACCATCAGTTTCAATAACAGATCTATCTGCCAATTGCAACAATGTAGGTGTGTATTGAAGATTAGGAAGTTTCAATTGATTCATAGTTTGTTTACTCATGATGTTTATAGCCACTCCTAAATCAATCAATGTATTTGGAATTTCAATACCATTGATACGTGTTTTCATTGTGTGACTTCCTAGAACAAGGTATTTCTGAATTGTTGTTTTTCCCATCATGATATCTGCAATTTTGCCAACTAGTTGAATTATTTTGATTTCTTTTCTCTTTCTTCAACTCATCTAGCATATCATAATCAGGCAATAAAATCTATTTTTCTACCCCTTCATCAATTTTTAATATTTTAGGAAAAGGTGGTTTTTAAATAGATACTGAAGGTTGTTCCATAATAGGAGTTGGAATGTCATCAAAATGTGTAGGGGTGACTTGTTTTTTAATTTTTTTTTCATTGAGAGGCTCCTGTTTTTCAGAGGCATTTTCTTTTTCAGATTTTTGAATAACAATTGTTGGGGACTTCTTTTCCAATATTCTACCAAATGTAAGTTTGACATTATTTAGATCTAGGGAGTTATCATGTAAGTTTGAAGATTTTGCCCTTCCATATTGTAAAGAGGTTGTGAATTTCTATTATTATTTGGATTTGGAAGTGGTTGAGCAGGCAATTGATTTGGTCTTTGTGGAAATGGTAATGAAAGTTGTGGATTTGGATTCTGAGGGTGAGTTGATTGAACATGTTGAGGAAAATATTGTGGTGGAAAAATAGGATAAGGTTGTTGACATTGAGGATATTGAGGATATTTCCATAAGGATTTTTCCATCCTTTTGCCCAAGGTTGATGCCAAGATTATTAAGGCATGGGTGCAGTCCAATTATTTTGTGATGGTTGTGCAAATGCTTGAGTATTAAATCCCTGAGTCATATTTGTTTATGAATTTTGACATGGTCTCTTAGCAAAAAAACAGAGGGGATCTATCTGATTTGGTCTCATTTCCTCTTAATAAACTACTTTAAGACCTAGTATTGAAGGACATTCTTTTGTATCATGATTTTATGCACATATAACACATGTTTTTACACTTTTTAAAATAAGAGGGCATTCTCTTAGAGCATGTTTCTCTCTACATTTGGAATAAAAGATTGACAATGCAACATTTTCAGCATTTTTCTTGTTTTTCACTTTAAGGGTATCTATTTTCTCAATAAGACTTCCTAAAATTTCTATTTTAAAGTTCTCAAGAAAATTACCTAATTCAACCCTACTTACAGTCCCAACTACAGATTTATTAATCCTAGACATGGGAGGATCTCTTGGATTTTTCCCATTTCTTTCCTTACCTCTTGAATTCTGTATGTACAACTCACAAATGTCTCCAAATAATAAATTAGAAATATATCCCTTACCCATCAAATTGAGGATATCAATCCACTCATCTCTAATGGATTTTAATAAGAGAGCATTCAAAGTTTCTTCATCTAGTTCATGCATTTCAGCCCTTTTAACATTATAGGCAAATATTTTAATGAAATCTTCAAGATTTTCATCTTCTTTTTGCATCATTTTAAATACTCATTCTTAATATTATGGAGCATACAATAATCCCTATATTTCACTAAGAATGTAGTTTTCATTTCTTCCCATGTTCTTACAAAGTGTGCTCCTAAGCCCATGAACCATTTTAATGTTGCATCCTTAAGATTTGTTGGAAATGATTTCAACTCTTGAGGGTCTAGAAAATAATCATAAGATATACACAAGAGTTCAAACTCAAAGAGAAATGTTTCAAGATCCTCACTTCTTAATCCATGAAAATTTGGAGGGATGGAGGGTGAGATTTTTTTCATTCTAGTTGTTGTATCTTCGTTGAGGATAGGAAATCCAAAGGGTTCTGGATCACCCCTACCTCCTCCTCTCCCTCTTCCTCCACCTCTATTTCCTCCTCTTTCTCCTCCAATCCTATGTTTTTCACCATTAACATTATGTATCTGTTGGATTAGTGCATCCTGACCCAGGTTTAGAGTTATTTTTTCCAAACAAATCCCTACGCTATTGGCCCTTTCAACATCAATCCGCAGAGCGCAAATTGAAGCCTCACCTGAGGTAGTATGGAGGGATGTTGGAACCAAGCTTCTGCACCCAGAGATGAGTGTGTTGTCGTTTTATGCCCTAAACCTGCCTTCACGCAGAACGATAAACCTTTAACGCTTATTGATATAACTTCCTCTTACCAGCCTCTAGACCTTTATGAAGGGCTAAGACTGTCTTTCATGGACCCTAAATAGGTGAATCAACTGCTTACGCGCCTCTGTGATTACTCCTAATTCTGTTATTACCCAGATCAGCTTAAGTGTCTGATAACTTTAACATATATTAAGATATTCTTCGCGTAAACATATATTATTACTTGCGTTATTATAACAGTGTAAAACATGCAGAATTGCGCATCAATACAGTATTAAATCATAACCCCATTATCCATTATAACATAAATGCATTCATTGATAACATAAGTAAATGGACAAAACATAGATATTTCTAGAATAATCTCTTTTATCTATAATTCAATTCTGCTTACAGACTCAAGACTACCCCATGCACTCAGCTGCAGGGGTCTGCACACTCAGATGCAAACTCTATTCTAGGCCTCTGCGCACTTAGCTACAGAGCCTCTCTTCTACTCTAAGACTCTTTGCTCTTCACTTCTACTGACCCATTACATTCGTCTTCATCAATATCATGAACTAAACTGCCTTAAACTCTCTAAGACTCTCCTTTTTATACAATCCCATGGTCCGTGGACCATGGGTAGATCTACTAAAGCCAAGACAACTTACATAAAATAAGGGAAAAACCCTTTATGACACTTTACTATCTACACACTCCGCAACCACAACTTGCGGAGACTTTATACTTTACATAACAAAACTTGGGCTTTTTTCCCCAAAATTGACCCTAGGGGACCTTGTCTCAACAGGCCCCCAACAAAAATATCGTGACTCACTCCTGATTCACTCTGCTGGTGTGAAGATCTTACTGCGGAGACCTCCCAACTCAACCTACACCACAACTACCTCAGTCGCGCTCTGCATGGTTTCCTGCTTGATGTACTCCACCAGCTGCTCCGTTTCTAGTCCTACACTATCTTCCTTTACCTTTTGTTGCGTCCTATGTAGGCTCGGAAGCTTCTCCTTAATGATGGCAGAGATAACATAGGCCTTGTCCAGCCAAGGCCCCAATCTAGCCTTGAGGACCACTTCTTTCTGTTGCGCTGCCTCCACCTGTTCGAGCAACTGCTTTGCCTCATGTAGCTTGCCCAATCACTGTGAGATAGTGACGGTGCGCATCATCAATCTTGCTTCATCGTACTGCTGTCATGATTCATGGAATTCCATATTCAACCTCTACAGGTTGGGATCCTCCTGGACCGCTGTGACTACCTCCATGGATTTCTCAAAGAGCACGATGCAGTTTGCTACCGTGACATATACTACTATGACTCCATCTGTTACAACTACCTCATGTTGTTCTCTGACCTTTGGTGCAGTTGAAGGTTGTGACTTCAAGTCAAGCTCTGTTATTTTCAGATTCAGTTCGAACTGAACATAGTCCACTTCTATTTTTTCATCGCGCACACCTGCAACTAACTCCTAATCTTGGCCTCCAACAACGCCTCTTCTGGTATGTGCAGTTTTGGAACGTTCTACATGCCTTGGCTACCATGGTTGTGGTTCACTCGTTCTACTCCTAAACCTTCTTCCATGCTTCTAGCATGATCATCTTCTCAACGAACATCTGTTCATTTTTAACCTTATATTCGTTGATCATGCATAGCGCGCACTGCTCTCGATCCTTAAGCTTTATGATCACACCTGATTGCAGCATGTGAAGGAATTCACTGGGGATCGTGGCCAAGTTTAGACCAATATTCTTTAAAGTGCTAATAGTATCCTTTCCAACATCTGCCTTTGTGCTCAGAGCTCCATTAGGAAACGTGACTAGCCGGAGACCCAAGGATCGAACCAACTCTACTGCTTGAGTGGTCCCTGACGCCAAACTAGTTGATGCAGTGCTTCCCTGTGTTGCACCTGCCTGGAGTCTAGTTGTTTGGATCTGAAGCTCATGCAGACCCATCTGTATGGCACTTAGAGCCTGCTTCTACTGTTGCTCAAACTATTGCACCAGTTTTGTTGACGTATCCCTTACCTTATCTCCAATATCATCTAAGTCACCCTCTATCAAGGTAATTGGATTGAGCGACGACTTGGAGTCTTTGGTATTATTTCATTGTCCCTCCTTTTCCTGTTCCCTATGTCGCTTATGGGTAAGGGAGTGCTCTCCTAATCATCATTGCCCCATTCTGACCGCTCTTCTTCCTCTGTTTTAGGCAAAGGAGATTTTTTACTTTTGTCAGAATCGCGCTCTTCCTGCTCTATTTTTTCCTTTGTGGCATGCTCCACTTCTGCTCGAGCCTTCTCCTCAGTCTCCTACTTCCTCTTTTCTTCCAACTGTGAACCTTCAGTCGAGTCACTTCCTTTTTCTGCTTTTCTGTGGACTTGCTAGTTTCGACAACCAAATCCGATGTTGTGTGCCAATATGCTAGGCATCGCTTGAGGACCTCTATAATAGCATCATCCGTAGCCAAGTAGGGAAGATCATACCACTTCTGATCCAGATCCTTCTGTGCCCAGATGTAAACATGATGGAAGTCTGCTTTGAACTCCACGTTCCCTGATAATTGCTCAAAAACAGTTGGTGACAACCGTGGCTTTCGATTGATGGTTGCATGGATACTCACCTCCATTAGTACCCAAAACACTTTTCTTTCCTTGACTCGGTCAGCATCCTTGGTGGCCCATAAAGATGCAAACTTTGTAGCTTCCGGAAAATCCGTCTTGATCGGAGGAAATTTACTGTCCTCCGGCAACTCCCACGTGAACAACACAATCGTGAGTAATAGCCATGAATAATGAAATGTCTTACTATGGTCTTGTGCCTCTCTACAGTTCACGAGGAACTCACTACATAGGTAGCACGCCCAGGTGAACTGTATGCCCTCCATGCACTAAGCCGCTAATGAAACCACTAGTGTCAGCATCTCATCCACGCAACACTTTCTCATCACTTTGCCAGCCAAAATTTGGGTGGCCAATTTCGCCGCAGGGTCAACAGTACTTGAAATGGAATACCCGTGTGGTTTCTTGACAAGTTTGAACTTTTCCTTCATCCTTTGGCAAGTTCACACTTGCCCGTCTTTCCTCCAAATGCCTTTTCTAGATTTAGTCGAGAATGAGGTAACAATGTGATCCGATGGATCAACATATCAATGATTGGTATTGGCTCACTCAAACACAAGCACCGGTCATGCACAAGGCACAAAAACTGCTTAATGACTATCAAATTTATAGGGGCTTGGTGGTAGTGAGGTACCCATAGCAGGTTTAACAAGCCTACCTTGTTTACCCCATGAATCAATTCCACTGGCTCCAACACGGTGACACCAGACTCCTTGTAGAAAAATTGCTTCATGAAGGTATCAGTAGCTAGGTGGGGAACCGCTCGATGTCCCCAAAATCCCAATCTTCAAGCTTTAGATGGGGGATCCACGCCAAGCGTGGACCTTCAAAAGTTATGTTTTCTGGAAGAAGGGGTGTGTGAAGGAGGAAATGTCATTCATCTGGGTCCTTCGATCCCTTCACCTTACCCTGGCGCAGAGGGATGTACTCCAACAGCTTCGAAATAAGGTCTACCTCGTCAATATATATGTCTTCTTCGCCCTCCTCAACCTCCAGATCTACCACTTTTCCTTTCTCCTGCATGCTTGGCTTTTATTTTCTCTGATCCTATGTAGTTGCATGTTTCCTCATTGACTTGTGCACCAGCATCGACTTCTTTTTTATCCATTTTAGGCTTGGGAACCTCTTTCGTTGGTGTAGGCTTCAACCTAGGTGACCTCGATGCCTTAGGCACTAGTGCGGGAACCTCCATACTCACGACCTTAGGGGAAGCTCCCTCAGAGGTGACAATGTCCCCATTACTAGCGGTCTTAGCTGGTGTAGACATGAAGTTGTTAATGAGGTTCTGATCGGACTCAGGATATTGATCAGACACGAGGCTTGCAAGAAAATTCTCAAAGAGCTCACGCAACAGACAACACAACTCAAAAATTCTCAAGATGTAAAGTGTTTCTCACTGGATGACCACCTGTAATTTATAGGCAAATTCAAATAATTTGACCATTCCCCCTAAAATTCGTCCATAAATGCGATATTTCCAGTAGATTTCCAAATTTTTCACAGTTTATTTCAGCGTTAAATGCCTTAAATTTCGGTTGCCCGCTCCTCTTAACTATCTTCTAGCATTCAAATCATGAACAGTGATGGTAACAATCACTTTCTGGCTATGCTGTGCGGTCTCCACCCCTTTAGCGCAACTCCCTTTGCGCTTCTGTTGGTATAGTGACATCCTCCTATTTCACATAGACCCCTCGTCACGCAGCTCTACAACATGTGCAGTGTAGTTTATAGTATGCATCTCCTTGCAGTTGCCTGGAGAGACAAGACTATGTGACCATCATGTAGTCATCGGGCCTGATCCCGAGTGTATGGCTTCAGTCGGCTACCATTTACCTTTCAAAGAAATGGATCTCCATTCAATTTCATGAGCTAAACTACTCCACCATCGATAATCTCCTTGATAACATACGGCCCCAACCAATGCATCTAAAATTTTCCTCAAAACTTATCAAACTTGTTGTCATATAATAAAACTAAATCGTTTACATTGAAGGTGTGTAGTTTGATGTGGTGATCGTGCCATGCCTTTTTGTACTCCTTCTAAACTTGTTGATTGAATCTAACCAAGAATCTATCTTCCTCCATCTCTCTCAACTGCGTGAGCCACTCTTCTAAGGCTCGCGGTCTGCCATTCCTATGAATGCTGCTATGCGTAGACTAGGCACAATATACTCCATAGGCATTACAGCCTCTACACCATAGACAAGCCCAAACTATGTCTGACTAGTAAGCTTCTTACAAGTATTTCTATAGGCCCATAACACCGTTGGTACGCGCACATCCCAATCATTCCTCTGTGCATTACAAACCTTTATCAATTCGTTCTCCAAAATCTTAGTAAACACTTCAACCGTCCCATTGGCCTAAGGATGATATGGTGTACTTTTCTGATGATAAACTTGGAATTTTTCCATCAGTGCACTAATCATTTCATTATGGAAGTGCGTACCATGATCACTCATCAAAATCTTTAGATAACCGAACCTGATCAACACATATTCAAATAGGAACTTCGTTGCAGTTGCCCATATACAGTCCTTCACGGGTTGTGCCTCTGCCCATTTGGTCAAATACTCAGTCGTGGTGATGATATACCACGCACCCGTCTTCTTTCCTGGAGACTGAATTGGTACTACAAAATCAATTCCCCACTTTTCAAATGGTTGCAATGACACTTGATTTAGAGGCAGCTCACCCCTCCGCGATGGCTTGCTTGTCCTGTTACAGTCATCACACACCCTACAATATGCTTTGGAATCCTTATGCAATGTTGTCCACCACAATCCAACATGTAAAATCCTCTGCGTTGTTGCTTTTCCTGCATAATGGCCTCCTATAGCCCCTCCATAAGCTTCATTTAGGATACTTCTTCATTCAAAATCAGGCACATATTGTCACAGTATCTCGTATGATCCCATCTTATACAAGTGACCTGCAATAACACAAAAATTTGTCACGTGCACCACCAATTCCTTATTTTGTTGACTAGTGTATCCTTCTAGAGCTGTTCCTGTAGTCAGGAAGCAGATAATGTCTGCAAAATGATTGTCAACTATGCGCACTGCAAAGAGCTGTGCATCAGGTAGTCCTTCCTCCAAATTAGCAGGATCCTCTCCTATTTCAATGCACGACAAATGATCTGGCCCTGCATTCAAGTGCCCTGGGTTCACAATTACTTCAAAATCATACTCTTGAAATAACAACAACAATCTGAATATTCTCTCCCCCCCCCCCCCAACACAAGCTTGTTGACTAGGTACTTTAATGCAGAATGGTTTGTGTACATCCTAAAGTGTCCACTGAGCAAGTAATTCCTGAACTTCTAGAGCATGTACACCATATCCAACCCTTCGCACTCTATTGTTGAATAGTTCTTTTCGACCTTCAACAACTTCCTACTTGCGAAGGCTATCGGGTGACCCAATTCACCTTCACCGGCCTGTGTCAGCACTGCTCCCAATGTGATACATGACGCATCCACATGCACATGAAATTCCTTCTTCCAATCCAGGAAGACTAGGATCAGTGCAGTGACCATCTTCTCCTTTAACACATCCAGGATCTGTTGACATTCCTTATTCCAACAAAATGTAGCATCCTTTTTCAATAGCTTTTCCATCGGCGCGGTAATCTGAGCATAACTCTTGATGAACTTCCGATAATAACCAGTATCACACAGCATTGCGCGCAGCTATTTAACACTCCTTGGTGCCTCCAAAATGATTATAACTGCAATCTTAGCTGGGTCCACCATTAATCCTTGTCTACACACTACATGACCCAACAAGATTCCAAAAGGAACAAAAAATAAGCACTTCTTCAAATTTAGCATGATCTGATACCTCTAGCACATATCTAGCATCAAGCACAAACTAGCTACATGGCATTTTACTACTCCAAACATTGTCCAATCATCAAAATATACCTCAAAAAACTTGTGAATGAACCCTTTGAACACCACAATGACTACGCGTGAGAATATTGCCAACACATTCTTAAGTCCAAAAGGAATTACCATATACTAAAAGCATCCCCACTCAGTCGTGAAGGTAGTCTTACTCCTGTCTTTCGGTGCGATCTTTATCTGATGATATCCATAGAAACCATCAGTGAATTAATAGGCTTCCTACCCACCAACATTATCTAGCACTTCATTTGTGAATGGAGTTGGGAAAGAATCATGAACACAAGCATCGTTTAGCTTCCTGAGATCTACGCAAATCCTTATATCATCCTTCTGCTTCTTTTCCTGAACGACCATTGGACTTACCCAATTGGACTCCTCCACTGATTCAATAATACCAGCTGCCAACATCTTGTCCAACTCCAAGCAGACCTTTTCCTTGTACTTAGGATTAAGGTGATATGGCCTCTGCTTCACAGGCTTCGCGTCTGGTTTCAACGTTATTTTCATCCCTCCTAAATCGCCTATTATCTGTTAGGGTCCCACCCTAACCCCCTTATTTATGTAATGGGATCAAGTCATAGTCAAGGGTCAATAAAGCCCATATTAATAATTGTAAGTGGTTAATCCGCAATTAATGACGGAACCACAGTTAGTTGCAAATGGGCCGTAGTATTAGATAGATGGACGGTATTGGCCTGTGGTATTGCATGTATGAGTCATATATAAAGGATAGAGACTCCCTGCGAGGAGCACCGTGTCTTATTTTGTAGTCGAGATCTCCTCTATTGGAGGTTGCCCCCTCGAAGAGGCAAGTGAACATTACTCTCTGAATAATAAAATCATTTATATTCTGTGTTCTAGGTATCTTTTCTTCGCATATTTTGTATTTGGGTATCATTTTGCAGGTTAAGAAGCATAACAAGTGGTATCAGAGCACTTTCCAGGGCCGGTGGGATCTCCATTTCTTAGTAAAAAAAATTTTTGGCTAGAGACGTGTTCCAGCATCTTTAAACCACGGGATCTGTCGTTGAGCGCATAAACCTGCGGATTTGGGGAGGCATGCACGCAGGAAATACAAGAGGTGGTCACGTCTGTTGGACTCCCTTATAACCCCTGTGGTTACCCCTTCGAGTAGTAGCGCATTAGACAGAACCGCGCACGGATTGTCTTCCATGTACCCTCTGGGTATATTGAAAGCCCCCTAGGCTCCCTTGAAACCTTGCCATAGATCAACCGTCGGCTGTCTTGCGGCTACAGTACACTGAGAACAGCACTCAGGGAGATTACTCACTCGTACTATAGGGTAGTCGAGTTGTATGGCTAAGGGTATGGTCGATCCTCCTTAGTTAGAGCCCTGAAACATTGGGCCGAGTACTACTGCCAGACCCTTATGTATATTGTGATCTGTAGCACCTGACACTCCTCAAGACCTTAGTTCCCTTTTCTATCGGGGGATCACACAGCATCTCTTCCAGATCCACCTGTGCAAAGGGGTGCAGCAGCAGCAGACATCAGTCCTACAGTCTCGAGTTCACAGATCATCCATTCCGATCTATTAGATCCATCAGATCCAAAGAAGCAGTCTGTTCCACCATTAGATCTGCCATTCCGATCTCTCACATCCCCCAGATCGGAGTGGTTGCGAAGGGTTCCTATACCAGGGTATAATTTTCGCAGGACTTTTGGCCACATTGACATTTTGAGGATTTGGCCACTGCAGTATTGATAAGGAAGGAGTAAAACTCCATTAGGAGTTTTCAGAAATATAAAAATATAAATATAATATATATATATATATATATATATATATATATATATATATAAATCTTTCGGGGTGCTTATTGGTGATCTAGCCCATTAGAATCAGGACGACGAGCTGAGCACGGTGGTACCATTCACTTCTTAGTGAAAATTTTTTTAGGCGGTCCCAATTTTAAAAAAACCTGGTTGGTGTATGGTAGAAACTAGAGCTCAAGCGATGGCCAATGAAAGGATGGACAAATTTGAAGAATCAATGCACAACCTCCACCTTCAGCTTACCGGACTATGTAACATGGTCGAGAAAATAGTCCCGAAGGGCAAGGAGCCAGCCCACGAGGAGGAGTATAATGGCACTGAACACAATGAGGGTGAGTCTAGCCACTCTCCTCACGTCTGGCACACCCACCCACCAACCAGTCAGTGACCTCCCAAGTTGGATATGCATAAATTTGACGGCTCTCACCCGTCGGCATGGATAGCACAAATGGAGCAGTATTTCAAACTGAATTGCATCTTCAATGATGAGACTCAGCTTATGTTGGGGAGCATGTACTTGGACAATGAAAGGTGGCAATGGTGGGAATGGCATCAACGTTGCACTGGACCTTTTAAGACTTGGACCAAATTCACCAAATCTCTTCAAGACCGCTTTGACCAGGAATCATCTTTTTTGGGTCGTCTTACTAAGCTCCGACAGACTGGTACAGTGGATGAATATATTACAGCTTTTGAAGCCTTAGCCTTCCGCACTTTGGGTCTCTCAGATGTGTTCTACACGGAATGTTTTATCAGTGGTCTTAAAGAAGCTATCAAAGCCCAAGTCCTACTGCACCACCCTCCCACATGGACAGAGGCTTGCAAGGTCGCTCGTAACGTGGAATGTGCATCAACAACCCAATATAGTCGCCCAAATTTCTCCGCTAAAGGTCACCCCCCACAGGCTCACAACACGACTCAAACACTTGAGGTCCAAAAGGTGTCACCTGCGGAAATGGACGAAAGAAGAAAGCAAGGCCTATGTTACTACTGTGATGAAAAATACTCCCCAAGTAATAAATGCAAGGAGCCCAAATTTTTTCAAATTGATGCCACTGACTACAGCTCAACAGAGGAAGATCCACCACTGGAGGAACATGAGCCGCTAGAAGAAGACAACCAAAAGGACAATGTCTCTGATGAACCAGTTATTTCGTTGCATGCTTTAGCAGGGATTTCTTCCCCTCAAACTCTCAAAATCAGAGGTTTTATTAAACATCACCCAGTAGTAGTCTTGATTGATAGTGGAAGTACACATAATTTCATCCATCAAAAAGTCGCAAAAGCAATACATTGTTTTGTACGAGCAGTTTCTAACTTCCAAGTTCAAATTGCGGATGGAGGCACAATGAAATGTGAAGGCCGCTGTGAAAATGTCAAACTTCAAATGGGGGATTATCAGTTGAAAACTCACATGTTTGCCATACACATGGGGGGTTGCGACATTGTCCTCGGCGCTGAATGGCTCCGCACTCTTGGGCCAATCACAATGGATTTCCAAGAGTTATATATGAGTTTTAAGCAGAACAACTACACACATACCCTTCGTGGACTCCAGGCGGGATCCCCCTCTATCATCAGCTCGCATAGGATGGAAAATTTGCTAAAAAATGGCAATCATGGAGTTGTAGCTCAATTTAATGCCATCCAGGAAGTCGAAACCAAGCCTCTGCCAATTCATCCTGAGATGCAACAGATTTTAAATAACCATCTGTCGGTCTTTGACAAGCCTCATGAGCTTCCACCCTCACGAGGGGAACATGATCATAGCATCACCTTGGTTCCAGGGGCCCAACCCCCAAATGTGTGCCCATATAGATATCCGTTCACCCAAAAGAATGAAATAGAAAAAATCATCAAGGAACTTTTGGAAGCAGGTGTAATTCGTCCCAGCATTATTCCTTATTCATCCCCAATGGTCATGGTGCTCAAGAAAGATGGGGAGTGGCGGATGTGTCCCGACTTCAGGGCCCTCAATAAGTTGACAGTCAAAGATAAATTTCCCATCCCGGTGGTTGATGATTTGCTAGATGAACTCAATGGGGCTCAATTCTTCACTAAGCTGGATCTTTGCTCAGGCTACCACCAAATTCGCATGAAGGAAGTCGACATCCCCAAGACTGCTTTCCGAACTCATGAAGGCCATTATGAATTCCTAGTCATGTCAATTGGTATTTGTAATGCCCTCTCTACTTTTCAGAGTCTTATGAAACACATTCTCAAACCATAACTCAGGAAATTTGTCCTTGTCTTCTTCGATGACATCCTCATCTATAGTTGCACTTAGGCTGCACATCTTCAGCATGTAGATCTACTCTTGCAACTACTCCGCAAGCATAAATTATTTGTCAAGATGTCCAAGTGTTCGTTTGGCATGGCAGAAGTAGAGTATTTGGGCCACATTGTGGGGCGTGAAGGTGTCATGGTGGACCCCAAAAAGATCCAGGCAATGCAGGAATGGCCTCAACCTAAGACCTTGAAGAGCTTGAGAGGATTTTTGGGTCTCACAGGCTATTATCGTAAATTTGTCCGCAACTATGGTCGCATAGTGAAGCCCCTCACCCAACTCCTAAAGAAAAATTCATTCTTCTGGAATGAGGAAGCACAACAGGCCTTTAAAGCTCTAAAAAATGCCATGTGTTCCACTCCAGTCTTAGCACTACCTGATTTCACCAAATCTTTTGTCATTGAATGTGATGCTTCGGGTACAGGTATTGGGGCGGTCTTAATGCAGGAAGGGCAACCGTTGGCCTTCACAAGCCAACAACTCAGTGGGAGGAATCTGGGCCAATCTACCTATGAGAAGGAAATGATGGCCATCTTACATGCAGGCGAGACCTGGCTACCTTACATATTGGGGCGACGTTTCCAAATCCGCACAGATCATCACAGTCTTAAATATTTTTTGGAGCAACGCCTATCCTCCCCACAACAAAATAAATGGCTAGCCAAAATGCTGGGATATGATTATGAGATCATTTACAAGAAAGGGAAAGACAATAGTGTAGCAGATGCATTATCTCACCAATTTGAGGAGGAAAGTACTCTGCTAGCAATTTCCCTCCCCATTCCAGAATGGATTGAAGAGGCTCGCAAGGAATGGTTTTCACACCCAGGGCTCTCCCAAATCATTTCTCAATTGCAGGTAGATCCAAATTCCACCAAGGGCTACTCGTGGCAGGATGATATTCTTCGCTACAAGGACAGAGTCGTAATATCACCAACATCCACCCTCAAAAGTTGCATTTTGGCAGAACTGCACTCATCTCCCATTGCAGGACATTCAGTCTTTCAGAAGACGTATGCTCGCACCAGAAGATCATTTTTTTGGATAGGCATGAAAAAGGACATCCTTACTTTCGCAGCAGAATGCGATGTCTGTCAACGCCACAAAGGGAAACCGTCAACACACCAGGCACATTACAACCATTGCCCATTCCAGCATCAATTTGGACGGAGGTTTCTATGGATTTCATTACAGGTCTTCCAAAGTCAGGGAACAAGTCAGTCATCATGGTGGTTGTGGACCGACTGTCAAAGTATGCTCATTTCTGCACCCTACCCACCCATTTACACCAACTTTGGTTGCTCAATATTTCATGGATCAAATCTTGAAATTGCATGGCATGCCCACTTCTATTGTGTCCGACCGCGACCCGATCTTCACCAGTAATTTTTGGCAGGAACTCTTCAGAATACAAGGCACTCAACTAAAACTCAATACTTCCTATCATCTGCAAACAGATGGTCAAACCGAAGCTGTCAACAAATGTCTAGAAACCTACCTTAGGTGTTTCACTTTAGAAAAGAAACACCTTTGGGTACAGTGGCTACCTCTGGCTGAATGGTGGTATAACACCAACTATCATACCACCACAAAAATGACTCCCTATGAAGCAGTATATGGTCAAATCCCGCCTTCACCTACTTCGTATCTCAAGGAATGCTCAAAAGTACAAGCAGTGGATCAACTCCTACAACATCGCACAACCATGCTCGGCCATCTTCGAGAGAATCTTCATCAAGCTCGGAACCGCATGAAGCAACAGGTAGACCAGCATCGCTCAGAGCGCCAATTTCAAGAAGGGGATCAGGTCTTTTTACGGCTCCAACCATATAAGCAAACATCACTCAAAGATAAGGGGTGTCAGAAACTCTCTCCCAAATTCTACGGACCATATCAAGTACTTCAGCGCATTGGAAAAGTGGCCTACAAGTTGGCCTTGCCACCTACTGCAAAAATCCAACCAATTTTCCATGTCTCATGCCTCAAGAAAGTGATTGGGAACAATTGCAGAATTCAGACCAGTCTACCTGAATTGGATGAAGAAGGGTCCATCTGGCTTCAACTCGAACAGGTCCTAGACACACGAGACAAGCAACTGCGCGGCCGCATGATTAAGGAAGTCCTCGTCAAATGGAAAGACACCTCTCCGAAGATGCAACTTGGGAACCGACCACTATTCTTCAGCAGTTTCTGCAGCTTTAGCCTTGAGGACAAGGCTAGTCTTAAGGGTGAGGGCATGTTAGGGTCCCACCCTAACCCCCTTATTTATGTAATGGGATCACGTCATAGTCAAGAGTCAATAAAGCCCATATTAATAATTGTAAGTGGTTAATCCGCAATTAATGACGGAACCACAGTTAGTTGCAAATGGGTCGTAGTATTAGATAGATGGTATTAATAAAACCCACGATATTCGCCCATGGTATTGCATGTATGAGTCATATATAAAGGATAGAGACTCCCTACGAGGAGCATCGTGTCTTATTTTGTAGTCGAGCTTTGCTCTATTGGAGGTTGCCCCCTCGAAGAGGCAAGTGAACATTACTCTCTGAATAATAAAATCATTGCTATTCTGTCTTCTGGGTATCTTTTCTTCGCATATTCTGTATTTGGGTATCATTTTGCAGGTTAAGAAGCATAACATTATCCCCTTCAAGTTTGAAAACTTTGTAAGGAATAAATCTTGGTACTCTCGAAGAAACGCAGTGACCTTATCCACCATAGAATCATCCCAGTAGTCCCCCATCTTCATGAACTTCGTCTCCGCCTCTTTTCCAATGTTCACTTGTCTAGTTTTCAGTGGCACAGTGATGTCTGGATTCACTATCTGCAACCCTTCAAGTTCGTGGTGAATTTTTTCCTCTAGGATATTAATGTTCCTTGGATCCTCCTCTTCTTCTTCAGCAGTCACGTTGTAGCACTCCAGCACATGGCGCAGCTGGGTGGTCCAATCTGGTTGAATCAATTCCAAGGGATCCTGCGGGATTCTGAAGATCATTGCTTTGACCTCCTACAATGCTTCATCGATGCACTTGAATCCATCCTCAAAGCTAAATGTCATCACGAATCCCTGTCTCAAAATATCCCATTTGTCCATGCCATGGCGGAGCTCTATTTCCAAGTACTAATTCATTGGTAATACATCTAAAGTATGATAGAAAAAATGCATCCACTTCGATTGTGGCTCTGTTCCATCAACATTAGTCCATTTTTCTACGTGATCACATGGATCACTCCTCCCATCGTATTTCTCTATCAATCGCACTTTTGGGAGACCAAACTGCACCCTCATCATTCTTCTATATTCACGCCATCCATCAAAATTTTCTTTATGCGTACCCCACCATCTTGCAGGCGTAGCATGCAGTTCCAAATCTAGTGCTTGGAAGCGATGCTTCTTAGGAACTTCCATTTCAAATGCATCCAAAAATTTATCTACGTAAGTAAGACCATCATAATAAGGAAAATTCCTTACCTCCGATAATACACAGCACATCGTAGATACTTCATGCACCATATTTTTCCAGTGTTCCAACTCTTCATTTGAATCTGATGTGTAGGAACTTTCGCAGTCCCATGCAATGCATCCATCTACTGTCAAATTCACCCAATATTGGTCTCGCACTATTATTTTGTAGATTTGGTCCAAATCATCATCACTTTCATAATCGTGGACCGATTCAGTACAGTGCGATCCATCTGCAGGGTCCAAAGGTACTACCACGCGGAGCAATTTTCTTTCAAATGGCATCGTCCACTTCTTCAATTGATCACTCCATTCATGTCAATAGCCCAATCAGTCAAAAGGAGCACAGGGTATGGATTGTTGTCATCAATAATATCTATCACTTCGAAATCAACCATGATGCTCATGCCTTCAATATCTACTGTCACTCCCTGCAATCTTCCCATGGGGATAATATTTTGTTGATTTTCCATCCTCAATTGAATCAGAGATCACTGCAGCATAGGTCTCCCCATTCTCTCCAATGTTTGTTTAGGCAAAGCATTCACATCTGACCCAAGATCCAAAATAACTTGGTCCATTTCATATTCGCCTATTTGTTCGGTTAGCCTCATTTCACGCCCTGTTCTTTCCTTATGTTTACCAATTTTCTTAACCACACATGGTCCCTCAGGAGAATTTTCTTTACCAGCACATTTATTGATTAACTCCCGTAATCCTTTCATAACCTTGCTATCATGTAGAAGCTTCATACAAGTCTCCAAAAAGGTAGTAAGCATGGATGGGTCCATTTCTTTAGACTGCTTATCTTGACTTCCTAGGGTAGAAGCCTCAGCGAAGATTTTCTTCGCTTCCATGAAGGTTTCTTTTGTGTACTCTAGATCAAAGCCAACCTCCTTCTCTGGAGCTTTGTAGACCCATTCACTTTCTTCAAGTTGATTTCCCTTATCTTCGCCAGTCGTCATTCCACTTCGCAGCACAATATTCACATTAGGATCCTCTTCGCGGGGTTCAGCCCTCATCATCTGCAAGTTCTGGGTAGGTTATTGTGGTTGCATCCCCTTTTCCCACATCTTAACTATTAATGCAGGGAATTCTTCTATTGCATGATCAAACTAAGTACAATATCGGCATGACAGGTGCGTCGAGTTCATGAATTGTCATGCATAGTGTTCTGGCCCTCCACAATAGTATAAAATAACTTGTCCCTAACCTCTCGCAGGTCCTCCTCCACCTCGACCTCGTCTGCGCCCCTGATATCCTCCTCACGCTCCCTAGTTCCTTGATCCGGAGGCCAAGTTTCTATTTGCATCCAATACGTGGGTGTTCTCTCCATCATTAACTCACAGCTATGGCAGTTACGATCATCGTGACCCATCGATTTGTAGAAGTCACAGAAGAGTTGTTGCTGTGTCTGTACAAATTTCTGCAGCAAGTGACAATTATCTATCACATGTTTTCCAGCTACCTGATAGATAGCACACCACAGCACGGGCCCTATACTTGGCACTTCTTAAGCTTTGGGCCTTAGAGGAATCGGCCCTCCTCCTGTAACATAATTCTCAAAGATAGGGCAATGATTTTTATCATACCATTAACTCTTACATTTCAAACACCAAACTTCTTCACGCACCTTTGGCTGAGCCACTCTATCCTTTTTTAGACTTTGGAACTCTAGGAAAATATTCTACAACTTTGTGTGAATTTGCTAGACTCCCAAAGCACCATATTGAATCGGTGTCTCATGCAATCTCATTGCAATCTCCAAGGCTTTCGCCTAGGTCCAAATATTTTGATGTGAGAAAGCAACCCTTAAATGAGGCAAGAGTGAACCCACCAACCATTTGCGGTCCTACCCATCTATAAGAATCATGTTAACTTCGCGGATATTACATTTCAATCTCTGATCCAGCTCCGAGGGTGTCTTGCCAAGCCTCATCATGATTTCCTTGAATCCCACGATTGATTTCGCTTCAGACTTGGGTCTACTAAATTCCTTATTCAGCGCAGCCTGAATGTCTGCCAACGTAGCTGTCAGGTTATCGATGTAGTACTTAATGTACCACATTAGTGAGTGATCCTGTAAAGCAGTAACCAACATTGCTTCCTTCATATGATCATCTGTAATGTTCTGGGCTATCCATGCGGCCTTCACAACGAACCAAAACTGGTCTGGGTCCTCATTTCCCAAGCCCTTGAAAACGGGAAACTTCACTGCATTCGCCATATTGAACAATGGTGGAGGTGGTGGCGGTGTGGGCGAAGGTGTATTTTGTGGAGGTGACGATGGAGGTCATGTGGGTGGATGGGGTATTCGTGGGAACACTCATCTTATTAACTAGACAATGCTCTATGGTGAAGCCTATGCTGCTCCTTTATCGTCACTCAAAGGAGGCTCAATCAGCAAGCTATATTTAGGACTTGTTCTCCTTCTATCCCTAAATAACTTTCCAATTCACATAGCTCCAAACATCAAGGTAATTGCATAACCCGATTCTCGCACAAGAGCATTTTAATCCAAGTATTCAAAGATCTTAAATACTTACCTTGTGGTCCCTTGAAGAAGTCTTGCTCCACTTCGTTGTATCTAACTGAGGTATCGACTGTGAAATCTGTCACAAATCCTCTGGTGACACGATAAAGCCAATGATCGATAGCGTGCGATCTTATCTTCAGAGGCTTCCTATCTTTGCACTAGCTCTAGGGTCTAGACTATTGGATCGTCCACCTTCCCTTGTCATTTTCCAATTTAGCAATCCACTCCTATAGCTTGATCGAGAAGGAACATAAAAACATTTCGTGGATATCTGTGTACAGATACTTGTCCAACCACTGTTCTTTTTTCAATTACAGATTCCTATTTTCTTGCATCGCGAATTTGTGGATATTTCTATCCAACCACTCCTAAATTTATTTCTTTATTGGATTCCAGTGATGCAACATCACACATCTCTTTAAGAATATCCCATTCTCGGCAATGGAACCATTTGTTGGCTTAGTGGGTCTTGACCCAAGTTCAGAGTTATTTTTTCCAAAAAATCCCTACACTACTGGCCCTTTCGGCATCCATTTGTAGAGCAAGTAATGAAGTCTCACCTGAAGCAGTATGAGGGGATGTTGGAACCAAGTTTCCGCACCCAAAGATAAGCGTGATGTCATTTTATGTCCTAAATCTTCCTTCGTGTAGATCAATAAGCCTTTAGGGCTTATTGATATAACTTCCTCTTCCTAGCCTCTAGACCTTCGTGTAGGTCTACGATTATCTTTCGTGGACCCTAAACAAGTGAATCAACCACTTACGCGCCTTTGTGATTACTCCTAATTCTGTTATTACCCAGATTGGATTAAGTGTCTGATAACTTTAACATGCATTAAGATATTCTTCGCGTAAATAGATATTATTACTTGTATTCTTATAACCGTGTAAAACATGCAGAATCGCGCATCAATACAGTATTAAATAATAACCCCATTATTCATCAAAACATAAAAGCATTCATTCATAATAGAAATAAATGGACAAAACACAGATATTTCCAGAATAATCTCTTTTATTGATACTTCAGTTCTGCTTACAGACTCTGCACACTCAGCTACAGACTTTATTCTAAGCCTTTGTGCACTCAGCTGCAAAGTATTCTACTCTAAGACTCTTCGCTCTTCACTTCTACTGACCCATTACATTCATCTTCATCAATATCATGAACTAAACTACCTTAGACTCTCTAAGACTCTCATTTTTATACAATCCCATGGTCTGCGGAACATGGGTAGATCTACTAAAGCCGACACTACTTGCATAAAAGAAGGGGAAAACCCTTGATCACACTTTACTATCTACACGCTCTGCAACCACAACTTGTGGAGACTTTACACTTTACATAACAAAACTTGGGCTTTTTGCCCCAAAACTTAGGCTTTTGCCCCAAAATTGACCCTAGGGGACCTTGTCCCAACAATACCTCCCCTTCTCCAGCCATTGTAGATTCTTCAAAATTAATATAAGGTTCCAAAATTGGGTTTTTTGGTTCTTCTTCTAACTCTTCTAGTTTTGGTTCTTTTATCAATGGTAATTTAAAATAAGTTTCTTCCTCCTCTTCTTCACTAGGGATCTATAGATCTTGTCCTAGAAGTCTTTCTCGAGTTGAAGATATTAAAACTACTCCTTGTTTTGGGGATGTAGGATCTTCTTCTTCTATTACTACTTCGGTTGGTGAATCTCTAGGTTGGATTTCAGATCTAAGTACCTAAGGAATTTTATGTTTGCATGCAAAAGATGGAATATGAGTTTGAGCGGGTGGTGTGGCACTACAAGGTTGTTTTGGGGTGATTGATGTTGTTGGAATTAAAATTTTACCTCTACCTACAATTCTACCTCTATAATCTCTTTCCCTATGCATATCATTTTTGTTGTTGTTTTTTTATATAAAAAGAAAAGACTCATATTTACACTTCCCTCGCAACGACGCCAAAATGTTTGGTAATTTAATTAACTTTAAATTACTTGCATAAATTATCAACCAGAGCTAGTAAGCTGATAAAGTGTAAATGCAATGTATGTGCTATAAGTCCTTGATTATTCACACCTCTAAATTAAACTGAGTTATCGAAATATATATTCTAAATTAAGTTATTGGAATGCACATGAGTAGAGAAATTTCTCCTAGAAAATAAAATGATCACCTTGTTTTATCATCTACTTCAAAAGAAACTTTCAGAACTCTGCAAAAAAGTAAATCAATCCCAGACTTATGAAAATTAATTGCACTCTTATAAAGGTTATATCTAATTATGAAATCCACACAACTTATGAAAACCTCAAAATTGTAAATCAATATCACACTTGTAAAATGAAATTTAACTTAGAAAAACACACACACACTCTGCTATATGTCTGAATGATACTCTGAAAGAAACTCAATTCTGTAAAGGAATCAAATCATCTGTCATAGTAACATGCTCTTTCATGAAAATCCCAAATGAATTGAAAACACATTCTCACTTGCTCAAAATCATAAATCACTCTTGCTTGAAATCAAACCTGTAATCAAATCCTCTGTTTTTAAGAATTACAATTTTAATCTAAATCTAAACTCTCACTGTTGTTATCGTTACTCATTAAACTCAATTCATGTGCTCCTTAATCAATAAAGAAAAATACTTAACAAGACAATCACACTGCTACTATTCAACTCAAAAATCAACAAAGGAAAATGATAAGGAAATTCTAGAGGATGCATCTACAAAATAAGCTTATGAAATGATCTAAGGAAATTCTATTTAAAAAAATAAAAGAACCTTACTACTTGAGGGGGCCCTCCACAAGTAGATGGTCACGAGATCCAATTGAAAAATCAACCACACATTGAAATAAGAAGGATTCTTTATAACTGAATTGAAAAAAAAGTTTTAATTTTCATCGTCACATAATAAAATCAATGTGTTTATGGCTTGCTTACGAAGTCTTTTTATAAATCCCGTATAATTAAACGTTTATAGCTTCATGCCTAGCTTCACTTAACAAAATACTAAAATTAACTATGAAATATATCCTGATGAAATTCACTAATGATTTTTTATTAACAAAGCAAGTCATTAGGCATATATATCATTCCTCGCTCGCCTGTGTTGCTGACAAAGTTGAATTTTTTCCTTTGACCACGTAACTAGAAGATTCCTTGATCTATTTGGTTCATGAAGGTAGGAAGGAATTGTAGAATGCATTGATTGCTATATTCCCATATATTTCTTTGTCTAGATGGCACCTTAGAACCTATGAAACAATGGACTTAGCTGTAGAATTAAACATTAGTTGCAAAATCATCCCAATCTGGTAGCTAAAACAAATATTAGACTATGATAAAGAACATTATCAACTTATGAAATACAAGAATTTTATATACCTGCCATGCCATAGATTTTGTGATTTGTTTCCCATTGAGTGATTATGATGATAAAAAATGAGTAAAATAGGTGGAAAAATGGTGTCAAAAAGAAGCAATTCTGAGGCTCAACACTTGTGCCAGAGTTCTCCAACATCTCGAGTCTGAACTTTTTTTTTCCTTGCTGGTTAATGTAGCACAATCTCCCACCTCAGGTTTATATAGGTTCTTGACTCAAACTCTAACCTTATTCACTTTCTTGGTAGTTACGTGTATCATAAAGGCTTTCCCTTTATTGAAAATAACATGATAGCCATGATCCTCCAAAAATGCTACAAAGATTAGGTTCTTCTTCCACCCAAGTACAAACATAACATATTTGAGGTGAAGAAGAGATGTTTTATCCCTCTCAAAGGTGACAATACCAATTCTTGTAGCATTGTACCTCCCATCATCCCCCAATTTCACATGCATTTGGAGATCCTTCTCCTCGAAGCTACTAAAAAAAATCCTTGCACCCTGTCATGTGGAATGAGGCACCGTAATCAAGGTATCACACACTCCCCATAATAGTGTTGGTCGTGCATTTTATTAGGGTGGAGTCTAATTCAAATTGTGAAGTTAGTGCTTCAATTGCTACTCCTCCTAAAGGCTTCCTAGTATACTTCTTTTGCAGATATTTTGTTTCATAGTGCCCGTATTTGTGGCAGTGGAAGCATTTTAGCTTGCCCAAGCAGTGGACCAAAGGGTGTGAAGGAGGAGGAGAATGTGGCCCTCACATCTTAGGGTCCCGGTCAGGAGAAGGGGGATAAGAAGAATAAGAAGTACATATCTAATGTCAAGTAGTCCAGGTGTGGTGATTTTGGCCACTACAATATCGAGTGTCCTCTAAGAAAGAAGGAAAAGCAGAAGAAGCAAGATCAGGTGGTAGTAAATGCTGAGATAAATAGGTTGTCCTCTAGGTTAGAGGAAAACTTCACGATGATGGTAGCCATACCTCCAGGAGTGAGGTGGGGTGACTTGGAGTTGTAGCCTCAGAAAGCTACAAATATGGGCAAAGTCCTTGAGGAGTCCACCTCATGGATCATTACCTAGCTGCGGGTTATATTCATACTAAAAATCAAAATCAAATGAGATTTTACCCTTTTGTTCCACACAAGATTTGTGTTCTCGTTGAGCTCATCTTAGGACATCTGCGTTATCTTTTAATAGATGTGCCGCCTTAGCCAAAATCCCCACCTGACAATGTCTTCCACCCATATCAATGCACTAAAACGTGCCTTAAGGCCAAAAACAAGGGCAGTGCCCATCTCTGCCCCACATAATAAGTAAAATATTGTTAAAATTAGTGGTGTTTCACTTGCACTGAAAATGACTCCCAGTTATTCTACACCTCTCAAGTCATTTCACAAAGTCAAACTAGAGTCAAGCTCAATAGGTTATTGCTTCCTAGCTGATTCTACCAAGCTCATTCCCTTGGTCGTGACTTCACTAGATAATAGACAGGGACAGTTGGAATCTCGTTAATCCATTCATGTGCATCACTAATTAGATGATCATTAATTTGGATACCTTAAGAGAGTCATAGTTACTCACACCGTTTACCCACTCTTGGTTGAATTTCGTCACTTTGACATTCAAAACACTGGGTCAGTGGAAGTTGTTGCATTGAGTACTAGATTGACAAATTCAAACTAGTGGTAGCCATATGCTAAGGAGCGTAGTGTAGTGTTGGTAGTAAAGCAAGTGGTTATGTACCAGAGTCAGCAGCAGTGCAAATTCTCTAGTGATAGTGAAGATTCTAGTAGTAGTAAGGACTCGGGAGATAGATGCATCATACTAAACACAATTGATTTAGTATTCTTCTCAGTTGCAACAACAACATATGAGTGGGGGTTGCAATGTAGATGCAGTGTTGGAAGTAGCATGCAAGTGTCCAGCACAAGGGAGAACATAATCCTCACTAAGATGGAGTGTTAGCTTTTGTAGCATCAGATGTGTTCTAGCCACGAAATTTGGTGGAGAGACTATAATACATGAGATCTCCAAAACCCATAAATTATTATATGTGAGGGCCATATTCTCCTCCTCCTTCACACCCTTTGGTTCACTTCTTGAGAATTTTACCCTTCGGTCCACACTAGATATATCCAAGTAGAGGAGAGGACCATAGCAACATATAATCTAAGTACTATAACAACTTTGGTGTATCCAATTATAGAGTTGGGTGTGGCGTGTATAATGGGCATCACATATTAGAGCATGATTTTAGTGGTATATGTGTAGTTTTTAGGGTAAAGTGGTGACCTAAGCCTTTGGCTCATATTTATGTTGTATTTCATACATTTATATTATTAGGCTATGGGCCACACCACCTATACAAATATTTTCATACATTACATATGTGTGTTTTGGCATGTTTCTTAGTATTTTTATAAAAAAAAATTGAAGATTGGTTTAAATCCTTGAATAATTTAATGGTGGGTGTTGAAGGAAAATGATACACTTGTTTTAGTTAAGAAGGTTTCCACTACATAACTTGACTAATATTAATAAGTGTTGAAATTTTGAGGCATGTTCTGGTTGAAGTAAAATTGAGTGGTACCACTATTGGTGAGAAACACATCAGTGTCATGTGAATAAGGGGTTCCAATGCGCCTTCCTAGGCAAAGTCTCTAGTGCCATTGAACTTATTCTCCCTTGCTCTCTTCCCTTCTCTCCCTCTTCCTTTATCTCCCCCCACCCCATCCTTTTCATTCACTCTTCCTCTCTCCCCCTTCCTTATCACCCCTCCTTCCCCCCTCTCTCTCCCCTTACTCTCTCTCCCTCTTAGTCTCCACCTATCACTCACTCACTCTCTTCCTCTCCCTCTTCCCCCTCTTTTATTCTTTCCCCCACCTCTCTCTCTCTCCCCTACTCCTCTCTCCCTCTATTACTCTATCCCTCCCTTCATCTCCTCTCTCTCTCTCTCTTTCTCTCTCTCTACACCTATATCCCCTATTATGACTCTATGCTCATTTTCCACTCTCTCTTCCTCTCCTCCAACTCTCTCTCACCCTCTCTCACTCACTCCCCCTAGCTCCCCCCCCCCCCGCATTATGAACACATTCACACTTTATCTCTTCCCCTCTCTCCCTAACTCTACTCCTCTCCCCCATTCTAGCTTACCTCCCCATACCCAATATATCGCCCTCATTCCCTCTTAACCTAACTCTATTCCTCTCTTTATCTCTCTCCACCTCTCACTCACTAACTCTCCCTATCCCCTTCCCTCCCTCATTATCCTCCACCCCTTGATCTTTCCCTCCCTCTCCCTTTCCTCCTTTATACCTCCCTACCTCCCTCCCTCTTCAAACTCTTTCCCACTCTCTCTCTCATCTATACACCTCAATCATTATCATCTATCCCTCTCTACCCCTCAATCATTATCATCTATCTCTCCCCCCTCCTCTTTCCCTCTCTCTTTTCTCAACCTTCCTCCCTCTCCCCTTCTCTCTTTCTTTATCCCTTCCTTGATCCCTCCTTCATAATAACACCCCTTCCCCTAGCTCTATATCTCTCTCTCTTTCTCCCTCCAAATTTCCCTTATCCAAATTGCATTATTATATTTTTTTCATCCATCATAGTGCTTTCATAGTGGAAAAATTCGGGGAATCAACTCAAACGACCATTTTTACTGGAGGGAACATGTTTGATACATTTGGGTCTGAAACCTTTCATGAGAATTTTTAGGAGTAAAATGGAATTTTTGGGGGGTGAAACTTTTCCTCTTTAGTGCCACACCTTTTTTTCCTGTTACAAACATATATTCCTTTCCATTGATGCAAGAATCATCTCAATTAAAGTCTGTATGCAAAATGTATGCCACTCGAAAGTTGACCTTCTTGGTTCGACCATCATAATTTGATAGGATTCCATGTCAACCCACATTACTCATGGAAAAGGATCTAGCCATGTCACCATGATGAAGAAGACTATAAAAGTGTCCATATTGTAACTCTAGTTAATATTGGAGTGAGTCAAACCCAACCACTAGTAGGCTATTAGGTTGTGTTATAATCGGGCCACTAGGAGGAAAATGGGTTGCATTCTTTTCAAGGTATTTTGTTCCATAAATGAGCATAGTATCCAAGAGGGATAGGGAGAGAGCACATAGAGAGGATTTTTTCACTATAGTAGTCCATGGGCCATAGGCCTTACTTATTTGTACTTTCCAACATGTTCTATTTAGAGAAATAAGCCAAAGTGACCTCACTTTCCAACTTGATTTTAGCCCAAAATGGTTTCCTAGGTTGTTTCTTGTGTCAATTGCTATTTGTGAATTTTTATTTTTATTTTCTCCATTTTTTGCATAACTATAATTTGCATTCATATTCAATAAACAATAATTTATATATTCAATAAAAAATAATTTATAGATCTAGATATCTAAAGCGAAATAAACCCTCAAAGTGTAGATTTTGGATTTTATTATATCAATTGTGATGAACTATCTAGTGGAATATCCATTGCATTTTCTGGATCACCATCCCTCTTAGTCTCTGTCCATTTTCCCATACTTTCTTCACCCCCATAATTCCTTCTCCCCTCTCTCCTTCCCTCTCACGCTATCTCTCTATATCACCTATGCCCTCTCTCCCCCCTCTCATCTTCCACCTCTCTCCTACTCTTTCTCCATCCCTTTTATTTCTCTCTATCTCTATCTCCACATCTCTTTTTATCTATCCACCTCACTTATCTCTCTCCCTCTTTCCCTTGCTCTCTCCCCTCTCTTACCTCTAACCTTTTATTCCCCCCCCCCCCTCTGCCTTACTACCCCACTCTCTCACTACCACCCCTTCCTCTCTCTCCTACACACATTTAGTATCTTTAACTATCCCCCCTCCTCTCTCTCCTACACATTTACTCACGTTAACTACACCCTAAATTTCTCTCTCTTCACCCTTCCTCCGTCTCTTTCTTTCCCTACCCCACCTCTCTCCCACTCTATCACACCCTCTATCCCCCACTCTCTCTCTCTCTCTCTCTCTCTCTCTCTCTCTCTCTCTCTCTCATCCTTACTCCCCCCCCTCTCTAACTACCACCCCATCCTCTCTCTCCTACACACATTTAGTCTCTTTAACTATCCCCCCTCCTCTCTCTCCTACATAAATTTAGTCACTTTAACTAGCCCCCCTCTATTTCTCTCTCTCCCCCCTTCCTTCGTCACACTCTTTCCCTCCCCCACCTCTCTCCCACCCTCTATACCCCACCTAATTCTCTCTCTCTCTCTTTCTCTCTCTCTCTACCCTCCTCTATTCCCCTCTCTCTAACTAACACACCCTCCTCTCTCTCCTACACACATTTAGTCACTTTAACTACCCCCCCTCTATTTATCTCTCTCCCCCATTCCTCTATCTCACTCTTTCCCTCCCCCACCTTTCTCCCACTTTATACCACCCTCTATACCCCACCCACTTCTCTCTCTCTCGCCTAAGCTACCAAACTCTGCCACTATCCTCTCACTTCTTTCCCTCTTTACTTCTCTCCCTCTCCCTTATTTCCTACCTCTCTTACAACCCATACTCTCTCTATGTTCCTCTCTCCCTCCCGCTCTTCCCTCTCTTCATCCTCCCCCCACCCACTCCAACTCCTTTTCACCTATTCCAATAGTGTGTGTGCATTCCTTGAGTGCATGCATGTTTTTTTTTAAATTCAATTTCCTTTTTGGCATCAATGAAAACTCTATCACACATATTTGCTGGGTTTTTTTCCTCGTATATAGGTTCGATATGAAAAACTTGGTGGTTTGGGTCCCAAATAGATGAAAACTTCCATGTTTCAAACTAGATCTCAATATCTATATTTTTGGCATTATTTTTCTATAGGCTAGACAAATCTCTTGTCCATGAAACTATAGACTCATATAATTTCATTAAAAAAATAATATTATTTATTATTTTTAATTTATTTTTATCTAGACTTATATCAAAATCTTAAAATACATACCACTTTTATTTCTACAATAACTTTTATTTATTTCTTTTTTCTTTAACAATTTTTAGATAAGAAGTATATAGTGCACTCTTATAGCTTGATATATACAATCTCAAAAAAATGTTCGATATCGTTAAGACCTTTTTGATTAGCACTAAAGAAAAATCTTGTAATTTCAATAATATAATGACTTTCATAATTTAAAAAAGATATAAAACTAAAATTAAAAATTTCCATATAGAGAAATTATATTATTTAGATACTTAATATTAACACTAATAAAAACATATATATTATATTTTGCAAAAAAAATCATCCATCATATTGCTATCTTTTTTTTATGTTTACATTAGCATTGTCTACCTATCATTAGCTTACTCTCACCATCAAGAGTTTAGACAGTGTTGTTTTGCTAGTCATAAATGATCATCCACCAATTTATTTTGGAACTCCGATTTACTTATTAAAAATTGTTTAACTAGCATTTGCAACACATGTTGCAAAAGAAACTCCGTAAGGTAATGGCATAAGAAATAATAGAATAGAAAAAAGAAGTCAAAATTTTATACAATGCATAAGAAAGAATAGCATAGAAGAGAAGTTGTGTGATTTCAAAATGGGTTTCTCTCCACCATAAAAAGAACTAAACACATGTAAGACTACCCTAGTGGACCTTAAGTGGTAGAGGAAAACCTTGAGAAACAACACTATATAGTCAGTAATGGGGCCTAGATTCTAGCACCAACATTTTGATCCCTCTTTGTGCAACCACAAAGAGATGTTTCATGTTGGCCCAACTAAAAAAATGAAAATATTTCATGTCTTCTTTTGAGTTCTTAAGTAAAAAATATTTAAAATTAAGATAAAATTGAACTTATATTTATAATTTTATATTTATTTTTCATTTATTAAAACCTATTTATATTTTGTTTTTAGGGTGCAGTTTAAATAAACTTGAAGTATTGTGTAAATTAAGAGATTTAATGTTCAAATCCCCTGGTACAAGTTAACAACAAAAAAAAAAAAAATCCAAAATTAAAAAATGCAATTCCAAAAGTCCCAAATTAGAAAATGCAATTCCCTACAAAGAAAACAATGACACACCAATACAAGTTAAAAATAAAAATAAAAAAATGCAATTCCAAAAGTCCCAAATTAAAAAATGCAATTCACTACTCTATACAGTGACTCCCAATATTTTGATAATCCCAATCTTCTTCCCTTCTCTATACAGTGATTTCCCAGTGTTTTGATACTTCCAATCTTCTTTCATCCCTTCTCTATACAGTGATTTCCCAGTATTTTGATACTTCCATTCTTCTTTCAAAGTACTTGGATGAAAAAAATCATATATCAAGAAATTGAGCCCATTTCCATTGTTTTCTTCTTAATAGTGAAACTGAATTTACAGCAATGGCAATGTTGGTCCCTCGAGAAAATTCCATAACAAAAGAAAAATTCTAACTAAAACATAAATTCAAATGCCAACTATTTATATTTATTGTAAACAAAACAATTATACATAGAGTGCTCCTCTGCTGAAAAGATAGAAACACATGTCATGCATGGAAACCTAGAGGCTGCAATTGATCTTAGCTGTCCTGATATACAATATTTCATAACGTAGAGGCTGCAAGTTAGCTAAGCCATCCAGAATTTGAAGTATTTCAAAAATTAAATAAAAAACCAAACCTCTATACAAATCACACTGCAACATAAACACTAAAAATTAAATACCAAGAAAAGACAATGACTTGAGTATGGCTATAATCAAGAGAAACTTCAACATAGAATTATCTGAAACCCACACCAAGGCAAGGAAGAAACCTGCCCTTCCATACACGAACAAAGGTTCATTTCTCTGCTAGTAGAAAAGATGCATAGCATTACCTGAATCTGTGAGCCAACTTCATGCATCAATAGCCACAAAGGACTAAAGTGTTGACTTCACTTTATTTTCGATTTTGGTTATTTCCAAACTACTAACCTACAAAATCAATCATATGGAATGAGGTTCATGCTAATCTTCTATTATTCATTCTTGCATAATGCTTTGACACATCAATGGTTTCAGGAATGTATTTGAAAGTTCAATATTTGATGCACTGTTTTATTCAAGGGAAGCGAGCTCTTCTTTGGCTCTTGCTTGTTATTCCAGATAAAGCAGCCTTCAACAGGATGAATCATCTGCTTTAGCATCCAACATGAATTGTTTATAAGTATTGACTGGACAACTTTCCTTGCTTCACAATATAATTCTGTGAGGGAAATATCTGTGATCCAACTTCATGCATCAATAACCACAAAGGACTAAAGCGCTGACTTCACTCTATTTTAGATTTTGTTTATTTCAAAACTACTAACCTATAAAATCAATAAGATGGAATGAGCTTCATGCTAATATTCTATCATTCATTCCTGCCTAATGCTTTGAACCATCATTGGTCTATGGAATATATTTGAGAGTCCAATATTTGATGCATTGTTTTATTTGAAAGAAGCGAGCTCTTCTCTGGCTCTTGCTTGTTATTCCAGATAAAGCAGCCTTCAACAGGATGAATCATCTATTTTAGCATCCAACATGAATTGTTTATAGGTATTGACTGGCCAGCTTTCTTTCCTTCCCAATATAATTCTGCGAATGAAAATCTTCTCCCTTGAACTATCTGTCTAGAATATCCTGCGTTGCAACTGCATACATTGTCTGAAGTGGAGATTTTATGAACAATTAGTCAGAAAACTCTCATGAATATCTCTGTACTTTTTATGATTCCTATTTTCTGCTTCCAAAGATGACAAAAATGATGAATTAATGACAGCATTAAAGCTTTGTGCAATGGACCACGATGCAATATAATTGGCTTTTTGAATTATTTATGAGGTACGTTTGTCAATCAAAGAAATTGCTAGAAACAAAGGGGTGAAATTGGATGAAATCAGACACTTGGCCATCTATTGTAGTCCCAGAGATATGGGGAGTCATAACATGGTTTGGCATGGAGCACCATGGATGATCTTTTGGAGCAGATTGAGCAAACCAAGAGTTAGCTACTTGTTTCCATTATTGCAATTGGCAGTTAGCAATGTGGCTATTTCCATCACTGCAATTGGCAAGCTAACTTACTATAACAAACAGGAACCTAGTTTAGAAATTTAAAACACACAAGAACGATTCATTGTCTTTTAATTGCCTCCAAGAATGACAAAAAGACTGCCAAAGCAGAAATATACAGTTACATTGTTTTATTAGCAACGTATCATCATGCTCTTTTTGAATCTGAGATAAATGTTTGATGATGGGACTTGTATGTCCATTATTGACATTGGGAAGTAAGAATTACATGGTGTTCTACCTCCTTTCACATGGTCTAATATAGAACCTAGAAGTCCACAAATGAAGTGGAAGCCCATTTACCAGACATGGTGTTCTACCTCCTTTCACATGGTCTAATATAGAACCTAGAATTCCACAAATGAAGTGGAAACCCATTTACCAGAGATTTACCCAAATACTATATATTCACCAAATCAGACAAACAATGACTTGAGTATGGCTATAATCAAGAGAAACTTCAACATATAATTATCCGAAAACCACACCAAGACAAGGCAGAAACCTACCCTTCCATACAGAAACAAAGGTTCATTTCTCTGCTAGTAGAAGAGATGCATAACATTACCTGAAAACCATGTTAGCGTATTGTCTTCAACTTCCAATCAAAGTCAAGAAGGAACAGAACCATACGAAACACCCTCAAGTAATATTGTTTAACAAATTGCAAAATTCACTAAACATTTAAAACTGTGTTAGCGCACCTTCTGCAATTTCCAATCAAAATCAAGAAGGAATAGAACCATACGAAATACCCTGGAGTAATATTGTCTAACACATTGCCAAATTCACTGAAAGTTATCCAATACACCAAAAATCCCATAAGGTCAAAAATATATATACATATATATAATTGTAATACTTAAGACACTAAATGAAACATCCAGCTCCCCCATAAACTTTATGTAATGGATGACCTCGTATACTCCCTGTCATTAAAGTACAAGTAATGATTTCTGTCATGGATTCCCCCCTATATAATTTAAGGGTACTCCCATTGAGATTTCCGCAAATGGATGGGCTCTCAAACACTGCCATTAAAAGACAAGCAAACCATTTATATTAAAAATAAGATTATATGAGTCAAAAAAATACTTATATGCCCCCCTATATAATTTAAGGGTTCTCCCATTGAGATTTCCGCAAATGGATGGGCTCTCAAACACTCTGCCATTAAAAGACAAGAAAACCATTTATATTTAAAAAAAAATTATATGAGTCAAAAAAATACTTATTAGGATAATAGTGACGTGGTACTTATTAGGATAAAAGCCACGCAAACCATTTATGTAATGGATGAGCTCGTATACTCCCTGTCATTAAAGGACAAGTAATGATTTCTGTCATGGATGCCCCCCTATATAATTTAAGGGTTCTCCCATTGAGATTTCCGCAAATGGATGGGCTTTCAAACACTCTGCCATTAAAAGACAAGTAAACCATTTATATTAAAAATAAGATTATATTAGTCAAAAAAATACTTATTAGGATAACAGTGATGTGGTACTTATAAGGATAAAATCCACGCAAACCATTTATATTAAAAATAATGTTGTATTGAAGAGACTATATGATTCAAACAAATACGTATTAGGATGAAAATGATGTGGGAGCTTAAAATCTTGTAGAATCTGCTCTTCAGGTTTCCTCCAAATAAACCAACAAACGTGGATATTCTTCTGCAAGACAAGAAGCACAAATTGGTCACTGTTGTATTACCCAGACTAAAGGGTGAAGTTGTTGCATAAAGCGGTAAGTAAAACCCTATAACCTACAACCGGATAATTAGTGTAAAATATCCAAATCCCTTACATAACGATGAAGGGAAGCCATCCTGTCATCAAGATTAAAAGGTGCAGCTCCTCAATAAAGAACCATTATTGAACATTGGGAAGTAAGAATTACAGGGTGTTCTACCTCCTTTCACATGGTCTAATATAGAACCTAGAAGTCCACAAATGAAGTGGAAACCCATTTACCATAGATTTACCCAAATACTATATATTCACCAAATCAGACAAACAATGACTTGAGTATGGCTATAATCAAGAGAAACTTCAAAATATAATTATCTGAAAACCACACCAAGACAAGGCAGAAACCTGCCCTTCCATACAAAAACAAAGGTTCATTTCTCTGCTAGTAGAAGAGATGCATAGCATTACTTGAAAACCATGTTAGCATATTGTCTTCAGCTTCCAATCAAAGTTAAGAAGGAACAAAACCATAAGAAAGTAATATTGTTTGACAAATTGCCAAATTCACTAAACCGTCAAAACTGTGTTAGTGCACCCTCTGCAACTTCCAATCAAAATCAATAAGGAATAGAACCATACGAAATACCCTGAAGTAATATTTTCTAACACATTTCCAAATTCATTGAAAGTTATCCAATACACCAAAAATCCCATAAGGTCAAAAATAGATATACATATATATAATTGCAATACTTAAGCCACTAAATGAAACATCTAGTTCGCCCATAAACTTTATGTAATGGATGAGCTCGTATACTCCCTGTCATTAAAGGACAAGTAATGATTTCTGTCATGGATGCCCCCCCATATAATTTAAGGGTTCTCCCATCGCGATTTCCACAAATGGATGGGCTCTCAAACACTCTACCATTAAAAGACAAGCAAACCATTTATATTAAAAATAAGCTTATATGAGTCAAAAAAATACTTATTAGGATAACAGTGATGTGGTACTTATTAGGATAAAAGCCACGCAAACCATTTATATTAAAAATAATGTTGTATTGAAGAGACTATATGATTCAAACAAATACGTATTAGGATGACAATGATGTGGTACTTATTAGGATAACAATGATGTGGGAGCTTAAAATCTTGTAGAATCTGCTCTTCAGGTTTCCTCCAAATAAACCAACAAACGTGGATATTCTTCTGCAAGACAAGAAGCACAAATGGGTCACTGTCGTATTACCCAGACTAAAGGGTGAAGTTGTTGCATAAAGCGGTAAGTAAAACCCTATAACCCTACAACCGGATAATTAGTTTAAAATATCCAAATCCCTTACATAAGGATGAAGGGAAGTCGTCCTGTCATCAAGATTAAAAGGTGCAGCTCCTCAATAAAGAACCATTATTGAACATCGATGATATCCCTAAGAATTCGAACAATCAGTGTCAAGTTATACAACAAAAGGCTTGGGCTAAGTATGTGGGATGCCAAAAAATGAATAAAAATATGAGTTGATCAATCAATATAACGTTATTACAAATAAACCAATTATATCACATTCCTACACAAATCAGAAGCATCCTCAAGAAAAGCCTAATTATAGGCATTTCTGAGTAAATACCTGAAAAATGACATGGATTGCTAAACCAGTCGATTAAGCCATACCTTTAAACAAAGTCGATATTGCATCAAGAAGTGATAGCAATTTAAAAAAATAGATTCAAAGAAAAATGTACAAAGATTCGATTCGGCATAAAGATATAATATAGAGGAATGAGCTTCATGCTAATCTTCTATTATTCATTCCTGCATAATGCTTTGAAGCATCATTGGTCTCAGGAATGTATTTGACATTTCGATATTTGATACATTGTTTTATTCGAGGGAAGCAAGCTCTGCTCTAGATCCTGCTTGTTATTCCAAATAAAGCAGCCTTCAACAGGATGAATCATCTGCTTTAGCATCCAACATGAATTGTTTATACGTATTGACTGGAAAACTTTCCTTGCTTCACAATATAATTCTGTGCAACGGAAATATCTTTGAGCCAACTTCATGCATCAATAGCCACAAAGGACTAAAGCGTCGATTTGACTCTATTTTAGATTTTGTTTATTTCAAAACTACTAACCTATAAAATCAATAAGATGGAATGCGCTTCATGCTAATCTTCTATCATTCATTCCTGTATAATGCTTTGAACCATCATTGGTCTCAGGAATGTATTTGAGAGTCCAATATTTGATGCATTGTTTTATTTGAGAGAAGCGAGCTCTTCTCTGGCTCTTGCTTGTTATTCCAGATAAAGTAGCCTTCAACAGGGTGAATCATCTGCTTTAGCATCCAACATGAATTGTTTATAGGTATTGACTGGCCAGCTTTCTTTCCTTCATAATATAATTCTGCAAAGGAAAACCTTCTCCCTTGAAGTATCTGTCTAGAATATCCTGCGTTGCAGCTGCATACATTATCTGAAGTAGAGATTTTATGAACAGTTAGTCAGAAAACTCTCAAGAATATCTCTGTACATTTTATGATTCCTATTTTCTGCTTCCAAAGATGACAAAAATGGTGAATTAATGACAACATTAAAGCTTTTTGCAATGGACCATGATGCAATATAATTGACTTTTTGAATTATTTATGAGGTACGTTTGTCAATCAAAGAAATTGCTTGAAACAAAGGGGTGAAATTGGATGAAATCATATACATGGCCATCTATTGTAGTCCTAGAGATATGGGGAGTCATAGCATGGTTTGGCATGGAGCACCATGGATGATCTTTTCGAGTAGGTTGAGCAAACCAAGAGTTAGCAATGTACCTGTTTCCATCACTGCAATTGGAAGTTAGCAATGTGGCTATTTCCATCACTGCAATTGGAAAGTAACTTGTTATAACAAACAGGAACATAGTTTAGAAATTTAAAACACCGAAGAACAATTCATTGTCTTTTAATTGCCTCCAAGAATGACAAAAAGACTGCTAAAGCAGAAAAATACAGTTACATTGTTTTATTAGCAACATATCATCATGCTCTTTCTGAATCTGAGATAAATGTTTGATGATGGGACTTGTATGTCCATTATTGGAATTGGGAAGTAAGAATTACATGGTGTTCTACCTCCTTTCACATGATCTAATATAGAACCTAGAAGTCCACAAATGAAGTGGAAGCCCATTTACCAGAGATTTACCCAAATACTTTATATTCACCAAATCAGACAAACAATGACTTGAGTATGGCTATAATCAAGAGAAACTTCAACATATAATTATCCAAAAACCACACCAAGACAAGGCAGAAACCTGCCCTTCCATACAGAAACAAAGGTTCATTTCTCTGCTAGTAGAAGAGATGCATAGCATTACCTGAAAACCATGTTAGCGTATTGTCTTCAACTTCCAATCAAAGTTAAGAAGGAACAGAACCATAAGAAATACCCTCAAGTAATATTGTTTGACAAATTGCCAAATTCACTAAACCGTCAAAACTGTGTTAGCGCACCCTCTGCAACTTCCAATAAAAATCAAGAAGGAATAGAACCATACGAAATACCCTGCACTAATATTGTCTAACACATTACCAAATTCACTGAAAGTTATCCAATACACCAAAAATCCCATAAGGTCAAAAATAGATATACATATATATAATTACAATACTTAAGCCACTAAATGAAACATCCAGCTCCCCCATAAACTTTATGTAATGGATGACCTCGTATACTCCCTATCATTAAAGGACAAGTAATGATTTCTGTCATGGATTCCTCCCATATAATTTAAGGGAACCATGTTAGCGTATTGTCTTCAACTTCCAATCAAATTCAAGAAGGAACAGAACCATAAGAAACACCCTCAAGTAATATTGTTTGACAAATTGCCAAATTCACTAAACCGTCAAAATTGTGTTAGCACACCCTCTGCAACTTCCAATCAAAATCAAGAAGGAATAGAACCATACGAAATACCCTGCACTACTATTGTCTAACACTTTGCCAAATTCACTGAAAGTTATCCAATACACCAAAAATCCCATAAGGTCAAAAATAGATATACATATATATATAATTGCAATACTTAAGCCACTAAATGAAACATCCAACTCCCCCATAAACTTTATGTAATGGATGACCTCGTATACTCCCTGTCATTAAAGGACAAGTAATGATTTCTGTCGTGGATGCCTCCCATATAATTTAAGGGTTCTCCCATTGAGATTTCCGCAAATGGATGGGCTCTCAAACACTCTACCATTAAAATACAAGCAAACCATTTATATTAAAAATAAGATTATATGAGTCAAAAAAATTTGAACAATATCCCTAAGAATTCGAATAATCAATGTCAAGTTATACAACGAAAGGCTTGGGCTAAGTATGTGGGATGCCAGAAAATGAATAAAAATACAAGTTGATCAATCAATATAACGTTATTACAAATAAACAAATTATATCACATTCCTACACAAATCAGAAGCATCCTCAAGCAAGCCTAATTATAGGCATTTTTGAGTAAATACCTGAAAAATGTCATGGATTGCTGAACATCTCTCTTAAATTATATCATTTTTGGTACTTGTTTCCCAACATCACTTTTTTTGACAGTGAAATTACAGGAATCCAAAAAGGGAGCACATTTGTGTTCAGATCAAAAATTCATTGCTTATATAGAAGCATCAGCTAATATATGGAAAGACTAGATGGATAACTAAGAACCTAAAAATGCTAACACCAAAATACAATTATTTAGCCTGGATGAACTACAACTGACCATAAGATCGTTACAATTGTATTATAAAGTTCAAAAAAACGCAAAAAGAAAAGATATAAGCATTAGATATATCTATAGAATCTCATTCCAAGTTGAAATCTTTACACAGTATTAAACTGGGCAAGAAGCCCAATAACGTCACTATTAAAGAAATCCCATCTCAAATCACTAACTTAAAGTGTACACACTCCTTACTCATATAGTACCATCAATATGCCTGCAGGAATACAGCCAAGAATGTTTATATATATCCCAGTTATCTTTGTTTGGCTTCTGTAAAGAAATACTCCCATTATGCCTTGAATCTGCAAGGCCAACTAAGATAACAACCAGAAGCTTAGCTAAAAATTCATGCTCTTTTGCTTCTGCTATAGATTTGTTTTTTCCCTTGAACACAGTTCTCTAGTAAGTGGCTTCCTCAAAGACTCAAATGCAATCAAGCTGACCATGTCTCCAATCACCAGATCAAACCAAACTTTTAGCTCCTCACAGCCACCAACCAAGAAGCTAATCAACAGTTGAGCACTGCGGCTTTTGAACTCAAAATTTTACTCTCTAACACGAACACTAATATTGTTTCTGCGAACTTTAACTTTGCCTGGTTGATGAGATTTCCTCAGATTCTCTCCAGCATCATCATAGCTTTTGAGAGACTGAATTTCACAAGCATCCATTTGGGCTTGTTCCATGAGTCTATTCTCCCAAAGCTTTGCAGCCATCCAACGTTCTAACCAGCTCCAACCCCAGCTATTTTTGTCTGGCTCAATTCTAGCATAATTCATGTTTGTTTTCGAATTGCTTCTCCATTGCTGAAAAGAGATTCAACACCCATAAAAGTTACTAGTATATAAATTTCAAATTGTCAACCTGGCATCTACATCTAAGGTCTTGTGCAGAGGATTCTACCACAACATTTAAAATCTACCAGAAATAGAGTGTTCAATCAAGGACTTATACAAATGAATATGATATGGTAAATTTTCACAATGGGAAGCTAACTTAAATGTTCAAAATCATACAGCAACTCTTACATGAATGTAGATCCAGAAATATCTCTGCAAGAATTCTGTCGACTTAAAACTACATAAATAAAATTACCAGGAGAGCATAAAAATATGTCCATTTTCATGAAATGCATAGGAAGACAAATAATAGCATAGAATCCATCATTCAGAGCGGCAGAAGTGAAATAAACGATTAACTCACTCGTGCAGTTCCTTTCCTGTGCATACGGTAGCTTCAACCATCTTTATTCTCTCCATACCAGTAGAAGGTCTGAGTCTCTTCAACATAAATTATTCCTCCGCCATGTGCCCGTATGGACCTACTGTCTGTGTCACACCATTCTCTACCAGGATAAAAGTAGTAATTTCTGTTATCTTCAGTCGTCAAAGGGTTCACTGCAAGATTTTTCTCTGGAAAGTAAAGGGATCTTCTTTGAGATGTGACATCAAGAAAATCATCTACTGGGGTATGTCTCCTTCCCCTATGTTTTCCTGCTGGGGAGATAATTTAAGGGTTCTCCCATTGAGATTTCCGCAAATGGATGGGCTCTCAAACACTCTGCCATTAAAAGACAAGCAAACCATTTATATTAAAAATAAGATTATATGAGTGAAAAAAATTCGAACAATATCCCTAAGAATTCTAACAATCAATGTCAAGTTATGCAACGAAAGGCTTGGGCTAAGTATGTGGGATGCCAGAAAATGAATAAAAATACAAGTTGACCAATCAATATAACGTTATTACAAATAAACAAATTATATCACATTCCGACACAAATCAGAAGCATCCTCAAGCAAGCCTATATAGGCATTTCTGAGTAAATACTTGAAAAATGTCATGGAAAGCTGAACATCTCTGTTAGATTATATCTTTTTTGGTACTTGTTTCCCAACATCAATTTTTTTTACAGTGAAATTACAGGAATCTGAAAATGGAGCACATTTTTTTTCAGATCAAAAATTCAGCTTATATAGAAGCATCAGCTAATATATGGAAAGACTGGAGGGATAACTAAGAACCTAAAAATGCTAACACCAAAATACAATTATTTAGCCTGGATGAACTACAACTGACCATAAGATCATTACAATTGTATTATAAAGTTCAAAAAAATGTAGAAAGAAAACATATAAGCATTAGATATATATATAGAATCTCATTCCAAGTTGAAATCTTTACACAGTATTAAACTGGGCAAGAAGCCCAATAACGTCATTATTAAAGAAATCCCATCTCAAATCACTAACTTAAAGTGTACACACTCCTTACTCATATAGTACCATCAATATGCCTACAGGAATACAACCAAGAATGTTTTGATATATCCTAGTTATCTTTGTTTGGCTTCTGTAAAGAAATACTCCTATTATGCCTTGAATCTGCAAGGCCAACTAAGATAACAACCAGAAGCTTAGCTGAAAATTCATGCTCTTTTGCTTCTGCTATAGATTTGTTTTTTCCCTTAAACACAGTTCTCTAGTAAGTGGCTTCCTCAAAGAATCAAATGAAATCCAGCTGACCATGTCTCCAATCACCATATCAAACCAAACTTTTAGCTCCTCACAGCCACCAACCAAGAAGCTAATCAATAGTTGAGCACTGCGGCTTTTGAACTCAAAATTTTACTCTCCAACACGAACACTAATATTGTTTCTGTGAACTTTAACTTTGCCTAGTTGATGAGATTTCCTTAGATTCTCTCCAGCATCATCATAGCTTTTGAGAGACTGAATTTCAAAAGCATCCATTTGGGCTTGTTCCATGAGTCTATTCTCCCAAAGCTTTGCAGCCATCTAGCGTTCTAACTAGCTCCAACCCCAACTATTTTTGTCTGGCTCAATTCTAGCATAATTCATGTTTGTTTTGGAATTGCTTCTCCATTACTGAAAAGAGATTCAACACCCATAAAAGTTACTAGTATATAAATTTCAAAATGTCAACCTGGCATCTACATCTAAGGTCTTGTGCAGAGGATTCTACCACAACATTTAAAATCTGCTAGAAATAGAGTGTTCAATCAAGAACTTATACAAATGAATATGATATGGTAAATTTTCACAATGGGAAGCTAACTTAAATGTTCAAAAACATACAGAAACTCTTACATGAATGTAGATCCAGAAATATCTCTACAATCATTCTGTCGACTTAAAACTACAGAAATAAAATTACCATAAGAGCATAAACATATGTCCATTTTCATGAAATGCATAGGAAGACAAATAAGAGCATAGAATCCATCATTTAGAGCGGCAGAAGTGAAAGAAACGATTAACTCACTCGTGTAGTTCCTTTCCTGTGCATACGGTAGCTTCGACCATCTTTATTCTCTCCATACCAGTAGAAGGTCTGAGTCTCTTCAACATAAATTATTCCTCCGCCATGTGCCTGTATGGACCTGCTGTCTGTGTCACACCATTCTCTGCCAGGATAAAAGTAGTACTTTCTGCTATCTTCAGTCTTCAAAGGGTTCACTGCAAGATTTTTCTCTGGAAAGTAAAGGGATCTTCTTTGAGATGTGACATCAAGAAAATCATCTACTGGGGTATGTCTCCTTCCCCTGTGTTTTCCTGCTGGGGAGATAAATTTTTTGCCTCTTTGTTTGACTTCAAAACCCCTATCCTCTATATCTTCATGTTCTCTGTACATGGAAAGGCGATACTGTTGCACCTGAGAATCTACTTTGTTAGAATTTGATGGAGTTAAGGTGTTGTAGGCATGAATCAATAGTATCCATGCGGCCAAACTCCAAATTATAGCAGACAAGGAACACTTGCTTCCTGCATTACAACTTAAAGTAGTTGATTTCCCATATTTGTGTATCATCTTTCTTGTTGCTTTCATTCACCTAGATAATACTGCAGAAAATATGTTGCAAAATCTACAATTTAAACCATGTTTAATTGTTAATCAGATTTATATTTTTTATAATATACACCAATTGCTAGACAATTCTAATTACGAAAAGATTTTTCTTGTTGATGGTAATGCACGCACATTACAAACATCAAAAGAACGCCAAGGAAAACAACATCAGAACAAAGAATCTGAAATAGCATTTCGTCTATACCTTGAGAACTCTATGAAAACAAATATCATAACTCAATCCCCAAATAAATGGACTTCGGCAAATTATGAACAGGTGGCAGTTGCCAGTTGAAGATCAGAAATTCCATAAGTATGCCCACACACAATAATAAATATAGACCAAATACAGAAAATTAATGCGCAGAAGCAAAAACAGCAGACTTCAAAATGTCAATACTGTCAATGAATCCACGAATATAAACCAAACAAGGTACTACAAAGGACGTTTCAGCTAACAACTTTATAGATCCTACAGGCAAAAGATCTGATAAAGAGAACAAAAGGATAGCTCATAGCAGGAACTTCAAAAGGGAAAAACTTTGGCCACAGATCAATAAGTACAACAAATATAACTATTTCTGCAGTTGAAGATAAAAATAGACTTTAGGTCTAAAAATTAGCTGGTCATATGCATCATCGGTTCAGTTTGCCCCAATATTGACCCCAAAGGTGGAAAATACAACAAAGTGAATGGAATAAAGAACATAAGCTTCAAAATGTAACCTGTCCATTGAAATATTCATGAAAAGTTGCAGTTACCTTATCACTGAATAAAGTGGGTTCAATCTAAAGCTTTGCTTGCACCATTTTATACAAATTCAATTCGAAATGGTTCATGAAATGCAAATACCATAAATCCCCAAATTGAGTAAGAACAAAAGGGCTCTGGAATCTGAACCACCTTCTCAGGTTAGATAACAACTACAACTCTGATTTATGTGACCAGCATAAACAAAAATTCCTGAAAAACTTGCAATAATCAGAATATTTGACGGTCTACAGAAGATCTGGATAAAATGATTATCAAAGTAAACTAATGACCTTGACTGTGGAGGATCTGAATCTGGCATCTTCGTTCATAATCCAGTCTGTCCTCTGTCTGTAAGGGGATTTTCCTTCATAAAACGCGAGAAATGTCTTCTGATCGATGCAGGATTTCTCTTCCGATGGAGGAAATCTGAAGCCCGGAAGATCCATTGAAAACTTTGCCTGCAAAACCCTCACTGGAGATAAAAGCTCATGAAGCTCCAAGCTCCTCGAGTCGGATGCCCAGAGACGCTGCCTGCTCAGGGAGATTTGAAGCAGCAAGAAAAACTGTGCGGCGATTTGAAGTGGCGAGAAAAACTGTTAAGAAAGAATATAAGGAACTAACCTAAACTACATCCAACGATCTGGAATGTTTCAATCGTCTAACATCTGATCAAATGGCTCAAACAAGTACATGGTGGCAATTGGGGGAGTTAATTTCAAAGGGAAACGTCTTACACCGTAAATATATAAGGAAAAAAAATGTGTTGTAATTATAACAACATTACAAAAATATTATTCTTGAAGAGGTCTCTATATAAGTGGTTGGTGGATGTACAAGTGTTGACTTTTAATGTTTTTGACAGATGGAGGACGATGATTGTGTTCGATGGGAATATCCTTCGTTTGAGACATTGTGTGCCCTTGATCGACAATGCAACGGGTGTCCTGGTAAACGGGTATGTGCGTTTCATTGTCCACCACCATTGTTTGGGCGTCCTCGCGCATGGAGAGAACCACACTAACAGCACCACGCCGACAGCATGTAATTTTTTAATTAAGATTCAGCAGGGCGGATCTAATGTTGCATTGGCGCAATGCCATTTCCTCACTTGTCAATAGCACAAACGTGTCATACGATTTTTAACCATCATTGTAGGAGGAATACGTATAGTTGTTAACCGTAGAAGGTTGGATCCAGGGTTTACAAGACAACTTATACATTGTAGCCTCATGTGCTATTAGATGAAAACTGCATTCTATGGCAAGGGGTTCGGCTCCTTTCCAAAGGTTTCATGGCTGGAAAATGGAACCCTAAGACTGTTGGGAGCCCGACATTGGACGTTGTAATGGAACGGTTACCTGCAAGGCACGGTTGGATACGACTTCACGACTTGGCAGAATAGAAATTATTGTTAAATGGAAGGTTCATTGTAATTATTTAATTCATCCCAAGCCCACCTATCTTTATCTTTCGAGACAATCCTTATTCCAAGGCGAGGGTTTTCCTCTTTTTTTAACTGCAGAGATGAGCAATCGTTGGGGAAACGGTCAATAGCCATAAATTTTCTAGTTATATTTGGCAACGAAAATTCCTTCCATCATCGTCCATAGCTTTTATGTTGTTTTTACTATTGCAATTGGTATGGTTTTCAGACCTTGAGACGTTGTGCTATTACATAGATGTTGTGTTATCACTAAAAATTTAAGGGATTATAAACCAAAGGGAATAATACTAAATCCAAGGGATAAATATTATAAACCCATGGTATATAAACCATACAATAGATATTTTAAACCCTAAAATAAATATGGTTGACCATTGTTGATTTTCATATTGGTAGAATCTTTGTCACAATGCGACATTGGACTATGGATTACCATGATTGATTTTCGTATTGAGACAATGGTTGGACATGATTGATTTTCATATTGAAACAATCTTTTTCACAATGCGGCATTGGACCATAGTTGACCATGGATGACCATGGTTGTAACAATGTGACGTTGGACCATAGTTGATTGTGGATGACCATGGTTGTCACAATGTGACGTTGGACGAAGAGACAATATTTGTCACAATGCAATAATAGTTATTAACCATGGTTGATTTACATATTGAGACAATCTTTCATACAATGCAACATTGAAACATGGTTGACAATGATTGATTTTCATATTGAGACAATCCTTGTCACAATGCGACATTGATCGATTTTCATATTTCGAAAATCTTTGTCACAATGTGACATTGGACCATGGTTGACCATTATTATAAACCCAATGGATTTTATATTAAACCCAAATATTAATATTATAACCCTATGAATAATATTATACCCTAGGAATATGAACCTTTAGATTAACAAACCTAAGGGACTAATACTAAATACCCAAGGGATGATAAACCCATGAGAATAATATTAAACCCAAGGGATAAATATTATAAACCCAAGGTACATAAACCCTAATATAAATATTATAAACCCTAAAATAAACATGGTTGATCACGATTGATTTTCATATTGACTCAATCTTTGTCACAATGCGACGTTGGACTATAGTTGACCATGATTGCTTTTCATATTGAGACAACCTTTGTCATAATGCGATGTTGGACAATTGTTGGCCATGGTTTACCGTGCCTATTTTCATATTGAGACAATCTTTATCACAATGCGACGTTAGACCATGGTTGACCATGGATGACCATGGTTGTCACAATGTGATGTAGGACGAAGATACGATCTTTGTCACAATGTGACCATGGTTATTGACCATGGTTAACCATGGTTGATTTACATATTGAGACAATATTTGACACAATGTAAAGTTGGAACATGGATGACTGTGCTTGATTTTCATATTGAGACAATCCTTACCACAGTGTGACACTGATTGATTTTCATACTAAGAAAATCTTTGTCACAATGGGATGTTGGACCATGGTTGACCATAATTATAAATCCAAGGGATTCATATTAAACCCTAGGATTAATATTATAAACCCTCTAAACAATATTATACCCTACAAATATGAGCCCTTAGATTAATAAACCCAAGGGATTGATATTATAAATCCAAGGGGATAATAAACCCAAGGGATTAATACTAAGATACAATCAAGATATATAAACCCTAAGATAAATATTATAAACCTTAAAACAATCATGGTTAACCATACTTGATTTTCATATTAAGACAATCTTTGTCAGGATGTGACGTTGGATCATGGTTGACCATGATTGATTTCTATATGGAGACAATATGTGTAACAAAGCGACACTGGACCAAGGTTGATTTTCATATTGTGAAAATCTTTGTCACAATGTGATGTTGGACCATAGTTGACAATGATTATAAACCCAATGGATTTATATTAAGCCCAAAGATTAATATTATAAACCCTATGAATAATATTATACCCTAAGAATATGAATCCTCAAATTAATAAACCCAAGGGATTGATATTATAAACCTAAGGGAATAATAAACCCCAGGGATTAATACTAAGAACCCAAGGGAATAATATTAAACCCAAGGGATAAATATTATAAACCTAAGGTAAATATTATAAACCCTAAAATAAATATGGTTGACCATGTTTTACCATGGTTGATTTTCATATTGAGACAATATTTGTCACAATGTAACATTTGACCATGGTTCACCATGGTTGATTTTGATATTGAGACAATTTTTTTCACAATGTGACACTGGACCATGGTTGCGCATGGTTGACCATGATTATAAACCCAAAGGATTTATATTAAATTGTAGGATTAATATTATAAATCTTATGAATAATATTATACCCTCAAAATATGAACCCTTAGATTGACAAACCCAAGGGATTGATATTATAAACCGAGGGGATTAATTCTAAAACCCTAAGGTATTTTAAAAACAAGGTATAAAATCCCTAAGATAAATATTATAAACCGAAGGGATTAATACGAAAAATCCAAGGGATTATAAACCCAAGGGATAAATATTATAAACCCAAGGTTTATAAACCCTTAAAAAAATCCTTAAATAAACATGGTTGGCCATAGTTGATTTTTATATTGACATAATCTTGGTCACAATGTGATGTTGGAATATGGTTTACCATGATTGATTTTCATATTGAGACAACCTTTGGCACAATGCAAGAATGGACAATGGTTGCCCATTGTTGACTTTCATATTGAGACAATCTTTCTCACAATGCGACGTTGGACAGTAGTTGACTATGGTCAATGACCATGGTTGACACAATGTGATGTTGGACCAATGGATTGATAAACCCAAGGGATATGAACCCTTAAATTCATAAACCCAAGAGATTGATATTATAAACCCAAGGGATTAATTCTAAAACCATAAGGTATTATAAACCCAAGGGAATAATATTAAACCCAAAGGATTAATATTATAAATCGTAAAATAAACATGGTTGACCAAGGTTGATTTTCATATTGACATAATTTTTGTGAGAATGCGACATTGAACTATGGTTGACCATTATTGATTTTCATATTGAGACAACCTTTGTCCCAATGTGACGTTGGACAATAGTTGACCATGGTTGATTTTCATATTGAGACAATCTTTGTCACAATGTGATGTTGGACCATGGTTGTAACAATTTGACGTTGAACCTAGGGACAATCTTTGTCCCAATGTGACCATGGTTGACCATGGTTGATTTTCATATTGATACAATCTTTGTCACAATGCGACATTGGAACAAGGTTGACCATGGTTGATTTTCATATTAAGACAATCCTTGTCACAATGCGACATTGGACCATGGTTGACCATGGTTAACCATCATTGACCATGATTGATATTAATGTCAAGACAATCTTTGTCACAATGCGATGTTGGACCATGCTTGACCATGGTTGATTTTCATATTGAGATAATCTTTTTCACAATGCGACAATGGACCATGGTTGACCATGATTGTTTTTCATATTGAGAAAAGCCTATGAAAAAACCTAAGATAAATATTATAAACCAAGGTATATAAACTCTATGATAAATATTATAAATGCTAAAATAAACATGGTTGACCATGGTTAATTTACATATTGAGACATTCTTTGTCACAATATGACATTGAACCATGGTTCAACATGATTGATCATGATTGATTTTCATATTGTGACAATATTTGTCACAATGCGACATTCGCCCACAGTAAACTATCATTGACCATGGTTGACAATGATTGATAGTGACTAACCATGGTTGACCATGGTTTTCCATGTTACAATGCGGCGTTGGATCATGGTCTAATATTCCATATCGAGACAATCTTTTAAAAAAATTAATACAAAAAATAAATAAATATATTTCATAATTAGTTACCTTCTTAAAATATAATCAATCAATATTAATCTCATTATAACTATTATTATCATTTAATTAAAAAAAAAATATTGTCATTATTATTTAATAAAATTTTATTTATATCTTTTCAAAATAAATTTAATTCAAATTTAAAAAAATAAAATATATAATTTTTAATAAATCCTTTATTTTATACACATTAAAAGGCTCATACATCTTCATGATAAATTTAAAATTAAATCATAATAATAATATTATTATTATATGTTTTAGAATAACATATCTAAATATATGTTTTAGAATGAAACTAACTTAAATTAAGTGGTAGGAAAATTCAACCAAGGAAACTAATTTTAAAGAAATTTTATATTTAATTAAATTTAAAGTATAAAGTAAATTCAAATCTTACATATTCAAATTTAAAATTTATTTCACATGGTATACCCAACAATATTGAAATTTGATGTTGTTTTAATATAGGTTGGATTAATTTGACTACATGATAACGCATAAAGAAAAAAATAATTTACATGTTGCGAAACCTGGATTTTACAGTTCAGGAGAGAACGACAGACAACAAAATTATTCTGAAAGGAATACTGGATGTCTTTTAATCTGTTGCTTGAGCACTCTCCTTCCCTTTGTGATGTGTTGTGGGTTTTTGTTTGCTTTCTACATGCATTTTTTTGTTTTGTTGAAATCTATTTGTGTTCTCTGTTTATTCACATGTGTGATTGGTTGGTTATGCATTAAAGTTGAGAGGGTGGATGGATGGACACTTTTCATCAAACAAACATAGGCAAATGCTTAACATTCATCACGATGTCCACTGGCCTCTTAAACTTATTAAGAGATATTTTCCTTCCCTTCTTTCTTCTTTGTTAAGAGATATTAAGGATTCTTTGTTTGAAAGGATTTTTAGGATTCCAGGAAATGTCATCTTAGATCTTACCAAAAAGGTTTATTTGACAGCACACTGCCTTAGGATCTGAAAGCGACACCAATCTAGATTACAACATTTTATTGAATACGTAAAATGTGATCGTAGACCTTCCAAAAAAAATCTATGTGATAGCACAATGTCTCAGGATCTGAAAGCCACACAGATTGCAATAGTAAAAACAACATAAAAACTATGGACGATGATGGAAGGAATTGTCGTTGCCAAACAATGTTGGAAAATTTACTGTTATTGATTGTTTCCCCAAAGATCGCTCATCTCCATTGTTAAACAAAAAGAGGAAAACCCTCTCCTGTGGAATAAGGATTGACTTGAAAGATAAAGATAGGCGGGCTTGAGATTAATTAAATCATTACAACGAACCTTCCATTTAGCAACAATTTCTATTCTTCCACCATTGAAGTCGTGATCTTCGCCCTGTCACCATCCACCATGAGCATCATGCTGTAAAGGATCTGTATTAAACCAGGGCTTGCAGGTAATCGTTGCATTAAAGCATCTAATGTCGGGTCTCCAAACATTGTTAGAGTTCCATTTCCCAGCCATGCTGCCTGTGGAAACAAGCCAAACCCCTTGCCCTAGAATGTAGTTTTCATCTAATAACATAAGCGCCTGTGATGTATAAGCCATCTCGTAAACCCAAAATTTAACCTTCTACGGTTAACAATTGTATGTATTCCTCCTAAAATGATGATTAAAAATCGTATGACACGTTTGTGCCATCGACAAGTGAGGAAATGGCATTGTGCCATTGCAATATTGGATTTGAGCCATGGTGTTTCAAATTAAATGGACATGTTGTTCCAATGTTGCATTTTGACAAAGATTGTCTCAATATGAAATCAACCATGGTCACGTTGTGACAAAGATTGTCTCTAGGTCCAACGTCACATTGTGACAAAGATTCTCTCAATATGAAAATCAACCATGGTCAACAATTATCAAATGACACATTGTGACAAAGATTGTCTCAATATGAAAATCAATAATGGTCAACTGTGGTCCAATATCGAATTGTGACAAAGATTGTGTCAATATGAAAATCAATCATGGTCAACCATGTTTATTTTAGGGCTATAATATTTATCATAGGGTTTATATACCTTGGGTTTATAATATTAATCCCTTGGGTTTAATATTATTCCCTTGGGTTTATAATAACTTGGGGTTTTAGAATTAATCCCTTGGGTTTATAGTATCAATCCCTTGGGTTTATGAATCTAAGGGTTCATATCCCTTAGGTTTATCAATCCCTTGGTCCAACATCACATTATGACAACCATAGTCATACATGGTCAACCATGGTCCAACATCACATTGTGAGAAAGATTGTCTCAATATGAAAAATCAACCATGGCCAACCATTATCCAATGTCGCATTGTGCCAAAGGTTGTCTCAATATGAAAATCAATCATGGTAAACCATATTCCAACATCACATTGTGACCAAGATTATGTCAATATGAAAATCAACCATGGCCAACCATGGTCAACCATGTTTATTTAAGGGTTTATAAACCTTGGGTTTATAATATTTATCCCTTGGGTTTATAATATTTATCCCTTGGGTTTATAATCCCTTGGATTTTTAGTATAATTCCCTTGGGTTTATAATATTGATATTAGGGTTTATATACCTTGGGTTTAAAATACCTTAGAGTTTTTGAATTAATCCCTTGGGTTTATAATATTTATCCCTTGGGTTTACAATACCTTGGATGTTTAGTATAATTCCCTTGGGTTTATAATATTGATCTAAGGTTTTATATACCTTGGGTTTAAAATACCTTAGAGTTTTAGAATTAATCCCTTGGGTTTATAATATAAATCCCTTGGGTTTATCAATCTAAGGGCTCATATTCCTAGGGTATAATATTATTCATAAGGTTTATAATATTAATCCTAGGTTTTAATATAAATCCTTCGGGTTTATAATCATGGTCAACCATGCCAAACCATGGTCCAATGTCACATTGTGACAAATATTGTCTTAATATCAAAATCAAGCATGGTGAACCATGGCCAACCATGGTCAAATGTCACATTGTGACAAAGATTGTCCCAATATGAAAATCATCCATGGTAAAACATGGTCAACCATGTTTATTTTAGGGTTTATAATATTTATCTTAGGGTTTATATACCTTGGGTTTAATATTATTCCCTTGGGTGTTTATTATTAATCCCTTGGGTTTATTAATCTAAGGGTTCATATTTCTAGGGTATAATTTTATTCATAGGGTTTATAATATTAATCTTTGGACTTAATACAAATCCATTGGGTTTATAATTATGGTCAACCATGGTCCAATGTCACATTGTGACAAAGATTTTCACAATATGAAAATCAACCTTGGTCCAACGTTTCTTTGTTACAAATATTGTCTCCATATGGAAATTAATCATGGTCAACCATGGTCCAATGCCACATTGTGACAAATATTTCCTCAATATGAAAATCAAGCATGGTCAACCATGATTTTTTTTGGGTTTATAATATGTATCTTTGGGTTTATATGCCTTAGTTTATCTTATTATTAATCCCTTGGTTTTATTATCCCCTTGGGCTTATAATATTAATCCCTTGGGTTTATTATCCCCTTGGGCGTATAATATTAATCCCTTGGGTTTATTAATCTTAGGGTTCATATTCGTAGGGTATAATATTTTTCATAGGGTTTATAATATTAATCCTAGGGTTTAATATAAATCCCTTGGGTTTATAATCATGGTCAACCATGGTCCAACGTCACATTGCAACAAAGATTTTCTCAATATGAAAATCATTCATTGTCGCATTGTCACAAGTATTGTCTCAATATGAAAATCAACCATGTTCCAACGCCACATTGTGTCAAAGATTATCTCAATATGTAAATCAACCATGGTAAAAAATGGTCAATAACCATGGTCAGATTGTGACAAAGATCGTCTCTTGGTCTAATGTCACATTGTTACAAGCATGGTCATCCATGGTCCAACATCGCATTGTGACGAAGATTATCTCAATATGAGAATAGGCATGGTCAACCATGGCCAACCATTGTCCAATGTCACATTATGCCAAAGGTTGTCTTAATATGAAAATCAACCATAGTCCAATGCCACATTGTGACAATGATTGTGTCAATATGAAAATCAATCGTGGTCAACCATGTTTATTTTAGGGTTTATAAAATATAACCCTTGTGTTTAATATTATTCCCTTGGGTTTATTAATCTAAGGGTTCATATTCCTAGAATATAATATTATTCATATGGTTTATAATATCAATATTTGGGTTTAATATAAATCCAATGGTTTTATAATAATGGTCAACCATGGTCCAACGTCATATTAAAACATCATAATACTCATGAGATAAGAAGGAGAAATAACCTCATATTAATGATGCAAAATCCAACCCGGCATGAGACTACCACATTCCACCTAACTGTAGACATGGCTATTAAGTGAAATCTCTCTTCACTAAACACCCTCATGCCATATTTCAAGCATGAATGTGAGATCTCATAAACACATCAATCCAAAACCATCCAAGGCTTCTAGAGGCCATCCACCTCAACCCAACAAATAGTGATTCCACCTCACGGTCAGACATCACAAAACTGGGTAAACTTGTGATTAGAGGCTACTATGATTGGATTCGACCTCCCATGTGACCTTAAGGAAGTGAAATTGATGGAACACATCAACCAATATATCCACATCAGCAACAGAACCCACATGATACATGTCATCCACTCAGACATCCTGTCCCTGGGTACCATTGATGTTCTGGACATGTTAGGCATCAATCGCTCATATGCTATAGGCAAGAGATCATGCAAAAACCCAAAGTCGCTCTCACAGGCTCGCCTGTCAGGAACCAGAGACAAAATTTGTCAGTTTTATGCTAGTGACTCTGAGATTTGAGCCACTTTTTAAGGCCCAGAGCCCAGGTCACTGCCTAGAATGGAATGATAACTCAGGAACATTAAAGAACAGGGAAGCAATGATGCAAAAACAATAAGTTGAACAAGACCTTAATCAGACCCATAATATCCATGTCAGGAATTTCATCAATCTTATCATCAACATGTAACCTACATGTGTAAACAACAGAATTAAGTGTAGGGATCTCATACTTATTTGAGAATCACTATGAACCATTGTTCCCTAATGTCATTTTCTGCATTATCATCTATTAGGTCATAGATACATTATCCATTCATTTACAAGTAAAAACATGTTGAGAGCTTGTTGATGCCTCTAAAATCCTAGCACCAACATTGGGGATAACCACCTAGTCCGGACCTTAGTACAACTCCTTTTCCTTTTGGTATGGTGGCTCCAACTGGATATTATGAGACTAGTTTCCCATATAATGAATGGTTTGATGAATGATTGTTTATAATGTATAATAAAGATGATAAGTGCTTTAACCTATAACTCAAAAATATACAAATATACTTATCTGACCTAGGTAATGTATTAACAATGCGATTTCTGATTATTCGTAATAGACAAATAATCATATAGATGGCTTACTTATCAATAGAAAGATGCATTCATATATAATGATTACTTTGTTTAAGAAGTTAAACAAAGTAATTATAAAAAAAACATATCGCATTCTTAACAATGTATATTGCTGACATATATCTTTAAAGTATAACAATTTTAAATCTTCAGAATTGACATGATAAAGAATTATTGGAAGAGCATAAATATATCAACAATAGCAACTTTTAAAAGGAATGCTTCATCACATAAGGAAACAAGACAAAAGAACAGTGATAGAAAAACGCATGCATTTGAGTCTTTCCAATGTAAATAACACTATGATTTCACTTTCTTATTTGAGAAAACTTCCAGGAGATACAAAAGTGTAGGCCTTGAAAAATTTTCTTCACAAAAATGTAGAATCTTGATCCACTACTGATAAAAAAATATTTAGAAGTACAAAAGTGTAACTTCTCAAGTGAAATTTTATACAAATTAAGGACCCTTTCTTCAAAAACATGAAAGGGTTTAAATAATAAAATAAAAACTAATTGTCAATAAAAATTGCTTTGAGCTATTGAAACAACAAACATGAAAATCTAGGATTTGATTTATGAAAATAACAGTGCGATAGCCTTTGAACTGATTCATTATATCTACTTCTCCTCTTGCACTCGTAACTGACAAATTGAGAGCATTTCTCAAATTTCTGGAGGATGACTCAGCCTTGAATGTAGTTGACCTTTATATGTGGCATCTGAAAGCTCGGGAACCATGTGATTGACAGCATCAGCAAGGCATTTGGTGGCCATCTGCTCGCTGTGCGGATTGACTAGGAAGAACCAAAATGCATCCCAAGTCAAGTTTTTCACTTTGCCAATTTTTTCTTCTCTGCTGGCTAAATCCTGTCTCCATTGATTTTCTAGCGCTTTTGCCTTTGAGAGCTTTCCTAGGGAGCAATCGGAGATCAAGTTAGATCCATATAAGCTGTCATTTACCAACTTGATGACATTGTTCATTGTAGCCCTGGCTATGGAAGTAGCTCTTTCGGCCTTTATTAACTGTGATTCCCACGCCGAAAACAAGACTTCTTTGTGCGATTCTTAGATTTTCAGTAGATTAGCAGCTATGCCTTCTTCTGTACTTTGCCAAGAGAGAAATTTTGTGACCTTATCATTTGCATTTTCAAATTATAACCTGGCGTCAACTGCTTGTTCAATGAGTCATGCAGTGATGATGTACAATGGGTCAACCAATGATATTTTTATGGCAAAGGATATTCAGTTGCCAAGATAAGGCATTAGTCACTTCCAGGGCTTCTTTCTTTAATTCATCAATCTTCGAATAACCTTTAAATTTCTCTACCTGTAATTGTAGTTGTGCGATTTTTTATTCTTTGGCCTTCTTTTCCTGCTGAAGTGCCACTTGAAGCTTGCTAAGTTCTTGAGACAACTTTTGTTGTTTTTGGAGAGCCTGCTAATCAATATTTTGTTTCTCCAGATTTAACTGTTCTTTCAGTTGCTCATTCTGTTGTTTTTTCTCTGCTAGCTATTACTCAAGCTAACCCATCTTCTATTGTTCCACTGTTGTTTTCTCTTCAAGTTGGGTGATCCTTAGATCCTTTTCTTTGATCAGTTGGCTAACTTTAAAGGCCTTGTCCATTGTAGTGGCTATATAGGTACCTGCATATTGAGGAGTTGAGAATGTTCCCTGGTTAATTTTCCTCTTTTTCCTCTGTCTTTTGACCATATCCCTATGCTTTGGACTGTAAAATACATCCAGGGGTGCTATTTCTTCAACCTTTAATACAATCTCTTCGAAAGGATTCTCTGGAATTATTTCAATATCATGCTGAGTGTTAACTATGTCGACTACCCCTTCAATTATAATACTAGTAACAATAGGCTCCTGTGTTGCGGGCGATTTTGGTATAATGATGTTTTGGGATTCATTCTGGTTCTTGATCTACTGATCGAATTGTTCCCATTCCTTGATTAAGTTGGCATCAATATGCACATTGGTATCTAGGAGCTCGCTGGTCTTTTAATTTGTCTACTCCTTTTCGGCATATCTTGCATTTCCTAACATAATCATGGGCATCTTTAAACAAAGTGGGCCAATAATATCTAGCATGTATTATTTTGTGAGTTGTAGTATCTCCTCCAAAATGTCCACCTGCTGAACCATCATGTAATTCCTGCAAAACCTATTGTGCTTTAGTTTTTTCAAGGCATCTTAATAAAATTGAATCATAATTTCTTTTAAATAACACATCATCAATGATTTCGAAGTGTTACTTTTAATCTTAAAGCACATTTGTTTTTGTAACTGAAATCAGGGGGAGCATATCCATTTTTCAAGTAAAAGATCAGATGAGCATATTGAGATTCAGAATTTATGATACTTATCTAGTTCACTTGAAGAGTCTTATCTGAATCTTCATGTTCCAGAATATTAGAAACTCCTGCTAATAACCTGTAAAAACCTTGCCCTCTCACAACTTTCGATGGTTTAATATCAATATCATACTCTTGTAAGGCTGTTATCTAGTTAGCTCTCTTTTCTCCTACTTCCCTTTTCACTAGAAATCGCCTCACTGCGAAGAATGGGACCATTACTTTTGCGTGTTTTTTTAGGATAAATGGTCTAAAGTGTTTGATACATTTAAACACAGCAAAAGCTTCTTTGTCTACTTTTGAATAGTTGAGTTCATAACCCTACCAATTGGAACTAAAGAAGGATATAGGTGCTTCTACTTACTGATCATTGATTTGTGTTAAAACAACACAAATAGATGTTTCAGTGGCAAAAGTATACAAAATAAAAAGATTAGAAAAATTGGGAGTATTTAATGCAGGAGCATTAATGATTGCCTATTTGATTGAGTCAAAGGCTTATTTTTCGTTATGTCCCCATTTGAAAACTGAATTTTTCTTAATCATAGTTTGTAAAGGTAAGACTATATGAGAAAAATCAGGAACAAATCTTTTTACAAAATTTATCTGTCCCAAAAATGATTGCATTGATTTCTTATTATGTGGCAAAGGAATATCAGAAATCTCTTTTATCCTATTGGGATCAATATATATGCCATCTTTGGATACAATAAACCCTAAGAGTTTACCTTCGTTAAGAGCAAAGAATGATTTCTTGGGATTTAGAGAAATCCCATACCTTTTACATCATTCAAAGATCTGTTTTAAATCATGTAGATGATTGGCTCTTTTCTTGGAAAAGACAGTTATGTCATCTAATTAAACAACAACTGACCTATTGATCAAACCTTTGAAGGCTATATCCATGGCTCGTTGGAACGTAGCTCCATCATTTATCAAACTGAAAGGCATTTTTTGATAAGCGTATGTTCCCCATTTAGATCTGAACGTAGTTTTTAGTCTATCATCTGGATGCACCAGTATTTGATTGTATCCTGAAAAACCATCAAGAAAGGACATTAACTCTGAACCAGCTACTGATTGAAGTATCTGTTCCATTGTTGGTAATGGGAAATTATCTTTTTGACATGCCTTATTGAGATTTCTAAAATCTATGCAAATCCTAATATCACCATTCTTTTTTCTTACAGGTACCAAGTTTGAAACCCATTTAGAATGTTTGACGGGAAAATTATTTTGGCCTTCAAAAATTTATTCAACTTTGCTTTAATTTGACTTTCAAGATTTGGGTTAATTTTCCTTAACTTTTGTTGTACAGATTTCTCATCAGAAATCATTGGAATTGCGTGTTGAATGATAGAAGTATCATAAGTTCTCAGATCTTCGTAATTCCAAGAAAAAACATTTTTGTATTTGTTTAATAATCTGATGAAATAAAATATTTCTTCTGATGTGAGTTCAAGTCCTAGATTGACATTTTGTGGTTTGGCTTCACTGCCAAGATTTACTAATTCAAACCTTAAAGTAGAACTTTGAAGTTTTGCATTAGTGACCTTTTTGAATCTATCTTTGATATCATAGAGATCTTCTAGCTTGACCACAGATTTAGGAATAGAATTCTCATTTAGTCTTTGTTTTATTTGAAGATCATGATCGTTTTCATCAATAATCTGATCATCATAAGATTTTTCAAAAGTCAAGAAATTTAAGATGTCTTCATCATGATTAAATACCTGCCAATTGGTGACATTGTCTGGGACAGATGGTCGAAAAATTAATTCAATTGAAAACCTATCTGGACTATAATCCTTGGATGGAAGGAGCTTAGAAGAAACATTAGCCAATAAATCAGCTGCTGCATTCTGAGATCTAGGAATAGGAGAAATGTTGAATGCCAGAAAATGAGTTATGAGATCTTGAACAAGGGATTGATAATGTTTGAGATGTCCTGAGAGACAATGGATAGTGTTCCTTACTTGTTTGATGACAATTTCGGAATCACCAAATACTTTCATATATTGAATATTTAGGCCTATTGCTTTATAGAGCCCTTGAATCAATGCCTCATATTCTGCAGTGTTATTGGTACACTCAAATTCTAGTCTGCATGATAGCATAGTTTTTTCCCCTTCTGGACTAACTAAAATACACCCTGCTCTTGCACCGTCATTGGATTTTGATCCATCAAAATATAAAGACCAAAATAAAGGCTTATCTACAGATTTATTTACAAGTTCATCAGCAATACTAACACATCTTGAAGTATCAGTGTTAGAGAAGTTTTCAATTTGTGATGCGATACTATTAACAGGAAAATGGGATTGTTGAGCATTAAAATTTCCAAATAATGACTCAGCTGAGTAATTTCTGAGAATGTTGTTATTGAAAGCTATAGGTTGGTTTTCTTGTTCAAACTCCGTTACTGTATGAGTCATGTGTTTTTCCCGATCTATTTTGATTTGATTTGGTTTCCCTTTATAGGGAAGCCACATGTGAGACCAATCAGTGGAAATGTAACCATGGAGTTTCTCAGACCAATCCCTGCTTAGAATTAAACCATAAAACTCAGGGATGTCAGCAATCAATATATCAATTCTTTGAACTACTCTGGGATCAGCTGATAATCTAATAGTAATTGAATTAATCTCTCCTAAAACTTGCACTTTAGTCTGATCTAATTGAACAATATGAACTGTAGATTTCTAGGGCTCAATGTTTAATTTTGAGCAAACTGAGGCTTGCATTATGTTTGATGAAGCCCTTGAATCTATCAGGCAGTTATGTAGATTTCTATTATATATCTCAGAAGTCAAGAGAAAAGGAGTATGAGAATTAGACATATTTCCGATCAAAATAGCATCAGTAGCATCTACTTTATCCGGTGGTGGCTTACCTGATTCTTTAGTTGCCTTGGATAATACACTGGTTGGAAGAGGAGAAGAAGGTACCACATTCAATTCTTTTAGTAACAACTTCTGGTGATGTTTGAGCTTGCTAAGTTCATGTAAAGAAATATTTGCTTGAGTCTTCTTCATGTCTTCCACAATTTTATAATCCATAGAGTCAGAAACTACTAACGTTTTAGATGATGATGGAGGATTAGAGGATGATGGTTGATTTTGGGTAGGCACAACTGGAGTTTTCTTCATGGGAGCTTTGTCTTTAGTAATAGGGCTTGAATTTTTCTTCTTTGGATTTGTTTGAACAGGCTCTGCTGCATTTTTACTTCTGGTATTTACTGGGAGAGCTTCTTGTTCACTTTCATTATCAGAGTTAGGCAAGATAAAGTCCCACATTCCATGACATTCAACTGTTTCATCTTCTTTCGTTTCCTCCGATGATAAAATCGTGTCTTCATCTTCATCATCATCTAGATCTGATTCTGCATTGGATATAACATTAGGTGGTTTAGGGTCAGTTGACTGATTTCTTCTAAAGTTTCTAAATGGTTTTTAAGTAGAAGTTTCAACTACCTGCTTTTTTATTTCCACCATTTCAATGGACATAGTTTTCAGAACCTTTTGTAAACCTTCCATGTCATATGGCTCTTTAACTACTTTCTTTTTTGAATCATCTTTGAAAGTAACCTTTTTGGATTTTCTTTATTCACAAGTGTTTTTCTTTTCCAAAGCAATGATATGTTTTTCAACAGCAGTCGCTTCCTTCATATTTTTTGCTAATAACAATGTAAACTTTGAAACGAGAACTATAAACTCAAAACGGGAACTCTGGCCAAAAATCCCCGAAAAAACATCAAAAACAGTGCTAAAAACGAAAAGTGTTGATGCTGGAATAACACCTTTTTTTTTCCAAGCTAAATTTTCAACATGTTTTAAAAATGACGGCGAAAACCAATTTTTGGTGCAAAAATTGTCCAAAAAACACCCTCAAAACGAAGTGTTGATGTTCGAATAACATTTTTTTTTTCTCAATGGTAAATTTTGTGCAAAAAACACCCTCAAAACGAAAAGTGTTGATGCTGGGATAACAATTTTTTTTTCAAGGGTGAAATTTCAACATTTCAAAATAATAGCATAAAATATTTTATCATGACCCCAAAAAACATTAAAATTTCAAAAAATAAAAATAAAAGTTAAAATAAAAATTAAATTTAAAATTAAAACAATGAAAAAACACAAAACAAAAAAATAAAAAATAAAAATAACAAAACATAAATAAAAATATATACTAAAAACAAAACATAAAATAAAAAACAAAAAACAAAAAAAATCAAACATCAAAAATAAAATCAATCATAAAAGTGTAAAAAAAAAAAAAAAAAAAAAAACAAAACAAAATTAACCTATAAAAATTAAAAATTAAAAAACTAGAAAAAAATTACAAATTATAAACAAATAAATAGTAAAAAAAAAATATCTAAAAAAAATTGGGGAAAAAAACAAATATGTAAACCATAAAAAAATTTGGGAAAAGAAGAAAAAACACATTTAAAAAACTATAAAATTAAGTAGGTAACAATAGAAAAAAAAAAAAAAAAAAACGTTAACAAAAAACTAAAAAAAATTAAAATTAAAAACAAACTAGATTTAAAAAGAAATAAATGGAAAATTAAACAAAAATAAAAAATAAAAATTAGTGAAATTAAGATTAAAATGATGATTACTTAAAAAATAAATGTAAAAATACATATATATGAGACAAAATATAAATAAAAAATATTTAAAAAAAAAATTGTTTAATCATAAAAGAATTTGGAAAAAAAAAAAATAAAATAATATATATATATATATATATATATATATATATATATATATATATATAAGTAAGTAAAAATATAAAGATTAAAAAAATCATTAACAAAAACTAGCAAAAAAAAAAAAGCAAACTAGATTAAACAAAAATAGAAAATTAACAAAAAAAATAAAATTAAAAACTAGTAAAATTAACATTAAAAAACAAAAATAAATTTAAATTATAAAAAAAAAAAAACGAAAAAAATTTAAAAAACTAGTGAAATTAATATTAAAAAAAACAAAAAATGTAAAAAAAAAATCTCAAAGACCATAAAGAATTTGGAAAAAAGAAACAAAATTAAAATATATATATATATATATATATAAGTAGAAATAGAGAAATTAAAAAAAACATTAGAAAAAACTAGGAAAAAAATTAAATAAATAAATAAAAACAAACTAATTTAAAAAAAAAAAATAGAAAATTAACGAAAAAAAAAACAAAACTAGTAAAATTAATATTAAAAAAACAAAAAAAAATTAAATTATGAAAAAAAAAAAAACAAAAAAAATGGTTATTTTTTATTAAAAAAAACAAAAATGCAATTATCTTTTATTAAATATACCTATTTTATTTAAAAATAAATAAATAGTTTTTTTTTAAACAATCTTGTCTTTTATTAAAAAAAAAAAAAAATTAAACAATTTTTATTATTATTATTTTTTAATTTAAAATTTCAAATTATTAAAACTACATATTATATTTTCAAAAGAATTAAACCTACATTTTATGTTTAAAAAAAAAAAATTTAAATTTACATTTTTTTTAAACCATCTTTTTTTAATTAAAAAAAAATTATAATGTTTTTTTTAAACAATTAGTTTATTATTTCGAAATATAAATCATAATAAAAAAATAAAAAATAAAATTCTTAAAACAAATATTATTTTTTGGTTTAAAATTTGAAAAAATATTAATTTTTTTTTTTAAATTAATATATCAAAAAAAATTATAATTACGTTTATAAACAAAATTTATTAAACATTTATTATTTATTATTTATTAAAATTATTTTTTTAAACATATTAATTTTTTTTTACCCATATATTATTGTTTTTATTTAAAAAAAAAAAAAAAAATTAAAGGCCCCAGCCGCGCCACCAGCGGGCGGTGGGAGGGCGGTGGTTCGATTCCGGGAATCGACCCACTGCCCTCCCGCCGCCCGGTGGTGGCGCGGCCGGGAGCCCAGTGCCTGCACGCTTTACTGTGAGTAGCATCTAAAATTTCAGTTATTAAATCCGTACTGAATATCTTAAAAATTTTCAGTGTTATAAATTAATATATTCAAAAAAATAAAAGTTAATAATTTCAAAAACAATAATTTTACAAAAAATATATAACAAAATTTAGAAAATAAGAAGCAAGAAACCAGAACAATTAGGAGACTTCTCCTCCATGTCGTTATCCATATTAAAGACATGTAATGGCATTGACCAAATTCAGTCAGATTGAAGGTTTGAACTCCTACAAGGAACATCGGGTATACACACGACACATATTCTGACGCAAGTCGCGACACTTTGGTACATTTTATAATGTTAATTTCATATATTTGTCAATGCTTATAATTTTCGGAAGATCTAACATGACGTGAAACACTGCAGAATTATTTTTTTTAAAGTGACTCCTATATTTATAATATTTAAGTTTGAAAACGACCTACAATTATATATTTTTCTTCGGCAGATCTAATGTGACGTGAAAACACTGCTATACTATATATATACATATAAAAGCAATGCATATAGTTATATATTTTTTAACATTGTTATATTCGTAATAGATTTTAAATGCCCATTGACTTTCAAAGGACGTCCCTAAGAAATCCCAACTAAGGACGTGTGATGGAAAAAATTTGATTTAGCAGCCAATCCCACATCCAACCTGTATTATAAGAGGTATGGAAGATAAATAACTGAATATTTCATGGGCAGTTTCTAAGAACTTCCTCTAAGAACTGCCCAGATGCTACTCACAGTAAGTCGTCCTCTAAGAACTTCGGCTTTTTCAAGGGATCAACATTGATACCAAAACCCAGTTCAAAGCCATTCAAATCAAACCGCGCATCTGCTAATCAGTTCCAAAGAAAAATGATCAGTTCGAATTCGGAGCAGGATAATGGCATCGAAGCAGCGATTGCTCACTGCAAGCAATCTCTTTCCGGAATATGATCGAGTGTAACCATATTTAATGATGCAAAACTGTAAGTTTATATTTGTCAGTGGAAATTATCAAGTAAGACCACTGGTATAAAAAGCTCTGTTATGACCTATTAGACCCGCTTCAACAAAGAAACTCATTTGTAATTATTTTATTAATTAAAAAATATTACGAATATCCATAATCGAACTATCAATTTTGATATTTTTTCTTGATCTTATATCTAAAATAGTGTTTTATATTTAAAATTTTAACTTCAAATTTAAGGGCGTGTGCAGGCCCTTGGGCCCCCGACCGCGCCACCACCGGGCGGCGGGAGGGCCGTGGGTCGATTTCCGGAATCGACCCACGGCCCTCCCGCCGCCCGGTGGTGGCGCGGCTGGGGGCCTTTAATTTTTTTTTTAATATTTTAAATAAAAACACTAATATATGGGTAAAAAAAAATTAATATGTTTTAAAAAAATAATTTTAATAAATAAAAAATAATAAATGTTTAATAAAAAAATTTTATAAACGTAATTATAATTTTTTTTGATATATTAATTTTTTTTTTTTAAATTAATAATTTTTTAAAATTTAAACTAAAAAATTAAAATTTGTTTTAAGAAAAATATATATATATATTTTTTTTTATGATTTATATTTCGAAATAATAAACTAATGTTTAAAAAAAACATTATAATTTTTTTTTTAATTAAAAAAAGATGGTTTAAAAAAAATGTAAGTTTAAATTTTATTTTTTTTTAAAACATAAAACGTAGGTTTAATTTTTTTTATGTTTTTTGAAAATATAATATGTAGTTTTAATCATTTGAATTTTTAAATTAAATAATAATAATAATAATAATTGTTTAAAATTTTTATTTATTTTTTAATAAAAGACAAGATTGTTTAAAAAAAAAATTACTTATTTATTTTTAAATAAAATAGGTTTATTTAATAAAAGATAATTGCATTTTTGTTTTTTTTAATAAAAAATAACCATTTTTTTGGTTTTTTTTTTATAATTTAAATTTATTTTTGTTTTTTTAATATTAATTTTACTAGTTTTTTTTCCGTTAATTTTCTATTTTTTTTTTAAACTACTTTGTTTTTATTTTTATTTTTTTATTTTTTTCCTAGTTTTTTCTAATGTTTTTTTAATTTCTCTATTTATATATATATATATTTTGTTTCTTTTTTCCAAATTCTGTATGGTTTGTGAGATTTTTTTTTTTTACATTTTTTGTTTTTTTTTTAATATTAATTTCAATAGTTTTTTAATTTTTTTTCATTATTTTTCTATTTTTTTCTTTAAACTAGTTTGTTTCTATTTTTTTTTTCCTAGTTTTTGTTAATATATATATATATATATATATATATATATATATTCTCAATATTTACTTACTTATTTTATATATATATATATATATATATATATATATATATATATATATATAATTTTTTTTTTCCAAATTCTTTTATGGTTTATGATATAAATTTTTTTTAACATTTTTTATTTTTTGTTTTTGTCTTTTTTATATATATTTTTATATTTTTTTTTAGAGACAATTATTTCATGTGGATTGAAAATTTAGTTAATGATGTATAAATATGTAGAATATCAAAAATGTAAAATATTGACCTTCTTCTTTAAATATGCAAATCAATAAAAGCCCAACTACAAAAAAAAATAAAAATAAATAAAAACTAGAAAATATGAAGAAGAAGATCACTTCCAAAATTATTAAATTTACGAAATAATTCTTTACATTTCATACATTAGAAAATTTAAAGTCAAAAAATAGGCCTTTTAAAAAAAGGGTTACGAAATAATTATTTACATTTCATATATTAGAAAATTTAAAGTAAAAAAATAGGTCTTTTAAAAAAAGGGTCTGATGCAGAATAACCATTTTTTAAAATTAGCATGAAAATCACTACCATTCTAAAACGCAATGTACATAAAAAAAATGAAAGTGCAAAAAACTATGCTCTAAAAAAAACATGTGTATTCTGCATCACCCCTTTTCAAAATCAGGTCACTTTTTTGCTATCTCTACAAAACGGGTAACAGTATCAGTTCCCGTTTCAAAGTTTACATTGTTTAATGTGGGTTTGGCAACCCTATCAATGAAGATGGCTATGTTTGAAGGCAAGGCAGAAATATACCATTCGCTTCGAACTTCTTCAATAGGATTTGATGTTGCAGGAATTTTATTCAGCAGTTTATTAAATCGAGATTTGAAGTCTTTGATGGCTTCCTTTGATTCAGATTTCAGATTGGAGAGGTCATTAATCAAAGTCGCTATGGACCTATCGTCTCCAAACTTGGTTAAAAATTGCTCCTAAAAAGCATCCCAACTATTGATGGATCCTGGTGGTAATGAAAAATACCACGATCCAACTGCTCCTTGTAAAGTATATGGAAATATTCTAACAACAACGTCTTCTTCTGTTACCCCATTCAAGTTTATTGTCAACATGAAATTGTTTAGATGTTCTTCTGCTAATATGCCAATGTCAAGATTAAATTTTGGTAACCATTTTTTAGGATGGGCTAGTAATTGACTCAAAGGTGTAGGCATTGCGACAACTCCTGGATTGGTCCATGCCTTGGTTGAGGTTGTGCTATTGTTGTGCTAATGGTAGAAGAAGGTGAGGAGGAAGTTGAAAGTTATTGGGTAGAGGATGTTGGAGTACATGTACCCTTTTGGACTGTGATTTGGAGTTGTGAAACAGATGGATAAATTTGCAATGGTTTAGATGGAATGGATGATGATGAGGAAGGAATCTCATTTTCAAAGTCTAAAGGTGTCGTCCTAGCTCTTTTTTGACTTGGCAGAGGAAATTCAGTTGGTGGAATACCAAGCTTTTCACTCTGTGCTATAGTAAGAGGGTGGGATGGAATATATTGCGAAGTCACACTACCTTGGGATAACTCAGACTACTCTTGGGATATCGAAAACCCTTGGAGTTTATGAATCAAGGACTGTACTTCAGGGGGTTCAAGAGAAAAATTGTCAGGTGTGTTTAAGTTTTCAATGGTGGGTGTTGTTTTTTCCTTTTCAACTTCTCGCTTAAAAATAGGAGATTTAGAATGCGAAGGAGAAGTTGGAGGAGATGGTGAGGGAGTTTTACTTTTAGAATGGCCTGTGAATTTGGTTTCACTCGTCATTCACAGTTCATGCCCTCCTTCTAGTGCTAAAAATTTTGATGCCTCTAAAATCCTAGCACCAACATTGGGGATAACCACCTGGTTCGGACCTTAGTACAACTCCTTTTCTGTTTGGTATGGTGGCTCCCACTGGATATTATGGGACCAGTTTCCCATATAATGAATGGTTTGATGGATGATTGTTTTATAATGTATAATAAAGATGATAAGTGCTTTAACCTATAACTCAAAAATATACAAATATACTTATCTAACCCGGGTAATGTATTAACAATGCGATTTCTGATTATTCCTAACAGACAAATAATCATATAGATGGATTACTTATCAAGAGAAAGATGCATTCATATATAATGATTTTTTAAGAAGTTAAACAAAGTAATTATAAAAAACATATCGCATTCTTAACAATGTATATTGCTGACATATATCTTTAAAGTATAACAATTCTAAATCTTCAGAAATGACATGATAAAGAATTGTTTGAAGAGCATACATATATCAACAATAGCAACTTTTAAAAGGAATGCTTCATCACATAAGGAAACAAGAAAAAAGAACAGTGATAGAAATATCGCATGCATTTGAGTCTTTCCAATGTAAATAACACTCTGATTTCACTTTCTTATTTGAGAAAATTTCCAGGAGATACAAAAGTGCAGGTCTTGAAAAATTTTCTTCATAAAAATGTAGAACCTTGATCCACTACTGATAAAAATATATTCAGAAGTACAAAAGTGTAACTTCTCAAGTCAAATTTTATACAAATTGAGGACCCTTTCTTCAAATACATGAAAGGGTTTAAATAATAAAATAAAAACTAACTGTCAATAAAAATCGCTTTGAGCTGTTTAAACTACAAACATGAAAATCTGGGATTTGATTTATGAAAATAATAGTGCGATAGCCTTTGAACTGATTCATTGTATCTACTTCTCCTCTTGCACTCGTAGTTGACAAAATGAGAGAATTTCTTGAATTTATGGAGGATAACTCAGCCTTGAATGTAGTTGACCTGTATATGTGGCATCTGAAATCTCGGGAACCATGTGATTGACAGTGTTGGCAAGGCATTTTGGAGGCCATCTGCTGCCTGTGAGGCTTGACTGGGAAGAACCAAAATGCATCCCAAGTCAAGTTTTGCACTTTGCCGATTTGTTCTTCTATGCTGGCCAGATCCTGTCTCCATTGATTTTCTAGCGCTTTTGCCTTCGGGAGCTTTCCTGGGGAGCAACCAGAGATCAAGTTAGCTCCATATAAGTTTTCATTTACCAACTCGATCACACTGTTCATTATAGACCTAGCTCTAAAAGTAGCTCTTTTGGCCTTTATTAACTGTGATTCCCACTCCAAAAACAAGACTTCTTTGTGCGATTCTTGGATTTTCGTAGATTAGCAGCTATGCCTTCTTCTGTAATTTTCCAAGAGAGAAATTTTGTGACCTTATCATCTGCATTTTCAAATTTTAACCTAGTGTCAACTGCCTGTTCAATGAGTGATTCAGTGATGATGCACAATGGGTCAACCAATGATATTTTATGGCAAAGGATATTCAGTTGTTGAGATAAGGCTTAGTCACTTCCAGGGCTTTTTGCTTGAATTCATCAATCTTCGAATAACCTTTGAATTTCTCTACCTATAATTGCCACTGTTCGATTTGTTCTTCTTTGGCCTTCTTTTCCTTCTGAAGTGCCACTTGAAGCTTGCTGATTTCTTGAGACAACTTTTGTTGTTTCTAGAGAGCCTGCTCATCGATCTTTTGTTTCTCCATATTTAACTATTCTTTCAGTTGCTCATTCTTTTGTTTTTTCTCTACTAGTTGTTGCTGAAGCTGACCGATCTTTTTTTGTTCCACTTTCATTTGCTCTTCAAGTTGGGTGATCCTTAGATCCTTTTATTTGATCAGTTGGCTAACTTCAGAGGCCTTGTCCATTGTAGCGGTTGTATAGGCACCTGCATATTGAGATAACCTAGTTAAATCCTTAGAAGGATTGACTTCCGAGTCTTTCCATACCACATTCATACATTCAGCTTGAGGAGTTGAGAATGTTCCTTGGTCAATTCTCCTCTTTTTCCTCTGTCTTTTGACCACAGCCCTATGCTTTGGACTATAAAATACATCCAGGGATGGTATTTCCTCAACCTTCAATACAATCTCTTCGGAAGGATTCTCTGGAATTATTTCAATATCATGTTGAGTGTTAACTGTGTCTACTACCCTTTCAATTGTAATACTAGTAACAACAGGCTCCCGTGTTACGGGCAATTTTGGTATAATGATGTTTTTGGAGTCATTCTAGTTCTTGATCTGCTGATTGAATTGCTCCCATTCCTTGATTAAGTTGGCATCAATATGCACATTGGTATCTAAGAGCTTGCTGGTCTTTTCATTTGTCTGCTCCTTTTCGGGAATCTTTTCAGTAATGTGTTCTTCACTGTGGCGTTCTTGTTGCACCATAGGGGTAGTGTTCAATAAATCCAGAGGTAGTGTTTGTAACCTTTGTGTTCTGAACTGCATAAACTTATATATCCCCTTTGCTCCCAATTTGATCCCTACTAGATGTTTTACCTGTGAAAATGACTCAGCCGAAGCAAACAAGTCATCATAGTCATCTTTCTTAAGATCAAATTTGGCAAGTTTCACCTGAGTAGTAAAGTTGTAAGCCACTTCGTTTGGGTCATACTGTCTCTTAGGGATGACTGCTAACTTCAGAATTTTTATCTTCTCTGCTTCTTTCTCAACATATTTGAAATCATGTAGTGAGTAAGTACCACAACGGAGGGGAAATGCAGGCCACATTTGTTTCTTGGACTCTTTGAGGTTCTTGTACATTCCTTTCTCCGTTATCTGGTAAGCTATTTCTCTGGCCAATAGCTTATCAGGAATGTACAATTGGAGAAAATGTGGATCTGTGGTGCTACCAAAAAGTTTGACATAGGTGAACTTTTCTTTACCGAACAAATTGTCGATTGATGTTAGGTCAATGTTGGCCTCATCGGATAACCGAGGAGCATGTCTGTTGAATATGGCCTGATGGACGAGTAAAACAAAACCATGGCAAATTCTATATATATGATCTTTATAATGGGCCTTCCACAAATACTTATGATAAATGTGAATAGGAGTTGGGCCTTGAGGAATTCATTTCCAACCTAGAATGGGGAAGTCAGAATTGAAACAGATGGTATCCATAATGTAGGCACTCATATAGAATGGAGGTATTATCCGGATAGTTACATACCTATTTCTTCTATAATCAAGGATCTGGTTGGCCATTTTATCTGATAAAATGGTTGCCCAATCCATGATAAAAGAGTTAATTGTTGCTTCCATTAAAGGCACCATTTCTATGGAAAATCTAGTTGAATCATAGGCTCCAAAGAGTCTACATATCATAGCACCAACATAGGAATAGGGAGATGCTAAGGAGTCCACGGAGTACATACCAGAGGATTCATGCTTATGCTTGTTTGGGAAATGTCTCCATTGCTTGATAGGGTCTGACTCTACATCATTCTCCTTGGCGAAAGCTTCTAAAAATGCCTTGTTGTAATGTTTCTAGGGATCCAGCAAATGATACATCTTCTTAACATCTTCTACCTTGAATGTCCTGAACATCCTTCCATCGGCTGTATAGAATGCTCTATCGGTTATGTTGATACTCTCTATTACCCATCTCACCAGGTCATTGTATGGTAACACTTTCGCACGGGCTACTATTTTGTGGAGGAAGGAGCTGGCTAAATCCTTAAGAGTATTTTCTGATTTATCACTTGAATCAATTGTTCCTCCTTCTTCTTCAATTTCGGTTGGATCCTCAGCTTCGAGTAGATTATATATGCCCTCCCATGAAGTCTTTCCAAGGCCTAGACAGGTAGTATCAGCTATCAGCACCATCTTTTGTTGGTTCATCTTTCGCTATGACGGGGACCTTTGCTTTCCAAGATTTCTTAAAGATTTTTGCTGGACTGATGATTTTAGATTCGCTCTGCAAAATGAAAAAGAAGGACGTAATAGTGGGAAAACTTGTTAAAAGCTAATGCACAGCGCACAAGACTAACAGCAATTAAGCGCAATAGGTGCTACAGATATATGATATAGTAAGCCACCACAGATGAAATCCTTGAAGGATTCAACCATAACTACTTCTTAATGGTTTCCCTGTAACTCCCAATGTGAAACTTTAATGCTGTGATGGTATGTCACATCGCAAATTTATAACGGTCCTTTCTAGAATGGGTATTGTGACTTTTCGATCGGCGATTAGCGATAAGTGCATATCGCAAATCGGGAGTTACAAGTGCCATGCTTAAATGGTTCCTCTGCATGGTTGCGATTGCAATCAGTGGTGAGCTAGCATGGGGAGGCAACTTGCTTTAAAAATGATAAATCATTTAAATTTTCTTTATAATTGACTTATAACTTTAACCCGCACATGTTCGTAATATTTCATGTTTTGCCTTTATCAAACGCGCGCTATACGATAATGAAATCATAGGGGAAGATTTCGAAGGAGCTTTTGGGATGTGTCTTATAGTTTTAGCGATCCATGATTGCAATCAGCTTATCGCATTGTAGGTTTACATAGAACACTTGGGACGTTTTCTTAACGAGTAGAGATATGCGATTTCCAATAGAGTTATCGCATCAGCAGATCTCAATGGAACACTTTAAGTCCACCGTTGAGATAAAGGATGTATGTGATGTGAAAATTCACTTTTATAATTATTTCCTTTGATAAATCTTTTTTCGATAAGGTTTTATTATGACTCAAATCGGATTGCATTTTCTTAAAAGGACTTCCATGGGTTCAAAAGTTTTTCAAATTGCGATTGCGATCTAACCTACCCTAAAAGCAAATTTTTATATGACTTATTATAAAATTTTATTTTCAAACGTTTTATTGATTTTATTTATATTCTAAAGGGGACCCATTTCTTATTAAAGCCTTATATGAAAAAATTTGAAATGGGGAGGGTTGTTGTATAGCACAACAGAGCTATACGTAGTTGTTGTCATAAAACATACATATAACGAGCCTAATAGGAACATAAATATCATAATCATATTAGTCATAAAGTCCACATATACATCAGTACATTTACACATGAAAAATCAAGGGAATGAATTCCTCATTAATGAATACACTAAACCAACCGGAGATGGAACTACCAAGTTCCACCCAACCATAGAATGGTTGAGCCAAATAATTCTTCTGCCATTCAACCTCATGCCATATTCCAAGCATGAATGTGGGACTCAAACCAAAAGAACCAACAAGGGCATACCAAGGCTAAACCACCTCACCCTCATCAATAGAAACTAGGTTTTACCGTAATCCATCCTGAATCACTAGGCCAACACAATGAACACATCATAACACGCTTTATCATGATCTCCGTGTGATCACTAGGTCAAACAAGCATGAATGCCACTAGATTTCTCCACCTACATCATGAGGAATTTTCCTGTCTCCTAGTCTCTCAGGCTTTACAACAATCCAAACCCAGATCACTAGGCCCTAAACCGATACCCACCCTCCAAGATTTACCCATATGCCAAACTCGGGATTACTAGGCCTAATGAAGAGAAATCCACCTCTTGGATTTACTTTATATCCTGTCATTCAACGACAAGGATTCCTAGGCCCCCCAAGGCAACACAATCCTGGCTTTACTGCAACCCACAATCTAGCTCAGGGGTCACTAGGCTAGTGACTTTATCATGATCCACAATTCTGTTCAAGGACCACTAGATCATATTCTCTATCATTCGGATATCCACTGCACTTAGCTTCAAATCCTTCATGCAATCCATCTCAACCAAAACATGAGAACACCATCACACCATGACTATCTGGAAATGGCAAGGCTAGAATGAAAACATTGTTACACCTGGAAAAACCCATGCTATGATAAAAAAGAACCACATGCAATGCCATGCATGCCAAATCTAGCAAGGAAAATACACATGCAAGTTGATACCTACAATGAATCTTGTTGTAGTTGCTTAATCATGCCTTTCCCTACTTGATCTTTGCTTGATCTTGCCTTCTTTTCCTTTATTGCTCCAATGCCAAAATTCTCCAAGAAACTCTAAGTGTCCAAGAGTGATAGAGAGAGAATAATGAGAGAGCTCCAAAACTCAACTGACAAAATGGTTACCAACTAATCCTCAGAAGCCTTTTTATGAATAAGGCCTCTATTTTCTTCATTTTCCACTATTTTCCTTCAATTTCCTCCTTGCATGACTCTCGTGACCTTTCACCTCCCTTTTCTCCTAATTTCCATTATTTTCGTAAATAAATGCACCAAAAATGTCATTTTCCCTTTCCAAAGCCTTAGCCATTGCCTTTGCCAATTTTCTTAGCCATAAACAATCAAATGAACACCCCTTAGGATGTCTTGCCCAACATTCAGCTTGGAATAAGTGTCCCATCAACCATGAACTTATATATTTTAGATGATTTTTTTTACCAGGGTTGTTATATAACCCTCCCCCTTGGGGGAACATCGTTCTTGATGTTCAATGACACTTATAACCAACAAGACTGATGAAAACAAAACATACTTCCCATGGAACTTTATAACATAGCTCGTTGCAATATTTACAATGAATGACCCACTCAAAAGAAAAACATCATGACAACATGACCAGATAACAACCATACCACATACTAGATCTTTATAACATAGCTCATTACAATATTTACAACAACCACATATACACATAAGTACATTTGCTAAACTAGTAGATTAAAGGATATGATGCTTGTATCAATCAACAAGGGAATCTAGAGGGTCACACCTCCACCCTCAAAGTAATACCAGGATTCACCTCCTTCCCAGAAATTCCCGAATCCATTGCCATAGTCAAAGTTGCATCTAATGTCCATCACTACAATCCTACGCCACTTTTCCTCTCAGCGAACAATTACCGACTCATTGTTCCAGGGAGCACTCCCAATGTGAACCTGATTCCATATTGCAATGCTAATGACCAAAACCAATATATCGTGACCTTCCCTTCTCTGCTACACAGTCCCTTGAGAAATTTGATCACCTCTTTCCGTGTAGTCACTCACCTTCCAAATTCCCTGGAATCCCCTAACTTGGGTGATCCATCCCTTGGAAAATATTCCTCACATCGGAATATCAAAAAACCAAGGCATATACCTGCCTCAATGCATCATACGGGTCATAACTTGCTCATGGAAATCAATGGACACTATTGGGTACCAATGTCCCACAATGGCCCTGCTCCTCAATTATTCTACTAGCATACTACTGCATATTCCAGTTTCTTTTGTTGTTGCTCCCAATTCTTGCAGTCAATTTAAACCACCCAATTGGGAATGTTCATGCTTCCCATACCAAGCACATAAATTCCATTAGATTTAAATAAATTGAAATAACCTCAAATCATACCTCATTAGTAGTTCGTTAATAAGGTACATTTGCAATATTGTTTGCTTCCTGTCACAACAAGTCAAACTAGCATATTTGACCAAACCAACATGTATAAAAATATCTCATCAATTGAGCTCAAAACATAACCATCATAGATCAAAATCATAAATCACATGTAACCATCATAAACCAGAATGATAATTCACATGTAATCATCATATACCAGAATCATAAATCACGTGCATAATAAAACTGAAATAATATACCGACACTTATCCTTTAATCGATCCTTACTTCTATCTTTGTTCTTATTTCGTACGCACAGTAGATCAGTTGCCACACCCGACAAACAACCAGTGCCTTCTCCTCAACCAGCTGCACATATACATAGTTTGCATTGCACACGTACAACCACACACGACATACAACTCCATGCAATACATGCACCTACACCTACATACAACACATACACCTACACCTACATACAACACATACACCTACACCTAGCGTATACAATACAATACGTACGCCTACATCCAGTGCTTAACATAATGCATACACCTACACCTCGCATACAACACAACACAATACAACTATACCCGATGTACAACACCACACAATACATGCATCTACACAATGCACATACCTGGTACCACATGCCCTCAACACATCATGTATGACATGCAGACAATACCACAAGTGCACCAGTACCATATTCACAACATGTACACAGTACCACCTGTACACCACATCACTTGTACAATGTGTGCACAACATCACATGTACATGGTGCCACTTGCAACAATGTGTACACAATGCCACATGTACACTACACCACTTGTACAACGTGTACACAATACCACATGTACATAGTACCACATGCACAACATTTATGAGACACCAAATGTACATAGTGCCACATGCATGACATGTACACATCACCACCTGCACACAACGCTACTTGTACAACATGTACACAACACTTCATGCACACATCACCACTTGTACGATCATGCAAACCACATCAGATGTACATAGAACCACATGTAGGACTGATGAGCCCCAATTTTGGTACAATTTGGGCTCATTTTGGCCTATTTTGCTTGCTCAAACCATTCATTTTTATTGTTTATGCATACACTTCTTAGTTTATTCATGTTGTTTGTAGGAGAAAGGATAGGCACTTTATCTACGTAGCTAATGCATTGTGATTCCAGGTTTTGGCATTAAAAGGGAGCAAAAGACAACGAAAAGGTGGCAAGGAGACAACGAGTTGGCATTGCTGACGTAAGGAGAGGTTGTCCACGGTCTTGGAGGACATTCCTCGGGATCCTCACCAAGAACTCCGAGCCCCACTCCATCCTCCCTCCGAGCTTAATACATGGCCAACTGTTCTACAGGAACAACAGTTCAAAACTGCTTTACAGGAAACAGCATTTATGATCATCCTACAGGATCAGCAGTTAAACTATAGATTGAACAGCCGAGCTCCTAGAATCATGGATACTTGTTGGAGCATCGTTTTGTATAAGTATAGAGGCCTTAGCCTTGGTTAGGTTGTTGAAACTCTCGTGTTACTATTGTAATTTTGGAGCACAGCTCAAGTTTCGTTCTCTTTTGTAAGCCAATTTGGCATGATATCAGATTATGAATAAAGAAGACAGTTTGTGATCTAGTTCTGAGTTTCTTAAGGAGACTATAGCTCTCAGGTTAGGGCCCAACCTGAGAGCCATAGATCCCCTCTGCTGTAGTGTTGTTCCCATTTCATTTCTAGCACTTTGAGCTTTTCATTTGTACATGCAATTCGAATTACAGGTTGTTGAGTTGGTCTTTTTCATGAGTAGATAGGATTTTCTTATGGTGAGTTTGTTTACAGTCGTTTAGTGTAGCAGAGGATAGATAGAGTCCATTGGAGCTCCAACAAAAAGGCTGTTAGGACTCACTGCCATCTTTCTTGAAGATTGGGGTGCAGCCCATAGCTAGCCACCAAAAACACGCATTTCTTCACTTGATGATTGCTGCAATACAGTCACTGTTACGTTAGATGCTTCCTTGTCATCCACTCATGCACTGCACTCCTTTACCACAGCTTCATGCACATTCTCCTTCACGTTTTTTATTGTTGATCATTGAATTATGAGCACAGGTAGTTAGGTTGATGCACTTTCGGTTTGATAACAGTCATAAGCATTTGTTACATTTACACTTCTCCCTCTCGGCCCATTACCTTCTCCTCCACCTTGATCACACATGCACACACATCTTCTCGACCTTCACTCCGCTCTGCTATCTCTCCAAAGACTTTCACTCCTCGCATAGCTCCATTCTCTAGCCCTCGTTGTTGACCTAGTCCTCCATCTTCCAACCTACTCCCTTCATTCACTCCCTATCCCATTCCTTCACTTCTACATCCATCACCAGCCTCATCCCCACCTTGCACATCTCCCCCTACCATTCCATTACTCCTCCATCACTCCAACCACTCACGGTAGGTCATCCTGTAGCCATTTGTAGACATCCTGTAGAAAACAGAGTATCCTGTAGGATCCTCCACAACCATCCTGTAGGAGGCCACTCTCTCGGTTGCTGAGCATCTGAATGCGAGGAACCTCTGTGGATGGATGCTAAGGATCCTTAGGGACCTCCCCTAGCCTTCCCAACTTGTCCCACGCTTTCCTTCCTTCTCCATCCCATCTGCACAACCAAACCCTAATTAGCACACAATCACAATCATTCCACACATTTAAAGGGAAAATACAAAAACATGTCTTTCATGATGCAAACAGCTTAGATCCATGCATTTCCACTTATTAGAGGTAACAGCAGCATTGGTAGAAGTTTCCTTCACATTCCTTGCAGTATAGAGGTTAGACTAGTTAAATTAGGGTTTCCTAGGTTTACATGCTTTGATTTGCTTTCAGATCATTTTCGCCAAGTAGAGTAGTTTTCTCTGAGTTAGCTTTCGTCCATCATTGATAAAGCTTCTTCTGTGAGCCTATAGAAGTTGGCTTGAGCCCTAGCGGACTTGTGCCAGCCGACCAAGTGACAGCTGCAACAAGAGCTAGTACTTGTGCATACAGCACCGTCGCTTCCAAGTTTGTACGAACTACCGGGTTGATAAAATGAGAGACAGGAAGCCCCAGGAGTTGTAGCATTATTGCTACAATACTGGAGCTCACCATCTTTTTGGCGCCGTTGCCGGGGAAGCAGCAGAGTATTGGTGATTGTTGCTATTCTTCTATTTTCTACTACAACCTTCTTCTAAGTAGTTTACTTCATTTCCATTATGCAATTTCATTTATGCAAAAGTAGATTAGCCTTTCTTGCTTTCCTAGATTAGCATTTCCTGCTTTCATAGATTAGCATTTCCTGCTTTCCTAGAATAGCCTTTCAATTCCGCATTTCAATTCTGCAAGCGTAGATTAGCATTTCAATTCCGCAAGCGTAGACTAGCATTTCATTCTTGCAATTTCATTTGAGCAAAATAGATTAGTCCTTTCAATTTCGCAAGATAGTTAGTTGCAGTTCAATCTATTTCATGCTTTGTAGGAGTAGAGATAAGTTAGAAAAATGATTGCACAACACCCCCACTGCTTCACACAGCCAACGTTCTTCTTCGATGGCTGTGATGAAAGGACCCCTGGGTGGACATCAAGACATATCTGAAGAACCTCTAGGGGAGAAGAAGAAGAAACATTCCTCTGAAGCAAATGGCTACAAGCAGAGATGTTGGGAGCAATATCTTGTCCAAAGATGAATTTGAAAATCAGATCGAAGATTTCAAGAGTGATATGAGGCAGTTTCTTTCCATGCAACTGGATACCTTGCGGATCCAAAAGAAGCAAGAAGAAGCCAAGAGGGCTTTGGTCATTTTTTGTCCTAGGTGCCTTAAAAATCATCCTAGGAACAAATGTCCAATGCACTCCCTAGAAGTGTGTTTCATCTGTGAAGAATACCATCCTACAGATCAGTGCCCTTCCTTGCCCAAAATCAAAGCTACATATCAAAGAGCCAAGAGAGCCACTGAATCACTCTGTTATATGAACCAAAGGAGGCCACATGGACCCATACCCTACCAGCAGGAACTACAAGGGACACCCGAGACCTATTATGACCCTTACCAAGCCACTTTCATGCCTTCTTGGGATCCCCCTGCTCATCCTTCCTGGTCTACACCTCCTCCTTGGTCATATTCTCCTTGTTCCTTCACAGATCCATATTATGCCCAACCAGCTGCTCATTCGTTTCACTCTTATGCTCAGCCACAACCTCAGTGGAATGCACCATATCAGGAGTGGAGGCCCCAGTACAACTCTCATCCCGCTCATTTTCCTCCACCACCTGCTCATCCACAACCATCGCCTCCTCCTCCACCAAGGCAACCCCAAATGCCTACCCAACCACAATGCCATCCATCTCCATCTCAATTTCACACCTCCACTCAGCTACCCGTACCTCCATTTCCAAAACCATGCAATGGAGCAGCTCAACCCAATTGCAAATCTGAGGCACAACATGTGCAAATGACTCCTTTTGAGCTCAATGATGTTCACCAAAGCTCAGGAAGAGTGTTGCAAAAGAGAGAATCTATTGACAACATTGAAGGACCAAAAGCAAAAGAAGATTCCAAAGAGGAGATCAAAGAACCATGGGCTGCACTTAATGAAGAGAAGAGATCAGAATCAGAGATCGAGAGAGTTCCTTCATGGTTACCATCAGATCTTCCATGTATTCAAGAGAAAGATCAGCAAAAAGAGGAAGATGAGAAAGTCATGTTAGAAGGTGACATGAAGAATGATCCAGAGCAGCAAAAGAACCAAGGATATCAAAGCTATATTGAGATATGGTTTCAGAAGGTCACTAAGTTGCAGCAGTACTTTCTTCCTCAGTTTTGTTTGATCCCTTCAACGCCAGATCATTTGGTCTCTGAGATCTGGATACTTGTCCAAGCATGCATTTTGAGCCTTCACATCATTTTTTCTCTAATCTCGATGTGCACATGGCTCCATTGGAAGTATTCTTATACTTGAAAATGATTTTGTTTTTCAAGTAGGGTAGGGTAGAAAAAGAAAAAAAAAAAAAAAAGAAAAAAGAAAAAGGAAAAAATGAAAAAAGGAAAATAGAAATCTAAGGTGAAAACCTCCTCGGAGGCGCCTTAGGTTGGCTCATTGATTGAAAACCTCCATGAGGCGGTCAATGGGTTGAAAAAAAAGAGAAAAGAGAAAAAGATCTTTGGGTGAAAACCTCCCTTGGAGGCGCCCAAGGCAGGCAGTAGGGGTGAAAACCTCATTGAGGCGCTCCTATTGTGTTTCGAAAAAGAAAAGAGAGAAAAATAAAGATCCTTGGGTGAAAACCTCTCTGAGGCGCCCAAGGTAGGCAGTAGGGGTGAAAACCTCATTGAGGCGCTCCTATTGTCTTTCTAAAAAAAAAAAAAAAAGAAAAAAAAAAAAAGGAAAAAGGAAAAAGCAATCAGCACCATAAAAGGTTTGCATGTAGATGTTCTATGGAGGAGAAGAATCCTCTCCACTCCAAGCCAGGGGCCTTCATCATGCTAGCAAAGGATGTCATCAACACCTCCTCCAAGAACAACAATGTTTTTTAAGGTATGTGCAATTATTATCATGCTTTGGATCTTCTACAGGAGGATACAGTTTTTCTACAGGAACAGACAGTCTTCCTACAGGAAGACGCGGATCTTCTACAGGAGAGTGCCAATTTTCTATAGGAAGCTCTGTGTTCTACAGGAAACTTCCTGTAGAAGGTTACGATGGCCGAAATGTGTTTCAAATGAAGATCTAGCGACTGAGGAGTGGATTGAATGCATGCATGCCAATGATGGCACCCCTGAACATTGCCATTATCGTCCTCCACCATCCTCGTCGCCATGCAACCAAGATCCCTGCAGCAGCACAACAAAGTAATCAGTTCTCGTGAGAAAGCATCTGTCAAAGAAAAACTAGGCACCGAGAACCATACCACATCCACGTTGATACATCAGAAGCGCTGGGATCGTGATCGAGAAGCCAGAACCGCCAGCATGCAGCATACACCCGAGGAGAAAGAACGGTGACAAGACCCCTCGCGGGGATCCTGTAACAGTTCAACCTGCTCAAGTGAAGACCGTTCACAGCACCGCCATCTGAGATCAAACACAGGCGCATGAACGCAGAACCATTCACTCCATCGCCAGCATCCTGTAACCACGAGCCTACAGGAATGTGCAGCCACATGCGGCAGGTAGATCCATCGGTCAAAAAAACTGGAAATCATGTGCAGCCGCGCGTAGGTAAGTGTTCTAATCCTTCTCTCCATCAAACTGCATGATTATTACTTCGATTTGTTTTGCATGGCATAAAGGTGAATGGTTGAGCGGCCTAAAGGCCAGTGATTGGCCACGTCGGTTAGTAAAGGGATAGTCAGAGGACGAGGTGGCAGCCACGACGAAAGAAACACGCAGCAAGCACGTGAAGATCAGTCCCGTCAACCGAGAAGTGAAGTTTAACCGAAAAGGGCGGCGGCAGATCTGTGGGAATGAATGCAGCAACAAACGAATGTGCAGGCGGATGATGGGTGACGTCACCCAACGGTCCGACGGGGACAGCTCACCCCCGCGCCACGAGCTGCGCCGATTCAAAATCTAATCGGCTCGATTAAGCGTGTATCTCCATCAACCTCACTTCAAAACTCGAGTCGATCCTCTGCTTACCTCTGCATGTTGATACGCCGAGCTCTCGGCTACCTGAATGTTGGTAAAGCACCTCTCGACCGCCAGCCAACTAAAGCTCTTCCCGAAGCCTGCGCACTACTCCTACAGGAACAGTTTCTACAGGAACGCCGTCCTACAGGAAGCAGTTTCTATAGGAACGCGGCTCTACAGGAAGGTGAAGTCTTCACGTAAAAAAAGGTGGCAGAAAAGAGGTAACCCTGCAACTCCTTCCGCAATTGTTTTCCAAAGGTGGCAAAGTCATTTTTTCACCAGCTGGTCATAAAAAAATTGGATTGTCGTGCCTATACTATCGCTCCTATAGGATAGCTGTATAATCAACTGTGGTCTGAAAATTCATTGCATGTTATGTCTTTAAGACCGAATTTCCTGTGTATCCACCACCTCTGGTATAAACCACTATGTTCATCATGCCTGGCGGGTTTATCAGGCGAGAGCCCACTAATTCAAATGCATTAAGGAGAAACCCGGCAGTGGTTGAGCTCTTCACTAGAGCGCAATGGATGCCTTTCTGTGATAAACTACAGGGCTACGATGATGAAGTAGCCGAGGAATTTTTGCAGGCTCTGCAGCCTAAATCACAGACATTGGCCACGGTAACCTTCAGAGGTCTCAGCCTCAAACTCACCCCAGAGCATATCAGTCGGATGACAGAGCTGCCCATGGGTCTACCGTGGGACAAAGAAGAGCGGAAGATGAGCCAGCAAGCAAAGAAGGAATTCTTCCCACCGGAAGAGTCATTCACCGAAGACAAAAATGGAGTCAAAAGGGCAAGCCTGTTGCCGCCATGGAACGGAGTCAGTTTACAAATTATGAAATATATCACCTATGAGGGTCGATATAGCATTGTATATGCGTATCACTTCAGGCTGCTTAACGAACTAAGACACCAGATTGACCTCCCTGCAGCACAGAGGTTGAGCATTCCTTACTTTCTACTACAGTCCTTAATGGAGTGTTCCACCAAGCTCAAGGACGGAATTCCGGACCAGATAGCCCACCATGGGCTAGTCAAGCTCCTCGTGGAGGATGCTCTCCGCTCATATAAAGTCCCCCTCGCTTGGGAATCATTTAGGCACTTATCCAGAATGGGGAACATAAAAATGTTGCTTGAAGAAGCGGAATCCTCTAATGGAGAAGAAGAAGAGCCAGCAGCCGGGAGTAAGAAAGGAAAAAGCCAAAAAGTTCCAGCTCTAGCACAGAAAAAGGAACGAAAGAAGAAGGAAGAGGGAAAAGATGACAAAGTCAAAGAGGACACCCCCATCCTATCAGCAAGGGAACAGAGGTTGAAAAGCAGGGCAGTCAAAGCTGAGGTGGCCCCTGCCAGCCCAAGCACCTTGTCAGCTTCTGCAGTCAAAGCCAAACGCAAAAGCCACGAAACAAGGCAAGAGAAGGTGGTGAGAGTTGCATCTGTAGGAACGCAATCACAGGCTTCTACAGGAAGCCCGAAAACTCAAACTCAGGCCTCTACAGGAAACCCGAAAACAAAGACAAAGGTTTCTATAGGAAGCCCGAAGATCAGTAAGGAGCAGGCTTCTACAGGAAGCCCAAGAGCAACGACCAAGGCTTCTACAGGAAGCCCGAAAATTGTTGGAAAATAGGCTTCTACAGGAGGCCCAAAGACGGAGACAAAGGCTTCTACAGGAAGCCCGACAGTACAACCACAGGCTTCTACAGGAAGCCCGAAGACAGAGACAGGGGCTCCTACAAGAATCACAAGGCTGGAAAGAGGGGTTTCTACAAGAGGCCCGAAGGTCATTGCGAAACAGCCTCCTGTAGAGAGCTCGAAGACAAAGAAAGAATCTTCTACAGGAGGCCCAGAAGCGGGCAAAGCAGGGTCTTCCACAGGAAGCCTGAAATCAAAAAAGGAGGGACCCTCTACAAGGAGCTCCGAGGGAGCAAAACACAAGAAAGAGAAGGCTGACATCCTCGATAAGGAGGCAGCAGCGGCACTGGCTGCCCTCAGCACACCTCCAAAACCGAAAGAGAAAAGGGAGAGGGAGACCCCTCTGCCACCTGAAGCCAGGAGAAGCAAGAGGATGTTGTTGAGATTGCAACAAGATGATGGAGCTTAGTGAAAAGAGTCGCCTTCACTAAGTGGGCCCGCAGGCTATTTTTTGGCGCAAGTCTATTTTTAGACTATGTCTATTTTTAGACATATGGATCATGTCTATGTTTATGGATGATTGATCAAGTTGGGAAAAATATATGGACTTCTATTTTTGATGAAAGTGTGAGTGATCACAGTGTGAGTGATCAAGTCTATTTTTAGACTGGCTGTCAAAAATAGAAAAGTCAAATATTATTATCTCACAATAATATTTGGACTATAAACTTAATCTTATTCTCTTGGAGCACTTTAGTTTGAGCTACGGAAGTGGCACATGCAGCTGTCAGAAGGAAATTCGTTTTTCTTATGAGTCAGTTGAGTTGTTGCATGCATGACTTCAGTTAGAACTCAAGTGAGTTGAGTTTAGTGGACTGGAGGTACAGTTGATGGAGTTGTGTTCAGTTTAACTTAGTTAAACTAGTTGTAGTTAGTCTAACTGCAGATAGACTAATGATGAGTTGTTAAACTAATTATTAACTCATAATACAACTAAAGAATACATCAGTTAACTCATTTGCATGTCAGTGCATGTTCAGTTCAACAGGGACAGGTGGTAGAGAATCAGATTGCTATCAGTTGTGACTATAGTTGTGCACCAGATCTTGCACAATCAAGGGATTGAGTATGCCAATGAGTTTTCTCACGTATTTGGCCCGCATTTTAGCCTTTTCTCACGTCCACAAAGAGTGAGTGACTATTTTGCAGGTGAAAATCGAGTTTGGGAAGCAATTCTCATCAGTTCTTGAGCAGGTATTGAGCAGTGGAGGCAGGCAAGCAGTGGAAGAGATTTGGAGATCAGATCTGAGTTGTATTGTGTGTAATAGAGGTGGAGATACTTGTGAGAAGTATTATGCTGTGTAATGTTACATGACTCAATCATTAATATACAGATAGTGTGGGGTTTTTAGCGAGATGCTTTCCCCATGATACATACTGTGTTAATGTGTGAATGCTCTTGATGTTTTATTGTTATTGATGCTGCTATATTCTTGATCAACGTAGAGGAGCTTATATATTGTGTATGTTTTCCGCATTAGTACATGATCAGGATAATATCCATTGAATATGTGTTAAATTATTCAAAATTTCTACATGGTATCAGAGCTAGATGATTTGTAGAAAAAATTTCTACATGGTATCGGAGCAGCTTGATTTGTAGAAGAGATTTTTACAGGATATCAAGCGAGGATTGATCATCAGATCTACTATTCAGGAATTGTTTACATTCTATTTCTTTAGGCAGAGTCTGTAATCGGGCCAGGTAGCCTCTGGATTCATCCTTCCTTTGGAAGGTGAGATATCCGGTGAAAGCCCATACAGTCAATCTCTGTATGAGAAATATTTTGTTCTCACGAATTCTAGATCGGAAGCAGTTGAGTTGGTTGCTGGTGGAAAATCGAATTTGCAGCAGTGTTGTTGAAATGTCTTTCAACGGATTGCAAATGTTATTCCAAAGCAAGAGCGACCTGGCACTCAGGGATAAACTCGGAAACAATAAAGGTGAGAATGGATCTTCATCAAAGGTATCTGATGAAGAGAATTGTGCTTTGGCTGCCAAAGCAAAGAAAGGGAAGAGCAAGAAAGCTTCTCAGTCTGGTGCGAAAGGCAAGAAGCATGATATGTCCAAGGTGAAGTGTTTTCACTGTCACCAGCATGGACACTATGCCACAAATTGTCCGCAGAAGAAGAAGAACAAGCAAGCTGCTGGATCTGCAGGGGGAGAGGCTTTAGCTTCTCAGTTTGAGCTTGATTTTTCATTGATCGCATGCTTGGTTTCAAGTGTGATGGGATCATTGTGGTTCTTGGACAGTGGTGCGTCTTTTCACATGACGGGAGATAGAGATTTGTTCTCTGATCTGGAGGACAAAGATCTTGGAGTGCACATCGAGATGGGCGATGATGGTAGATACAGTGCGACCGGTATCGGTACCATTTCCTTTGAGAGGGAGTCTGGTAAACCCTTTGTATTGAAGGAAGTCATGCATGTTCCAGGATTGAAGAAGAATCTCATCTCAGTGGCGATGTTAGAAGACAAGGGGTATGATGTTGTTTTCAGCGAGGGAAAGGCCTTCCTGCGCAGCAAGACAACTGGTGAGACCCGGAAGATAGGGGTTCGAGTGAGGAACCTTTATCAGTTGCATGTAGATGGTTGCGCAGCAATGGCAGGCAAGGCAGAAGGATTGGTGAGCCGGGATGATGGCGAGTTGTGGCACAGGAGATTGGGTCACCTTCACCATGGAGCCTTGAAGATACTGCAGCAGATCACTACAGGGCTTCCTAAAGGCACACTTGCGCAGTCAGATCAGTGCAAGGGGTGTACTTTGGGGAAGTTTGTGAAAGCCACCTTTCACGAGAAGGATAGTCGTGCCACGACGATCCTTGAGAGAATTCACACAGACGTGTGTGGACCTTTCTCAGTTGCTTCGACAGCAAAACACAGGTATTATGTGATTTTTGTTGATGATTTCTCTCGTAAGTGCTGGATCTTCTTCATGCAGAAGAAGAGCGAGACATATTCAAAGTTCTGTGAATTCAAAGCACTGGTCGAGAAGGAGTCGGGGAAGAAGGTGAAGGCTCTTAGGAGCGATAATGGTGGTGAATACATCTCGGACGAGTTCAAGGATTTCTGCAAGGCAGAAGGGATTCGTAGAGAGCTCATAGCTCCCCATAACCCACAGCAGAACGGGGTAGCTGAGCGGAAGAACAGAACGATTGTGGGTGCTGCACAGGCAATGTTGCATGATCAGGGCCTACCCCTTCACTTGTGGGCGGAAGCATGCAATACAACAGTTTATGTGCAGAACCGTTGTCCTCATAGGATACTTGGCATGAGTACACCCGAGGAGGCTTATTCTGGTAAGAAGCCTGATCTTTCTCATTTGAGGATTTTTGGTGCTAACGTTTACATGCATGTGACGAAGGATGCCAGAAAGAAGTTGGAGCCGACTGCAGAGGTTGGGATATTTGTGGGGTACACTGATACGCCCCACAACTATCGTGTGTATTTGCCAGACAGTGGTAAAACTGTTGTGCGACGGGATATAAAATTTCAGGAGGAGAAAGCCATGAAGTGTTCGCTTGAGAGGGAGCTACACTTGCATGCAGATGAGGAGCTATTAGTTCCTAAGGATGAGCTTCAGGACGTGGATCAGCCACAGGACGAGGTTCATGGAGTGGAAGAGACCACTCATGCAGCGCCAACCATCAGAGGGCGAAAGCGCTTGACAGAAGCTGAGCGACTGGCTCAAGATGCAGAGAAAGTTGTAGGACCACCTACAGCGCAACGCAGGCAGAGACAGTCACCGGATCGGTACACTGGATACATGGCTCTTATGAGCAAGTGTGTTGTGACTGAGCCATCCTCTTTCGAGGAAGCTGTGGAGGATCCCGCATGGGTAGACGCCATGGTGGAAGAGTATGATTCTATTGTCAGAAAAAGTGCATGGGAGATTGTTCCTAGACCGGAAGGGAAATCAGTGGTGGGTTCGAGATGGATCTACAAAGTTAAGCAGGTAGCTGACGGGAGTGTGGAGAAGTACAAGGCAAGATTTGTTGCCCGAGGCTTTTCACAAATTGAGGGGATCGATTATGAGGAGACCTTTGCACCTGTCGCAAGGTATTCTTCCATACGGACGATTCTTGCTCTCTCAGCGCAGATGGGATGGCACATTCATCAGATGGATGTGAAGACTGCGTTCCTCAACAGAGTCATTGAGGAGGAGGTGTACATTGAGCAACCCGAAGGCTTTGAAGTCTTCAGCAGCGAGTCGCATGTGTGCAGGCTCAAGAGAGCGCTGTATGGGTTGAAGCAAGCACCACGTGCTTGGTACACACGAATAGACAGCTATTTCACAGGACTTGGATTCTCCAAGAGCGAGGCGGATCCGAACCTATACCAGATTGTGGTGGAGGGTAAGTTGCTTATCATTGTACTGTATGTTGATGATTTGATTCTAACGGGTGATGAGCTGTTGATACTGTCATGCAAGAAGGATCTTGCTACAGAGTTTGAGATGAAGGACTTGGGCCTCCTTCACTATTTCCTAGGATTGGAAATATGGCAGCGCAGTGGTGGACTGTTTGTTTCTCAGGGCAAGTATGCTCGGGAGATACTGGAGAAGTTCAACATGCATGGCTGCAAGCCTGTTGATACTCCTCTTCCTGGAGGTTGGAGGAAGGAGGATGCCACTTCGGGAGAAGAAGTGGATGCCACTGTTTATCGACAGTTGGTGGGGTCACTGATGTATTTGGTCAATACACGACCTGATATATGCTATGCAGTTAACCAGCTTTCACAAGCTATGGTTAAGCCTACCAAGCTCTTCTGGAAGGCGGGCAAGCATGTATTGCGCTACTTGAGAGGCACATCGGGATATGGTTTGTGGTACAGACAGGAGGATGAGGTGAAGCTATGTGGCTTCACGGATGCAGATTGGGTAGGGAGCCCAACGGACAGAAAGAGCACATCAGGAGGGGTCTTCAGTATCGGATCGACAGTAGTTTCTTGGTACAGCAGGAAGCAGAGATCTGTGTGGATGAGGATGATCTTGGTCGGGTTTTTCGGGTCCAAGCACATCAGGTACCATCATATCAGAGATTGTGTGCAGCGGAGGATCATGTTACTTTCGTACATTCCAACGGAGGATCAGGATGCTGATATTCTGACGAAGGCTCTCACTAGGAGCAAATTCGAGTACCACCGAGGCAGGATAGGGGTTGCTGATAATCCATATCTTGTCGAGAGGGAGTGTTGAGATTGCAACAAGATGATGGAGCTTAGTGAAAAGAGTCGCCTTCACTAAGTGGGCCCGCAGGCTATTTTTTGGCGCAAGTCTATTTTTAGACTATGTCTATTTTTAGACATATGGATCATGTCTATGTTTATGGATGATTAATCAAGTTGGGAAAAATAGATGGACTTCTATTTTTGATGAAAGTGTGAGTGATCACAGTGTGAGTGATCAAGTCTATTTTTAGACTGGCTGTCAAAAATAGAAAAGTCAAATATTATTATCTCACAATAATATTTGGACTATAAACTTAATCTTATTCTCTTGGAGCACTTCAGTTTGAGCTACGGAAGTGGCACATGCAGCTGTCAGAAGGAAATTCGTTTTTCTTATGAGTCAGTTGAGTTGTTGCATGCATGACTTCAGTTAGAACTCAAGTGAGTTGAGTTTAGTGGATTGGAGGTACAGTTGATGGAGTTGTGTTCAGTTTAACTTAGTTAAACTGGTTGTAGTTAGTCTAACTGCAGATAGACTAATGATGAGTTGTTAAACTAATTATTAACTCATAATACAACTAAAGAATACATCAGTTAACTCAGTTGCATGTCAGTGCATGTTCAGTTCAACAGGGACAGGTGGTAGAGAATCAGATTGCTATCAGTTGTGACTATAGTTGTGCACCAGATCTTGCACAATCAAGGGATTGAGTATGCCAATGAGTTTGCTCACGTATTTGGCCCGCATTTTAGCCTTTGCTCACGTCCACAAAGAGTGAGTGACTATTTTGCAGGTGAAAATCGAGTTTGGGAAGCAATTCTCATCAGTTCTTGAGCAGGTATTGAGCAGTGGAGGCAGGCAAGCAGTGGAAGAGATTTGGAGATCAGATCTGAGCTGTATTGTGTGTAACAAAGGTGGAGATACTTGTGAGAAGTATTATGCTGTGTAATGTTACATGACTCAATCATTAATATACAGATAGTGTGGGGTTTTTAGCGAGATGCTTTCCCCGTGATACATACTGTGTTAATGTGTGAATACTCTTGATGTTTTATTGTTATTGATGCTGCTATATTCTTGATCAACGTAGAGGAGCTTATGTATTGTGTATGTTTTCCGCATTAGTACATGATCAGGATAATCTCCATTGAATATGTGTTAAATTATTCAAAATTTCTACAGATGTCCCCGAGCAAGCCACAGCCTTCACCCAGCGGCCATACCACTTCAGGGGACGTACCTACTTCACCCAGTGCAAGAACCCCCTCTAAACCATCAGCTACCCCCAAAAAGGGGAGCCCAAAAATAACTTCCTGGACACGAAAGATAGGCCAGTCGCCTTCTGAAGCCCGACTCAAAGAAATAGAAAAAGGGAAGGAAGCATCACCCTCATCACCATCAGGGGCAGAAAAGGCAGGGCCATCAAAAGCAGAAAAGAAACAGCCTATTCCGGTCCCGAGTCCTCGGCCAAGGACGAGGAGCAAGGGCAAGGTTGCTCAAGGATGAGCAAATGGTTCAGCTGGGGGGTGATGATGAGCCCCAATTTTGGTACAATTTGGGCTCATTTTGGCCTATTTTGCTTGCTCAAACCATTCATTTTTATTGTTTATGCATACACTTCTTAGTTTATTCATGTTGTTTGTAGGAGAAAGGATAGGCACTTTATCTACGTAGCTAATGCATTGTGATTCCAGGTTTTGGCATTAAAAGGGAGCAAAAGACAACGAAAAGGTGGCAAGGAGACAACGAGTTGGCATTGCTGACGTAAGGGGAGGTTGTCCACGGTCTTGGGGGACATTCCTCGGGATCCTCACCAAGAACTCCGAGCCCCACTCCATCCTCCCTCCGAGCTTAATACACGGCCATCTGTTCTACAGGAACAGCAGTTCAAAACTGCTCTACAGGAAACAGCATTTATGATCATCCTACAGGATCAACAGTTAAACTATAGATTGAACAGCTGAGCTCCTAGAATCATGGATACTTGTTGGAGCATCGTTTTGTATAAGTATAGAGGCCTTAGCCTTGGTTAGGTTGTTGAAACTCTCGTGTTACTATTGTAATTTTGGAGCACAGCTCAAGTTTCGTTCTCTTTTGTAAGCCAATTTGGCATGATATCAGATTATGAATAAAGAAGATAGTTTGTGATCTAGTTCTGAGTTTCATAAGGATACTATAGCTCTCAGGTTAGGGCCCAACCTGAGAGCCATAGATCCCCTTTGCTGTAGTGTTGTTCCCATTTCATTTCCAACACTTTGAGCTTTTCATTTGTACATGCAATTCGAATTACAGGTTGTTGAGTTGGTCTTTTTCATGAGTAGATAGGATTTGCTTATAGTGAGTTTGTTTACAGTCGTTTAGTGTAGTAGAGGATAGATAGAGTCCATTGGAGCTCCAACAAAAAGGCTGTTAGGACTCACTGCCATCTTTCTTGAAGATTGGGGTGCAGCCCATAGCTAGCCACCAAAAACACGCATTTCTTCACTTGATGATTGCTGCAATACAGTCACTGTTACGTTAGATGCTTCCTTGTCATCCACTCATGCACTGCACTCCTTTACCACAGCTTCATGCACATTCTCCTTCGCGTTTTTGATTGTTGATCATTGAATTATGAGCACAGGTAGTTAGGTTGATGCACTTTCGGTTTGATAACAGTCATAAGCATTTGTTACATTTACACTTCTCCCTCTCGGCCCATTACCTTCTCCTCCACCTTGATCACACATGCACACACATCTTCTCGACCTTCACTCCGCTCTGCTATCTCTCCAAAGACTTTCACTCCTCGCATAGCTCCATTCTCTAGCCCTCGTTGTTGACCTAGTCCTCCATCTTCCAACCTACTCCCTTCATTCACTCCCTATCCCATTCCTTCACTTCTACATCCATCACCAGCCTCATCCCCACCTTGCACATCTCCCCCTACCATTCCATTACTCCTCCATCACTCCAACCACTCACGGTAGGTCATCCTGTAGCCATTTGTAGACATCCTGTAGAAAACAGAGTATCCTGTAGGATCCTCCACAGCCATCCTGTAGGAGGCCACTCTCTCGGTTGCTAAGCATCTGAATGCAAGGAACCTCTGTGGATGGATGCTAAGGATCCTTAGGGACCTCCCCTAGCCTTCCCAACCTGTCCCACGCTTTCCTTCCTTCTCCATCCCATCTGCACAACCAAACCCTAATTAGCACACAATCACAATCATTCCACACATTTAAAGGGAAAATACAAAAACATGTCTTTCATGATGCAAACAGCTTAGATCCATGCATTTCCACTTATTAGAGGTAACAGCAGCATTGGTAGAAGTTTCCTTCACATTCCTTGCAGTATAGAGGTTAGACTAGTTAAATTAGGGTTTCCTAGGTTTACATGCTTTGATTTGCTTTCAGATCATTTTCGCCAAGTAGAGTAGTTTTCTCTGAGTTAGCTTTCGTCCATCATTGATAAAGCTTCTTTTGTGAGCCTATAGAAGTTGGCTTGAGCCCTAGCGGACTTGTGCCAGCCGACCAAGTGACAGCTGCGACAAGAGCTAGTACTTGTGCATACAGCACCGTCGCTTCCAAGTTTGTACGAACTACCGGGTTGATAAAATGAGAGACAGGAAGCCCCAGGAGTTGTAGCATTATTGCTACAATACTGGAGCTCACCAAGGACATGCACACAACGCCACATGTACATAGCACTACATAACCAACATGTGCATAGCATCATTTGTACACAACACCACATATCCAACATACGCAGAGCACTATATGCATGCAACATTGCATATCCATAATGCACATAGTACAATACGTACACACCGCCGTATATCCAACATGTACATAACACCATCTATACCCAGCACTGAATATGCAACATTCATATAACACTATCTGTACTAACACCCTATACATAATATTGCATAAACAACATGTACATAACACCATCTATACCCAGCACTGAATGTGCAACATTCATACAACACTATTTGTGCTAACACCCTATACATAATATTGCATAAACAACATGTACACACACTACATATGTACAATACTGTATGCACACAATCATCACATATGCAACATGTACAACATGTATGACATATCCACAATAGTAATACCACACATCTGAAACCATGCTACCTCTACTAAGAAACCTTTCTTCCAGCATCTTATCCATGCTTGTCCTAGCATGCCGCAAACCACACTGCTTTCATTTCATTGACGTATCCCTTGGTATAACTTATCCATAACATAGATATAATATAATCACATAATATCAACTCATAACTGCATGATACTTACCTCATATATTGGTCATGAATACTCTTCCCAATTGATTCCTCGTAATACCAAGAACCTCTTCATTGCATTTACCTACGTAAGTAATCATTCCTCCACAAGAATGATTCCTAATGACCCCGTCAGACAATGACATACATACATACATATATATACATATAAATATTAGCATTACATAATCATGATCCTTGATGACCCTGTCATACACAACATACATACATACATACATACATGTATACATATATAATTTCAGCATAATCATGATCATAATATAATTACCAGATATCAAGGTCAAGGTTTAAGAGAACTTCCTTTATTCATGCAACAGATGCACAACATTAAGAAGAGTCATTCCCAACATAGCCAAGGCATTTGACACCTCATATCCATTTACTTTACCTTTTTGGTTACCTTTCTCATGACTTTACTGCCACCATCCATTTACCACAATGGACACAGCCAGTCCAACCAACTATCATAGTGTTACCTTCCGTTGTGCTTACTTATGCACAGAGCTTCATCTGAGTCTTATATTACCTTTTGGGTACCACATCACTCTCCCCTAGCTTCATCAATTTCCTCTTTTCCCAACAAATTCCCAAGACTCAAAAAAATAAAAGGCAAGAACGAAAACAACAACAACAAGACCATGAAAACCAAAATCAGTAGGACATCGCAACAAAGTTGCATAGCTATGCACCAGACATAATCAAAATTGCAAATCAATCACAACAAAGGCAAAAGACCAAAAGCACAAGACTAACAAAAGACACCATTACTTAATCCCCATGGTTCCCAAGGAAAGCTTGACCTGAGCCTTCTTCGAGATTTAATGGCAACCTCTCTTGCCATGCAACTCCTTGCATCATGTTGTCATTAATGCATAACTATTAGTGCAAAAACAAACATAACAATACACAAGTTACCTCATCTTTTTGTTCCAAGCAAGTTTCTTGCAACTCAACACATCCATGCCATCTCTCAAGGGACTCCAATCATTTGACAGATCCACTTGTAACTAAGTACTAGCTAATATGTTTGTCAAGTACCTGTTCATGCATATAGCATGTATCCATATAATGTTAGACAAGATTAAGGTTAAGAAAACTTCCTATAGGCAAAGCACTCATTCTTTTGGAATTAGGGTTTCCAAACATAGCCAAAGGAATTCTTGCCCAATTCCTTTCTTTGACCTTTTACTTCCTGCAATTGAGTGTTACTATGCACTATCACATCACCCAACTATTAGGGATATTAACACGTCAACTATTACCTTGTCAGACTAACACTAGCATGCTTCCTGCAACTTCTCACACATGTCAACCACATATTCCAAATATTGAGACAATAATATCTATCAATTTGAAATAAACCTTTACCAAGGCTAACAATCATGTCATAATCCATGGTCAACTCATAGTCATTAGACATATTGCTACAACTGTCAACTACATTCAACTACATATCAAGTGTCTCAACACAGATGTATTAGTACAATCATCTTAAAACAAGATCATTGGAATGTACACTCATATTATGAAATGTTAGAAAATTATATATTACAGAGCAATGGAACACATAAAATATTGCATAAATATAAGCACAGAAAACACATAAAAGTAAGAGAGACATAGATATACATGGTTCACCCAATTTGGGCTAGGTCCATGGAGAAACAGCCCGTCCTTACTTTTATATTATCTAGCAAAATGAAGAGATACAACCTACACCAGATCCATTGTAATTCCCTATTCTCTCTCACACAATCTCCTCTCTCTTTCTTGCTCAAAATACAGATCTACATAGATGCAATACAATTCCCTCATATATAGCGAGGAGTTTCCTTCTAGGGAAAAAAACCCTATATTAATCATAACTTCTACCATCATATTTCTGCCTAATGAATGGCCCAGATTGACTACGAAATTACAACATTTTACAAGGAAAGTTTACATCTATTTTTAGCTTTGGGGGTGCTGCCCCCGATCCCCTGCCAGAGGGGTGGGGGGGGGGGGGGGGGGGGGTGGGGGGCCCTCCAAATAATTTTTGTCACCCCCCCTGGACCCCCCTCGTGGCACACATTTATGAGCAGCTTTGCAGACACACTGGGGTCTAATGCAACGATACCTCTGAAGAAAGAAGATAATCAGTCTCCACACCAAACATGAAATTCATCAAACATTCAACCAACTTGCAAACATACCATGTTAAATATATCAACTAGATCCCAAACACTCAAATGCCAAATAGATGTCATAATGAAACAATCAAACACAAGGTATATGACATAAACAAGTTCATACCTTAATGTATCTCAGGGGAGGCAATCTTTTCTGCACGATCAATCTAGTTAGCATGATATAACTTCACGAGATATTAACATAAACATAAATAAGATCATGATACCCAAAATAGTCACTAGCTAACATGGTTACATCATAACTCATACACAATTATAATTTATGCATAGAAATCACATATTTACGATCCATCTAGATTAGTACAACATAATGCAACATGATAAGTCGAATCATACCTGAATATCCTAACCATAACCATCGGCATAGGTCAAACTAGGTTAACACAATGCATATAACATCAATATCTTCAATGCAATGAACATAACCATCACACATTTGACCAATTCAAATTACAACATCAAGATCCCAATGAAATAACCCTAATCACCATGTTAATAGCATATAACAACAATAAGCTATATATCATGCTCATCAACAACATATAACTTAATCATCAAGTTATCTAACATAAAAAAATAATAGCAATGCATATAACCACAAGCTACCATCATTTATGACTATCCGACAGATGTGTATATGACTACACTAATCAACTAGAATTTATCATGTATGTAACGATAACATCAAAAGACATGTACATAAACCTAATGCATATAAAAATTCTTAACCTACATACCTGCATGCCCAACATACCAACCTATATGACGACATGCTCTTGCTTCGAGGTCTAATGCTGCAACTTCACTTTGATGATCTGGATTTCCTACTTTACCTCATTCAACACATTAGCATAATAAGATACCAATAGCACCATGATGCCCTAAATTGCATACCATGACTTCACAAGGCATGTTTGACCTACTATTCATGCATAACTATAACCAATACCATACATGCATAATAACTTCATATAGACATATAACACCTGAGTACAAAACCATATACACATAATTATAGCTAGAGTTCAGTCATAAATGCATGACCATATCAACTTCACAAACCATGACCTCATGCATGACAACAAAAATTATTCCACTGTACAAATTGCCACATGCAACCATCAACATGTATAAGAAATGCATAATCAACTACACATACACATGAACACATGTAGTCAAGCATAAGCAATCAATACTTGTAACCAACCTACAAGACTGATACATGTAATCAAACATACAAGAATTCAACCTAACATACAAGGATGTAATCAAGTGACATACAACATGTAAGAGACATATAACAATATGTAACCAGTCATATACTCATGATGATGCATTCCAAAAAATCAACATCAAGTTCCTCATGAGAACCTTACTACAACCACGATCAACCTTATGCAATGCAACAAGCACATAGAATGTAAGTGTGAGAGACACACATGCAACTCACATGCATTCATGACAAACACACACCGCCCATCCATTCTGAGGGGTGAACCATGCTCTGATACCACTTTGTAAGACCCTCCCACATCTACCCCAAGTAACCATGCCAACCGGGTAAACATGCAATGAGAGGCTACTATGATTGGATTCAAACTCCCATGTGACCTTAAGGAAGTGGAATCGACAGAACACATCAACCAACCTATCCATATTAGCAGTAGAAACCTCATGAGACATGTCAGCCACTCAGACATCCTATCCCTGGGTCCCACTGATGTTCTGGACATCTTAGACCTCAATCACTCCCATGCTATAGGAAAGAGAGCATCCATAAACCCAAATTCGCTCTCACAGCCTTACTTTCCAGCGACCAAATACTAAATTAATCAGTTCTATTCTAATGACTCTGGGATTTGAGCCACTTTTTCAAGCCCAAGCCCAAGTCACTACCCATAATGGAATGATAACTTAGGAATAATAAAATAACAAGGAAACAATGATACACAAGCAATAAGTTGAACAAGATCTTAATCAGACCCCTACTAGCAATGTTAGGCATTTCATCAAACATATCATCAACATGTAACCTACATGTGTAAACAACAGAATTAAGTGTGGGGATCTCATACTTATCTGAGAATCACTATGAACCAATGTTCCCTCATTTCATTTGCTGCATTATCATCTATTAGGCCATATATCCATTATCCATTCATTTACAAGTAAAAACATGTTGAAATCCATACATAGTTGTTGTCATAAAATATACATATAACCAACATAATAAGAACTAAAATATCATAATCATATCAGCCATAAAATCCAGATATACATTAGTACATTTACACATGAAAAATCAAGGGAATGAATTCCTCATTATTGAATACACTAAACCAACTGGAGATGGGACTACCATGTTCCACCCAACCATAAAATAGTTGAGCCAAATATCTCTTTATCCATTCACCCCCATGGCATATTCCAAGCATGAATGTGGGACTCAATCCAAAAGAACTAACCAGGGCATACCGAGGCTAAACCACCTCACCTTCATTAATAGAAACCAGGATTTACTAGAATCCATTCCAGATCACTAGGCCAACACAATGAACACATCATAATAGGACTTACCATGATCTCCACCCAATCACTAGGCCAAAAAAGCATGGATACCACTAGATTTCTCCACCTACACCGTGAGGAATTTTCATGTCTCCTAGTCTCTCACGCTTTACCGCAATCCAAACTCGGATCACTAGAGCCTAAACCAAGACCCCCTCTCCAAGCTTTACCACATATCAAAAACTAGGGATTACTAGGTCCAATGGAGAGTGAACCATCTCTTGGATTTATTGTATATCCTGCCATTCACCGTCAAGGATTCCTGGGCCCACTGAGGAAACACAATCATGGCTTTACTGCAACCCACATTCTGGCTTAGGGGTCACTAGGCCAATGGCTTTACCATGATCCATAGTCTATTTCAGGGACCACTAGGCCATGTTCTCTATCATTCAAAGATCCACTCCACTCAGCTTCAAACCCATCTGACAATCTAGCTCAACCAATACATGAGAACCCCATCACACCATGGGTATCCGGAAATGGGAAGGCTAGGCTAAAACATAATGTTACACCTAGAAAAACCCATGCCATGATAGAAAATAACCACATGCAATGCCATGCATGCAAAATCTAGCAATGAAAATACACATGCAAGTCAATACTTGCAATGAATCTGTTGTAGTTGCTTGATCCTGCCTTTCCTTGGTTGATCTTTGCTTCCTCTTTCCTTCTTTTCCTTTCTTGCTCCAATGCCAAAATGCTCCAAGAAACTCTAAGTATCCAAGAGTGAGAGAGAGAGAATAATGAGAGAGATAAAAAAATCAACTGATAAAAGGGTTGCCAACTGATTCTCATAAGCCTTTTTATGAATGAGGCCTCTATTTTCTTCATGTTCCATTATTTTCCTTCAATTTCCTCCTCACATGCAACCTGTGAACTTTCACCTCCCTTTTCACCCATTTTCCATTATTTTCATAAATAAATGTGCCAAAAATGTCATTTTTCCTTTCGACAACCTTAGCCATTGCCTTTGCCAATTTCCTTAGCCATAAACAATCAAATGAACATCCCATAGGATGTTTTGCCGATCATTTAGCTTGGAATAAGTGTCCTATCAATCGTGGTCTTATATATTTTACATGAGCTTTTTTGACTAGATTTGTTACATCTACCCAAGCATTCCAGGGCTCCAGAGAATTTGGTCCAACCAACGCTCCAGGACTAGTAACTCAACCCACAGCAGCTGCTGAGATCCAGAGCATTTGTCCCACCAAGGCTCTAGGACTAGTAACTCAACCCACCAAGGGTTCAGAAGCATTTCTCCAACCAAGGATCTTGCACTACTAACTCAACCCAAGCTGTTACAGGGCTCCAAATCATTTGTCCAACCAAGGCTCTAGGAACTAGTAAATCAACCCAAGCTAAGGAAACATGAGAACTAACTAGGAAATGAAGAAAATGAACCCACAACACCAAGGCTATCCAGGAAATGGCAAGGCTAGGAAAATCCATTGTCAATCCAGGAAATCCTCCATGCCAATGAAAATCACGACCAATTAACCACATGCATGTGCAATGCATGCCAAAACTAGTGAGGAAAACATACATGCAACTTAGTACATGCAAGAAAAACTCGTTGTAGTTACTGATTTCAATGCCCTTTTGTGCTTTCCTGCTCTTCCTTTTCTTTCCTTCTATTCCTTTGCCTTATTTCTCCAAAAATCCAAGTATGCCACACCCTCTAAGAGTGCTCCAAGAAAACTCTAAGTGCCAAAGAATGACACAGAGAGAGAGAATAGAAGAGAACTCCACAAAAAGTGAACTGACAAAAGGTTACACTGACCAAGCCCACCCACTGATCCTCAGAATCCTTTTTGTTAATGAGGCCTCTATTTTCTTCATTTTCCATTATTTTCCTTCATTTTCCTCCTCACATGAAACATGTGACCTTTCACCTCCCTTTTATCCTTATTCCCTTTATTTTCATAAATAAATGTTCATAAATGCCTCATGCCTTTCCAACGCCTTTACCAATTTCCTTTAGCCATAATAACCAAAATGAACACCCACGAGGATGTTTTTCCCACCATTCAACTTGGAATATGTGTCCCATGACGTGGTATTATATATTTTACATGGAGTTTTAACTAGGGCTGTTACAAAAGTCTCCCCCTTGGGGGAAGACCGTCCTCGGTGTTCAATGACACCTATAACCAACAATGCTGCTGAAAGTAAAATATACTTCCCATGGAGCTTTATAACACAACTTGTTGCAATATTTAGAATGATCATTGTTGAAACATAACAATCATGCTGTTTACTAGATCTTTATAACATATTTCATTACGGTATTTACAATAATAACCACTATAAACACATACACATTTGCTTCAACCAAAAAATAACCATTCTTTCTATGGAGATTTATAAATCCAGCCCGATACAATATTTATAATAATATAAACATATACACATATGCACATTTTCTTATCCAACAAATAAAAGGATACAATGACTGCATCTGCAAAAAGGGGATCCAGAGGCTCACACCTCCACCCTCAAAGTAATACCAGGATTCACCTCCTTCCCGGGAGGTCCAGAATCCATTGTCAAAATAAAAGTTTCATCCAATGTCCAGCGCTATAATCATGCATCACTTGTCCTCTCAGTGAATAGTTACTGACTCATTATTCCAGGGCACACTTCCAATGTGCATTTGATTCCATCTGGCAATGCTAATGACCAAAACAAATCCATCCCCAACCTTCCCTTCTCTGCTACATAGTTCCTTGGGTAATTCGGTCATCCCCTTCCATGTAGTCACACACCTTCCAAGTTTTTTTGGCACGCCCATCTCGGGCAATCTCTCCCTTAGCAAGGGTTCCTCGCACCAGAATATACAAAAACCAAGGCATATCCCTGCCGTAAAACCATCATACCGGTCATATCATGCTCATGGAAATCAATGGACACTATTGGGTACTAGTGTCCCACAATGGCCCTGCTCCTGAATTCTTTACCAGGATACTATTGCTTGTTCCAATTCCTTTTGTTGTTGTTTCTAATGCTTGCCATCAATTTGACCACCCAACTGGGAATTTCATGATTTCTTGTACCAAGCACATAATTTATGTTAGATTCAAAATAAATTGAAATAAATTCACATCATACCTCATTGTTAGCACGTTAATAAGGCACACTTGCAATCATGTTTACTTCCAGTCACAAGTCAAACTAGCATCTTTGACCATACCATCATGTATAAACATATCACATCAGGTTAGCTCAAAACACAACCATCATAGATCAAAATCATAAATCACATGCAATCATCATAAACCAGAATCATAAATCACATGTAATCATCTTAGACTAGCATCATAAATCACATGCATAATAAAACTAAAATAAAATGTTGATACTTACCCTTTAATCATTCCTTATCTTCTACCTCTGTCCTTCTTCCATACGCACATCGAATCGATTTCCACAACCTAAAAACACCTAGTGCCTTCTCCTCAACCGTTTTCACATACGCATAGTGTGCATCACACACATACAACCACACATAACATGCAACACCATGCAATACATGTATCTATTCCTGACACACAACACATACACCTACACCAAGTGTACAACACAACACAATACATGCACCTACACCCAGTGTACACCACCACACAATACATACACCTACACCTAGTGCACAACATAACACAATGCATGCGCCTACATTCCGTGTACACCACCACACAATGCATACACCTACACCTGACGTACAACACAATACATCTATACCCAATGTACAACCCCACACAATACATATACATACATAGAGTACACCATAACGAATACACATGTCACGATACCATGACTACACAATGCACATACATAGTACCACATGCCCTTAACACAAAATGTACGATATGAACACAATACCACATGTACACCAGCACCATATGTACAACACGTACATAGTACCACCTATACAAAGCATCACCTCCACAATGTGTACACAACATCACATGTACATTGTACCACCTATATAATGTGTACACAATGCCATATGTACACAAAACCACATGCACGACATATACACGACACCAAATGTACACAACACCATATGCACAACATGTGCACAATGCCATATGTACAACATGTACATAGCACCACATGCTCACATCACCGATTGTACAATCATGCACACAACACCATATGTACATAACACCAAATGTGCAACATGCACACAACACCATATGTACATAACACTACATATACAACATGTACATAGCACCCTTTGTACACAACACTCCATATCCAACATGCGCACAACACCATCTACACACAACACCACATATCCATCATGTGCACTGTATAATATGTACATAGCACTGTATATCCAACATTTACATTGCACCATCTATACCCAAAACTGCATATGCAATATTCACACAACACTATATGTACCACCATGTACATAGCATTGCATAACCAATGTGTACACATACTATATATACACAACACCGCATGCAAAAAACATAACAAATGAAACATGTACAACATATACAACATATGCACAACAGTAGTACCACACATTTAAAACCATGCTTCCTCTACCAAGCAATCTTGCTGCCAGTGTCTCTTCGCCATCCATGTTTATGTTAGCATGCCGCAGACCACGCCACTTTCATTTACCTAATGTATCCCTCAGTATAGCCTCCCATAACATAAACATAATATAATCACATAATATCAATTCATATCCACATGATACTGACCTCAGAGATCTGTCAGGCTACTCTTCCCACTTGATTCCTCATGAACCGAGAATATCTTCATGTCATTCACCCGCATAAGTAATCATTCCTCCGCAAGAACGATTCCTAATGACCTTGCCAAACAATGACATAGATACATGGATACATGCATACATACACATAAACATTAGCATAAAACAATCATGATCCTGTCAGATAACGACATACATACACACATATATACATATAAACATTAGCATTAAACAACCATGTTACATGATGACCCTGTCAGACATGACATACAAACATACATACATGTATACATATATAAACTTCGACATAATCATGATCATGAAATAATTACTAGATATCATAAGGTCAAGGTTAATATAACTCCCTTTATGCATGCAACACATGCGCAACATCGAGAACAATAGTTCCCAACATAGCCAAGGCATCTGATGCCTCATATCCATTTACTTCATCTTTCTTGATTACCTTTCCCATGATTGTCTCATCATCATCCATTTACACCAATGGACCCAACCAGTCCAATTGGTTGTCATACTCTTTCCTTCAACTTCCTTTATACACGCACCAACTTCATCTAAGTCTTACATTTCCTACTAGATTTCATTCAGCTCTCTCCGAGCTCCACTAACTTTCCTCTTTCCCAACCAATTCCCAAGACTCGCAACTTAAAATGAAAGTACAAGAAACAAACAAGAATAAAACCATGGAACTAATAACAATATGACACCGCAAACAAAGTGGCATGATTATGCACTAGACACAAACAAAATTGCAAATCAAGTTCAAGAAAATCACAAAACACCGAAAGCACAAGACAAACAACAAACACCATGACTCAATCCACATGGTTCCTAGTGCTTCCAAGGGAAAGCTCAACTTGAGCCTTCTTCAAGATTCTATGGAAATTTATTCTCCATTCAATCCCTTGCATCATACGACCATCAACACATAACTAACAGTGCTTAAATAAGCATAACAATACACTGTTTACCTTACCTTGCTATGCCAAGCACGTTTCTTGCAACTGAACACATCCATGCCATATCTCAAGGGACTCCAACACCCTTGATAGATCCACCTGTAACTAGAGACTAGCTAATATACCTGTCAAGTACATGTTCATGAATCTAAGACATATCCACATAATGTCAAACAAATTAGGGTTGATAAGACTTCCTATATGAAAAACTCTCATTCATTTGGAATTAGGGTTTCCAAACATGGCCAAAGGAATTATTGCCCAATTCCTTTCCTTTACCTTTTTACCTTGTTGTAATCATCGCTTACTATGTACTATCACATCACCCAATTGTTAGTTATATAAACACATCAATTGTTACTTTGTTATGCTAATACTAAACATGTTTCTCGCAACTGTTTACACATGTCAACCACATGTTCCAAATATCAAGACAATCATATCTATCAATTTGAAATCAACCTTTACCAAGACTAACAATCATGTCATAATCCATAGTCAACTCATATTCAATAGACATAATGTTACAACTATCACCTATTACAATCAAGTACATGTCAACTATCTCAACACATATGTGTTAGTACAATCATCTTAAAACAAGATCATTTTAACACATACTCATATTACGCAATTTGTCAAACATTCAACCAACTTGAAAACATACCATGTTAAATAAATCAACTAGATGACATAATAGACACCAAACAATCAAACACCAAACATACATCATAATCAAACAATCAAGCACAAAGTAGACGACATAAGAAAGTTCATACCTTAATGTATCTCAGGGGAGGTTATCTTGTATGCACAATCAATCTAGTTAGCATGATATAACTTCATAACACATCAACTCAAACACAAATAAGATCATGATATCCATAACAACCACTAAAACATTTTCGCATCACAAATTCATAAACAATTATCATTCATGCACAAAAATCACATATGCAAAGTCAGTCTAGATTAATATGACATAATATCACAATGTATTAACTCATACATGAATGTCATAACCCTAACCATTTTCATAGACCAATCCAAATTAATATGATACATATAATATCAAGATATTAATGTAATAATCCTAATCATCAAGTTACTAGAATATAACAACAACAAATTATACATCATTCTCATCAACAACCTATAACCTAATAATCAAGCTAACTATCATATAACAACAAGAAGTTAACATATAACATACTCATCAACAACATATAACATAATCATCAAGTTAACTATCATATAACAACAAGTTAACGTATAGCATACTCATCAACAACCTATAACATAATAATGAAGTTATCTAACATAAAACAACAATAGAAATGCATACAACCACATGTTACTATCATTCATGACTATTTGACACATGTACATATGACTACACTAATTCACTATCATGCATGTAACCACAACAATCAATAAAATGAAAAACATGTATATAACCCTAATGCACATAAAAATCCATTAACTAACATACTTGCATGCCAAACATACTATACTTGTATGACGATCTTCTCTTACCCAAAAGTCTAGTGCTGCAACCTCACTCTAATGATTTTAATCTCTTGCTTCACCTCAGTCAACACATTAGCATCATAACATACCAATAGCATCATGATGACCTAATTGCATACAATTACCTTATGCACAACAACCTTCAGCATGAAAATGCATGCGTAACAACATATTTACACTGACATGCCTAACAAATGAATATAAAACTATACACTCATGATGACACATTCCACAATGCACCATCAACCTTCACATGGCGACATCACTACAACCACGATCAACACCATGCAAATCGAACAAGCACATGGACTAAAAGCATAAGGAGCACATATGCAACTGACATGAATGCATGACCAACACATAGCCCGTCCAGTCCAAAGTGTGAACCATGCTCTGATACCACTCTGTGGTATTAGATATGACCCAAAGAGAACACAACCTGGCTCTGATACCACTTTGTAACACCCTCCTCCCACATCTACCCAAGTAACTATCCAACTGGGGTAAACATGTGATGATAGGCCACTATCATATGATTCGACCTCCTAGGTCACATTAAGGAAGTGGAACTGATGGAAACACACCATATAGACCCTCAACGTCAACAATAGGACTCATAAGAACTATCCCAACCTTTCTGCTAACTAGCCCTTGAGTCCTACTAAGGTTTTAGACCTCTTGACCTCTTGACGCTCCCACAAGCCTGCATGCCTCCGTCTAGGGACTATTTCCAATAGACCTATGCTAGATTATGGGGATTTTAAGGCAATTTTCAAGCCTAGAATTCCGGCCACTACCCAGAACTTGTTGTAACTTTCAGAATCCATTAAACACATGACTACAAGACTAATAAACCAAAAACTAACTCCAGGACTAGGCCTCACCATCCCCAACCAAGACTGACATTCTGTCAAACACTTGGCATCAATGCAATCTACAGGTGTAAACAATAGATCTAAGCATAGGGGTCTCATACTTATCTAAGATTCACTATGTGGTATTTTTTCCTTATCACTTTAGCTGGAGTTTCATCCATGAGTCCATAGATACATTGTTCATTCATATACAAGTAAAAACATGATGGGAGACATACATAGCCACTCTCATAATACATACTCATAACCAACATAATAACAATAGAAATACCAATGAAACAACAACCATATAATCCACATATAACCCGGTATAATACTCATGAGATAATAAGGAGAAATAACCTCATTATAATGATGCAAAAGTCAACCCGGTATGGGACTACCACGTTCCACCCGACCGTAGACATGTCTGTGACAAATCTCTCTTTAGTCATTCACCTCCATGCCATATTCCAAGCATGAATGTGGGATCTCATAAAACACATCAAGCCAAAACCATCTTGGGCTTCCAGAGGCCATCCAACTCAACCATCAAACAATGGTTCCACCTCATAGTCAGACATTACAAAACCATCACCAGATTGGTCTCTACCCAAGACTTTCAGGGCTGCAGGGCGTTTTTTCCAACCAAGGCTCCAAAACCAGTAACTCAACCCACAACTTCTGTCGGACATCAGATTGTTTGTCCAACCAAGGCTCTAGGACTAGTAACTCAACCCACCAAGGGCTCCAGAGCGTTTCTCCAACCAAGGCTCTAGGACTAATAACTCAACCCAAGTTGTTATAGGGCTCCAAAGTGTTTGTCCAACCAAGGCTCCAAGAACTAGTAACTCAACCCAAGCTAAGGAAGCATGAGAACCAACCAGGAAATAAATAAAATGAACCCACAACACCAAGGTTATCTAAGAAATGGCAAGGCTAGGAAAATCCACTGTCAATCCAGGAAATCATCCATGCCAGTGACAGATCATGACCAATAAACCACATTCATGTGTCATGCATGCCAAAACTAGTGAGGAAAATATACATACAACTCAGTACTTGTTTTAGTGTTTTTGGAGCATAAGTGTATCAAAAAACACCCCCTTAGTAGTGGATTGTTACCTGTAAATGATCACAATCAAAATTGGTGTTGTTAGTGGATAGACTTAAATAAACATAACATTGTAAATAGTTCAAACAATGCATACATAAACATAAACTTAAAAAAATAGGTGCATGAACAAAACAATTCTCAAGTGGAGCAAACACATCAATAATATATGGAAAATCTCGCTTTATTGATTTCTGGTGATAAAGGTTGAATAAAATTAGAATCTCAGACACTTGAAGAGAATTATTTGAGCTAGGGAGCTCAAAAATCCTAAGCAAGGGGGTTTATTTTCCTCATTCTCTTTGCAAATTTCTCCTTTCTCTCTCAAATAACTGTGAAGACTCTCCAAAGGGTGGATTCCTCTTCACCCACTAAGATGTTGGGTTCCTTAGAAGAAATTTGGCCAACATATTAGTGCTCTTCACTTCCTTGGTTTCAACAATGTAATGGTGGTTTGCTCAAACAACAATTTGGCCACCATAACAATGTCTCTTGTTTTGGCTCTCCTATGGCCTCTTTATATAGAGTTTTTTGGATCCCTCTTCCCTCTCTCGGTACATGTATGATCAAGACACATGAGTAGGACAAGAGGATTCCATTGAGGAATGCACTTATCCAAGGCAGATCGAATTTGGATGTACTGGACTGGTCTAATGTCATAGAATCAGCCCCAAGTGTGTAAAGTGGTCCTGGATCATTAAGTCATCATTTTCTTTGACCACGCGACTTTTGAAGGAAAATCTGCATGTTCGTGCTGCTATCAAGGGAAAAGTCACACGGTCATCAATTTTTAATTCCATATACATTGGACCTTAGGATAATTTTATGTTTTTTAACTTCATGATGTATTCAACTAGAAAAATGTCCACTTTTGCATTCTGCTAGACACTTTTAATGTCTTATGGATTGTACTAATAGGTGTACGATTTTTCAGCATTAACAATTTCCCCCTGATGTATGAGGTTAGGAGAAAACGTATAGCCAAAATACATCACATTTTCATTTCTTTTGGAAAGTCTAATCAACTTTTCAAGAGAGAGGATAGCTTGTTGCAAAGATGAGTAGAGAAAAACCCCTTGACTGAGTATGAATGATACCCATACTTTGGTGAAAAATCTACAATAATGGTGTGTCTATACGAGGCAGGCATGTCCCATGCTCATTGTAATGGATAACCGAAACTGATTACAATCGAACAACAATTGATTTGTGTCCAGTCAACGTGGTGGTTTTTTATGTGTTGATAGCTAACGATGAAAATTGTTGATGCCCTCAGTGGAGGTTTCTGGTAAAATAGGCAAAATATTGTTCTCATATGCATATCTTGGTGAAGCACTTGTTGATGGGTGTTGTCGTATGCATAGATATTTGGCGGTAGGTACCTCCGCCATATCATAATATAAGCACTATTGAATGAGGTCCTTAGTGATGCTGGGGTCTTCGACTAAGTGATTGAACTACAACAGTGACTAAGTATGGCACCACCTTGACATGAATGCTTGAGTTGATTTCAAATGTTAAGAGGACCAATGACATTACTGGGCAATAATGGTTCCCAATGTGCCACCTAAGGATATCCCTATTAAGTGAGGGAGTATCCAAGGTACTACCTCTTTCCTGGAATATATTTGTTGAAGTCGACAGGAAAGAGGTGTCATCCACCCAACATGGTGAGTTGGGAAATCAATGTGAGATATGAACAAATTGTAATAACTTAGGTCAGATAGTCATGATAGCAAGGGATATCAATAGTGGAGGATACAAATAGCTATTTTGAGGTCAGATCTTGATATGAAAATGGCGGCAGTCAAAAACATGATTTTTGATGATCCTGGAGTCGATAGGATTTCCAGGATGGGTGTAAGTGATTTTTGACGAACATGAAAAATGGGGTTGATTTGCTGATGAGTTGTGACAAAAGGAAATTAGATATTGCAGGTGGGCAAAGGCCATGAATTCTAAAATCAAATGTGGATGGGAGATATTTTATCTTTTTCAAAAAACCTTTGTACACTTACCCAAAGAATAGGGGTTGGTTTGGATGTAAAACCACGGAGATGGGTGCCCCATGATGATAGTAACCTGTGTAAAGGTGTAATTTATATGCTGAGGGTGGAGGGCCCATTGGTTGGCCTCTGTGTTGGGTTGGTGAGGCAGGTGATGTGACACAAATGGTCTACTATAATATGGGTGGATGGTAGGCCCAAGGTAGCATGTCGTTCAATCTGTCTGTGATCGAGGATGGCAGCCCAGGAATAGGGGAGGAAATAATGGTGCAAAGAAGAGGAGTATGAGTTTGATCTTCGATACATGTGTGTAAAATGACTCTCGGGCCTGGGGTAATGAGCATGGATACCAATAGTGTGAAGGGGACTATGAACTAGGGTGATCCATGCAGGTGGGGCTTTATTTACCAACATGGACGCTTACCATGTGTAGATAGCAGGTGATGGTAAGTGTGGTTGAGATGGTGAACCCTATGGTTAATGTCAAAGAAGTGATGGTAGGATGTGCAAGGCGGTGGAGGAAGCCTATCATGTTGAGTGGAGGATGATACCTTAACTGTCGATTGCCATTGGGGGAATGAAATTCCTGTGAAGGTGTTGATATCCTGCAACATTGAAAGCCAATACCCCAAGTGAAAACATCCATCTATCAAAATATGAAAACTAGAAAGAAGGATTTACCAAAAACATAGGAAGGCACACCTGATGAGTTCTCTAAACGAGTGATGCTGACATCGCTTTTTCTTAACTGGGTAATAATCAGGCGATGTGTCAGTGTGGTGCTCCATGATCAAAAGGCTGATACCAATCCTCTCAGAATATGACCATGCGGAAATGTCCCTATATTATGGAGACACGGCTTTTGTAGGAGGTTACCTCTTCTGGAGAGCATGTTTCACCTAGCGAGATCTCTTAACAGTGCCAAGTTTAATTGAAATATTCATCTTGATGGTAGGTGAAATGTTGGAAATTTTTCCTTCCTCAAATGCGTCAGGTGCTGGGATGGGATTTTTGAACCAGTTTATCTTCCCTAGTGGGAGGAAATCTTTTGATTCAATGGTGTAAATATCGTGAGTTTGTGCGCTGCTAGGAACAAATATTTTTTCGAGTAGAAAAAGTGAACTATGGTGCATGACATCCCAAGCATGTTCATGTTCTGTCATGGCTTCTAGAATATCTTCATCTGAGTGAAAAATATTATCTAATGTTGACTTGGGGTGTGCCAGTTCTGGAGGGTGGAGTTCAAGCCTAGTTGTTATGGTCGACAAGTAAGAATATGATTCGATGGTTGTGTGGTAAAACCTAGTGAAGTTGACAAAGTGAAGATGGGAGGGCTTTGCACCGTAACTGATGTTACCACTGGTGAGGTTTATTTTGTGGTCTTGACACCAAAGAATGATGATCAAACAACTTTATCCAAGTCGAAGACCATTAGGCGAGAATTCACTGGGTCGATGGCGCCTAAAGAGAAAATTGAGGCTTTCCGTTGGGTTGGGAATGTTTGCAAGACTTCAAGCGCTGACATAGTTGATGGTGATTGAGCTAAGCCATCGAATATACTATAACTATGGGCATATTTTGAATTGTTCCCTATGCATTGTAAAGCTCCTTTGACCATTTTAGGCATGGCATCTATGGAAGGTCACGTGATGGTCAATGATCCCGTAGGTATGACCATAGCCGAGGTGGACGGATTGGGCTCTGAGGGAGTCTCATAAGTTTGATTCCTTCTCTGTAATAGGATGTCCTCTCCTATCATGAAGATATCATGGTTAGGAGAATTATTGAGGTTCCCTCTAGATGGGTGAGTTTGGGGAGTTTGTTGTTGTGTGTTAACAATTCCCTGATGAGGAAGGGGTCCTGCATGACTGCAGTTTGTTGGCCGCCTTTCCCCCTACTGTCTTGTATCCTTTTCAAATCAGGAAGTTGAGGATAGTGATGGGTATAATGTTCGTACTCCCCATAGATAGCGCATGCATGATTAGTTCAAAGACTAATGTTCTTGCACTATTTCTGTGAGTTATTGTTGGTTGTACCCTAGTTTTGGTTCCGATTGGGCTTATCCCTTCCCAATGCCCTTAGGGGTTGCTGTTGATTGTTGCATCCTAGCTCGGGTTCTCCCTTTGGCTTATTTTTAGGTTTTTTTTGTAGCACCATTAGAAGTATTAACCGAATTCAGTTGTTCTTCCGATTGATGCGGTGAAGTGAGAGAAGGTCGGACTAGATTCACCTATGCATTATTTTCTTTGGCGGGATATTATGTTGCGGTGTTGGGAAAGGAGAACCTTGGTTATCTTGTCCCTGGTTAACGTACTAGTTCGGGGGAGTAGACGTCTTATCCGTATTCGGGGAGGAGTATTGATGTCCCTGAGGGGGATGATATGAGCTTCCTTCTGGGGGCTGGTGTTGGTTAACCCTAGTGACTATATTCTGCATAGGTGCAAGTTGACCATTGTAATACCCTATATTTTGCAATGGTGGTGTAGTAGCATATGATGGGTCATTAAATGGATACGCAGGGTATTGACAATTATTGTTGTGATGTCTTTGGGATAGGGCCCCAATTAGTCCATCAATAGTATTGGATGCGCCTATGATTTCTTGATGAGACTAGAGGTGTAGGGAATCTGGGAGCATGTGATAAATGTACCCAGACTAGTTATAGATAATCTCCAGTTGTTGGGCTTTACTAATGGCTTCTTCCTCAGTTTGTGAGAATGTTTTAGCCACATCTTTAGAGATTTCAGAGGTGAGGGACCTCAAGAAAATGTCTAGGAGGAATTTATCTTCAAAGTTAGTTTTGCACAGGGTACGACGTTTTTGCCATTCATGGATATGATCCGAGATGTGCGTAGCTTGTGTTTGTTTGAAGTTGGTTAGGAGTTCCAAGCCTGAATCAGGGCGGACCGCGAGTTGGAAGAGTAAGTAAAGTAGTAACTAATGAGCTAAAGGTTCTGTGAAACACAGAGGGATGGTCTATATAACACTTTGCTGCGGGTCCTATTAGGGTGCGCTGAAATAGCCGTAATCTAATAGTATCTTCTGTGATACTATTAGACGAACGCCACAAATGAAACGTCATGACATGTTTCCCTTGGTCTTCACCCTACTTTCCCTCGAACTTTGTAATATCCCAAAGGAGCTTTGTGAGCATAGCTGGCCAATTTTGGCCATGTTTGATCGGTTCATTGGTGAGCTTGCTTAAATATGGGAGATTTAATGAAGCTAAGAACAAGATCTATGAATTACTTGCCATCGCAAAATGATTATGGACAGCTATATGCAATGGAGTCCTCTGTGGGGACGTCATGGGAGGATTACCCTGATGGGTATCTCGGGTACTATCCAGAGGAGAGGTGTGTGCGCTCCTAAAGAGTGTAGCATGCGGGGATCCTTCAGGAGTGGTGAAGGGTGTAATTTTCCAAGGAGGAGTTCCAAGCAAAGTTGTGCCAATAAATGAAGATCCAATAATGGTGGATGAGTGATGTCCTCTCCGCCTAAATGGTGGGAGTCCTAGCACACCTCCCAACAATGGGGGAGGTTTAAAAAATGCCTAGATTGACGGGGAGTCATGGGGTCCCCTATGGTGTCAATTTAGATTGTGCACTACTTTTTGTTTGGTGAGGGAAGGAGATAAATATCAATGCAATTGGATCACATACATAAAGAAAAGCGCAAATATAAATGGTTTATTTTCCTTTAAGTTACACTATGTGACCAAGAAAACAAGAAAAAGGGTTTTTGTTTGTTGCGTATGATAAAGAGTTCTATGAAGACCTAATCGTCATGTCCACTCTCAAAGTAATTGGGCCTTGCAAAGATAACCTCTAATGGGTCCTGGGGCAACGTCCTGAAAGAACTGGCGACACCTTCCAATGGTTGAGGAATCAACCAAGGTAATGATAATGAGGATCAAGTGTTGCCTGCATTGTCACCTATAAGGAAATGATTCCCTAGATTTGGTCACTAAATACCTTTGTCTCACGTGAGCATTCGAGTCTTTACCTTCTTGGTAATTGGCTATCAGTACTGAGCACTAGATGGGTCAAGTAACTGCAAAGAGTACCACACGCACACACTGGACCTAAGTCGAACCCCCTTTGAATCAGGTCACTACCATGCTCAAGTTTTCTTTTCCATGGGATGATTGAAGGAATTTTAAGCTCCCTAGAAAGTCAACAACTATGTTTCAATGGTGAAACATGACCATGGCAACTTATGGGATGCCTACCCCCAATGGTCCTAACTTGAACTATAATTTTTTTGGTGGCCCCTATTGGGAGATTTAATTTGTTCAAGTTATGGTTGTTTTTAAGAGGCTTAATTCACTTATGGAGTGACTTTGTAAGCCAAAATAGACTAAGTAACCAAAGATCCAAAATATGGATGATCCTTGAGTACAAAGCATATGAAGGCTTAGCGTCTGACGCAAGTGAGCATACAAAGCATGATAAGATTTGGATATGCGATGATCCTTTTCAGTATCCTTCTAATTACACTAAGTATTGGTTGTTCCTTTCATGGAAAAAAGAAATTTGATTGTGGATTATGCGCCGTTTACTTTTTTCCTATTAACTTTGTGGAGTTTAATAAGGGAGATGGAAATTCAAATGTTTTCGAGAAGGTTTTCATATGCAATAATAGGTTCGTCTAGGAGACGCAAGGGAAGTAGAGATTACTTACTTTCTCTAGTAACATTTGCTCCTAGTCCCAAAAAATTCTTTGGTTAATAATAAGATTCGTGGATAATGGACCACTTATTTGCTTCACTAATTAAGCTAATGTGATTTGCAGAAAATTAATAAAAAATTTGAAAATGTATGTGGAGTTTGGTCACTTACTTTCCTCCCTAATTAACCTATGTGGTATATTTGTTGCAAATACAAAAAAAAATAAAAAAAAATTGCTTGATGAATTAGGGTTCATTCAAGCAATCATGGGTACTGAAAAAAACATAGAATGCAGAGGAGAAGAAAATTCACTAAAGGCTGCAAATCACCTGAGAAAACTGAAAAATAAAAGGCTTTTCTTTTCTTTCTATCTATTGCGCATGTTTTACAAAAACAGGTGCACGCTCCATGGTTTTTGCAGGAACAGACGCACGCTTTGTGTTTGCCAGAGAAAAAAGCGCATGGGTGATAAAGATTTGGAAAATTTTCACTTCCATGGGTTCAGAACAGATCCTGGGGAACTATAAAAAATCCAGGGAGGTGAGGAGCGCCTTGTATGATGTTTGTGTAGAGAGTAGGTCCTCCAAACAATCTCTAGATTAATGAAAAGAGATCATTATGGTCGCCATTCCTGTTATAGTGTTTTTGGAGCACAAGTGTACCAGAAAACACCCCCTTAGGAGTGGATTGTTACCTGCAAAGCATCAAAGTCAAAATTGGTGTTGTTAGTGGACAGACTTAAATAAACACAACATTGTAAATAGTGGAAATAATGCATACATAAACATAAAATTAAACAAATAGGTGCATGAACAAAACAATGCTCAAATGGAGCAAACACATTAATAATATATGGAAAAATATCCCTTTACTGATTGTTGGTGGTAGAGGTTGAATACAATTAGAATCTCAGACACTTTAAGAGAATTATTTGAGCTAGGGAGCTCAAAAATCCTCAGTAAGGGGGTTTCTTTTCCTCATTCTCTTTGCAAGTTTGTCCTCTCTCTCAAAGAAGTGTGAAGACTCTCCAAAGGGTGGATTCCTCTTCACTCACTAAGATGTTGGGTTGCTTAGAAGCAATTTGGCCAACATGTTAGTGCTCTTCACTTCCTTGGTTTCAACAATGTAATGGTGGTTTTCTCAAACAAAAATTTGGCCAAGATAGCAATGTCTCTTGTTTTGGCTCTCCCATGGCTAGTTTATATAGATTTTTTTGAATCCCTCTTCCCTCTCCTGGTACATGTATGATAAATACACATGAGTAGGACAAGAGGATTCCATTGAGGGCTTCACCTCTCCAAGGCGTCTCAAATTTGACTGTACTAGATTGATCTCATGTCAGAGAATTGGCCCCGGGTGTGTAAAATGGTCCTGGATCACTGAGTCATTCTTTTCTTCGACTGTGTGGCTTTCAAAGGAAAAGCCGAACAGTCACGCGACAATCGAAGGAAAAGTCGCATGGTCATCAACTTTTAATTCCATATACATTGGACCTCAGGAGAAATTTTTTTTTTTTTAATTTCATGATGTATTCAGCTAGAAAAATGTCCACCTGTGCATTCTGTTGGACACTTTTAATGTCTTCTGGATTGTACTAATAGGTGTACAATGTTTTGGTGTTAATAGTACTTGCAAGAAAAACCCATTGTAACTGCTGATTTTGATGCCCTCTTATGCTTTCATGCTCTTCCTTTGCCTTCTTGCTCCAAAAATCCAAGTATGCCACACCCTCCAAGAGTGCTCCAAGAAAACTCTAAGTGTCCAAGAATGAGAGAGACAGAAAATAAAAGAGAACTCCACCAAAACTGAACTAATAAAAGGTTACATTGACCAATCCTACCCATTGATCCTCAAAAGCCTTTTTATTAATGAAGCCTCTGCTTTATTCAATTTCCATTATTTTCCTTCATTTTCCTCCTCACATTCAACCTATGACCTTTCACCTCTCTTTTCTCCTAATTCCCTTTATTTTCATAAATAATTGCCAATAAACTCCTGATGCCTTTCCAAAACCTTTTACATTGCCTTCGTTAATTTCCTTTAGCCATAATAATGAAAATGACCACCCACCAAGATTTTTTTCCTACCATTCAGCTTGGAATACATGTCCCATGACCGTGTTCTTATATATTTTACATGGATTTTTAACCAGGGTTGTTACGACAAGGATTATCTCAATATGAAACTCAACTATGTTCAACCATGTTCCAACATCACATTATGTCAAAGATTGTCTCAATATGTAAATCAACCATGGTTAACCATTGTCACATTGTGAAAAATATCGTCTCTTGGTCCAACGTCGTTGTGTGACAAGCATGGTCAACCATGGTACAACGTCACATTGTGACAAAGATTGTCTCAATATGAAAATATGCATGGTCAACCATGACCAACCATTTTCCAATGTCACATTATGTTAAAGGTTGTCTCAATATGAAAATCAATCATGGTCAACCATAGTCCAACGTCACATTGTGACGAAGATTGTGTCAATATGGAAATCAACCGTGGTCCACCATGGTTAACCATGTTTATTTTAGGGCTTATAATATTTATATTAGGTTTTATATACCTTGGGTTTATAATATTTATCCCTTGGGTTTAATATTATTCTATTGGGTTTATAATCGCTTGGGTTTTTAATATTAATCCATTGGGTTTGTTAATCTAAGGGTTCATATTCCTAGGGTATAATATTATTCCTAGGGTTTATAATATTAATATTTGAGTTTAATATAAATCCATTGGGTTTATAATAATGGTCAACCATGATCCAACGTCACATTGTGACAAAGATTTTCTCAATAAGAAAATTTATCAATGTCGCATTGTGACAAGGGTTGTCTCAATATGAAAATAAACCACGGTCAACCATGTTTCAATATTGCATTATGTGAAAGATTGTCTCAATATGTAAATCAACCATGGTTAATAACCATTGTTACATTGTGACAAAGATTGTCTCTTCGTCCAACGTCACATTGTGATAACCATGGTCCAATGTCACATTGTGACAAAGATTGTTTCAATATGAAAATCAACCATGTCAACCATTTTCCAACATCGCATTATGCCAAAGGTTGTGTCAATATGAAAATAAATCATGGTTAACCATAGTCCAATGTCACATTGTGACAAAGATTGTGCCAACATGAAAACCAGATATGGTCAACCATGTTTATTTTATGGTTTAAAATATTTATCATATGGTTTATATACCTTGGGTTTATAATATTTATCCTTTGGGTTTAGTATTATTCCCTTTGGTTTATAATCCCTTGGACTTTTAGTATTAATCCCTTGGGTTTATTATTTCCTTGGGTTTATAGTATTTATCTTAGGGTTTATATACCTTGGGTTTATAATATTAATCCCTTGGTTTTAATATTATTTCCTTGAGTTTATAATACCTCTAGGTTTTAGAATAAATCCCTTGGGTTTATAATATCAATCATTTGAGTTTATCAATCTAAGGGTTGATATCCCTAGGGTATAATGTTATTCATGAGGCTTATAAATATAATCCCATGGTTTAATATAAATCACATAGGTTTATAATCCCTTGGGTTTTTAGTACTAATCCTTTTGATTTATTATTCCCTTGGGTTTATAATATTTATCTTAGGGTTTATATATCTTGAGTTTCTAATATTAATCCCTTGGGTTTATAATATCTATGTTAAGGTATATATACCTTGAATTGCTAATATTAATCCCTTGGGTTTAGAAAAACAATATTTGTATCATTATTGATACAAATATTGTTTTTCTCTAATTATTTAAATTTTAATATTTATATTAAAATAGTTAAAATATTTATATTTATATTAAAATATTTATAAAAATAATAATGATATTAATAAAACAATATCAATAAATAATAATAGGTATTTAATTATTATTATTATTTATCAACCATATCTGCATTAATTAATATATAATTAACAATATTTATATTAATAAAAGAATATTATTTTAATACTAATAAAAATTAGTTATTTGTTATTATTATTCATTAATTAAATATGAGTTAATTAATTATTAATAATGAATGAATTAATAACTTAATAAATTTATTAACTAATTATGAATTTAGTTAATAATGAATGAAAATAATAATATTAATTAATAATAGTAGTAATCATAATACTATTATTATAATAGCGCATGGGGCTTTGGATTGATAGTGAATGGGTGTATTGTTAAGGCACTCCTTGCGATAGGTCACCGGTTCAAATCCCCTGTAGGTGCTTAGGTAGTATTATATAGAAAAAAATATAATAATCATAATAATTAATTATAATAGTAATAATTATAATTATAATATTAATCATAATATATGTGGTTGTGTATGTGATTAATATCTACCTTTAGTATATATCAACCATATTTATTAATGTGATTTTACTAGTAAAATATCTATACCTACTTTTTATTATTAGTCGATAAATTCATTTAGATAAAGATAAAAAAATTGATACATAATTATCTTAATATTCAAGAATTCTAATAAACTAACTTATTTTAATATAATTTTTATTTTTCCTTTAAATTCATTAAATTTATTTTTTCCCAACTTAAATTATTAAAACTTCAAATATAATACATTATTTTTTTAAATTGTAAATACATCTCACTTCAATTTACATACACATATATATTTAAAAAAACACCGAAATTAAACAAACACCACTAGCATAAACATCTTTATTTTTTGAGTTTTTATTAGTACTCTCAAAGTTTAAATTAAAGGATTTGTTTGGAGTATATAAACGATAAATAAATATTTTTCATAAGAGAAATAATCTTTAATTTTGTCAGACTTAGTTTTTTTAGTAATATTATGTGATTGTTTTTGCTTGAATATGGAAAAAATTATTTTAAAGTTACACGATTTTTAATTAAAGTTACACGATTTTTAATTATTAATTTGGATAAAGTTGATTTTTAACCAAATTTAAATTTGATTCCTTTTTTATTAATTTAGAAATAAAAAAGTTAAATATAATAAAAAGTTTTTTTTAAGGTATATGGTGAATCGCTAACTGTCAGACTTAATTTAAAGAATTGGGATCAATTCTTGTTACTATAACACTGAGAGCAAGTAAATATACTAATTTCTTATAATTTTGACAACAGCCAAAATTCACAAATAATAATAATAAAAAATTGAATAATAAATCTAAATCGCTCATTAAAACAAGGCGGCCAAAGCTAATAGCACATTCTCTTGCTACTCATAAAAATAAATTTTAAAACTTAAAATAAACAAAACATACAACTTTTCAAACCAAGAATCTTATGGAAGTTGGGTTAAAGCCTAGAAAAACTATTTTCGCTTATAAAATTGGTGCATCTATCTTTTATTATTACCATAAATTTATAAATTAATATTAATTGTCAATCTAAAGATCACCCATATAATCTTGAATATTTGAATACTCTTCCTTCACTGGAATATGTATAAGTTTCTGTGATCGCTTAAAACTCTCTTATAACATGAGAATATAGTCACTTGGTATCTTATTTAACAAAATAAAAGAACAAAAGAATTATAGCCTAATCATAAATACTTTTCCTTCAGTGAAATATGTATAAGCTTTTCTGATTGGTTAAAACTCTCTTATAATATGAGAACATAGTCATTTAGTATCTTATTTAAAAAAAAAACAAATTATAGCCTAAGCATGGAATAAATTGAAGTGTTTATTAAAACAAATTTCAGCAAAAACACCTTTGGCTTTATTGTGAAAATTTAATTTTGGTACATTTAATAACAAGAAACAATTCAAATCTAAAATTTCTCGAGAAGGTCATATGGCCTTCTTAATGTTCCCATTGTCAAAAACAATTTCCCTTATTATTAAAATTATTTACTGGGGAAAATATATTTTCACATATATTATTTTAATTTATGGGCGTATTATTATATTATTTGTGGGCGTATTATTGTATTTCCTTTATTCGTTAATGGTTGTAGGCCATCTCGCTTCATAAAGCAATTAAAAGAGCGTTCACATATCAAGGAAAACAATTAAAGAAAAGTTCGCATATCCGAAATATTGGTTCATTATCGCCCCCCAGTATTTGATAAATATGTTTATTCAACATTCATTTATAAATTTGTATTGGTGTGTTGTTTTATAAATATTTTGATAAGATTTTAGAACCATTTTCCTAGTGAAATAGGATTGAAATTCATAATATATGTTATTTATAAATTATGTTATATTTATTTTAAATATATATATATATATATATATATATATATATATATATATATATTTTTTTGTAAGTTTAATATATTAATTTTGATTGTGGTGGAACGAACTAGTAATTTCACATCAAGGAGTGCCTGAGTACTAGATCACCATCTATCTAAGACATTGTGGACTTAAATAAAAAATTATTAAATATAAAGAAAGATTAAATATAAATTATTGTTTATTTGTTATTTTTTATTTTTTTATTAAATAATTAAGAGAAATATATATTAAGAAATTGTCTCGGGGCAACTCAATTGGTTAATCCCAGAAATGTGAAATTGTTGAAACTCCAAAGACTCGGGTTCAAATCCTCCCATTGTGACCCGGGGTCCAGGGAGGAGGACATATCGTAACCCCCTAGAGGTGTTTACTGGTAGTTACCTGTCAGGCAAGTTGTCGGGTACTGTTCAAATCCCCCCATTGTGACCCCGAGTACAGGGAGGAGGACATATCGTAGCCCCCAAAAGGTGTTTACTGGTGGTTACCTGTTAGACGGGTTGTTGGTTACCTGTTAGGCAGGCTGCTGGGTAGTTACGTGTCAGGCAATTTGTTGGGTTCCTCTCGGATATATATATATATATATATATTTCCCATGGAAAAAGTCGTAATTTTATTCATAAGACAAAATTACATTTTGTAGACGCTGAAGCATATGCATAGATACTGTTCCGGTTTTCACAGAAACCAAAAAAAATAAAAAATAAAAAATGAGATGTAAAAAATTATTCTTTTCTCCCTTTCTTTTTCTCCACCTTTCGCCATCCCCCAAAGTTGGGGGTAGTAGTTACAATGGAGAGTTGATTTTCTGTTGCAGTTTTGGGAGAGTCCTTGTCCGACTTAGATTGTAAGGACTTGCGGTTCTTACTACCACCGAGCAATGAGTTATATGACCAGCACGCGCGAGGAAACATAAGGTTGAAGTGCGTAGATGGGATGAGCGACCACGTTTATACGATGGTTGAGCGTGGGCGCCCATGAAGTGAAGCCGACGGTTGAAGTAATGCTTGAGGGCGTTGGTCGACGGGCCGACCAACCACAAGCATAGACAAAACGCGTTGGTTGAGGAATTGAACAGGTCGGCCAAGGAGGATAACACGACCGCTTGTGAAGTGTATAAACTATACACTTGATGGATTCATTTGGCATCAATCAATCACTCACTCATCGCTCAAACATATAGAAGAAGTGTGCAGAATGTAGAGTAGCCGCAGCAAGCAAAAGGAGGTCGCATAACGGTGATGCGCCCAACCTTGGGCGAGGCTACACAAAGGAACGCGCTGTCTTGTTTTGGGTGAAGGGTGCGAGCAGGGTCGCCCGCCGGTTGGAGTGAGGTGTGCACGGGTGTGTGGCACCCGATTTGTGCGACGACTTGGCACAGGCTCTTGGGTGGCTCAGGTGAGCGCCTGCCCGTCGTGCACGTGTGCATGGTGGCTCGGTGAGGTGTTGAGATTGTGAACGGAGGTGTGTCTCAGGCAGAGGCGCCCGTGTGTGGCGACTTGGAGGCGCGCCCAAGTTGGGCAAACAACACGATCGTGCGACGAGGTGAACGAAGGGTTGGTGAGTCGTGCGGCGACCGTGTGGAGGCGCCAACGAGCTGGGCAACTGAGTTTGCCGAAGATTGTAAAATTGGCTAAGTATGAAACTTGGAGTTTCCAAGTATACTTGTAAAGCTTGTAACTTGTAAAAGATTGTATAATATATTATCGGGCAGACTCATTGTTCAGGGAGTTGCCCCTCCCTTTATATTGTGCAATTGCGTTCTTCATTTATAATTGCTGATGATAATGAATGTGTATGGGTGTTCATTGGTATAAAGGATGACATAATAATGCTTGGTTGCGAAACACAAACTAAGTAGGAAAGTGGTTAGGCGTAGTCCACGAACATAAGTATTGGTAAAAAGAAAGTGTTCGGTGGTGCCGCACCTCGCCAAGTGCGGTTGAAAGACTACCGCTGGCCTGGGGGCGCGACAGGTGGTATTAGAGCAACTGATTCGGGCATTTAAGGTTGAAGCTGCTACACAACTACATTGAAGTGCAGTTGGTATCAGAGCTCGGTTGGAGCTGGTGATTGAAGCTGATTTAGGGTTGAAGAAGCTTGACAGTTGGTGATTGAGCAGGGTTGCTCGTGACAGGTACTTGTAGGTGAAGGAAGCTGATTTCACATACAAGTGGAACAAGAGCTGGTTCATGTTTGCAGGGAACCTAGAGAAGACTGAAAGGAAAAGATGATGGATGAACCTACAACAGGTGAATCTAGCCATGATGCAAGTGAAGTCTTCCGGTACAAAGTGTTGGAACAGATGGGTCGATGGAGTTGTAACTGGGTTTCGATGAAGGCTGAGAACATGAGGATTCGGGAAAGCTGTTCGGAACTAAGGAGGGAACTTGAAGAACTCAAGAGCCAATGCGGAAGTACGACAGATGTTGAACTCAAGGAACTTGATGAGGAGATCCGACGAAGTGGTCTTGGTCTTCAAGAGCTCTTGGATGAGAGGGTTAAGGAAGAAAAGAGCCATGGTGGAAGCCGAAATCAAGCAAGTTGAGAAAGAAATAAAGAAGAAGCTTCTTGGTAAGAAGATCGTTGTAATTGAGCAGGAATAGCTCGACTACATTGACAGGCTGGGAACTCACTACTGAGACAATCCAGAGGATGTTTGGAAGCTTAGTTCTATGGAGTAGTCAATGGACACTTGGTTGGTGCACTTGAGCAGAATGCAATGGAGGAAAAGCTTGAAGGGAATCAAGCTAGACCAAGATCAGGTTGCTTAGAGGAGCCAAGCAAGGAAGTGAAGTACCTTAGGAGGAATGTCAAGTTGGAGCACAAGCCAATTGACACTTCTGAGGCTGAATTCTTGAAGAAGGTTGTTGATGTAAGACACAAGATAAAGCGAACAAAAGGAGGTGATGCCTTGAAGCTAAGTTTTGTGCAGGTGACCGTGAAGGGCAAGAGATTTGCATCTTTGGTGGATACAGGGGCTACTCATAGCTTCTTAAGCAGGAAAGAAGCAAAGTATTTTTGGAAGAAAATGAAGATGGAGAGGGAATGGAGTGCTTTCAAAGCAGTAAACTCTACCATGAAAGTTGTTATTGGTGTAATGGAGAACACTCAGGTGAGAGTGGGATCATGGTTTGGGAAGTTGGACTTGAGGATTGTGGACATGGATGATCATTCTATGGTGCTGGGGCTAGATTTCATGAGGCTTGCACAAGCCATACCAATGGTGGAACGGGACATTCTCTTGATCATAGCTAAGGGAAGAACCATGATGGTTCTGATGAATAGAAGGAGTTGTTTGGGGTATAGACCAAGGATGAATTCTATGACTTTGTATCCCAAAGATCCGAATGTGAAGCATGAGGATGTGGAGTAAAAAGGACTTGGGAGTATAACTCAAACAATGAAGGAAGGGAAGCTGATTGACTTCGTTGCAAGAGTGAGGAAGAATGAAGCAAGTGAGAGGGCAATCTCACGAACCTTGAAGCACTTGACAGAGACATCTTCTATTGATGATCTTCACAATGGAGTTGCGAATGAAGGGAATCTGAGTACTACTTCAGAGGCAGTGATTGATGAGGATTATGAAGGTAGAGATCCTGCTGGTATAGTGGATTTTTGAAGGTATGTTATGGGCATATATGACTTTCAGTTGACGAAGGCCAAGCTTGGTGAGCTTGGGTGTACATGTGAAGAGATTGAGGCTGTGCACAGATACTTGAGGACACAACATCAATCTGATACATGGGTGGATGCAAGGATAATTTTAGGGGCGAATGTTCGCCCTTTGGCGAAATTAAGGGGTTTTAAATTTTTAGTGGGCGAATATTTTGTATCATAGTACATTTTTACAAATCACCTCAAATAGCCCACCTTATTTTAAGGGAGAGGGTAAAAAAGGTAAATTTAGCCCTTGAAATTAGGACTTACAACCTTCCATTCGCCCATTTTCAAGAATAGGTTTTATTTAAGTGAATCCATTCGCCCATTTTCAAGAATAGGTTTTATTTAAGTGAATCCTATGGGCCAAATACCATATTTATAAAAGAGGTATGGTAAATTAATAAAAATATAAATAAATGCGAGGTATGGTAAATAAATAAAACATTTTTTATATTTACTCCATAATTCACCTTATATACATGTAAGGGTGTAAACAAATAAAAATATAAGTAAAGTGGAGGTATGGTAAATAAATAAAACGTCTTTTTATACTTACTCAAAAGGTATGGTAAATAAATAAAAATATAAATAAACTAGATGTATCATAAATAAATAAAACCTCTTTTTATATTTAGTCCATAACCCTCGTTCTATTTATGAAGGCTCAAGAAAGAGGTTTTATTTAAGTGAATCCTATGGGCCAAATACCATATTTGTAAAAGAGGTATGGTAAATTAATAGAAATATAAATAAACGAGAGGTATGGTAAACAAATAAAACATTTTTTTATATTTACTCCATAAGTCACCTTATATTTACGAACACTCAAAAAATGGGTTATATTTAGGTGAAACCTATGGCCAAAATACTATGGGACAAATACCATGGACTAGATTGTTATTAATACCATGCAAAAAACCATTATTAACCCTAATATTAGAATTAATAAAAATAAAAATGGCATATGGTATTGACCGATGGTGTTCACCAAAATGGCACATGGTATTGGCCCATGGTATTCACCTGGAATGTAGCCTATTTAAATGGGTGAATTAAACCAGCATGTAGCCTATGCTAAGATTCACTAGGACTTTACAAAGTTTTATTATTTAGTGAAAGACTCGCCAAGATCTTACAAGATTTTATAATTGAGTAAAATATTCGCCATTCCTGGTGAGAGATTCGCCAACAAATTATATTATTGATAAAATCGCCTTTCATTTTTCCTATATACCATGGAGATTCGCACATTTATTATATTTATAAATTTAGGGGGGGTTCTTAAAATTTTCCCTAGGTGGATGAGATTTAGGGAGGAAACTTCTTGGCCCTTCTTTCTCTATAGACAACCTTGGAGATGGGTTGGTGCAGGGACCTTGATTGGAAGGGGCTACACCAACTTAGCAAGGGGCCTTGAGAGGAGGCTTCTTTACGACAGATTGTAGACTTGGATGCAGATGACCAGATGTTGGGATGGAGTCTACATGGGTTGGACATCATGGACAACTAGAGTCATGGACATCAGGTTGGAGATATGGAGCATGACAGTTATGCAGGGACATTATGCAGGAGCATGTATAGAGGTGTCATTCATGGACATTCTATGGGGAGTGCCGAAGCAAAGGATGTTGTGCAGATGTTGTTGTGACATGGAGATGTATGAGCCAATGGAGAGGTTGTACACTCTTGTGCAACAAGGCCATGGCTTGGACATGTTGCAGATGGGATGGAGTTTCCATGGACCTGAGCATGGGAATTGGACAGATTCTTGATGAGTCCGAGATGTAGCAGAAGTCAGGGAAAGACTGATGGTGGCATAAGGATGTGCATTCTTGTGGTTTGGGCATATGGTTGGATTAGCTACCCAACTAGTTCGAGTCATGAGGGGTACCAGTGTGCATACAGATGTCTGTATCAGGTGGAGTATCTTGGTAGGTAGACTACATGGAGGGACGACACATGATGGAGACGGGCATCTACATATGTTGCAGGGATGTTGCAGTATGTGGAGGAGTTGACATCATGGATAAGACTGTTCGGATATGATGATCTTGATCTTGGTGGATGGTTACCAGGATGGTATGTTGTCGAGGATGACAATGACTTCAGGTGGAGGAGGATGTAAGGACCTGCGGTTATTACTACCACCGAGCGACGAGTTATACGACCAGCACGCACGAGGAAACAGAAGGTTGAAGTGCGTAGATGGGATGAGCGACCACGTTTATACGATGGTTGAGCGTGGGCGCCCATGAAGTGAAGCCGATGGTTGAAGTAATGCTTGAGGGCGTTGGTCGACGGGCCGACCAGCCACAAGCATAGACAAAACGCGTTGGTTAAGGAATTGAATAGGTCGGCCAAGGAGGATAACATGACCGCCTGCGAAGTGTATAAACTATAGGCTTGATGGATTCATTTGGCATCAATCAATCACTCGCTCATCGCTCAAACGTGTAGAAGAAGTGCACAGAATGTAGAGTAGCCGCAGCAAGAAAAAGGAGGTCGCATAACGGTGATGCGCCCAACCTTGGGCGAGGCTACACGAAGGAACGCGCTGTCTTGTTTTGGGTGAAGGGCGCGGGCAGGGTCGCCCGCCGGTTGGAGTGAGGCGTGCACGGGTGTGTGGCGCCTGATTTGTGCGACGACTTGGCACGGGTTCTTGGGTGGTTCGGGTGAGCTCCTGCCCGTCGTGCAAGTGTGCACGGTGACTCGGTGAGGTGTTGAGATTGTGAACGGAGGTGTGTCTCGGGCAGAGGCGCCCGTGTGTGGCGACTTGGAGGCGCGCCCAAGTTGGGAAAACAACACGATCGTGCGATGAGGTGAACAAAGGGTTGGTGAGTCATGCGGCGACTGTGTGGAGGTGTCGATGAGCTGGGCAACCGAGTTTGCCGAAGATTGTAGAATTGGCTAAGTATGAAACTTGGAGTTTCCAAGTATACTTGTAAAGCTTGTAACTTGTAAAAGATTGTACAATATATTATTGGGCAGACTCATTGTTCAGGGAGTTGCCCCTCCCTTTATACTATGCAATTGTGCTCTTCATTTATAATTGCTGATGATAATGAATGTGTATGGGTGTTCATTGGTATAAAGGATGACATAATAATACTTGGTTGCAAAACACAAACTAAGTAGGAAAGTGGTTAGGCGTAGTCCACAAACATAAGTATTGGTAAAAGGAAAGCGTTCGGTGGTGCCGCACCTCGCCAAGCGTGGTTGAAAGACTACCGCCAGCCTGGGGCGTGACACAGATCCTTCTGATCCATGGGTTCTCTTGGTGCCAGTTATTTACTTTTCTGTTATATGGGGATCGTGTTGTTGCAATGGATTACTGGGGGCTTCCTCTTGCTTTTGCGTGTTGAGCTAGACTTGTTGTTCATCTTTTTCTATTTTGTTTTCGGTAGTGTCTGCAGTGTCTTCTTCTTCATCCAATGGTTGTGTATTTGACCATCCTTTAAGCTTACTCTGTTGCTGCTTTTTCCAATTGGGAATTTTTCCTGCCTGTGGGCAAGCACTGTGAAGGTGGCCTGTTTGTAGACATCCATGGCATCATAATGCTGTATTTTCGTAGTCCAAGGATTGTGTCCACTGAGTGTTATTAAAGTTCAGTATTATGCTTTCTGGTAGTCCTTGACTGAGATCTACCTCAACACATATTCTGGAAAAAGTAAATATTCCTTTTGTGAGTCTGTCTTCATCAAGCTTTAGGAATTTCCCCAAGGTATTCCCAATAGTGATTAAGACCTTGTGGTGCCAGAAGTGTAGTGGAAGATTATGTAGCCTGACCCAGATTGGTATCTTCGATACCACCATTGTATTGGCGTCGAAATCTGGAAACCATGGTGTGAGGAAGAGCCCTGCGTTGCCCCAGAACCATGGTCCCTTATTAAGGATGTATTCCTTTTCCTATTCTGTGTTGAATCTTACAATAAAAACCCCTTTGGGCATAAGTATATTTCGCAGTTTTGTGTCCAGGTAGTGTGGATCCAGTGGTGCAGATCGCCAGATCTAGGCCAATACCCATTGAATCTAAAAATAACTAAGTGGGAGTATAGATCTGAGTACAGAGCATTTACCTCAGGCATTGCAATGGTGAGAGCAGGGTTCTCAATTTTTTGTTCAACAATGTAGGGCTCGGGAAGTACAGGGGTTGTTGTAGGATTGGCTTGTGCTTTCCCTTTACCCTTGACAACATCCTTGAAGGAGCCTGTGTTCTTGGAGCTTGTATTCTTTGAGCTGGTTCCAGAGCATCCACCTTTTAGACGGAGGTTGATGATGATGGTCGAATCTGTGGTTATGTTGTAGTCCTGCAGGGTGTAGTTGTCCTGTAGGCTGCGTCCTGTGTAGATCAGATTTTGCCCCTGTTCTGGAATGCCCAGTAGGTTCTGTATTTTTTCCCGTAGATCCTGGATGCTGTTGCCCTTCCATAACCTCAGGCAGTAATGCCTGCCTTCCGGTGCTTTAATGAAGAGTTGTATGAGATCCGCTTCTCTGGGGTTTGAGGTCAACTGAGTTTGCCCCGATCTGTTGCCCGGTTCATCCAAATCCCGAACCCTAGATCTTCGTCGTTCTGGTGTTCCTCTGCGATTTTGGCCCGGGAGTCAGGGCAAAGGGGTATCATGACGGTTGCATGCCCCCCGATCTGGATTTTGTGAGGGCTACTTGACCATTCCAGAAGACATGTTGTTGTATTATTCCCTAAGTGAGGGGATTTCCTCCATATCAGCGTCCATGCGTTTGCAATGCGCACCCGATCACAAGGGTGATTACAAAAACTCCAGAAATTTATCAGATCCGGCTTCCCCTAAATATTTGCATGTTCCATAAGGTAGATGGCGTCCCTGGAGCACAGATCCACTGTAATATGCTCCTTTCCATCTTGAGGAGCCCTCAAATCGGCACAGACAATTCCCTTATCCTTGAGATCAGGTTCCTTCAAACCCTCGTCCCGCTTCTTGGTTTTGGATTTGCTCTCTCGGCTGCCCCTACCCTTGATGGCATCACCAATCTGTGTTATATTAGCTGAGACAGGGTTGTCCTCAGGGGCGAAAAGATTGAATGCGTCTATAGGTCCAGATCTAGACTTATTTGCCAGTAGAGGTGAGGTTACAGGGGTCCAGAGCCAGTGGGGACGGTAGGCAAACCCCACTCCGAATCTGGTTGCTAGACGAGCAGCAGGAGGATGGGTGGGCATCGATGGCGCAACTTGCCGATTGAGTTTCGCGGCATTTCGACCGAGCACTGCGAAGTTTGCGCGTGCTGGAACCTTCGCCATCATAATTTCCTCTTCATATCTCTCATATATATATATATATATATATATAGTTGTACACGAGGTCTTGGATAGAGTGATTGGGTGCTATGTTAAGACACTCCTTGATATGAACTCACTGGTTCAATTCCCCGCACCGATTGAAATAATATATTGAACATGATAAAGATGTAGTCCTGCCAAGTTTATATATATATATAGAGAGAGAGAGAGAGAGAGAGAGAGATCTGTTATTTATTTTTTAAATAGCAATAACAATTATAATTTCTATTAAAATAAGTTACATAATAATATAAATAAGATTAATTATTCTTATATATTTGACCAATTGTATTTTTCATGCATATTTATCTAACAAAAAGACTATTCAATAATACATTACTTAAAAAAAGTTCCTTGATATAATTCACATTGTAACAGAAATTGTCTCAATATGAAAATCAACCATGGTAAAACATGGTCAACCACGTTTATTTTAGGGTTTATAATATTTATCTAGGGTTTATAATATTTATCGCTTGGGTTTAATATTATTCCCTTGTGTTTTTAGTATTAATCCATTGGGTTTATTATTCCCTTGGGTTTATAATATCAATCCCTTGGGTTTATTAATCTAAGGGTTCATATTACTATGGTATAATTTTATTCATAGGGTTATAACATTAATCTTTGGGATTAATATAAATCCATTGGGTTTATAATCATGGTCAACCATGGTCCAACATCACATTGTGATAAAAAAATTTACAATATGAAAATCAACCTTGGTCCAACGTCGCTTTGTTACAAAGATTTTCTTCGTATGGAAATCAATAATGGTCAACCATGGTACAATGTCACATTATGACAAAGATTATCTCAATATGAAAATAGATTTTGATCAACCATGATTATTTTAGGGTTTATAATATTTATCTTAGGGTTTATATACCTTGAGTTTATCTTAGTATTAATCCCTTGGGTTTATAATATCAATCCCTTGGGTTTATTAATCTAAGGGTTCATATTCGTAGGGTATAATATTTTTCATATGGTTTATAATATTAATCCTAGGGTTTATAATATTAATCTTAGGGTTTAATATGTTATGAAACCAGCTCAAAAAAAGATAGAATGGATAGATCAACGCCTTAGAATTCAGCCTCTTCGAGGGGGAAACCTCCTTTACATTACATAAATAAACAATTCTTGGATGATTCAAATGACAAAACCTCCTTTCTATATATAGGAGTCTAAGGAGTCACAATATAACCCAGCTGACCTAACAATAATAATATAAAGCCACAAAAATAACAATAGAGGGATTCTATGGGGCACAGTAATAACAATATGGGGACATTAAGGGCACAACAATATTAATAAGGGATACAACTACAATAGTAACGGGGTAATCACTAGTATTATAGGGACCTAACATGCCCCTCTCCTTCAAAAAAGTGTTGTCCTCAACGCTTGAGTAGTTATGGATGCTTCTGTATAAAATTTTCATCCTCCCATGTGGAATATTCAGTGGATAAGTTCTTCCACTTGATAAGATACTCCGAAATTGATCAATTTCGTAGCTGTCAAGTTCTTGTTTTTGTGACTGCTTCCGGTTCCAATATAATTTTTCCTTCCTCGTCAAGTTCTGGCAATATTGTTTGAACTGGGAGCTTGTCACCTATAACCTTCTTTAAACATGAAACATGGAAAACTGGGTGCAATCAAGAAATTGCAGGAAGATCCAATTTGTAAGCTATAGTACCAATCTTTTGCAACACCTTGTATGGACCATAATGCTTTGGTGATAATTTATTATCCTTCTTAGCTTGCTTGAGGGACATTTTCTTATATGGTTGTATCCGTAGGAATACCCAATCACCTACATCAAAACTTCTTTCGCTGCGATGTTGATCTGCCTGTTGTTTCACTCTATTCTGTGCCAACACAAGGTTATCCTTTAAGAGTTGGAGGATTTGTTGTTGATGTTCAATGTGATGTTCCACTACTTGAACCTTAGAATTTTGTCTTAAATATGATGTGATGGATGGTGGCTGATATCCATAAAGTGCCATAAATGGGGTCATTTTTGTTTTTGTATGGAAGGAAGTGTTACCACCATTCAGCCAGAGGCAACCATTTGACCCATTGTTTCTATTTATCAGATACAAAGCAATGAAGATATCCTTCCAAACATTTGTTTACTATCTCAGTTTTCCCATCAGATTGAGGATGATAAGATGATCTATGAGCTAACTGAGTACCAAGACAAGAAAATGATTCTGTCCAAAAATTTCGAGTGAAAATGGGATCTCTGTCACTTACAATAATCTTTGGGTTTCCATGTAGCTTTTTAATTGTTTCCATAAATGCAGTAGAAACTGTACTGGCTTTAAATGGATGTGATAATGCACAAAAGTGTGCATACTTGGTAAGTCTGTCAACTACCATCATGATGACACTCTTTCCCTCAGACTTGGGTAAACCTGTGATAAAATCCATTGAAACCTCCTCCCAACATTGGCTTGGAATGGATAGAGGTTGTAATAGACCCGCTGTCTTAATTGTTTCAAATTTATTTTGTTGGCAAACCAAACATTCCGCCACAAACTTTTCAATATCCAATTTAAGGCCATCCCATAAAAAATCCTTCTTAACCCTGTGGTGAGTTTTTAAAAATCGTAAGTGCCCTCCTAAGGGAGAAGTGTGCAATTCCATAAGAATATTTTGTTTTAGTTGGGAATTCTTACAGAGGTATAAGCAATCTTTGTACCATAATGAATCATTTTGCCAACTAAATGTATCAGATGTACTGGAATATTATTGTAACTTTCTAATAAGTGCCCACACTTCTTCATCATTCTCCCATTCCTCCCTTGCTTCGTTTATCCAATCTAGTTGGATAATAGAAATGGTGCACAACCATGCTTCCACATCCTCATCCTTTCTTGAGAGTGCATCTGCCACCACATTTTGCTTCCCTTTTTTGTAGATGATTTCAAAGTCATAACCCAACATCTTTGTGACCCACTTTTGTTGCTCTTCAGAGGATAATCTTTGTTCTAAAAAGTGTTTAAGGCTATCATGATCCGTTTTTACCTTGAAGTGTCTTCCCATTAAGTAGGGTCGCCATTTCTTAAGTGCATGGAGTATTGCCAACATTTCCTTCTCATAAATAGCTTTGTGTAAAAACTTTCCCTTGATTGGACGACTTTCAAAAGCAATGGGTCTTTCATTTTGCATTAAAACAGCACCAATTCCATTTCCTGAAGCATCACATTCCACAATAAAGGTTTTTGTGAAGTCCAGTGTAGCTAAGACCGGTGCTTGGCACATTGCCTCTTTAAGATGTTCGAAGGCCTTTGTTGCTTCTGGAGTCCATGAAAATGCATCTTTCTTCAATAATGTTGTTAGAGGTGCTGCTATTCTCCCATAATTCTTAACAAACTTCTGATAATACCCTATCAACCCGAGAAATCCTCGCAGATGCTTTATGGATGTGGGGATTTTCCATTCCCTTATGGCTTTAATTTTGCTAGGGTCTACCTTAACTCCTTCAGGAGACACAATATGACCCAGATATTCCACCTCTTGTACTCCAAAGAAGCATTTGGATCTTTTTGCATATAATTGTTTCTCCTCCAATAGTTGTAGCACCCTGTCAACATGTTCAACATGATCCTTTCAAGACTTGCTGTAGATTAGTATATCACCAAAAAATACTAACACAAATTTTCTAAGGAAGGGTTTAAAAATGGAATTCATCAAACCTTGAAATGTAGAAGGTGCATTGGTAAAGCCAAAAGCATGACCAAAAATTCATAATGACCCTCATGAGTTCTAATGTTGTTTTCGGAATGTCTTCAGTCTTCATTCTGATTTGATGATATCCTGAATGAAGATCCAACTTGGTGAAGTAAATTGATCCATGCAATTCATCCAGTAATTCATCAATGACAGGAATGGGAAACTTATCTTAAAAGTGAGCTTGTTGAGCTCCCTATGATCCGGACACATGTGCCATGATCCATCCTTCTTATGCACCAATACTACTAGAGCAGAGAAAGAACTTTGACTAGGTTGAATTATACCCGCCTCTAGCATTTCTGCAACCATATGTTCAATTTCACTCTTTTGGGCATAGGGATATTTGTGCGGCCTGATGTTTGGAGGAACATTTCCTAGAATCAGATGAATAGCATGATCATGATCACGAATAGGTGGGAGACCTTTGGGAGTCTCAAATACCTTGGAATGATTGTAAAAGACTTTTTGGAGATCTAGAGAAATAGATTATTCCAATGTGGAAACATATAGCGAACATAATTGTGCAATTACACCTCTTTGTTCCTTTTTTAGAAGCTTTGTCATACCGTTAGAGCTGATTATCTTTCCCAGTTTCCCTGCAATACCCCTCAGTTCAACTTCCTTTCCTTCCACAGAAAATTTCATGAAAAGTTCTTGAAAATTAAAAGCTATTGTACCCAAGGATTGTAGCCATTGGACTCCTAGTACAACATCAACACCTCCCATTGGAATGGAAAGCATTGGGCTATTCAATACATATTATCCCATGGATAGCTTGATATTATGGCACTTTGCAGAGAAATTTATCGTTCCTCCATTTGCAACCATCACTTGACACTCTGGTGCTGGATATAGGAAGCAATTCAATTCTTTTTCTATCTTACAATGAATAAAATTGTGGTTACTTCCTGAATCAATCAACACTATTACCTTTTTCTTCTTGATTTGTCCTTCTATCTTGATGGTTTGAGGAGTGGTAATTCTAGCCAATGCATTACAAGATATGGTCGGATTCATTTCTTCTTTATCTAGGCTTTGTTCATGGAGTATATCCTCTTCTTTTGACCTTTCTTGATCCTTTTCTTCTTCCTCTTCATAGTTGATGTAGAATAATTTCTTCTCAGCACACTTATGACCTTTAGTGTATTTGCTATCACAACTGTAACAAAGCCCTTTTGCTCTTTTTTCTTCCAATTGTTGTGGTGTCAACCTTATAGGTTGTGGAAGACTAGGGGCAACAACACTTCCATCTTTATAGTTGTGAGTGGTATGCTTCTTGGTTGCCATAATTTTGCTTTCCATTTTTCTTGCTAACCTGAATGCCTTCTCTAATGAATCAGGTTCCCAAAGGCGAACATCATGTTGGATATTATCCTTTAAAGTCCCTATGAACACATCAATCCTATGCTCCTCTGGAATATTTTTTACCCTTATGTTCAATTTTTGGAACTCCTCAATGTGCTCCATTATTGAACCCTTTTGTTTGAGACTTATCAATTGGCTAAAAAAAGTGTTGCTCTTTGTATCCTCATAATGTGTTGTCAATCCTTCTGTAAAAATTGCCCAAGTGATAATTTGTTTATGAGAGCAAAGCCATTGATACCATACAAACTGATTTGGTTCCAAATATAAAGTTGCAATACGTACCTTTTGTGTGTTTTGCACATTATTGAGATCGAAAAATTGCTCCATTTGTAATATCCATGTTGTGGGACACTTGCCATCAAATTTCCTCATATCGATTTTTGGAATATGGTGGGTCTTCAGTCCAATATTAGAGTCTATGAAATCATTATCAACATTTCTTTTGTTCTCATCATGAGTTTCCTTTACTATCCTTTCACCATTAGTAAGCATTTCTTGTAGAAACTTTGTCAAATCTGTCTTCAAATCTTGAATCCATGTCTGTCTTCAAATCTATCTTCAAATCATCCATCTTAGCTTCCATGCCATTCATCTTAGCTTCCATGCCCTTTATCTTAGATTCTGTTAGCTTTTGTGAGAGTGACATTTGTTGCACTTGGTCTTGTAATTTTGATATATCATGTAGCATTTCTTCCTCTTCTTCATGAGTCATGCTAGGGCTTTCAGGTTGCTTACTAGGTGTTTGCATTTTCTTTCCTCGGGGCATCAGTTACCGATAGTAATGCTCTACTATGCCCTTCGAATTCTTCAAAATAGTTTTTCAAACCAAGCTTAAGAAAAAATTTTAAAAAATCTACACACTTTTTTTTCACTTTGTAGGAGCTCGATATTGCCTCTGATGTATCTCTGTAATTTTAGATCATCCAATTCTGAAATTGCGACCTGCAGTAGCCCTCTATGTCCTCTTTCCAATGCCACTAGTCTAATCCACATTGGATTCTCCAAAGAAAAGTTATGACAAATCTCCCATAGTGACCTGATTATAGACTAGTTCAGTAGTTCGAACTTGTACGACATTCCACGAGTCACTGTTTTGACCTTTTTCTCTAAAAAATATATGCAAGAAACTACAGTCCGTCCTATTTTTGTACCTTCTTACGAAATTTCAATCCGATGCATAGAGATAAAGTTATGACGATTTTCCCCAAGTCACCTATTTGGAATGTAATTCAGGAGTCTGCAAAAAGACCAACTTCCTTAGATCATATCTCTGCAAATATAGCGCGAAAAGCTCTGAAATTCGGACTCGAGGTTTAGTGCGATTTCTTCTCAAATGGGTTTTTTTTCGCTTCTAAAACGTCGCAGAAAAAAATTTATAGCGAAAATGCCATGATCACCTATTTGGAGCAAAGAAACCCTAGAATCCAAAGCTCTGATACCAAATGTTATGAAACCAGCTCAAAAATAGATAGAATGGATAGATCAACGCCTTAAAATTCAGCCTCTTCGAGGGGGAAACCTCCTTTACATTACATAAATGAACAATTCTTGGATGATTCAAATGACAAAACCTCCTTTCTATATATAGGAGTCTAAGGAGTCACAATATAACCCAGCTGACCTAACAATAATAATATAAAGCCACAAAAATAACAATAGAGGGATTCTATGGGGCACAATAATAACAATATGGGGATAATAGGGGCACAACAATATTAATAAGGGATACAACTACAATAGTAATGGGGTAATCACTAGTATTATAGGGACATAACATAATATAAATCCCTTGGATTTATAATCATGGTCAACCATGGTCCAATGTCACATTGTGACAAAGATTTTCTCAATATGAAAATCAATCAATGTCAGATTGTGACAAGGATTGTCTCAATATGAAAATCAACCATGGTCAACCATGTTCCAATGTCACATTGTGTCAAAGATTTTCTCAATATGTAAATCAACCATGGTCACATTGTGACAAAGATTGTGTCAATATGAAAATCAATCGTGGTCAACCATGGTCAACCATGTTTATTTTAGGGTTTATAATATTTATCTTAGGGTTTATATACCTTGGGTTTATAATATTTATCACTTGGGTTTAATATTATTATGTTGGGTTTATAATTCCTTGAGTTTTAGTATTAATCCCTTGGGATTGTTACTCTAAGGGTTCATATTCTTAGGGTATAATATTATTCCTAAGGTTTATAATATTAATATTTGGGTTTAAGATAAATCCATTGGGTTTATAATAATGGTCAACCATCATCCAACATCATACTGTGACAAAGATTTTCTCAATATGATAATCAATCAATGTCTTATTGTGACAGGGATTGTCTCAATATGAAAATCAATTATGGTCAACCATGTTTCAATGTCGCATTGTGCGAAATATTGTCTCAATAAGTAAATAAACCATGGTCAACCATGGTTAATAACCATTGTCACATTGTGACAAAGAATATCTCTTTGCCCAACATCACATTGTGACAAAGATTGTCTCTTCGTCCAACGTCACATTGTGATAACCATGGTCATCCATGGTTAGACATGATCTAATGTTACATTGTGACAAAGCTTGTTTCAATATAAAAATCAACCATTTCCCAACATCGCATTGTGCCAAAGGTTGTCTCAATATGAAAATAAATCATGGTTAACCATAGTCCAATGTCACATTATGAAAAAGATTGCACGAACATGAAAATCAACTATGGTCAACCATGTTTATTTTAGGGTTTAAATTATGTATCATATAGTTTATATACCTTCATTTTATAATATTTATCCTTTGGGTTTAGTATTATTCCCTTTGGTTTATAATATTTATCTTAGGATTTATATATCTTGGGTTTATAATATTAATCCCTTGGGTTTATAATATCAATCCTTTGAGTTTATCAATCTTAGGGTTCATATCCTTGGGGTGTAATATTATTCATAAGGTTTATAAATATAATCCTAGGGTTTAATATAAATCACATGGGTTTATAATCCATTGGGGTTTTAATACTAATCCCATTGGTTTGTTATTCCCTTGGGTTTATAATATTTATCTTAGAGTTTATATACCTTGGGTTTGTAATATTTGTCCCTTGGGTTTAAGAAAATAATATTTATATTATTGTTGATACAAATATTATTATTTTTAATTATTTATATTTTTATTGGCTAATTAATTAGCAAGAGATAATTGACTAATACCACATTATTTCTTGCTAATTATCAAAATAATTTGGAAAACTTAGAATAAACGAAACATACAACATTTCAAACCAAAAATCTGATGGAAGTTGGGTTAAAACCTAGAAAAACTCTTTTCTCTTATAAAATTGATATATCTAACTTTTATTATTACCATAATTGGCTAATAGCAAATTATCTCTCGCTAGTCATCGAAATAAATTATAAAACTTAAAATAAACAAAACATACAACTTTTCAAACCAAGAATCTTATGGAAGTTGGGTTAAAGCCTAGAAAAGCTATTTTCTCTTAATAAAATTGTTGTATCTAACTTTTATTATTACCATAAATTTATAAATTCATATTAATTGTGAATGGAAGATTAGCAATAGAAATTGGAATATTTAAATACTTTTCCTTCACTAAAATATGTATAAGTTTCTTTGATCACTTAAAACTCTTGTGATGTTCCCCATGAATGTAAATATTTATTTACAGAATTTTAAACAAACTGAATACTGTTAATTTTATATAATTAGTTAATTTTGATTAAAAAGGGCATGGAAAGTAAAATGCCAAAATGATGGCAATAATTTTTTGATTAAAGTTACATGGGAGTGAAATGTTTGAAGGTTGACAGTTTTACTTTCTCAAGCACTTAGGTTGGGTGGTTACCCAACCCTAACTACTTCCTTGAGAGATTTTTTCTAAGGAAGGGATCAAGAGGATAGAGGTATTGGAGATAAAGAAAAATAGGAATTGATATTTTAAAGGTGTTAATTATGCTAGAAGGACAGACAGATTGAAGGAGCTAAGTCTAGTTAAGACCAGATAGCTGCTACTGTTCAAGACTTGTGGAGAAACCCTATCGGGGGGTAGCTTGGGGGAGACTTAGGTGAAACAGAGAGGCTAGAATTGTAGGTCTCACAGTTCGAAGGCAAAAAAAACCAAAAAGATTAAGTTCTGGTTCAACTAGAACATTAGCGAGATAGATAAGTATATTCTGGAAATCCTAGACACTTAATCATAGAAATTATCTTACTGAATGGCAGATTGGACATGTTTCAAATAAATTTATTTACTGTTAATTTCAGACTCAGTAGATAAAGAAAGGACTATGTGTGACCCTATAGATAGGGTAAGTGAAAATATTTACTATTAATTCATAGACTCAATAGATAAGGAAAGGACTATGTGTAACCATGTAGTTAGGAAGAATGCAAATAATTACTTCTATTGTTTCATAGAACTAGAGGATAAGTGTAGATCCTACGTAACCTGGAAGATTGGGTGAGATGTGAGAATTTGTTTTCAGTCTTTGAACAAGAAAACTTAAAAACTCAGCAGGGCAAAAGAAAGACCGAGAGAAACCTTGAATGGTAACCTATAATAAAGAAAGAGGTAGGCCAAAGGGCCTCAAGAACTTAAATTAACCTTAAAAGGGACAGAGTTGGAATAGCATTTAACGAAAAATTACACCCATTAAAATCCCAACCAAGAAAACTAGATGCATGATACTTCCATTTAAAAACAATCCTCGGTGCATAAATCATAATAATTGTGAAGAACTTTGTATAGAAACAACAATGAACAACGTGAAATGCTAGCATGTTGCAAGTCAAAAAAAGAACAAAATGTCACAGTAAAAGTCTTAAACCAATACTACTGATAGAATAATTCCAAAATTATTAAACAATAGAGGATTAGGGTTACGAATCCCTGGCAAGGGATAACCATGAGAATACAAGCATCATGGTAGCCAGTAACCAGAAAGGAAATAACATTAAAAATATATACATGTAAACTGATGAGCCATCAAGTTTATTTCAAAAAAAATACAAGCACAAATGAGAACCCAAAATCGAGGGTTTCTTCATATATCATTGAACTCACAGAGCCTAAACCCCGGATCCTTCATTAAACATTTTAACAGTCCTAGTAACCACTATTACAATTACAGTCTAGATTCACTTAACAAAGGAGAAATCATAAAACCCTTTTCCAGAATTAACCTAGCAAAATTCCTCATGCATACCCGGTGATTCCTTTCTTTTGGAATGCGGGATCTGATAGGTGGAGTAGGGGCTCCAAAATCTTCAACATTTGAGCATGAAAAGCCCCAGTAAAACCTAAAGGAAAAAGGAAAAACAAAAATTGTAGAGACTATGGAAATCGAAACACATACCTGACCAAGCAATAAATACACCCCAACAGCACCTAGGATCAAGAACAACAACGATGGATAATCTGCGAAACAGAGGAAGGCCCTCAGACTCCGTGGAAGTATCTCAGACCAAGATTTAATCGCACCACAGAAGGTAGGTAGGAATAGATAGAGTCATTTACCTAGGAGGAAGCTCAACAGAGAGCTGGAGTCTAACCCTCTGTGTGGAAAACGTAACAAATTATCGGCCTCCATACCAAACAAGAGCTTAGACCGGCGTCAACCATCTCCACCGTCCGATCTGGAGAATGTCGGAATACTGTCAATGCAGCACAGTTTCCTATGCACAGAGAACCAGCTAGGAACTACGAAGAAGTCTCCAGAGGCAGTGGGTCCACGTCTCTAGGGAAGCCAGCTACCTAAAAGATAAGGGTGTAATAAAGGCACTGTACCAACTATCAAATTTATGTAATTCGAAGTTATAAGTTAATTCATGTGACTTCAATGCACCTTGGAGCGAATAAACTTAAACGACATAAGGTGATGAGTCTGTAGGATCAATGTATTAAAAAAAAAAAAAACATATACCGTAGTCAACCAATATACATTGAGATTACCACTACAATGATAAAAAAATGAAAAAAATGAATACATATATTGGCTCATTGTTTGTTATATATATATATATATATATATATATATATATATATATATATATATATATATATATATATATATGTATATGTATATGTATATGTATATGTATATGTATATGTATATGTATATGTATATGTATATGTATATGTATATGTATATGTATATATATATATATATATATATATATATATATATATATATAGATGGGATTTTTAAATGGGAATGCACATATCAATGTACTGTTATTTAATAATAATAAAAATTTGTTTATGGGTTTGTGACATGTGGTATCAGAGTGCTCAAGTTACAAAACTGAGACCTCTGGAAAATAATGAGTAACAACATTTGTGATGTACACAGAGGTAGAAAAGCAGCCAGTATGAGGAGAATGGGAACTACACCACACCAAACTGTGACTGGCATGGGACCAACATCCTTTCAGGAGACCAACCCTGAGGTATGGGTACAATTGGGAGAAGAGTCGCGTAACACTAATACTGCGATCTTGGAAACTATGCAAGAGTTAAAAGATGAAATGGCTTGATTGCGGGCAGATAATGAAAGGTTGATGTAGGAACAGGAAAAGATCATGAAGAGTCTAACAGATAGACAAAATCAGCGGCAACCAATTCCTAGTCCTGAGCATGGAAACATGACTGGCGAACAAGAATTTCATACTGAGAATGCAGAAACTGAAGGTGGTGAAGAGAACCAAGAGGAAGAATCTGGTAATGTATTAGAACACAAAAAGAAAAAGAGACAGAAAATAGAACTTCAGGGAGAATTTCGGAAGATAAAGCCTCCCCTCTTTGATGGTGAACAAGAGGAGGCAGTGGAAGCCTGGCTCATCAACATGAACAAGTATTTTCAGCTGTACGAATATGATCATAACTTAAAGGCTCGATTGGCCATCTTTCAGCTACAAGGAAAAGCCACCTTGTGGTGGGAGGAAGTAAAAATAGTACGTGGTGTAAATGAGCAGAGCATAACTTGGGACAAATTTCAAAGATATTTTAAGGAGAAATATTTAACTGAAAGATTCTATGATGAGAAAGCCAAGGAGTTTCATGACCTTCGACTGGGTCAACTATCTATGGATGAATTCATAACAAAATTTACATCCTTACTGCGATATGTCCCATACATATGGGAAGAAAAGGCTAAGGTGCAACGGTTTATCAGTAGCTTGTCGTTGTTTATGAAAGATCGCCTTGATTTTGATAACCCGAAAACCATGGATGAAGTCATATGGAAGGCTCGAATGTGCTATCAGCAAAACAAACTAAAAGGGGGTGGAGGTAAGAGATGGAATGACAAAAAAGGGAGTAAATTTTCCTCCAGCAATAAGGGGAATAAGATTATGGTCAATAAACCCCTTAAGGGGTAGGCAAATAGAAACATGAATAGAAATCAACCCAGATTCAAATTTCCCAGTGAATCCAAGATGAATGAACAATCAATGAGGACTGAAGTGGAGATGGCAGCTAGATCCCCAGTACAGTGTTGCAGATACGGAGGAACCCATTATGTTAAAAATTGCCCATACCACAAGGGAACCGATCAGGTGGCACATATTCAAGAAGAATCAATGGTGGGAGAAGTGGTAAGAAGCATTCCTAAAATCAATCCTGCTCTTGAAGACCATCAGGCGGAAGACCAGCCGACCACGATAGAGTTTTAAGGTAAAATCTTTGACCGAACTGTGTCTATTTTAATTTATCCCGAAGCTACCTTGAGTTACATTAGTCCCAAAATAGTAGAACAATGTTGTTTGCAAGCTGTTAAGTTTAAAATTCCTTGGTTAGTGCAATTAGCTATGGGAGCCAAAAGAAGAGTGTTGGCCAAGGTCAGCAATTGTTCCCTACAGTTAGCAGGTCAATCTATTATGGCAGACTTGAATGTGTTTCCCCTAGGGTTGTATGATATTTTAATAGGCATGGACTAGTTGGAAAAACATTGGTCCCTCATTAACTGTAAAATCAAAACTATTAACTATATGGATGAGGAAGGAAAGAGGCAGGAAATTCAGGGAATAATAAGACCCTTAAAGCTAAGACTGGTAACATCTTCTTAATTGGCCAAGTGTATCCGAAAAGGATGCCAGATTTATGAAATACAAGTAGGGTACACTAACTCAAAATAAAATTCTGTCGCCTTAGAAAATATACCAGTAGTGCAGAATTTTATGGATGTGTTTCTTGAAGAAATTCTAGGACTTCCGCCAAAAAGGGATATAGTTTTCACCATTCCAGGAGCTGCTCTGGTAACCTAGGCTCCTTATCGCATGAGTATAACAGAGTTAACAGAACTAAAAATGCAGTTACAAGAACTGCTTGATAAAAAATATATTCGACCAAGTGTATCACCTTGGGGAGCCCCGGTGCTTTTCGTTAAAAAGAAGGATGGAACCCTGCGAATGTGCATGGATTACCACCAGTTAAACAAGTTAACCATCAAGAACAAATATCCTCTACCTCGTATAGACAAGTTGTTTGATCAAGTGAAAGGAGCGATCATATTTTCAAAAATCGACCTTCGCTCGGGTTACCATCAAATTATAATCAAGGAAGAGGATATAGCAAAAATAGCCTTTAGAACTTGATATGGGCATTATGAGTTCGTTGTTCTGCCCTTCGGGTTAAAAAATGCACGCACAACCTTCATGTGCCTTATGAATAATGTATTCCATCAATATTTGGATAAATTTGTGTTAATTTTTATTGATGACATACTAATTTACTCTCGGATAGTAGAAGAGCATAAAGAGCATCTCCGTATTGTCCTGCAAGTTTTAAGAGAACATGAACTGTACGCCAAGTACAGAAAATGTGATTTCTTTAAAGAAAAAATCCAATATCTTGGCCATGTCATTACTAAAGATGGAATAGTTGTAGACCCAGAAAAGATAAAAACCATAATGGAGTGGTCGGTGCCAAAATATGTGGCTGATATAAGGTCATTTATGGGTCTAGCTAGATACTACAGGCAATTCGTTGAAGGATTTTCCAGGGTAGCATATCCTATTACCTCTCTGCAAAAGAAAGGAAAAGTTTTTAAGTGGAGCATGGATTGCCAAAGGAGTTTTGATCAGCTTAAACACTTACTCACCACCGCACCCATTTTAAGCATTGCTGATCCAAATAAATATTATGTGGTTTGTACAGATGCTAGCAAAGAAGGTGTAGGTGGCGTATTAATGCAGGAAGGAAAGGTTGTTGCTTACGAGTCTAGGAAGCTTAAGGAGCACGAGCAAAAGTATTCAGCTTATGATTTGGAGCTGACATCAGTCATTCATGCATTAAAGATGTGGCAACATTACCTGATGGGTAAGAAATTTTTGTTAATGACTAATCATCATAGTTTAACTAACTATTTTAAGTAGCCCACTCTGAATGCTAGGCAAGCTCGTTGGGTTGATTTTTTAAGCAGATTCGATTTTGAAATTAAGCACTTGAAAGGAAAAGAGAACCGTGTCATGGATGCTTTAAGTAGGAAGATCAACTGTTTATATGAGGTATCATTCAGTGAGGTGCAAAACAAATTTAAAGAGAACATTAAGGAGGCAACAATGCACGATTTGAAATATCAACTTGTATGGAAGCAAGCTAAAGTTATGAACAACAAAGAACAACAGCTGGGATATGAAGTAAATCAAGAAGGTATATTGATCTATAGAGGAAGGATGTATGTACCTAACCAAAAGGTTATTAAAAATTTAATTTTAGATGAATATCATAAAGTTCCTTATGCCGACCATCCTGGATATCAGAAATTGATTATCGCACTCAAAAAGGAATATTTCTATCTCGGCATGAAGAAGGAGGTGGTTGAATATTTGGCCCATTGTTTGGAATGCCAATAAGTAAAAACAGAACACCGTCACCCAGTTGGAATGCTCCACCCATTACCCATTTCGAAATGGAAATGGGAAGCTATTTCTAGCGATTTTATAACAGGGCTGTCCAAATCAAAAAAGGAGAATGATTCAATAATGGTGGTAGTTGATAAGTTGAGCAAACCTGCTCACTTCATACTAGTACAATCTACTTATAAGGTAGTTTAGATCATTAATATATTCATGCAAACTGTTCTTAAATTACATGGTATACCAAAAGTTATAATTTCAGACCGTGATGTAAAATTTACATCAGCCTTCTGGAAAGCCTTGTTCGGAGGATTGGGCACTCAACTACATTTTAGTACTGCCTACCACCCTCAGACGGATGGGCAAACTAAGCAAGTAAACCAAGTAGTGGAGGATATGCTTTGAACTTATGTAATGAAACAACCGTCTAAGTGGGAGGAGTATATACATCTAGTAGAGTTTGCATATAACAACAACTATCACACTTCTCTATAAATGAGTCCTTTTGAAATTCTATACGGGTGTAAATGTAGGACTCCCTCGAATTGGGGTGGCCCAGAAGATAAGTTAATACTAGGGCCTGATATGCTAGCAAAAATGGAAGAAATGGTCAAAGGAGTATGAACCAATTTAAAAGTTGCTCAGAACCAACAAAATAAATATGTTGATTGGAAAAGAAGTTTCCAGGAATTCCAAGTGGGAGATCATGTCTATGTTCGTGTTCGAGCTAAGAAAAGTACACTACAATGGAATGGATGCGCTAAATTGGCACCTAGATTTTACAGTCCTTTTGAAATTTTAGCTCAAACTGAACCCGTGGCTTATTAACTTGCTTTACCCAACTATATTCGTGTGCATAATGTCTTTCATGATTCTATATTAAAGAAATATATATATGATCCCAAACACATAATAAATTGGCAGGATATAAAGGTAAGTCAAAGGAGTTAAATTCTTAATGGCATATCTTATATATATGCATATAAAGATTGCAAAGCAATTTTTATGTTTTTTTCATGGGCTAACTAAATTTTTACTCTGACATACAGGTCGAACTAGAAGTTGAGCTCTTGGTTGAGCTAATGGGTATACTCGATCGGAGAGAAGTAATGTTGCAGAGATAAGTTATCACCCAAGTTAAAGTGCAGTGGCAACACTTTGGGCCAGAGGAGGCCACCTGGGAATATGAACAAGCTATGAGGGAGATTTTTCCGAATTTATTTCCAGTAGAGGAACATTGGGACAATGTTCAATCTTAGGGGGGGGAGATATGATGTTCCCCGTGAATGTAAATATTTATTTACGCATTTTAAACAAATTGAATACTGTTAAGTTTATATAATTAGTTAATTTTGATTAAAAAGGGCATGGAAAGTAAAATGCCAGAATGATGGTGGTAATTGTTTGATTAAAGTTACATGGGAGTGAAATGTCTGAAGGTTGACAGTTTTACTTTCTCAAGCAATTAGGTTGGGCGGTTACCCAACCCTAACTACTTCCTTGAGAGATTTATTCCAAGGAAGGGATCAAGAGGATAGAGGTATCTGAGATCAAGAAAAAGAGGAATTGATATTTTAAAGGTGTCAACTGTGCTGGAAGGACAGACAGATTGAAGGAGCTAAGTCTGGTTAAGACCAGATAGCTGCTACTGTTCAAGACAAAAATTCTTGAGGAGAAAACCTATGAAGGGTAGCTCGGGGGGAGACCTAGGCGAAACAATGAGGTTGGAAATGCAAGTCTCATGGTTGGGAGGCAAAACAAAAGAAAAATATTAAGTTTTGGTTCAACTGGAACATTAGCGAGACAGATAAGTATATTCTGGAAATCCTAGACACTTAATCATAGAAATTATCTTACTAAATGATAGATTGGACATGTTTCAAATAAAGCTATTTACTATTAATTACAGGCTCAGTAGATAAATAAAGGACTATGTGTGACCCTGTATATAGGGTAAGTGCAAATATTTACTATTAATTCATAGACTCAGTAGATAAGGAAAGGACTGTGTGTAATCATGTAGTTAGGAAGAATGCAAACAATTACTTCTATTATTTCATAGAATCAGAGTATAAGTGTATATCCTATGTAATCAAGAAGATTGGGTGAGATGTGAGAATTTGTTTTCAGTCTCTGAACAAGAAAACTCAAAAACTCAGTAGGGCAAAAGAAATACCAAGAGCAACCTCGAATGGTAACCTATAGTAAAGAAAGAGGTAGGCCGAAGGGCCTCAAGAACTTAAATTAACCCGAAAAGGGGTAGAGTCGAAATAGCATTCAATGAAACATTATACCCATTAAAATTCCAACCAAGAAAACTAGATGCATGATACTTTTGTTTAAAAACAATCCTCGGTGCATAAATCATAATCATTGTGAAGAACTTTGTATAGAAACAACAATGAACAACGCGAAATGCTAGCATGTTGCAAGTCAACAAAAGAACAAAACGCCGCAGTAAAAGTCTTAAACCGAAACTACTGATAGAATAATTCCAAAATTCTTAAACAACAGAGGATTAGGGTTACGAATCCCTGGCAAGGGGAAACCATGAGAATACAAGCATCATGGTAGCCAATAACCAGAAAGGAAATAACAATAAAAATATATACATGTAAACTGATGAACCATCAGGTTTATTTCCAAAAAAAGATGAGCACAAACCAGAACCCCAAATTGAGGGTTTCTTCACATATCATTGAACTCACAGAGCATAAATCCCCGATCCTTCATTAAACATTTTAATTGTAAAAAGTCATAAATTACCATATAAAATAGAATCTTGCAGCCACAAATCTTTCAGTACAATACTGGCTCTGAGCCTTAAATAAATACATAGTCCCAGTAGCCGCTATTACAATTATAGTCCAGATTCACTTAATGGAGGAGAAATCATAAAACCCTTTTCCAGAATTAACCTAGAAAAATTCCTCATGCATACCTAGTGATTCTTTGCTTATGGAATGCAGGATCCGGTAAGTGGAGTAGGGGCTCAAAAATCTTCAACATTTGAGCATGAAAATCCCTTGGCAAAATCTAGATGGACAAGGCATAGAATATTAGGTATTAGCTTTTAAAAAAATGAAGGAAAAACGAAAAACGAAAATTGCAAAGACTGTGGAAATCGGAACACATACCTGACCAAGTGATAAATACACCCCAACATCACCCAAGAGCAAGAACAACAACAATGGATGATCTGTGGAACAGAGGAAGGCCCTTAGATTCCATGGAAGCATCTCAGACCAAGATTTAATCGTGCCACAAAAGGTAGGTAGGAATATGTAGAGTAATTTATCTGGGAGGAAGCTTAACAGAGAGTCGGAGTCTAACCCTCTGTGTCATGCCCCCAATTCTTTTTTCGTTAAATTGGCCAGGTGCGGCACTGCCTAAGTAATTAACATTCACCATTGTTATCTTACTTTACGAACTACGCCTTAACACTAATCATTATACATGAATAACATATTAATGTGTGGAATCCATTAATATCAAACATAAGCAATGTGGAACGAAAAGAGAACAACATCACATGTAAAATCAATCTTTTATTATATGAGAGAATTTTACAATGACCGGGAGTGTAACTCAACCGGCGTTACACCCAAGTTGGGCGCCCACCTGTGCAAGACCACATGGTGGTCTCACCACAACCCAACGTACAATACAACTGAGTCACTTTGCCGAGTCGGGTGGGCGTGCCCGTGCACGACCCACCGCCCAAAACACAACCCAAACTCGTCCAAGTCGTTTGGCAGGCGAGCGCCTTAGAACGCCCTCCACCCGTGCCTGAACCGAATGTGCAATCTCGTGTAGACTTGCCCGGGGAGCGGGCGCATAAGCCTGCGCCTCCACTGCAGCTCTACTACCTCTTCCTCGCACTCTTCTTCGGTTGTTGATCACCGAACTTGTGATGCTTCCAAATGCCACCGTTCGCTTGCACGTATATACGCTTGTGTGCGTGGAGGTCGCACCCTCGGCTAACCCTCCGTTTATTCTACCGACCACGCGCCCTCAAACATTATTGCGTCTTTGTGTGGGTCGGCCCGCCCATGGTGCGGGACCGCCCACCAACATTGCCCACATTTGCCTTTGCTCTTCGGTCGGCTTGTGGTGTGACGAGTTCCCCAACTCGCCTTATAAAACATGGAATGCCAACGTCGCCTATGTAACATACACGTCATCCTTGGTCGCTCCACGCTCTATTTCATGCCTTAGTCGCTTTGCTCCGCGGGTGGAGGGTGCACCTGGTCGCCTATCAACCGAAGGGCGTTACATCCTCCCCCACTCGAAATCATTGTCGCCCTCGACAATCCCGACTGCCTTGGTATCTTCCGTTCATACTTCACAATCTTCTTCTTCCATCTCCAAAGTGAGTCCTCTGATTCCCAGCTTTCTTCCTCCGGTGCATTCTTCCATCTGACAAGATACTCCCATTTCATGTGGCAACCAATCCCTGTAGTTCTGTAGATCAAAATCTTATCCAACTCTAGTCCTCTCTTGTCCACAATCCCGGCTGGTCCTCTCAGTGGTTCAGCTCTCTCTGGATGATCAGCATCAAGTCTGCATCTCTTCAACTGACTCATGTGAAAAACCGGATGCTTCATGTGCATATGGTGCAGAAGCTCCAGCTCGTAAGCAACTTCCCCCACTCTCTTCTTCACTCAGAATGGTCCCTCATACTTCCGTGTCAGCTTGTTCGTAGTCCCCTTAGGTACTTGAAACTACTCTCTGGTTATCCTGAGAAACACCATATCTCCCACACTGAAGTGTACATCCTGTCTTCCTTTATCTGCCCATTTCTTCATTCTCCTTGCAGCTTCGTGCAAGCGCAACCGTGCCAGCTCCAAGGTCTCATCCCAAGCCTTCATGAACTTCTTCGCATTAGGGCTCCTCAAGAAACCTCCTGTCACTACGGTATGCGGTGTGACTGGCATCTGTCCATTCACCAACTCAAATGGACTGTACCCTATCGCAGAACTCTTTTGAATGTTGTAGCTGAACTGAGCATCATCTAAGAGTTCAGGCCAATTCTTCTGATCAGCCATCACATAATGTCTCAAGTAGTCCTCCAGCAACGCATTGATCCTCTCAGTTTCCCATCTATCTACGGATGGTAACTCGAACTCATCAACAACTCTGTCCCAACTAACTTGAACAATGTAGTCCAAAATTTCCCTGTAAATCGTGGATCTCTATCCGACACGATGCTTAATGGCATCCCCCAATACTTCACTATGTTCTTAAAGAACAACTCCGTAGTCCGCTCGGCTCCACAAGGTATCTTTGTTGGAACAAAGACAACATACTTGGAAAAATGATCTACCACGACCATAATCCCATTATACCCCTGAACCTGTGGCAACTGAGTGATGAAGTCCATCAAGACACTCATCCATGGTCTCTTAGGAATCGGTAAAGGTTGCAACAAACCTCCTTGCCTCTGAGTATCCAATTTGTCCTACTGACAAATGATGCACGTATGTACATACTCCTCTACATCCTCCCGCATCTTCTCCCAAAAGAATCCTCTCTCCAACAATGCCAAAGAACGACACATCCCTGGGTGGCCAGCCCATGGCGAGTCATGGCACTCCTTCAAAAGGTGCCTCCTAAGCCTAGATGACTTTGGAACATAGAGCCGATTTCCAAAGAACAAGAATCCACCTCGGAGAAAGAAATTTTGTGTCTTCCCCTCCTTCACCTGCTTCACTATAATCTGCACCTAAGTATTAGTCTCAACACTTTCCTTGATCTTATTCTGCATCTCTTCTGACATCTGAACTCGACTCCTACTCCTAGCTGCCCGGTCTTCTCCTTCCTCCAATGCTGCAAGCTGACCCTTCCTGCTAAGGGCATCTGCTACCACATTGTGTCTTCCCGGTCTATACTCGATAGTCATGTCGAATTCTGCCAAGAAGTCCTACCAATGAGCTTGCTTTGCAGAAAGCTTTGGTTGTGATGCAAAAAAACTTGCTGCAACCTTGTCTGTCTTGACAACAAACGGCTTCCCAATCAGGTAATGCCTCCACACATGAAGACATTGAATGATTGCAATCATCTCCTTCTCATGGACCAGATACCTCTATTCTCTATCCTGCAACTTCCGACTCTCGTACGCCACCGGATGTCCATCCTGCATAAGAACACCTCCTATGGAAAAATTTGAAGCATCAGTATGTACCTCAAATGGTCGCTCAAAGTTCAGCAACTTCAGTATCGGTGTTGTAACCATCCTCTTCTTCAAGTCATCAAATGCCTCTTGACATTTGTTCGTCCAACTCCATCTCTTGTCTTTCTTCAATAGTTCTGTCAATGATGATGTCACCTTGGAGTAACCCTCTAAAAACTTCCGTTGGTAGTTGGTCATGCCCAAAAACACCCTCATCTCATGGACATTCTTCGGTTCAACCCAGTCCTCGATCGCCTTCACTTTGCTCGACTCCATCCGTATGTACCCTTAACCAACTATATGCCCAAGGAATGGAATCTCGGTCTGAGCGAACACACACTTAGACTTCTTCAAGAACAATCGATTTGCCTTCAATGCCTCAAACACCATCGCCAAGTGCTTCTTGTGATCCTCCATGTTGTCATTGAACACCACTATATCGTCCAAGTACACTACTACAAACGAATCTAAGTACGGTCGTAGGACATCATTCATCAAAGTGCAAAACATAGCAGGAGAATTACACAACCCGAATGGCATAACAAGGAACTCAAAGCTACCATACCTTGTTACTCTCGCGGTCTTCTTCTCGTCTCCTTCAGCTATCCGCACTTGATAATACCCATGCCTCAAGTCCAGCTTGGAAAACACTCGGGCCTTCGCAAGCTTGTCAAAGCAATCAACAGCCAATGGCAAAGGATATCTATTCCTTACCGTCTGCTTGTTCAATACACGGTAATCACAGCACATCCATAGCTCATTCGAATCCTTCTTCCGCTGCAACAATACCGGAGCTCCATAAGGGGACCTTGAAGGTCTGATGAAACCTACATTAGCTAACTCCTTTAGCTGTTGTTTCAATTCCTCCAACTCGGATCCTGACAACCGATAAGGTGCTTTAGCCGGAGGTTGCTTCCCTGGCTCAAGCTCAATGTTATGGTCCACTGCACGCCTTGGTGGAAGTTTCTTTGGTAGCTCATCAGGCATCAAATCTGCATATTTGGTCAGTACCTCAGAAATCTCAGCTGGAACGAGCGTCCCCACTCCATCACCTTAGACATCCTTGAACATCACCGCATATGTCTCCATATCTGACTCCTTCATAGCCTTCTCCAAACTCAGTGCCGAAACACGCTGCACCTTGACTTCCCTCCTTCACCTATGAGTGGGAAAAGTCCAAGTTTGTGACTGTCCGACCAGCACCACCTCATCACAGAAGGGGAAAACAATTACCTTGTTTCCCTTCAAGAAATCTTGCCCCAATATCATATCGAAGTCGTTCATCTCCATCACTGTGAAGTCCAATTGACACTTCCAGTCTTTTATCTGCACAGGCACTTCGTGTGCCAAACCTGCCAATTTAGCTCTAGAGTTCACTACCTTGACTTCCACATTTGATGGGAAGATCATCAGTCCAACCTCTTTTACCAACCGTGTCTTCATGAAGTTATGAGTGGCCCTCGTGTCCACCAGAGCTTGAATGGTCTTGCCATGAACCATCAAGTCCACGAAACCCAAACTGTTCATCCATGATTTCTCCATAACTTTTCCCTGCATACATGTCTGTTCTCTGCGTTCATCAAGCAATGGCTTCACCCATTGTGAACCTGCTCTGATACCACCTGTCACGCCCCAATTCTTTTTTCATTAAATTGGCCGGGTGCGGCACCGCCTAAGTAATTAACATTCACCACTGTTATCTTACTTTACGAACTACGCCTTAACAATCATTATTATACATGAATAACATATTAATGTGTGGAATCCATTAATATCAAACATAAGAAATGTAGAACGACAAGAGAACAACATCACATGTAAAATCAATCTTTTATTATATGAGAGAATTTTACAATGACTGGGAGTATAACTCAACCGGCGTTACACCCGAGTTGGGCACCCACCCGTGCAAGACCGCACGATGGTCTCACCACAACCCAATGTACAATGCAACCGAGTCACTTTGCCGAGTCAGGCGGGCATGCCCATGCATGACCCACCACCCAAAACACAACCCAAACTCGTCCAAGTCGTTTGGCGGGCGAGCGCCTTAGAACGCCCTCCACCCGCGCCTCAACTAAATGTGCAATCTCGTGTAGACTTGCCCGGCGGGCGGGTGCATAAGCCTGCGCCTCTGTTGCTGCTCTGCTACCTCTTCCTTGCACTCTTCTTTGATTGTTGATCACTGAACTTGCGATGCTTCCAAATGCCACCATTCGCTCGCATGTATATATGCTTGTGTGCGTGGAGGTCGCGCCCTCGGCCAACCCTCCGTTTATTCCACCAACCGTGCGCCCTCAAACATTATTGCGTCTTTGTGTGGGTCGGCCCGCCCATGGCGCGGGACCGCCCACCAACATCGCCCACGTTTTCCTTCGCTCTTCGGTCAGCTTGTGGTGTGACGAGTTCCCCAACTCGCCTTATAAAACATGGAACGCCAACGTCGCCTATGTAACATACACTTCGTCCTTGGTCGGTCCACGCTTTGTTTCATGCCTTAGTTGCTTCGCTCGGCGGGTGGAGGGGGCGCCCGGTCGCCTATCAACCGTAGGACATTACACTCTGTGTGGCAAATGTAACAAACAACCGGCCTCCATAACAAACAAGAGCTTAGACCGACGGGTAACCATCTCCATCGTCTGATCTAGAGAATGCCGGAATACCGTCAATGCAACACACTTACCTACACACGGAGAACCAGCTAGGAACCACGAAGAAGACTCCAGAGGCAATGGGTCTGCATTTCTAGAGCAGCCAACTGCCCAAAAGATAAGGGTGTAATAAAGGCACTGTACCAACTATCAGATTTATGTAATTATAAGTTATAAGTTAATTCATGCGACTTTTTCTTTTTTCTTTTTTTTTTCTTTTTTTGTCCGTGTGGTTTGCGGACACCCATGGTCAGTGGATGCCGGCTACGTCCACGTAAAGACTAGAGTTGATCTCTAGGATCCTGCCCCTCAGCCATCACAGACCTGACCCCAAGGGCTTTTGGGGAGAATTGACCCTATGACCTCCCGAACGGCGAGGCACTGACTTGACCAGTTGGGCTAACCCTTGGGGATTTAATTCATGCAACTTGAATGCACCTTGAAGCAAATAAACTTAAACGACATTAGGTGACGAGTTTACAGTATCAATGTATTAAAAAAAATGTATACCATAGTCAATCAATATACTCTGATATTACCACTATACTTAAAAAAAAATACATAAATTGACTCGTTTGTTAGATATATATATAAAATTATAATTGTTAAATGGGAATTCACATATCAATATATTGTTATTTAATAATAATAAAAAATTGTTTATGAGTTTGTAACCTGGGTTTGTGACAACTCTCTTATAATATGAGAACATAGTCACTTGGTATCTTTCTTATTTAAAAGTTTAAAAGAAATAAAGAATTATAGCCTAAGCATTGAATAAGTAGGTTGTTGATTGAAACAAATTTCACAAAAACACCTTTAGGCTTATAGTGAAAAATATATTTTCACACATTTAATTTTGGTAAATTTAATAGTAAGAAACAATTCAAATCTAAAATTTCCCCCAAGGTCATGTCAACCTCACAAAGTTCCCATTATTAAAAACGATTTCCTAGTTATTATTAAAATCACTGTATCCTTATTGCTATATTTGGAAAAATATATTTTCACACATTTAATTTTGGTATATTTAATAGAAAGAAACCATTCAAATCTAAAAATTTCTCGCAAAGGTCATGTGATCTAGAAACAATCCTTCATAAAAAGTGTATTCCTAAAACTCTTTAATAAAAAAATTAATAATTACCTGCAAAATAGTTTTATATATTATTGAAAAATATAAATGAAAAAGATAACGTGTTTTCCCCTACTCGTTTTGAGTCAGAAAAGCGAAAAGCGAGCATGCAAAGGAGGGGAGCTGCATTTTGAATGTGGATTTATTATTTTTCCGAGTAATCGACGGGGATTGATATAGTATATTGGTTGTGTGTATTTTAAGTGATAATGCTAGGCACTGTTATATTATTGGATATAAAAAATTAAATGATAGGTTAAAAAAATATATTTTTTCAGTTTATATATATAAAGGAATTATCATAATTTTTGTCTTTTTTAAATTGGGTTTGATTTTAAGGATTTGATAAATATGTATATTCAACGTTAATTTATAAATTTTCATTGGTTTGTTATGTTATAAATATTTTGATAAGATTTTAGAACTATTTTTCTAGTGAAATAGGATTGAAATTCATATTATATGTTATTTATAAATTAGTTTAGATCTATTTTTAATTATAAATTATATATATATATATATATATATATATATTTGTAAGTTTAATAAGGGTATATTTTTATCATGTTTAATATATTAATAGGTGGAGAATTAAACTGTGATTTCACATCAAGGAGAGCATTAGATCACCATCTATCCAAGACCATGTGGACTTAAATAAAAATTTATTGATGATGGTTAACGTCCGCTGAGATCAAACATTGGTCTATTAGACATAAAGAAACAAATTATTTATTTTGATTTAATATTTTATTCCTATGCTCAAAAAGCTTGGAGAGAAGCCTCCCAAACTCATTATAATTTTGACATTGTAAAAGGCTAGGAAGGTCAGTATTGTAACAAAGATTGTGAAACTGAGATCTAATGTGGTTGTACGCAGGGCACTCTAAGAGGAAATGGTTTTCATCCTCGATGTTCCTATTCTCACATATATGGTAGATCCTTTCCATCCATGGCATTTCAGGAACTGCCCAACGACCTGTTTCACTATGGAGCTCATGAGAATTCATTCTAATCTTTGCTATACTAATTTTCTTCTTTGAGCTAGTTAAAATAAAGAGATACTTTTGATCTTCTAGGGTGGGGTTGATGACCTTCTTATTATATATAAAGAAAGATTAAATTTTTTAATGTGCAATTTTTTTAAATTATTTTTTTATTTGTTATTTTTTATTTTTTTATATTAAATAATTAAGAGAAATATATATTAAGAAATTATCGAGGGGCAACTCAATTGGTTAATCCGAGAAATGTGAAATTGTTAAAACTAGAAAAACCCTGGTTCAAATCCCCGTGTTGTGACCTAGGAAAATGACATATCAATTATGTGTCAGGCTTCTAGAAAAAAAATTATCTTTCAGTATTTAAACATGATAAAGATGTAATCCAACAAAAATTACAAATATATATATATATATATATATAATAATTAAAATTTCTATTAAAATAAATTACATAATAATATAAAATAAAATTAATTAAAAAATGTATTTTTCATACATATTTATCCAAAAAAAACTACTCAATAATACATTACTTAGAAAAAGTTCCTTCATATAATTACTTCACCAAAAAAAAATTAAAAAATAACGAGTAAAGTTTAGATCCTTCATGATTTCTTTTACTCTGCTATCGGTTTACATTTTTCTACCTAGGAATTTGTTGCTTCATAAAAAGGAGCATGCATGTAGTGTTTCTAATTGACTTTTTAAGACATGGGAGTGAAACAAGAGTGTTACCCTCTAACTAATATATTATGATGGGGGCTCTTAAGGAGAATGCATGTGAATCAAACCTCTTAAATGACCCTTTCACTACGTTTTATTACCACTTTACGCGTAGAGTAAGGTCATAAAGGTTATATTTTATCAATTTCAATAAGAAATAAAGCTTTCACTGTGTTTTATTACCACTTTACGCGTAGAGTAAGGTCATAAAGATTATATTTCATCAATTTCAATAAGAAATAAAGCTATTAGAGGTAGTCAAAGGACAAAGGTCAATGAGTGAAGAGTCACCAAGATGAAGAAGCTTCTCTGTTAGGTCTAACTTTCATCCCAGCTTGGATTTTTGCTTCCTTATGAGTGGGTTGACACTTTATTTATTAATTTATTTTATTTTTTAAATATAGTTAGGGTTTTATTTTATTTTTAAATTTTGTTGGTAGATTTCAGCATTTTAATTGTTGAAAAATGCAGTAAGAAATTTTCAATTTGATTTTTCTTTGATTAAATTGAGAAAATTCAAATTTTCACATCAACAGAAAATTTGGATATAGTTAACTTGTGTGTCATGGCTTGATGTAGTTAACTTGTGTGACATGGCTTGTGTCATCCAGTTGACACGGTAAATTCAAGTTGGAGGAGTTAGAGTTCAATTAGGAATGTTTGATTATAAATTTTTAGCAATCAAAGTCAGTTATCTCAAATTGTTTTCAGTTAAACTAGTTCCAAATGTTGGAGGAACTAGTGGAAGGTCAGTTGTGCATTGGGACTTCAGTCAAAATTAGTGATCATCCAATTAACTGATCAATCAACCCAAAAACACTAGTGCATGCAGAGAATTCGAGTTACCTAGTTGAGCTGGAGATTACAAGGTAGTGTAACATCTATTGTAGACTATTCCAGAGTATACAGGTGTTGCATGCAACCTAATGATCAACCTATGGAATTACGCAATCCAGTTTGGAAAAATTCCTAAATAATAGGGGCTTAATTTCTCAAAGAATTGCGCAAGGAAATAGGGGCTCAAGCAAAGGTTGAAATTGATTAATTTTGGGTCAGAGCTTCTCAATGAGCAGATAGATAGGTTATGCACTTGCAGGTTATGCTCAGTTGAGCAAAGCGATTTTAGTACAACTCTATTAATCAAATTAATGCAAGCAGGCATTGCGGTTTTTAGCAATTTTCTTTCCCCAGGAAAAATACTATTTGCATGTGTGTGATTTCTTACTGCATGTTTGAGATTTTTGTTCTAAATTGTGAATTAATGTCTGCAGAGCAGTGGAGTAGGTTTGTGTCTTGTGATTTTGATTAAAACTTCATGAGGAGCTGCAAATCTACGTAATAATTCCTACATGGTATCAGAGCAAGATTCACATTAGAGTAGAAATTTCAAAGTTGTTTCTCAGGAGGTTCAAATTTGTAGATCAATGCATCATGATTTCTTCAGAGCTGAGAAGATGGCCTTCAATGGAGTAAGGCTAGAGTATGCATTGGAAGGCACCTCTAATTTTTTTGCATGGGAGGATCACATGGAGGTGGTATTGCTAGAATATATGAAAAAAGATATTTCAAAATCGTCAAATTTTGATGCCCAAAACCTTGCTCAGTGGAAGAAAGATGTAGCCAAGGCAAGGAGAATAATCTTGGAGGGAGTGTGGGATCACATTATCTCAAATCTCCACAGAAAAGAAATTCCATTCACAATGTGGAAAGAACTGACATAATTTTTCAAGAATAATAGTTACCACGGGAAGTTGGTGCTCAAGGATAAACTTTGAAGTATTAAGATGCAGAAGAATGAGACTATTTCGCAGTATCTAAGTAAGTTCACACAATGTCGTGATGAACTTGGTGGGGTTGGTGTTAATGTTTATGAAGAAGCCTTGGCAACCTATCCCTTTTGGGCCTTCCCAAGAGCTAGCATAGCTATCAAGATTCAGTGAATGGGAGGGAGAAACTACCGAATTGGGAGCACTTATGGTCTGATTTGGTACAGGAGGAAATAAGGTGGAATACCAGAGATGGGACTTCATTCAAAGGCGAGGATGAAGAAAACTTTGCATTGGTTAGAAATGAAAAGAAGGGAAAAGGGAAGAAACCTCAATCCAAACCAGAATCCAGTCAAGGGGGCAAGAAGAAATATTTGTCCAAAATTAAATGCTTCCATTGTCATGAATTCAGGAACTATGCCATGAAGTGTCCACATAAGAAGGAAAGAAAGAAGATCTCAGGAGGAGAAGTGCCCACACAGTTCGAGCTTGAATTTACCCTCATTGCATGCATAGGTAGCATAGTGATGGGGAGCATGTGGTACTTGGACTCAGATGTATCGTTCAACATGACAAGGTGTAGAAATTTTTTCAATGACTTGGAAGAAAAATATTTGTAGATGCGCATCAATATAGGGGATGACAGAAGGTATAGTGCGACCAAGATTGGCACAATCACCTTTCAAAGGTAGTCAATCTCCCCCCTCATGCTCAAGGATGCAATGTTCGTTATGGTCCTAAGGAAAAATCTCATCTCTGTTCCAATTTTGGAATACTGTGGTTATAATGTGATCTTCAACAAAGGAAAATCATTCCCAAGACACATAGCCATAAGACATGCGAAGAAGATTGACGTTCGAGTGAAGAACATGTATAAGCAAAATGTGGAAGAATGTGATTCATTAAGCACAAAGGCGGAGAAGGTGCAAAATTGCAATATCGGTGAACTTTGGCACAGAAGACTTGGTCATTTGCATCATGGCTCCTTGAATATTATTCAACAAATAAACACGGGCCTCCCCAAAGGATCACTTGAGAAACATGATGTATGCAAAGGATGTACTTTGGGGAAGTACAAAAAATCCACATTCCATGATCAGGACCATAAAGAACATACAATCCTTGAAAGGATCCACTGTGATGTTTGTGGACCTTTCTCGATAAACTCCATTGCCAGGCACAAATATTTTGTCGTATTTATTGATGACTTCTCACGGAAGTGCTCGATATTCTTCATGCAGAAGAAAGATGAGAGATTCTCCAAGTTCATAGAATTCAAAGAGTTGGTTGGAAAAGAAATTGGATAGAAGGTGAAGGTTCTCAGGAGTGATAATGGAGGTGAGTATGTTTCTAACGATTTTAAAAAAAATTGTACAAAAGAAGGCATTCGACGAGAGTTGACAACACCCCACAATCCACAGTTGAATGGGGCTAAGAGAAAGAACTATAGCATTTTGGGAGTAGCGAAGGTGAAATTGCATGACCAAGGCCTACCTCTACATTCATGGGTTGAGACATGAAACAAAACAGTCTATTTACAGAACCGGAGTCCTCATCAGATTATGGGCATGATTACATTAGAGTAGGCTTTCTCGGAGATGAAGTCGGATGTGTCACACTTTAGGATTTTTGGAGCCTCTGTTTACTGCCATGTATCCAAAGAATCAAGGAAGAATCTAGAGCCAATAACAAAATTAGGGGTATTTATGGGTTATGTATAAACTCCCCACAACTATCGCGTGTACTTGCCATCTGCCAAAATGATAGTTGTGTGAAGGGATGTAAAATTTGATGAGGAGAAAGCCATGCAATGCTCTCTTGAGAGGGAGCTTTAGATCCCCCAGAAGATGACTTTTTAGCTCCAAAGGAGAACTTCAAGAATTTGTGGAGAAAAAACAAATTGAGGAGCAGAGAGTGGAGACAACCACTCAAGCATAACCATCCAAAGAAGGTAGAAAAAGAACCAGGGAAGCTGAGAAACTTCTGCAGGATACGAGGGAGAATGTGGGTTCTCCTTCAAATCAATGTAGACAGAGAAGGTCACCTGATTGGTACACTGGCTACATGGATCTAATGACTGAGCTTGTAGAGGTTGAGCCATCCTCTTTCAAGGAAGCAGTAGAGAAACCTGTATGGGTGTTACACTAAAAAATGTCACCATGGCTATTTACAGTCGGTATGGCTCAATCAACAGTCATACTACCCTTTTGAGCAAGTCTTATGCCTCTACTATTCATATCAAACTCCAAGAAAGAGAGAAAGTCTTTATAAAACATGTTTATCTCTGGGTACGCAGGTTCTCTCAAGCCTTGCCTGCAGGTACGCACCTTTTGTTCATAAGGTCTGCGTCCAAGGACGCTCTGTATCTAAAGGGACAGGTGCGTCCCTCTGAAAAGGTTAAAATGCGCAAGTTTTATCTTCAAAAACTTACTTGTGGTCATTTCTAGAGCATTCTAGAAGATTCTTGGATGAGTATTGAGCGTCTCCAGATGGTTCATGCACTCCTATCAAAGAGGAACTTATCCCATCAATAAGGGAGTGATCCCATCCAAAGAGGGGACTATCCCATTGATGGTGGACCTGATTAACTTCCTCTTGAGCACTATAAAAAGAGGCATTGAGCCAGAAGGAAGAAGGTTGAAAGCTATAGATTTCTAAGGGTAAATGCCGCAGGAATTAGGACTCCCATTTAGAAGCTCGTGAGGAGAGATTGTCATCTTTACTTGTTCTATTTGGAAGTGGGTGAGCTTTGTCAAAGTAGAGGAAGACTCTTGTGGACCCTGGAAGGAGCTTGCACAACACCAAGGCTCAGGTTGTAATGGTTCCTTTTGATTACCTTTAATGCAAATTGGTCCATTCTTCTCAATAGCTTGTTGTTAATGGGTTATTTCATGTACTCCTTGGTCTATATGTTGAATATGCTTTGTTTTATGTTATAATCAGGTGCTATTTAATTGTTTGACTGTTGGTGATTGTAGGTTTTGGAGAACGGGAGGAGCTCATCCGGATCAACAAAGCTTGGACTTCTACAACAGCGTTTGGACAGAGGTAAGAACGAAACACTTGATTTCTCATATCATAATGTATGTTTAGAGAAGGATAGCTCCAGTTTGTTTTGTTTGTCATTAGAATGTCTTAGACTTCTAGGAAGGTCAGCTGTGTCCGCACCCTTGACTGATTCCGTGTGACAATGGGTTGATGCAATGGTGAAGGAATACGAATCCATTGTAAAGAACAATGTTTGGGAAGTGGTCCCAAGACCATTATATAAATCACTTGTAGGTTCAATATGGATCTTAAAGATAAAGCATGTACTGGATAGAAGCATAGATAATTACAAGGACAGATTTGTGGCCAAGGACTACTCTCAAGTTAAGGGGATTGACTATGAGGAGACCTTTACTCTTCTAGCAAGGTCCTCATCCATTAGATAAATTATTACTCTAGTTGTGTAGATGGGGTGGAAGATCCACCAAATGGATGTAAAAAATGGGGTTATTAAGGAGGAGGCGTACATCGAGCAACCAAAAGGACTTGAGATATTTGATCGGGAGTCTCATGTGTGCAGATTCAAGTGAGCGTTGTATGGTCTCAAACAAGTACCTTATGCATGGTACACCAAGATCGCTAGTTATCTCACTGTTTTGGGCTTCACCAAAAGTAAGGCAGGTGCAAACCTCTATCACATATTGGTAGAAGGTAAATTTATTATTATTGTCTTATATGTTGATGATTTAATTTTAACTGGTGCTGAGTAGTTGATCAGATCTTGCAAGGAGGACCCTGTAAGGGAGTTTGAAATGAAAGACATGGGTCTCATGCACTACTTCCTCATGTTGGAAGTATGGAAAGGCGATGGGGAAATGTTTGTCTCTTAAGGAAAGTATGAAAATGAGATACTACAATAGTTTCGCATGAAGATTTGTAAACCCATGGAGACACCTCTAGCGACTAACTGGAGGAAGGAGGATGCCACTTCAAGTGAAGAAGTAGATGCTACCATTTATTGGTAGCTAGTGGGTTCACTAATGTATCTTATGAACACCCGATCAAATATGTGCCATGCAGTAAACCAACTAATCCAAGCTATGGTTAGGCCAACCAAAATATTTTTGAAGGCAACTAAGCATTTTTTACGACAACTCAGAGGCACTACCTAGTTTGGACTATGGTATAGACAGAAAAAGGGAGTGAATTTGTGTGGCTTCACAAATGCAGATTGGGTGGGGGGAGTCCATCAGAATGAGAGAGTACATCAAGTGGAATTATCGGTTTTGTGTCCGCAGTTGTTTCCTAGTATATTAGGAAGAAACGATCTGTGGTGCTAAGCATGGCAGAAGCAAAATACATGGTTGCAAGTCAAGCACCATGTGAGGCGATCTAGATGAGAAAGATACTTGTTGGATTATTTGGTCAAATGATGGATCCAAATGTGATCTATTGTGATAATCAAAGTTACATCAAGCTCTCTGAAAATCCTATATTTCATGATCGATCCAAGCATATAGATATTTGGTATCACCATTTATGGGACTGTGTGCAGAGGCAGATAATGTTGTTGCAATACATTTCGATAGAGGAACAAGATTCTGACATTTTGAGAAAGGCCTTGTCAAGAGGAAAGTTTGAGTTCCATAGGTGCATGATAGGGGTGGTTGATAATCCCTTTCTTGTTGAGAGGGAGTGTTGAAAAATGCATCAAGCTATTCTCAATTTGATTTTTCCTTGATTAAATTGAGATAAATTAAATTTCCACATTAATAGAAAACTTGGGTGCAATTTACTTGTGTGACATGGCTTGTGTCACCCAATTTACTCAGAAAAATCAAGTTGGAGGAGTTATAGTGCAGTTAAGTATGTTTGATTGCTAATTTGTAGCAATCAAAGTTAGTTATCTCAAGTTGTTTTTAGTTAAACTAGCTCCAACTGTCGGAGGAACTAGTCGAAGGTCAGTTGTGCAGTGGGACTTTAGTAAAACTCAGTGATCATCTAGTTAACTGATCAATCAACCCAAAATAGCTAGTGCATGTAGAGAATTCAAGTTACCAGTTGAGACAGAGATTCCAAGCTAGTATAACATTAGTTGAAGATTATTTCAAAGTGTACAGGTGTTTCATGCAACTTGATGATCAACCTAAAGAATTACACAATCTATTTTGGAGAAATTTCTGAATAATAGAGTCCTAATTTCTCAAGGAATTTCACAAGGAAATAGGGGTTCAAGCATAGGCTGAAATTGACTAAGTCTGGGTTAGAGCTTCTCAGTGAGTAGAGAGATAGGTTATGCACTTGCAGGTTGTGCTCAGTTGAGCAAAGCAATTGTAATACATATCTATTCATAAGATCAATGTAAGCACACATTGGCGTTTTTAGTAGTTTTCTTTCACTAGGAAAAAAAATATTTGCATGTATGTGATATCTTATTGCATGTCTAAAATTTTTGTTCTAAATTGTGAATTAATGTCTGCAGAGCAGTAGAGTAGGTGTGTGTCTTGTGATTTTGATTAAAACTTCACGAACCACTGTAAATCTACATAATAATGTCTACATTAATGTTTTTTTTAATTAATTGATAAAATTAATAATTATTGTTGACTCATGCCCGTGTAATACATGATTATTATTACCACTGAAACTTTTAGGCATATTAATAGTGACCTTCACATAACACATGGATAATTAGAAATATGACCTAATGGTATTACAAAGAATTCCTTAACTATGAAAAACAATTATTATTACCACTGTAATCTCTAAACATTCTAATGGAGACTTTCGAATAATGAAAAAGAGTGCTTTAATTGTGACAAACAATTAGTATTACGACTGTAACCTTGAGATACACTGATAAAAACCCTCAAATAACGCAAAATGATAATAAGAAATTTTGATCAATAATATTAAAAATAATGCCTTAATAATACATTATTTTCCTAAATAATCTGCACCCACACACTAAGGATTAAAATTGTTACATTGATAGGCATCTTTCACTACGGGCTTCGGGTGGGCATACCCTTTTCACCCGAGCCAATCACACACCTTGGTTTTCATCGTCCTTGACGCAATTGTAATTTTCCATATGGAACTGTTGTGTGGACTCCGTAGACTGTCAACAGGAAAGATGCGTGGTGGAAATATCTCACAACTTTCGACATCGCCATCTACAACTAATTTGTACCCATGTATTCACCTACAACATGAAAAGCATGAGAAGTGAACTAGGAAATTATAGGGCTCGCACAAAAATTAACATGGACAGAGGAAGGCTTTGCTGGAGACTGCCCTGATGTCATCATCACCATCTACTAAAGGAGACCTGGTGCTTGTGTATGACCAGGATAAGGATGGGGGAGGAAAGTTTAGGTGCCAGTGAATAAGCACCCATTTATCCAGAATATCCAGAACTAGAGAATGATCCTACAGAGGTAGAGTTAGCAACGATAGAGACAGAGGCTTACAACATGGCATAGTTGGTTTCAAAAACACATAATAGGGTTTACTTTACTTTACCCAACTCACCATAAATAAATAGTACTGGCGCGAACAAATAGGAGTTCTCTATAATAGTCACATGCACCACTTTGAGAATTTAAGAGTTCGAAAGCCATTCATTTTAGCAGCGGATTGAACCATAATCCGTATATCTAGTCACAGAGTGCCAATGCTAGTCAACTTTGTCAAAGTGCTTACCATGTCTTCACCTACCACATGAGAAGCATGAGCAATGGATTGGGAAATTATAGGGCTCGCTCCAGAATTCACTTGATACATGCCCATTTATAGCCCATGGCCTGATCCCGGTACTTACTCCAAGCCCATTTAGAGTGTCGTTAGGTTTTGTGCCTGAACAAGGCCATCCATTTTCTTATGGTCATTCCCCGTGTCTAAAATGATCACCCATTCCTATGTAGTCTCCTTCTCATGCTCATCATGCTCATCACCCCAGTTCATTTATTTCCAAGCTCCCAGCTTGTCTATTCCTGAATTAAATTGCATTGAACAGGCATGGAAGCATAGCCTTTGTTCAATTTCATCATTCAATTTTCCCAAAAGTGTGGTTTGAAGGTGTGAGTATATATTGAATAGAGGTGGGGTTCATTATTACTTGTTGTTGTTTTAGGAAAATATTCTGTATCCCGCTGTTGTTTCAGGAAAATCATCGAAACTAAAGAACATCGAACTTCATCGAACCTCAAAGACCTTAAGGATTTCCTTTCGAAATCAACAGGTTAGTTTTTGGTGCCTGTGAGATTTTTTTTTGAATCTTGTCTTTCTCTGTGACTATGTGAAAATGTGTATGCTAAAAGGTAAATAAGCTTCGATCCAAAGAAATCATAAGCTTAGATCCAAAGAAAACCAAACAAATGTGTAGAGCCGCTCTGTATTCACTTGAGAAAAGTTTATATACTTCAAGCAAATATTAATTTCTTTCGTTTGATATTAAACTGCCTCAGATGGTAAGTCGAACTGGTTGTATCTATTAAAAAAATGATAATTATTGACAACTCAGAACATGTCTCTGTTACATATATTATGCTAGTTGTGCTCATACTCAAGTCTCACTTCAGGGCGTAGGTCTCAACTTCACCTGTAGTATAAGCTCAGAATGTGAACCATGAATCGGCCATTTTACTATTCAATGATAAACATTTAAGTATTCAAAGAAGAACAGGGGTCAACACTACAGTTCAACAACACCTATTATTCAAGGCATTGAAGTATAAAATTTGGGCATGCAGACCCACCAAACACTACAAGAAAAAAGGACATTGGTGAGGGGCGAAAAATGTCACCATAAGCTCATTGGTGATGGTCAAAAGAGCATTCGTCACCAAAAAATAAACGTCACCAAAGGCGGCGTCGCCAAAACTATAGGTGTTGTAGTGACATAAAAAGTCCAACAACAATAATGATTTATAATGATAGATAATGACTGTCACCATTTCATATGAGAAAAGGTGATGGACCATAGCCTTCGTCACCAAAAACTGAATGTCACAAAAGGTGGCATCACCAAAAGTATAGGTGTTGTAATGACATTCAAATTTCGTCACCAATAATGATTTATAATGATGGATAGCGACGGACCATAGCCTCGGTCACCAAAAACTGAACGTCACCAAAGGTGGTGTCGCCAAAAATATAGGTGTTATGGTGACATTCAAGGTCCATCACAAATATTGACTATAATGACAGATAGCGACTATCACCATTTCATATGAAAAATAATGATTTATTGTGATGGATCTTTAATGGTCATCACTATTGGTGCATATATATGGTGACGTTCATTGACCATCACCAAAAGCGCATTGCTAGAAGTATAGGTGTTGTGGTGACATTCAATGTCCATCACGAATAATAACTATAATTATGGACAATGACCATCACCATTTCATATCAACAACAATGATTTATGGTTAGAGACCTTTGAGGGTCATCACTATTGATGCGTATATATGGTGGCGTTCGTTGACTGTCACCATTTCATATTTTTTGTGAGGGTCAAAAAATGTCACCAAAGCTCATTGGTGATGGTCAAAAGAGCGTCCATCACCAAAAATTGATCGTCGCCATATCATACGGATGTCAGGGCACAATGGAATCAAACCACCAACCTCCTACTTGTAAAGCAGGCGCTCTTCCATTGAGCTAGCACCCTTTAAAGAATTATATTCTTTAAAATTAGACCTTGAAACTTCATAAATTGTAAATTCTACAACTTTCAATAAATTAAAGTCTCAACAATATTTTACTATACAAGCAAAGCAACATCGAAGATGTAGGTCCCTACCTAATGGTTATTGAAGTTATGAAAATTGGGTGGAGGGAGAAATAGCTATGTATAAGATAATCAATATGTTCAGTTGAATACTCAATTAGAAGTAAAACTCTGAAGACATTTATAACCTATAAATGACCTATAACTATCAAATGCACCAAATATTGCAAAGGAAATGTCATAAGTGGATATCATATGGAAGAAGAGGAGGCAGGGACTTGGAACCCTTGTACATCTTGGCATGCCTTAGCACTTGGCACATCTTAACTTTTTTGACATGTATTCGTAATATCTGTCACATATTAGCATGCCCTAGCATTCCCTAACACACCTTGGCAATCATGACCTCACAACTAGCATTTGATTTTTCCATGACTTGAGAACCTTACATTCACTAGAACACCTTGGCACTCCCTAGTTGTCATGCCCTTTGTTATCCTCCATAATGTCCCAGGCTAATGAAGAGATCAATAGAGGTAACCACATACCAAGCTTTTTTGTGCTTGTAGTATGTGGTACTGACCTTGTTTCACCTGAAAGGGTTTTTATTCTTGGACTATGAAAATGCTAGTAAGATTTAGGCCTTTTGTAGTATTTATACCCCATGATCATTTTTGCAAGATGTATGTCCTATGTGGAAAGAAATAAGCATTTAGCTATTACCTCCTAAACTAAAGCACTGTTTCTTTTATTAGGTGCCATTTAACGTCCTCTACAAATTGAGGACGAATGGGACATATTATCCTATCCATCCTCATAGACTATAGTCCTCCATAAAGGGGAAAATCCCCAAAATACCCATTGTTGGGCAACTTTCGGGGAAACTGGGCTTAAAAAACCCAAATTTGGGGTTTGGAGTAAGGTTTACTCAATCACTTAAGAATATGAAACCCCTATGGAAAATCTATAAATAAATAAGGATTGAATTAATTTTGGATCACCGAGTGTGGATTAATTCATTTGTTCTTGAGCATTAGGTCTGATAGTTTCTAACCCCTTCTATCTCTTGTCAATTTCGGTGGTGAAATATTCCACCCTAGTTGACGTTCCCTTATTATCTCACTGTTTGAGCACAAGGGTCTCTGGTTGGTCAACGAATTCTGTTGGATATTGGCCTCTTGTCTTTTTCTGGGCACAAGATTTCTATTAAAGGTGAATGAATTTGGAGGATAATGCATGATAGCTTAGTTCTATTTGGCATACACCTCTCTTGAAGGAAGCAACAAAGTTTCTGAGTCCTTAATATCTTATTCTAGGCAAAGCACTTACCTTAGGCAGTGGATTCGTTTCTGGGACCTGGAGTAGCGAAACTCTTTGCTTTATTTAGTTTTCGCATGCATAGTGAAAAGGAGCACTTCCCTAGTTATTAATTCTTAGCCTTAGCTAAGGAAGCATGTTTGCATATCTCATATCATATTTACTAGTGGCAGACTTTAATTGTTTTATCTATCCATGCAAGGAAGGTGCATTAGGATTAGGAGTTAAGAAAGTTGAGACATTGTTGTACATGTTTCCAGATTCATTGTACCTTCTAGATTAAAGGAAACGTGAATAGTAGTGTTTGAAATTTTTAGTTATTTCTTGTTTCAAAGAGTAATAAATAGTGATGTGATTTTAGTTTCAAATCCGTGTACTTGTTGTTACTTTCTTCAGTGGCATGTGCTTCCCTGTTCAAAAAAGGGGGTTTTCTGCAATATCTAGCCTCCAAATCTTCTTCAATGCAAACTAAATATCAAATCATACCCCCGTACTCCAAATCATCTAAGGCATCACCCTAGAGAAGTTCCAAAGTAGACCAATGATCTTTGACAGGCCAACTCCAACCCCATGTCACTATACAAGTGTTGACATCACTACTACAAAAAGTATTCTGAAGTCTTGCATCCTACACCAATTCCTAAGATGGATGCCCAAAGGGGTTCTAGAACAAGGCTCAACCTTTATTACCACATTTAAGACATTTCAAAGGGATTGGTCCCTTTAAACCATACCAATTTTTACACTTTCACAATTTGGCCATGTTCCTATCAATTTATATTTTGTATTGAAAAGTCACTCCTATTTTACATGTTTATTAAATTTGGGAACAATTATAGGTCAGCTCCAGAAAAATGTCAACAAATTTGTGGGTTAGGTTGGCATTTCTCCGAATACTATCACACATGTATATATAATCACACATTTTCCTTTTTAGATCTTGATTGTTTGAACAAAAACGTTCGCTGCCTGTGTAATTTTGTCCCATACCTCCACATCAGCACTCATAGATAACAATATTCTTAATTCTTCATTTGTGTGCATAGTAAGGTCCCTTTGGGTTGCTATTTTTGTTGGAGCAACCTCTGACAGTACACCTTTTACCACAAAGATGTTGTTGTTGGATAGAAATATATAGAGGAGTCTTACACCAAACATATAAATGGATATTGTATATCACAATAATAAGCATTAACATATGAAGATGTGTAGACCCTAAACTATGTGCATTCAATCCATTACTTTTTCTTTCATGGAAGATTTCGTTCTGCATAGTAGATGTGTTGTGGCACTTGAGTGTGTTCGCATAAAAAATTCTAAGGCCAAACCCGGATTCTCATGTGTCATGGAAATTCAACATATGCCTTGTTCACCTAATAACTACTTGTAACTCATCTTAGGGTACTCATGTACAATCTCACTCATCCCACTTAACAAGTTACCAAGACAATGCTCATCACATCCAACCTTGGTCTAAAACAATTAAGCAACACAATTTACATCTTGACATGCCATAGCACCTGACATGTCTTAGAATTCCTTGGCACTATGTGGCATGCGTTAACATCCCCTACATTCCTTGGCATGCTTTGACACTCCCTAGTACACCGTGGCACTTCCTGACATGCCTTGGTAGTTTAGCATACCTTGACATAGCCTAGCATATAACCTTGTCACTCCCTCCTTAACACACCTAGAACTCATTGAAACTCCCTCTCTCACACTCTTATTTGTTAATTTCCATGCATTTTGAACTAGTGCTTCCTTATGTTTCCTTGACACCCCCTAACACTCCCTAGCTCACCCTAGCACCTGACACATCTTGTCCTACCACCTTAAAACTCTAGCATTCCTTGGCACTACATAGTATACCTTATCTCTCTCTCTCCTTAGCACACCTAGACATCGCTGACACTCTTGGTCACAAACTCTTATTCATTCATTTCCATGCATTTTTACCTAGTTCTCCCTTGTGTTTCCCTAACACTCCTTATCACTCCTTGACACGTATTGTTACACCCTAGCACCTATGACATCTTGGCATGTCGCCCTAGCCTCTAGCATGCCTTAACACTACCTAGCATACCTTGTCAATTTGTCCTTAGCACACCTAGAACTCATGAAAACTTCTAATCACAAACTCTTATTTGTTCATTTTCATTCATTTTGACATAGTTCTCCCTTGTGTTTCCCTGGCGCTCCCAGCTAACACTTCCTTACATGTGTTTGCACATCTTGGCCGCATGTTGCCCTAGAACTCTAGCATTCCTTAGCATTGCCAAGCATGCCTTGTAACTCCTCCTTAGCACACTTGGAACTCACTAACACTCCATGCCACACACTCTTATTCCTTCATTTCCATGCATTATGACCTAGTTCTCCCTTGTGTTTCCCTAACACTCCCTAACACTCCTTGGCACACATTGGCACACCATGGCACTTGTCACATCTTAGTAGGATTTCCTAGCACTCTATCGTCTATTGGCACTTCTTATCATATGTTGTCACTCCCTCCTTAGCACACCTATAACTTGTTAACATTCCCTATCACACATGCACATTCATTCATTTACATGTAATTGAAATGATTCCTCCTTTTTGTTTCCTTGGAAATCCCTAGCATGTGTTGGCACCACATCCTAGAACCTAGCACACATTGGCATGCCTTAGCACTTAGCATGTTTTGACATACCTAACATTACTTGGAACTTCATAAAATGTTTTAGAACTTCCTGAAATTCCCTGCACAGCTTGGCACTCCCTAGTTTTCATGCCCTCATAAATAACCTTACTTTTTTTGTGACTTGGGAACCCAACCAAGTCATTGAAAAAATAGTGTTGTGCCTAGATCAAAGTCTCCCTTTGCCTCAAACTACTTTTCCCATCCTCTTATCACAATTGTAGGCTTTCCTCCTACAAGTCCTAATATGAAATTGTCCTAACACACTTCATCCATGGGACACCTAGAATTCACTTACACTCCCTGGCATAATCTCTTGTTCATTCATTTCCATGCACTTTGACCTAGTTCTTCCTTATGATTCCCTGACACTACCAAACACTCCTTGACATGCATTGACACTATCTGTAATATGTCATGGCACTCCTTAATTATCATTCCCTCATAACTACACTTATTTTCTTTTAGACTTAGGAACCCAACCAAGTCCTACCTTGACTACAACAACTTTACCAAGTTACATTTACTACAACTAGACTATGCCTTGTTCCCCTAATAGACTATAAATCATCTTAGGCTTCTCATGTCCAATATTAACTCATCCCACTTAACAAGTTACCAAGTCAAATCTCACATCCAATAGTGCCCATAAAACAACTAAGCAACATAGTTTACATCTTCACATGTCATAACATCTGGCACGTATAACAATCCATTGGCACTACATGGCACACATTATCATCCCATGCATTCCTTGGCATTGTTTTCCACTCCCTAACAAACCCTACCACTCCCTAACATGCCTTGACACTCTAGTATGCCTTGGCACTACTTAGCATATACCCTTGTCACTCCCTCCTTAACACAATTGGAACTTGCTGACACTCCCTATCACACACTCTTTTCTATTCATTTCCATGCAAATTTGAACTAGTTCTCCCTTGTGTTTTCATGGCACTCCCTGACACACATTGGCAGACCCTGGGACTTGACACATCTTGGCATGTCACCCTAGCAATCTAGCATTCCTTGGAACTACCTAGCATACCTTGTCACTCCCTCCTTAGCAAACCTAGAATTCGTTGACAATCCCTGTTACTCACTCTTATTCATTCATTTCCATGCATTTTAAACTAGTGCTCCCTTGTTTTTCCCTGACACTCCATAACTCTCCCTGGCATGCATTGGCACACTTTACCACCTAGCACATCTTGTCATGTTTCCCTTGCCTCTAGAATGGCTTAGCACTGCCTAACATACCTTGTCACCCCCTCCTTAGCACACCCTAAAATCACTGACACTTCTTGTCACAAACTCTTAATCATTCATTTTCATGCATTATTTTCACCTGGTGCTCTCTTGTGTTTCCCTAACGCTCCCTAACACTTCCTAGCACTATTTGGCACACCTTGGCACCTAGCACATATTGGCTTCATGTCGCTCTGGCACTCTCGAATGACTTAGCACTGCTTAGCATACTATGTCACTCCCCTCTTACCACACCTGGAACTCATTGACACTCCCTGTCACACACTCTTATTCATTCATTTCCATGCATTTTGACCTAGTGCTCCCTTGTGTTTCCCTAGTACTCACTAACACTCACCACACATTGGCACACCTAACTGCAATGAGTTTCACTAACAGTCAATCCAAAAACCCTTCCAGAGTCTATCTAGTTACCTGTTCTTCACTAAGGTATTAGGGTTAAGTTTATTGTATAGCGTTCAGTGTGAAAATATTACTAGGTGTTTTTATCGCATAGAGTAATTATGATCTTCCCCATGTACACAAGGATAACTAAGAAGTGTTTCCCATAATAATGCAAGTGGAACTTCAACATGTACATCAGGGTAACCACAAAATATTTATCATATTTACACAATGCAAGGTGATAGGATAATATTTACATTATATACGTGAATGTACTCAGATCAGACCATTAGCATCATATCTACATATTTACCACAAGACGAGGGTCATTACAACCCCTTAAAAATAGCCATAAGGCCTTCCTCTTTTGCATCTCCTTGACCACAAGGGTTTAATTCAAAAACACATAGTTCCTTTAAAGATTTGTAGGTTGAGGTAGCCACTTCAAGCCCTTGAACTTAAAGATAATCAAATATTTGCAATGTGTTACAATAATAAGTCCATTATGCACACTCCTCATCTTAGAGTTGGGTAGAGAGGGAGAATACTTGATTGATGCCAACCTTGTAAATGAAAAACTTTGCCTACTCATTGGTTGGACACTCCACCACTAGTTGAAACCACTAACACATACCAAAAGTCCAAGATACCTATAATATGTGCCTTACACCCAAGGGCTTAGACTACACCTCCATAAAATGTACCTTCAACTTTAGATGTCCCAAAATAGTAATATCCCAACCCTAGCCTATTTGTTAGATTTTTGTAACTTTCTCCTTAACTAACATTTGTTTTTAACTATTTAATCCACTTACCATATACCCTCTCATGTTTGCACCCACCTAGTATACAAGAACACTTATGTTTTTAATACAACCAAGTTAAGAGGGCATGTTTCTTTCTTACACTTAAATGTTTCCAATACAACCAAGTTAAGAGCACGTGTTTCCTTTTCAAATTCCAAAAGTATAACATGTCTATCTCTATAAACTAACAACAAAATCATGGCATAAAAAAGGTAAGCTTAAAATTAAATTAAAATTAGATTATTATTATTATTATGATAAATACACCAAATATGGAAAAATTGTTTTCAAACACAGCCATAAAAAAAGTGTTATTTTATCAAATACAACTACAAACTTATTAAGAGAGCCAAGATCTGTCTTAACCCGGATCTCTCAAGCTCTGAGAGGGATCCAATCTCTCGATGTGCAAACCTATTTTTTGGCACTTGGTAGATCCAGGTTAAGATGGATCTAGGCTGGTTATATAATACTATATAATATCTATATTTGTATCTATTTGTCTCTTTCTTATTCCCTCTCTCTATCTCACCCCACAAACATACACACTCTCTCTCCATATCTATCTCTCTTTCCCTCCCTCTTCCTCTCCGCCTCTCTCTCCACCTCTATCTCCCTATGCCTTAGTTCTTTCCTCCCTCTCTCTCGACCTCTATCTCCCTATTCCATAGTTCTTTCCTCCCTATCTCTCCCCCTCCAAATCCATATCTCTCTCCCCCGCTCTCTTCTTCTCTCTCTCCTTTCTCTCTCTTCCTACCTCCTTCTCTTTGTCTCCCCCCATCACTCTCTCACTCTCTCTTTCTCTCTCTCTCTCTCTTTCTCCACCCTCCATATTTGTCACTATCTCCCTCCCCCATCTTCCCTTCACTTTTCTTGCTATCATCACTTGGATCCTTAGTTAAGATAAATCTATGTTGGTTCTTATTAATATTTGTATTATATAAATTTCACATCTTTAAATACAAAAGTATTCTCATTTTTAATTTTATTAAAACCTTAATTTAATTTATATGGGAATAATTTTAGTATTCATGAGGATAGAGGGTTTATATATATCTCAAAACTAATTACAACCCTTTTCCTATTAGCTTCAAATACAAAATGTTATAAAATTAAATTAAATTAAAATAATTTTATTGTGAAATAAGTTATGGTTTTTGGGCATGTGGTATTGATAAGGCATGATATTGGCCTATGGTATTGTAACAAAGCCTATTTACAAGTTAATAATATCCATGGTAAAGTGGGGGTGAATATGGATGGTTAAGAATCTTGTCATATTGTTATAAAATATTTAGATTGTGAAATAAGATATGATTTTTTGGCATGTGGTATTGATAAGCCATGGTATTAGCCCATGCTATTGTAACAAATCCTATTCACAAGTTCATAATATCAATGACAAAGAGGGGGTGAATATCCATGATTAAGAATCTTGTCATATTCTTATAAAATATTTTGATTTTGAAATAAGTTATGTTTCTTGGGCATGTGATATTGATAAGCCATGGTATTGGCCCATGGTATTGTAACAAAGTCTATTTCCAAGTTAATAATATCCATGGTAAACTGAGAATGATTATCCATGGTTAAGAATATTTTCATATTATTATAAAATATTTTTATTGTGAAATAAGTTATGTTTTTAGAGCATGTGGTATTGATAAACCATAGTATTGGCCCATGGTATTATAACAAAACCAATTTTTTACAAGTTAATAATATCCACTATAAAGTGGGGGGTGAATATCCATGGTTAAGAATCTTGTCATATTGTTACAAAATATTTTGGTTGTGAAATAAGTTATGGTTTTTGGGCTTGAGGTATTGATAAGCCATGGTATTGGCTCATGGTATTCTAACAAAACCTATTCACAAGTTAATAACAAAATCAAAATATAACAAATTGAATTTTATTATTTTTATTATTAATTGAGCCAACATTTAGATTTTTGCACTCATCCCCATACTTTTGACTTTTATTATTATTATTACTATTATTCTTTAACTAAGCCCATATTTAGAATTGTTTACATACTTACATTACACCTACACATCTACTCTATACTCTATAAATATTGTATTTATTTCTTTTTAAGGAGGGAAATTTTAACATTTTTGAAAAAATTCAGCCTTAATTTTGATGTAACAAAGCCCTCCTAATTCCAATCTTCATTTACTTTCTAAAACAAGTAGTATATTTTCACTTTTCATAGGGTGGAGGGAAAACTAGTAGATATTTTCACTTTTCACAGGGCGGGAGGGAAAACAAGATTGAAGAGAGTTGTGAATTAAATTTTCACTTTTCATAAGGCGGAGGGAGGGAAAACTAGTAGCATATTTTCACTTTTCACAGGACGGGAGGGAAAACAAGATTAAAGAGAGTTGTGAATTAAGGTTTTACCAGTAGCAGATTGATATCGAACCCCACCATTAGATCTTCAATCCATTAGTGGCGCCCATATATGTTTCATTTTTAACCTCGCTGCATTTACACCCCACTTTTAGTCTTCTTCCACACAGGAAGGAGTACACACACCTCATATCTCTAGTTCAAAATTCACTATTTTTTTCATCCTTGCTTTTAAGTTTACGAGTAGAATATTTTCACTTTTCATAGGGCGGGAGGGAAAACGAGATTGAAGGGAGTTGTGAATTAAGGTTTTACCAGTAGCAAACTAATATCGAATCCCACCATTGGATCTTTAATCCATTAATGGCACCTAGATATGTTTCATTTCTAACCTCGCTACATTTCCACCCCACTTTTAGTATTCTTCCACACAAGGAGGACTGGTTCAGAATTCACTATTTTTTTCATCCTTTATTTTATGTTTAAAAGTAGCATATTTTCACTTTTCACAGGGCGGGGGGGAAAAGAGATTGAAGAGTTTTTTGAATTAAGGTTTTACCAGTAGCAGACTGATATCGAACCCCACCATTGGATCTTCAATCCATTAATGGCGCCTAGGTATGTTTCATTTCTAACCTTGCTGCATTTCCACCCCACTTTTAGTCTTCTTCCACACAGGGAGGAGTACACACACGTCATATCCTCCACCATTGGATCTTCAATCCATTAATGGTGCCCATGTATGTTTCATTTTTAACCTCATTGCATTTACAACCCACTTTTAGTCTTCTTCCACACAAGGAGGAGTACACACACCTTAGATCTCTGGTTCAATATTCACTATTTTTTTCATCCTTGCTTTGAAGTTTACGAGTAGCATATTTTCACTTTTCAGAGGGAAGGAGGGAAAACGAGATTGAAGAGAGTTGTGAGTTAAGGATTTATCTCTTCAATCCATTAATGGAGCCCATATATGTTTCATTTCTAGCCTTGCTGCATTTCCACCCCACTTGTAGTCTTCTTCCACACAAGGAGGACTGATTCAAAATTCACTATTTTTTTCATCCTTTCTTTTAAGTTTAAGAGTAACATATTTTCACTTCTCATAGGGCGGGAGGGAAAACGAGGGAAAATAGGTAAAATCATATGTATTTTTCCTTATTTTATGGTTTTCCTCTATAGAGTTGATTTTACTAGGTGTACACTGTATGCATCTCAAAAAATGTCTTTAGGAAATTCTATTTTTATTCTTTCCAAGAAAAACTCTCTAGGGAATCCCAATGGATGTTTCCCCACATTCATGGATGGCATCCCTGGTAAACCTATTGGCATTGACTAGTGAACCTCACCTAAGGGATTTCAAACAGGGCACCTGCCAGCACATAAATAGCCAAATACCCAGTAACATTAATGACATTCGGTTGGGTTAACCCCTTGGGCTCAATATATCATAATCAACTACACTATTTTCCATTTTAACATATTGATCCTGTTTAACATTTTGTTAGCGTAACCATAACAATCCAAGCATGTTCCTATTTTTATTTTGGTTTTTAATTCCCTATTTGGTGTGGTGACAACTTTATATGACTGTATAGATGTTTACTTTTTTCAGAGTATATGTTGAAAAGTAGATGCTCTATTACATTCTACCTTGTCTGTTATATATTGATGGAGTTCAGTTTCATTAGTTGTGACCAAAGAACTGTGTCAGGCATGTATACAAGGATTCTTGTATCATTATTTATAAACTAAACATTGTCCTTAAACAAGCAAAGTAGATCCTTAATGCTACATGTTTGTATCTCAGGGAACTTCCAACCCTAATAAATGAGGTGAAATTTAAGTGTTTCCAGAATCCAAATCTGAGGTTTTGTGAATTCACTCATAAATGGTCCTGGAAAAGCGAAGTGAAATTTAATTATTTCCAAATATTAAGTTCTGTGAACTCACTCATATTTGGTGCTGGAATCTTTTGAGAAAATAGGAATAATTTCTTTTAGTTGCATTCAAATTTTCCAAAAATAATACTAAATTTCTCCCTGACTAAAATTTTCCCTGAAATGGCTTTGGGATTGAAAATTTTGTAAATATTTTTAGGGAAACAACCCAAAATAATTTTTCTAAATTAGAGTTTTATAACACTAGGTGCTAAAACAATCTTTTATTTTCTGTTGCAAATGTCTGATAGAGTCTTCCCAAAAACTAATCAGAAAATTAGGAGATGCGCTGGATGGACTAAATAATTTTTAATGAATAATCACTTAACATAAATGATATATCAGGTTGCATAAATATATAACTTAGAAGCATGAAATGAAGAAGAAATCTCATCGAGATTGACATATTCTTAATTGAGTTGAATGAGGCCAAGAATAACTTTGACTAGAGGGTGTTGAAAATGGCATAATTTTGTTGGTTGGATAGATTTAGAACTAAAAATCAGCATTTTTTTTGCTTGCATAACCTGGGAAGATTTTTGTATCTCAAGTCTCAAACTTATTGAATAGTATGATTTATGCCTTGCAATGTTGAGATATGATGTGATACCACTTGCTGGTAACCTAAACACTTTGGATGAAAATTTAGTTGTGAATTTTACTTGCAAAAGATATAAGTGAAAATATAGATTAATTGTCCCTTGTGTAGAATTTCCTTGAAATTCTGCTACTGCTTGAATGAATAAATCTGAAACTAATTATTGCATTAAGACAAAAAATATCTCTACCAATTTTTAGTGGAATAGAACAGAAATAAAACACAGTCACACTATAGCAAAAAAAACAAAATTTTCTAGGGAACCCAACTGGGAAAACCCTCTGCTAGCTGTAGAAATTTAAAATACTATCCATGTTAGACTTTGAGACACCTCTTTAAGACTAGGTTCATCGATGCTTATTTCTTTCCATATTCATTTTCATAAGCATTAGGGTTGTTGTCCGTCAAACCATAGTAGCTAGAAAGTGTCTCTTTGATTTTAGAAAGCAGATCAGGATCAACTTCATCCAAGAATCCCTAAGATGGCTCATCAGTAGCAAGAAGAAAGGTCTTTTTTTTTAATTTCATCACATGCATCCATCATAATCACTGATTTGTCTTCATTTCTTTCACAGTCATTTTCAATGTTAGATGCAAAAGGTAATTTAGTATGATATAATCCTTAGGTAACCAACCTCAAACATATTGTTGGTTAAGATATGGTGTTTGAAGTTTATTGAGTTTTAGTTTTATCATGAAACTACTAGAAGCATACTAGAATGGGTGAGTTGATTATCTTGATAACAATGTTATGGTTTGATCTAGTCCTTGAAAGGAACTTATAGCTGATGGTAAAAATTTCACATTCCTTTCATTTTTTTATCTTCACATATAACAAATATCTTTATGTTATAGCCTCTAGCTAGATATATACAGTAACTACCACTCAGAAGTTGGATGCCATCATTTTGGAGCTTGAGCTTACTCAGTTTACCTTTGTTTGAGTTGAAAATGTCATTAGATCTCATTATATTGTCTATTGTAGAGCATGAATCCAATTTACCTTTGTTTCAGTTAAAAATGTAATTAGATCTTGCTATACCATCTTTTGTAGAGAATGAATCCAATTTTTCATAGTCCATTTGCTTGAGGTATAACAAAGCTACTTTAATTCATTAAACTTACTTTTCATATTCTATTTGTTGATTGTGATTTTGCAAGCCACATCTACATTGGAAAAGAGGAATATTTAATGAAGTGTGGAAGGAGAGGGAAGCTTCAGTTATGTCCTTTCAAAATTTCTAAGGTACGTAATAAAATTTAAAAAAAAATCTCCATAGAATGTTGTTCTTTAACTTTTTCTTTTGATAATGAATTATTTATGTGATCTCCCCTCTCTTACACACAACCAGAGTCTAGACATACATAGTTTTTTGGGATAGGTGGACAATGGACAAATTTACGCTAACCATTTATCTAGAAATTTACACTGTAGAAGATCAAGAATTTACAGTTGAATATTGCCTTGCCACTAAATTAGAGTTGAAGAGTCGGACTCCTATTTTTCAGGCATATACCTCACTTTTAAATCAATTTATTATTGACTCTGTATAGACCTTCCATGGGAGGGCAGGAATGATCACTAACATTGGTTAATCTTTCTATAGACCAAGTAAAGATTCCAAATGTGTACAAATTAGTGGCTCCTTGGAGAATCCCAAGAGTGGCGCTATTGTAGCAACAAGAAATTCATTTATTTTGAGTTCTTCATTAGTGCATTGATATTATATTGTCTATTCCATACAATACCTCAACAATGTATGATCAAATTACAGTTAAGCCTGTCATAATATTTTGACTTGCCCTATTTTAGAGGGAAACTAGAGTGTGTGTCAAGCTTGCACATCACAATTGTATCATGCAAAGTTTACTTGGGACAAGTTTTGTGGATCTAAGCAGCAAGATACCTGTTGGAATTCAAGAGACAACAATACTACAAAGTGGGAAAGAGGTTTCACAGTTGACCTGGATTTCACATTATGGTTGGAGTCGGTTTGTTGGCAAGATGCTGGATACCCCAACTTCCTTTTTATGACCTAGTGCAAGATTAAATCCTTTGACACATTCCTCACTCAATTGTCATTAAGTGATGGGTTTTCTCAAAAGTGTTGCACACCTATAAAACTTTACTAGAGTTGATCTTGAGTCTTCGGAGGTGGTTAGATTTTTGAATCACACACGTACAAGAAGAGGAGAAATAATATGCCCGGCTAATTTGAAGTTATCTACCTGTCAATAGGGTGTTCCCATTCATAAACCTGACGACTCGCTCTACTTATTTCTAGTGAACAACTTTGGGACTTTCCATGAATCATGAGACAATTCCAACGCCATGACTATAAATTTCTTATTTAAATCTATACCCAATAGATTAGAATCTACACAAGGAGAACTCCATTCTTGTTTCAAAAGAACCTTCAATCAACTGGTAGCATGCTATTTAATATTTTATGTATTTATTCGCATCTTTGGTCTGTGACATAAAGATGCAATATGCTACCTTGAATTTTCTATACTAACACTCCTAGAAAATAATAAAGTATGCCCAAATATATCATTTCAAATGATCTATGTAGCTCACCTTTTGGTTTTTCAATTATCGAAGTTGTTACCTATATTGATGAGAACTTCTGCAACTGATACCATAGTGACAATATATGTTATATTTTTATCTGTGTTTCTTTGAAGGTGTTTCTCCTTCAGTAGAGCAGCAATACACTGTAGTTTCCATTTAGGGGAGAAGTGTACCCAGTAACAACCTTGGCCTGTGTGCAAATGGGTTGAGTGCACATTCGACTCTATCTGTTGTTTTGAAGGTGTTTCTCCTTCAACAATACTTCATCTTAGTAGATACTTTCAGTCTGCACCTTTAGTAGATGCATGCAGCCTTGGGATACATGTTGTAGATTATAGTTTTCCTATGAGGTTGTAGCAGTGATGAAAGAAGTGCATCGATTTTAGGCATATTTAGTATTCTTTTATAGTTTGACTTAGATGCTCACTTTTCTTAATTTAGGTGTTTTTCTTAGTTCTTTTTTATGCACATGTTTATCTTTAAGAAAAGTGCACAGTAGAGAAGGGTTCTATATTTTGAGCAAGGGACACACTTCTAGGTAGGAGGTACTCTATTCTAGGAAGCTTTTGCAATGCAAGTTAGATGCTTTATCCAAGAATCCCATGAGGCGCTATTGTAGCAATAAGAAATTCATTTATTTTGAGTTCTTCATTAGTGCATTAATAGTATATTGTTTATTCCATGCAATACCTCAATATTTTATGATCAAATTACAGTTAAGATTGTCACAATATTTTGACTTACCCTCCTTTAGAGGGAAACTAGAGTATGTTTAAAGCTTACACGTCACAATTGTATCATGCAAAGTTTACCTGGCATGAGTTTTGTGGATCTAAGCAGCCAGATACCTGTTGGAATTCAAGAGGGAACAATACTACAAAGTGGGAAAGAGGTTTTGCAGCTAACTTACCTTTCACATTATGGTTGGAGTCGGTTTGTTGGTAAGATGCTGGATACCCCAACTTCCTTTTTATGACTGAGTGCAAGATTGAATCCTTCGACATATTCCTCGATCAATTGTCATTAAGCGATGGGTTTTCTTAGAAGTGCTTCACATCTATAAACTTTACTAGAGTTGTTATTGAGTCTTTGGATGTGGTTATCTTTTTAAAGCACACACGTACAAGAAGACGAGAAATAATATGCCCGACTAATTTCAAGTTATCTTCCTGCGAATAGGGTGTTCCCTTCCATAAACCTGACGAATCACTCTACTTCTTTCTAGTGAACAAATTTGGGACTTTTCATGAATTATGAGATAATTTCAACCCCATAACTATCAGTTTCTTATTTAAAGTTATACCCACTAGATTAGAACCCGCACAAGGAGAATTCCATTCCTGTTTCAAAATAACCTACAATCGACTTATACCATGCTATTTAATATTTTATGTATTTCTTCGCATCCTTGGCCTGTGACATAAATATGCAACAAGTTACCTTGCATTTTCTATACTAACACTCCTAAACAATAATAAAGTATGCCCAAATCTGTCATTTCAAATGATCTATGCATCTCACCTTTTGGTTTTTCAATTATCGAAGTTGTTACCTATATTGATGAGATCATTGACAACCGAGGCCACAATGACAATATCTGTTAGAGTTTTATCCATGTTGCACTAAAGGTGTTTTTCCTTCAACAACACTACAATACATTGTAGTTTCCATTCAGCAGAGAAGTGTACCTAGTAGAAGCCTTGGTCTGTGTGCAAATGGGTTGAATTCACAATAGACTTTATCTATTATTTTGAAGGTGTTTCTCCTTCAATAGTACTTCATCTCAGTAGATCCTTTCAATCTACACCTTCAACAAATGCATACAACCTTGGGGTACATGCTATAGATTCCATTTTTGTTGTGAGGGTATAGCAACGATGAAATAATCGCATCAATTTTAGGCATCTTATTGTTGTTGTATGAAAGCATGCTTTTCTAGTGTTTCCCAAACTTATATAGAGCCATATTTATTATACTTTTATAGTTTGACTTAGATGCTCACTTTTCTTAATTTAGGTGTTTTTCTTAGTACTATTTTATGTACAAATTTATCTTTAAGAAAAGTGCATAGTAGAGAAGGGTTCTATATTTTGAGCAGTGGACACTCTTCTAGGTAGGAGGTACTCTATTCTAGTTAGCTTCTGTCATGCATGTTAGGTGCTTTATCCTAGATAGAGTTCCAAGTCCTTGCCTCCTTGACAAAGTCCCTACCAGACAAAACACTGGTGGATAGAGTTCCAAGTCCCTAAATTTTCCAAAAACCCACCTGGCCCTAGCTATCTAACCTAAAATCCTTTACATTCCAGTCATCTCTTGGTTGTGATTTCATAGAGAGAGCCCTCTCTGGTTTGGTAGGATTCAAAAACAATATACTTATTCAATGAAAGAATAATGAATCATATTAGCACACTTTAAATTTAATAGGTCTTGAGTTGCAATGTCAATCAAAATTTCTCAGGTTGGATCATAATTAAGTACTCAATGTTGTTTTAGGTCCAATTTGGGGAAAAGGAGGAGCTCTTGGTGACAATGGGATGATCAGGCTTTCCAGAAGGGAGCTCTGTTATACTTTTCAACATACAAGCCATTCATTCTAGTGGAGGAGATATAGAGAAGCCTTTGATAAGGACCTTTCCAAGATCAATTTGGAGGAAAATCCATTTTCAAAGCTTAAACATATTTCTAGATTCAAACAAGAGTAGTCATTTTTCAAAACAATTATTAATTCCCAAGAAATTGGAGCCAAGCTAACATGTTGACCATTTATTCTTCTACTGGACAAGGAAGCATTTATGAAAATTCCTTGGCCCTTTGATCCAGTATTTGATGTAAATCTCTTGATTAGAAATGTAATAAGAGATGCAGTTTATATTAAGGAAAAGAGAAAAGTAGAGGGCCAGGTAATAATCATCTCTAAGAAACTCTCAATAGAATCCTAACATATTTGAAATGGAAAAGGATAACTCCATGGTTATTTTTTGCTTTAGAAACTTTTCTAATTTCCATGATTGAAGCATGTATTCATGCCTTGAAAGAGGTTCACAAATGCTTTTCATATTGGTTGAAGCAAAGAAAATGTGCAAAGTTACACTCACATAGAGGTATGGAAAAAAAGTATGTGGAGCTTGTTGTCCCAGACTCTAAACAAAGAATGGACAAAAGGTGAAAAAACCATGTCAAAAGGTATGTGTAGCTTTTGTCATGTAAAGGTAGGTGTTAACTCCACACTCTATAATGAAGGCTTTGCGGTGCAAGTGACACAAAGGTTTGCATGCAGAACTTTGGATTAAAAGGAGTGGAGCTTGATGCTACATGTCCACTATTACCCCACTTTCTATATGAGTTATAGGAGATAAAAATAATGAGATACGAGAGATTCACAGTAGATACTATCGTTATTAAAATTTAATAAAAAATATTACTACATCTTCCTCGACATAAAAGAAACATCTTTCATAAAATATTTTCTCCATGAACCTGATTTAAAATGAATCTCTTCCATTGACATGCCCAACCGCAAATAGAAACGATGCCGATGGGCCCATTTCAGTTTAGAAAATTCACAATTATTTTCAATTGTAAGATCTCCTATTTTCAGTTCAGATTTCATTTACAAGCAGTGAAACAGGACTCGCTAATCAATCACGATTAATCACGAGTCAGATTCTACTCGCTCTCCAAAAAATCTGATCTAAATATTTGCAAGTCAAACTCACATTGACCAAGTTTAACTTATGGTCAATGCAAGTTTGGCTAGAGACTTGCCAATTAAAGAAGATTCCTATGATTGATTCCAATTTATTCGATTTTCAGCCTTGACTCGATGAGCACGATTTTTTCAAGTTTAGGTATGCCACATTGCTAAAAACTAAATGTCAGTCGTTCCAAAATTTATTTCTCATTGCTCAGGCCCAAAACTCATACGTAGAGACCTTCAGTAATCAATCACTACTCACTATTACACAGTCCAAAATCAATATCGGGGAATCACCAAGGTGAGCCTAAGTCCAGACTCCATATCGGGCAGTCGCCAATGTGTGCTCTATCCATACTCCATATCGACCCTTGGGCAGTCGCGCGTCACCTTTAGCATGTGTTACCTTTAGGCTTAGATTACAATATTGAAGTTTCAATGTCATTTTCAATGGCAAGTTTCAAGTTTCATTGTTCAGCAATTGAATGCTCGGCGTATTCCTTTGGTTATGACTTTTCAACCCTATAAAAGGGGCTTAAATAGATTTTAAAAATTCACTAAGAAATGGTTTCATACCAACCATCGACCAAGTCATCAAGCATTCCTTCCTTGGTCAATGTCTTGCCGACTTCAAAGGCTTTAACCATGCATTCACAACTTTGGGTATTTTTGTTCTTCCAGATTCTGTTATTGATGTATTGGTTCAATTGTGTTATGCTAAACAAACTTATAAATTCAAGATTACAATGCAATATATGTTGATAATATTTCCTTTAGGTAGAATTTCCTCATATATACCTAATTGTGTTTCAAGGTCATAATGATATATTAGGTCAAAATGTGCTTGTGTTGTTGGACAGAATCCTCTTTGATCCTTAACAAAACCAACCCTATTTTTTGCGAAGTTATATATGGCATTTTTAATTTTATTTTTTTATTGTATTTTACAGGAGCCAAATTAAATAGAAGGCACAACTCCAAATCTAAACAGAAGCTACAATTTAAACACAAGTCCAAAACAACAACAATGCTGAGGGAGAAGAACTTTGCTTGGGATTATTGTGACAAGATTCTTGGAGATCCTAAGATCCTTTGTAAATTTTTCAAAGCGAAATGTAGTGGAGGAATTTATAGATTCAAGTACCACCTTGCACAAATACCCGACCATGATATAGGTCTCTGCAAAAACATTGATGAACACCAAGAAACCTTGGCCATTGATATGTTGAGTTAGCATAATGCAGAGAAAGAAGAGCAAAAAAAAAGAAATAGGAACTCTTGGAGTTGACAATTTTTCTTCCACTACCCCATTGTAATCTCCCTATATTGAATCCTCAATGCAGTTCCCAAGTTTCCCACACATGCCTCCAAGTCCAAGTCAAACTCAAGGCCAAATGAATCCTCCTGCATTCAACATTGGAGGTGGAAACATAAACACCTTTTTTTCTCCCTGCACAAAACCCGGTTCCCAACCTACCTTGGATACCACTGGTTGGAAAAAAAATATCCATAGTCAGGCAAGGAAGGCCATTGCTAAATTTTGGTACTATTCTGACATACCTTTCCACTGTGCCATAAGTCCTTATTGGCAAGCTATGATTGATGCAGTTGTTGTTGCAGGTCCAGGGTTCAAAGCTCCTTCATTAGAGAGCATTAGGACAAATTTGCTATTAGAAAGTGTTGAAGATGCCATGCTTGTGCTATCTGAGTTTTGTTCATCATGGGTAGAAATAGGGTGCACAATCATGAGTGATGGATGGACAGATTAGAGGAATAGAACTTTAATAAATCTCCTTGTATCTTGTCCAGTAGGTACAATGTTCCTAAAATCAGTGGATGCCTTAGACAAGGTTAAGACTGCATAACTTATTTGTGAAATGATGGAAGAAGTTGTTCAAGAAGTGGAAGAAGAACATGTTGTACAAATTATCACCGACAATGCAGGCAATTATATGGATGCTGGTAGACTTTTTGAGATTAGGCACCCCACTATTTTTTGGACCTATTGTGTTGCCCATTATATAGATTTAATGCTTGAGGACATTGGTAAGCTTCATTGGATACATGAGGTTGTGGAGAAGGAAAAATCCATAACAAAATACCTATACAACCACATTATTGTCCTAAACACCATGAGAAAATACACTGAAGGTAAAGAAATTGTTTGACCTGCAGTGACTAGATTTGCAACAAATTTTATATCTTTGCAATTTGTGGTTGAGCAAAAGATAAATCTGAAGAGTATGTCCTTGGGATCTGAGTGGATGGCATCTAAACATTCCAAGACCCTTGAAGGGATTGAAGTTCTTGCACTTGTGTTTAATGACAGTTTCTAGAAAGATGTCGAAGAGATTATTGCTGTGATGGAGTCCCCTGTTAGAGTTCTCAGGTACTTCAAGTCTTTTAACTTTTTCATGTTTTAAATTTCGTTTCAAGATTCTTTTCATTTTCAATGTCTTATATTAATTTAAATTTGAAAGCTTGAAATTTCAGGATGGTTGATGGTGACAAACCCATTATGAGTTACATTTATGAGGTGATGGATCTCGCAAAGGAGGCCATCAAGAGAAGATATGGGGATGAGGAGGAAAATTATATGCCTCTTTGGGACATTATTGATGCACATTGGGATAGGAAACTAAATTCCCCCTTACATGCTGCTAGGTACTTCTTAAACCCATAATATTTTTATGATAAGAGAAAATTTAATGAGGGTGGGGAGGTTCACATCGGACTTATGACATGCATGGAAAGGTGCTTCCCTGATCCAGAATTTCAAAGTCATGTCTTTTCCCAACTATAGGATTATAGAGCACCATCAAAATTATTTTCCTATACCAGTGTTATACGAGAAAGGTCTAAGGTGTTACCAGGTACCATTTGAGGCTTGAAGGCTTTATTTGTTTAAAATTTATTTTGTATGTTAAATGTTTTATTAAATTTTGTTGTCTTTTTAAATTTTTACTATTTAGTATTTAGTACATCTACTCACAAACCCTTGCCACTTGCTAGGTCTTTGGTGGAAAAACTTTTGTAGTGATACGCCAAATTTGAAGATATTTTCCATTCGAATCTTAAACCAAGCATGCAGTGTTTTAGGTTGTGAGTGCAGTTGGAGCATGTTTTAGAAATACATTCTAAGAAGCACAACCGATTGACACAAAAGTGCTTAAATGACCTTGTATTTTTCCATTACAATCTACAACTTCGTAACAAGAAAATACTAGGTGAGAGCTTGAATTTGAAGGTTTCATAATCTGATTTGGAATTTAAAGTTTAAACTTTGAAGTTCAAAGTCAAACTTAAATTCACATTTCAATGTCTCGTGATAATGATAGGTTTGGATCATTCATCAATAGACCTTGAATAGATATATTTGCAAACTACAAATGCAGCAGATTGGGTCCAATTAGAGGAGGCTCCTCCTTTAAGACTACATGACTTGAAGAACTTTGAGAGTCAAGAAAGCAGAGGAGTGGGAGGAATCACTTCTAGTTCTCACTTTTAAGAGTCTTAGACACTTAGTTACTAATTTTTTCTAATTAGTATGTATTTTTTTTGTAAACTTTAGAAGCAGCTGCTTCTAGTTCTATGTAGTCACTAGTTAGGAGTCATGGCTCAGTACTTTGGGTCATGTTTGGACTCATAACATATATGAGATGCTTATTCATTCATGATATTTTGGACATCTATTGATATTATGAATTGTTTGGACATGGTTTTACTGAATATCAATGAATAATTTATTTTTTTAATTCAATATATGTGTATATTTTTATTTATTAAATTCATTGATTTTTTCCTGATTTTTTTCTGATTTTTCCCCAATTTGATTAAAACTCTTAGCTCTTTTGCCTCACTGATTTATTGTCTATTCCGGGTCTGGCAAAGTTGGTTACAAGTTTCATTCTTCACTTATGAGTGCTAAGGTGTGCTAGAGAGTGCTAATGCATGCTGAGGAGTGTTAGGGAGTACTAGGACAACACAAAGGAGCACTAGGTCAAAATGCATGGAAGTGAATGAATATGAGAGTGTGTTGGGGAGTGTCAATAAGTGCTAGTTTTCATGCCAAGGAGGGAGTGACAAGGTATGCTAAGGATAGGTAAGGCATGCCAGGGAATATCAGGGAATGTCAAGAAGCGCTAGAGTGTGCTAGGTAGTTCTAGGGTGTGCTAACATGTGCCAAATAGTGCCAAGGCATTCCAAGTGCTAAGACATGCTAGGATATGTAGGGTGCCAGAGTATGCTAATATGTGTCAAGGAGTTTCAAGGAAACAAAAGGAATAACCAAGCTAAAATGAAAGGAAATGAACACATAAGAGGGTTAATAAGTCAGGACTTTATCTATTTCAAAAGGGGCATGCTAGGCACACTAATAATATGTTCCAATACAAGCCAATTGTCAATGTGTGCCAAGTGCTAATTTTTGTCAATGCAATATTATGCCAAGGAGTTCCAGAGCATGCTAGGGACTACAGGGAATGCCAACACATGATAGGGGAGTGCTATGCTATGCTATGGCATGCCAACAAGTGCTTTGGCATCCTACTCATGGCAATATGTTCTAGGTACAAAGATGTTCCTGGTACAAAGATGTTCGAAGACATGCGAGGTGCCAAGGAATGTTAGTGTATTGTTCCAAAGAATGTTAAGGTGTGCCATGAGTGTTGAGGAGTGCTAGGTCTCTCTCATTAATAGAATTGACAGAGCTTGATTATGTATTAAATAATATAGTTCCTACACACACTAGTGGAACTTTATTTAAAGGAAATTTGCTAGATAATAAACCTAATAGAGATGAATCATGTGTTGGCTCATAGGAAGACTATATTCTTAGGACTTGAGGGAAATGATACACACTAATTACTTCTTAACAAATTGACTGGCTATTATAACTACTATGACCTTGGACACATAATGAAAAAGACTCCACAACAATGGTCTTAAATCATTATACCTTGACAAAAATATAGTAACAGGTACATAGCATCATAAAAAACACATTGGAATGATCAATGATGACGAACATTTTTTACCGTCACCAAAAGTAACCAAAAAGAGCATTAGTGAGGGTCAATAAAAGATCGTCACTCAAAGTGTCACCAAAGAGAGAATTAGTGATGGGCCTTTAACGACCCTCACCAAAAGTGTCACCAAAGAGAGAATTAGTGATGGGAAATTAAAGACCCTCACCAAAAGTGTGATTGAAAATGGCTTTGGTGACAAACCTTAAAGGACCATCACTATATACACTTACAACAATGATTTTTTAAAGACCGTCACCATATGTGGCATTGGTGATGGACCTTAAAAGTCCGTCACAGGCATCAAGCATCATCAAAAACTCATTGGAATGATAAATGATGATGAACATTTATTGACTGTCACCAAAAGTAACCGAAAACATCATTGGTGATGGTCAATAAAATATTGTTTCTAGAAGTGTCACCAAAGAGAGAATTAGTGATGGGCCTTTAACAACCCTCACCAAAAGTGTCACCAAAGAGAGAATTAGTGACGGGCCTTTAACGACCCTCAACAAAAGTGTCATTGAAAATGGCTTTGGTGACAAACCGTAAAGGACCATCACTATATACACTTACAACAACACTTTTTTAAAGACCATCACTATATGTGACATTGGTGACGGACCTTAAAGGTCCGTCATAGGCATGACCCTCACCAATGACCTTTTTTCTTGTAGTGAACATGACACCACACCCAATCGAAACCTCTGTTAAACCAAAGTGGGCCAGATTACAGGTATTGAAAGTATAAACCCTATTCACATGGAAGGCCAAGCCAGTAATACAATGCTAATATGGTGATTTTCTTTATGCCTTTGGGACTGGTGTCATGAGTTAGAGTGGTTTTTGTTTAGAGCTAGAGATATTTGGTCATTTTGAAAAGCCATGAATACTGATATGTGAAACCTAAGTAACCTAGTGCGTTGGTCATTTTGAGAAGCCATGAATACTCATATCTGGAGCCTAAAGCCTAAGTCAGTTAGTGCATGCTTTCAAAAAAAAAATCCCAATGCAAAACATTTCAACTTCTACCTTTATAAATGGAAGTACTGTTGCACTAAGTGGTGTTGTTTGTTAGTCTTTGCACTGTGTAAATTCTAGTTCTTCATTGCCTCGGAAATTTAGTGTTCTGCCATATGGAGTTGCTACTATTGCACAATTTAGTAAGGTTTAGGTTAGGTCTGAATATTGATATCTGGATTATGGATAGTAAGTTGAGGTTTGGATTATGGATATTCCATTGAAGTCTCCCTTGAAATATATTTTAATTGTTTCTATTCATATATAATTGATGAGTTGATTTCTTAATCTCTCTCTTATGGACATGATAAGTGGATCTTTGAGGCTATTTCAACTATTGCCCACAATTCTTTTAAATATGATGCTTCTTCCAATCTTGGTGTCCCTGTGAACCATTCTTTGTCAGAAACTTTTCATAGGTTTAATGTTCGTCTTTCTCTCAAGTATTGAGAAGATGAAAACAAACTCTTTTCTAAGAGATCAATAGGCTTTAAAGGTAATCAAGATTGTCACAAACTCCATAAAATGGTTATTTGTCTTTTTTCTACTATAAGCTTGATAGATCTTTTTTGGATAACAGTCCAGTGTGCTATATATAAAGGCAAAATTCGAACTCTTATTTTTATATCAAGTTGTCTCATTACTGTAGATGTAATTTTGGTGTACTTCTTTAATACAAAATGAATTTCAGTGAAAAATGGTCAGATGGAAATAGAAATTTCAGTGAAAATTGGTATTTTGTAAGATGTTAATAGACTTAAATAGAGAATGAAATCCTTCAAAACTATTGACAGGCTCTCGATTTCAAAAAACCACAAAAAGGGTCTTAGAATTATAAATTCATACATCTATTCTAAGATATATAATCTCTTAACCTTTCCTCCTATGTAGTCAGATAGAAGTTTGATACCCTTTGTAGTTTTATTTCATTTGCAGCCAGAGACCTGCATAACTGGTTCCCAAGTGTCTTTCAATTCATGGAAGCAACTCTTGCATCACCATTTCTAAATTTCATCAATGTTTTAATGAACATGGACTTCCATATAAAACTTTGGACCTTGTCAATCTAGCCAATCCAAACGTTATGGTTCCTCTGTGTCAAGGTTTCTTTTACAAATATATTTTAACTTCAAATTGGATGCAAAAATGTCAAATTGAATGTCAAGGCTAATGCACTTCAAACTAGTCACAATAGTGCATGAATTCCAAGGAAAATTGAATCTGCTAGGCCTTGTACGGACCTGCTGCCACAAGAACTGCTCGAGCAACTAGGTAAACTTTTTAACTTTTCATCTTCTACCTTTGTAAATGGAAGTACTGTTGCACTAAGTGGTGTTGTTTGTTAGTCTTTGCACTATGTAAAGTCTAGTTCTTCATTGCCTTGGAAATTTAGTGTTCTGACATATGGAGTTGCTACTATTTCAAAATTTAGTAAGGTTCAGGTTAGGTTTGGATAATGATATTTGGATTATGGATAGTAAGTTGAGGTTTGGATTATGGATATTCCATTTAAGTCTCCCTTGAAATCTATTTTAATTGATGCTATTCATATAAAACCAATGATTTGATTGCTTAATCTCTCTCTTATGGACACGTTAAGTGGATATTTGAGGCTATTTCAACTACTGCCCACAATTATTTTAAATATAAGGCTTCTTCCAACAACTAATTCCATGCACTTCAGGAATCTAGGTGCTTATATTGATGTGCAACTATCACATTCTCTGCTAATTGCATTTCACTTTATTAGATAATTGTGTTATGTGTACATTGTGTTTTCAAAATGAAATTTACATATATGGTTGTTGCGTAATAGCTAAAGGTTTTCGAAGCTATGGGAAACAATACCAAGAGTGGGTTATGTGTAAGTAGAATTATGGATCTTAGTTAAAGAGGGAGGTTTTAGGAACTACCTCATTGACATGACAAAAGTACCAGGTTCCCATTTTTTGGTTTTTTATTGTAGTTGTTGCATTGTTGAGATAGAAAAAAATATCTATCCTTAAGCAATTATTAACAGGACCCGGGTTTGGTATTTTGGTCAAAGATCCATCGAAGGGAATACCATTTGTGGTGAGAATGGAAAATCCCAATTGGTGAATGTTGTAGGTTGAAAATCTAGATTTTGCATTACAACTGGTAGACAAGGACAGGGGAAAGAATGCCTAGCAATTGAGGGTGTTTCTTCTTAAGGCTCACAATGTTGCAGGGTGTCTTTCCTCACTTGTTAGAGGACTATGGAGTCTTCTCGTCGACAAAATCCTATTTTTGGAAAAGGGTTGGTGATGGAATTTGAGCAATCCAAAAAAAAAATTGTTTAGGTTTCCTAAGTCATTTCTTTTTGTGGTTTCATTGGAAGCACTTGTGTTTCAAGCATTTTCCTACCTGAATAGGTGACATTTCTCCACACCCTATTTTTACATGCCAACTTTATTCGGAAAGAAGATTTCCTGCAATTAATATATCTCTACTAGGATTCATTCAGATCCATTTACATTTCTGCCCCAGTTCAAGCTATGGCAAACATTTGCATCATTTTCCTTTTTATCAGTTTGTACAAGAAGATAAAGCTAAAGACAAAAGATGAATCTTTTGAACTCAAGGATGTTGGAGAGAAAGGGTCTACCTATCTAAGGGTCATGGTAAAAATTCCCATGTCGGTATGAAACTCATTACTATTTTCATTTTCATTAAAAAAAATTGGAACCTATATTCTCAATATTATGATTTCTGTGGTAAAATTTACTTCCATGGGATTTGCACTTATGTTAAAAGCATTTTCCTGTCGGAATAGTTGACATTTCTCCTTGTGAACTATTCCTTGTCAGAAAATTTCATAGTTTTAATGTTCGTCTTTCTCTCAGGTATTTAGAATATGAAAACAAACTCTTCTCTAAGAGATCAATAGGCTTTAAAGGTAATATTGTCACAAACTCTAGAAAATGGTTATTTGTCTTTTTTCTACTATAAGCTTGATATATATTTTTTGGATAACAGTCCAGTGCGTTATATATAAAGGCAGAATTCGAACTCTTATCGTTATATCAGGTTGTCTCATTGTTGTAGGTGTAATTTTGGTTTACTGGTTTAATACAAAATGAATTTCAGTGAAAAATGATCAGATCTAGGTGCTTATCTTGATGTGCAGCTATCACGTTCTTTTCTAATTGCATTTCACTTTATTAGATAATTGTGTTATGTGTACATTGTGTTTCCAAAATGAAATTTACATATATGGTTGTTGCGTAATAGCTAAAGGTTTTCGAAGCTATGGGAAACAACACCATGAGCAGGTTATGTGTAAGTAGAATTATGGATCTTAGCTAAAGAGGGAGGTTTCAAGAACTACCTCATTGACATGAAAAAATTACCAGGTTCCCATTTTTTGTTTTTTTATTGTAGTTTTTGTATTGTTGAGATAACAAATAAGAAACTATTAACAGGAACCGAGTTTGGTATTTTTGTCAAATATCCATCGAAGGGAATACCATTTGTGGTGAGAATGGAAAATCCCAATTGATGAATGTTGTAGGTTTTGAATCTATATTTTACATTACAACTGGTATACAAGGACGGGGGAAAGAATGCCTAACAATTGAGGATGTTTCTTCTTAAAGCTCACAATGTTGCAGGGTGTCTTTCCTCACTTGTTACAGGAATATGGAGTCTTCTTGTCGACAAAAGCCTATTTTTGGAAAATGGTTGGCGATGGAATCTAAGCAATCCAAAAAAAAAAAAAATTAGGTTTCCAAAGTCATTTATTTTTGTTGTTTCACTAGAAGCACTTGTGTTTCAAGCATTTTCCTACCTGAATAGGTGACATTTCTCCACACCCTGTTTTTACATGCCAACTTTATTCGAGAATTAGGATTTCCTGCAATTAATATATCTCTACTAGGATTCATTTAGATCCATTTCCATTTTTTTTGCCCCAATTCAAGCTATGACAAACATTTGCATCATTTTCTTTTTTATCAGTCTGTACAAGAAGATAAATCCAAAGCCAAAAGATGAATCTTTTGAACTCAAGGATGTTGGAGAGAAAGGGTCTACCTATCCTAGGGTCATGGTACAAATTCCCATGTCGGTATGAAACTCATTACTATTTTCATTTTCATTAAAAGAAATTGGAACCTATACAATATTATGATTTTTGTGGTAAAAATTTCTTCCCTGGGATTTGCACTTGCCTTTGAAGTATTCTCGTGCCGGAATAGTTGACATTTCTCCTTGTGAACCGTTCCTTGTCATAAAATTTTCATAGTTTTAATGTTTGTCTTTCTCTAAGGTATTTAGAAGATGAAAACAAACTCTTTTCTAAGAGATCAATAGGCTTTAAAGGTAATCAATATTGTCACAAACTCTAGAAAATGGTTATTTGTCTTTTTGTTTCTATAAGCTTGATAAATATTTTTTGGACAACAGTCTAGTGTGCTATATATAAAGGCAAAATTCGAACTCTTATTTTTAAATGAGGTTGTCTCATTATTGTATATGTAATTTTGGTGTACTACTTTCATACAAAATGAAATTCAGTGAAAAATGGTCTTTTGTAATATCTAAATAGACTTAAATAGAGAATGAAATCCTTCAAAAATTTTGATAGGCTCTCGAATTCCAAATATACAAAAAATTTCTTAGAATTATAAATTCATTTAGCTATTCTCAGATATATAGACTCTTAGCCTTCCCTCCTATGTAATCAGATATAAATCTTATACTCTTTGCAGTTTTATTTCATTTGTAACCAAAGACCTGCATAGTTGGTTCCCAAGTGTCTTTCAATTTGTGGGAGAAACCCTTGCATCACCATTTATAAATTTCATCAATGTTTTAATGAACATGGAATTCCATATAAAGCTTTGGACCCTATCAATCTAGCCAATCCTAGTGTTATGGTTCCTTTGTGTAGAGGTTGAGACTAGCTCACTTTTTCCTTTGCTTTTCCCAAATGGTGAGATTGGACTTAACAACAAAACATGTCCTTATGACTTTTGAATATGTATAAATTTTAGTGACTTTTAGATTTGCTATAATTTTGTACTCCCTTCATTTTCACAACAAGAAACATACATTAAATGTCTTGACTTGTTTAATTTCAACCATGCCATTTATTGTTTTGTCAACTCTTCTAACTTCAACTTGGAACTCCTTGATCTATTCATTGTTGTTATTAGTTCTCTCTTCCTAACAACTATTTCTACTAACCTCCTTTTTCTTGGCCTTTGGATAGATCATGTACATGTCTTATCACAATGCTATTTCCCAATATATTCTAGTTTCCACTGTTTTACTTTAGAGTTAATTTATCCATGAGCCAAACCATTGTGAAGGAAATAAGAGATTTTCTCTAAATTGTAGCTTGTTTCATTTGCTTGAAATTTTATTATTTAATCATGCTTCCTATTACAATTTTCATCGTGCATGGAGGGAGGGATGTTTTGCAATGACTGTTTTGTAGTGACTAGTGGACAAATTCTCTCTCTTGTTATGAATGTCAAACTATATGTGAGTGGAAGTGGAATTATTTCCTAAATATATTTGTTGTGAGTGGAAGTGGAATTATTTCCTGAATATATTTGTTGCATCGACTTGATCAAAGTATCACAAGTTTTCTTTTAGAAACTATTTTATAAATTTATTCTACTTTAGTTTTGTTTCTTCTCGTCATCATAGTAAATTTATTCTCTATCGTCCATGACCCGTTGTTCGCATAGTAAGTTGGGGTGCTTTCCATGAGGAGACCTCGTTTCTAATCTTCTAGACACCACTTATTGGGCAATTTGAACACTGCAATTGACCAAATAGTATCTAATACTAGTCCATACACAAATCTATTTGGTCCTGTTATCACCCCAAGAAACTCTCCTAGGTTGTATATCAGAGATGCTCGGGAATTATCAAACTCAACAAAATGTTGGGAAATTGGTGGATGAATGAAAGAAATGCTGCATATTCAAGCCAGATAACCACTTCTACTATGTTTAACCCCAGACATGGGTGAAAACCCCCAGACTACAAGGCTTTAGACCACCAATTACTCACATTTTTAAGAAAATGTGATAATGGAGAATACTGATCACACCAACAGATGCACAGGACCCTGTGATGGCCAGATGCAACCAGTTAAAAGGTTTGTAAATCTATTTCCTAATGCACAGACAGGATGATAGCTCTTTGGCATTAAAACAACAGAAACTTGCAAACAAATTCAATGAAACAGCTAGATTTTAACACAGAGGTGGGATGACAACCCCTCTAATGCTAAACATCAATAGCACATGAATAAATATATAACAGGCACAACTTGGAACACAGAAGAAGAAGTGGAAAGTGAGCAATCAACAACAAAAGATGTTTGTATTAGCTATAAATGAAGACCAAAAGCTGTAGGTGTCACAATAGTTGCAGTCTCCAGAAGTTGAAGTTTACATCAAATAACATTCATCAACCTATTACATTCTGTCTTCTGGATATATATTGAGGTTGGTTTACAAATAGTTTTCTAAACTATGCGTGGAGGGGTCATAATGGACCACCAACCACATTTACAATCTGAAATGGGCCTCTGTTGCAATTTTGAGTGTTTTAATGGAAAAAATCGGCCTTTTCTAGTGCTCTGCAGTCCTCCTCTGAGTAGGCGGCGTACTGCCTGATGCAAGGCTCCATCACTGATAAATGGTTGAACTGCTCGAGGGTGTCCTTTTTGTCCTTTGGCCATTCTGTCTTTGAATGTGGTAGCTGCAGATTTAAAGTGCAGATTTTCGGATCGTGGTCTCCTTCCACCTTCGAGCGCACAGCACAGCCAAAACACGAAAATTGCATTGAAAACTGGTGGGAGGCGATGGAGGACACAGAGGCGTAGAAGGGATCAATAGCAGCCGTTGGATTAAACAAACGAGCGACGGAGATCAATCTATGAAGGATATCGGAAGACATATGCGTGGGAAGAACGAGGACCGTCGGATCATGGGCGGGGATGATCAGACGGTTGACGGGCATCAAAGATGCGAGAGGGTTAGGGAGCGGGGGATCGGCGGTTTCGCGGGCGGGCAGTTTTCCCCACACCACCTTTGGGCCCAAGGCGATTTCCGTATAACAGGCAGTGATCAAATAAAAATATGACACGTGGCAGACTAAAACCGGCGCCCTCGCGGGTTAATGCACACGCAAGTTCCGCGATCGGGGGAAGCGTCCACCGTTGATCTGGCGATGGACGGTCATATGGCGAGGAATATGCACGATGTTTAACATGCAGGAAAAAGGACTGTGACCATTGGATCATGATGATCAACGAATGTGGTTAAACGATGAGGAATAAATGGATAAGGTGCACGGTCATGCGATTTAAACTTTGCGCCTGAGAGTTAAACAACATGGGTTTACACGGGTTTTTGGGAATAAAACCAAAACAACGGGGTAAAAGGGAATTTGAGGTTTACAAAGGATTTTGAATGAAAATAGGGATAGTGGGAATGAAGAGAGTATAAGGGGAATGAAGGAGGAGGGAGAGAAAGGCTGCTGCAATCTTTCTTTTTCGGCATAAACCAACTACCAGACCCGAGTTAGACCTTCAACCGTTGAAGCTTGTAGCAGAGCTAACATTGGCTCCTTCTGGGGATGATATCCTCTTTGTGAGATCTCAAGAACCTGCAGACCAATGCCTTCATATAAAACCATCTTAAAATCATTTTCCTAGTATCCATTGGGCATGGAGTCAAACCAGGTCTACACTAAATCTTGGAAAAGAAACTGCTTACAATCATTAAGGCCTGAAAACTTAAAACTTCAAAAATTGCCCATTTACTGGGCCACCAAAATTGTTTCTCCTGCTCCAGGCCCCTTCATCATAGAGCTACAAAACAGGATTTATTTGATCCTTTACCTCAAACAGTTTAGGACATTTGAGCTTAATGGGCAGATATGGATCAAATTTCATTTCCCTTCTGTGTGCTCTCCTCCTTGGATGTTCTTCATGGGAGCCTTTGTACACCTCCTGAATAACCATGTTTGTTGTGTACTTCTCTATGTCTTCTGTGACCTGCACAATAAATATGAATGGTGTACCAATGTGTTCATGTGTGGAGGACACAGAGACATTATCTACTCTTGAATATTTGTTTGAACAATCCTCATCCAAGGAGGAATCCCAAAACTGAGCATCCTCTTCCTCTGTCATCTAATAAGCTACCTTTTCAGCTTGTGCAGAGGCCACCTGAGCAGGTTTGAGAAAATCAAAATTGAGGTGATCAGTCTCAGCCTTGAGAGTAGAGCTATTTCCTACCTCAGTGTTCAAGGGGCAACTTCGAGGGGTTTTTAATTGAAGAGACAGAGAAGCAAAAGATGATTGGGAGCTCTCCTCTCCCTTATTGATCATTGTGCTGGGAATAATAGCAGGCTATCTCATTTGCATATCTGCATAGCCATGGGAAGATGGGCTAGCATCGAGCACAAATTCTTGGAGGATGAAAGGACTTTTTGCTAATTGTTGATGCTAATAAGCTTGTTGTTCAGCAGACACAACAAACTGACAAGCAGTGCCTCTTGATAATGCTTCTTCATAGGAAGCTCTGGTTAGGAAAGGAGCACCTTCCAAACCATGGACCTCCTCCTCATGTTGCACTTCTTCCATGACTATATTGTGTAAAAGGCGCCTCACCCCTTTGTCTTCATTTGTAATCTTATTTCTTTGCAAGATCTGCAAATGCTCATGTGTTCCTTTATATGGATTTGGAGTTGGAAAAGAAAAGGAACAATGAGCTCCTGACTCTTCAGAGTACTGCTCAGCCTTTAGTTTGGAAACTTCAGAGGCCAAAAACTCAATCATCCTAGCTAATTCATCAATATCAGGCTCTGAGGATGATGAGGATTCACCTCCCTGACTTCTCCTCTTGGCATCACCTTCAAGTCTCTCTGCAGCAATGATGTTTGCTTCTACCTCAAAGGCTTCATTTTGCATATCAACCAAAGAAGCACATCTTCTTTCTCTTAATAGCAGGCAGAATTGAGAATCGAAAGCATTAGCATAAGTGAGCATAGAAGAAGCAGGAGTAGGTCTTATTTCAGCTGGCATTCTGCTGTACATATGATCGAATCTGATGTTAAATTTAGAGAGCAGCTCACCATCTTCTCTCTACAAGTTCCCAAATTCATCATGATAAAAGAGCAGATCTTTATTATTCCCCCAGTGCTTTAAGAACACACCATCTAGGGCCTCAATGTCTGCAATAGACCTAGAGGGTAATTCTCTAAACCATTTTCTAGCTTCCCCATCTAGGCTTTGGACAAACACCCTCATCCAGACATCCTCTTCATTGATATCTAGGTTATTAGCATAGCTATAAAATGCTTCTAAATGCTCTTCAGTTGTTACTCCTTCTGTACCAGTAAACTTAGGCATAAATTCTTGATAATAGCCTACAGGCATGGCATTCAAAGGGGTAGGCAAGACTAAGGATTCATACCTAGCAGCAACAATTCTTTCTATCTTTGTAAGAGCTTGCTGGCTTGCCATAACTAAGGTAGGGTAAAAGGATACTAGTGGACTGAGTGGAATGAATCAATGAATGGAATGGTAGAAATAGAGGAATATGATGGACAACATGGAAAACATCTTTCTTTGAACTGGAATCCGAAAGGGAAATGAATGACAAGGAGTTGTATGAATCTCTGAAGGTATTTCTACACTAGCAGAGATACATAAAAATTCCAAGGCTTACCTAATCCTAATGCTCCTTGCTGCGATATTTTCTTCTTTTGAATGATCTTCTCAGGATCAGGCACTGGTTCAACTGATGATTTCTGAAGATATCTGTGAACATGCCTCACCAACTGTGCTAGAACTGTAATGTGGAGTCGCCAAAGGTTGGTCTTCCTCCAATGGAGTCGCCAGATAGATGATTACAACCAAATTATGCCTAGACCTTGTCTATCATCAAAATTTGGAATTGTGTCATTCTCCCAGGGAAGCTGAGCTTCAATTCTCATCTCCCCGGCAACGGCGCCAATTAAAATTATCACCCCAAGAAAATCTCATAGGTTGTATATCAGAGATGCTCGGGAACATTACAAACTCAACAAATTGTTGGAAAATTGGTGGATGAATGAAAGAAATGTTGCATATTCAAGCCAGATAACCACTTCTACTATGTTTAACCCCAGACATGGGTGAACACCCCCAGACTACAAGGCTTTAGACCACCAATTGCTCACAGTTTTAAGAAAATGTGATAATGTAGAATACTGATCACACTAGCAGATGCATAGGACCCAGTGATGGCCAGCTGCAACCAGTTAAAAGGTATGTAAATTTATTTCCTAATGCACATATAGGATGACAGTTCTCTGGCATTAAAACAACAGAAACCTGTAGACAAATTCAATGAAACAGCTAGATTCTAACACAGAGGTGGGATGACAGCCCCTCTAATGCTAAACATCAACAGCACATGAATAAATATATAACAGGCATAGCCTGGAACAAAGAAGAAGAAGTGGAAAGTGAGAAATCAATAGCAAAATAAGCTTGTATTAGTTGGAAATGAAGACCAGAAGCTACAGGTGTCACAATAGTTGCAGTCTCCAGAAGTTGAAGTTTACACCAAATAACATTCATCAACCTATTACATTCTGCCTTTTGGATATATATTGAGGTTGGTTTACAAACAGTCTGCTAAACTATGCGTGGAGGGGTCATAATGGACCACCAACCACATTTACAATCTGAAATGGGCCTCTGCTGCAATTCTGAGTGTTTTAATGGACAAAATCGGCCTTTTCTGGTGCTCTGCAGTCCTCCTCTGAGCAGGTGGCGTACTGACTGATACAAGGCTCCATCACTGATAAATGGTTGAACTGCTCGAGGGTGTCCTTTTTGTCCTTTGGCCATTCTGTCTTTGAATGTGGTAGCTGAGGATTTAAAGTGCAGATTGCTGGATCGTGGTCTCCTTCCACCTTCGGGCACACAGGACAGCCAAAACACGAAAATTGCATTGAAAACTAGCGGGAGGCGATGGAGGACATAGAGGCATAGCAGGGATCAATAGCAACCGTTGGATTAAACAAACGAGCGACAGAGATCAATCTATGGAGGATATCGGAAGACACATGTGCGGGAAGAACGAGGACCGTCGGATTATGGGTGGGGATGATCGGACGGTTGACAGGCAGCAAAGATGCGAGAGGGTTAGAGAGCGGGGGATCGACGGTTTTGCAGGTGAGCAGTTTTCCCCGCACCACCTTTGGGCCCAAGGCGGTTTCCGTATAATGGGCAGCGATCAAATAAAAATACGACACATGGCGGACTAAAACCACCGCCCCCGCGGGTTAACGTGCGTGCAAGTCGCATGATTGGGGGAAGCATCCACCGTTGATTTGGCGATGGATGGTCAGATGGTGAGGAATATGCATGATGTTTAACGTGCGGGAAAAAGGACTGTGACCGTTGGATCACGACGATCAATGGTTGCGGTTAAACGTTGAGGAATAAATGGATAAGGCGCATGGTCATGCGATTTAAACTTTGCGCCCGAGAGTTAAACAACATGGGTTTACGTGGGTTTTTGGGAATAAAACCAAAACAGCGGGGTAAAAGGGAATTTGAGGTTTACAAAGGATTTTGAATGAAAATAGGGAAAGAGGGAATGAAGAGAGTATAAGGGGAATGAAGGATGAGGGAGAGAAAGGCTGCTGCAATCTTTCTTTTTCAGCATAAACCAACTACCAGACCCGAGTTAGACCTTCAACCACTGAAGCTTGTAGCAGAGCTAACAGGTCCTATTGTTGGGTCTCCAAAATGTCATCCACTTTTACCCACATTTCCATCATTTTACCCTCATTCTATAACTCTATAGCCCCATAAACCTACATTAAGTAACCATTTTCATGGCTATATGGGTTTATCATTATTGTTTTCCAAGTCATTGATTTTAAGTATTTTAAGAGAATTTGTGATTAAATATTAGGAAATTAACATGTTTTCATATATGTCTAAAAGTGTTTTTAGTTTTGTGATATTGTAGGCTTACTTGGAGATTCTAGAAGGGTCTTATTTGGCCACCAAACCAAAAATTCGAATTTCAAATTCCAACTCATGAAGATTTGTGGAATAATTGTAGAAGATGTGGATCATTAACTATGCACATTCAAAGGAGAAGAATCATGGATGAGAGAATTTTGAGAGGATTTGTATCTTATATTCTTAAGAGATTGGTTGTAACCACAAGAGATAATTGTGTATTTAGGAGAGATCTAAGGATCTATATTTATTGAATAGTTATCCTCAAATTTTGTATAAATAGGAGTGCACCCTTCATACAAAGGGTTGTTAGTTAATGCTTAGTGTTGGTTGCCAAGTTAGTTGCTAGTTGTTAATTTCTAGTTTGAGGCTCCAAGCTTCATCGAATATGTGATTTGTAAAGTGAGGATAGAGAATTCTTGTAATATCTTGTAACTTCATTTTATGAAATATAGAGTGCTACTTTGATCTCCAAGATGTGATAGTTGTTCGGCGTGCTTGCTGAGGAATGGAGGGCCCCCATCAACCACAGTTTGCACACCTTCGTACATATTGGTAACATGATATAGTTATGTTATTTCATTTACTTTCAATAAGTGTGTTTTCATTTTATGCAAGTGTGCTTTTTCCTTTCAGAAAGCATGATTTCATTTCAGCAGGTGTGAGTGAGATTTCAATTCAACAAGTGTGGTGTGTTTTTCATTTATGCAAGTGTGGTGTGATTTCAATTCTGCAAGTGTGATTTCAATTTCTCTATGTTTGGTTTGGTTTAGTTTTGATTAGATTGATTTAATTTGTTTTGTAAATTAGTTTTAATTTCATTAAATTAATTTATTCTAATAAACAACCACCTAGTACATATAGTACATGTATACCACATCAATCTACGAACCCCGGGTTGAAAATTAATGACAGGGATGTAACTTACAATTAAATCACCCAATATTTTGGCGTCATTGTCGGGGAGGTATACATAGGTGTTTATTTTGAAAGTTTAGACAAATAATTATAGTTGCATTCATTCTTAGATGCATGGTTAAAATCATATTAAAATCATTTAGGATGCATATTAGATTTCAATAATTTTTCAAAACTTTGTACTAATCTGTGTGCACGACAGGAATTATCAACTAGTTGGAGTAATTCATAGACAATTAAGAATTTGAAGAATGTTCTTCCAAGAACTTTCTCAAATCTTAGCAACAGCTAGGATATATGCCTCTTAGGAAGAGTCTATTTTAACTGCATGCAGAAACTTGTCTATCTCTCCACCTCCACAAGAAGATCTTCAAGTCTCTTTTGATTCCTCTTGTCAATCTGTTGAAGAGACTAAAGAATCATGCAATACTTTTGATGGGGAGAAACCAGTAGAATCTAAGATTGAGGAATGCATAATAAAGGAGGATATTCAATGTGATCTAAACTAAGAAAGGAATGAGGATGTCATGACCTTATTGAAAAATGGTTCCAATCAAGGATCAAGTCACATCCCTCTTTTATTCTTCCTTACTTCTTAATTGCATTATCAAAACAATTGGTCTTTCATGCTTTGATGTATTTTAATGCATATATTCAAAACTAAGCATGGATATATTTTTGCTCTTGTTACACACATGGTTACACTGGAAATATGCATACACTTGAAACAAATTTTCTATTTCCAGTAGAGTAGAGTATAATAGAATCAATGAATAAAACCAAGTTTGGTGATTTGTTTTTTTGTTTAGTTTTTATGTTATATTTCATTTTATTTGCATTTTTATTTATTGGTGGTGTAGTAAGAGCCACCCAACTCACTAATCAATTGCATGAAGATGTAGAAAGAGAAGGAATTTTTGAGAAGGAGGAGAAAAAATAGAGTTTTGACAGCCACAATTTGAAGTTAGAGATAAAATCCTTTCACTTTGTGTTTTTAATTTCAGGTTCCAAATGAATAAACAGTTTCAGTATTCCTAAGTATGCTCTCTTCTTGCGCTATCTGCGATCTGGAAGACCAAAAAAGAAAATTGAACCAAATTAGTTTTAAAATTTTGCAATAAAATTTGGATAAGAGATCTAAATTCATACTCAAAAGTATAATTACAGGATTTTACAAAGCTCAAACAGAAAAAATAATGTCTCCAATGGATCCAACATTGTCGAAAACTCCTATTTTGACTCTTTTTGCACCTAATTTGGCCAAAAATTGAGTAAAATATCACTGTTTCAAGTTGTTTCCCAATTCTGTTGTTAATAATACTACAATTCGACCCAAACCCAGCTTGTGTGCCCCAATTATAGAAAATGCACATAAACCTAGCCTACATTCCCAATTGGCAGTCGAATTTGTAGGACAGTTAAAATTGCCATTAAGCCCCAATTTTTCCGTTGGTGTGGTCATATGGAGGGCCATACGACCCTAGGCTAGCCCCATTCTCTGTCGTGCCCCTTTCATTTTTTTGTTGGTCATATTACAGTTTCATGGGACGTGGGTCAGGCTAAGGCCTAGCCCTTGGCCCCCGCTTATGATTCCATGGCGCTGGAGTGGACAAGGGCTAGGGTTAGCCCTAACCCCTTTTCCCAATTGTGTGCCCAATAAACCTTAAATATATGTTTGGGGACAATATTAAACAAGAAACATGTGTAGTTGGATTGGTAAAGGCACTTTGGTGGGGGGTCGTGGTTTTGATCCCATGGAGGATAGTTTGACCCTAAATAATTTTTTGTCCACCACGAGGAGGCCACATGGAAACCAATGGTTGACCCACGTGGCACTCCCTCGTTGGGACACCACAAAAAACTGTAACCAATGAAAAACAACCACATGTCAACCAATCAAATCGTGACAAGTGTCAATCACTCATTGGCCAATGAAGGTCCAGTCAACTTGCCAAGTCATGACCCAATCAGCGTATGAACTGCTGATTGAGCATTCTTGCAACTCAAAATTCATTTTTTTTAGTTGTCTCCCAAAACGAACAAAACACGATTTCAAGAGAATTTGAAGTCGGATTTTAATGGAATGAGTTGTGTTGGATTCAGAGCGATGTGATCTACGATTTATCGTTGGTTTCAAGATGATCCAAGAATTTTGAATTTTGAGCATTTTCTTGATCCACTAGATCATGGACAAGGGTGGAGCGCTAGATAAAAAGAAAAAAAATGTTACAAACTTGGACCTTCATAAAAACCTACAATATTAAAAACCCAACTGAAATAATTGAAAAACCACCATCTGAGTCTAATTGCAAGTTGTAAAAGCAAAAAGGCAGTGCAATGATCCAGATTTTTGGTAGTTGCAGAATCACACAATTCAGTAGCTTATGAAAATTTGGTTTATGGTCTATTGATAAGAATTAAGTGTATGGAGCAAAGGTCTCAATCTCAAATTTGGTTAGAAACATAATGAAGAAGTCGCCAACAAAACAATAATAGGTGATCCATGATATTACTTTCCAATCAGGTAAAAGTGCATTTAATTTTTCACCCTTTAATTTGTTTTATTAGTACTATTTCTGAGTTTTTTGTGTGTATATATCAAATGAAGAGAGATTGATCATCTCTCTCTGGTAGTCTTACATTTTATGAAAAAATATCACCATATGCATGAGTATCTTTTAAAGACCAAGTTTCTTTCAAAAGAGCATGATCATTTAATGTCAAATCGGATCCATTACACCATTTCTACTAAACAGATACCAATTTTACCATTGTTACTCATTCTAGTCCTGTAGTCGATCCATAACTTTCCATATCCCTACTACCGAAAAATCATTTCCCTTTGCAATCTTCATACTTTCCTTCCTCATTTTCATTCACCCTTAACCCAAAAAATAAAGTCATTCAAATCCCTTACAAAGCTGAGTTACCCCATTTTCCTTTTCCTTTCTGTCAAATAAACTTTGCTTCAATGCAAATTTTCCATCTATAGTCCTTCAAATTATTATTTCATACTTGTGTTAGATGATAGAGGATTCATTAAGGCCTCCCTTCTAACAGGTTTTGACCCATCGACTCCGACACATCATTTGGTATCAATACTAGAGATCTTTCAAGTACCTTGAGACTTGCATGCCTTAATGGCAAGTTATATCGCTAATAAACATGGGAGTACATCAATATTCCCTGTTTGTCGGATCTTCTAGGTGACTCAACCGCGACACATCTATTCGTACCTAGTAATATGTACTTAGGGATCTTGACTCTCATTGAAATCAATGGTGAGTAGTCTCGTGTTGGTTAATGGCATTCATTAATGGCCAGTAATCCAACAATTTATTTTCTATGTTTGACATCGACACATCTATTCACATAGATAAGAATTATGCCACTGAGTGGGAATGAATGAAGACTACATGATTTCAACAGTTTGCAGCAAGACTTAATTCCGAATTCAGCAACCATAACAATACAGGTTCGAGTCTCATCCTCTATTAATACAACCAAGAGAAAGAAAAATCATATCAGATTATTTTACTTCATATTCCATGATCCAGCAACAACAACCACACTCTTCTATATACATAGCTTGTCCACTTTTCAGGTAAGTGAAGGTATGTTATTTTCTAATCTTTAATCATGTAATTCCTTAAATGCTAAAATTGTGATTTTGGAAAATCCCTCATCTGATTTATATTCCCTTTCTCATTTTCCAAAAACTGAAAACACCTTTAGTTGGGGGTAAGGGATATTCACATTTCATGTCACATGTCACATTTCATTTTGTTGGGTTGTGTTATATTCTTTCCACGACTAGCCCACGTAGTTAACCGGGGGGTTAGAGGGGGGGGCGGAGCCCCTCTTCGTTGTGCAGATTGTGTAGTGGGGGGGGGGGGGGGGGGGTCACAGGGGGTTTGAGGTGTACCCATAACCCCACTTTATGGGGTCTGGGGCAGCACCCCGGAAAATTTTGGTTTTGGACCCTATGTTAGGATGGGCGGACCCACCTATGATTTTGTGCATGTTTTTCGCACATGTTTTTGGATGCGATGGTTTTCGGTCCATGGTATTGGATGCTTCGGCATGTATAAATATGTATTATAACATTGAAAGGAACATAATGAAAAATCAAGCTGGTAGTCCCAATTTTTGGATCCAGGGGAAAATCTCTATGTATATGTGTTTTATGTGTTATGCTCTCGCATTGTTTATTTTTTGTGTTTTAGAATTCGTGTGCAGGTAATTTCTGTATGGGGTTAAAACCTAGATTTGGTATCGGATCAATTTTGGCTTTAAGGGGATGCCTTTATTGCTGAGGGGTTTCGCTCGAGCCTGTGGTAGACCCTGTTTAGTGGGAGATCTACGAGATCGATTCTAGTGGTGAAAGAAGATGGCGAGCAGTGGAAAGATAGAAATCAAGAAATTTAATGGTCAGAGTTTTGAGTTGTGGAAACTCAAGATGGAGGATCTGTTGGTGGATAAAGATCAGTGGATTGCGGTAGATCCGAGTACTAAACCAATGGGAGTGTCCGATGAAGAATGGAAGAAGTTGGATCGGAAGGCAAAGAGCACAATACGATTATGTGTCTCAGATTCAGTATTGTTGAATGTATCAGGGGAAGCTACGGCAAAGGCTTTGTGGGACAAATTAGGGACTTTGTACCAATATAAGTCTCTGGTGAATAAACTGTTCTTGCGGAAAAAGTTGTATAACCTAAGGATGAAAGATGGAGACTCATTGACAGAGCATCTGAATGTGTTTAATACTGTGGTAAGTCAGTTAGCATCTATTGATATTAAAATTTCAGATGAAGATAAGTGCATCAGTTTGTTGTGCTCTCTACCAGATTCATGGGATAGTCTGGTTATTGCAATAGGTAGCAATGCAACTGCCTTGTAGTTTGATGAAATAGTCTCATCCTTGCTGACAGAGGAGATGAAACGAAAAAATATGGAGAGCCAAAATGGTGATGCCTTGTCTGTACGAGGACGGTCCCAGAACAGAAACAAAAATAAGTCATCGAGTGGGAGATCTAAATCTAGAGGGAGATCTAAATCTCCAGGAAAACCTGTAAAGGTGGTGTGTTGGAAATGTGGAAAGGAAGGGCACTACAAAAGGGACTATAAATCTAAAGCTCCTGATAAAGGAAAGGGATCTGATGATGCTCCTTCTGCAAAGGCGAAAACCACCTCAGATGAAGGTGGGGAGGTGTACTTGGCTTCTTCAAGTACACATGTAGATCATGAGGCATGGTTGATTGACTCAAGTGCATCCTTTCACTTCACTTCCCATAAAGAGTGGTTCTGCAAGTATGAGAAATATGATGGTGGTGATGTATTCTTAGGGGATGACAGGAAGGCTAGAATCTTTGGTCACGGAAAAGTAAAGTTGAAGTTGCAAGGTGGAAGGGTTAGAACACTTCCGGGTGTTCTACATATTCCTGCATTAGCCAGAAATCTGATTTCTGTAAGCAAGTTGGATGACACAGGTGTAAAAAACAGTGTTCGAGAAGGATACCTGCAAAATGGTTCGGGAAGCATTGGTATTGATGTTGGGAGTTTGAATTGGAACTCTGTTCAAGCTGCAAGGTATCACTATTATTGATGGGTGCAACTGTTTTGTGGTTCCTGAAAGTGGAGCAGAAAATCTAGTGGTCTCTGGAGAGAAGACCATGTTGTGGCATCAAAGGCTTGGACATATTGGAGAGAAAGGCGTTTGAATACTTCATGGTAAAGGTATGGTAGAAGGTATGAGTAATAGCTCTCTGGATTTTGATTTCTGTGAAAATTGTGTATATGGGAAGCAGAATAGAGTGAGTTTCCCCTCTGGTAGTAAGAGGGCAAAACAGATATTAGAACTTGTGCACAGTGATGTGTTTGGACCTGTGAAGGTTCCATCACTGGGTAAGTCTGTGTACTATGTATCATTTATAGATGACTTCTCAAGGAATACATGGATATATTTCCTTAAGAAGAAATCTGAAGCCTTTGACAGGTTTAAAGAATTTAAGGCTCTCGTGGAAAATCAGACACAAAAGAAGATAAAGGTGCTGAGGAGAGATAATGGTGGAGAGTTTTGTAGCAAGGAATTTGAAGAATTCTGTAAGAGGTGTGCTATAGCACGACAGAAGACTACTCCATCTACACCTCAGCAAAATGGAGTTGCAGAAAGAATGAATAAGACGTTGATGGAAAGAGCTAGAAGCATGCTCAGTGGTGTCGGGTTAGGACAAGATTTATGGGCAGAGGTGGTGGATACTGCATGTTACTTGGTCAACAGGTCACCTTCATCAACGTTGGAGGATAAGACTCCACAAGAGGTATGGACTGGTAAGAAACCATCTCTTTCACATCTAAGGGTATTTGGATGTGATGCATATGTACATGTTCCAAAGGAGAAACGAACCAAGTTGGATAGTAAATCTGAAAAGTGCATCTTTATTGGGTATAAGGATGGTTTAAAGGGTTATAAGCTTTGGAACCCAGTGACATGGAAGGTTGTGTACAGCCAAGGTGTGGTGTTCAGAGAGGTAAAAGATGTTATTAAACATGAAGTCCAACCAAAGGAACCTGAGAAGATAGAGTTTGAGCTAAAGTAGGAAGAATCAAACTCTACAGCAGAGGAGGAATTAGAAGAAGAAGAGCCAAAAACTCCGGCTATGAGAAGATCAGTTCAAGAAAGAAGGCAACCAGAAAGGTATTGTCCATTTGCTTTCTGTTCAAATTTTGCTTTGTCTGTTACTAATGATGATCCCAGAACTGTGAAGGAAGCAGTAGATTCAGAGGATGGAAAACTCTGGAAAGAGGCCATGTTTGATGAAATGGCATCTTTGCACAAAAATGAGGCTTGGGATCTGGTGGAATTGCCCACTGGAAGGAAACCCATTGGCAGCAAATGGGTGTTCAAGAAGAAGACAAATGCAGAAGCAAAGGTGGAGAAATACAAAGCTGAGTTGGTAGCAAAAGGTTATTCCCAGGTGCTGGGAATTGATTTTGGTGATATTTTTTCTCCTGTTGCTAAGGTAACTTCTATTAGATTACTTTATCTGTTGCTGCTACTTTTGATTTTGAGGTAGAACATATGGATGTGAAGACAACGTTTCTTCACGGGGATCTGGAAGAGGAAATCTACATGAAGCAACTTGAAGGCTTTGCGGTGAAGGGTAAGAAAGAAATGGTATGCAAGTTAAATAAGTCACTATATAGGTTAAAACAGTCACCAAGGATGTGGTATCAGAAATTTGATACATTTATACAAGAACTTGGCTTCACCAGAAGCAAAGCAAATCACTGTGTGTATTTTAAACTAATTAGTGACCGTGTTATTTATCTGGTCTTGTATGTGGATGATATGTTGATGGTTGGAAATGACAAAGAAATTATCTAGGATTTGAAGACCCAATTGTCCTCCAAATTTGACATGAAAGATATTGGTGCTGCAAACTATATTTTGGGCATGGAAATTAAAAGAGATCGGGAAAAGAGGAAGCTCTGGTTAAACCAGAGGAAGTATGTCGAGACAATACTACAGAGGTTTAATATGCAGGATAGTAAACCGGTGAAGGTTCCTATTTTTGTAGGTGTGAAGTTATCTGTTGAACAGTGTCCCAAGACACAAGAAGAGGAAGAGGACATGTCCCATGTTCCATATGCAAGTGCAATCGGTAGCCTGATGTATGCAATGGTCTGTACTAAACCAGACATTGCACATGCAGTGGAAGTATTGAGCAGGTTTATGTCAAAACCAAGAAAGGAGCATTGGACAGCAGTGAAGCAGGTTTTTAGGTATTTGCATGGCACTAGTGATTTGGTTTGTGCTACCAAGGAGGACCAAGATTGGATAGAGTGGTGGATATTTGTGGCTTTGTTGATGCAGACAGGGCTGGAGATCTAGATCAAATAAGATCTACAAGTGGGTATGTGTTTAACCTATTTGGAGGTGCAGTTAGTTGGATGAGTAAGAAACAATCTGTAGGGGCACTATCAACTATAGAGGCAGAATACATGGCAGCCACTCATGCAAGCAAGGAAGCAGTTTGGTTGCAAAGATTATGTTCAAGTATGGGGTTAGTACAGGGAGCTATAAGGATAGACTGTGACAGCCAAAGTGAAATTTTCTTGGCAAAGAACCCTGCATATCATTCAAAGACAAAGCACATTGATGTTCAATATCACTTTGTGAGGGATATGATAGAAGACAAAAAGGTGTTACTGGTAAAGGTGGACACTTTGAAGAATACTGCAGATGCATTGACAAAATTTGTGAGCTCTGAGAAGTTCTCTTGGTATAGAGAGACAATGGGCATATCAAGGCTGGAAAGATGACTAAGCTCTCTTGTGGCCCCCCTATGGAAAGTCAACAACAAGTGGGAGAATTTTGGGTTGTGTTATATTCTTTCCACCACTAGCCCACGTACTTAACTGGGGGGTTAGAGGGTGGGCGGAGCCCCCCTTCATTGTGTAGATTGTGTAGCGAGGGGGTGTCACAGGGGGTTTAAGGTGTACTCATAACCCCACTTTATGGGGTCTGGGGCATTGCCCTGGAAAATTTTGGTTTTGGACCCTATGTTAGGATGGGCGGACCCACCTCTTCTATATGCATAGCTTGTCCACTGTTCAAGTAAGTGAAGGTATGATATTTTCTAATCTTTAATCATGTAATTCCTTAAACGCTAAAATTGCGATTTTGGAAAATCCCTCATCTCATTTATATTCCCTTTCTCATTTGCAAAAAACTGAAAACACCTTTAGTTGGGGGGAAGGGATCTTTTCATGTCACATGTCACATTTCATTTCATCCTAACCAACATATTTTTCCCAAATCAAATATTATTTCATTTTGATTCCAAAAGTTTATATGTTTTGAAATGATCAATTAATGATCACATTAAATGGTTGACAATCACTATGGGACTTAAAAAGGAATTCTCAATGTTTTCAAGTATTTTTATGCAGCAAAAATAACAAAAGTATTGTTACACAAGAACCAATACTTATAAAATTTTGGTTGTCACACAGACCATAAAAAATATATGTTGCCATCAAATGTATTTCAAAGAACACTTTGCAAAAAGAATAAAATTTTCAAATGATATGATTATGTAAAGTTAAATAAGAATCAATACAAAACCAAAGCTCATATAGAAGCAACAAAATTCAAGATGATCAACTTATGGTTAAGGGAATCAATGCAATAGTTGCATGAGGACGTACAACATCTTCAGTTGAGGGGTATATTGGGTCTCCAAAATGTCATCCACTTTTACCCACATTTCCATCATTTTACCCACATTCCGTAACTCTATAGCCCTATAACCCTACATTAAGTAACCATTTTCATGACTAAATGGGTTTATCATTATTATTTTCCAAGTCATTGATTTTAAGTATTTTAAGATAATTTGTGATTAAATATTAGGAAATTAACATGTTTTCATATATATCTAAAAGTGTTTTGAGTTTTGTGATATTGTAGGCTTACTTGGAGATTCTATAAGGGTCCTATTTGGCCACCCAACCACAAATTAGAATTTCAAATTCCAACTCATGAAGATTTGTGGAATAATTGTAGAAGACGTGGATAATTAACTATGCACATTCAAAGGAAAAGAATCATGGATGAGAGAATTTTGAGAGGATTTGTATCTTATATTTTTAGGAGATTGGATTTAGGAAAGATCTAAGGATCTATATTTATTGAATAGTTATCCTCAAATTTTCTATAAATAGGAGTGCACCCTTCATACAAGGTTTGTTAGTTAGGTGTTAGTGTTGGTTGCCAATTTAGTAGCTAGTTGTTAGTTTTTAGTTGGAGGTACCAAGTTCCATCCAAGATGTGACTTGTAAAGTGAGGATACAAAATTCTTGTAATATCTAGTAACTTCATTTTATGAAATACATACTGGTACTTTGATCTCCAAGATGTGATAGTTATTTGGTGTGCTTGTTGAGGAATGGAGGCCCCCCATCAACCATAATTTTCACACCTTCATACATATTGGTAACATAGTATAGTTATATTATTTCATTTATTTTCAGCAAGTGTGTTTTCATTTTATGCAAGTGTGATTTTTCCTTTCAACAAGTGTGATTTCATTTTAGCAAGTGTGAGTGTGATTTCAATTTAGCAAGTGTGAGTGTGATTTCAATTCAGCAAGTGTGATTTCATTTATACAAGTGTGGTGTGATTTCAATTATGCAAGTGTGGTGTGATTTTCATTTATGGAAGTGTGGTTTGATTTCAATTCTGCAAGTGTGATTTCAATTTCTTTATGTTTGGTTTGGTTTAATTTGGATTAGATTGATTTAATTTATTTTGTAAATTAGTTTTAATTACATTAGATTAATCTATTCTAGTAAATAACCACCTAGTACATATAGTATAGGTATACCTCATTAGTCTACGAACCCTGGGTTGACAATTAATGATAGGGATTTAACTCACAATTAAATCACCTAACACCTATTAAACACTTTGTTGGTTTCAAATAGAAAGCTTTATCTTTGCCCCTTTCTTACATTGGTTTTAGGGTTGATATTCATTACTTAATAATAATGTTAGCTAATCCAATTCCTTATTTTGGATTTCTCCATAAAAACTTCTCGTTTTTACATAAGGAGGTTATCATACTCTAGACCTAAAATAGGGAAAATTTTAAGGATGGAATTTATCTTATAGTTTAGAAACCGTGGTGTATCCCACTGGTCCATAATATGTAATATATAAAACGTTCAGAGATAATTTTGTAAAAATATTCAAATTTCTAATAATTTTATAGTCTCTATATAATTTTTTGGTGATTTTTAGGGTTAGATAATTTCATACTATAAAATTTGGACGAGTCATTTTTAGAAAAAAAAAATGGAAATTAACGAATCTCTTTTTGGAAAAGGTATAGAAAATTAGCCCACCTATGAATATTAGCCCCTAAAATTTTCCCTGACTTAAACTCTACCCAACTGTGATATCTATCTTCTATTATATTGACAACAATCAAAATTTCTTTTGTGCAATGATTGTTTTATCCAACAATGATATTTGTAATGCTTCAACTTTCTGGTTGGATCGCATTCAAAATGGTTTTTGAGACATTTTCATACCTGAATTAAATGTTTGAAAACATTTTCATGTCTTCCTTAACGTAGGACTTGTAACATCATCATGTAACATTTTAATCCATTTCTTCAAAGAAATTGATTCCATGATAGGCATTGTTTTTCCCTTCGCTTTCTTTCTTAGTCATGGAATATTTTTCTTTGGCACATCTGCATTGCCCAAAAAAAAAAAAAAAACTACCAATCTCTTCATTACTGGTATCCCCTTTGCTTTCACATGTCCCCCATACCCCCACCCTCCCCCCCCCGGTGTTTTTAGATCTTCCACACTTTTCCCTTCATTTTTTCCCTCCCTTCATGCCTTACAAAGTAAATGTTGTAGCCTTCTCCATCATTTTACTACGCATACTATCTTTGTTCTTATACACTTCCAAGTGAATTTTACCTGTAGCTCCTCTCTTCGAACACCAAATCCGGTTCACAATAGAGACAACCTTGAATAGCATTGCACTTTTATTGTTTCTAGTTGGTTGCACCGAACTGCAACCAATCCTTCAGGTTGTTGACATCGAACACATATGCCCTACCAGGTCTACAAATCCCCATTTCCCCCTCTCTTTTTCTAACAGTACTCAAAGCCATGATGTCTTGTTGCCTTCCTTCCACAATGCGCCTACGGTAGCTGGAACCATGTAGATCGACTCCATTGTGATCCTCCAAAAAAACCCATGCACATTTGTTCATATATCTTCATGTGTTTGAAACTTCACCCCCCTGGCTCCATCGCCTCCCTCTCCTTTTATGTCATTTTCACTTGAAATTGATATATTGATGTTTCTTTTCCCCTCTTAACTCACATTTTTATTTCTTCCTATTTTCAAGTTACTACATGTCCTCGAACTTGAAATCCTCTAGCCTACATCAGTTCTGGTCAGTGAGCCAATCCCTCTCATTCTCTCCACCAAACAAACACTCCATGCCAGCTCATCCTCATCTACTGCATCCGACTTACCTTCGAACCCCCTTGTAGGCACCCAAACTCCAAACCTGACAGATAATACAGCTAGTACTACAAACCTACTCCCTTTCAAGGCGCTCACCCCATCATGCAAATTTTGGTCCATCCAAGGCCGAGTGCTCGCAAAAACACCCCTCCACAAATACACCACCTCACGCGGCTCTGGGAAATCACTTGACTTTGACCATGTTGACCCCAATGACGATGCAATCCACATGTCTGCCTTCAATGATTTGGCAACCTCCCTCCATTTTCTCATTCAAATCAGCCAGATATACATTGTTTCAAATGGCACCATAAAGGTTTTGAACCCTACCTACAATCATCTTAACCAACCTTTCGAAATCCTTCTCTTCTCCACATCGAACGTGTCTCCCTCCATACAAGACGATACGTAAATCCCTTCCCATAACTTACATTTTGTGCCAATTTGTACACTCAAAGTTTCATCACTCAACTCAATTGTTGATTTTATTGGTGTTGCCAGCTCAATTTCTCCTACCTCTATCATACACAGATGCAATGAATTCGAGACTCCAAAAAAAACTATATCACTTTGTGACACGTATGATTGCAACATTGATGTGACCCTCTAGGGCGCACGCCACCATGTCGAGGGCTGCGAACTGTCGAACCTCCATATGGCATGAACCACTGCAGTCCTTGAAATTAAAGGGGGTCATGTTGTCGAGTTCAATGGTCGGACTGTTGGGACTATCCCCACCACTTACCTTAGTATCAATCCATATATTGCTAAAACATGTTAGATTTTGCAATGGTTCCAAGATATAGGTGTCAACTCATCCTCGTCCTCACTTAGTCAGAAGTATACAGCCACACCCAGCAGGCCCATCAAAGAAAAAACAATAGCTGAACTAACTGCAATGGCCTGCACCGAAAAAAATCTGTGGGTTTCCCTTCGTGCTACAGCTACATATATCAACATGGAATATTTCTACTTTCTCGCATGCCCCCTTAACGTTGATAGGGTGCAATGCATGAAAAAAGCTTCTCGCCAAAACGACAACACATGGAACTACACAAAATGTGAGGGCTCCTTCCTAGAATGTGACTACCTCTATCTGCTCTGACTTGAATTGCATGACCACACTGGCCACCTCTACAATGTTGTTGCTTTCAATGATACCGCAAGATAAATTTTGGGTGTGTCCACAAAGGACCTTAGCCTCCACTCAAGTGAGCTAGAAACTGTCAGGGAAATATCCAACAAGGTGAAAGATCCACAATTCCTCTTCACACTCACTTTAAAAACATACACTTTCAATGACGTTCAACTCCTCTGGCCAACCCTCATGTGCTCCGAGGAGCTCCCCTATGCATCCATGTCTGCTCCTATTCTATGAAACATTCAATAGACTTCTTCCCCTTCCACAGTTGCCCACCAGCGATAAACATGCCATTCCCCTACTGTATATCCTAGAGATAACCTTGGATTTCTTTAAGACAAGTGCCCGGGCACATATAAAATGGTGTGTCTCAAATGATTTATGGGAAACTGGAGACAACACTTATGATCTATGGATACATATGTACATAAGAAATAGGTTGGTTCATTAATCCAAAGAAATGAAACATAGATTTGTGATACTTCTTCACTAGTTCAAATCTTAGAAATAAGCATAAAAATAGTGGAGGCCAAGAGCTTCAAGGTCTTATAGCTTAATAATATTTTGAAAAGTGGGTGAGAGAGGATAAGAGAGAAGAGTAACCCATCTCATAGAGAATAAGGCTTAAAGACTTCTATATTCAACACATAGAGCTTGGGGTAGTAAGGATTTCTATGCTTATTTGGGTTATAAGAAGAAATAATGAATGAAGGGAGAACTGAAAGCTATGATTCATGTGTTGTAGATTTAAAGATATAATCTCAATAGTCCTCACAGACATATACATAAACAATGTTCAGACAAATGAATATGTGAAACAACTATAGGAATTTGCATTATCATATAGATATTAATGAATCTGTGAGGGAGCTTGAAACACATCTAGCAAAAATAATTACATGAATTCGAGGAAGAAGCATGAACATAAAATGAGCTATAAAAAGGGGAACACATACTGTAATCCTTTGAATAGGGAATCACCATTGTTTCCTTAATATTCTGAAAAGATCTGTATTGCAAAGGAAATATAGTCTGAAATTATAACATGCAGTGTTTTCTCTAGAATTTATGAACCCTTTTTAAGTCTTTCTTTCCCCTATTTATCTGGAGAGGAGAGCAAGAAGCTACATTACAACAAAAATATATATCCCTAGACTCAGCTATCAATTCGACTAGTTGTATCAGTCCTGAATGGCTATGTGGCCCAAAAATGTATTACAGAAATGAATGCCTCATTGGAAGGAAGGCATTGTTAGTGTCGGTATATTCATCCCTCCATCAGTGATCAAATTCTCTTGTTGAATTACATGTTAGGTGTCTCACTCGATCAGCTGCATTCCATTAGGGTCATGGATCTTTTAATGATAGTGGCATATTACAAATTTTCCCTCATGTTCTTTACCTGCTAGCCCATTTTCGTACATCTAGATCATCTGCAGTCATTCATTGTCTTTAAATCTGCAAAAGTCATTTTTAGGGTTTTAGGTCTCATTAGGTCTAGGGTTTCATCAATAAGGTTTTGAAAATGCTCGGTAACGATTAGAAGGCGCATGAGGAGGTCAAATAAATTCCTAGCAACAATAATTCCCATAATCACATGCTCAGTGATTGATTTTTCCTCAAAACCCTGTTTTGTGGAAAAACAGAGTTTTTATGTTTTTATGTACAAATTTGATGTAATTTCATTTTTTCCATATGTAATAATTTTAGAGGCATCCCTTGTCACCTTTCCAAGCCTCTGCAACTCCACCACCTGCAAAACAAACAAAAAGTCAAAGCATTCAGTCCATTAAAGGCAAAAGTAAAGCAAACTGCCAAAAAACAGAGTTTTTAAAGCAAGTGAAAATCAAACATTAGAAAAGTGGGTTTTCTTGAATGAAAAATTAAATCCATGGCTATATAAAGTTTTTTCAAATCAAAGGAGGCTCATTTGTGTCCACAAGTGAAGAGAGCAAGTGCATTTCCATTTTTAAAGGCCAAGAGAGCGATTTTATGTTTGAAGGGTGAAAATCGGTGGCGCAGCGCACCTGGGTTAGAGCGCGGCGCACCGGGCACTAGTTCACGGTGTATATTTACAACGGGTGCAGTGCACAGGGCCAGTGTAGCGCACTTGTGAGGTGGCGCAGCGCACAGGACTGCAAGGCCCGAAATTGCTCACAACTTCCTCCAAAATCAAAAAACCGCTAACTTCTCAATTATCCAAGTAATTTGATGCTTCTTCATGGCCAATGAATGAGTTTATCTTGGTGTTTATGGTGTTTTAATGGGAAAAATTGAAACCCTAGATCCTTGCATTTCTGATGAAAAACCATTGCATAGGATTTACATATTTCATTTTTTGCTGCTAAAACCTACTCCTATCATTTTCACTCCCTCACTTCATTTTCTCCCTCCCTTTTTCATTCATATTTCCCATTCCATATTCCCCATATCCCTAAACTACTAACCCTAAATCCCTAATCCCACTATCCCAAACCCTAGTCAAATATCCCCAAACCCTAATTGTTATCCCAAAACCTAAATACTATTCCCTAAACCCTTTCATCCCCCCAAAAAACCTATCAGCAGCATTCCCAAACCCCTTATACACATTCCCTCCATAGTCCCTCATACATTCATATCTTTGGCAGCAAAAACCTATTGATATTATAAAATCTCTTCATACTCATCTAAGAAAAATCAAGCATTGGCAAACATGGAGTCAGATTCTTCCTATGACAAAAATGAGGAAACAGTCAGTGACTCTTCTAGAGAAATTCATGCCTCATAAGAGTGGAAAACATAACCAGGAGGAGCCTACTTCACTTGCCGAGATTTTGGCCTGTCCTCTTGCTGTCACATGCTTCCAATACCAATCTTGTTATAAATTTTGTGAGATGGTGGAAAGAGTCAAATACCACCATGATCTAGCCAGACTGTTTGTGCTTCATCTTCACGATGGCCAAGTCAATTTGGCAAGTGTGACATTCACCTTGACACCTGAGACTATTGCTCAAGCAACTGGTATTCCAAATGTAGTTGAGTAGTGGAATAAGGGGTAGCTGGTTGACAGAGATCATTATGAGCCTTACATCAAGGTTGGTTTTCAGGGACAGATCAGTAGGGTCTTCCCCTTCAGGTACCTACAGGACACATATGCTCCCTTGATGAAACTCATAATAAAATATTTTAGTTGTGAGCGTAGATTTTCTCGCTTGTACACCATATCAGATTGTTGATGCACTTTACTAGGGTGAGGATGATGAACCTCCCCTATTTCATTTTCCAGAATATTGAGAAGATGACCACATTGGTTCAAAGGAAGCCTTCTCATCAATAGTATAACAACATTTATCATTTTGCCATGATCAAAATTGTGGTTTTGCATTAGCTTGGTTTACTAAATGTGTCATGGGAGGATTTCATTTCACATGAGGTCTTCACTGGTCCTCAAGTGCCCCCATCAGTTTTTCATGAGGCAGGAGAGCCTTCACATCAGCAAGAGGTTCATGAGACACAAACCACTAGTGTGCCAATGTTTGTCACATACCAAAAGGGCACTAGAAGGTTGTTTGCAGCAGCAAAACGAGTACTATCTCCAACTAGGGTGGAAGGGGCCTCGTTTCCTCCATCAGCAAAGCAGGTACAAGACAAGAGTAAGAATCCCTTGCATGATGAGGGACCTTCAAGAGGTCAAGAGACAAATTTCATTCTTATTAAGGATGATGACACTGATTTGAGCTCAAAGCTCAAAGAGATCATTCGGGAGTAGCAAGATGACATTCATCACTTGTCCCTCAACTTGGAAAGAGCCAAATGGATAATAAATTATTTGGAGTAGAGAAACAAACAGTTAGAGGATCAGCAAACCATCATGGAGCTCAAAAACATAAAGAAAAACCAGCAAGCTGCCAAGAGGAGGAAAACCAAGTTGACACCACTTGAACAAGAAATTGAAGTTGATCGTAAGTCTTGGCTTGAAAGCATAAACATACACTTGGAAAAGATGCTGGATAAGGCCAACAAAGAGAAAAACATGTTGAGGCACATGGCCTACCACTACTTGGCGAGAAACAAAAGTTGCAAAGCAAGAATCAGGACTTTAAAGGCCAAGTTGAAGAAAGCCATGAGGAAGAGAAAAGAGCAAGATAGACTCTAGATCTTGGTTGAGGCTTCCTTAGCCCAACACAACACTTTATGAAGAACACTCAACCCAAATTTCAATAAATTTGGGAAACTTTTTGCAAATTTTGAAATTTTTGGCCTAAAAAACAGGTTTTTCTGCTTGGTGCACCATGCCACTTGGCGCGCGCTTTTGCTAGAGACCTCCTTTTGAGGAAAACTCAACATTTTTGGATTCCTCATGGAAAAATATGAATTCCCTCACATGGCCAAGAAATTTTGACAGGTTTTGAGCTTCCAAAAGGGTCAAAAACACCTCAAAAATGACCTTTCTGCCCCTTCTTGGACACACAGGAAGCAATGTTGGGAGAACTTATTTTTGGAGGGGCAAATGGAGGCCAAATTCAGAAATTTTACTTGCTCTGGAAATTAGACAGGTAGAATTTTCCAACAAGCCCACTTGGAGAAAATTTGGTGCATGGGAAGGCCTCAAAAATCAGCTCCAAAGTAGCACAACACACAGGGATAGAAGCGCGGCGCACGGGATGAAATTTTCTCATTTTGACCAAAAAAACTCTGTTTTTTGCCTAGTTTCTTCACAGTTTGACTTTTCTCTTGCCAATAGTCAAACTCATGATGTAATTTAGTGTGAATTGATGGATTTTGATATAATTATGTTAAAGTTTCACTCATAGAGGTAGATTCATCAAGAAAAAGTAGTTTGCAACTGAATTAATCTGTTTCCTAGGTTTTAAAGGCATGTTGTTCCACTGCCTACTTTTCAGTTCTTAGTTTAGATCTTGTTGAAACAACTCCTAAACTCATGAATTCGACCCCTAAATCATAGCATGAGTTGTTTGATGCCTATATCTAGTAGTTTTTCAGTCATTGGTAAAGGTTGGACTCTTGTGAATGCTTTGAGCATTATTGTACACTCATTTCAGCAGTTTGGCAAAGGAATAGACAAGGGTTTGTAGCACTTTATGGGATTCTTGTGGCAACTTGATTTGGTATTGTGTTTCCTTCTGTAATTGCCAATTTACATGTGTTTTATGTATGCCATAATCTTTCTTTGTTCATCTTAACTAAATCAAACAAGGATAAAGGTAGAATTCATTGAAATTGCAGTGCTCTACCTAGGGTTTGTTTAGTTATTTATGTTTTCAGCTGTTTGAAGAGGATCCTTGAGACTTTCATGCCCTCTCCAACTCCTCAACAGTCTAAAATCTCTCCATCTCACTTAATTTGAAGTACTAAACCATTTGCCTACCTCGCCCCATAGAGATCTCTGCAAGACTGTGTCCATTCCCTGGACCCAAATCTACCCTTCACAATTGAGCCAGCAAAACAAAATTAAATTCATTCAAATTCCTCAGCTCACATACCTAGCCTAAAATCAGTCTTAATATCAGTCATCTCAAGCTTTATTGGCCATCTTTTCTGAGATTGACAAGGAGAAAGCCCTCTCTCGACCTGGTAGGGCTAGCTACCAGGTTAAGCGTGGTTTGATGTTACCCTAGATCTTGCCTTTCTCAGCCTGAGGTAGATTTAGGCCATAATAGGCATGTTACAGGAAAAAAATAAGTAAATAACAAGACAAAATAGTAAATGAAAGTCTTTGTGCCCATAATGTGATCACATCGGCCTCAGGTTGTAATTTGTTCATGGTATGGCCTCTTATGCTCCTCAACAACCCCTGTCGCTTCTAACTTCACTGCTGATATGCCTTGTTTTATGAAGTAGGGGTTGGGTCAACTAAAAGTGCTTGCCTTTGTAGACCTTTTTTGTGCAGAGGAACGAAGCCCCATGCTAAGCCATTAATCCTCTTGAATGTCGTGTACTACTCCATCGCTACACCATGCTCCCTTAAAGTCTCCTAGTTTCCGACGCATCCGCCCATTAAGCCTTTGTATTGCACAACCAGTGCCTCGACATGGTGGGTGAGTTGGGTTCCATGGAAACAACAAAGTCACACGGGTGCAAGCTTTTCCCTCTGAAACAGGTGAAAACAGGCATTTTTTGGATTTCCCCTTTAGCCCCCTTTATCATAGCCCTTCGTGTGCCTTTCCTCATATGACTGAGAGCTAGGACCAGGGGCTAAGCCCTCAGGCTCTAAGGCTCTTGGACCCGTGTTTGGAGGTCTTTTACTTTGTTATCAGTTTCTCCCGATTATTGGTGCTTCAACACTATTTTACGTGGCTCAACACTTTTTCCTTAGTGTGGACCGATAATCTGGACATGAGGTCCTTATAAACCATGTATTAATTGTTTATCGCATCCAGAGGGAGTGCCCGCATATCATAGTCACAGGTTGGAGGAGAATGCCCCTTACCCTTTTCTTTTGGGTGGGCAGATAGTTCAGACACGAGATCCTTATACAATAAAAAACATCACCTATCACATTCAGGGGGGTCCCTTTCCTTATCGCAATCGCAGCCAGGGAGGAAACACAGTGGAAGAGAAGTTTTACATTACGCGATCACCGATCACTGATTGAGATGAACCTACTGATGTCATCACTGCCACATGTCACCTTATGAGTGCTGACACGTGGCATCCAGAAACAGTCCCATGTCGCCCTTGAAAATGGTGAAACTGGGTGACACGTGTCCTTTACCACGTCATCATCCATACCGCCACGTAAATTTTCATACTGCCATGTGGAGGAGAGAGAAGGGGGATCCTCTGCCTTGGTTTTGTAGGCATTTCCTTTGTTAAATCGTTTTAGCCCTCCCCAGGTGATACGACACTATATCGCAAATCGGCCCCAGCAAAGTCTTTGAAGTTCTTAGAAGCTGCCAATGTGATGAGTTACAAGACTATTGTGATGTGATATTGCACCACATGGGGGAGAGAGAAGGGGGGAAACCAACTCCTATTTTGTTCAGCTTACCTTTGTTAAAATATTTCTCTGCCTTCCCGACAATACAACACTATATCGCAATATCGACCCCTGCATGGTCTTTTAGGTTTGGTACCTGCCGATACGCCTATCTGTAGGACTGCTGTGATGCGGGATTGTGCCACGTGGAGAGAGAAGGGAGGTTGCCTAATCCTATTTTTTTCACCTTTCCTGTGTTAAACTTTTTCAGCCCTCCCCCGATGATTTCTCATTATATTGCAAATCGCCCCCGCAAAGTCTTTGAAATCAAAACCCTGCCATTCCATAGATATTAAGGGATTGCGGGATGTAGGGTCGTCAGGATGCGGGAACTCGCCACGTGGAGGAAAGAGGAGGAGGGTGTCCCATTCTTGTTTTGGTCCCAATTTCATGTGTTACACTGCTTTAGCCTTTCCCTGATGATACAATGTTATATCGCAGATCAGCCCCCACAAAGGTTTTAGAGTGTCAGCCCATGGATCTGCCGGTGTGCTGATAATGCAGGATTGTGGGATTCACTATGCTCGGGGCCCCCCGACCTTCGATTGCGATTTACCCTTTAAACTTAGCCATTTTTCTTCACTTTTGGGTTTTTCCATGGTGATCTTCAAAGTGGTTTAACTCCTACTCCAAGAGTCCATTTTTGGACTTCTATATACCATTGGAAATATTAATCTGAGCATTAGGCATTGGTGGGGGGTTGATTGAGGTCTCAAATCTTATATGGCCTGGGAAAGTGGCTCCAATTGTAACTACTCTTGGGAAACCTTGACCAATTGAAATCCACAATGTAGTGAGTGACAACATTGGCTCCAACTGGGGACAGTGCCTTGTTAGCAAGGTGCCGAGGACCTATAGACCAGTAGCCTTTCCTTCCATTGGGCATGGAGTTATTCTTAAACAAAATATAATTTTGTGAAAAAGGACCTTTTGATAATAAAAGAAAAAACTCAAATAGAAATTTCAACACACACCAGATATTTATAATGAGCAAGAGACAAATATCTCTAATTTTGAAAATAAAATTTTAGGAACTAACCATGACAGGTAGTTCCAACAGTTCACCATCCAAGTTTTCAAGCATGTACGTTGCATTTCCCCTCTCTTCTGCAATCTTGAAGGGGTCCAACCATAGTGGATCAAATTTCCCATGCTTCCCTTTCTATTCTCGCCTGAAATCCCATCTGAGCACTAAATCTCCTCGCTGAACAAGTTTGTCCTTAGACTTCTTATCAAAAAAAGATTTCATTCTTTGTTAATAGTTTGACAGTTTTGTCCCCAACTGCTCTCTATTCTCGTGAAGCTCCACCAGTTGATTTATTCTTCTAGTCAAGGCACTGGGCTCTTCCTCGGCTTCTTGCAACAACTTAGCTACTGGCATTACTAATTGGATAGGAATATGACCGCCTTGCCATCTAATAGCTCAAAAGGGGATTTACCAGTGGATATTTTGAGTGTTACATGCTTAGCCCACAAAGCAAACTTTAGTTGAGAGTCCCAGTTTCTTTGATTTTTAGCGATGGTCTTCTTTAGAACTCTCACCACGGTTTTATTAGAAGGCTTGGCCAAGCCATTCCCTTGAGGGTAGTATGGAGTGGAGTGTCCAATAATGATGTTGAATTTGTGGCAGAAGTTGGTGAACTTGGCATATTTGAAGACCTGTGTATTATCAGTGATGATTTTTAAAAGGACACCCAAAGAGGGACAATATGTTCTCCTCCATGAATTTTATCACCATTGAATCAGTAACATTCCTAGGTGGGATAACCTCTACCAACTTGGTAAAATAGTCAGTCGCTATTAAAATCCACTTGTGTTGGCCACTATAATGTGAGTTGATTCCTACAATGAAGTCCAATCCCCACTATCTAAAGGGTTCCTCTACATGCGCAAGAATTAGGGGAAGAGGAGAAAACTTCTGTCTTTCAGCAAACAACTGGCATTTTTTGCATGATATGACCTGAGAACAAGCATATACATATAGCGTGGGCCAATAAAATCCTGCCTTGAGGATTTTATGTGTTGTTTCCTTCCAACTCGAGTGTCCTCCACAGACTCCCCCATGGAAAACCTCAATCACTTCACGGGTTTCTCCCTCAACCACACATAGCAGTAATACCCCCACCAGGTCCTTCCAATAGAGCAGTCCATTAGATATAATGTATTTCTATGCCTGCAATCTCAGACTTCGGTATTTAGATCTATCCAGTCCCAACGGGCATCTTAGGAATAAGAGGTAATGAACAATGTTCTTATACCTGGGCGATCCCTCATATTTGGAATAGATCTTCTACTCAACCATTTTTATTCTGCTCTGTTCATCCTCTGGGCTACCCTCCTCTGTGATTAGGCTTATTCCTAGATCTTGGTAGTTGGATTCAGAAAAAATCTTGGCCAACCCCTGGCCTTTGATGAGCTTGGTAGGCTTGATTTCTAGCTCATATTCCTATATTTTAGCTATCCATCTGCCCCTCTTCCCTTTTTTGTCTCCTTGCACCAAAATGTCTTTGACTGCAATCATTGGGACAAACGCTGTCATTTTGGATTGCAACACATACATACGAAATGACTTCAATGCCTTGACTAGTGCATAAGCCTGTTTCTCCAATATATCATACTTCAGCTCAGCATCCCTCAGGACTTGGCTAAAAAAGGAAATAGGTTGCTCGTAACCATCTTTATTTTTCTGTAAAAGGATAGCAACAATGATATGTCGAGAAAGATAAGATGTAGAAGGGCGTTGAATAATCGGGGTTGGCTAGCACTGGGGCCTCAGCCAAATCTTGCTTGATCCTAGTGAAATAATCACGGGTGGCAGAGCTCCACTTAACTTTGTTCTCCTTCTTGAAATACCTTTAACTATCTCAACATAGTTGGGCACGAATCGCCTTAAGAAATTTATCCTCCCCAAGAGGCCTGGACTTCTTTCTTGTTTCTAAGCAAAGAAATGAGACTGATGGCTTTGACTCGTTCAGGATCAATATTTACTCCTTCCTGCACTACCATGAGCCTAAGCAGCTTCCCCTCACTTAGGGAGAATTGAGAATTCTTTGGATTCAGAGCAAGACCATACCTTCTGCACTTCTCGAAAATGAGCTTTAAATGGAGGATATGCTCTTCATCAGTATTAGAAAAGACTGTGATGTCATCTAAGTAAACTAACGCAGGGTCACCCCCGCTTACACCACAGTATGCATATACAATGCATAAGCACATTAGTCCCAGGAAATTAACTCCCTAAGGAGTCCAATCTTCATTTACTAGGGTTTTAGGCCCCTTTCATATTCTCAAGCAGAATGATTTATATATTAATAAAGTCTAACCCTTAATTCACCTTTTCCTTTATATCGGAACTCAATCACCCCTTATAAACTATAGTTTAAGCCTTATCCATGCTTTAGGCCTTCACAACATTGTTGCCACATATATATAACAAACCCCTCTTTAACCTCTGGTTAATGCAGACTTAACCACCAAACCTTCAATCGGTGCTTTATTTCTATTATACATAGAAATACACATAAACGGCATAAACTTACCTTTTCTGCCTTTTTTAAAGCCTTTGCACAGTTTCTGAGGTACACCTTTATCGCAATCGGGTATTGGCTCCTCCGCGAGTCACATTAATACACACCTCCTCCGCATCCGATATGCGATTAAACTGTCAAACTTCAAATATAACAAACGCGCCTATATAACCCTGTCGGGTCCACTTCATATCGCTTAGTGCATTTCCCCTCCGATCTCTGCATTATTTAGAAAACACACGGAACCCTGCTCCAACGCTTAAGGGCGGGACTCAAATGGAATTGAGTCCGCCTCTATAAACTTTCGGGTCTGCGCCTTTCAACCATTTCCTAAGCACTGCTCCTTCCTTCCTCTAATCTCCGATCCAATCAGGACCGTAGATCTGGCTTTTGATCCGACGGTTGCGATTAAATCGCTATCGCTATTGCCATATTTAAAAGGGTCATTCCAACCTCGTTCCAATAGCTTCGATTAAATATTGACCATTGATCTGGCGATCGATCCAACGGTCGAGATCCTTCCCCGTTCCAAAAGTCGCTTGAATGTCTTCCGCCGTTGATCTACACTTAGTAGATCCAACGGTGCACGATGACTTCGAATAGACAACTGGCACGAAGAATAACTACTGGAAAAAGCGGTTTTCTCTCTCTCCTTTGCTACTATGTGTCTCTCGGCTAGTGGGATCGGGTGTTCACTCCTCAATACCACTTACCACTTCTCACTCATCCGAAATACCACTTGTGTGTTTAAACCGCCTTTCTTTATTAAAATTCGCCAATACGATATTTCAACACTACCCCATGCGACATGATTTGGACCGTTGATCTATAAGATCCAACAGTTGTTGTGTACTAGCACCTCACTTCTCCATTCGTTCCTTTCACTTGGTTTTTATGATGTTTCTTCAATTTTCTCTGTGGTTCGATTTTCTTCAAAAGGTTCTGAGTCTTCTGCTATTTCGTTGTGCACTCTTCCTCCTGAGCTTAACTTCACATGCTCCTTTTATCGATGTCACTTCAGAGCATTTCTTGATCCTTCAAGTGGATTCAATGACCCATTATGATTCCTCTGAATCACTCTTCTCCTCTGCGTAGTTCTACAGAACTCTGCCTACAACCTTTGTTACAGAACCTACGAATTCACGCATAAATCAATCATCACATACTTATTTCACACATTACACAATTCCCAAATGAACCTCTCTATATATAAATATGAAAAACAGATTACATGTTGAGACTCGCTGTCCCTCAGACCTGATCTTTGATCTCAGTGGCCTCCTTCCTCACTCTTCCCGTAGGCTTACATTTATACCAGAAAGGTTCTGTTGAACTAATTCTGGTTCAAACACTTAATCTATTGAACTGACTCCTAAATGTCCTCTCTAGTTCCTTGAATCATGAAACAAACTTAAGAGTTATAATTGCCTTCTAACTCTCTTGCCATTATTAACCACTCATGTTCTCCTTAATTCGAGATCATTTACAACATCCTCACAACATCTAATTAATTCTCATCCTACTCACTCAAAAGCCTATATATTACATTAATTCATCACTTAGGAATCCAATTTCCTTAAAACACATGACCCCCTATGTCTACTAAAATACAATGATTTTCTCTTGGGTTGAATCTCCTGCATCAGACTCCCGAAGTAGAAAATATTCATGATCTCCTGATCATGTGGTTTCATGTGTTGGCAAAAACCTCCAGGGTCCCAAACTTTAGTTTGTAGCTGTCCAAATGTCTTGCACCTTTGTTGTTGTTGTATTTCTGCTGTCTTTCGTTTCATCTTCCTTTCCTTGTCAATCAGGTTCAAATTCTGATTGATCATCCTTCCTACTGCTATCATTTTCCTCCATATGGACTACTTCATCATTAACTACCATAACTCTTCAATCTCCATCTCTAGCATATCTTTGGGCTAGTCCATATTCTACCATTCACTATTACCTCTTTCTCTCTACTTCAGGTTGTTGTTGTTGTCTACTAACTCTTCAAATTGCTATTTATTTTCTTCTACTTTTGCTCTTGCTACCATTGTAGACATTGCCTCCACCCAAACTTCCTGAATATCTTTAAGGATATCTCCCTCTGCAACATCTAACTTCTGCATTGAACTCTGACTTTCCGGCATTCTCTCCAGCAATTGAAAATCTCTGTTCCATGGATTAAATTCTTCCACAGAATCCTCTTCTTTCATCTTTATTTGGCTGCTCATCTGTGCCAAATTTCCTCCAGCATCTGCAACTAAACCTACATTCACAAAACATTTGTTAAAATAAAAAATATAAGGCTTCAATGCCTTATTTTCCATTGGCAAGAATTCAGTTTGCTGCTCTGTTTCTTTCTTCTCTGTCAGCACATCAGTATGCTATTTTTAATTCTCAAAAGAATTCATGAGATTGTCAATTAGCCTCTCCTCCACATCATCTATTTCAATGATGCCTCCCTGCTTTTGTTCACAGTAGTGAACTTCTTCTTCCTTAGCCTGTTGTTGGTTAACTCTTCTTTGAAATTGTTTGATTCTTACTGCCTCCCTTTCATCCTTACCCTCTTATTCTTTAAGAACCTCCATATCATCTTCAAACAATCTTTGTCCTTCCTCAATGACATTCATTGGATCATTTCTTTGGGACATCATTTCTTGAGTCTTCATTGCAATAAGACTGCCATCTTTCTCCTCTATGACAGCTCTAACATTCTGCTGCCTACTCCCAGGTGACTCTTTTGTCTCCTTCTAGTTCTGATATCTTGCCATCTCAGTCTTGATCTGAACAGATTTCAGATTTTGCTCCTTCTCTCTAACAAACTCTAAAGTTTGTTCATCCTCTTGTGATGTACCTCCAATCATCCACAAATTATTAATTTTAAAATCATAAGACATGGCGGTCTTACTCGACTCTTTAGTCATCACATTTTCTTGTTGCTCTGAACCTTTTATATGATTAAGCTCCTCAGGCTCAACTTCATCTCCTTCCTTCACAAGGAATGGTTCTTGTCTTGTAAGAGCTCCAATTATTAATTTGTCAATGAGTTCTTTCTGCTGTAACAACTCAATACTTTCCTCCTTTGAGAGGTCTTCTTCATCATACTCTGCTGCTCTAGAGTACCTTTTATCCCCTAAAACACATTGCTCCTCATACTTCAGTTCAAGAGCTCTATTCAGCTTCACTTCAGAGTATTCATCTTCTGTAAGATACTCCTCCATGCTTTCGACAACTTCACAAGACTGTCTATCCTCTCCTATGCATCTTGCAAGCACACCAAAACTATTAGGTTCAAAAACACAAGGCTTGATGGCCTTATACATCAGCTCTTCATCTTCAGTCAGCATCTCCTCATGTTGTTTTGAACTATCCCAATAGTCCATGAGATATTCACTTGATCTCCATTCTTTAGCTTCAGTGTAGTCTTCACTTTCTCCCAGAATTTCTCCCTGTTCTAGTTCACAAATGGACTCTTCCATTTCCAACTCAACTTCCTTGATTTTTTCCCTTAGCCATTTTACTTGCTTTTGTTGTAGTCTTCTCTGCATCTCATGCCACTCCACTGGCTTCTTTCTTAATACCCAACCTTGTCTCTGGTTTTCTTCTAGCTGCATTGTTAACACATCAAGTTCCTTTCTTATCTCAACTAACTCCTTGTCAATCTCTTCTTGACTCAGTCTCTTTCCATCTTCCTTGGAATTCTTCTTCTCATATCTTTTGTTGTGGCTTCTTTCTGAACCTCTGCTATGACTATCAGTAGTCATCTTCTTCTCCTCTTTCTTCATGAGCTCCTCACTCATCTGCAACAAGCCTCTACAACAGCTAGTCCTCCTCGCTGCAATCTTACCTCACTAAGCTCTCATCACTCAGTCTTTTGGTAAGCACAGGTCCTCTGTCTGGAACCTCCTCTTGCAACACCTTTGCTCCTTCTAGGCTTCTGCAATCTTTCACTCTCTCTTGAGAACACTTCAGTTGTCTCTCTCTATCCAACCTCTTGTTGGATTCTTCACGTTCACTGCCACTTCTCCTTCAGAATGTTTTCCTTACTTTGACTTCAAGAATACATCTGGTTCTCCTCTCACAGCTTCTCTTGTTGTCCTCTGCTGAGATGCTTCATCTGCAACCACAATCTTCAATTTTAATTTGAAACAAAACACACTATCTTACCTCTAAGACCTATGTATGATCTTATTCTCCCATTCTTCTGCGCTTTGAATGGATTGTCCTCTGTTTGGTCTCCAAGTCCTCTTTCCTTCAGAACTTGTATTAAGCAATCTTGCTCTCACTTTTCTTCAAGGAATCCTTTGTTCCTGTCTACTCCAAGCCTCTGTTGGAACTGCTACAATCTCCCAGGAACTTCAGAAGTTCCCTTACAATCTTCTGCTATAGTCTCTACCATTCATTCACTTAACTTATGCACATTACCTTCTTCTATGTGCAAACTCCTTTTCATAGGAAATCTTTCCCCGTTCTGATTACAATTCCTCTCTGATACCATTAATGACGCAGGGTCATCCTCGCTTACACCACAACATGCATATACAATGCATAAGCACATCAGTCCCAGGAAATTAACTCTCTAAGGAGTCCAATCTTCATTTACTAAAGTTTTAGGCCCCCTTCATAGTCTCAAGTGGAAGGATTTATGGACTAATAAAGTCTAACCCTTAACTCACCTTTTCCTTTACATCGGAACTCAATCACCCCTTATAAACTTTATTTTAAGCCTTATCCACACTTTAGGCCTTCATAGCATTGTTGCCGCATATATATAACAAACCCCTCTTTAACCTCTGGTTAATGCGGACTTAACCACCAAACCTTCAATCAATGATTTATTTCTATTATACATAGAAATACACATAAATGACATAAACTTACCTTTTCTTCCTTTTTTTAAGCCTTTGCACAGTTTCCAAGGTACACCTTTATCGCAATCGGGTATCGGCTCCTCCGCGGGTCACATTAATACACACCTCCTCTGCATCTGATATGCGATTAAACTGTCAGACTTCAAATATAACAAATGCGCCCATATAACCCTGTTGGGTTTGCTTCATATCGCTTGTTGCATTTCCCCTCTGATCTCCGCATTACACAGAAAACACACGGAACCTTGCTCCAACGCTTAAGACTGGAACTAAAATGGAATTGAGTCCACCTCTATAAACTTTCAGGTCCGCACCTTTCAACCATTTCCGAATTGCAGCTACTCCTTCCTTCCTCCGATCTCCGATCCAATCAGGACCATAGATCTGGCTTCTGATCCAACAGTTGCGATTAAATCACTATCACTATTGCCATATTTAAAAGGGTCGTTCTAACCTCGTTCCAATAGCTCTGATTAAATATTGATCGTTGATCTGGCGATTGATCCAAAGGTTGAGATCCTTCCCCATTCCAAAAGTCGCTTGATGGTCTTCCGTCGTTGATCTACACTTAGTAGATCCAACGGTCCACGATGACTTTGGATAGACAATAGGCACGAAGAATAACCGCTTGAAAAAGCAGTTTTCCCTCTCTCCTTCATTGCTATGTGTCGCTCGGTTAGTGGGATTGGGTGTTCACTCCTCAATACCACTTACCACTTCTCACTCGTCCGAAATACCACTTGTGTGTTTAAACTGCCTTTCTTTGTTAAAATTTGCCGATGTGATATTTCAACACTACCCCATGCGACATGATCTGGATCGTTGATCTATAAGATCCAACGGTTGTTGTGTACTGGCACCTCACTTCTTCGTTCGTTCCTTTCACTTTGTTTTTACGATGTTTCTTCAATTTTCTCTGTGGTTCAGTTTTCTTGAAACGGTTCTAAGTCTTCGGCTATTTCGTTGTGCACTCTTCCTCCTGAGCTTAACTTCGCATGCTCCTTTGATCGATGTCACTTTAGAGCATTTCTTGATCCTTCAAGTGGATTCAATGACCCACGAATCACTCTTCTCCTCTGCGTAGTTCTACAGAAATTTGCTTGCAACCTTTGTTACAGAACCTACGAATTCACGCATAAATCAATCATTACATACTTATTTCACACATTACATAGTTCCCGAATAAACCTCTATATATATAAATATGAACAACTGATTACATGTCGAGACTCTCTGTCCCTCAGGCCTGATCTTCAATATCAGTGGCCTCCTTCCTCACTCTGCCCGTAGGCTTACATTTATACCAGAAAGGCTCTGTTGAACTAATTCTGGTTCAAACCCTTAACCTACTAAACTGACTCCTAAAGGTCCTCTCTAGTTCCTAAAATCATGAAACATATTTAAGAGTTATAATGGCCTTCTAACTCTCTTGTCATTATTAAATACTCATGTTTTCCTTAATTCGAGATCATTTACAACATCTAATTAATTCTCATCCTACTCACTCAAAAGCCTAAATATTACATTAATTCATCACTTAGGAATCCAACTTCCTTAAAACACATGACACCCTATGTCTACTAAAATACAATGATTTTCTCTTGGGTTGAAAGCTCCTACATCATAAACTACCACAAATTTATATTTCTCGCCCATGAAAGCTATGTCCATAGCTCTCTATATTGTGGATCCTTCATTTATCAACCTAAATTGCATGTGAGCGTACATGAAGGTCCCCCACGGGGTGGTGAAAGCAGTCTTTTTCTGGTCCTCTGTGTGGATGGCCACTTGGTTATATCTTGAGAATCCGTCCATCATGGGCATTCTGGCCACACCTGTTACCTTTCACAATATATTATCCATCTTGTGCAGAGAGTAGTTTTCCTTTAGGGGAGCCCTGTTTAAATTTCAGAAGTCCACGCACAACCTTATCTCTCCATTATTCCTGTAGACATGGACCAAATTAGCCACCCACTCAGAGTATCTTAGAGGGAATATGATTTTGGCTTGCAGCATCTTCCTTACCTCCTTTTCAATGGAGGCGAGTAAGAGTGGGTTTATTTTTTTGAGTTTTTGTTTACATGGCTTTATCCAACTCTTCAGAGGAACCTTATGTTGAATAATATTTGTGTCAAATGATTTTAAATCATCATAAGACCAAGCAAATACATCTTTGTAAGTTTTGAACAGATCTAAATACCTTTGTCTGTATTGTAGGGGGACGCCTTGATCGTTTGGGATTCCTCCTATGATCCGATGTTGCAGTTTTCAACTTGCTCATCCTTCTCTGGGGCCATCGGCTTGGACTCTATGTTGTTTTTATTGAAACGTCTTTCTACTGGAATAAGTCCACGAGGGATGGTGTTCCCTTTTAGTTGCAATTTTTTTTGCCTAGCCATTATGTCTTTCCACGAAGTGGCTTCTTGTTCTGCTTCTTCTTGTTCTTGATCGATGGTGGAGTGGGAAAACTCCATGACTTCTATGAATCTTCTTACTTGCTCGTCATAATCGAATACCTGCCAGTGTTTGGAATTATATGGTATTGCAGGCCTGTGTATGACTTCTATCCCATATCTGAGGAGTGGATTCTATGGGGGCCTGAAATTTCTTGCAACTACCGCAAGAGAGTCAGCCATCCTGTTTTATTCCCTGGGCAGAAACTTAATGTTAAAGGCCAAGAAGAAGTTGTCGATTAATTCCCACACTTCATTTCGACACATCCTCAGCCTGGGGTGTTTGGCTTGGCATTGGTCTCGGATCTACTTCACTACTAGCTCAAAATCTCCATAGATCGATTGGCATTCAATGTTCATATTTCTCACTATTTGAAACCCCAGGAGCAATGACTCATACTCCGCTACATTTTTGGTAGCCTCAAATTCGAGCATGAAAGAGAGGGGTATCATGCTACCTTCCAGAGATACCAACAATGTTCCATCTCTGTTCACATCTTTTGAGTTTACTCCATTGAAGTATAACTTCCATACCTCGTTTTCATTTAACTGCTGGTATTTCAACTACCTTGTCAAGTGCACTAATGCTTCTTCTAAGAGGTTCTCATCTTATTCTAAGAATAAACAGGAGATGTCATTGTCTTTCCCATGCACTGGGGAGTTCTTTGAGCCTTTAGCTGGGGTCACGGTTTTCACAAACCGGGATTCTCTATACAACCTTCTTTGCTCACCTCCAAAAGTGTGAATTGTGGCATAAGTAAGGTCTATATTAATAGAGCAACCCACTTTGGAACCCCAAGATCTTGATAAGAGCATTCCAAAACGAGGAGGTATATCAGCCACCACTATATCTATTACCACACTTTTCACCAGGATCTGAGCAAATTTTACCACCAGATCCTTTATCATGCCTAAGCACTCGACTATCTTGGAGTCAAAGGAGTACAAGCCTTTGTATGGTCTGGTGATATCCAAGCCCAACTATTCCATTACTGATAATGGCATGAGGTTGTGTGAATCTCCTAAATCCAGCATGCAATTATGCAACAAAAGGTCATGGATCACCAAAGTCACATAAAATGGTGCAGTAGAGGGACCCAACTCTTCCACATGCAGCCCAAAAACAACCATTGACCTCTCCTCCTGGAGGTTCAAACTATCATGGGATGGTGTTGAACCAGTTGGGTGCATGAATTTGGACTCTTGAGCTTTGTAGTGAGGCTACTTTAAAATCTCAGTCAGAGGAACAAGAATTTTTACCTTTTCCAGTTCCTTCTGGAGATTTAACGTATGTTGGCCCTTTTCTGCATCTCCATGCTCTGTTCCTTCTCCCTTCCAGTTGGCAGTTTTCAGTGGAGTAGGTGCCTATTTTAAAGTGCTTCCCTTGGGACCATTGCTCTCTTTATTTGCAGGGGCTCCTATCTTGGGTGGATCAGGATGTAGCTTACTCTTCCCTTTGTCTGGGGCTGGAAGAAACACTTAGGGAGAAACTTTCCCTTGCTATTCTAGTTCTCTCGTCCTCTTCTTCGAAGATCTTAGTTTATACTTATGTTTTGGTTGTGTTTGCATGACATCTGCAAACTGTCTGCAATAATAATCCATATCTTCTTTCTCTATTGTTGCTTCTCTGTGTTGACTGGCCTCCTAGTGAGCCATATTCTCACGTTCCTCTTCAGCAAAACCAACATATATATTGCCCTGCATCTCTTGAGTATCAGACGATTGTTCGTCGGGACTATCTTCCAAGTATAAGGGATGAGGAATATGATCTAGCTGCTCCTTTCTTTCTCTTGGAAGTAGTTGCAATGGAGGCCTTCTATATTGTTGGTTATAACCCCGGTTGTTGAATTGAGCATTCTTCCTATAGAGATTCTTGTTCTCAATTTCAAAATTCCCAACCCTTTGTGATAAACTCTTGATGAGTTTGTCTAGATCTTCCCACTTTGGGTCTGATGATTCCCAACTCGACCAGAGGAGGATGGCTCCTCTTTTCCTCTTTTGGGTTTAGCAAGTTCTTACTTTGCTCTTGACTTCCCTACTAAGGCCAGATTGACTTCCACTTCGAGAACATCGATCTGAAGTTGGTCCAGAGTAGTAGATTTCCTTTCTCTCAGGTTAAAATCAAGATCAGAGTCAAAGGCTCCCAAGAAAACCACACGAGATGCAGTTCGGGGAGGCTTTATGTCAGTTGGTAGGTTATTTAACTGCTTATTGAATCTTTTTATAATTTTTGTAGTATTCTCCTTCAGAATTTTCCTTATTGCATTGAACTCAGTGAGGAGGTACTCATGGTTCCTCTTTTCTCCCCATTTCTAGGTGAAAGAGTTTTCAAGTTGCTCCCATGTAGGGATGGAGGCATTAGGCAGGGATTTGAACCATTTTCTAGCCTCTCCATCGAGGGATTGTACAAATAGTCTCATAACCACATCTAACTATTCCACATTTATGTTCTTGGAAAAAGCACTGAAGGTTTCAATGTGACTTTGTGCCATGTTATCATCTTCCCCATTGAACCTAGGTAAATGCTTTAGGTAGTCTTGGGGCATTGCACTCAGAGGCTGGGGTAGATCAAGAGGTGCATACTTATTGAGAAAAAAGCCTGGGAGAGCCATCTGGACTAGTGGAGGGAGATTCAAATTTGCTTGAGGGACTGGGGTTAAGACCACAAGGGTTGTAGGGGAAGGAGGGTATGTCAGGGCCTTAGGAGTAAGTCCTAAATACTGAGCAGAAGTAGGCTAAGAACTGGAAGAGGGAACTTCGAAGGCTGGTGAGATGGTTGCACAGTCTAGGGGAGTTTTCTCTTTCCAGACTTTCTTAAAAATTAATTTTACATGGTCAAATACAAATGGAGCTTTCTTCTGGGATGTATCTGAGCGAGTATGAGGCCTTTTAAAACCCATGGTTATGAATGATAATGATAGGGGTGTGAAGTCGCCAAGGTGATATGGACGTAATCATAACAGACTTTGATCACCTATTCAAAGAGCGTTTCAACTTTTCGTATACCAGGGAAATAATCCTTCAATAAGCTCCCCGGCAACAATGCCAAAAGATGTTGTATCTCCCAAAGACAACCTTGGATTGCTTCAAGACAAGTGCTTAGGCACATCTAAAATGGCGTGTCTCAAATTATTTACAGAAAACTGGAGACAACACTTATGATCTATGGATACATATGTACATAGGAAATAGGTTGGCTCATTAATCCAAAGTAACGAAACATAGATTTGTGATACTTATTCACTAGTTCAAATATCAGAGATAAGCATAAAAATAGTGGAGCCCAAGAACTTCATGGTCTTACAGCTTAATAATCTTTTGCAGAGTGGGTGAGAGAGGATAAGAGAGAAGAGTAACACATCACATAGAGCATAAGGCTTCAAGACTTCTATATTCAACACACAGAGCTTGGGGCAGTAAGGATTTCTATGCTTATTTGGGTTACAAGCAGAAATAATGAATGAAGGTAGAACTGAAAGATATGATTCATGTGCTGTAGATTTAAAAATATAATCTCAATAGTCCTCATAGGCATATACATAAAAAATGTCCAGACAAATGAATATGTGAAATAGCTACAAGATTTGCATTAACATATAGATATTAATGAATATGTGAGGGAGCTTGAATCACATCTAGCAAAAATAATTACATGAATTCGGGGACGAAGCATGAAAATAAAATGAGTTAGACAAAGGGGAACACATACTATAATCCTTAAAAGAGGAAATCACCATTGTTTCCTTTATATTCTAAAAAGATCTATATTTTAAAGGAAATACAGTCTGAAATTATAACATGCAGTGTTTTCTCTGGAATTTCTAAACCCTTTCTAAGTCTTGCTTTCCCCTATTTATCAGAGGGGAGCAAGAAGCTACATTACAACAAAAATATCTATCCCTAGACTCAGTTGTCAAGTTGACTAGTTGTATCAGTCCTGAATGGCTCTATGGCCCAAAAAGGTATTACAAAAATGAATGCCTCATTGGAAGGAAGGCATGTTACAGGATAAAACTAAGTAAATAATTGGACAAAACAGTAAATTAAATTCTTTGTGACCATCCTGTGATTGCATCAGCCTCAGGCTGTAATTTGTTCATGGTATGGCCTCTTGTGCTGCTCAACTGCCCCCGTCACTTCTGCCTTTACTGCTGAGATTCCTTGTTATGTGAAGTGGGGGTTGGGTCAACTGAAAGTGCTTTCCTTTGAAGTTCTTTGATGTGCAGAGGGACGAGACCCCATGCTAAACCATTAATCGTCATGAATCCCATGTACTGCTCCATCGCTGCACCATGCTCCCTTAAAGTCTCCTAGTTTCCGACCCATCCGCCCATTAAGCCTTTGTATTGCACAACCAGTGCCTTGACATGTGGGTGAGCTGTGTTCCATGGAAACAACACAATCATGCGGGTGCAGGATTTTTCCTCTGAAACAGGCGAAAATAAGTGTTTTTTGGATTTCCCCTTTAGCCCCCTATATCATAGCCCTTTGTGTGCCTTTCCTCATATGACCGAGAGCTGGGGCTAGGGGTGAAATTCCTCAGGTGCTAAGGCTCTCAGAGCTGTTTCTAGAGGCCTTGTCCTTTGTTATGAGTTTCTCCCACATATCGGCGCTTCAACACTGTGTTACTTGTCTCTAAGCATTTTCCTTGTCGCGGACCGAAAGTCCGGACATGGGGTCCTTATAAACCATGCCTTTATCCTTAATCACATCCGAAGTGAGTGCCCGCATATCACAATCGGAGGCTGGAGGAGAAGGCTCCTTACCCTTTTCTTTGGCGTGGGTGGATAGTCCAAACGCGAGGTTTGTATACAATAAAACACATCACCTATTGTATCATGGGGTGGGGGGTCCCTTTCCTTATTGCAATCATAGCCAAGGAGGAAACACAATGGAAGAGAAGCTTTACATTATGCGACTGTCGATTGCGATGAACCTGCTGACGTCATCACTACCACATGTCACCTTGTGAGTGGTGACACATGGCATCCGGAAACAGTCCCATGTCACCCCTAAAAATAGTGAAACTGGGTGACACGTGTCCTCTGCCACACCATCATTTGTATCGCCACGTCACTTGCCATACTGTCACGTGGAGGAGAGAGAAATGGGGTCATACGCCTTGGTTTTGCAGGCATTTCCTTTGTTAAAATCGTTTTAGCCCTCCCTCAGTGATACGACACTATATCACAAATCAACCCCCGCAAAGTCTTTAAATTTTTTATAACCTGCCAATGTGACGAGCTGTGGGCTGCTGTGATGTGGGATTGCGCCACATGGGGGAGAGAGTAGGGGGCGGCCCGCTCTTTTTTTTTTTAGCTTTCCTTTGTTAAATTATTTCTCTACTTTCCCAACGATATAACACTATATCGCAATATCAGCCCCCGCACAGCCTTTCAAGTTTGGAACCTGTCGATACGTCTATTTGCGGGACTGCTATGATGCGGGATGTGGGATGTGGGACTGCACCACGTGGAGGAGAGAGAAGGGAGGTGAACCACTCCTATTTTCTTTGTCTTTCCTATGTTAAACTTTTTCAGCCCTCCCCTCGTGATTTCTCATTATATCGCAAATCAGAACCGGAAAACTCTTTGAAGTCAGAACCCAGCCGATCCATAAATATTGTGGGATGTGGGGTCGTCGGGATGTGGGAACTCACCACGTGGAGGAGAGAGGAGGAGGGCGTCCCGTTCTTGTTTTGTTCCTACTTTCCTATGTTACACTACTTTAGCCTTTCCTCAGTGATACAATGTTATATCGTAGATCGACCCCTATAAAGGTTTTAGTGTGTTATCCCATGGATCTATTGGTGTGCTGATAATGCGGGATTGCGGGATTCACTGTGCTCGGAACCCCCCAACCTCCGATTGCGATTTACACTTCATACTTAGCCATTTTTCTTCATTTGTTGGGTTTTTCCATGGTAATCTTCAGAGTGGTTTAAGTGCTACTCCAAGAGTCCATTTTTGGACTTCTATATACCATTGGAAATATTTTTCCGAGCACTAGGCATTGGAGGGGGGCTGATCAAGCTCTCGGATCTTCTATGGCCTGGGAAAGTGGCTCCAAATTTCCGTGCTCTTGGGCAACCTTGACCAATTTAAATCCAAAATGCAGTGAGTGACAACACCCCCCTCTCCTTTGTTTTGCCCCATGTTCTTGTCTTACACACCCTTTCACTATACACCTATGTCTTCCAAAAAGACCCCCCCTTCCCCTTCTCCATTTATGGCCAGCTTCAACCTTGCAAATGTATTCCCTACTATGCCACTCCCTTTCACTATTGTCAACTCCTTTTCCCCCCTTGCAGTCACATAATTTCCTCCATGCCCTTGCACACACCTGCATGCCTTGTTAAAACCCTTTTGTCCACACTTCTATATCTACTCTTAGTTTTACACCTCCCCTACAACATTACTTCCTACTTTTGTATTTCTTTCTCGTAAGTATATTGCCACTTCATCACTTTTACTTGTTCCTCACAACTGTATGGGCACTCACTCACTTGTAATTCTCCTCATGAATATATTGACATTCACTTGTTACTCGTAACTATATGTTTCTTGTAATTACATGGGAACTTGCTCGCTTGCAATTTCTACCCTTTCTAATCTCTTCATCTAAACTACAAAAAAAAGACAAACATTTATTCAATACACAAGTTACAATGTAACTTTTCAATATAGATAACATACACAACTATTGCTTAAAATTATGTTGGAATCAAAAACTTATCTTCCTTTAATCCAAACCAGCGATGCATAACGATATGCATTATAATAAAATTAATGGACATTTGAACATCCAACTATTCACTATTGGAAGGCACCAACATAACAAAAACAAACACAAAAAAAAAACACTTTTGTCAAATTTGTATTTCACCTTAGTTTCATACTCACCCCCTCTTGTTGTGCAATGGCGACTCGTTAAATAGAAATAAAAAAACCCATTAAATGCTACTATGCATTGCACACATAAACCAAAAAACAAAATTTGTTTTATACACACAAAAAAAAATTGATCCTCCTAAACGCCACTCATTCTTTCCACGTTCCTACATGTCTTGAACAAATTTTTGCCTACCTCCCTTTTCCTTCATAAAAAACCTAAAAAAACCAAAATACATCCAATTAACAATAAAAATGCATACTCCTCTCTCAAATTAGCACATGCCATGTATTGTTCCTAATTTTGTTCACCGTTCATATTGCTTACTTGCTTGCAAAGATACATTTTTGTTGTCACATTGTCATTAAACTTTTTATTTTTTTTGTTATAGATTTTTCAAATGCCACACAAAACATAATACCTCTTCTTGCATCACATCAACACATTATTCGCTCCATAGACTACTTTCCCTTTGACATGCATGGTATACTTGCCTTTGCTTCAAATTCAACTTCTACCTCTAACTTTGAAAATACTCTTCTTTCTTGATTAGATATGCAATCCACTTCGGTGACTAGTGTACGGAAAGCACGCTGGAAATGGAAATACGCACTTCACAGGGACGGAATCAGTGTGCATCGTCAGCTTCTCTACAACGCTTGTCAATCTGAACTACCATCTTGCACCATCCCATCTCAAAATTCCATACCTTCCCACCTTTCTCTCCCTCCCCTTCCATCCACCCCTTCTCCTCTGCTCCCACTTCCATTTCCTCTTACCGCCCCACCTATTCTCGCCCTTGAAATTCCTTCACCTCCCACTTTCTCTGCCCAACAAGCCCCCCATGTTTCTTCCTTTTCAAATTCCGAGCAATTCCACAACAACCATCTCCAACAAGCACATCACCACTTTCGTGCACGAATTGATGCCCTCATCCCCATGCAAATATGTTCTACTTGTAATGAATCTTACCCTTCCATGAAAACAAAAAAAAAAGTAACGGCTTTGTTTCCTGCTCCCGTTGTGCCTTCGAATGAACTATACATCGCTTCTCATCCTCAAACAACTTGGACCCATGCAAACAACCTACGGTCCTCTCCTGTCTAACTCTAGTTGAAGAGATCCTCATTTCTTGTGTCAGCCCAGTTCTTCAAGTTACCCATGCACATGGGGGCCAATACAAATATTCTGGCCATACTATTAGCTTCCCTCAGGATATCACTAACATTGTCACCTCCCTTCCCCACGTGCTCTCAGAAATAGATATCCTTGTTGTCAACAAAAGTACCTCTGACCACACATCTTATGAGTTCTTTGTCAGCAAATGTCGCGTCCTTGTAGCATTTGAATTCAAACTAGCAAATGATCCATACTACATTGACGTTCAAATTGACCCAACCACGCTTCCTTCTTTTCCTGTTGTCCCTATAGATGTCACCACCCTTCTGCGCCATGTCACCGCTAACTCCCCTTCGCCCCACCAAACCTTCTCCGAAACCCCCACTCTTGAACTCCACCACACATGCCCGTCTGAGATTCTTCCATCCTCCTTTGTGACAACTCTTCCAAATTACTGTACTGAGATTGATGAAATACTTGCCTACATGGAATCTTCCAATTCCACACCCACCCATTCACTTCAATGGCCCATTATTGGTATTTCTCTAATTAATGAATACAATGTTGAGGGCCTCTTCTCTATGGCCTTCCCCACCCTCTTCCCCACTGGGTCTACCATGATTAACCAACCAAAAATTGCAAAATTTGATATGAAAGAATACGCTTTGCATCTAATGCACTACCACGACAACCGTTTTGGTCAACATCCCAGGTTTCGCTATTACTTATACAACCTTATAATGTGCCATTGCAGCTAGGCAACTGCGTCTGTCTTCGTTAAAAGAGACCTTGAAAATAGTTTACCAATCACCATTGCAAACCTTCATCAACACCTTCAACAACTACCCCCCTTAACCCTTCCAGACTAGATTATGCATTTTGGCTCGTCCCTCCGAGGGAGCCCTACCTTCTTCTTCACATTAAATGCAACTGATACAAAATGGCATGACTTTCATATGGCCATGCCTTATAAACATCCATCCAATGTGCATGAACAATCTTGATGGAGAATCGTAAACATTGTTGTAAACCCACATCGTGCATATCTATACATCCATTACACATTCACAATCTTCTTAGAAGTGGTCCTACTAAAAGGGTTCCTTGTAAAGGATTTTTAGTATAGGTTTGAAACTACCCTTGTTTGTCTTCTCTCCTTTATGTACAATTTCTTTCATGCAAACCTCTTACTTGTTCTTTTATTTTACCATAGGTATGAATGGAAACATATAGGATCCGCACATATACATGTGTTCCTATGGTTCTCAAATGCACCGGAAATGGATGACCTTAACTAAACTGACGAAGAAAGTGTTGTTGTTGCTAAACTTTTTTTTCAATTCATACATTACTTCTTGGAACCATCACCCCCTCCATCAAATACATTCCAGAATCCATTAAACATCGGTTTGTGATCCTTGCCTCCTTGCGACACCTAAAATCCTCTCTTCCAATGAAAAACAAGACTACAAGGAGCTTGTTAACTATGTCCAAAGGCACACAAACTCCCATTCCTCTACCTATCTTCGAAAAAAGAAAAATTCCACATCATGCTGGTATGGAATCCCTTGGGAATTGCGCGATTCCTCTTCCATGGACATCAGTACTTTCGGCCGTAAAACATATTCTCCTGCTAGAAATGATGACAAGCTTAATGTCCATAAACCTCACACGCTTGCTATTTGGAGGTTCAACATTGACTTCTAGCCTATACTTTCTCGCCATGCCTTTTTGAACTACATATCAAAATATGCAGTAAAAGTAGAGTCTAAATTAGAAAGCTACCACAAAATTCTTGCCTGCCTTGCCATGAGTTCTCCCCTCGACGCTCCGACTGTCACTGTCGTTCGCAAACTCTTGATTGAACTCATTGCTGATAGGGACATTGGTGCACAAGAAACATGCCACACGCTCTAAAAACTCCTACTAGCAAAATCCAGCTGCTCTTTTGTATCCCTTAATGTTAAGAGAAAAGTTTTCAGAGATGTCTTACATAGCTTGGATGACTGTCTTCCAACAACACCCTTCATCACTTCATACGTGCAAAGACCTCCCTCACTTGAATTATTGTCTCTTATTGAAGTCACACATTCCTTGTCATTTTCGTCCTGTCACAAGACATCATTGTGGAAACATATCTCCCCTTCCATGGTTGTACGCATCATTCCTTGCTATACCTCTATTCCATCTACAAATTCAGAATTGTATGTCGAATTTTGTTGGAGTGAGCTTCTCTTGTACTTCCCTTTCCGTAAACTACCAGATGATATTGGTGCAAACAATGAGGCAATTTTTTCACATTGGGAACATGATAAACACACATACCATGCATGGCATGTGCATCGCACACTTGTAGACCTACCCCTCCCCACCTCTCTCGATGACTCTCATGTTGAAATGGATCCCCAATGCACCATGGACATGGATGAATGGAAATTCCTTTCCCAACTCCACCCAACTAACAATATTCTCTTTGGTGAGCTAGAACTACTTGGCCACCATGACTTCGATGCAAACTATAATTGGGCTCATTCCATTATCCCTTCACACTTGCAAGAGACGAGCATTCACTTCATAGAATTCAAATGCTCCTCCACACAACTGTGCCAAATTCTCTTCCCAACTACGCATTCCATTTCCTCGTCCCCAAGCCAACACATGGCTTTCAATATCACTTTTACCCACTTTACCATCAATGCATCCAAACCACCGCTAAAGATGCTTATCCATGGAACTGTTGGCACCGGAAAATCTTTCCTAATTGAATGCCTAAAAAATGCCTTCCTATCCACCTCTTGAAATAGAGCTAGCCCTTTACTCTTTCTTGCTCCAACTGGTGTTGCAACATTCCACATACATGCACTTACAATACACTCTAGACTTCACATCCCTATATCCTCTATGCAACCTATTGAAGGTCAATCCCTACTAAACCTTCAAAAACAACTTTAGCATGTGAAATGCATTCTCATTAATGAGATGAGATTCATTGGCCCTAAAATTCTTGCTCAATTGATGACCGTTTGTGAGAGGCACTCCCATCCAATAGAAACACCCCATTCAGCGGCCGCTTCATAATCCTTGTAGGTGACCTCGGTTAGTTGCCACCTGTCAAAGATACACCAATGTATGTTGGCACATCTCGTGGCAATGCTCTTTGGCAGAGCTTTGATATAATTGTCACACTTTCAATGATTTTTCGCCAACAGGGCACAGGTGTTGCTCATATCGCATTCCGACAACTCCTTTCCAATCTTCACAATGCAAACCCCACACTAGATGATTGGAAACTTCTCATGGCACACACAAAATCCAAGCTTCCACTCGATGAGCAACAAACATTCAAAAATGATATGCACCTTTATGCAACTAGTGCATCCATAGATCTCCACAATAAAGCCATGCTAAAAAAAAATGAACATTCCAATTGCGCATTTCTATGCCCAACAAAGGAAAAAAAAAGCCATATACCACTCAAGAGGATGAACGACTAGCTATAAAAGTACTTCTATGCATTGGACAACAAGTCATCGTAACAAGAAATTTGTGGGTTGAAACAAGCCTTGTTAATGGGTCACTTGGCAAAGCTCTTGCTATCTCCTATGCATCTAGTTCTCGGCCCCCAGAACTCCCATCATTTGTTGTTGTTGATTTCATTCACTACAAAGGTCCACCATGGGACATTTCACATCCAAATTATGTGTCAATCCCCCAATAACAAGGGGCTCTCACACACAAATGCCCCTTCGCATGGCATGGACCCTAACAATCCACAAATCACAAGGTATGACCCTCCAAAAAGTGACAATCGACATTGGAAACATCGATTGGCAAGGCCTAACATTCACAACCATATCTAGAGTTAGATCGTTGAACGAAATTTGCATCTCTCCCACTTTTTCTTTCTCACACTACTCACGCATGCAAGACAATCCTCACGTGATACACAGGAAAAGAGAGGAAATGTACCTTGCCTCTAAATCTATGCAGCCACCTCCTTGAAGAAATTATGTGCAAGGTAGCTTAACTTACTCTGCAATGAATTTTTAGATGTTTCGCCTCATCTCTCGTTAAAAAAACAAAACTCGCATTTGTGTTCTTTTTTTCCCTTCTCTATTCCTAATGTGTTGTGGTTGTTGCATGTTAATGTTATATATCTTCTATGTTTTAGTTTTCAATTATTCATTTATATATGTTTACTTATAACCTCTTCTGTTGCTTGAACAAGAAAATGGATATACAAGCTGCTTCTCCGCTCTACCAATTTTGCTATGAAATACATGAACAAGAAGCTACTCTTTTGGATATACAGTCACGATTCCTACTCTTGCTAAATTTGTCTCTATATTATTGGTGCCCTACTCTCCAACTACTTAGAAGGATTAAGAATTTCATGCATGTCTTCATCCATAAACATGAAAGGGATGCAAACAGGCGGCTCCTCTCAGAGTATCTCGATTGTTTCCCAACTCTGAATCTCAAATGGTTTTGCAAATGCCACACACCAGCTTGTATTTACGACTAGCGTTTTTCAAATGGGGGAGACACACAACTACGTTTTCAGACTACAAACATTTCCTTTCCCCCATCCACCACATGTTTCTACTTTCATGGATAACAAAAACCATTTCGTTGTAGCACTTTGCTTACTTGTCACTGTCTTATAAACACACCTCTTTTTCTTACATGCCCATTTCTTTCTTCTCACTATTTTCTATTTTTCTTTTCCTTGCTTTCGCGCCATTTTTTATCTTCTCACCCATTTCCAAACTTTACAAACAAATAAATGCTATACAAAACATGCAAACTAACTTTTCGCATTACAACCATACAAAATAAAACAATACACAAGACAATACATCTAACAAAACTGTTATGTACACGTCCAAAACCGAATCCTCCAATGGTACTACAAATAACAAACAATACATATCTAATTATCTATTTGGAAGCTACAAATAATACATATCTAATTATCTATTTGGAAACTACATAGCATTAATTCCCTTTTTCTTTTACTGTTTTCGTTCAAAATTTAAGTGCCTTTCCAACACAATTGCTCTTGTAATACAAGAGGAAAAAAATAACTTAAGTGCATGAACATATCAAAATGAACCATTTCCCACTTGAGTACACAAACAACATCAATCACAAAAAAGGTCGTTGCAATCATCTAGTCTTAACTCATAGAAATACCCAACTAATTAGACAAGCAATTACAACTTCCACATTGAACATGTGTCTTCTACAAAAAATCTAAATATGTGGGAACAACTAGTAACTAGTGCTACTTAATACATTGATACAATACGTGAGCTTATACATTCGTAAACTAACATCTCATGAAATATGACACTCATTGCAAGAAAATAACATTTTTAATTATTTATAAAATAGAATTTTAATAAGCATTTTCCAAACTACATTACAAATTGCAAAATTAATATAATTTACATCCTTTAAAAAAACCTAAAAAACCTATTCACACCCATAGAAATTAGATCCATGTTATTACATTTATACCGAACATTTTCAATTTTGACTATATTCTTTTTATTCGGTATATCACTCTCGTAGCTATGTATGGCTGGCTCTTGAGGTTAACTACTCACGCTCAACTAATTATTTTTCACATAAACTTTCATTCTCATTGTCATGGCAATTGCTCCCCATATTTTATTTATACTGTACAATGCACTGATGAGATCGAACCCGTTACGCAAGCTTCCCGTACTTAATTACCTTCCTCCCCCTTCTCCTTTATGATCGCTTGCAGAGGGCATTTCATGACCGTAGTGACTTCCTGCGTCTCAGACAGATCTACCGTCTCCCCCGGCTTGCATTCCCACGCGAATTCCTGAACCAGTCGAGCGACGATGAGATTTAAATGGAGCATAGCCATTCCTAAGCCGGGACACACCCTCCGCCCTACGCCAAACGGCATCATCTTTATCTCCTTTGTCCCTATCAGATCCACTTCCACACCCTCATCAACAAACCGCTCCGGCTTGAATTCCGACGGATTCGGCCACACTGTGGGATCCATCCCTATGCCCGCCACGTCGAAATTGACCAACGCGTCGGCGGGGACCTTGTAGCCGCCAAGTTCGCAGGGGCGCGTGACGGCGTGAGTGACGACAAAGTGCGCGGGAGGGTGGCGTCTCAAGCTTTCCTTCACGACGGCCGCGAGATAAGGCATCCGCTGCAGATCTTCTTCCTCCGCCGGGTTCCCCTTTCCAATGACACTGACGATCTCGCCGTATAGTCTCGCCTGTATGTCTTGATGGATCACCAGATTCGCCATCAACCATTGCAGGGATGTCGTGGTCGTATCGGTGCCGGCAATGATAAATTCGGAGCAGAGAGTAACGAGCTCGTCGTCGTCGAGTTTTCGGCCGCTGTCCACTGTCAAATTGAACAGCGTGTCTACGTACGCGACGCCGGCCGGAGGCGGCGCATCGCGGCGCTGGTTTATGAGGGCGAGCAGAGTTTTTCTCTGTCTATGACGTATGTCCTGGCGCCGCCAGTAGAAGAACGCCGGAATCGGTAAGACTTCGTCGAGAACTCTACCGCTCAATAAGACCTCCCGCAAGATACTCTGCACGGCTTTTACCGTCTCTTCGTCTGGCTTGCTACCGAAGCACATCCACAGGAGGATACAGAAGACTGTGTTTCGAAACTGATCCGCGACGCTCACCGCTCCCCCTTTCCGAGCCGCTTCATTCCTCAGGTTTTCCACCAGGCGGCCGATGCCCCATTCCCTCACCTCCCCAAAGGCGTTCATCGCTGAAGGGCTCAGGGCTTCGCTAACCAAATTCCTGCGAAGACTCCGCCACAGAGGCCCGTATGCGGCCGAACCGATGCTGTGCCGGTTGCTGGTGAAGATTTTCCGCATCCCGCCAACGGGTGGGCGGTCAGAGAAGATGGAGCCCTTCTGTATGAGCGCCTCGTGGGCAAGCTCGCGGCTGACTATCATCAACAGAGGTCGGTGACCGACCCATACGGTGAATATTGGGCCGTATCTTTCGTGGAATTTCTTCACTGATCTCTGGAAGGCGCCTCTGGCAAATGCGATCTGAAGGATTTCCCATGCCGGGGGGCCTGGCGGCAGGTTCCTGCAACGCCCGATCCTCACGAGAACCAGTCGGAGGAAGATTAAGGATATTACGAGGAGCAGAAAAGCCTGGGGAAAGGAATTGAGAATAGCCATGGAAATTCGAATGCAAGGGCTTCGTGTAATGTTTAATATGCGCAAGTTTTCTTATATAAGATGACGGAACTCCACAATGTGGCGAGTGCGGTCATGTACCGACGTTTGACTAGAAATAACGGTAACTTATTCGAACAAGTTTAACGAGTTCCCGTCTCGGAGAGATACACGGAAAATTATAAATCTTTTATAATATTCTATTTTTAAAATTATAATTTTACTGTAATTGATAAAATATATTTGTTTCGCTTCGTAGTATAGTCTCTGCATGATAAAAGCTATTATCACATATTATCACAAAGGGATAGTTATTTAATTTTTATTTTTTTAACATAATATTATACTATGTTTATTCATAATAATATTTAGTCACTTATTACTTTTAAAAATTAATATGGTTAAACATATTATAATCAAATAAAAATATACTTAAAATAGTAAATAATTTTTATTAAAATAATAAATAATTTTTATTAAAATAACAAAGGTATGTTATAATTTATTTTTTAAAATATTAATAATTATTAAAAATAAACCACTTTGATTGACTCGAAACGGGTGGACAAATGAAATGCCATGTGATTTATGCCGAAAAATCTATCATAAACTTGATATAGATCACACCAACCTCAATTCAACAACTATTAAAAATTATATTAAAATAAGTTGCACAATAATATAAAATAAAGTTAAATATTATTTTTTAAATATTAATAATTATTAAATTTTTTATTCAAATAAGTTGCATAATAATATAAAATAAAGTTAAATATTAGCATATATTTGAGCAACTCTATTTTTCATACATATTTATTTAACAAAAAGACTACTGAATAATACATTACTTAAAAAAAAGTTTTTTGATATAATTACTTTACAAAAAATAAGTGTAATATGCAGGGTTGTTGCTTAGTACTTTATGCAAAAAGTAATAGATAACAATTATTGAATGCTTGAACAAATTCATAAATCTAATAATGAAACACATTTGAATACTACAAAAGGCAAGTAATTAATGGGCTAGATAACCTTGGAGCAAAATAGAGATATGCCTATAGGAAATTAAACATTAGCCCTAACATCATGGTTTGTTACAAAAGTTAAGAGTTTATTGAAATGTATTAGTCCACATTTTATTCCATTTTTAGCTTGTGAGATTATCTAAATAATGATTATTAGTCTCACTATAGTTGCATTAAATGAGTTGTCTCTAGTGCGACTTTTTGGATTTTGCCTTTTATGCAAAAAGTAATAGATAACAATTATTGAATGCTTGAATAAATTCATAAATCTAATAATGAAACACATTTGAATACTACAAAAGGCAAGTAATTAATGGGCTAGATAAATTTGGAGCAAAATAGAGATAGGCCATAGAAAATTAAACATTAGCCCTAACATCATGGTTTGTTATAAAAGTTAAGTGTTTATTGAAATGTGTTTGTCCACATTTTATTCCATCTTTAGCTTCTGGGATTATCTAAATAATGATTATAGTTTCATTAAGGGAGTTTTCTTTAGTGCGACTTTTTGGATTTTCTGGTGCCGGAATCCGGCGGAAAAAAATTGAGGTCAAATCTTGATTTGTGTTATTTAAACTGATTTTTTGATTGTATATATGGATTCAGCACCCTGAAAAACCCTTACTGATTTTCCATTGGGCAGGGATTACCCATCAAACTTGTAATTTCAATAAATTCCTCTAGGATTTTAGAGACATTAGAATGGAAAAGCCCACCAGAAAAGCTTCCAAAAAGTCGGTCTAAAGACAACTCGTGCATTAAATGAACAAATTCATAAATCTAATAATGAAACACATTTGAATAAGACTAAGGGAAGTAATTAATGAACTAGCTAACTTTGGAACAAAATAGAGCTAGATAATTTTGGATGAAATATTAATCCTAACATCATTGTTTCTTACAAAAGTTAAGAGTTTATTGAAATGTTCTTATGCATATTTTATGGAGTTGTCTTTAGTGCGACTTTTTGGAAGCTTTTCCTGTGTGTTTTTATGGTCTAATTTCTCTAAAATCGGACACTAATTTATTGAAATCACAAGCTTGATGGGTAACCCTTACACACTCCATAATTTTATTCCATCTTTAATTTATGAGATTATCTAAATAATGATCATTAGTCTCACTATAGTTGCATTAAGTGATTATTTAAGATTAAATGGAAATTGGAATAGACGTATTATCAATTGAATTTTCAAAACTTTATGAAGAAAAAAAAGATTATTACAATTATGATGAGCTTATTTTCAAATCAACATTAATATTTATTTCTAAAATTTTTATTATATGTATTTAATAATTTCTTAAATTACAATTTTGAAATAATATATGTATTTAATAATTTCTTAAATTACAATTTTGAAATAATATAAATATAAAAATTACAATAATTTGTTATATATTACAATGTCAAATATTAATTAATTTGACCAAAAAATTACTATAATTTACATCAAAATTTATCTTATTATTTTTTTTCTAAATTCTTATCTCAAAAAACAAAATAATAATATAACAATAATTCAACTTCATCCCTCTCATTATATTATTGTTTTTTTCTAAATTCCTATCTCATACGAAAAATAACAAAATAATAATATAAAGATAATTAAACCTCATTCATCTCATCAAAATTTATATTATTATTTTATTTTCTAAATTCTTATCTCAAAAAAACAAAATAATAATATAAAAATAATTCAACTTCATCCCTCTCATTATATTATTGTTTTTTTCTAAATTCCTATCTCATACGGAAAATAACAAAATAATAATATAAAAATAATTAAACCTCATTCATCTCTTGCCGTCAGTTTGTTTGTAAAAATTATATTAACTTAAAAAAACGATTAGGGGAGGGATTCCTATTCTTGTGCAGGGACCAGTAGTTGATATAATACTGGTCCCACCAAACCACCAGTGATTAAGACTTGTGAAACCAAATTTTAAACAGAAATAAATAACATTATGTATAAATAAGTTTTAAATTATGTCCAAAAATCACCCATACATTGACTGGGCCCACAACTGTCCATAAATAGTATTTTACTACTTAATATTGCAAAACATATTGACCCAAGTAGAAAACAGCTAGAGCCATAAAGGCTTCCAAACTGGTCTATTCCAGAAGTACAAAACAGCAGTCACTTCAACCCCCACTCATGAGAACTCCAACTTTGCATCCCAAATAAATATGCCTACCTGCACATAACAAAAGGAATGTATGTCAGCCATAACTGCTGTGTTGTTCAACAACTAAGCACCCTATGTTCAATAAATGACACCCAACCCAATAACAATTAAATCCAATTTGTTCAATAAATGACACCCAACCCAATAACAATTAAATCCACTTTGTTCAATAAATGACACCCAGACCCAATAACTGCAATAAATGACACCCAACTCATTGTATTTCTCATTAAAACAAATCAAAGCACATGGATCAACAAATAAACAATTCCCAACCATTAGATCACAGCAAATTAAATCCATACCACACATTCAAAATGAAGCCATTGCAATCCATGTGCATCCATGTCCACCAATTAAAATCAAGTCCCCAAAACTATAAAACAAATCCACCCACTGTTGAAGTTGCATCTTATGCTTTCAAACTATTCAGCAAACTTGAAGACAACATCACAAAACAGTGGCCAATATATTCAAGTTAGTTATATCTTCTTACAGTTCTGTTTTCATTTATCAGATTTTTCTTACATTACAGTTCTGTTACAGTTCTGTTTTCATTGTTTTCATTTATCAGATTTCTTACATTACAGTTCTGTCCATTCATTTATCAGATTTCTTACATTACAGTTCTGTCCATAGGGTGGTGACAGTTAACCTATACAGTTACAATTAACCTTTTTTATACAGAGTTTATAGATCATTTTTTCTAGGATTACAAACAAATTAGTGCAGTAAGCTATCAAACATATTGCTCAGAAAGACAGCAAATCAAATAAGAGGACAAGATGCTATTAGATTTTAAGTCTGCTTAATAAAACAGGTGTTTTTAAGTTTAAAAATACTTGGGCTAGGGGAGGGACGCCATTACCTGTGCGCCCTCCCCTCCACCTGGCGGACAAGCACGTTGCAGGCACGTGGCCTCGTACGACACCACGCCAACTCAATCCGCCACCTGTTAAGGAACGTGTCAAGGGTTTAGTGTTTATTTAACGACCATGGAGGGGCTCATTTCCGCCTTTACCGCGCGATGTATGCTCCGACTGTGGGTTATTTTTAAGTCTGCTTAATAAAACAGGTGTTTTTAAGTTTAAAAATACTTGGGCTACATTAGTAATCCAGCTCGCTATTAAGCCATAGCTGCAAAACTCAAAACTTTAAAGGTGCCAATTTCAGAAATACTAGTTTAAGTTCAGTTACATTTTACAATGGTCGCGCTTAAGTGGTATACCAGGAAAAACAGATACTGAAGAAACCCGTGAACTTACATGATTACGAGAGAAAATTTCACAAATATATCAAAATATAATGAAAAGTGAGACCTCTCAGCCGAATTTTAAGTTCAGTCACATTTTACAAAGGTCGCGCTTATTTTTGCTCATGCAACAAGCACATGGAACAAACTAAATAGGATTTTAGTGAACTATCGGTGAAGTAATATGAGGAGATGCAAGCCATTTGTTTCAAAAAGCCTAAGGACAAATTAATTGAAAGAAGAGACAGAGTAACTGTAAAGGAAACAATCAAAACAGGGCACTGAATCCAAATTTCCAGTAAGCATGGTAAACACCAATAAAATACTAAGCACTGAAGCAATAATTTCAACGATTCAAATTTCCAGTAAGCATGGTAAACACCAATAAAATACTAAGCACTGAAGCAATAATTTCAACTCTTTTGAAATTATGTAAAGATAGAGAAAAAGACTCATTTAGACATTACATGAAAAACTAAAATCAAACTCACAAATTCCATATCAGTCAAGTGGGAAGCATTTCTAAGTTTTTGTAACCAGATATGCGAAGCAGAGGAAGACATGTCCCAATAATGTAAATAAAAGCACAAGTTTACCTCCATCGTAAAAATCTTGTTTTGACCTTATTTGTTGACCTTATTTGTTGCTTACCTTACAGGAAGCACTGAAGCAATAATTTCAACTCTTTTGAAATTATGTAAAGATAGAGAAAAAGACTCATTTAGACATTACATGAAAAACTAAAATCAAACTCACAAATTCCATATCAGTCAAGTGGGAAGCATTTCTAAGTTTTTGTAACCAGATATGCGAAGCAGAGGAAGACATGTCCCAATAATGTAAATAAAAGCACAAGTTTACCTCCATCGTAAAAATCTTGTTTTGACCTTATTTGTTGACCTTATTTGTTGCTTACCTTACAGGAATTGAAGGTTAGCTTACAGGAATTATTCGATCATCAGCTTCATAGGGATAATTTTTGCAGAAGTAATAAAGCATAATTTAACATATATTCTAATGTCTAAATGCATGCAATAATTTTATAGGTTGTTGCATCTATGGCAAAAGGAAGTTACTCTGCTCGTACAAGGAGAAGTGGCAGGAGAGTGACAAGGGGTGCGCAGCTGCGATGCACATCGTCCGATGATGACAGGCCAGCTGATGTCGATGCCAGCAATGCACCAGGGAACATTGTTGAAGATGACCATGTGACAGCTGCTGATGTTAACACACCATCAGCCACAGAACCACCATCAACAACAGTCCAAGGGGCAAGCTCAACTAAAAAAATCAGTGCTATAAGAGGATGGACAAAAGAACAAATGTTAGTTGCAATTGACGACATAGAGTTTAATGGATACTCAGTTCGGGCATCTGCAAAAAAACATGGTATTCCTCCCTCATCAATACATTATTGGATAAATGGACTGACTCATACAAAACGTAGAGGGCCTCTTACAGTTATGACTGAGGATGAGGAGGCCGAGGTGGTTGAGTGGTGTAAAGAGATGGCCCAACTGGGACATGGGCTAGAGTTGATACAACTCAAATCAACAGTTGCTCAAATCTGTCAAGGGAGGCCAAACCCATTCAAAGATGGGTTTCCTGGTAAATCATGGTGGTTTGGGTTTAAAAAAAGGCATCCAGAACTTGTATTGCGTACTGCTGAGGGCCTTGACAGAGACAGAGCATTAAATTTGCGCCCTGCAGTTGTGCAAAAATTCTATGACACACTTTCTAGTGCTTATGATAAACATTCTTATGGAGCAGACCATATATGGAACTGTGATGAAACAGGTTTACAGGCAGGGAGGAATTGTGGCATGCGGGTAATTGCCAAGAGAGGGAGCCGAAATGTGCCAAAGATTTTGCCCAAGAGCAGGGAGTGGATAACTATTTTATGTTGTGTTAATGCAATTGGTACTTCAATCCCAGGATTTTATCTATTCAAAGGTAAAAATCAACTGAAAAACTATATACAGAACTGCGAACCAGGTGCATGCATGGCTGCACATCCCCATGCATGGATGACTAAAGAACTGTTTCTAAGTTGGCTTTTTCACTTTGCTGCATCGGTACCAGGTGGCGTCTCGCCTAATAACAGACACCTTTTGATATTAGATGGCCATGGGAGCCACATGGCTGTACAAACAATTGAGGAAGCAAACAATTTAGGCATCGACCTATTGACATTGCCAGCTCATACCACTCATAGACTGCAACCCCTTGATGTTAGTGTGTTTGGCCCTTTCAAGAACTATTTTAGGTCGGAGCGTGCTGCATGGATGGCAAAGAATCCAGGGGTTGAGGTGAAAAGGTTTGAGCTAGCAGAGCTTGCAAGTAAAGCTTTTAAAAGGGCTTTGACACCATCAAATATCAAGGCTGGCTTTAGGAGGACAGGAATCTGGCCACTGAACTATGATGCTCTCATGCATGATACTGGTTGTAGCCAAGCGTTTCATGTGGATGGTCAGGAAGAAGGGAATGCCCAAACAGGTGTTGAAGTGCAAGAAGTAGATGACCAAGATGATGTTGTTGCAGCTGGTAATATGATTTCCTTGTCTCAAGGACACTTATATGCTGAAGATGATGAAACTGTATGTGAAACACAATATAACAATGAACAAATTCGCAGTAACATGGAGATTGTTCCACCAACTCAAGAACATGAAATTCCTGTTGTTGATATTGTTAATGTTATTGCTGAACATGCAGTTGACAATGACCAATTGACATTGCCAAGCCAAGTAACCCCACCTTCATGGCTAGCAGAAGCAATGATCAATATGAATGCACATAGTGTCTCAGCAACCAATGAAGAAAGCATGAACATGCCCTCACAACCAGCAGAATTGAACAGTGAAATTGTTCATTTTTTTGTGGACAATATATCAATGGAAGAAGATGAAGGACATAATGAGGCATCAAATGAAGATAATGATATAGTTCAATCAGTTCCAACAGAAACTGGAAGGGAAGTACCAAGCAATGACATGCAGGTGGGAGGGGTGGAGAAGACACTTGGACAATTCCTAAAGCTACCAGTACAGAGAGTATCAATGAAAAAAAAGCAAGGTGCACCAGGTAGTCTTCGTCTGGGCCGAAGCTCACAGTTACTCACCTCAGAGGACTATATAACCCTATTAGTTGAGTCTGAAAAAAAGAAATTTGAAATGCAAGAATTAAAACAGAAAAAGAAGGATCTAGTCAAGGAGAAGAAGGCAGCAAGGATTGTTGCCGCACAACATCGAGCAGATGAAAAGATTGAAAGAGATAAAGCAAGGCAAATTAAGGACCAACAAAAGCAAATGGCAAGACAGGAAAAGGAAAAACGAAAGGCACAACAAATGCTTGAAAAGGAACAAGGGATGATCAATATGGTTGACAATGATACAAGAATAGCTAATGAAACCAGAATTATTTCAAACTCATTGGACTCCATTGCAGATAATACACCATTATTCCAAGATCTCATAAACATTCAAGTGCCTCACTATACTACTGAGGGTTTACCCACTTGCCTTATTCCTACCAGAGTTGGTGCCAATTCTATGTATGCTCATTACACACCTCCACTTAATGCAGGGACCAGTAGTGCAAATGTGAGGTATGGGTACTCAATACCTCCATGGTTGGAAGCTGCAAATTGGAGTCAATCATATGGCAGCAATCAACCATTTCCTAATCAACCCTTGACAGGTAGGCCAACCTACTTGGCTCAAGAAGGTAACTCGGGGAGTTTTGGCACTCAAGATTCTCAGGGCCATAAAGAATAGGGGTGTCATATGTTTTTGTTTGTAACCACATTATGATGTGGATTTTGGATGGATTGTGTCTTTTTCTTGTCACAAAAACATTCTGGCTTACAACCTAGGTTGTTTTATTGCTTTGAAACACTAACAACATTATGGTGCTATGCATTCACTACATTGAAAAGCCAACAGCAGCTTGGTTGGTTGTAAAGTAGTTTTATTTGCGAGTTAAGCACAAATGATATCAGTCCACAAAAGACACTACAATGATAACTTAGATACTTATTTCCCTTTTGAAATTGTTATGTCAATTCATATTATGTCTTGGGGCATCTTTTTCCACTGCAAAGATGAACTATATTTCACAAAATAAATCACTTAATACTTCACCATTAGCTTCAAAATGATGCTCCCAACACTGATAAGTGATTTCTTATGGATATTAAACCTTAGCAAATTGATTTCTTCTTACTAAAACAAGTACACCAGATCTCGAAAAGCATATTTCAGATATCAAAAAACATATACCAGACCTTAGATAAACACTTGGAAAGTCACCAACAGAAAAACATATGACTTTATTAGTCTCTTATGGTCAATGTGCAGTGGTCTTGGGCTTATTATTATTGTCTTATGGTATTTATGCAGTCACAGTAGCAATATGCTTTAGATCTAATTATTCATTGCAGTCAACAAGTATCATAGAAAGCAGGCCACTGTAAGCAGTTTTTCAACTTTGAAAGAATAACCTAGATCTAAGTAAGCTTACCTACAAGCACATACTTCTGTAAAATATCCCAACTCTCAAACACATCCATCTTCTATTGAATACAGAAAGAAGTCAATACACAACAATAGCTCAAAACCAAAACTGAACTAAACTTAAAGCCTACACAACATATTTACTCCACAAAGATCATAAAGAGTTACAATTGGAACTACTGGACTCTTTGAAGTCATTTTCTTCATTTTTGAAGTAATTATTATTTAAATTTGTTGAAGAAAACCTGAAACACTGAGATAATAAGACACAGAGCTGCAAATAAATTCTCAACCATAAATAAGTAAATAAATCCAACAAATCTGATTTTAATATAATCAAATATGTAGTCATATATAGTTCTAAAATAATTGAGCTAAGTATTTTTCCAAGGAAACGAACAAAATGCATGTGATAGACAAAATTGAATGGCATAGGCAAACATGGGAGATAGTCTTTAGGAACCTAACCCAAACTACTGCAAGCACTATATCGGTATTCATCAGATTAGTCCCATGGAAGTGAGAAGCTAACACAATGCTTGAATAAGAGTACTCATTGTAATCAATTCAATGGGAATCAGAGCCATATGTGTGAAATAGTTATAGGTATAAATGTATTACAGCTTCTACTAATATGGAGTTTAAGCTTAGTCAATTATATATGGTACATCAATTGATCCCGTGTAAGTGATTAGACTATACGCTTCATATTCCATATCCTTACATTGAGCTTATATCAGTAATATGTAAGAGTTATGATATCACTGTAATCAAGCTATACTAATACAGGAACAAGAGCTTATCGTAATTAAGGCATGTAGATTATGTGAACACTGTCCATAAGGTTATGCATTGTGATTACTAGTAACCAATACAGAGAAACAAGCTATCATAATATATGAATAATACGTAAGCTGCTTACACCATAGGCTCTAGTATCCTTCAAGAAGCAAACCAACATTCCGAAGAAGGACAGAGACAATCTGAAGATGGTCTGAGACATTAGCTTAGAAGGACTGAGGAAGCTAGATCTTTGGAATGAAACACTAGACCTTGAATCCTTACAATACCTGCTTAGGAAGGAATCCGCATACCTTCTTATCTGTATAACTCCCTTCAAACCCTCAGAACAAGACTAGACGCAGTAGAACCCTAGAAACAGCTTAGCCACCTTAAGACAGTCTGACAAACTTCCTACAAGCAAACAACCTTACATCTCATAGAAAACATAAGGTGGAAAAACAAAAAGAAAACATCCTAGAGCATGCGTTAAGGTCCCAAAATATTGTGAAAAAAGAATATAAGAAAGTGAAACAATCTAGTAGTCATAAGTTAGACTACTCGTAAGCTCAACCACGCTTCAAGAAGATCCATGTAATGATAGTGTAACTTTACCCACTATTTATTACTTTATGGTTCCATATAAACATCAATTCAATTCTTGTATTGCGTTATGGCCTTGGGCAACTCCTCCAAAGTCTTTGATATTTCTGTAGACTTTATCCCTATTCAACTCCTAGTAGAGTAAATGTAAGAGAAACAATGTTAGAGCTACTTGTTGTTGGAGATACTTTCCATCTAGCGATACAAACAAAATACCACAACAATCTTTATTGGACAGAACTAGCGATAAGAATAAAATACAACAACAATCATTATTGGACAGAACTAGTGGGGTACTCAATTAACACTGTTCAAAGCTTAGGTATGATAGTGTTAACACATATAAGATGTATTCAAATTAGTAGCAGTAACCTTGTTCAAATCATGATATCAAAGAACTAGTGGTTCAATTCCAATACTTGCTTAGGAAGGAATCCGCATACCATCTTATCTGTATAACTCCCTTCAAACCCTCAGAACAAGACTAGACGCAGTAGAACCCTAGAAACAGCTTAGCCACCTTAAGACAGTCTGACAAACTTCCTACAAGCAAACAACTTAGAACACCACCGGCTTAGGAGTCTTACAATTCATGAAGTATGCCTAAATTATATGGAATGGTACAGAAGCTCGAAAGGCAGTTGAAACATTCTCTGTTCATGCTCCAATATTGAAAGGCAGCCTATAATATGGCAGGGACCTGAAGCCTCACAATCTCCTGGTGGATACGCGAAGAGGTGTAGTAAAAATAGCATATCTTGGCCTCGGAAGAGCATTTACAATTCCTATTAAGAAATATACACATGAGAATCCAAAACCCTAAACCCTTCAACAAAGCAGCTAATAAATTATACCTTCAACAAAACCAGAGGGCTACCATTATATCAGAAAACCATTATATCAGAAAAAAGCACAAGACCTTAACACCGAAAAGCTACAACATCATTTCCGTATGTTCCGAGTCTCACACTAGCTGCAAGCTTTGGAGATGGCAACCAAAACCAAGCTGCCATTAGAATCCAAAACCCTAAACCCTTCAACAAAGCAGCTAATAAATTATACATTCAACAAAACCAGAGGGCTACCATTATATCAGAAAAACCAAGCTGCCATTAGAATCCAAAACCCTAAACCCTTCAACAAAGCAGCTAATAAATTATACATTCAACAAAACCAGAGGGCTACCATTATATCAGAAAAAAGCACAAGACCTTAACACCGAAAAAAGCACAAGACCTTAACACTGAAAAGCTACAACAAAACTTCCAATAAGCGAGGTGAGGTGTTGAGAAACACACGATGAGAGGTGTTGAAAAACACTTCAGAAAATGGCTGGTAGGATAAAAATCCTACCGGATAGAAGCCATCAGTCCAGAGCTCGCCACACATTCGGCGGACCTTCTCCAGTGCTCGCCGGACCTGCCACACCTGCAACAATTGGAAAAAATTAACAAATGAGCAAATGCAGAAGAAAAAAACCCAAAAAACCAGTCAAATACCACCGAAATTTGCAGTTACCTGTAAATTGGTACTGGCTCCTCCCCAAACAGCAAATAGCACGAATTAAACCACCGACGGTCCTGGCTGAACAGCAATTGGCGGACATGAGCTCAACAATGGCGGACCACCCTAAACCACCGACGGTCCTGGCTGAACAGCGATTGGCGGACATGAGCTCAACAATGGCGGACCACCCTAAACCACCGGCGGTCCTGGCTGAACAGCAATGGGCGGACAGGAGCTCAACAATGGCGGACCTCATGCACAGGTAATGGAGCCCTCCCGCGCCATCATCGGCGGAGGGCTTCGAACAACCACCAGACCCGAACAGAAAACCCACAGTCGGAGCATACATCGCGCGGTAAAGGCGGAAATGAGCCCCTCCATGCTCGTTTAATAAACCCTAAACCCTTGACACGTTCGGCAACAGGTGGCGGATTGAGTTGGCGTGGTGTTGTACGAGGCCACGTGCCTGCAACGTGCCCGTCCGCCAGGTGGAGGGGAGGGCGCACAGGTAATGGCGTCCCTCCCCTAGTTCAACTTCCTCCACATAATTTATTTGTTTTAAATTTTCCGATGATAACATTTGATTAATAATAATAATAAATACACGTTTTACTATGGCTCGAATATATTTGTTTTGTTTAATAAAGTTCAACGCTTTAAACAGTACATGATGGTATCATCATTTATGTCACATTTTTTTGGAAAATTATTTATGTTTGGACTTGGTGTTTGGAGATTTTTTTAGTTTTAAATTTTTAAAATAATTTTTAATTTTGATAAATAAATTTTTAATTTTAGTTAAATAAAAAAATTGTATTAATGAAAAATTGGAAATTTTAATTTTAAAAATTAAATTTTAATTTCAAAAAAATTAATATTTAAATTTTCAAAAATTTTATTCAATTTTATAAATAGTTTTTAAAATTTTGCAAATTAATTAAAAATCAATACATTTTGACTCAAAATGATCACAATATAACCTAAGAGTAAGGTTATGAAGATTATATTTCATCAATTTCATTAAGAAATAAAGTCATTAGAAGTAGTCAAAGGAGAAAGGTCATTGGGTGAAGCAAGTGACCAAGATGAAGAAGCTTTTCTAGTTGTTCTAACTTTCATCCTTGCTTGGAGTTTTGCCTTTTTATGAGTGGGTTGACATCTTATTTATTAATTTATTTTATTTTATTTGAATTTAAGCTTTTGTGATCCATATTTTGAATAAAAACATTTTCAGAAGAAATCACATTAGAAGAATTAGGTCGAGGCATTTCTAACCAACCTATGTGGTTCATCATCAGGACAAGATGAAGAATCAGATCATAGTTGTAGGTTAAATAGGGAGATGAGCCTTCTAACAGCTAAAAGGAAACGACTGTGTTTGACTACGCGAGGAAAACTTAGAAAAATGAGAAGCCAATTTTCATTAGTTAGATTGGAAAAAAAAAATTATTACTATTTTTATTTTTATTTTATTATTATTATTATTATTTTTATTACTACACCCAAGTAACAATATTCTCTTTGGTGAGCTAGAACTACTTGGCCACCGTGACTTTGATGCAAACCATAATTGGGCTCATTCCATTATCCCTTCACACTTGCAAGAGACGACCATTCACTTCATAGAATTCAAATGCTCCTCCACACAACTGCGCCAAATCCCCTCCCCAACTACACATTCCCTTTCCTCCTTGTCCCCAAGCCAACACATGGCTTTCAATATCATTTTTTCCCACTTTACTAGCAATGCCTCCAAACCACTGCTAAAGATTCTTATCCAAGGCACTGCTGGCACCGAAAAATCTTTCCTAATTGAATGCCTCAAAAATGCCTTCTTATCCACCTCTGGAAATAGAGCTAGCCCTTTACTCTTTCTCGCTCCAACCGGTGTTGTAATATTCCACATACATACACTTGTAATACACTCCAGCTTTCACATCCTTGTATCCTCTATGCAACCTCTTGAAGGTCAATCCCTACTAAACCTTCAAGAACAACTTCAGCATGTGAAATACATTCTCATTGATGAGATGAGCTTCATTGGCCCTAAAATTCTTGCTCAAATTGATGACCATTTGCGAGAGGCATTCCCATCCAATAGAAACACCCCATTCAGTGGCCGCTCCATAATCCTTGTAGGTGACCTCGGTCAATTGCCACCTGTCAAAGATACACCAATGTATGTGGGCACATCTTGTGTCAATTCTGTTTAACAAATCTTTGATATAATTTCCATACTTTCAACGATTTTTCACCAACAGGGCACAGACGCTGCTCATATTGCATTCTGACAATTCCTTTCCAATCTTCACAATGCAACCCCCACACTAGATGATTGGCAACTTCTCATGGCATGCACAAAATCCAAGCTTCCACCCGATGAGCAACAAACATTCAAAAATGATATGCACCTTTATGCAACTAATGCATCTATAGCTCTCCACAATAAAGCCATGCTAAAAAAAATGAACATGCCAATTACGCGTTTCTATGCCCAACAAAGGAAACAAATGCCATCTGCCACTCAAGAGGATGAACAACTGGCTGCAAAAGTACTTCTATGCGTTGGACAACAAGTCATCCTAACAAGCAATTTGTGGGTTGAAGTAGGCCTTGTTAATGGGTCACTTGGAAAAGTTGTTGTTATCTCCTATGCATCTGGTTCTCGGCCCCCAAAACTCCCATCATTTGTTTTTGTTGATTTCATTCATTACAAAGGTCCACCATGGGACATTTCACATCCAAATTATGTTCCAATCCCCCTAGTAACAAGGGGCTCTCGCACACAAATGCCCCTTTGCATGGCATGGGCCCTAACAATCCACAAATCACAAGGTATGACCCTCCAGAAAATGACAATAGACATTGGCAACATCGATTGGTAAGGCCTAACATTCACAACCATATCTAGAATCAAATCGTTGAATGAAATTTGCAGCTCTCCTACTTTTTCTTTCTCATGCTACTCACACATGCAAGACAATCCTTACGTGATACAGAGGAAAAGAGAGAAAGCGTACCTTGCCTTTAAATCTATGCAGCCAACTCCTTGAAGACATTCTATGCAAGGTAGCTTAACTTACTCCGCAATGCATTTTCAAATGTTTCATCCCATTTCTCGTTAAAAAAACAAAACTCGCATTCATGTTTCTTTTTTCCCTTCTCTATTCCTAATGTCTTGTGGTCGTTGCATGTTAATGCTATATATCTTCTATGTTTTAGTTTTCAATTATTCATTTATATATGTTTACTTATAACCTTTTTTGTTGCTTGAACAAGAAAATGGATATACAAGCTGCTTCCCAGCTCTACCAGTTTTGCCAGGAAATACATGAACAAGAAGCTACTCTTTTGGATATACAGTCACGATTCCTACTCTCGCCAAATTTGCCTCTATATTGTTTGTGCCCTACTCTCCAACTACTTAGAAGGATTAAGAATTTCATGCATGTCCTCATCCATAAACATGAAAGGGATGCAAACAGGCGTCTCCGCTCAGAGTATCTCGACCGTGTCTCAACTCTGAATCTCAAATGGTGTTGCAGATGCCACACACCAGCTTGTATTTACGACTAGCATTTTTTCAAATGGGGGACACACACAACTACATTGTTCGACTACAAACATTTCCTTTCCCCCATCCGCCACATGTTTATGCTTTCATGGATAAAACATACCATTTCTTTGTAGCACTTTTCTTACTTGTCACTGTCTTTTAAACACACCTCTTTTTCTTACATGCCCATTTGTTTCTTCTCACTATTTTCTATTTTTCTTTTCCTTGCTTTCATGCCCTTTTTTCTATCTTCTCACTCGTTTCCAAACTTTACAAACAAATAAATGCTATACAAAACATGCAAACTAACTTTTCGCATTACAACCATACAAACTAAGACAATGCATAGGACAATACATCTAACAAAACTGCTAAGTACACGTCCAAAACCGACTCCTCCAATGGTACTACAAATAGCAAACAATACATATCTAATTATCTATTTGGAAGCTACAAACAATACATATCTAATTATCTATTTGGAAGCTACATAGCATTAATTCCCTTTTTCTTTTAGTGCTTTCGTTCAAAATTTAAGTGTCTTTCAAACACAATTGTTCTTGTAATACAAGAGGAAAAAAATAACTTCAGTGCATGGACATATCAAAATGAACCCTTTCCCACTTGAGTGCACAAACACCATCAATCACAAAAAAAGCCGATACAATCATATACTCTTAACTCATAGAAATACCTAATTAATTAGACAAACAATTACAGCTTCCACATTGAACATGTCTCTTCCACAAAAAAAATCTAAACGTGTGAAACACATTGATACAATACGTCACCGAGCCACATGGTGAATATTGGGCCGTATCTTTCGTGGAATTTCTTCACTGAACTCTGGAAGGCGCCTCTGGCAAATCCGATCTGAAGGAGGTTCCCTACAATCGGCCATGCCGGGGGACCTGGCGGCAGGTTCCTGTAGCGCCCGATCCTCAAGAGAACCAGTCGGAGGAAGATTAAGGAAATTAGGAGGAGCAGAAAAGCCTGGGGAAACGAATTGAGAATAGTCATGGAAATTCGAATGCAAGCGCTTCATGTAATGTTTAATATGCGCAAGTTTTCTTATATAAGATGACGGAACTCCACAATGTGGCGAGTGCGGTCCTTTCCGACGTTTGACTAGAAATAACGGTAACTTATTCCGTCATTCGAACACGTTTAACGAGTTCCCGTCTCGTGTATTTTTAAAATGATAATTTTACTGTAATTTATAAAATATATTTGTTTCGCTTCGTAGTATAGTCTCTGCATAATAAAAGCTATTCACATATTATCACAAATGGGTAGTTATTTAATTTTTATTTTTTAACATAACATTATATTATGTTTATTCATAATAATATTTAGTCACTTATTACTTTTAAAAATTAATATGGTTAAACATATTATTAAAAAACATTTATAGAAAAATCAAATAAAAATATACTTAAAATAATAAATAATTTTTATTAAAATAACAAATATATGTTATAATTTATTTTTTAAATATTAATGATTATTAAAATTTATATTAAAATAAGTTGCACAATAATATAAAATAATGTTAAATATTATTTTTTTAAATATTAATAACTATTAAAAATTATATTAAAATAAGTTGCATAATAATATAAAATAAATTTATTTTCATACATTTATTTAACAAAAATATTACTCAATAATACATTACTTAAAAAAAAGTTTTTTGATATAATTATTGAATGCTTGAACAAATTCATAAATCTAATAATGAAACACATTTGAATACTACAAAAGGCAAGTAATTAATGGGCTAGATAACTTTAGAGCAAAATAGAGATACCGGCATAGAAAATTAAACATTAGCCCTAACATCATGGTTTGTTACAAAAGTTAAGAGTTTATTGAAATGTGTTTGTCCACATTTTATTCCATTTTTAGCTTATGAGATTATCTAAATAATGATTATTAGTCTCACTATAGTTGCATTAAATGAGTTGTCTCTAGTGGGACTTTTTGGATTTTGCCTTTTATGCAAAAAGTAATAGATAACAAGAAAAATGTAATAGATAACAATTATTGAATGCTTGAATAAATTCATAAATATAATAATGAAAAACATTTGAATACTAACAAAGGCAAGTAATTAATGGGCTAGATAAATTTGGAGCAAAATAGAGATTGGCGCATAGAAAATTAAACATTAGCCCTAACATCATGGTTTGTTACAAAAGTTAAGTGTTTATCGAAATGTGTTTGTCCACATTTTTTTCCATCTTTAGCTTCTGGGATTATCTAAATAATAAATAATGACTATAGTTTCATTAAAGGAGTTGTCTTTAGGGCGACTTTTTGGATTTTTTGGTGCCGCAATCCGGTAGAAAAAAATTGAGGTCAAATCTTGATTTGTGTTATTTAAACTGATTTTTTGATTGTATATATGGATTCAGCACCTTGAAAAACCCTTACGGCTTTTCCATTGTGCGGGGATTACCCATCAAGCTTGTAATTTCAATAAATTCCTCCAGGATTTTAGAGAAATTAGACTGGAAAAGCCCACCAAAAAAGCTTCCAAAAAGTCGCTCTAAAGACAACTCGTGCATTAAATGAAGAAATTCATAAATCTAATAATGAAACACATTTGAATAAGACTAAGGAAAATAATTAATGAACTAGATAACTTTGGAGCAAAATAGAGCTAGGTACATAGATAATTTTGGATGAAATATTAATCCTAACATCATCATTTCTTACAAAAGTTAAGAGTTTATTGAAATGTTCTTGTGCATATTTTATGGAGTTGTCTTTAGTGCAACTTTTTGGAAGCTTTTCCTATGAGTTTTTCTGGTCTAATTTCTCTAAAATCGAGCACGAATTTATTGAAATCACAAGCTTGATGGGTAACCCCTACATGTTCCATAATTTTATTCCATTTTTAATTTATGAGATTATCTAGATAATGATCATTAGTCTCACTATAGTTGCATTAAGTGATTATTTAAGATTAAATAAGAATTGGAATAGACGTATTATCAATTGAATTTTCAAAACTTTACGAGGAAAGAAAGATTATTACAATTATGATTGGCTTATTTTCAAATCAATATTAATATTTATTTCTAAAATTTCTATTATATATATTTAATAATTTTTTAAATTACAATTTTGAAATAATATAAATATAAAAATTACAATAATTAGTTATATATTACAATTTCATCCTATAATATTTACTTTGAATATAAATAATTTGATTTATAATAATATACAATATTGATTTTGTAATATTTTAAATAAATATTTTTAATTTATATGTTTTTAAAGAATAAAAAATAAATTATTACTCAATTTTGCCAAAAAATTTACCATAATTTATATCAAAAATTATATTATTATATTCTTCTAAATTCCGATTTCATTAAAAAGACAAAGCGCAAAATAATAATATAAAAATAATTCAACCTCATCCATCTCATTATATAGTGTTTTTTCTAAATACCTGTCTAATAAAGAAAATAACAAAATAATAATATAAAAATAATTCAACCTCATCTACCTCATGCCGTCAGTTTGTTTGTAAAAATTATATTATCTTTAAAAAACAGGATTAGTTCAACTTCCTCCACAAAATTTATTGATTTAAATTTTCCGATGATAACATTTGATTGCTCATCCATCTCTTGCCGTCAGTTTGTTTGTAAAAATTATATTATCTTTAAAAAACGATTTGTTCAACGTCCTCCCCATAGTTTATTGTTTTAAATTTTCCGATGATAACATTTGATTAACAATAATCGGGGTTTTAAATTTTCCGATGATAACATTTGATTAACAATAATCGTAAATACACGTTTCACTATGGCTCCAATATATTTGTTTTGTTTAATAAAGTTCAACGGTTTAAACAGTACATGATGGCATCATCATTTATGTCACATCTTTTTGGATAATGATTTATGTTTGGAGATTTTTTTAGTTTTAATGTTTTCAAATAATTTTTAATTCTGATATATAAATTTTAAATTTTTTTAACTAAATAAAAAATTTCCATTAATAAAAAATTAGAAATTTAAATTTTAAAAATAAAAAAATTAAATTTTAATTTCCAAAAAAAATTAGTTTTTAATTTTGTAAAAACTTTATTAAATTTTACAAATAGTTTTTAAAAACTTCACTGGTAGGTCTAACTTCATCCTTGCTTGGAGTTTTGCCTTCTCATTAGTGGGTTGACATCTTATTTATTAATTTATTTTATTTTTTAAATATGGTTGGGATTTTATTTTATTTTCAAATTTTTTTGTGGATTATTTTAGATTTTAAAGTATTTTAATATTTTTCTTATTAATTAATAAAATTAATAATTATTATTAAGCGTAACTTCACATAACACATTATTAATGAGAAATATGACTTAATGATATTACAAAGAGTTTCTTAAATGTGATAAACAATTATTCTTACCAATATAACTTCTAAACACACTAATAACATGACCTTCAAATAAAACTCTATATATATATATATATATATATATATATATATATATATATATATATATTATACCAATCCTATTAAAAAAAATACCTTAACAATACACCAGCTTTACACCCACGCACTATGACAGGGCTCGTTTTAAAGGAACACCTCTTTCAAAAATTCCTCATTTGTGTGCAGTAAATAAAGAGTACTTGCAGTGTATAATCTCTCTCTATATATATAACATTTATTTTGAATACTTCATGAAATCTGTCATTCAACTATTGAATTCAACCTTTATAAATATTTATAATTTTCATATGAATTTGATGTCATTCAAATATTGATTTAAACCTTTATAAATATTTAGTATTTAACAAATTTCATATGAAATTGATGTTACTGTAGTAATTACTTGATGCAATAAGCTTGTATGACTAGTGATCACATTGGGTGTCCTGCTCCCTTTTCCACCTCCATATCAAAGAACACAATTGATGCAATGATCACACCTTATCCCCTCACTCATGACTTTAGAGATATCGTAGATTGTTGATGGTCGGTGCGATAGAGATATCATAGATTGTTGATTGTCGGTGTGATTTCTTCTGCAGAAAATGCATGCACCTTGTTTTGTACTAGGATCTAGCTAAATCCTGGCATTTTACTCAATCCTTTAGCTTTAACTAGTTTTATAATATTTTTACATCATCCCACATGCCAACTGCAACATAAGTATTTGATAGAAGAAGGAAACGCCTAACCAGTCATATATAGGGTATTCAATGCGCCGGGAGATGCACGGGAGATAGCCTGTTAACACGCGAATTCGAAAACTCGCCACTAAATAAGAAAGGACAATTCACGTGTTAGCGGGCTATGTCCCGTGCATCTCCAGACGCATTGAATACCCTATGTATGGCTGGTTAGGCGCTGCCGATAGAAGAATATGATTTCCAGTATTGACAGGTTCTAACTCAAAAAGTGTTTTTGCCACATTTTCTCCTAGCTCTATATTGCAATAGATTCTACATGCAGCAATCTAGGCTCCCCACATGCTAGCATTAGGCTCTAAGGGAATATTTTTAATAAACTCAAGTGCTTCATCTAGGCATCTTGCACGACCGATAAGCTCAACAATGCAATCATAGTGTTTGATCCTTGATTGATATCATAGACAATATTTTGCATATTTTCCTTGTACTAGCCTCAAATTACTCATAACAATTTTGTCCCCTCTTGAACAATGGAACTAGTGATTGATCACTGTGTTACCAGAAACAGGACGGTAGCCACCGTTCTCGTTAAAAAATGCAATAGAAACGCGACAACACCGAAAACGTCGTTTTGTATGGCCGTTCTCGTTTTTATCGGTGAGAAACCAGTTTTTCAGAAACGATTCGTTTCTTACAGCGGCCTGATGCAAAACGTTCTTCGATTTTCCCTGCAACGTTTTGGTTTCTCCACCGTTTCACGGTTTCCTATCCAAACTCATACAAAGTCCTGTTAACTATGGTTCCAAAAACAAACTGCATGCAAACTAGTTTCATTTTTCGGTAAAGCAATTTCTAACTATTGTTCGAAAAACAAACTGCATGCAAAAGGCAAAAGGCATTGCAAGCAAACTAGTTTCATTTTTCGGTAAAGCAAGTTCTAGGGCAGATTTAAGCTGCAGAGAGGAGAGCTGATTCAGTAGATGCAACCGAGGCTTGGATCAGATCCGAGCAGAGGAGAGGAGGAAGTGAGTGCGCCAAACAACCCGACTTAGCTTCTCGCCCCAGTCAGTTAGCTTCATAAATATCTGGTAAGATAATTTAAAGGCTCCTGATTTATTGTTTTTTTGCCTGAGGTGTTCTAAATGCCAACAAGTGCATATATTTTAAATGTAACTCCATCTTTCAAATCCTGATCCCCAACCAATTTGGTTGAATTGCTGATGTTTTATCACAAGACATATCGACATTTTTGTCCACAATTTTCTCCATTTGCATATGAATTTTCCACGGTACCATATATTGTTACTTTCGATCAATTAAAAACAAATTTTTTTGAAGAGTTCTGGACTCTAGCAGGGTTTATGGTCTCTGTTGTAGAGTTTGCATTACTTGAATGCTTAAGTTTTATGGGTTTTATAGCTGATATATTTGTAGAACCTCTCTCCTTTTGTGCCTTTCAAAGAGAGTTGTTAATACTACCCACTAGAACTTGCACAAGGAGAGTTGTTAATACTACCCACTGGGACTTGCACATTTTTTTATCTGAAGTTGGTATGCTTGCCTGCAAAACTACTACTCTTAATCTCTAGCCAGTGATCAAGAGCAATAGTTTTGCGGTGAATTCCTATTCTTCCTTCCAATTTTAGTGCTAGAATCTACAACAATCATTGAAAAACTTATTAGACTATAAACATATATCATTCATTTAACTATGGACTAATTTATAAAATGAAATCCCTTTATCAGCCAGTTTGTTTGTTCATTATTTTTATTTTACATTAATTACGCCGTAAGGCGTTTCCCTTTGAAATGAATTGCCCCAGCCGTCGCCGTGTCCTATTGTTAACCGTGGATTTGTGGTGTTAGACGATTGAACAAAGTTTGATCGTTGATCCAAAACTGAAACGGTTCATGAAACTGAAACTGAAACGGTTCATGAATTTTCAAGGACCAGAGAGTCTGCTCAATAGCAGCGGCAAGATGCCTTTGCCATGGAACACATCGAAGCCTCGATACTGTTTCCTCGCAAGCAGAACACCACATCGACCCTGGCAGCGCGCAAAAATACATATGAAAAGAAACAGATGCCACTCAGACCGCCAGCAACGATCAGAGGAAATTTTTCCACAGGGGAGCGATGTCTCCGTCCTCTGCAGAAACAGGGTGCTTCAATGAATAAACACAGCGTATGCATTCTCTCCTTGTTTTTACAGATAATTTATATGCTGCAAACATGTCATTCCCTCAATTGGGTTTATTACAGTGAAATGTGGCTAGGGGGCAACAGGTTATCAGCCTCTCTGCTCAACCATCGAAATTTTTTTAAGTGGATACCCTTTTTTGGTACGTTCAGTTGGAAGTGTGAATCAGGATTTGGTTTTATTGTTTTTGCCATCACAGAGCGACAGATTTATCCCGGCAAGAGGATCCATCGATTTGGAGGTAGCTAGATTCATGATCACGCAGAAGCAAAAGGACAGTGACGATACCCATGTCCTCTCCCCTTCCCCCTCCTACATATGAAAAGAAACAAATGCCACACAGACCGCCAGCAACGATCAAAGGAAATTTTTCCACAGGGGAGCGATGTTTCCGTCCTCTGCAAAAACAGGTTGCTTCAATGAATAAACACAGCGTATGCATTCTCTCCTTGTTTTTACAAATAGTTTATATGTTGCAAATATGTCATTCCCGCAATTGGGTTTATTACAGTGAAATATGGCTAGGGGGCAACAAGTTATCAGCCTCTCTGCTCAACCATCGAAATTTTTTTAAGTGGATACCCTTTTTTGGTACGTTCAGTTGGAAGTGTGAATCAAGATTTGGTTTTATTGTTTTTTCCATCATAGAGCGACAGATTTATCCCGGCAAGAGGATCCATCGATTTGGAGGTAGCTAGATTCATGATCACGCAGAAGCAAAAGGACAGTGACGATACCCATGTCCTCTCCCCTTCCCCCTCCTCTTCCAGAAAAGCATACAAGAAGGAGATGGCAGCCACTTTATTGAAGAATGCCCGTGCTGCGGACAACAATTACAGAATTCTTTCTTTCAATGGAAAATCATCGACTGTTTCCCAGGCTTCACAAGAAAATGTGCTAGCTAATTTCCCTATTTCTAGAAGAGCACGCAGATATATTGCTCAGGTAGGCCTGGATTTCATATTTTTTTACCGTCATTTTCACTAGATATTCCATAATCAAATCTTGAATACCATTGATGTTTACTCGTTATTGAATCAAAGCCCTTGATCCTATTTTCAATTACAGCATTATCCCATATGGAGGAATGTGCTACACAGATTTTTTTCTTTTTCATTTGTAACGCTGAAATCGCTACCACACCCATTCCAATTTCTTAATTTTTTTTAATAACAGAATGATGTTAGAAATCATTTCAGTACAGGAAAAGTACCCCTTTGCAAACAAAGCCATGATAACATTTTTTTGTTTTTAACCATTGATATACTCTTCGGACACCACAAAAACTACATAGTATTTGGGGTTTTTGTTATTAGTACACTGGATATGCCTATCTGAGGACCATTGTCCTTTGTCCCTTTTTTTTCACCTAGTAATTTAACTTATCCATGTTGATTGCAGTCTGCAGATAGAACCCTGGATGCGCACGACGTTCTGGATGATTATTACTTGAATCTATTGGATTGGAGTTCCACCAATGTTTTGTCCATAGCCCTGAACAACACTATATACTTGTGGCATGCTTCTGATAGCTCTATATCTGAGCTTCTGATTGCAGATGAAGAAGAGGGCCCCGTTACCAGCGTTAGTTGGGCACTCGATGGGACGCAAATTGCCGTTGGGTTGAATAATTTTGTTGTACAGTTATGGGACTCGCAATCTAATAAAAGGGTAAATAAAACCTGTTTATCTCTTCCAAGGTTTTCTCATTCTAAGATAACCAACAGCATTTATGTTTTATGGACAAACTGAAACAGGAAGATTTTATTAACTCGTTTGATAGCTTTCTTCTACCATATTTTTCCCACTCAAGATCTCTGCAGTAATTTCTGTGCCTCTGTTATTTTTCAGAATTATATGTTCAAGTATGATAGTGTCCACGGACAATGGAAGCATCATGAAGTCAAGGTCAAAGACTCGAAAACTTTACTCTTTGGAGAAACATCTGTTGCTATATTCGGTTTGAGGTAAAACACTTGTTTATGGAGATCAATGAGAGTTTCGTAGGTCAGTTACTGCTTGAGCTTAGGCATGAATAGAGTGTGAGCGCTGACATTGTCTATTTGTTCCCATTTGTCTAACTGTTCACATTTTGGTTTGAAAACTGTAGAAATCCTGAGGAAATACCATGGGGCGAGGTTGACGCAGAGTATGTGGTTGAATCTACAGGTGTCTTCATCGATAAAGAGAAAGAAACTGCTCACTTGAACGTTTGAATATTACCATTCCACAATTCAATTATAATTGATTTTTTCCTTCAAAGTTTATCGGACATGCTACTAATAAAAATACAATGTACCTAAAAGTTGATAAATGATATTTGAGGTAACTAAGGAGTTGTCACATGTAATACCGCTCCCTCCCTACATGAGCAAGGAGATTTGGCAATATCATGTCTCAAGTAAAAAAATTACCTCAGCTTCTTCAAGATAGCCCTAAGAAACCTGAAATGTCTGAAATGTCTTCTCTTCATGGGAAGTTATGATCAGGACCTTACCTGAACAAAACTTAGTATGACCAGGGTCTTACCTGAGCAACAAACAGTGAGACTACCACCTTACCATGTCAAGTGACAAAATACAGCTTGTTACCATTACTTTCACGCAGTCATGAAAGTGCACTGTTGTTCGAAACCTAGGGCTCATGATTTTCCTATCTTTACATCCAAATTATCTCTTTGTAAAGCCCACTCTGTTAAGCCAGAAATGTTATCAAGGCTTGATTTTCTCTCTTCAAATCCTGCTCGATCATTATATACGGTATCTTTCAAGAATATTTGAGTTCATTTGCATAATGAATACATTATTCTTTGGCAAAGTCCGCTTGTGTAATATATACATTATTCTTTGCTAAAGTCCTTTTAAATGAGCAATTTTTCTCTTCTTCCTTATTTATCTATCTAGGAGGAATTCTTTATTGAAATTTAGGCATATCTGCACATCATTCTCCTGATGAATTTTTGATCGTCTACTTGAAAATTGTTCTTCATTTTGCATTTTTTGTTCCTCGATTTATTCCCAACAACATTTATGTTTTACAGACAAACTGAAACAGGAAGATTTTATTAACTCGTTTGATAGCTTTCTTCTACCATATTTTTCCCACTCAAGATCTCTGCAGTAATTTTTGTGCCTCTATTATTTTTCAGAATTATATGTTCAAGTATGACAGTGTCCACGGATAGTGGAAGCATCATGAAGTCAAGGTCAAAGACTTGAAAACTTTACTCTTTGGAGAAAAATCTGTTGCTGTATTCGGTTTTAGGTAAAACACTTGTTTATGGAGATCAATGAGAGTTTCTTAGGTCAATTATTGCTTGAGCTTAGGCATGAACAGAGTGTAAGTGCTGACATTGTCTATTTGTTCCCATTTGTCTAACTATTCACATTTTGGTTTGAAAACTGTAGAAATCCTGAGGAAATACCATGGGGTGAGGTCGGCGCAGAGTATGTGGTTGAATCCACAGGTGTCTTCACCGACAAAGAGAAAACAACTGCTCACTTGAAGGTTTGAATATTACCATTCCACAATTCAATTATAATTGATTTTTTCCTTCAAAGTTTATCCGACATGCTACTAATTAAAAATACAATGTACCTAAAAGTTGATAAATGATATTTGAGGTAACTAAGGAGTTGTCACATGTAATACCGCTCCCTCCCTACATGTGACAACTCCTTAGTTACCTCAAATATCATTTATCAGTAATACCGCTCCCTCCCTACATGAGCAAGGAGATTTGGCAATAGCATGTCCGCTTTGGCTCTTTCTCAATTTATAAAATTGACACTGTTGACTGATATCGACATAACCAACCCTATTCTAAGTTGAAACTTCTTTCAAATTGAGCAGTCACCTCATGAAAGGTTACCTTAAAATTGCTCCATAGTTGTGACTATTCGAAATTGACGAGGTGATTAAAAAATAACATGTTTGTTTTCAGTTTCTTTGGAGAACAATCTATTCTATGATTTTTTTTGTGGTGCATGCAAAAATATTTGAAAGGCTATTAACATATCTAATTTTGTAAATTTCAAACGGTATAAAGTGCAACAATGGAAATTACAATTTGAACTCCATATAATAATTTTTTTTTGTTGATTTCTAATAGGCAGGTGCTAAAAAAGTTGTTATCTCAGCTCCAAGCAAGGATGCACCTATGTTTGTTGTTGGGGTTAATGAGCACCAATACAAATCTGATTTGAACATTGTTTCAAATGCAAGTTGTACTACTAACTGCTTGGCTCCCTTGGCTAAGGTTTGCAATGATATTTTTACTAAATTATCACAGTTTTCATTGTATAGGTGTCTTTATATGAGAAAAATTACATATTGCTGGGGAGGAACTATATGTTGAAAGAGAACAAAAACACTATGTTTTCTCTAGCAGGTAATCAATGACAAGTTTGGCATTGTTGAAGGTCTCATGACAACTGTCCATTCCATCACAGGTACACTTACTATGAACTAGTATTATGCCCTTGAATTTTATTGATACAAGGCGTTTGCAAGCTGCATTGACTTATGTTTCTGTATGTAAACAACAACACAGAAGATAGTTGATGGACCATCAAACAAGGACTGGCGAGGTGACAGAGGAGCTGGTTTTAACATTATTCCTAACAGTACATGAGCAGCTAAGGTAGGAAGCAACAAATTATCAATGATGATTAAACATATTTAAAACCATCAGTAAATATTTTATTCTGGTGATTATCATTCACATTAAACACTTTATAAGGTTAGTTTTATTGATTTACTTCTCAGACAATTCTTTCGGTCATTCTTTTCATGTATAAAAATTACCTCACCTGCTTCAAGATAGCCCTGAGAAACCTGAAATGTCTGAAATGTCTTCTCTTCATGGGAAGTTATGATCAGGACCTTACCTGAACAAAACTTAGTATGACCAGGGTCTTACCTGAGCAACAAACAGTGAGACTACCACCTTACCATGTCAAGTGACAAAATACAGCTTGTTACCATTACTTTCACACAGTCATGAAAGTGCACTGTTGTTCGAAACCTAGGGCTCACGATTTTCCTATCTTTACATCCAAATTATCTCTTTGTAAAGCCCACTTTGTTAAGCTTGTCTGTTTCTATTTTCCACTGGTGTTTGTTCATCCTTATGGTTACCCTTGACAGTTAGGTGACTGTTAGGAGAGCAAATGGGAAGTACCACTTCATTATAATAGGCGCAACAACACAGTTGCTTGACATTGGATCCCATTTGAATTTAATATTTTTTATTTCTTACCTAATTTTCACATTTTATCATATTGTCCCATGCTTCGGGTGATTAGGTTTTATTTGTTTATTGGATTTCTTTGGAGAAACATTAACTGTGTACTTCCAATTGGTTAATTCTTTGTAATCTAGTTGGGTTCTGCATATTTTTCTTCTAATTTTGTTAATATGAATCCCCACCAGCATCACCTTTTATGTTCTCACAGCTACTAATTGTGATTGTATTTTTGAAGGCTGTTGGCAAGGTTCTACCAGCTCTCAATGGAAAGTTGACTGGAATGGCCTTCCGAGTACCCACACCAGATGTTTCAGTTGTTGATTTGACTGTTAGACTTGAGAAGTCTGCCACTTATGACGAGATCAAGGCGGCCATTAAGTAAGTAGTCTCAGTTACCCCCTAAGAAGAGGAAGGGAAGAGGATATATACAATCTCTGTCAGGAATAAGTTTCGAGGTTGTGTATTTCATTTTAACTATATATGGTACATTTCATTTTATAGGGAGGAATCTGAGGGAAAATTGAAAGGAATTCTTGGTTACACAGAGGACACTGTGGTAACCTTGTGCCATATAGAGACTTGACAACTAACAACCCAAAAAACTTCAAGAACTTGAAGAAGATATAGTATATTGGGTAAGATTTATTGTTTCCAATTCCAGAAGAGAAAAATCCTTTCTCACTCATGTCACAATTTTCACTCATACTTCTCTAAAGTTAAGAATTGTACTTATCAGCGGTCCAATGCATTCACAGGCTTAGGGATCGTTTCACTACCTTTGTTGAACAGGGAATGATAATTTTGTATTGGGAGAAACATATAAAGAGCACTGCTCATTGAAGTTTTTTCAAGCTTTTGTCAGGATTATTGAATGTATTAGAACTAATTCAGAATCTATTACTATTATTTTCAATATCTTGTACTTTTTTTTTCCTTCATTTCATTGGATAAATCATAAAAGGTTTTATTCAAGCTTTGATTCTGCCATTTTTTTGTTACCAAATTTTGAAATATTTACATATTGCATACCTTGTTTTCACTAAAACAATTTGAAGGAGAATACCAATCATTCTCTCTATTGTTGGAAAAATAAAATAGCTTAATATTGTTGGAAAAATAAAATCTCTGCTGCTTTTGACTTTTCAAACAGGCCAGATGGAGGGAAATACTTATTTTGTTGTTATTGATGGTGGCTTAGATTGTTCATGATCCACTTGTACTTCCAGAGGATATGAATCCAGCACTTGCAAACTTACTCGAAGGTCTTCTTTGCAAGGGTAAGTGACTTTTCTCAATTGAATGTTTTACAGAGAAGATTTTAATTTTAAGAGTTGCATTGCTGCAAATTTTGAAATTCACCATAATAATCAAGCTGCCACTATTGGTTTTCACAGATCCGAAGAAAAGGATGAGCTTAGAGGCTATTGCAAGGCATCCATGGGTTATGAAGGATTTCACGTCAATTGTGCAGGTTTTGGGGAAATGTGAACAGGGTAGCTCCAGATATCATTTTGATCATCATGAGCAAACTGTAGCTTCCTCTGAAGCATTGTCAGAATCAGTTTAACAGGGATGGTTATGGTTTTTATTTTTACATATTTCATGGCTGCTTAGTCATGGAAGAGATGTTGTGGTTCTTCAGAAGAGGGGGTTCCTTTGCTCATTGTATTTATATTGAGTTGCTCTATGATGCTTGTACATTGTATCTGCCTGTATGACTTTAGATATTCAGCGGCATGCTTTAGTTGGACTTCCTTCTAATGCAATAGGGACCTCAAAGGAATATTATTTGACAGTTATAACCATGCAAATAATAATCAAGAATCACATGATATGGTGGCTAATGTTCAAACTTCAAACTTTCAAAGCACTTCACTGTCAAGAGCTCTGGGGGAATTCTTCAAGATCTCGGTGTGTCAGTTGCAGATTATGTGCTGGTAAGGTTGTAGCAAGCAAGTTCAGTGTCTCTGTTGTAGAATATGTGCTGGTAAGATGTAGCAATCAAGTTCATCATACTAGGAATTCCCTGGTGTAATTCACAATAAAATAATATTGCAATTTGTGCATCCTCCTTGTAAAGGGATGTGAGGCGGAGGGTTTTAAGCACCTTGTGCATGTAATAACTCTATTTATGATAGCTTATTTTTTACGGCTTTGTGCAACCCGTTTTCAAGCTAGGTTGGTTGCCAGTCCAAATATCTGCAGAGATCTTGGCCATTTCAAATTGATCTAGAATCGGTCAAGTTAGTTTTCTTGTAGTGGAATATTATAAAGACCTTTCCTTTTATGGTTGTGGTACACAACTTGACGAGTGTAACAATAGAAAAGCAAGCTAATTGTGTGGCCAGGTTTTTGATGGCAGTGATGGAACTGTCCCTGAATAAAATGGTCATATGGGGCTTCATATTTAGATTGTGATTTTTATTCTTATCTATTGATGTTGCATCTGTATATTCACAAACGAAACCCAATAGATTTGTTGCTGATTTCTTGGAGTTGAGGGTTTCTATAACAAGATGATTGGTACCAGAAAGCCACCAAAGATGCGAGTTTGAATGGAGGATTTTGGGAAATCTCAAAACTGATTTTGTCTACTCATTTGCTACATGGCTGAGTTTGATCAGATTTCCAGTCGGTGCTTATACCAATCCATTGAACTGATAAGAAGGCATTAGAGTGTTAGTATTAAATGGCTTATTGAACTGTGGAACCTTGCTTGCGGATTGAGTGATGTATGAATAGCCATTTCATGTTTTTGCTTGAAATTGCAATATCCATCTTTGTCTGAGCTTCTAATTTTAAGCTTTTGCAAGTGGGGTTAAAGTTCAGCAGTGAAGATGGTTGTATGTTTTTTTTTATCTATTAGACTAACCTAAGTACCCACGGGGGATTTGAACCCGTGACCTATCGCAAGGAGTGCCTTAACAGTGCACCCATTCACCGTCAATCCAAAGCCCCGTGGGCAAAGATGGTTGTATGTTAAGGCAACCACTAAGGTTAAATTTCTTGAGCCATGAATAAGCAATTGGAGCCATGTGCAAATCCCTGGGTGATTTTGACAGAAAAGTACGCGCTATCACGACAGCTTAACCAAATGAAAGTCCTCGTGTTCAGTTGTTTACCCCTCAAGGGCCACTTTAATTGTTCAAGTGGGCTGCTTCTTGTGTCTGATTCCCAGGCATTGTAATGTTTCTATCTGAGCTTTAGAAGGAAGCAATTTCAAAGAAAAATTGCAATTATTCTAGAACTTGGAACTCAGATAGTGAAGATTGCAGACGAAGAGAGTTGAATGGGGAGATGCTGGAAATTTCGGGTATTGTACAAACTTGAAATGGTAACTCATAAGTCAAAACTGAAATCTATATTACAGTTTTTGTATTCATTATGTATTCAAAACCAACTGTTTTTCAATTTTTAATTACACAATTTTTTTCATGTTTAACTTGCAACTAGATTGAGATGTTATGCTGTGCAAGGAAAGGAGACTTGGCATAAATGGCAGTTGCCTGTAATATTAGTTTTGAATGTGCTAGATTGTTGACACTGAAAATAATATTTCTTACACTTGGTGTGCATTTGGTCGTGATAATGTCCATCGATATTTTGTTCCAGTTTTTTGGTGGCTTGTAAGTTCAATGCATTATATCTTTATTTGTGATGTTTTTCGAAATTTCCATTTTATCATTAAATTCTTTCTATTCATTTGTTGAGGATTTGGTAAATTAATATCTAACATTAAGAAAAATAAGATTCACAAATCATTTTTGTGAGCAGCTGGAAAGGCATGACCCCTTTGAAAGTTGCAAGAGTAGGCACGTAGGCACAAGAAGAAGATCTAGAGCTGATATTTGAGACATTTCTGAAGCACTGAAGACAGATAATGAATTTGGCATGCTTGCAACATTTAAAGTTGACAAGTTTGGGGATTCTTTCCAATTCTTTGGATTAGAATGCCGACAACCATTTTCTAAGAATTTTCTATCCCCGGGCATGTTCTTGTTTAGTCCATAATTTATGTTTTAATTTGCTAAATATACAATGAAATATAAAACAAATAAGTAAGCCAAATCCCCTTCAATCAATGTTCTAAAAAGGTGTGAGCATTGTGAGTCATCTGCCATGCTCCAGTGTTTATGTTATTGAAGAAACATAGAATGACTAAATGTTGAACCAATTGTTTCAGTTACTAGGCTTTTCTATCAGTTGAAATTCCTGCAATTATAGTCTTTTGACACAGATACGACCCTGATCAAAGACACTCTCCTTGGATGTGACATGCTTGAGATTAAAATCTTGAATTGAGTCAACTTCTGCCTTGCTTAACATGACAAAGCTTTCCACCCCCAAAGCTATGATATTTTTGTCCCTTTTCTTCACCAAGTGTTTGCCTGTTGTGAACACAACCTCTACATGCAGATTGCTCTCTGTAGTTTGGTTAACAAAAAACAATTTTCTACTTAGACCAGGAATGTAAAAAAGTGTTTTTGAACATAAACTTTACCAGTTAGATGTAGTGTTAAAGACCACCACAACAAATGTCAAAGCAATTTGTAGTGGTAATTAAATATCTCTTGCTTGCGTTAATAGAGAACGATTTTCATGGGCGCATTTTTAAAGAACATATCATTAGCTTAGTGTTAATGCATTTAAAAGATCGTATTACAATTCTGTGAAATTTCCTTCATGTTTTCTCTTTTTTTTTTCAATTTCAATTTCCAGTTTTTAAAGTTGAAATGAGCTCTAATCTACAATGCTATGTATTGATAAACACGATAAGACCTTTATCTCTGACAAATATTTTTCCAAATTAATAGATTGCTAACATTTGTTATCTATACTTTTGACAACAAAATCTGTGAGCATTCAAGTTGTCTGTAAATTTCAGATATCAGCGAGAAGAAGCAAGAATTGAAGCTTTGGTAAATCTCAAGACTTCCAAATATGAAGCTGCAACCAAAAATCTTAAGGTATAAGGAGTGTGCCTATAAATATTGGTACACATTTAGGAATATTTCTATAATTCTGGTCGTTTACAACATTTAGAAAAAGTGAATAGACATGTTGATATTTAGGTCATTGACCTAATGCATACACTATATGGATAATGGATTTCCGCACTTTCTGCCTTACGGCATTTCCTTTGCAACATCTGGTGCAAATGCTAGTTTACATTTCCTCGTTATTTTGTTTTATTAATGTCGTGTTTGGTAAATTTTAGTTGTTCAAGCCTTTATTAGAATTGTTATATTTCCTAATATAAACTATATTTTTAATACATAATTAAATTCAAAATCATGAAATTTTTTGAAGGCATTTATAAAAGTTTAATCAACTTAAATATTTTATTCCAACTATTTTTAATGATATTTCAAAAGTCATTAAAAAACATATTTATAAAAATAAAAAATATTATAAAGTTGAGATATTAGATATAATGTTTAATGTGTTATTATGTTGCATTGCATGTGTTGGTTTCTCACTACGTCATATAGGCATGTCTCCATCAATGTTTCCGATGTCATATCTTCCATGTTCTATTTGTCATGGGGTTATGTTTGTAATTAAATTTGTGACATTGCAATGTAATTTTTGTGATTTCACAAACAAGCTTGTAATGGGTTTAGATAATGATTGTTTTGTTTTATGTTTTTCATAAAAAGAAATGTCTTTTCTCTATCTTCGTTTCTTGAATGCGAAATCTCTAAACATCGTTTCTCGTCTCGTTGTCGTTTCTCGTTTCGTTTCCATTTCTAATAACATAGATGATCATACCAATGTTAAGGCTAAAGTTAAAAAAGTTGTAATCCATTTGAAGATAATAAAATAAATAAATAAAATACTCTTCAGTCATGTAGTCAAAGTATTTCCACCCTTCATGAATGAATCTTGTGTGACTACATGCCAACAAAACAAAAGTGAAGGTGACATGGTTTGGCTTCAAACCCACCTACTACATTTGACATAAGTTTGTGATGGCATCCTTGCCATGCCTGTGAATAACATATCCAAAAATCATTGCCATGCCTTTGAGTAGAATATCCAAAAATCATTGTTGTACAAGTGACTACGTCTCTCATGGGAATTTTTTCAAACATTCGATGTGCTTTCCGTAGACTTCCACACTTGGAATGTGTGTCTATAATAGCACTTTTCATGAAAATGTTTGAATCAAAACCTCTTCTGATTATGTAACTGTGTGTTTCATTGGCACGTTGCAGAGCTGCTATATGAGCACATGCAGAGAGAACACTTACAATGATGACAGTTTGAGGTTCCTCACCTACTAATTTCATTTCACCTAGGAGTGTCAAGGTGTCAAGGCCTCAGCTTCATGCCCATGCGGCTATGTTCCTGTCCTGAATTGTGTCAAAGACATTTTATGCAGCGTTTTTATTGCCACATTTAGGATGCCCTGCGATCATCACATTTACCAAGATCAAGTTTCTGTAGGAGATTTTGTCAAACTCATGGAAAATATCCATAATTCTCCCACATTTTTCATACATGTATACAAGTGCATTACTCATGACAACATCGGAAACGAAATTTCCGTTTATGATTATGTAACCATGGATCTATTTTCCTGGCTTCAAAGATGGTAAGTGGGCACATGCAAAGAGAACACTTGAGATGGTAGTTGAATCTGTTATCACATATGCCATTTTCATTCGTTGAAATAATTTTAAGCACTCATTACAATATCCATTCTGGGCATAAGAGGAAATCATAGAATTCCATGAGACCGCATCTTTTTGAGACATACTGTCAAACATACGATTAATTAATGAAATATTTGTTGTTTTTTTTGCTTGGAAAAAAAAACATACGGTATGAAACCTCCAGACTCCCACAATGTGCATAAAACGTTAAAAAGGAATTTCTAACAATATTGAAAAACTTAATTGCTTCACTTCAAATTATGTAATTATGGATCTTCTTGCCTTTTTTAAGATCTCCTAATTGGGAGCATGTAGAAAGGACAAATGAAGTTGTAATTGAATAAGATTTCAAACCTTCTTGTTGCATTTGATGAAAAAGGCTTAAGGCATGATCAAAATACCCATTATGTCTATAGCCAACAATAATTTCATTCCAGCCGATCACATCTCTTTGTTCTATTTTGTCAAAAACTTGGATCACATACTCTATAATCCCACAATTAAAATACATGTCTACAAAGGCATTCCCCACAGAAATATTTGATTCCACTCCACTTTTTATTATGTAACCATGGATTTCCTTACCTTGTTGGATGTCTACTAAATGGGCACACACAAAGATAATGCTTATAATTGTAACTTCATTGGGTTTCACACCTACCATTATCATTTGGTGAAGAAGATCTAAATCCAAATCGCAATGACCAATTGGTTGTAATGGGAAATCATTACATTCCAGGAAACCAGATCTTCTTGATTAATCCCATCAAACACTCATATCACATTCATAATCTTGTTACATTTGGAATGCATGGTTAGAAAATAATTCCCCACAAGGACCTTTCATTCAAGTGTGCATTTAATATTGTACCCGTTGAAATACTTGAGAGAGTATATTTACCTATTACAATGACTTTCATACACTTCTTTCCTGATTCACAAAGAAGTTCAACACAGAGAAGTTGCCTTAGTATCACAAAAGCAAGAGACAACCATCAAGGAAAATGAACTAGTACATCTTCTCTGACCACCTGAGCACCTCTAGAGACATGACCTACCCTTGGAAGATGTGGCCCTTGTTCGCACTGATAGGGGAAGATTGTGGAGGCCCTGCATGTTTGCACTCACAGGGTACCCAACATATGGCGCGCGAATATTTCTGACACTGGTCATGGAGGTTGATGGTGATGGAGGCTTTGCAATGCATCTTCAGTGGTGGTGGTCAGCATCACGATTAGATGTCACAAATGGTGCATGTATTAGCCCTAGGTTAAAATTTCATGTAATAAATTTAATAAAGACAAAAAAAGACCAGGGTTATGGGACACATATTCCAAGCTGAATGTTGGGTAAAGCGTCCTAGTGGACATCACTTTTTGTTTATTATGGCTAAGGAAATTGGCAAAGACTTTGAAATGACCAAAATATATTATTTGACATTTATTTATGAAAATAAAGGAAAATAAGATAAAAGGGGGATGAAAGGTCATAGGTTGCATGTGAGGAGGAAATTGAAGGAAAATAGAGGAAAATGAATAAATTAGAGGCATCAATAATAAAAAGGCATCAAAGCATCAGTTGGAGCCTTTTGTTAGTTTAGTTTTGGAATTAGTTTTAGAGAGGAGAAGAGCACCAAAACGAAGAAGCAAGAAAGCAAGCAAAGTAGAGCAAGGACAAGCAAAGGAAAGCAAGGATCAAGCAAGGAATAGTTGGATTAAGTGGATATAGTGGGATTAATTGCAGGTATCAAGTTGCATGTATGACCTCCTTATTAGTTTTGACATGCATGGTACATGCATGTGTGTATTTTGTCCATTTGTTGTCATTAGCATGGGTTTTGTCTTGTTTAACAGTGGTTTTAACCTTACCTTACCATTTCCGAATAGCCATGGTGTGATGGGATTCATTCTTGGTTGAGCTTTGGATTTCTGGAAGGTTTTGGATTCGGGTGAGGTGGTCTTAGGAAAATCCCAAGGGTTGGGGATGGAGACAGTTTTCTCTCGAAAGCCCTCAATAGGTGGGTGGAGATAAGAAAATTCATCAAAGGATGGTGAGGGAACTCTGAGGCATCCAAGCTTGGTTTGGTTTTGCGATCTCAAGATTGATTTAGGTGAGATCACGATAAGTTGCAGGCGGAGGTGGTTTAACCTATGGATTCCCATGGTTTTTAATGGATTGGTTTATCCCATGAGATCCCACATTCGTGCTTGGAATATGGCATGGGGGTGATTGGCTGAAAGAAAGATTTGGTTCATCCCAATCTCTGGTCGGGTGATACGTGGAAGTCCCTGACGTGGTTGGATTTTCTATATATTAATAAGAGCTATTATCATCTTGTATTTTATGAAAAAATGTACTCGTTATGATGTAGCTTTTATAATTGATTGCCATTGTTAATAATCTAGTTATATGTTGGTTATAAGCATGGTTTTATCTAAGAATGTGTTGTTTCATAATAATGACATCTTGAGCATGCATTTAATGTTTCAAATTGACTTGTTAAGACATGGGATTGAAACAAGAGTGTTTTTCTCTAACTAATGTATTATGATTGGGGCTCATGAAGGAGAATGCACGTGAATCAAACCTATGAAATGACCCATCCCTTGTGTTTTATTACCACTTTACGCGTAGGGTAAGGTCACAACGATTATATTCATCAATTTCATTAAGAAATAAAGCGATTAGAGGTAGTCAAAGGAGAAAGGCCATTGAGTGAAGCGAGTCACCAAAATGAAGCTTATCTAGTAAGTCTAACTTTCATCCTTTCTTGGATTTTTGCCTTCTTATGAGTGGGTTGACACCTTCTTTATTAATTTATTTTATTTTTTAAACATGGTTAGGGTTTTATTTTATTTTCAAATTTTGTCTGAAGGTTTTCTTAGATTCTTAGTGTTTCAATGTATTTTCTTATTAATTAATAAAATTAATAATCATTGTTGACTTAGGCTTGTGTAATAGATGATTATTATTAATACTAACAATTTTAGGCATATTAATAGTGACCTTCACAGAACACATAGCTAATTAGAAATATGACCTACTCATATTACAAAGAGTTCCTTAATTTTGACAAATGATTATTATTATTATCATTGTAAAAACAATTATTATTATCACTGTAACCTCTAGACATACCAATGAAGACCTCCAAATAATACAAAAGAGTGCCTTAATTGTGAAAAGCAATTATTATTACCAGTATAACATCTAAACATACTGATAGAGACCCTCAAATAACACAAAAAGGTAATAAGAAATTTTAACCAATAATATTAAAAAAAATCCCTTAACAATACAATGTTTTCCCAAATAATCTACACCCATGCACTAAGCATTAACATTGTTAATACTCACTTTGACCATCAAGCATGAAATTTCTTTCATCTTTTATCGGCATTGAGTTTTGACGAGAAACAACAGTAACTTATTTTCATCACTACACACATTTAACGAGTTCCCTAATTGCAACACATTTCATGAGCTGTCATTACATTATGTTTAACTAGAACAACCACATTTGCATTAGTAAATATGGTTGATATACGCCGAAAATATATAATTATGATTATTATTATAAATTAATATTACTACTATTAATAATTAATATTAATTTTATTAAATTTATTAAACATAAATTTAATTTAAATATAATATTCTTAATATAAATATAAATATATTTAACTTATTATTATTATTATTTATTAATTTATAAATATAAATAACTAATTATTATTATTATTTTATATTAACTAATTAACTATTAATGTTTTTATAATAAAAATAAATAATAAAAATATTATTTTTCTAATAATTATTATTAATTAATTAAACTCAAGGATTTATATTTAACCTAAGGACTAATATTAAAAATTCTATAAATAACATTATAGCCTACTAGCCCCAAGGGTTAGCTCAGTTGGTCGCGTTCCCGTTGCTAAGTATGTCACCAGTTGGGAGGTCTCGGGGTCAAATCTCCTCGACACCCTTGGGGTTAGGCCTTTGCTTGTTTGGCTGGCGGGTAGATCCCTTCAGGTTGAGTTGCCTGGATTTTTCCCGTGGATGTACGGGCCACCCAGTGTCCGTGAAGTACCCTTAAAAAAAAACATTATAGCCTATGAATATGAACCCTTAGATTAATAAACTCAAAGGATTGATATTATAAACCCAAGGAAATAATAAACCCGAGGGATTTATAATAAAAAACCAAGGGATTATAAACCCAAGGAAATAATATTAAACCCAAGGGATCAATATTATAAAGTCAAGGTACAAAAACGCTAAAATAAATATTATAAACCCTAAAACAATAATGGCTGGCTATGATTGATTTTCATATTGAGATAACCTTTTTCACAATGTGACATTGGACCATGGTTGACCATGATTGATTTTAATATGGAGACAATCTTTGTAACAATGCGACGTTGGACCATGGTTGATTTTCATATTGAGAAAATATTTATCACAATGTGACGTTGGACCAAGGTTGACCATGATTATAAACCCAATGGATTTATATTAAACCCAAAGATTAATATTATAAACCATATGAATAATATATACCCAAGGGATTGATATTATAAACCCAAGGGAATAATAAACCCTAGGGATAAAAATTATAAACCCAAGATATATAAACCCTAAGATAAATATTATAAACCCTAAAATAAACATGGTTGACCATGGTTGAGACAATCCTTGTCACAATGCGACATTGGACCATGGTTGACCATGCTACACCATGATTGATTTTCATATCAAGACAATCTTTGTTACAATGCGATGTTGGACCATGGTTGATTTTCATATTGAGACAATCTTAGTCACAATGCGACATTCGATCATGGTTGACCATGGTTGGATATGATTGACCATGGTTGACCATGATTGATATTATAAACCCAAGGGATTAATATTAAAACCCCAAGGGATTATGAACCCAAGGAAATAATATTAAACCTAAGGGAAAAATATTATAAACCCAAGGTATATAAAGCCTAAGATAAATATTATAGACACTTAAATAGACATCATCGACAATGGTTGACCATGGTTGATTTTCATATTGAGACAATCCTTGTCACAATGTGATGTTCGACCATGCTTAACCATCGTTGATTTTCATATCAACACAATATTTGTGACAATGTGACGTTCGACCATGGTTGACCATGATTGACCATGGATGACCATGGTTGACCGTGGTTGATGATGATTATCATATTGAGACAATCTTTGTCAATGTGACGTAAATTATAAACCCAAGGTATATAAACCATAAGATAAATATTATAAACCCTAAAATAAACATGGTTGACCATGGTTGAGCATGGTTTATTTCCATATTGAGACAATCTTTGTCACAATGTGACGTTGGACCATGGTTGACCATGATTGGTATTATAAACCCAAGCTAATAATAAACTGATGGGATTGATATTATAAACCCAGGAGATTAATACTAAAACCCCAAGGGATTATGAAACCAAGGGAATATATTAAAACCAACAAATTAATATTATAAACCAAAGGTATATAAACCCTAAGATAAATATTATAAACACTAAAATAAACATGGTTGACCATGGTTGATTTTCATATTGAGACAATCCTTGTCACAATGCGACATTGGACCATGGTTGACCATGCTTAACCATGGTTGATTTTCATATCAACACAATCTTTGTGACAATGTGACATTCACAATGCGACATTCACAATGAGACAATATTTGTCACAATGCGACATTCGACTGTGATTGACCATGATTGAATTTATAAAACATGGTTGACCATGATTGATATTATAAACCCAAGGGATAAAAATTATAAACCCAAGGTATATAAACCCTAAGATAAATATCATAAACCCTAAAATAAACATGGTTGACCATGATTTATTTTCATATAGAGATAATGTTTGGCACAATGTGATGTTGACCATGATTTATTTTCATATCGAGATAATGTTTGGCACAATGTGATGTTGGACCATGTTTGATCATGCTTGATTTTCATATTGAGACAATCATAGTCACAATGTGACATTCGATCACGGTTGACCATGGTTGGCTATGATTGACCATGGTTGACCATGATTGATATTATAAACCCAAGGGAATAATAAACCCAAGGCATTGATATTATAAACCCAAGGGAATAATAAACCAAAGGGATTAATACTAAAACCCAAAGGGATTATGAACCCAAGGGAATAATATTAAACCCAAGGGACAAATATTATAAACCCAAAGTATATAAACCCTAAGATAAATATTATAAACACTAAAATAAACATCATTGACAATGGTTGACCATGGTTGATTTTCATATTGAGACAATCCTTGTCACAATGCGACGTTGGACCATGGTTGACCATGGTTTATTTTCATATCAACACAATCTTTGTGACAATATGACCTTCAACCATAGTTGACCATGATTGACCATGGATGACCATGTTTGATTTTATAAAACATGGTTGACCATGGTTCACCAAGGTTGACCATGATTTACCATGGTTGACGATGATTATCATATTGAGACAATCTTTGTCATAATGCGACGTAAATTATAAACCCAAGGTATATAAACTCTAAGATAAATATTATAAACCCTAAAATAAACATGGTTGAGCATGGTTGATTTCCATATTGAGACAATCCTTGTCACAATGTGACGTTGGACCATGGTTGACCATGATTTATTTTCATATCGAGACAATCTATCGCAATGCGATGTTGGACTATGGTTGACCATGGTTGATTTTCTGACACCAGCCTAAGTCACAAACACCATAATGATGCAACCTAAGCCGCATATACCCACAGTATGCAAATAAATTGCATGTCACACTATGTGTGTCCCAGGAATTCTCAACATTCCATACTTAGTAAAATCTTCACTTAATCAAGGTTCAAGGCTTCTTAAATAAACTCTATGTGGAAACGTTAGACTTAACTATCCAAAGTCTAAACCTTTGATAAAACTTTAAGTGGAACCTTACACAACCCTTCATAAACTTTGGTTAATTCTTAACTTAACCCAAAATACACTAATCCCGCTTATTTCTATTATAATTCCCGTATAATAGAAATATCTCATAAACACACTTAAACCTTACCTTTCTACCATTCTTCAACCTTTTGCACATATTTCGATGCTCTCCTTAGCACGTTCAACCTCTGCCATCGATCTCATTCCTTAATCCGACGGTTATCGCATCACCCGATCGCTTAAAAAACTTAGCCGATCTCTGCTGTTGATCTATCTCATCCGATCCAATGGATATCATGTAACCCACTCGCTAACTAGCCTGACATATCTCCACCATTGATCGGCCCCACTCAATCCAACGGCTATCACGCAATCTCGTGCAAATATTTTCACGATAGATATCAGAATGGAAGCACACGAGAAAAGTGGTTTTCTCTCTCCACCATTTGTTACGTGTCAGCCTCTAAGCTTAATCTTGTGAAATTTTAAAAGACTGCTTACCACCTTTAGGGTGTGCGAGAAACTACTTACCCCTTGTGAGACCGCTTCATCCTTCTTCGAACACGTGGGTTTAATCTCCACTGTCCATCTTCTTTACTTTATTCTGTGCGACTTAATCTTAGTCGTCTATCTCCCTCACTCTCATTCGTTGATCTGGCTGATCCAACGACTGTGCTCCGCTGCTACGTTCTTTTGTATTTTACTGTGTAATAGCCATTCGTTCATCTTTCTGCCTGTGTATTTGCTTACGCCTTACGATTTTCACTTGTCCTAATCTTGATCTCTTCTCGGGCCTTTACGCTTCCTTCGTAAACCTTTAGGTTTTTAGGAAACCTTAGAGTTATTCCTTTGCTATGAAGGTTTTCTCCAATACTGTGTGTGTGAAACCACATAACACACTCCCTTCTGCACCTCTTCTCTAGTTCTGCACACCTACAACCTATGTTACGTAGAATTACTCTAGATCACACACAACTTATAATTCAATTAATCAACACATCACACAAACTTAGAATCGAGTTACCTGTATTAAATAACAAACATTTACACAAGAATTTCTTCCTCGACCTGATCTTCTATATCAATGGCCTTTCTTTTCCTTGCCCATAGGCTTAACTGATTGACTGACTCTGTCTCTCTACCTTTATACTTTTCTACTATTCATTTTAGCCTTACATTTATACAAAATGTTTTTTTTAACCAATTCTGGTTCAGATCCTTAATTCGTTGAACTAAATCCTGAATATCCTCTAAGTCCACTTTTAACTCTGGTAATCCTTAAGAATCCTCTCTAGTTCCACGAATCATGACACTACTTTCTAGTCTAAGTATTACAATTGGTTTCCAACTCTCTCGTCATCACTCATCATCACTCATGTTCTCCTACATTTGAGAGAACTTACAAATATCCTCACAATATTTAATTAATTCCTATTCTAATCACTCAAAACATTAATAATTACATACATAGGAATCCAACTTCCTTGAAAACGCAAGACCCCCTAAGTTAACTAGAACATAATGAAATTGCTGAGCTCTATGCTCCTGCATCAGACTCCCAAGGTTAAAATAATCATGATCTCCTGATCATGTGCTTCTGACCTTTGTCTTCCTGGATCCCATACTTTGTTCTATAATTTGTCTTTGGTTGTTGTTTTTGTTCTCCAGGTTTCCACACTTTATGCTGCATTGCCCCACTAGCTATGCTCTCACAGTCTGCTGCTGTCTTTCTCTTTCTGTTGCTCCTTGGCCTTCTTATTGTTGTTTTATTTTGCCGCTCCTTCATCATCAATCTTATTATTCTTTCAATCTCTATGTACAATTTATCTTCTGAATGATAATTACTTTGCCATTTGTTGTTGTACTCTGTCCACTCATCTTCAAACTGCTATTTTCTGTCTTCTCCTTGAAGTTGTTGGATTCTTACTACCGCCCTTTCATCCTTACCCTCTAGTTTCTTTCCAAACAACCTCTATTCAATATCAGCAAATTTACTTTCAAAAAGTAAATTGTCCTCCTATTTCCTTTGTACTTGATTCCCCTCAAATACATTACTATGTTGTTCATTAGTTCCAACATATTCTCTTTCTTCTTCTTTGAAAACGCTCAGTAATTGTCCTTCACTTTCTTGACTGATTCGGACAATCAGTTTAACTTCTTCAAGAATGGTATTTTCATGCCTTTCTTTTTCCTCATCAGGATGTCTGATCTGGAAACTTCCAGTCTTCTTCAGTTCTAAAACTGACTCTTCAACTTGAATCATGTCTATCTCATTTTCATCAAATCCTGTAATCATAAAACAATTATCAAAATTAAAAATATAAGGCCTCATTACCTTTTCCTTCTCTGGCAACATCTCAGTATGATGCCGTGAGTTTTCCTTCAATTCCTTTCTCAACACATCAGTATGTTGATTTAAACTCTCCTCCATATCATCTGTTTCAATGATATCTCTCTGTCCTGGTTCACAATAATGAACTCCTCCTTCTGTAATGTCAATTTGTTGAACTTTCATTACCATCCCCTTTTCCTTATGATTGTCATTCATGACAATTTCTTTGTCTTCCTTTTTCAGCAAATTATCCCGAGTATACATCCTCTGCTTTTCCAACTTCCTTCTTTGAAAGTATAATTTTCCATATAAATCAATAATTTCAATTGGAGTAAAATTTGGAAATTTCACACAATTTTCCATACCTTCCTTTGTTATTGACAAATCACTAGATATCCTTTCTCCCTTTGCTAAATCTTTTGTATAGTCTTCTTCTTTCTTAAATTTTGTGATTGTCTTTTCTTTGTCTTGAGACAAATCTGCCTCCCCTTCTTCTTCAATACATTTTTCCTTGTTGTTTCTTTGTAACCCTTCTTCAAGAGTTCTTGTCTCATCATCTGTAGTAATATTCTCCTGCATTTGTTCTTCATCAATAACATTAATCAAATTCATTAGATTACCTCTCTGAGACAATATTCCTTCATTCTTCATTAGAATAAGATCTTGATCTTCCATCTCTATGATAGCTTCAAATGACTGTCTTCTCTCATTAAGTAACTCATCCATAGACTCTTTCTCCAATTGAGTTGCAAACTCAACTTCATGGAATGAAAAACAATCATCCCAATTTCCTTCGGGTTCACAAAAGACTCCTTGATCATAACAATGGTCATTAGTAGTCTCTATAGCAACACATTCCTTATTTAGTACCATACCTGCATTCACAGACAAACTATAAGTTTTAAAAATATAAGACCTTATGGTCTCACTTGATGCTTCAGTCATCATATCTCCTTGTTGTCTTGAATTCTCACAATAATTCATAAGATCTTCCACAGATCTCCAGTCTTCATCTTTACCTAGAACTTCACCATGTTCTGCTTCACAAATGGAAACTTCCATTTCCAACTCAGCTTCTTTGAGTTCTTCCACCAGCCACTTCACTTTCTTTTGTTGTAGTCTTCTCTGTAACTCAAACCACTTCACTGCGTTTTTCCTCAAGACCTAACCTTGTCTTTGGTTTTCCTCTAGTATCATCCTTAATACATTGAGTTGTTCTTTTAACTCTGCAATCTCCTTGTCACACTCCTCTTGACTCATTCTCTTTCCATTTGCCTTGGCATCCTCCTTCTTCACTTTTCTTCTGCTGTGGTCTTCCTCAGAACCTCTGTTATCTCTGTTATGACTATCAGTAGTCATCTTCTTCTCTATCTTCATGAGTTCCTCACTTATTTACTATGAGATGTACTAAAGCCTCTGCAACAGCAAGTTCTTCCTGCTGCCACTTACCTCACCAAGCTTTCATCTATACTTGGTATTTTGGCAAGCACTTGGTTCTCTATCTATGGAACCTCTTTTAAGCACTTCTCTCTGCTCCTTCTAGGCTTCAACTCATCTGCACCTTTTAAGAACACAATTGTCCTCTTGTATTTCAATCACAAATGAAATACTAGGTTCTGACCACCTCTTCTTTCACTCAGAAACTCTTACCAGCTTTCTTCATCCCTTAGCAATTCTACCCACATCCTCTGTGGAATTGTCTTTATGATCTTTCTGTGAGCTGCAACAAAACCTCTGCAGTAACAAGTCTCCTTCTTGCTACACATGCCTCACTAAGCTTCTCTCCTCTGAGCTCAATCTTTTGGCATCTCTCTAGTTCTCTCCTCTGGAACCAATTGAGCACTCCTTGCTCTAGGTTGTTGCAATCTTCTCACCTGCTATCTTCAAGACCTCTACATGATCTTGTTCTACCATTCACCTGCACTTTGAATGGATTATTCTTTGTTTCCTTTGCATTTGCAAATTCTGCTACACTTTATCTCTGTGTGCCTACTGTTTGTCAGATTTAAAATCTAATCTCCTTTCACCTGTATACACCTTCAAAACATAACTCTATTCTAAGTTTTCTCAAATAATTCTTACGTGCAGAAGTTCCTTGTTCGGCTCTCATACCAAATGATGCCAACCTAAGCCACAAACACCATAATGATGCAGCCTAAGCCGCATATACCCACAGTACGCAAATAAATTGCATGACAGACTATGTGTGTCCCAAGAATTCTCAACATTCCATACTTAGTAAAATCTTCACTTAATCAAGGTCCAAGGCCTCTTAAATAAACTCTATGTGGAAACGTTAGACTTAACTATCCCAAGTCTAAACCTTTGATAAACCTTTAATTGGAACCCTACACAACCCTTCATAAACTTTGGTTAAGTCTTAACTTAACCCAAAATACACTAATCCCGCTTATTTCTATTATAATTCCTGTATAGTAGAAATATCTCATAAATACAGTTAAACCTTACCTTTCTGCCATTCTTCAACCTTTTGCACATATTTCGATGCTCTCCTTAGCATGTTAAACCTCTGCCGTCGATATCATTCCTTAATCTGACGGTTATCGCATCATCTGATCGCTTAACAAACTTAGCCAATCTCCACCATTGATCTGTCTCATCCGATCCAATGACTATCACGTCACCCGCTCGCTATCTAACATGAAAGATCTCCATCGTTGATCAATCTCGCTCAATCCAACAGTTATTGTGCAATCTCGTGCAGATATTTGCACAACTGGTATTAGATTGGAAGCACGCGAGAAAAGTGGTTTTCTCTCTCCACTGTTTGTTACGTGTCAGCCTCTAAGCTTAATCTCGTGAAATTTTAAAAGACCGCTTACCACCTTTAGGGCGTGCGAGAAACTACTTACCCCTTGCGAGAATGCTTCATCCTTCTTCTAACATGTGGGTTTAATCTCCGTCATCCATCTTCTTTACTTTATTTTGTGCGACTTAATCTTAGTTGTCTATCTCCCTCACTCTCATTCGTTGATGTGGTTGATCCAACAACTATGCTTCGCTGCTACGTTCTTTTGTCTCTTACTGTGTAATAGTCATTCGTTCGACTTTTTGCCTGTGTATTTGCTTCCGCCTTACGGTTTTCACTTGTTCTGATCTCGATCTTTGCTCGCGCCTTTACGCTTCCTTCGTAAACCTTTAGGTTTTAGGAAACCTTACAGTTATTCCTTCGCTGTGAAGGTTCTCTCCAATACTGTGTGTGCACAACCACGTAACACACTCCTCTTTGCACCTCTTCTTTGGTTCTGCACACCTGCAACCTATGTTACACATAATTACTCTAGATCACACACAACTTATAATTCAATTACTCAACACATCACACGAACTCAGAATCGAGTTATCTGTATTAAATAACAAACATTTACACAAGAATTTCTTCCTTGGCCTGATCTTCTATATCAGTGGCCTTTCTTTTCCTTGCCCGTAGGCTTAACTGACTGACTGATTCTGATTCTCTACCTTTCTACTTTTCTACTATGCCTTTTAGGCTTACATTTATACAAAAGGTTTTGTTTAACTAATTCTGGTTCAGATCCTTAATCTACTGAACTAAATCCTGAATATCCTCTAAGTCCACTTTTAACTCTAGTAATCCCTAAGAATCCTCTCTAGTTCCATGAATCATGACACCAATTTCTAGTCTAATTATTACAATTGGTTTCCAACTCTCTCATCATCACTCATCATCACTCACGTTCTCCTACATTAGAGAGAATTTACAAATATCCTCACAATATCTAATTAATTCCTATTCCAATCACTCAAAATATTAATAATTACATACATAGGAATCCAACTTCCTTGAAAACACAAGACCCCCTAAGTTAACTAGAACATAATGAAATTGCTGAGCTCTATGCTCCTGCATCATTTTCATATTGAGACAGTCATTGTCACAATGTGACATTCAACCTTGGTTGGCTATGATTAACCATGGTTGACCATAATTGACATTATAGACCCAAGGGAATAATAAACCCAAAGTATTGATATTATAAACCCAAGGGAGTAATAAACCTAAGGGATTAATACTAAAACCACAAGGGATTATGAACCCAAGGGAATATATTAAAACCAAGGGAATAATTTTATAAAATGAAGGTATATAAACCCTAAGATAAATATTCTAAACTCTAAGATAAACATGGTTGACCATGGTTTATTTTCATATCGAGAAAATCCTTGTCACAATGCGACATTAGACCATGGTTGATTTTCATACCAACACAATCCTTTTGATAATGTGACGTTCAACCATGGTTGACCATGATTTCATGGATGACCATCTTTGATTTTATAAAACATGGTTGATCATGGTTGACCAAGGTTGACCATGAATGACCATGGTTGATGATGATTATCATATTGAGACAATATTTGTCATAATGAGATGTTGGAGCATGGTTGAGAAAATGATTTATTTTCATATTGATATAATCTTTGTCACAATGTGACGTTGGACCATGGTTGACCACGATTGATTTTATAAAACATGATTAACCACGGTTGAGCATGGTTGAATAATATTAAACCCAAGGGACTAATATTATAAACCCAAGGTATCTAAACCCTAAGTTAAATATTATAAACACTAAAATAAACATGGTTGACCATGGTTGATTTTCATATTGAGACAATCATTTTCACAATGTGACATTGGACCATGGTTGAGACAATTATTGATTTTAATATTAAGAAAATCTTTGTCACAATATGACATTGGACCATGGTTGACCACCATTGATTTTATAAAACATGGTTGACCCTAGTTGAATAATATTAAACCCAAGGGACTGATATTATAAATCCAAGGTATATAATGTAACACCCTCCTCCCACATCTACCCAAGTAACCAACCAACCAAGGTAAACATGTGATGAGAAGTTACTATGTTATGATTTGACCTCCTAAGTCATCTTAAAGAAGTGGAATCGATGGAAACACACCATACAAACCTTCCACATCAACAACTGATCCAGGTGGATGTTGGTGGCCACCCACCTATCCCGTTTGGACCCCCACAACTGTCTCTGTCAGCTTTTTCAGTTTCCTAAATTGTAGCAAAATTTACTATTTTTACCAGTTTTTCAGGTCCTGAACTTCCGGAGCCGTTTTGAGGCCCTAAACGACATTTTTTTGGGAAATTTGGGGGCAACATGGGTCCATTGACCGATGTTTCCCTTCCCAAAGTGGTAGTGCTCAGATAGATCTTTCTAACGAGCTATTGTACGCGTCAAACGGAGATTGTATGCCAAAGTTACGACCCCGGGAAATTGATGTACCAATTTACCCAAATGGGGCCCAAAATTTGGCGTTTCATCTTCTAGGGTTAGGTTTTGGGATGTGAATGGTTTTCCATTGTTTCTCAACAATAAATAGGCCTTCGAGCCTCATTGTAACATAGTTCAGAGGCATGTAGCCACCACATCTCTTCTCAGAGATAAGCTACCATCGCCATAGCTGGTTTATTTCCATTACTATTTGTAAGCATATTTTAGTATTTTGCATTAATGAAATGAAGTATTATTTCCGCTTCATATATGTGTTTATGGTTATCTCTGTAATTTTTTGTGTTCTTGTTTAAGTCCGGATCAGTGGTATTAGAGCGGTTTGCTTTTTCTCTGTTTTTCTTTGCATGTCCCCAACGAGGTCGGTATATAAGGAGTTAGGGCTTGAACTGGTTGAACATTTGCAAGACCAGCCTCACAAATCTCGACAACTTCTCATGGTGGATGAGAAGAAAGATGAGGGGGCAGGAGATCCTATCAAAATCTTGCTCGAAGAAGCCCTCAAGCGACAGAGGAACGCGATGATGGATAGCTTTGCGTAGATCCTTCAGCGGCTACTTAGAGGCGACGCATCGACTTCCAACAGCTACTCTGGAAACGCCACACCATTTAAGATACAAGTTAATTTGAAATCCCCATCTTCGAGGGTCAAATAGACACAGATGCCATAGATAAATGGTTAAATCTACTAGAGGGTTATTTTTCTGTTCATGAATTTTCAAGTCGGGAAAATATTGTTTTCGCTCCTCTCAAAGCAGTGCCCCACGTCAAGGATTGGTGGGAAACCTACTGCGAGCAGAAGGATGAAAGTACAGGCTCACTGTTTTCAGCCACACCCACTTGGAATGACTTCCGGGATGCCATCAAGGAGCTGTAATACCCTGTCAAAAGCTATGAAGACAAATATATCAAATGGACCACACTACGACAGGGATGAGACCAAGATGTGCCAGAGTTCACAAACATTTTTCATACCCTTCACACACAGTTGGGTATCAAAGATTCTGAGCCACATCTGGTACTCAAATACCGTGGCTGCCTACACAGATACATCCAGGAAGAGATGGAGTTCCTGAACATCTCCTCGCTCGGCACGGCGTACCAATACGCTGTCAAAATCGAGCAAAAGTTCAAACAGAAGAAGCGAGACTTCAGATCTGCAAATCCGAAGACCAAAGGACAAAGCCAAGGTGGGGTGACCCAAGACAACCCGTCGAAGCCGCAAGAAAAGAACAACACCACGAAGTCAAAGAAGGACACAGGAAAGTGGTGTGAGTTCCACAAGAGTCCCACTCATAACACAAGTGAGTGGTGGACCAAGCAGTCACTGGTGGCCGCGTTGAAGGCTTCAGAATCATATGCATATTCTAACCCTAAGGCAGAACCCGACAAGGGGAATGGCAAAGGGAAGCAGATCATTGATGCGGAGCCAAGTGTCACTGTTGCCACTACCAAGATTAAAAAGAATGAGCCCGAAGATCCAGAGGAGGGAGAACATCTTTTCCACTCACAAATGTGGGTGAAGGGTTCGCCGCTGCCATTCATTGTCGACAGTGGCAGCCAAAAGAACCTCGTTTCAGCAGAGGTCGTGAAGTGGTTGGGCCTACTGACTACACCACACCCATAGCCGTATAGCCATATAGTATCGGGTGGCTTCATGAAGGACGAGATCTCAAAGTTCGCCAGCAGTGCCACCTTCCCTACAGCATCAAGCCCTTCACAGACGAAGTATTGTGTGATGTTACACATCTGGATGTTTGTGATGCACTATTAGGCCAGCCATACTTGTGGAGGCGACATGCTGTGTATGAGTCAAGGCCTTGCGCTATCATCATTTATTTGGGTGATTCATTATATAGGATACCGGAGGTAGCCCCACCTACCGCCACCTCTTTGATCACTGCTAAGAAAGGCAGCAAACTCATCTCCCAGACCAGGAAATTCATTTGTTTGGTTCACTCCCAAAGTAAGGGGAAGATCATCACCACATCCATGAGACCCGCGAAGGGTTCCTCCAAGCAGCAGCAGCAGCAAAGGGATCTAGTCATGAAAGAACACATGAACAACTTCTCCTCACCCACAGGGGTACCACACAAGTTTCAGGTGGGCGACAAGGTTTGGTTACATCTGCAGAGACAACGCCTTACCAGAACCCATCAGAAACTCAGACCACTCCGACATGGTCCTTACACCAGTACCAAGGCTACGATCAACAATGCTTTGAAGCACAACATTCCTCCATTCCTTCGCTTGTGCCGAGTGTTCAATTTGGACTGTCGTCGACCATGCTTCCCAACATTTCTGGACACATCAGAGATTGCAGAACAGCTCACCAAAGACCCAGCTCAGCAAAAGCTTCCTCATCTCATGGAGGAACTCAACGCAATGGGGACCATTGCTTCCTAAGGGGGGAGGAATGATCCAGGTGGATGTTGGTGGCCACCCACCTATCCCATTTGGACCCCCACAACTGTCTCTTTCAGCTTTTTCAGTTTCCTAAATTGTAGCACAATTTACTATTTTTAGCAGTTTTTTGGGTCCTGAACTTCCGGAGCCATTTTGAGGCCCTAAACGACATTTTTTTGGGAAATCTAGAGGTAACATGGTTCGTGGACCATTTTTCCCTTCCCCAAGTGGTAGTGCTCAGATATATCTTTCCAACGAGCTATTGTATGCGTCAAACGGAGATCATATGCCAAAGTTACGACCCCGGGAAATTGATGTACCAATTTACCCAAACGGGGCCCACAATTTGGCGTTTCATCTTCTAGGGTTAGGTTTTGTGATGTGAAGGGTTTTTCATTGTTTCTCAACAATAAATAGGCCTTCGAGCCTCATTGTAACATAGTTCAGAGGCATGTAGCCACCACATCTCTTCTCAGAGATAAGCTACCATCGCCCTAGCTGGTTTATTTCCATTACTGTTTGTAAGCATATTTCAGTATTTTGCATTAATGAAATGAAGTATTATTTCCGTTGCATATATGTGTTTATGGTTATCTCTGTAATTTGTTGCATTCCTGTTTAATTCCGGATCAGTGGTATCAGAGCGATCTGCTTTTTCTCTGTTTTTCTTTGCATGTCCCCAACAAGGTCGGGATATAAGGAGTTAGGGCTTGAACTGGTCAAACCTTTGCAAGATTAGCCTCACAAATCCCAACGGCCTCCCATGGCAGATGAGAAGAAAGATGAGGGGGCAGGAGATCCTATCAAAATCTTGCTTGAAGAAGCCCTCGAGCGATAGAGGAACGCGATGATGGATAGCTTTGCGCAGATCCTTCAGCGGCTACCCAGAGGCAACGCATCGGCTTCCAACAGCTACTCTGGAAACGCCACACCATTTAAGGTACAAGTTAATTTTGAAATCCCCATATTCGAGGGTCAAATAGACACAGATGCCGTAGATAAATGGTTAAATCTGCTAGAAGGTTATTTTTCTGTTAATGAATTTTCAAGTCGAGAAAAGATTGTTTTTTCTCTTCTCAAAGCAGCCCCCCACGTCAAGGACTGGTGGGAAACCTACTACGAACAGAAGGATGAAAGTACAGGCTCACTCTTTTCAGCCGCACCCACTTGGAATGACTTCCGGGATGCCATCAAGGAGCAGTACTACCCTGTCAAAAGTTATGAGGACAAATACATCAAATGGACCACACTGCGGCAGGGACAGGACCAAGATGTGCTAGAGTTCACAAACATTTTTCATACCCTTCACACACAGTTGGGTATCAAAGATTATGAGCTACATCTGGTACTCAAATACCGTGGCTGCCTACACAGATACATAAGAGATGGAGTTCCTGAACATCTCCTCGCTCGGCACGGCGTACCGATATGCTATCAAAATCGAGCAAAAGTTCAAACAGAAGAAGCGAGACTTCGGATCTGCAAATCCGAAGACCAAAGGACAAAGCCAAGGTGGGGTGACCCAAGACAACCCGTCGAAGCTGCAAGAAAAGAACAACACCACGAAGTCAAAGAAGGACACAGGAAAGTGGTGTGAGTTCCATAAGAGTCCCACTCATAACACAAGTGAGTGGCGGACCAAGCAGTCGCTAGTGGCTGAGTTGAAGGCTTCAGAATCAGATGCATGTTCTGACCCTGAGGCAGAACCTGACAAGGGGAATGGCAAAGGGAAGCAGATCATTGATGCGGAGCCCAGTGTCATTATTGCCACTGCCAAGATTCAGAAGAATGAGCCTGAAGATCCAGACGAGGGAGAACATCTTTTCCACTCACAAATGTGGGTGAAGGGTTCGTCGCTGCGATTCATTGTCGACAGTGGCAGCCAAAAGAACCTCGTTTTAGCAAAGGTCGTGAAGTGGTTGGGCCTACTGAATACACCACACCCACAGCCGTATAGTATCAGGTGGCTTCATGAAGGACGAGATCTCAAAGTTCGCCAGCAGTGTTGCCTTCCCTACAACATCAAGCCCTTCACAGACAAGGTATTGTGTGATGTTACACATCTGGATGTTTGTGATGTACTATTAGGCCAGCCATACTTGTGGAGGCAACATGCTGTGTATGACTCAAGAACTCGCGCTGCCATTATTTCTTTGGGTGATTCATTATATAGGATACCAGAGGTAGCCCCACCTACCGCCACCTCTTTGATCACTGCTAAGAAAGGCAGCAAGCTCATCTCCCAGACCAGTAAATTCATTTGTCTAGTTCACTCCCAAAGTAAGGGGAATATCATCACCACATCCATGAACCCCGCGAAGGGTTCCTCCAAGCAGCAGCAATAGCAAAGGGATCCAGTCATGACAGAACACATGAAAAACTTCTCCTCACCCACAGGGTTACCACACAAGTTTTAGGTGGGCGACAAGGTTTGGTTACATCTGCAGAGAGAACGCCTTACCAGAACCCATCAGAAACTCAGACCACTCGAACATGGTCCTTACACCAGTACCAAGGCTATGATCAACAATTCTTTGAAGCACAACATTCCTCCATTCCTTCGCTTGTGCCGAGTGTTCAATGTGGACCGTCGTCGACCATGCTTCCCACCATTTCTGGACACATCAGAGATTGCAGAACAGCTCACCAGAGACCCAGCTCAGCAAAAGCTTCCTCATCTCAGGGAGGAACTCAACGCAATGGGGACCATTGCTTCCTAAGGGGGGAGGAATGATCCAAGTGGATGTTGGTGGCCACCCACCTATCCCATTTAGACCCCCACAACTGTCTCTTTCATCTTTTTTAGTTTCCTAAATTGTAGCACAATTTACTATTTTTAGTAGTTTTTCGAGTCCTGAACTTCTGGAGCCGTTTTGAGGCCCTAAACGACATTTTGGGGCCCTTCCCAAAGTGGTAGTGCTCGGATAGATCTTTCTAACAAGCTATTGTATGCGTCAAACGGAGATCGTATGCCAAAGTTACGACCCCGGGAAATTGATGTACCAATTTACCCAAACGAGGCCCACAATTTGGCGTTTCATCTTCTAGGGTTAGGTTTTGGGATGTGAAGGGTTTTCCATTGTTTCTCAACAATAAATAGGCCTTCGAGCCTCATTGTAACACAGTTCAGAGGCATGTAGCCACCACATCTCTTCTCAGAGATAAGCTACCATCGCCCTAGCTAGTTTATTTCCATCACTATTTGTAAGCATATTTCAGTATTTTGCATTAATGAAATGAAGTATTATTTCCGCTGCATATATGTGTTTATGGTTATCTTTGTAATTTGTTGCGTTCCTGTTTAAGTCCAGATCAACAACATGACTCTCAAGAACCATCCCAAGCTCTCAGGTAACCAACCCTGCGTCCCACTGAGTTTTTAGAGCAATTAACTCTCGGACAACCCCTTGATATGGGCATGCACGTGTCCAGAAGGCTCTGGACGCTCCCACAACATGGTATGCCAATGTCCAAGGAATTTTCTGCTCAGTGTTGTGCCACCGTCCCCAGGATTGGAGCCAATTTTTCAAGCCCAGATCCCAAGTCACTCCCTATAACTAAATGACACCTTCAGAGTAGAAAGATAACTATGGAATGATGATACAAATGCAATTAATTGAACAAGGGATTGACTGGACCCCTACTAACCATGACAGGAATTTCGTCGAACATATGACAAATATGTAATCTACAGGAGTAAACAATAGATATGAGCATAGGGGTCTCATACTTATCTGAGAATCACTAAGAAGCATTGTTCCCTTATATCATTAGATGCATTATCATCTATTAGGTCATAGATACATTATCCATTCATTTACAGATCAAATCATGAGGAGATCCATACATCATCACTGTCATAAGACATGCTTATAACTAGCATAATAACAAAAAGAATATCAAGGATACATCAGCCATAAAATCCACATATAAACTAGTACATTTACGCATAATATGTCAAGAAGAGAACCTCTTATTAATGAATGAAAAATCCAACCTGGTATGGGACTACCACATTCCACCTGACCATAGAATGGTGGAGCCAAATCTTTCTTTAGCCATTCATTTCCATGTCATATTCCAAGCATCAATATGGGACTCAAACCAAAAGAACCAACCAGGTCATCTCGAGGTTAAACCAACTCACCCTCATCAATAGAAACTGGGCTTTACCGTAATCCATCTCGAATCACTAGGACAAATAATAAAAATGTAATAACATGCTTTACCATGATCTCCACCTGATCAGTAGGGAAAAACAAGCATGGATGCCACCGAATTTCTCCACCTACATCGTGAGAAATTTTCTTGTCTCCTAGTCTCTTAGGCTTTACCACAATCCACATTGGATCACTAGGCCCTAAACCGAGAGCCACTCTCAAGGCTTTATCGCATATCCCATCCCAAGATTACTAGACCTGATGAAGAACACGCATTGATGAGGCTCATCAATAGGTAAATTATATGGGCCTTAATGCCACTCTCCAGCTTATCAAAATAAACTTTTCTCACATTTCTTTACATATCTTATTATATTTTTCTTAGTGAGAAAGGTAAAGGTGAGATGTTATTTCATGTGGCCTAATGTTCATTAATTGCAAGATTTGGAGTAGCTTTGGGCTAATTTAAGTGTAGGAACTCGAAGTAGAAAAGAAAGAGGTATTTTAGGAGATTGGGTCTCCCTCCTTAACTCCTCAATCACTTGAATATTCCTCCACAAAATCTCATCAACTCGGAGTTACAAGTAGCCAAGCCCACCGAGTTCATTGGCAGCCAAGCCAGTGATAGTTGAAGACAAGTCAATCTCAAGTTTGGGAGCCAAGACTCCCTAATTTTAAGGAAGTTGTTGGTAGCTTTAGTTGTATAAATAAGAAGGCCTAGGGCCTCATTAGGATTCAAATTTTTATTGTATCCAAGAGGCAATTTCGAGCTAAGATATTGTGACTGTTATTCTCATGTTATTTTTGACATTTTGGTGATAATGAAAAGGGTTTCTTTGATCCAGAACTTAGTTGACTCAGAGGGATAAAGCTTTTGGGTTAGGGCTCAACCCTAGCAGCAGAGGTTCCTCTTTTTGTACTTTTATTTTTAGATTAGAATCATAGATTAGCTGTTGAAGTTATCTTTGCTTTGTATAATTTACAAGTTTTTGAATCATTGGATAGTTTTGCTTCCATTAGTTGGAGAAGTAGATGAATGTTACAGTAGTGAAAGAAAATAATTTAGAAAATATTTTGACAGTGGCCTCATCCTCATCTCCCTCATGGGATCATGGTTTGAGGGCCCCACTCTCACAACCCCAAAAACAAATTTATCTTTTGGTTATTACATAGCTTAGGATTTCTTGTTGAGTAGATCATTGTTGATGATTTCTTAGAAGCACCTGCAATTGTCATTTTGGTTTCTTGATTTTGTTGTAGATTAGAAAGCATTCCATTCCATATATTTAAGCCATTAGCCATCAATAAATCAGTTTCAAAAATTCAACTCATCTTTTTCACATTTACATAAAGTTGTGCATGAATGAAGAAAAAAATATGAGTTGTTGTAGGGGTTGCTGATCTGTAGGGAGAAACTCATTCCACCAGCCTCATCTAAGTCTTCTCCACCTCTTGCCCAACCTTACCAACCACTAATTTAGATTTCTATTTGTAGCCATCGTGGACAACCACCTTGAGCAAATACAACCATCCTAAAGAGTTGGGATGATCCTTGGGTATTGTGCACCTTCCCCATACCTTATTCCACCATCATACATCTTCCCAATACTTCCTTTCACCTTCACTACCTTCCTCAAAATTTCATATAAGTTTCCTGTAGTAAACCAGGACATCCTGTAGTAACTACAGGAATCTTGTAGCAACTACAGGAATCCTGTAGCAACTACAGGAAACCTTGTAACAACATGATCTTCGATATCAGTGGCCTGATCTGGACCGTTGATCTATAAGATCCAACAGTTGTTGTGTACTGGCACCTCACTTCTCCATTCGTTCCTTTCACTTGGTTTTTATGATGTTTCTTCAATTTTCTCTGTGGTTTGGTTTTCTTCAAAAGGTTCTGAGTCTTCTGCTATTTCACTGTGCACTCTTCCTCCTGAGCTTAACTTCACATGCTCCTTTGATCGATGTCACGTCAGAGAATTTCTTGATCCTTCAAGTGGATTCAATGACCCATTATGATTCCTCCGAATCACTCTTCTCCTCTCCGTAGTTCTACAGAACTCTGCCTGCAACCTTTGTTACAGAACCTACAAATTCACACATAAATCAATCATTACATACTTATTTCACACATTACACAGTTCCTGAATGAACCTCTATATATATATATATAAATATGAACAACATATTACATGTTGATACTTTTTGTCCCTCAGACCTAATCTTCGATATCAGTGGCCTCCTTCCTCACTCTGCCCGTAGGCTTACATTTATACCAGAAAGGTTCTGTTGAACTAATTCTGGTTCAAACCCTTAATCTACTGAACTGACTCCTAAATGTCCTCTCTAGTTCCTTGAATCATGAAACAACCTTAAGAGTTATAATTTCCTTCTAACTCTCTTGTCATTATTAACCACTCATGTTCTCCTTAATTCGAGAGCATTTACAACATCCTCACAACATCTAATTAATTCTCATCCTACTCACTCAAAAGCCTAAATATTACATTAATTCATCACTTAGGAATCCAACTTCCTTAAAACACATGACCCCCTATGTCTACTAAAATACAATGATTTTCTCTTGGGTTGAATGCTCCTGCATCAGGCTCCCAAAGTAGAAAATATTCATGATCTCCTGATCATGTGGTTTCATGTGTTGGCAAAAACCTTCAGGGTCCCAAACTTTAGTTTGTAGATGTCCAAATGTCTTGCACCTTTTTTGTTGTTGTATTTCTGTTGTCTTCTGTTTCATCTTCCTTTCCTTGTCAATCAGGTTCAAATGCTGATTGATTATCCTTCCTACTGCTATCATTTTCCTCCATATGGACTGCTTCATCATTAACTGCCATAACTCTTCAATTTCCATCTCTAGCATATCTTTGGGCTAGTCCATATTCTACCATTCACTGTTACCTCCTTCTCTCTACCTCTGGTTGTTGCTGCTATCTACTAACTCTTCAAATTGCTATTTATTTTCTTCTACTTTTGCTCTTGCTACCATTGTAGACATTGCCTCCACCCAAACTTCCTGAATATCTTTAAGGATATCTCCCTCTGCAACATCTAATTTCTGCATTGAACTCTGACTTTCCAGCATTCTCTCCAGCAATTGAACATCTCTGTTCCATGGATTAAATTCTTCCACAGAATCCTCTTCTTTCATCTTTATTTGGCTGCTCATCTGTGCCAAATTTCCTCCAGCATCTGCAACTAAACCTGCATTCACAAAACATTTGTTAAAATTAAAAACATAAGGCTTCAGTGCCTTATTTTCCTTTGGCAACAATTCAGTTTGCTGCTCTGTTTCTTTCTCCTCTGTCAGCACATCAGTATGCTGTTTTGAATTCTCAAAAGAATTCATGAGATTGTCAATTAGCCTCTCCTCCACATCATCTATTTCAATGATGCCTCCTGCTTTTGTTCACAGTAGTGAACTTCTTCTTCCTTAGCCTGTTGCTGGTTAACTCTTCTTTGAAATTGTTTGATTCTTATTGCCTCCCTTTCATCCTTACCCTCTTATTCTTTAAGAACCTCCATATCATCTTCAAACAATCTCTGTCCTTCCTCAATGACATTCATTGGATCATTTCTTTGGGACATCATTTCTTGAGTCTTCATTGGAATAATACTGCCATATTTCTCCTCTATGACAGCTCTAACATTCTGCTGCCTACTCCCAGGTGACTCTTCTGTCTCCTTCTAGTTCTGAGATCTTGCCATCTCAGTCTTGATCTGAACAGATTTCAGATTCTGCTCCTTCTCTCTGACAAACTCTAAAGTTTGTTCATCCTCTTGTGATGTACCTGCAATCATCCACAAATTATTAATTTTAAAATCATAAGACCTGGTGGTCTTACTCAACTCTTCAGTCATCACATTTTCTTGTTGGTCTGAATCTTTTATATGATTAAGCTCCTCAGGCTCAACTTCATCTCCTTCCTTCACAAGGAATGGTTCTTGTCTTATAAGAGCTCCAATTATTAATTTGTCAATGAGTTATTTCTGCTATAACAACTCAATACTTTCCTCCTTTGAGAGGTCTTCTTCATCATACTCTGCTGCTCTAGAGTACCTTTTATCCCTTAAAACACATTTCTCCTCATACTTCAGTTCAAGAGCTCTATTTAGCTTCACTTCAGAGTATTCATCTTTTGTAAGATACTCCTCCATGCTTTTGACAGCTTCACAAGACTGTCTATCCTCTCCTATGCATCCTGCAAGCACACCAAAACTATTAGGTTCAAAAACACAAGGCTTGATGGCCTTATACATCAGCTCTTCATCTTCAGTCAGCATCTCCTCATGCTGTTTTGAACTATCCCAATAGTCCATGAGATCTTCACTTGATCTCCATTCTTTAGCTTCAATGTAGTCTTCACTTTCTCCCAGAATTTCTCCCTGTTCTGGTTCACAAATGGACTCTTCCATTTCCAACTCAACTTCCTTGAGTTTTTCCCTCAGCCACTTTACTTGCTTTTGTTGTAGCCTTCTCTGCATCTCATGCCACTCCACTGGCTTCTTCCTTAATACCCAACCTTGTCTCTGGTTTTCTTCTAGCTGCATTGTTAACACATCAAGTTCTTTTCTTATCTCAGCCAACTCCTTGTCAATCTCCTCTTGACTCAGTCTCTTGCCATCTGCTTTGGCATTCTTCTTCTCATATCTTCTATTGTGGCTTCTCTCTGAACCTCTGCTATGACTATCAGTAGTCATCTTCTTCTCCTCTTTCTTCATGAGCTCCTCACTCATCTACAACAAGCCTCTGCAACAGCTAGTCCTCCTCGCTGCAATCTTACCTCACTAAGCTCTCCTCACTCAGTCTTTTGGTAAGCACGGGTCCTCTGTCTGGAACCTCCTCTTGAGCAACACCTTTGCTCCTTCTAGGCTTCTGCAATCTTTCACTCTCTCTTGAGAACACTTCAGTTTTCTCTCTCTGTCCAACCTCTTGTTGGATTCTTCAGGTTCACTGCCACTTCTCCTTTAGAGTGTTTTCCTTACTCTGACTTCAAGAATACTTATGGTTCTCCTCTCATAGCTTCTCTTGTTGTCATTTGCTGAGATGCTTCATCTGCAACCACAATCTTCAATTTCAATTTGAAACAAAACACACTATCTTACCTCCAAGACCTATGTATGACCTTATTCTACCATTCTTCTGCGCTTTGAATGGATTGTCCTCTGTTTGGTCTCCAAGTCCTCTCTCCTTCAAAACTTGTATTAAACAATCTTTCTCTCACTTTTCTTCAAGGAATCCTCTGTTCCTGTCTAATCCAAGCCTCTGTTGGAACTGCTACAATCTCCCAGGAACTTCAAAAGTTCCCTTACAATCTTCTACTGTAGTCTCTACCATTCATTCACTTAACTTATGCACATTACCTTCTTCTATGTGCAAACTCCTTTTCATAGGAAATATTTCCCCGTTCTGATTACAATTCCCCTCTGATACCATTAATGACGCAGGGTCACCCCCGCTTACACCACAACATGCATTTATAATGCATAAGCACATAAGTCCCAGGAAATTAACTCTCTAAGGAGTCCAATCTTCATTTACTAAAGTTTTAGGCCCCTTTCATAGTCTCAAGTGGAAGGATTTATGGACTAATAAAGTCTAACCCTTAACTCACCTTTTCCTTTACATCGGAACTCAATCACCCCTTATAAACTTTAGTTTAAGCCTTATCCACTCTTTAGGCCTTCATAGCATTATTGACGCATATATATAACAAACCCCTCTTTAACCTCTGGTTAATGCGGACTTAACCACCAAACCTTCAATCAATGCTTTATTTCTATTATACATAGAAATACACATAAATGACATAAACTTACCTTTTCTGCCTTTTTTAAAGCCTTTGCGCAGTTTCCAAGGTACATCTTTATCGCAATCGGGTATCGGCTCCTTCGCAGGTCACATTAATACACACCTCCTCCCAAGGATAATTTTAGGGGCTAATGTTCGCCCTTTGGCGAAATTAAGGGGTTTTCAATTTTTAGTGGGCGAATATTTTGTATCATAGTACATTTTTACAAATCACCTCAAATAGCCCACCTTATTTTAAGGGAGAGGGTAAAAAAGGTAAATTTAGCCCTTGAAATTAGGAGTTACAACCTTCCATTCGCCCATTTTCAAGAATAGGTTTTATTTAAGTGAATCCATTCGCCCATTTTCAAGAATAGGTTTTATTTAAGTGAATCCTATGGGCCAAATACCATATTTATAAAAGAGGTATGGTAAATTAATAAAACATTTTTTATATTTACTCCATAAGTCACCTGGTGTAAACAAATAAAAATACAAGTAAAGTGGAGGTACGGTAAATAAATAAAACGTCTTTTTATACTTACTCAAAAGGTATGGTAAATAAATAAAAATATAAATAAACTAGACGTATGGTAAATAAATAAAACCTCTTTTTATATTTAGTCCATAACCCTCGTTCTATTTATGAAGGCTCAAGAAAGAGGTTTTATTTAAGTGAATCCTATGGGCCAAATACCATATTTGTAACAGAGGTATGGTAAATTAATAAAAATATAAATAAACTAGAGGTATTGTAAACAAATAAAACATTTTTTTATATTTACTCCATAAGTCACCTTATATTTACGAACACTCAAGAAATGGGTTATATTTAGGTGAAACCTATGGGAAAAATACTATGGGACAAATACCATGGACTAGATTGCTATTAATACCATGCAAAAAACCATTATTAACCCTAATATTAGAATTAATAAAAATAAAAATGGCACATGGTATTGACCCATGGTATTCACCAAAATGGCACATGGTATTGACCCATGGTATTCACCTGGAATGTGGCCTATTTAAATGGGGGAATTAAACCAGCATAGATCCATTTTTACTCTTCTCTAATAGTTCACAATGCTAAGATTCACTAGGACTTTACAAAGTTCTATTATTTAGTGAAAGACTCGCCAAGATCTTACAAGATTTATAATTGAGTAAAATATTCGCCATGCTTGGTGAGAGATTCGCCAAAAAATTATATATACATATTATATTATTGATAAAATCGCCTTCCATTTTTCCTATATACCATGGATATTCGCCCATTTATTATATTTATAAATTTAGGGGGGGTTCTTAAAATTTTCCCTACCTCCTCCGCATCTGATATGCGATTAAATTGTCAGACTTCAAATATAACAAATGCGCCCATATAACCCTGTCGAGTTTGCTTCATATCGCTTGTTGCATTTCCCCTCTGATCTTCGCATTACACAGAAAACACACGGAACCCCGCTCCAACACTTAAGGCCGGAACTCAAATGGAATTGAGTCCGCCTCTATAAACTTTCAGGTCCGCGCCTTTCAACCATTTCCGAAGTGCGGCTACTCCTTCCTTCCTCCGATCTCTGATCCAATCAAGACCATAGATTTGGCTTCCGATCCGACAGTTGCGATTAAATCGCTATCGCTATTGCCATATTTAAAAGGGCCGTTCCAACCTCGTTCCAATAGCTCTGATTAAATCTTGACTGTTGATCTGGCGATTGATCCAACGGTTGAGATCCTTCCCCGTTCCAAAAGTCGCTTGACGGTCTTCCGTCATTGATCTACACTTAGTAGATCCAACGGTCCACGATGACTTCGGGTAGACAATAGGCACGAAGAATAACCGCTTGAAAAGTCGGTTTTCCCTCTCTCCTTCGCTGCTATGTGTCGCTTGGCTAGTGGGATCGGGTGTCCTCAATACCACTTACCACTTCTCACTCGTCCAAAATACCACTTGTGTGTTTAAACCACGTTTCTTTCTTAAAATTCGCCGATGCGATATTTCAACACTATCCCATGCGACATGATCTGGACCATTGATCTATAAGATCCAACTGTTGTTGTGTACTGGCACCTCACTTCTCCGTTCATTCCTTTCACTTGGTTTTTACGATGTTTCTTCAATTTCTTTGTGGTTAAGTTTTCTTCAAAAGGTTCTGAGTCTTCTGCTATTTCGTTGCCCACTCTTCCTCCTGAGCTTAACTTCGCATACTCCTTTGATCGATGTCACTTTAGAGCATTTCTTGATCCTTCAAGTGGATTCAATGACTCATTATGATTCCTTCGAATCACTCTTCTCCTCTGCGTAGTTCTACAGAACTTTGCTTGCAACCTTTGTTATAGAACCTATGAATTCACGCATAAATCAATCATTACATACTTATTTCACACATTACACAGTTCCCGAATGAACCTCTGTATATATAAATATGAACAACTGATTACATGTCGAGACTCTCTGTCTCTCAGGCCTGATCTTCGATATCAGTGGCCTCCTTCCTCACTCTGCCCGTAGGCTTACATTTATACCAGAAAGGTTCTGTTGAACTAATTCTGGTTCAAACCCTTAATCTACTAAACTGACTCCTAAATGTCCTCTCTAGTTCCTCGAATCATGAAACATCTTTAAGAGTTATAATTTCCTTCTAACTCTCTTGTCATTATTAACTACTCATGTTTTCCTTAATTCGAGAGCATTTACAACATCCTCACAACATCTAATTAACTCTCATCCTACTCACTCAAAAGCCTAAATATTACATTAATTCATCACTTAGGAATCCAACTTCCTTAAAACACATGACCCCCTATGTCTACTAAAATACAATGATTTTCTCTTGGGTTGAAAGCTCCTACATCATAAACTACCACAAATTTATCTTTCTCACCCACGAAAGCTATGTCCATAGCTCTCTATATTGTGGATCCTTCATTTATCAACCCAAATTGCATGTGAGCATACATGAAGGTCCCCCACGGGGTGGTGAAAGCAGTCTTTTTCTAGTCCTCTGTGTGGATGGCCACTTGGTTATATCTTGAGAATTCGTCCATCATGGGCATTCTGGCCACACCTATTACCTTTCACAATATATTATCCATCTTGGGCAAAGAGTAGTTTTCCTTTAGGGAAGCCCTGTTTAAATTTCAGAAGTCCACACACAACCTTATCTCTTCATTCTTCTTCTAGACAGGGACCAAATTAGCCACCCACTCAGAGTATCTTAGAGGGACTATGATTTTGGCTTGCAACATCTTCCTTACCTCCTTTTCAATGGAGGTGAGTAAGAGTGGGTTTATTTTTTTGAGTTTCTGTTTACATGGCTTTATGCCACTCTTCGGAGGAATCTTATGTTGAATAATATTTGTGCCAAATGATATTAAATCATCATAAGACCAAGCAAATACATCTTTGTAAGTTTTGAACAGATCTAAATACCTTTTTCTGTATTGTAGGGGGACTCCTTTGGACAGCCTGATCGTTTGGGGTTCCTCCTCTGATCCGATGTTGCAGTCTTCAACTTGCTCATCCTTCTCTGGGGCCATTGGCTTGGACGCTATGTTGTCTTTATTGAAAAGTCTTTCTAGTGGAACAAGTCCACGAGGGATGGTGTTCCCTTTTAGTTGCAATTTCTTTTGCCCAGCCACTGTGTCTTTCCACGGAGTGGCTTCTTGTTCTGCTTCTTCTTCTTCTTGATCGATGGTGGAGTGGGAAAACTCCCCAATGACTTCTATGAATCTTTTTACTTGCTCATCATATTCGAATACCTGCCAGTGTTTGGCATTATATGGTATTGCAGGCCTGTGTATGACTTCTATCTCATATCTGAGGAGTGGATTCTGTGGGGGCCTGAAAGTTCTTGCAACTATCGCAAGAGAGTCAGCCATCCTGTTTTATTCCCTGGGTAGAAACTTAATGTTAAAGGCAAAGAAGAAGTTGTCGATTAATTCCCACACTTCATTTCAGCACATCCTCAGCCTGGGGTGTTTGGCTTGGCATTGGTCTCGGATCTACCTCACGACTAGCTCAGAATCTCCATAGATCGATTGGCATTCAATGTTCGTATTTCTCGTTGTTTGAAACCCCAGGAGCAATGACTCATACTCCGCTACATTTTTGGTCGCCTCAAATTCGAGCATGAAAGAGAGGGGTATCATGCTACCTTCCAGAGATACCAACAATGTTCCATCTCTGTTCCCATCTTTTGAGTTTTCTCCATTGAAGTATAACGTCCATACCTCATTTTCATTTAAATGCTGGTATTTCAACTACCTTGTCAAGTGAACTAATGCTTCTTCTAAGAGGTTCTCATCTTCTTCTAAGAATAAGCAGGAGATGTCACTGTCTTTCCCATGCACTGGGGAGTTCTTTGAGCCTTTAGCTGGGGTCACGGTTTTCACAAACCGGGATTCTCTGTACAACCTTCTTTGCTCACCTCCAAAAGTGGGAATGGTGGCATAAGTAAGGTCTAGCTTGATAGAGCCACCCACTTTGGAACCCCAAGATCTGGATAAGAGCATTCCAAAACGAGGAGGTATATCAGCCACCACTATATCCATTACCACACTTTTCACCGGGATCTGAGCCAATTTTACCACCAGATCCTTTATCATGCCTAAGCACTTGACTCTCTTGGAGTCAAAGGAGTACAAGTCTTTGTATGGTCTGGTGATATCCAAGCCCAACTATTCCATTACTGATAATGGCATGAGGTTGTGTGAAGCTCCTGAATCCAGCATGCAGTTATGCAACAAAAGGTCATGGATCACCAAAGTCACATAAAATGGTGCAGTAGAGGGATCCAACTCTTCCACATGCAGCCCAAAATCAACCATTGACCTCTCCTCCTGGAGGTTCAAACTATCATGGGATGGTGTTGAACCAGTTGGGTGCATGAATTTGGACTCTTGAGCCTTGTAATGAGGCTACTTTAAAATCTCAGTCAGAGGAACAAGAATTTTTACCTTTTCCAGTTCCTTCTGGAGACTGAATGTATGTTGGACCTTTTCTGCATCTCCATGCTTTGTTCCTTCTCCCTTCCTATTGGCAGTTGTCAGTGGAGTAGGTGCCTATTTTAAAGTGCGTCCCTTGGGACCATTGCTCTCTTTATTTGCAGGGGCTCCTATCTTGGGTGGATCAGGATGTAGCTTACTCTTCCCTTTGTCTGGGGCTGGAAGAACCACTTAGGGAGAAACTTCCCCTTGCTATTATAGTTCTCTCGTCCTCTTCTTCGAAGATCTTAGATTATACTTATGTTTTGGTTGTGTTTTCATGACATCTGCAATAATAATCCATATCTTCTTTCTCTGTTGTTGCTTCTCTGTGATGGCTGGACTCCTAGTGAGCCATATTCTCACATTCCTCTTCAGCAAAACCAACATATATATTGCCTTGCATCTCCTGAGTATCAAACGATTGTTCGTCGGGGTTATATTCCACGTATAATGGATGAGGAATACGATCCAACTACTCCTTTCTTTCCCTTGGAAGTAGTTGCAGTGGAGGCCTTCTATATTGTTGGTTATAACCCCGGTTGTTGAATTGAGCATTCTTCCTAGAGAGATTCTTGTTCTCAATTTCGAACTTCCCAACCTTTTGTGATAAACTCTTGATGAGTTTGTCTAGATCTTCCCACTTTGGGTCTGATGATTCCCAACTTGACCAGAGGAGGATGGCTCCTCTTTTCCTCTTTTGGGTTTAGCAGGTTCTTACTTTGCTCTTGACTTCCCTACTAAGGCCAGATTGGCTTCCACTTCGAGAGCATCGATCTGAAGTTGGTCCAGAGTGGTAGATTTCCTTTCTCTCAGGGTAAAACCAACATCAGAGTCAAAGGCTCCCAAGAAAACCACACGAGATGCAGTTAGGGGAGGCTTTATGTCAGCTGGTACGTTTTTAACTGCTTATTGAATCTTTTGATAATTTTTGTAGTATTCTCCTTCAGAATTTTCCTTATTGCATTGAACTCAGTGAGGAGGTACTCATGGTTCCTCTTTTCTCCCCATTTCTGGGTGAAAGAGTTTTCAAGTTGCTACCATGTAGGTATGGAGGCATTAGGCAGGGATTTGAACCATTTTCTAGCCTCTCCATCGAGGGATTGTACAAACAGTCTCATAACCACATCTAACTGTTCCACATTTATGTTCTTGGAAAAAGCACTGAAGGTTTCAATGTGACTTTGTGTCGTGTTATCATCTTCCCCATTGAACCTAGGAAAATGTTTTAGGTAGTCTTGGGGCATTGAACTCAGAGGCTGGGGTAGATCAAGAGGTGCATACTTATTGAGAAAAAAGCCTGGGAGAGCCATCTGGACTAGTGGAGGGAGATTCAAATTTGCTTGAGGGACTGGGGTTAAGACCATAGGGGTTGTAGGGGAAGGAGGTTATGTCAGTGCCTTAGGAGTAAGTCCTAAATATTGAGCAGAAGTAGGTTGAGAACTAGAAGAGGGAACTTCGAAGGTTGGTGAGATGGTAGCACAGTCTAGGGGAGTTTTCTCTTTCCATACTTTCTTAAAAATTAATTTTTCAGGGTCAAATACAAATGGAGCTTTCTTCTGGGATGTATCTGAGCGAGTATGAGGCCTTTTAAAATCCATGGTTATGAATGATAATGAGAGGGGTGAGAAGTCACCAAGGTGATATGGACATAATCATAATAGACTTTGATCACCTATTCAAAGAGCGTTTCAACTTGTCGTATACCAAGGGAAATATCCTTCAATAAGCTCCCCGGAAACGATGCCAAAAGATGTTGTATCTCCCAAAGACAACCTTGGATTGCTTCAAGACAAGTGCTTAGGCACATCTAAAATGGTGTGTCTCAAATTATTTACGGAAAACTGGAGACAACACTTATGATCTATGGATACATATGTACATAGGAAATAGGTTGGCTCATTAATCCAAAGTAACGAAACATAGATTTGTGATACTTATTCACTAGTTCAAATATCAGAAATAATCATAAAAATAGTGGAGGTCAAGAGCTTCATGGTCTTACAGCTTAATAATCTTTTGCAGAGTGGGTGAGAGAGGATAAGGGAGAAGAGTAACCCATCACATAGAGCATAAGGCTTCAAGACTTCTATATTCAAAACACAGAGCTTGGGGCAATAAGGATTTCTATGCTTATTTGGGTCACAAGCAGAAATGATGAATGAAGGTAGAACTGAAAGATATGATTCATGTGCTGCAGATTTAAAAATCTAATCTCAATAGTCCTCATAGGCATATACATAAAAAATGTCCAGACAAATGAATATGTGAAATAGCTACAAGATTTGCATTAACATATAGATATTAATGAATCTGTGAGGGAGCTTGAATCACATCTAGCAAAAATAATTACATGAATTCAGGGACGAAGCATGAAAGTAAAATGAGTTAGACAAAGGGGAACACATACTATAATCCTTTGAAGAGGGAATCACCATTGTTTCCTTTATATTCTGAAAAGATCTATATTTCAAAGGAAATACAATTTGAAATTATAACATGCAGTGTTTTCTCTAGAATTTCTAAACCCTTTCTAAGTCTTGCTTTCCCCTATTTATCTGGAGAGGGGAGCAAGAAGCTACATTACAACAAACATATCTATCCCTAGACTCAATTGTCAAGTTGACTAGTTGTATCAGTCCTAAATGGCTCTATGGCCCAGAAAGGTATTACAGAAATGAATGCCTCATTGGAAGGAAGGCATGTTACAGGATAAAACTACAGTAAATTAAATTCTTTGTGACCATCCTATGATTTCATCAGCCTCAGGCTGTAATTTGTTCATGGTATGGCCTCTTGTGCTGCTCAACTGCCCCCGTCACTTTTGCCTTTACTGCTCAGATGCCTTGTTATGTGAAGTGGGGGTTGGGTCAACTGAAAGTGCTTGCCTTTGCAGTCCTTTGCTGTGCAGAGGGACGAGGCCCCATGCTAAACCATTAATCCTCCTGAATCCCATGTACTGCTCCATCGCTGCACCATGCTCCCTTAAAGTCTCCTAGTTTCCGACCCATCTGCCCATTAAGCCTTTGTACTGCACAACCAGTGCCTTGACATGGTGGGTGAGCTGCGTTCCATGGAAACAACACAATCATTCGGGTGCAGGCTTTTTCCTCTAAAACAGGCGAAAATAAGTGTTTTTTGGATTTCCCCTTTAGCCCCCTGTATCGTAGCCCTTTGTGTGCCTTTCCTCATATGACCAAGAGCTGGGACTAGGGGTGAATCCCTTAGGCGCTAAGGATCTCAGAGCCGTTTCTGGAGGCCTTGTCCTTTGTTATGAGTTTCTCCCACATATCGGCGCTTCAACACCGTGTTACCTGGCTCCAAGCTTTTTCCTTGCCGCAGGCCGAAAGTCCGGATGTGAGGTCCTTATAAACCATGCCTTTATCCTTTATCACATCCGGAGGGAGTGCCCGCATATCACAATCGGAGGCTGGAGGAGAAGGCCCCTTACCCTTTTCTTTGGGGTGGGATGATAGTCCAAACACGAGGTTTGTATACAATAAAAGACATCACCTATTGTATCATGGGGTGGGGGTTCCCTTTCGTTATTGCAATCACAGCCAGGGAGGAAACACAACGGAAGAGAAGCTTTACATTATGTGACCGCCGATTGCGATGAACCTACTGACGTCATCACTACCACATGTCACCCTCTGAGTGGTGACACGTGGCATCCGGAAACAATCCCATGTCGCCCCTGAAAACAGTGAAACTGGGTGACACGTGTCCTCTGCCACACCATCATTCGTATCGCCACGTCACTTGCCATACTGTCACGTGGAGGAGAGAGAAAGGGGGTCATACGCCTTGGTTTTGCAGGCATTTCCTTTGTTAAATCATTTTAGCCCTCCCCCGGTGATACTACACTATATCACAAATCAACCCCCGCAAAGTCTTTAAAGTTTCTAGAACCTGCCAATGTGATGAGTTGTGGGACTGCTGTGATGCAGGATTGTGCCACGTGGAGGAGAGAGAAAGGGGGCGACCCACTCTTATTTTTTTTAGCTTTCCTTTGTTAAATAATTTCTCTACTTTCCCGACGATACAACACTATATCGCAATATCAGCCCCCGCATAGTCTTTCAAGTTTGGAACCCGTCGATACGCCTATTTGCGGCACTGCTGTGATGCGAGATGTGGGATGCAGGATTGCACCACGTGGAGGAGAGAGAAGGGAGGCGACCCACTCCTGTTTTGTTCGCCTTTCCTGTGTTAAACTTTTTCGGCCCTCCCCCGGTGATTTCTCATTATATCGTAAATCAAAACCCGAAAACTCTTTGAAGTCAGAACCCTGCCGATCAATAAATATTGCGGGATTACGGGATGTGGGGTTGTCGGGATGTGGGAACTCGCCACGTGGAGGAGAGAGGAGGAGGGCATCCCGTTCTTGTTTTGGTCCTACTTTCCTATGTTACACTGCTTTAGCCTTTCCTCGGTGATACAATGTTATATCGTAGATCGACCCCTATAAAGGTTTTAGTGTGTTATCCCATGGATCTATTGGTGTGTTGATAATGTGGGATTGCGGGAGTCACTATGCTCGGGGCCCCCCGACCTTCGATTGCGATTTACCCTTCATACTTAGCCATTTTTCTTCATTTGTTGGGTTTTTCCATGGTAATCTTCAGAGTGGTTTAAGTGCTGCTCCAGGAGTCCATTTTTGGACTTCTATATACCATTGGAAATATTTTTCCGAGCACTAGGCAATGGAGGGGGGCCGCTCGAGCTCTCGGATCTTCTATGACCTGGGAAAGTGGCTCCAAATTTCAGTGCTCTTGGGAAACCTTGACCCATTGAAATCCACAATGCAGTGAGTGACAACACCCGGGCCTCTCCTTTGTTTTGCCCCATGTTCTTGTTTTACACACCCTTTCACTATACACCTATGTGTTCCAAATAGACCCCCCCTTCCCCTTCTCCATTTATGGCCAGCTTCAACCTTGCAAATGTATTCCCTACTATGCCACTCCCTTTCACTATTGTCAACTCCTTTTCCCCCCTTGCAATCACATCATTTCCTCCATGCCCTTGCACACACCTGCAACCCTTTTGTCCACACTTCTATATCTACTCTTAGTTTTGCACCTCCCCTACAACATTACTTCCTACTTTTGTATTTCTTGCTCGTAAGTATATTGCCACTTCATCACTTTTACTTGTTCCTCACAACTGTATGGGCACTCACTCACTTGTAATTCTCCTCATGAATATATCGACATTCACTTGTTACTCGTAACTATATGTTTCTTGTAACTACATGGGAACTTGCTCGCTTGCAATTTCTACCCTTTCTCATCTCTTCATCTAAACTACAAAAAAAAAGACAAACATGTATTCAATACACAAATTAAAATGTAACTTTTCAATATGGATAACATACACAACTATTGCTTAAAATTATGGTGGAATCCAAAAATTATCTTCCTTTAATCCAAACCAGCTATGCATAACGATATGCATTATAATAAAATTAATGGACATTTGAACATCCCACTATTCACTATTGGAAGGCACCAACATAACAAAAACAAACACAAAAAAACACTTCTGTCAAATTTGTATTTCACCTTAGTTTCATACTTACCCCCTCTTGTTGTGCAATGGCGAATCGTTAAACAAAAATAAACACACCCATTAAATGCTACTATGCATTGCAGACATAAACCAAAAAACAAAATTTTCTTTATACACACAAAAAAAAAACCGATTCTCCTAAACGCCACTCATTTCTTTCCACGTTCCTACATGTCTTGCACAATTTTTTGCCTACCTCCCTTTTCCTTCATAAAAAACCTAAAAAAACCAAAATACATCCAAATAACAATAAAAATGCATCCTCCTCTCTCAAATTAGCACATGCCATGTATTGTTCCTAATTTTGTTCATCGTTCATATTGCTTACTTGCTTGCAAAGATACATTTTTGTTGTCACATTGTCATTAAACTTTTTCTTTTTTTTGTTCTAGATTTTTCAAATGCCACACAAAACATAATACCTCTTCTTGCATCACATCAACACATTATTCGCTCAATAGACTACTTTCCCTTTGACATGCATGGTATATTTTCCTTTGCTTCAAATTCAACTTCTACCTCTAACTTTGAAAATACTCTTCTTTCTTGATTAGATATGCAATCCACTCCGGTGACTAGTGTACGGAAAGCACGCTGGAAATGGCACTACGCACTTCACAGGGACGAAATCAGTGCGCATCGTCAGCTTCTCTACAATGCTTGTCAATCTGAACTACCATCTTGCACCATCCCATCTCAAAATTCCATACCTTCCCACCTTTCTCTCCCTCCCCTTCCATCCACCCCTTCTCCTCTTCTCCCACTTCCATTTCCTCTTACTGCCCCACCTATTCCCACCCTTGAACTTCCTTCACCTCCCACTTTCCCTGCCCAACAAGCCCCCCATGTTGCTTCCTTTTCAAATTCCTAGCAATTCCACAACAACCGTCTCCAACAAGCACATCACCGCTTTCGTGCACGAATTGATGCCCTCACCCCCATGCAAATATGTTCTACTTGTAATGAATCTTACCCTTCCATGAAAACAAAAAAAAAGTAACGGCTTTGTTTCCTGCTCCCGTTGTTCCTTCGAATGAACTATACATTGCTTCTCATCCTCAAACAACTTGGACCCATGCAAACAACCCGCGGTCCTCTCCTGTCTAACTCTAGTTGAAGAGATCCTAATTTCTTGTGTCAGCCCAGTTCTTCAAGCTACCGATGCACATGGGGACCAATACAAATATTCTGGCGATACTATTAGCTTCCCTCAGGATATCACTAATATTGTCACCTCCCTTCCCCACGTGCTCTCAGAAATAGATATCCTTGTTTTTAACAAAAGTACCTCTGACAACACACCATATGAGTTCTTTGTCAGCAAATGTCACATCCTTGTAGCATTTGAATTCAAACTAGCAAACGATCCATACTACATTGACGTTCAAATTGACCCAACTACGCTTTCTTCTTGTCCTGTTGTCCCTACAGATGTCACCACCCTTCTGCGCCATGTCACCACTAACTCCCCTTTGCCCCACCAAACCTTCTCTGAAACCCCCACTCCTGAACTCCACCACACACGCCCGTCTAAGATTCTTCCATCCTCCTTTGTGACAACTCTTCCAAATTACTGTACTGAGATTGATGAAATACTTGCCTACATAGAATCTTCCAATTGCACACCCACCCATTCACTTCAATGGTCCATTATTGGTATTTATCTAATTAATGAATACAATGTTGAGGGTATCTTCTCTATGGCCTTCCCCACCGGGTCTACCATGATTAACCAACCAAAAATTGCAAAATTTGATATGAAAGAATACGCTTTGCATCTAATGCACTACCACGATAACCGTTTTGGTCAACATCCCAGGTTTCGCTATTACTTATACAACCTTATAATGCGCCATTGCAGCTAGGAAACTGCGTCTGTCTTCATTAAAAGAGACCTTGCAAATAGTTTACCAGCCACCATTGCAGACCTTCATCAACACCTTCAACAACTCCCCCCCTCAACCATTCCAGACTAGATTATGCGTTTTGGCTCATCCCTCCGAGGGAGCCGAGCTTTTTGGACCAAGGCTAGAGGGGAACTTAGTGACATGATCGTTCAACAAGGTAGCCCTACCTTCTTCTTCACATTAAGTGCAACTGATACAAAATGGCATGACTTTCATATGGCCATGCCTTCTAAACCTCCATCCAATGTGCATGAACAATCTTGATGGAGAATCCAAAACATTGTTGCAAACCCACATCGTGCATCTCTATACATCCATTGCAGATTCACAATCTTCTTAGAAGAGGTCCTACTAAAAGGGTTCCTTGTAAAGGATTTTTGGTATAGGTTTGAAACTACCCTTGTTTGTCTTCTCTCCTTTATGTACAATTTCTTTCATGCAAACCTCTTACTTGTTCTTTTATTTTACCATAGGTATGAATGGAAACATAGAGGATCTACACATATACATGTGTTCCTATGGTTCTCAAATGCACCGGAAATGGATGACCTCAACTAAACTCACGAAGAAAGTGTTGTTGCCGCTCAACTTTTTTTCAATTCATACATTACTTCTTGGAACTATCACCCCCTCCATCAAATACATTCCGGAATCCATTAAACATCGGTTTGTGATCCTTGCCTCCTTGCAACACCTGAAATCCTCTCTTCCAATGAACAACAAGACTACGAGGAGCTTGTTAACTATGTCCAAAGGCACACAAACTGCCATTCCTCTACCTGCCTTCACAAAAGGAAAAATTCCACATCATGCTGCTATGGAGTCCCTTGGGAATTGTGCGATTCCTCTTCCATGGACATCAGTACTTCCGGCCGTAAAACATATTCTCCTGCTAGAAATGATGACAAGCTTAATGTCCACAACCCTCACATGCTTGCGATTTGGAGGGCCAACATTGACTTCTAGCCTATACTTTCTCGCCATGCCATTTTGAACTACATATCAAAATATGCAGCAAAAGTAGAGTCTAAATCAGAAAGCTACCACCAAATGCTTGCCCGCCTTGCCATGAGTTCTCCCCTCGACGCCCCGACTGTCACTGTCGTTCGCAAACTCTTGACTGAACTCATTGCTGATAGGGACATTGGTGCACAAGAAACATGCCACATGCTCCAAAAACTCCCACTAACAAAATGCAGCTGCTCTTTTGTCTCCCTTAATGTTAAGAGAAAAGTTTCAGACATGTCTCACATAGCTTGGATGACCATCTTCCAAAAACACCCTTCATCACTTCATACATGCAAAGACCTCCCTCACTTGAATCATTGTCTCTTATTGAAGTCACACATTCCTGGTCATTTTCCTCCTGTTGCAAGACATCATTGTGGAAACACATCTCCCCTTCCATGGTCGTATGCATCATTCCTCGCTATACCTCTATTCCATCTACAAATTCAGAATTGTATGTCGAATTTTGTTGGAGTGAACTTCTCTTGTACTTCCCTTTCCGTAAACTACCAGATGATATTGGTGCAAACAATGAGGCGATTTTTGCACATCGGGAACATGTTAAACACACATACCATGCATGGCATGTGCATCGCGCACCTGTAGACCTACCCCTCCCCACCTCTCTCGATGACTCTCCTGTTGAAACGGACCCCCAATGCACCATGGACATGGATGAATGGAAATTCCTTTCCCAACTCCACCCAAATAACAATATTCTCTTTGATGAGCTAGAACTACTTGGCCACCATGACTTCGATGCAAACCATAATTGGGCTCATTCCATTATCCCTTCACACTTGCAAGAGACGACCATTCGCTTCATAGAATTCAAATGCTCCTCCACACAACTGCGCCAAATCCTCTTCCCAACTACGCATTCCCTTTCCTCCTTGTCCCCAAGCCAGCACATGGCTTTCAATATCACTTTTACCCACTTTACCAACAATGCGTCCAAACCACCACTAAAGATGCTTATCCATGGCACTGATGGCACCGGAAAATCTTTCCTAATTAAATGCCTAAAAAATGCCTTTCTATCCACCTCTAGAAATAGAGATAGCCCTTTACTCTTTCTTGCTCCAACCGTTGTTGCAACATTCCACATACATGCACTTACAATACACTCTAGCCTTCACATCCCTATATCCTCTATGCAACCTCTTGAAGGTCAATCCCTACTAAACCTTCAAAAACAACTTTAGCATGTGAAATGCATTCTCATTAATGAGATGAGCTTCATTTGGTATAAAATTCTTGCTCAAATTGATGACCGTTTGTGAGAGGCATTCCCATCCAATAGAAACACCCCATTCAGTGGCCGCTCCATAATCCTTGTAGGTGACCTCGGTTAGTTGCCACCTGTCAAAGATACACCAATGTATGTGGGCACATCTCGTGGCAATGCTCTTTAGCGGAGCTTTGATATAATTTCCACACTTTCAATGATTTTTCGCCAACAAGGCACAAGTGTTGCTCATATCGCATTTCGACAACTCCTTTCCAATCTTCGCAATGCAACCCCCACACTAGATGATTGGAAACTTCTCATGGCACACACAAAATCCAAGCTTCCACCCGATGAGCAACAAACATTCAAAAATGATATGCACCTTTATGCAACTAATGCATCTGTAGCTCTCCACAATAAAGCCATGCTAAAAAAAATGAACATGCCAATTGCGCATTTCTACACCCAATAAAGGAAACAAATGCCATCTACCACTCAAGAGGATGAACAACTAGCTGTAAAAGTAATTCTATGCATTGGACAACAAATCATTGTAACAAGCAATTTGTGGGTTGAAACAAGCCTTGTTAATGGGTCACTTGGCAAAGCTCTTGCTATCTCCTATGCATCTAGTTCTCAGCCCCTAGAACTCCCATCATTTGTTGTTGTTGATTTCATTCACTACAAGGGTCCACCATGGGACATTTCACATCTAAATTATGTGGCAATCCCCCAATAACAAGGGGCTCTCGCACACAAATGCCCCTTCGCATGACATGGACCCTAACAATCCACAAATCACAAGGTATGACCCTCCAAAAAGTGACAATAGACATTGGAAACATCGATTGGCAAGGCCTAACATTCATAACCATATCTAGAGTTATATCGTTGAACGAAATTTGCATCTCTCCCTCTTTTTCTTTCTCACACTGCTCACGCACGCAAGACAATCCTCACGTGATACGCAGGAAAAGAGAGGAAATGTACCTTGCCTCTAAATCTATGCAGCCACCTCCTTGAAGACATTCTATGCAAGGTAGCTTAACTTCCTCTGCAATGCATTTTCAGATGTTTCGCCTCATCTCTCGTTAAAAAAACAAAACTCGCATTTGTGTTTCTTTTTTCCCTTCTCTATTCCTAATGTGTTGTGGTTGTTGCATGTTAATGCTATATATCTTCTATGTTTTAGTTTTCAATTATTCATTTATATATGTTTACTTATAACCTTTTATGTTGCTTGAACAAGAAAATGGATATACAAGCTGCTTCCCAGCTCTACCAATTTTGCCATGAAATACATGAACAAGAAGCTACTCTTTTGGATATACAGTCACGATTCCTACTCTCGTTAAATTTGCCTCTATATTATTTGTGCCCTACTCTCCAACTAATTAGAAGGATTAAGAATTTCATGCATGTCTTCATCCATAAACATGAAAGGGATGCAAACAGGCGGCTCCGCTCAAAGTATCTCAATTGTTTCCCAACTCTGAATCTCAAATGGTATTGCAAATGCCACACACCAACTTGTATTTACGACTAGTGTTTTTTCAAATGGGGGAGACACACAACTACGTTTTCAGACTACAAACATTTCCTTTCCCCCATCCGCCACATGTTTCTGCTTTCATGGATAACAAAAACCATTTCGTTGTAGCACTTTGCTTACTTGTCACTGTCTTATAAACACACCTCTTTTTCTTACATGCCCATTTGTTTCTTCTCACTATTTTCTATTTTTCTTTTCCTTTGCTTTCACGCCTTTTTTTATCTTCTCACCCGTTTCCAAAATTTACAAACAAATAAATGCTATACAAAACATGCAAACTAACTTTTCGCATTACAACCATACAAAATAAGACAATGCACATGACAATACATCTAACAAAACTGCTAAGTACACGTCCAAAACAGAATCCTACAATGGTACTACAAATAACAAACAATACATATCTAATTATCTATTTGGAAGCTACAAATAATACATATCTAATTATCTATTTGGAAGCTACATAGCATTAATTCCCTTTTTCTTTTACTGTTTTCGTTCAAAATTTAAGTGCCTTTCCAACACAATTGCTCTTGTAATACAAGAGGAAAAAAATAACTTAAGTGCATGGACATATCAAAATGAACCATTTCCCACTTGAGTGCACAAACAACATCAATCACAAAAAAGGTCGTTGCAATCATCTAGTCTTAACTCATAGAAATACCCAACTAATTAGACAAGCAATTACAACTTTCACATTAAACATGTGTCTTCTACAAAAAATCTAAATGTGTGGGAACAACTAGTAACTAGTGCTACTTAATACATTGATACAATACGTGAGCTTATACATTGTAAACCAACATCTCATGAAATATAACACTTATTGCAAGAGAATAACATTTTTAATTATTTATAAAAAACAACTTTAATAAACATTTTCCAAACTATATTGCAAATTGCAAATCTAATTGAAATCCTTAAAAAAACACCTATTCACAGCCATAGAAATTAGATCTGTGGTATTACATTTATTCCTTTTATTCGGTATATCACTCTCGTAGCTATGTATGGCTGGCTCTTGGGGTTAACTACTCACGCTCAACTAATTATTTTTCACATAAACTTTCATTATCATTGTCATGGCAATTGCTTCCCATATTTTATTTATACTGTACACTGCACTGATGAGATCGAACCCGTTACGCAAGCTTCCCGTACTCTAATTACCTTCCTGCCCCCTCTCCTTTATGATCGCTTGCAGAGGGCATTTCATAACCGTAGTGAATTCCTGCGTCTCAGACAGATCTACCGTCTCCCCCGGCTTGCATTCCCACGCGAATTCCTGAACCAGTCGAGCGACGATGAGATTTAAATGGAGCATAGCCATTCCTAAGCCGGGACACACCCTCCGCCCTGCGCCAAACGGCATCATCTTTATCTCCTTTGTCCCTGTCAGATCCACTTCCACACCCTCACCAAGAAACCGCTCCGGCTTGAATTCCGACGGATTCGGTCACACTGTGGGATCCATCCCTATGCCCGCCACGTCGAAATTGACGGACGCGTCGGCGGGGACCTTGTAGCGGCCAAGTTCGCAGGGCCGCGTGACGGCGTGAGTGACGACAAAGTGCGCGGGAGGGTGGCGTCTCAAGCTTTCCTTCACGACGGCCTCGAGATAAGGCATCCGCTGCAGATCTTCTTCCTCCGCCGGGTTCCCCTTTCCAATGGACACTGACGATCTCGCCGTATAGTCTCGCCTGTATGTCTTGATGGATCACCAGATTCGCCATCAACCATTGCAGGGATGTCGTGGTCGTATCGGTGCCGGCAATGATAAATTCGGAGCAGAGAGTAACGAGCTCGTCGTCGTCGAGTTTTCGGCCGCTCTCCACTGTCAAATTGAACAGCGTGTCTACGTACGCGACGCCGGCCGGAGGCGGCGCATCGCGGCGCTGGTTTATGAGGGCGAGCAGAGTTTTTCTCTGTCTATGACGTATGTCCTGGCGCCGCCGGTAGAAGAACGCCGGAATCGGTAAGAATTCGTCGTAGACTCTACCGCTCAATAAGACCTCCCGCAAGATACTCTGCACGGCTTTTACCGTCTCCTCGTCTGGCTTGCTGCCGAAGCACATCCACAGGAGGATACAGAAGACTGCGTTTCGAAACTGCTCCACGACGCTCACCGCTCCCCCGTTGCGAGCCGCTTCATTCCTCAGGTATTCCACCAGGCGGCCGATGCCCCATTCCCTCACCTCCCCAAACGCGTTCATTGCTGAAGGGCTCAGGGCTTCGCTAATCAAATTCCTGCGAAGACTCCGCCACAGAGGCCCGTATGCGGCCGAATTGATGCTGTGTCGGTTGCTGCTGAAGATTTTCTGCATCCCGCCAAAGGGTGGGCGGTCAGAGAAGATGGAGCCCTTCTGTATGAGCGCCTCGTGGGCAAGCTCGCGGGTGACTATCATCACCAGAGGTCGGTGACCGAGCCATATGGTGAATATTGGGCCGTATCTTTCGTGGAATTTCTTCACTGATCTCTGGAAGGCGCCTCTGGCAAATCCGATCTGAAGGAGGTTCCCTACAATCGGCCATGCCGGGGGCCTGGCGGCAGGTTCCTGTAACGCCCGATCCTCAAGAGAACCAGTCGGAGGAAGATTAAGGAAATTACGAGGAGCAGAAAAGCCTGGGGAAACGAACTGAGAATAGCCATGGAAATTCGAATGCAAGGGCTTCGTGTAATGTTTCATATGCGCAAGTTTTCTTATATAAGATGACGCAACTCCAAAATGTGGCGAGTGCGGTCATTTACCGACGTTTGACTTATTCCGTCATTCGAACACGTTTAACGAGTTCCCGTCTGGGAGAGATACACGGAAAATTATAAATCTTTTATAATATTCTATTTTTAAAATGATAATTTTACTGTAATTTATAAAATATATTTGTTTCGCTTCGTAGTATAGTCTCTGCATAATAAAAGCTATTATCACATATTATCACAAATGGGTAGTTATTTAATTTTTATTTTTTTAACATAATATTATACTATGTTTATTCATAATAATATTTAGTCACTTATTACTTTTAAAAATTAATATGGTTAAACATATTATTAAAAAATATTTATGGAAAAATCAAATAAAAATATACTTAAAATAATAAATAATTTTTATTAAAATGACAAATGTATGTTATAATTTATTTTTTAAAATATTAATAATTATTAAAAATAAACCACATTGATTGGTTCTAAATGCGTCAACAAATGAAATGCCATGTGATTTACACGGAAAAATCTATCATAAACTTGATATAGATCACAGAAGCCTCAATTCAACAACTATTAAAAATTATATTAAAATAAGTTGCACAATAATATAAAATAAAGGTAAATATTATTTTTTCAAATATTAATAATTATTAATTTTTTTATTAAAATAAGTTGCATAATAATATAAAATAAAGTTAAATATTAGCATATATTTGAGCAACTCTATTTTTCATACATATTTATTTAACAAAATGACTATTCAATAATACATTACTTAAAAAAAAGTTTTTTGATATAATTACTTTACAAAAAATAAGTGCAATATGCAGGGTTGTTGCTTAGTACTTTATGAAAAAAGTAATAGATCACATGAAAAAAGTAATAGATAACAATTATTGAATGCTTGAACAAATTCATAAATCTAATAATGAAACACATTTGAATACTACAAAAGGCAAGTAATTAATGGGCTAGATAACCTTGGAGCAAAATAGAGATATGGCCATAGGAAATTAAACATTAGCCCTAACATCATGGTTTGTTACAAAAGTTAAGAATTTATTGAAATGTTTAATTAAGGAATTTAGACTTCTGTGATCCATAACATTGTTTAGAAAATCTTCGGCAAAATCACATAATCAATCTTTTGTCGACGCGTTTCGAACCAACCAGTGTGGTTCATCGTCCTGACGATGAACCACACTGGTTGGTTCGAAACGCGTTGACAAAAGATTGATTATGTGATTTTGCCGAAGATTTTCTAAACATTATTGAAATGTGTTTGTCCACATTTTATTCCATTTTTAGCTTATGAGATTATCTAAATAATGATTATTAGTCTCACTATAGTTGCATTAAATGAGTTGTCTCTAGTCCGACTTTTTGGATTTTGCCTTTTATGCAAAAAGTAATAGATAACAATTATTGAATGCTTGAATAAATTCATAAATCTAATAATAAAACACATTTGAATACTACAAAAGGCAAGTAATTAATGGGCTAGATTTGTAGCAAAATAGAGATAGGCCATAGAAAATTAAACATTAGCCCTAACATCATGGTTTGTTACAAAAGTTAAGTGTTTATTGAAATGTGTTTGTCCACATTTTATTCCATCTTTAGCTTCTGGGATTATCTAAATAATGATTATAGTTTCATTAAGGGAGTTGTCTTTAGTGTGACTTTTTGGATTTTCTGGTACCGGAATCCGGCGGAAAAAAATTGAGGTCAAATCTTGATTTGTGTTATTTAAACTGATTTTTTGATTGTATATATGGATTCAACACCCTGAAAAACCCTTACTGATTTTCCATTGGGAAGGGATTACCCATCAAACTTGTAATTTCAATAAATTCCTCTAGGATTTTAGAGAAATTAGAACGGAAAAGCCCACCAGAAAAGCTTCCAAAAAGTCGCTCTAAAGACAACTCATGCATTAAATGAACAAATTCATAAATCTAATAATGAAACACATTTGAGTAAGATTAAGGGAAGTAATTAATGAACTAGCTAACTTTGGAACAAAATAGAGCTAGGTACATAGATAATTTTGGATGAAATATTAATCCTAACATCATCGTTTCTTACAAAAGTTAAGAGTTTATTGAAATGTTCTTGTGCATATTTTATGGAGTTGTCTTTAGTGCGACTTTTTGGAAGCTTTTCCTGTGTGTTTTTCTGGTCTAATTTCTCTAAAATCGGACACTAATTTATTGAAATCACAAGCTTGATGGGTAACCCTTACACACTCCATAATTTTATTCCATCTCTAATTTATGAGATTATCTAAATAATGATCATTAGTCTCACTATAGTTGCATTAAGTGATTATTTAAAATTAAATGGAAATTGGAATAGACGTATTATCAATTGAATTTTCAAAACTTTATGAAGAAAAAAGAGATTATTACAATTATGATTAGCTTATTTTCAAATCAACATTAATATTTATTTCTAAATTTTTATTATATGTATTTAATAATTTCTTAAATTACAATTTTGAAATAATATTAATATAAAAATTACAATAATTTGTTATATATTACAATGTCATCGCATAATATTTACTTTGAATATAAAAAATACTTTGAATATAAATTTTTTTATTTATAATAATATACAATATTGATTTTCTAATATTTTATATAAATATTTTTAGTAAAGAATTAAAAAAAAGTATTAATTAATTTGGCCAAAAAATTACTATAATTTACATCAAAATTTATATTATTATTTTTTTTCTAAATTCTTATCTTAAAAAAGAAAATAATAATATAAAAATAATTCAATTTCATCCCTCTCATTATATTATTGTTTTTTTCTAAATTCCTATCTCGTACGGATAATAACAAAATAATAATATAAAAATAATTAAACATTATTTTTTTTCTAAATTCTTATCTTAAAAAAGAAAATAATAATATAAAAATAATTCAATTTCATCCCTCTCATTATATTATTGTTTTTTTCTAAATTCCTGTCTCGTACGGATAATAACAAAATAATAATATAAAAATAATTAAACCTCATTCATCTCTTGCCGTCAGTTTGTTTGTAAAAGTTATATTATATTTAAAAAAAACGATTAGTTCAACTTCCTCCACATGATTTATTTGTTTTAAATTTTCCGATGATAACATTTGATTAATGATAATAATAAATACACGTTTTACTATGGCTCGAATATATTTGTTTTGTTTAATAAAGTTCACCGCTTTAAACAGTACATGATGGTATCATCATTTATGTCACATTTTTTTGGATAATTATTTATGTTTGGACTTGGTGTTTGGAGATTTTTTTAGTTTTAATTTTTTAAAATAATTTTTAATTTTGATAAATAAATTTTTATTTTTTTAGTTAAATAAAAATTTTCTATTAATGAAAAATTAGAAATTTGAATTTTAAAAATTAAATTATAATTTCCAAAAAAATAATATTTAATTTTGCAAAATTTTTATTAAATTTTACAAATAGTTTTTAAAATTTTGTAAATTAATTAAAAATCAATACATTTTGACTTAAAATGCTCACAATATAACCTAAGAGTAATGTTATAAAGACTATATTTCATTAATTTTATTAAGAATTAAAGTCATTAGAAGTAGTGAAAGGAGAAAGGCCATTGAGTGAAGCAAGTGACCAAGATGAAGAAGCTTCTCTACTAGTTCTAACTTTCATCCTTGCTTGGAGTTTTGCCTTTTTATGAGTGGGTTGACATCTTATTTATTAATTTATTTTATTTTATTTGAATTTAAGCTTTTGTGATCCATATTTTGAATAAAAACATTTTCGGAAGAAATCACATCAGAAGAATTAGGTCGAGGCCTTTCTAACCAACATATGTGGTTCATCACCAGGATAAGATGAAGAATCAGATCATAGAGCCTTCTAACAGCTAAAAGGAAATGAATATGTTTGACTACGCGAGGAAAACTTAGAAAAATGAGCAGCCATTTTTAGTTAGTTGGATTGGATTTTTTTTTTTTTTTTTTTTAATTACTATTTTATTTATTTATTATTATTATTATTTTTAATATACGTAAACTAAGAGTCAAATAATAGATATTATTTTAATGGAATTTCAACTAATAGCCAAAGGGTAGAATAATAATTGCTAATAAGTATATTATCAATTAGATAGATTTTAGCTAATCTAAAAACTAACATAGTGGTAAAATAAACAATTTTTATTATTAATAAATAAACCTTCTTTAATATTGGTATAAAAAAAGAAATAACATAGTGATAAAATAAACAATTTTTTTTCATAAATAAACATTCTTTAATATTTTATTATTATTTATTTATTTAATTTATAAACATTCTTTAATAAATAAATATATGTATTAAATAAATATATATATACACACACACGGAATACAAGAGAAATACCTTAACGTAAGGAGAAGGAGACCCAAAAAAACAGAAATAGGAACGAGAAGAGTGAAATAGAAAATGAATCAGACAAGATAGGGAAAGAATCTAGGAGGAAAGGGCAGGAACCCAACAACTACTAATCTTCCATCCGTTATTGTTATGGTTTTATTTTATTTTCAAATTTTGTTTATGGACATGTTCGTGTAATACATAATTATTATTACTATTGAAATTTTTAGACATATTAAGAGTAACCTTCACATAACACATGGTTAATTAGAAATATTACTTAAAGATATTACGAAGAGTTTCTTAAATGTGATAAATAATTATTATTTACCACAGTAACCTTTGAATGATAGAAACCTTCAAATAATATGAAAAAAATATTTTAATTGTGACAAATAATTATTATTACCACTATAACCTCTAGACTTACTGATAGAGATTAAAAAAAAATACAAAAATACAAAAAAATATATTAACTATAACAAACAATTCTTTTTATTAATATAATTTCTAAATACACTAATAACGATCTTCAAATAAAACAAAAAAAAAAGTAATAATTTTTTTACCAATAATATTAAAAAAATACCTTAACAATACACCCACTTCCCAAATAATCTACACCCACGCACTATGGCTTAACATGGTTAATACTCACTTTGACAATCAAGCGTGAATTTCATTTTGTCTTTTACCGTCACTAACTTTTGACGAGAAACAACACTAACTTATTGTCGTCATTACGACACGTTAACGAGTTCCCTGATCACAACAGGTTCCATGAGATGTCATTACACTAGCAATTGTCCCAAAAGGTACAAAGAGAGGCCAATAGGATTATTAAATTGGAATTGTTGAATTTCTCTAGAAGAGATGTTGGTTCAAGCCTAACTAATGATCAATTTGAGCTGGCTAAAGTCCTTCTAATTATTTTTTATTATGGTAAAATTATATTGATAATTCATTGGTTTTACTTTCAAAAGCTTGAAAGAATTTGAAGAGGAGGTATAGAATTACTTTGTGGGATTTGATCCCAAAATCACTTATTTGTAAATACATACTCAATGAAATGTTAATTGGTTGAAACCCTGCACAAATGTTTGATATAAGCAAATAAGCCGAAAAGGTTGAAAGGCTTAATTGGTTTGTGGAAAACCTTGTTTTCTTGGACTGGATCATTGTGCAATTACTTTTCTTTAGATGTTTTGTTTATATCTATATTACACGAAACACATTGAATGTCTTATTTCATTTTAGAGTAAGTTAATTACCCAAAATCAAGAAACCTCTATAGATGGCCAAGCATCTACGAAGTTTGCTAGTGACCAAGGCAATAACCACCATGACTATCCCCTACCATTTGACAATGCTTCTCTACCCAGCCTCATTCAATACTTAGGGAGGGAGAAGCAAGCCAATTCCACGAACAAATTGCCTTTGGAAAGAATTATGCACATACATAGAGCAAAATCCAAATACTCTACCAAGAAGAAAGAGAGTTGTCCACACAAATTTGTTAAATAGATCCACTTTGTACACTGGTTCAAAGTGAAAATAATGAAGAGTGGTTTATATGTAATGAAAAATGGCTTTATGTAAAGAAATAAACATTAAAAATTAAGAAATCTTGATGAAAAAATAATAAAAATATAAATACTAAAAAATCCCAAATTTATTTTTCATTAGAAAACTCAAACCCGCTTTAATATTCAGTAAATGTAAAGCAAATATAACCTAAGCAAATAGTTATACACAATTACATCTGAATGGTTGTAGAATACACACATAGGGCCATTATCATATACTAAACAAAGGAACCTTAAGCATTATAAAAAATAGCTATACAAAGTTACATCTGAATGGTTGTAACGTATACACTCAAGTCCATTAGAAATCTGAAACTCCCAGTATACACTCAAGTCCATTAGAAATCTGAAGCTTCCAGTTACTTTACAAAGAATGGTGCAGCTCAGGTGTCTTATACAACTAATTCAAATCAAACTTTAAATAATTATCCTGGTTTTTTTATACAACTACTTCAAATCAAATAGTGATATATGTAAGACGTTGAGTTGTCCAAAAAAATGGAAGCCTGTCATAGCCATAACTTTACACTTCTTGGGGCAACACGTGCGAGGAGGGGGGCAAGGGGGTTTTGGTTTCCTCTACCAAAAGGAAAACAAGAAACATCATATGCCTCGTTAATTGGAGATACTTCAAATAATCATGCCCATATTTGGCTATGAGCCTAGATTCTAAAGAACCAAGGCATAAAAAATATGACAATGGTTTTTTCTTCATGCCCTGACGAGACTCAAATTTCAATCAACCAATAGATGTGATAGCCAATAAGGTCTGCTCCTTTCCTTTTGGTCAAATTTGGAAAGGTGGGTGGGACAATGCCCCAAGATTTTTACCCACTCTTCTTGTTGAATGATCACAATAACAATGCTGACAAGTGGCAATTCAAGTATTATCCTGGTAAAATGTCCAGAAGGGATGGTAAAATGTCCAGATGGGATGGCGCAAAGCATGAGACACTCTTTATTATCCCTGGTAAAATGTCTAGATGGGATGGCGCAAAGCGTGTAGGATTAAGCGAAAAGGAAAATCACCAAGGCCACAATCCATATGATCAATATAGCATTAAGTATAACTTCAATAATTTAAACTTTAAACTTTCCAAATGCCAATGAGCTTATCAGTGAAGGTATTTAAGCCCTCTGATATGCATTCATAGAATGTTGACTTTGGTTGTGTCACAAAACATAACACAATGTTTTTCTATCTCGTCTGTAAATTGAAAGCTTTGACATGAGGGCGAGAAATCACTGCAAGCAAACAAAATATAATGATTCCCTATCTCGTTTGGAAATTGAGAGTTCTAATGCTAACAACAAAAAATAGTGCAAATAAAACTGGGAATGACACTGAAATGACTGCAACTTGTCCCATAAAATCATTCCTATATCCAAAGTAGCGCCTCAAGAATTCCTTCACCTCTTGTTTCCCACCATCGGCCATCGCCATTTCATTTGAAATATCCCCGAACTGAGATGCTACCAGTCAATGCAAAGGGGGAGCCAAATAATGCCATCTCCACCACACATAAATCTGCTGCCACACTCTGAAAAACATAAACATGAGAGATTGTCTTTATTAAGGACCTTCATCAAATATAAGAAGACAGTAAATCTCACCGGACGTGGAATTATGAAAATGGCAGAGATTGCTCTACCATGCCGTTTCACATGTCCACCATTCCAAAGAGGTTTCTTGCATAAGCTCTGCTGCCTTTATTATCCTCTGAAACCCCTGAACGCTTCCATCCCAATGTATGACTTTCATAGTGCTGGAAGGTATAGAGTTCGAAGCCCACAAAACAAAATTTCCCATGGCTTCCCCTATTCCCTGCCTTTCTACAGTTCTATGAATGGTCTGCAACTGTATGCATGGGGTACAAGGCATTTATGAAGTACGCCTCCCTCCATTTGATATATAGGCTAAAAGAATGTGAATGTAACAGCTGGCTACAACGCAATTCTCTCCTGAATCATTTTAAGTGTGACATAAAACTAACATAATAAGAAACATAAAATCATTTGTTTATGTGAAGTTGAGACCCACATGCATTCAATCACTTGTTGTAATCTCATCCATATATGCAAAAAAGTGAATGCATAATAGCTGCAAGCCCAACAGCTGCATCAGTAATCTTCAGCTGCAGATTCCAACTCACATGTCATTTCTTTTTGTTCAGCATCCTCCTCATTCTCTGCCTTGGCATTCTCAACTGATCTCTTTCCTAAATCACCTCTAGGTTGTGATGCTTCCCTAAGCTCACGACAATAAGACAGATAAAGATCATACTTACAGACTTCGCAACTTCTGTGGAAACTTACTAAAGATATATTGCAGTTGTCACAGTAATGACGCTCATTTTCTTCCTCGACATTAACCTCAGGAATCTTTAGGGCTTTTATTGGTTTACTCTGAATCCTGGTCTCTGCCTCCAGTTCTAGCATTTGCTCAAGATGAATCTTAGTGACCACGAGGAGGCCGCTGCTCCAATTGATGTTTCTCAAATTCTGACACTGGTGGGTTGAAGCATTGTAACTGCATAGCCTGGGGCCTGCCCCGCTTCCTACCCTGGTGGGTTGAAGCACTACAGCTACTTAAAATCACAGAGGGCATCGAAGCCCATCTCTGCTGCTGGCACCACATTGCTCTGATTTTTTCTCCCAACAATTCTCTCCTTCTTGCGAGCATTCTGGTGTCCTCCATGTTTAGTGCCATAAACTCCACTAAGAATTCAAACAAACTCTCCAAGAACTCTGGCATAAAAAACAAACTCTCTGAGCACTGTGGTGTAAAAATGTAATAATGGTGCACACATAGATGTCATGTAAAAATGTAATAATGGTAGCTAGCCAGATGTCAAACAACAGAAGATATGTAGCCATATGCCAGATGTCCATCAGAGAATGAAAGTGTAGACTACTAAACTGATTCAAAAGAAGGCCTATCAGCTTAATTATGTTTAATTACATGATATTACTTAGTGTTATACAAATATATTATTTTTCATACGAAGGCGTCGTTTTAAAGGAACACCTCTTTCAAAAATTCGTCGTTTGTGTGCAGTAAACAAAGAGCTCTTCCAATGTAATTTATTTGAGGCCGATATATATATATATATATATATATATATATATATATATATATATATATCTATATATATATATATATATATATATATATATATATAACCTTTATTTTGAATACCTTCATGAAATCTGTCATTCAAATATTGATTTGAACCTTCATAAATATTTACAATTTTGATATGAAATTGATGTCATTTAAATATTGATTTAAAATTTTATAAATATTTAGCATTTAACAAATTTTATATGAAATTGATGTTACTGTAGCAATCACTTGATGCAATAATCTTGTATGATTAGTGATCACATTTGGTGTCCTGCAACATGTCCTAAAAAATTGTTGCTCCCTTTTCCACCTCCATATCAAAGAACACAATTAATGCAATGATCACACCCTATCCCCTTACTCATGATTTTAGAGATATCATAGATTGTTGATTGTTCGTGTGATGTCTTCTAGAGAAAATGCATGCACCTCGTTTTGTACTAGGATCTAGCTAAATCCTGGCATTTTACTCAATCCTTTAGCTTTAACTAGTTTTATCATATTTTTACACCACCCCACATGCCAACTACAACATAAATATTTGATATAAGAATATGATTTCCAATATTGACAGGTTCTAACTCAATTTTTTTTTTTGCCACATGTTCTGCTAGCTCTATATTACAATGATTCTACATGCAGCAAGCAAGGCTCCCACATGCTAGCGTTAGGCTCTAAGGGAATATTTTTAATAAACTCATGTGCTTCATCTAGGCGTCTTGCACGACCGATAAGCTCAACAATACAATCATAGTGTTTGATCCTTCATTCATATCATAAACAATATTTTGCATGTTTTCCTTGTACTAGCCTCAAATTACTTATAACAGTTTTGTCCCCTCTTGATCAATGGAACTAGTGATTGATCATACCAATGTTAAGGCTGAAGTTAACAAAAGAAAGTTGTAATCCATTTGAAGATAATAAAATACTCATTCATGTAGTCAAAGTATTTCCACCCTTCATGAATGAGTCTTTTGTGACTACATGCAGACAAAAACAAAAGTGAAGGTGACATGGTTTGGCTTCAAACCCACCTACTACATTTGACCTAAGTTTGTGATGGCATCCTTTCCATGCCCATGAATAACATATCCAAAAATTATTGCCATGTCTTTGAGTAGAATATCCAAAAATCATTGCAGTACAAGTGACTATGTCTCTCTTGGGAATTTTTTCAAACATTCGGGGTGCTTTCTCTAGACTTCCACACTTGGAATGTGTGTCTATAATATCACTTTTCATGAAAATGTTTGAATCAAAACCTCTTCTGATTATGTAATTGTGTGTTTCATTGGCATGTTTCAGAGCTAGTATATGAGCACATGTAGAGTGAACACTTGCAATGGTGACAGTTTCAGGTTCCTCACCTACTAATTGCATTTCACCTAGGAGTATCAAGGCCTCAGCTTCATGCCCATTCTTAGCCTTCATTGCAATTATTTCATTCCATGAGGCTATGTTCCTGTCCTGTATTTTGTCAAAGACATTTTATGCAGCCTTTTTATTGCCACATTTAGGATGCCCTGCGATCATCACATTTACCAAGATCAAGTTTCTATAGGACATTTTGTCAAACTCATGGAAAATATCCATAATTCTCCCACATTTTGCATACATGTATACAAGTGCATTACTCACGACAACATCGGAAACGAAATTTCCATTTATGATTATGTAACCATGGGTCTCTTTTCCTGGCTTCAAAGATGATAAGTGGGCACATGCAAAGAGAACACTTGAGATGGTAGTTGAATTTGATATCACATATACCATTTTCATTCGGTGAAATAATTTTAAGCACTCATTACAATATCCATTCTGGGCATAAGAGGAAAGCATAACATTCCATGAGACCACATCTTTTTGAGACATACTGTCAAACATATGATTAATTAATGAAATATTTGTTGGTTTTTTTTTCTTGGAAAAAAAAACATACTGTATGAAACCTCTAGACTCCCACAATGTGCATAAAATGTTAAAAAGGAATTTCTAACAATAATGAAAAACTCAAATGCTTCACTTCAAATTATGTAAGTATGTATCTTCTTGCCTTTTTTAAGATCTCCTAATTGGGAGCATGTAGAAAGGACAAATGGAATTGTAATTGAATCAGATTTCAAACCTGCCTATTGCATTTGATGAAAAAGGTTTAAGGCATGATCAAAATACCCATTCTGTCTATAGCCCACAATCATTGCATTCTAGGAGATCACATCTCTCTGTTCTATTTTGTCAAAAACTTGGATCACATACTCTATAATCCCACAATTAAAATACATGTCTACAAGGGCATTCCCCACTGAAATATTCCACTCCAATTTTTATTATGTAACCATGGATTTCCTTACGTTGTTGGATGTCTGCTAAATGGGCACACACAAAGATAATTCTTATAATTGTAACTTCATTGGGTTTCACACCTACCATTATCATTTGGTGAAGAAGATCTAAATCCAAATCGCAAGGACCAATCTGGTTGTAATGGGCAATCATTGCATTCCAGGAAACCAGATATTCCTGATTAATCCCATCAAACACTAAGACCGCATTCATAATCTTGTTACATTTGGAATTCATGGTTACAAAAGCATTCCCCACAAGGACCTTTGATTCAAGCGTGCATTTAATATTGTACCCATTGAAATACTTGAGAGAGTATCTTTACCTATTACAATGACTTTCGTACACTTCTTTCCTGATTGACAAAGAAGTTCAGCACGAATAAGTTGCCTTAGTATCACAAAAGAAAGAGACAAACACCAAGGAAAATGAACTAATACATCTTCTCTGACCACTTGAGCACCTCTAGAGACATGACCTACCCTTGGAAGATGTGGCCCTTGTTCGCATTGACAGGAGAAGGTTGTGGAGGCCCTGCATGTTTGCACTCACAGGATACTTGACATATGGCGCACAAATATTTTTGACGCTGGTCATGGAGGTTGATGGTGATGGAGGCTTTGCAATGCATCTTCAATGGTGGTGGTCAACATCACGATTAGATGTCACAGATGGTGCATGTAGTAACCTTGGGTTAAAATTTCATGTAATAAATTTAATAAAGACAAAAAAAGACCAAGGTCATGGGACACATATTCCAAGCTGAATGTTGGGTAAAGCAGCCTAGTGTGCATCACTTATTGTTTATTATGGCTAAGGAAATTGACAAAGGATTTGAAATGACAAAAATACATTATTTGACATTTATTTATGAAAATAAAGGAAAATAAGAGAAAAGGGAGATGAAAGGTCACAGGTTGCATGTGAGGAGGAAATTTAAGGAAAATAGAGGAAAAATGAATAAATTATAGGCATAAATAATAAAAAAGCATCAAAGCACCAGTTGGGGCCTTTTGTCAGTTTAGTTTTGGAATTAGTTTCAAAGAGGAGAAGAGCACCAAAAGGAGGAAGCAAGAAAGAAACCAAAGGAGAGCAAGGACAAGCAAAGGAAAGCAAGGATCAAGCAAGGAAGAGTTGGATTAAGTGGCTATAGTCGGATTACTTTCAAGTATCGAGTTGCATGCATGATCTCCTTATTAGTTTTGACATGCATGGTACATGCATGTGTGTATTTGGAGCATTTGTTGTCATTGGCATGGGTTTTGTCTGGTTTGACAATGATTTCAACCTTACCTTGCCATTTCCGCATAGCCATGGTGTGATGAAATTCATTCTTGGTTGAGCTTTGGATTGTCAGAAGGTTTTGGATTCGGGTGAGGTGGTCTTAGGAAAATCCCAAGGGTTGGGGATGGAGATGGTTTTCTCTCGGAAGCCTCAATAGGTGGGTGGAGATAGGAAAATTCATCAAGGGATGGTGAGGGAACTCTGAGGCATCCAAGCTTGGTTTGGTTTTGTGATCTTAGGATTGATTTAGGTGAGATCACGATAGGTTGCAGGCGGAGGTGGTTTAGCCTATGGATTCCCATGGTTTTTTATGGATTGGTTTATCCCATGAGATCCAACATTCATGCTTGGAATATGACATAGGGGCGATTGACTGAAAGAAAGATTTGGTTCATCCCAATCTATGGTCGGGTGATATGTGGAAGTCCCCGACGTGGTTGGATTTTCTATTTGTTAATAAGAGCTATTGTCCTCTTGTATTTTATGAGAAAATGTACTTGTTATGATGTGGCTTTTATAACTAATCTATCATTGTTATTAATCTAGTTATATGTTGTTTATAAGCATGGTTTTATGACATATTCCAGTTATGGCTCTTATCCAATTTGGATCCTTCATGATTTATTTTGCTCTGTGCTATCATTTTACATCTTTCTACCTAAGAATTTGTTGTTTCATAATAACGACATCTTGAGCATGCATTTAGTGTTTCTAATTGACTTATTAAGAAATGGGATTGAAACAAGAGTGTTTCCCTCCAACTAATGTATTATGATTGGGGTTCATGAAGGAGAATGCACATGAATCAAACCTCTAAAATGACCCAGTCCTTGTGTTTTATTACCACTTTATGCATAGGGTATGGTCACAACGATTATATTCATCAATTTCATTAAGAAATAAAGCGATTAGAGGTAGTCAAAGGAGAAAGGCCATTGAGTGAAGCAAGTCACCAAGATGAATCTTCTCTAGTAAGTCTAACTTTCATCCTTGCTTGGATTTTTGCCTTCTTATGAGTGGGTTGACACCTTCTTTATTGATTTATTTTATTTTTTAAACATGGTTAGGGTTTTATTTTATTTTCAAATTTTGTTTGTAGATTTTCTTAGATTCTCTAATGTTTCGATGTTTTTTCTTATTAATTAATAAAATTAATAATCATTGTTGACTTAGGCTTGTGTAATACATGATTATTATTACTACTAACAGTTTTAGGCATATTAATAGTGACCTTCACATAACACATAGCTAATTAGAAATATGACCTAATAATATTACAAAGAGTTCCTTAATTGTGACAAATGATTATTATTATTACTGTAAAAACAATTATTGTTATCACTGTAACCTCTAGACATACTGATGAAGACCTTCAAATAATACAAAAGAGTGCCTTAATTATGAAAAACAATTATTATTATTAGTATAACATCTAAACATACTGATAAAGACCCTCAAATAACGCAAAAAACTAATAAGAAATTTTAACCAATAATATTAAAAAAATATCCCTTAACAATACACTGTTTTCCCAAATAATCTACACCCACGCACTAAGACTTAACATTGTTAATACTCACTTTGACCATCAAGTGTGAACTTTCTTTCATCTTTTACTGTCACTAACTTTTGACGAGAAACAACTGTAACTTATTTTCATCATTACGACTGATCCGGATTTAAACAGGAACGCAACAACTTACTTATTTTCATCATTACGACTGATCCGGATTTAAATAGGAACGCAACAACTTACAAAGATAACCATAAACACAGAGATGCAGCGGAAATAATACTTCATTTCATTAATGTAAAATACTGAAATATGCTTACAAACAAAAATGGAAATAAACCAGTTAGGGCGATGGTAGCTTATCTCTGAGAAGAGATGTGGCGGCTACATCCTCTGAACTGTCTTACAATGAGGCTTAAGGGCCTTTTTATTATTTAACAATAAGAGAAAATCCTAAACAACCAAAATCCTAACCCGAGGAGATGTAACACCAAGAGTTATGGGCTCCGTTGGGGTGAGTTGGACAGCTAACTTCTCGGGGTCGTGACTTGGTCATATTATCTCCGTTTAACGTGCATGATATGTTGGGTTGTGTTATATTCTTTCCATGACTAGCCCACATAGTTAACCGGGGGATTAGAAGGGGGGCGGAGCCCCCCTTTCGTTGTGCCGATTGCATAGTGAGGGGAGTCACAAGGGGTTTGAGGGGTGCAGGTAACCCCACTCTATGCAGTACCCTGGAAAATTTTGGTTTTGGACCCTATATTAGGTTGGGCAGACCTACCTATGGTTTTGTGCATGTTTTACGCACATGGCTTTGGACGCGATGGTTTTCGGCCCATGGTTTTGGATGCGATGGTTTTCGGTCCATGGTATTGGATGCTTCGGCATGTATAAATATGTATTGTAACATTGAAAGGAACATAATGAAAAATAAAGCTGGTAGTCCCAGTTTTGGGATCCAGGGGAAAATCTCTGTGTATATGTGTTTTATGTGTTATGCTCTCACATTGTTTATTTTTTGTGTTTTAGAATTCATATGGAGGTAATTTCTATATGGGGTTAAAACCTACATTTGGTATCGAAGCTGTATTTGGCTTCAAGGGGACACCTTTGTTGCTGAGGGGTTTCGCTCGGGCCTGTGGTAGACCCTGTTCAGTGGGAGATCTGTGAGATCGATTCTGGTGGTGAAAGAAGATGGCGAGTAGTGGAAAGATAGAGATCAAAAAATTTAATGGTCAGAGTTTTGAATTGTGGAAACTCAAGATGGAGGATCTATTGGTGGATAAAGATCAGTGGATCGCGATAGATACGGGTACTAAACCAACGGGAGTGATCGATGAAGAATGGAAGAAGTTGGATCGGAAGGCAAAGAGCACAATAAGATTGTGTGTCTCAGATTCAGTATTACTGAATGTATCAGGGGAAGCTACAACGAAGGATTTGTGGGACAAGTTAGGGACTTTATACCAATCTAAGTCTCTGGTGAATAAATTGTTCCTGCGAAAAAAGCTGTATAACCTGAGGATGAAAGATGGAGAGTCGGTGACACAGCATCTGAATGCACTTAATACTGTGGTAAGTCAGTTATCATCTGTTGATATCAAAATTTCAGATGAAGATAAGTGCATTAGTTTGTTGTGTTCTCTACCAGATTCATGGGATAGTCTAGTTATTGCAATAGGTAGCAATGCAACTGCCTTGCAATTTGATGAAATAGTCTCATCCTTGCTGATGGAGGAGATGAGATGGAAAAACATGGAGAGCCAGAATGGCGATTCCTTGTTTGTACGAGGACGGTCCCAAATCAGAAACAAAAATAAGTCATCGAGTGGGAGATCTAAATCTCCAGGAAAACCTGTAAAGGTGGTGTGCTGGAAATGCAGAAAGGAAGGGCACTACAAAAGGGACTGTAAATCTAAAGCTCCTGATAAAGGAAAGGGATCCGATGAAGGTGGGGATGTGTACTTGGATTCTTCAAGTACACATGTAGATCATGAGGCATGGTTGATTGACTCAGGTGCATCCTTTCACTTCACTCCCCATAGAGAGTGGTTTTGTAAGTATGAGAAATACGATGGTGGTGATGTCTTCTTAGGGGATGATAGGAAGGCTAGAATTATTGGTCATGGAAAAGTAATGTTGAAGTTGCAAGGTGGAAGGGTTAGAACACTTCCGAGTGTTCTACATATTCTTGCATTGGCCAGAAATCTAATCTCTGTAAGCAAGCTAGATGATGCAGGTGTAAAAACAGTGTTTGAGAAGGATACCTGCAAGATGGTTTTGGGAGAACTGGTATTGATGCAGGGAGTTCGAATTGGAACTCTGTACAAGCTGCAAGGTAGCATTATTGTTGATGGGTGCAATAGTTCCGTGGTTCCTGAAAGTGAAGCAGGAAATCTAGTGGTCTCTGGAGAGAAGACCATGTTGTAGCATCAAAGGCTTGGAAATATTGGAGAGAAGGGCCTTCGAATACTTCATGGTAAAGGTATGGTAGAAGTTATGAGTAATAGCTCTTTGGATTTTGATTTCTGTCAAAATTGTGTATTTGGGAAGTAGAATCGGGTGAGTTTCCCCTCTTATGGTAAGAGGGTGAAATAGATACTAGAGCTTGTGCATAGTGATGTGTTTGGACCTGTGAAGGTTCCATCACTGAGTAAGTCTATGTACTATGTATCATTTATAGATGACTTCTCAAGGAATACATGGATATATTTCCTTAAGAAGAAATCTGAAGTCTTTGATAGGTTTAAAGAATTTAAGGCTCTGGTGGAAAACCAGACAGAGAAGAAGATAAAGGTGTTGAGGACAGATAACGGTGGAGAGTTTTGTAGTAAGGAATTTGAAGAATTTTGTAAGAAGTGTGGTATAGCATGGCAGAAGACCACTCCATATACACCTCAGCAAAATGGAGTTGTAGAAAGAATGAACAAGGTGTTGACAGAAAGGGCAAGAAGCATGCTCAGTGGTGCTGGGTTAGGACAGGAATTCTGGGCAGAGGCGGTGGAGATAACATGTTACCTGGTCAACAGATCACCTTCATTAGCGTTGGAGGATAAGACTCCATAAGAGGTATGGACTGGTAAGAAACCCTCTCTTTCAAATCTGAGGGTATTTGGATGTGATGCATATGTACATGTTCCAAAGGAGAAATGAACCAAGTTGGATAGTAAATCTGAAAAGTGCATCTTTATTGGGTATAAGGATGGTTGAAAGGGTTATAAGCTTTGGAACCCAATAACAAGGAAGGTTGTGTACAACTGAGATGTGGTGTTCAGAGAGGTAAAAGATCTTATTAAACATTAAGTCCAACCAAAGGAACATGAGAAGATAGAGTTTGAGCTAAAGGAGGAAGAATCAGACCCTACAACGCAGGAGGAATCAGAAGATGAAGAGCCATAAACTCCGGGTGTGAGAAGATCAGTTCGAGAAAGAAGGCAGCCAGAAAGGTATAGTCCATCTAATTTCTGTTCAAATTTTTCTTTATCTATTACTGATGATGATCCTAGAACTGTGAAGGAAGCAATAGATTCAGAGGATGGAAAACTTTGGAAAGAGGCCATGGTTGATGAAATGGCATCTTTGCACAAAAATGAGGCTTGGGATCTAGTGGAGTTGCTGGTTGGAAGGAAACCCATTGGCAGTAAATGGGTGTTCAAGAAGAAGACAAATGCAGAAGGAAAGGTGGAGAAATACAAAGCTCGGTTAGTAGAAAAAGGTTATTCCCAGGTGTCGGGAATTGATTTTGGTGATATTTTTTCTCTTGTTGCCAAGGTAACTTTTATTAGATTACTTTTATCTGTTGCTGCTGCTTTTGATTTTGAGGTAGAACAAATGGATGTGAAGACAAGATTTCTTCATGGGGATTTGGAAGAGTAGATCTACATGAAGAAACTTGAAGGCTTTGCAGTGAAGGGTAAGAAAGAACTGGTATGCAAGTTAAATAAGTCTCTGTTTGGGTTAAAATAGTCACCAAGGATGTGGTATCAGAAATTTGATACATTTATACGGGGACTTGGCTTCACCAGGAGCAAAGTAGATCACTGTGTGTATTTTAAATTAATTGGTGATTGTGTTATTTATCTGGTCTTGTATGTGGATGATATGTTGCTGGTTGGAAATGACAAAGAAATTATCCAGGATTTGAAGACCCATTTGTCCTCCAAATTCGACATGAAAGATCTTGGTGCTGCAAACTATATTTTGGGCATGGACAGTAAAAGAGATCAGACAAAGAGGAAGCTCTGGTTAAACCAGAGGAAGTATGTCGAGACAATATTGCAGAGGTTTAATATGCTGGATAGTAAACCAATGAAGGTTTCTATTCCTGTAGGTGTCAAGTTATCTGCTGAACAGTGTCCCAAGACACAAGAAGAGGAAGATGACATGTCCCTTGTTCCATATGCAAGTGCAGTTGGTAGCCTAATGTATGCGATGGTTTGTACTAGACTAGACATTGCACATGCAGTGGGAGTATTGAGCAGGTTTATGTCAAAACCAGGGAAGGAGCACTAGACAACAGTGAAGCGGGTTTTCAGGTATTTGCGTGGCACTAGTGATTATGGTTTGTGCTACAGAGGAAGACCAGGATTGGATAGAGTGTTGGATATTCGTGGCTTTGTTGATGCAGACTGGGCTGGAGATCTGGATCAGAGAAGATCTACAAGTGGGTATGTTTTTAACCTATTTGGAGGTGCAGTTAGTTGGATGAGTAAGAAACAATCTGTAGTGGCACTATCAACTATAGAGGCAGAATACATGGAAGCCACTCATGCAAGCAAGGAAGCAGTTTGGTTGCAGAGATTGTGCTCAAGTATGGGGTTAGTACAAGGAGCTATAAGGATAGACTGTGATAGCCAAAGTGCAATTTTCTTGGCAAAGAACCCTGCATATCATTCAAAGACAAAGCACATTGATCTTTAGTATCACTTTGTGAGGGATATGATAGAAGGAAAAAAGGTGTTGCTGGTAAAGGTGGACACTTTGAAGAATACTGCGGATGAATTGACAAAATCTGTGAGCTTTGAGAAGTTCTCTTGGTGTAGATAAACAATGGGCGTTGCAGGGCTGGATAAATGACTAAACTCTCTTGTGGCCCCCTATGGAAAGAAAACAACAAGGGGGAGAATGTTGGGTTGTGTTATATTCTTTCCACGACTAGCCCACGTAGTTAACCGGGGGGTTAGAAGGGGGTAGAGCCCCCCTTTCGTTGCGCCGATTGTGTAGTGAGGGGAGTCACAGGGGGTTTGAGGGGTGTAGGTAACCCCACTCTATGGGGTCTGGGGCAGTGCCCCAGAAAATTTTGGTTTTGGACCCTATATTAGGTTGGGCAGACCTACCTATGGTTTTGTGCATGTTTTACGCACATGGTTTTGGACGCGATGGTTTTCAGTCTATGGTTTTGGACACGATGGTTTTCGGTCCATGGTATTTGATGCTTCAGCATGTATAAATATGTATTGTAACAGTGAAAGGAACATAATGAAAAATCAAGATGGTAGTCCCAGTTTTGGGATCTAGGGGAAAATCTCTGTGTATATGTGTTTTATGTGTTATGCTCTCGCATTGTTTATTTTCTGTGTTTCAGAATTCGTATGCAGGTAATTTATGTATAGGGTTAAAACCTACATGATAACCCATTGGAAAGATCTCTCCGAGGAATATGATGGAAAAGACGATTTTAGATTGAAAATCGCTTGGTAGATTTCCAAAAAAAACGTCGTTTAGGGCCTCAAAACGGCTCTAGAAGTTTAGGACTCGAAAAATTGCTAAAAATAGTAAACTATGCTACAATTAAGGAAACTAAAAAACTGAAAGAAGCAATGGTGGGGGTCCAAGTGGAATTGGCGGGTGGCCACCAATATCCACTTGGATCACTCCTCCCCCCTTAGGAAGTAATGGTCCCCATTGCATTGAGTTCCTCCATGAGATGAGGAAACTTTTGCTGAACTTGGTCCCTGGTGAAGGAGTTGGCCTGCTTTGACAACTCGATACAGTTGGATATTTTGCTGGTGAGTGTGCTTGATCTGTGTGTCCATGATTCGATCAATTGCAACTTGTTCCACGCAATCTGGATTTAACTCTGTGGGTGTGAGTTGTTTTGCAATGTCGGATGTGCCTAGTAATGGTGGAAAGCATGGCTGAAGGCGGTCCACATTGAACACTGGGTGTAGGCCAAGGAATGGGGGAATGTTGAGCTCAAATGCATTGTCTCCCATAGCCTTGGTAATGGTGTAAGGACCATATCCGAGTGGTATGAGTTTCCGATAGGTTCCGGTAAGGCATTCCTTTTGCAAATGCAACCAGACTTTGTTGCCCACCTGAAACTTGTGTGGTACCCGATGTTGATCATGTCGCTGCTTGTACTTGTTATATGATTTCTCCAGAATGTCACACAATACCTCATCCATGAAGGGATTGATGTTGTATGGAAGGTGACATTGTTGGCTCATGCGAAGATCCTATCCTTGGTGAAGCCACCCGATGGTGTACGGTTGTGGATGTGTTGTGGTTGGTAAGCCCAGCCGCTTCACAACCTCTGCCGAAATGAGGGCCTTTTGGCTCCCACTGTCGACAATGAACTGTAGTGGGGATCCCTTTACCCACACGCTAGCAAATATGTTGTATGTGCTCAATGAAGCTGTTCGCCTTATTTGTTTCAGACTAGACATGAGCCGAATCTACGTGAGTAGCTGCAAATGGCATGGCCACATCAATGGGACATAGTGGCTAGAATCCCAAGCCCACCTCAAAAGGGATGTGGCCAGTCGAGCTGTGGATAGCCCGGTTGTAGCTGTGCTGAACATAGGGGAGGCTCTCCTCCCAATTATGTGGATGCTTTGAGTTGTACATGCGCAAAATGTGTACGATCATCCTGTTGACAACCTCTATTTGGTCATCAGTTTGAGGATGGAAGGCTGTGGACTTAGTGAGTTTGGTGTCTAGCATCGACTAGAGATTGGACCAAAATGTATTGAGGAACCCGTTGTCCTGATTTGAGATGATAGACTGTGGGATCCCAAAGTGTACCCACACTCGGTCAAAGAAGAGTTTAGCAGTGGCTTCGGCTGTGATATTCTTCTTGCAGGCCGCCATAATGGCCATCTTCGAGAACCTGTCAATGACCACAAAAAAACAGTCGTTTCCATGCTTAGTGGAAGGAAGGCCTGACATGTAATCCATGGAGATGGATTCCCAAGGTCGATTAGGGGTAGGTAGCGGGGTATAGAGGCCTTGCTTCTTGATGGTCAGTTTGGCAATGGCGTAGGGAGTGCATGATCTGATGTACTTCCCGACATCCTGTCAAAAATTCGGCTAATAGAAATACTTATGTAGTACTACCACCGTTTTCTCGACCCCGAAATGCCCAACAACCCAACTGTAGTGTGCTTCCCAAATCATCTTGGCACGCTCACTTGAAGGAACACAAAGGTGACCCATGTGGCACAACAGGGCATCCTGGAGGTGAAAATCTGGAACATGTTGACCCTCCAAGAGTGTCTGGTATGTGTGGCTGAATTCTAGGTCGCTTTTGTAGAGAAGTGGCCAATCAGAAGTCTCATGCCCATAAGAGTTGAGCTTGGTGGTTAACGCCATGATCGGTGGTCGACTGAGGCAATCTGCAACATTATTGGTGTTTCCCTTCTTATACTTGATATTCAAATGGAACTGTTGCAGGTATGTGGACCACTTCTGATGGCGATCATTCTGCAATTTCCCTTGGGTCTCTATTAACTGTAGGGGTTAGTGGTCTATGTGGATGATCATTTCCTTCCCCAAAATGTAATGCTTCCATTGTCGGCAGGCCTGCATAATGGAATACATCTCTTTGTCATAAGTGGGATACTTCCGGGCTGTGTCTGAAAGTGTCTCACTTTGATATGACACTAGATTCCCGTGTTGAGTAAAGATTGCCCCAATAGCATAGTCAGAGGCATCTGTCTCGACCTCAAATGGTTGTTGCAAGTATGGTAATGCAAGAACTGGTGCCGAGCAAAGGTGATCTTTCAACTCTGTGAATGCTTTCTGTTGAGATTAAGACCAAAAGAAATTTTCTTTCGCTCCTCCCTTGGTGACTGGACTCAAGGGCCAAGTGATATGAGAAAATCCCAACACGAACCTGTGGTAGAAGTTGGCAAGACCTAGAAAGTTGCAGAGCTCTATTAGAGTGATTGGAGATGGCCAATCCTGAATGACTTGGATCTTGGCTGGATCCACATGCACCCCCTGTTCATTAATAATGTATCCCAGATATTGAACCTGGGTCATGCCAAAAGTTCATTTCTCCAAATTGGCACATAACTTGTGTTTCCACAGTGTTTGGAGAACCTGTCGGATGTGGTGGAGGTGTTGTTCCCAACTCTCGTTGAAGATAAGGATGTCATCCACGTATACTGTTTAGTCAATTTAGTGTCCTAAATTGCTTTCATAAATTATCAACCAAGGTTTGTAAGCTGATGAAGTGTAGTGCACAATATGTGATTAGTTAATTCTTCTTACTTTGTTGTTTTATATTTTTGTATTGTTTTGGTGGTTTCTGTTCTTTGATTCCTAATGATGTACAATTTGAACTATGAGAAACTGAATCTAAACTTCCTAAAGGTGAACCAAGAGCTAAAACTTAATCAAAATCTAATTTAAAGAAAGGAAAAACAGATCATTTGTCCTATCTTGTCATTAATCCTAAGTCATGAATCTAAGTCGTAAAATTAAGGGTGAAGTTGTAATGTCTGTTGAAATAAATACAAAGAATGAAATCAACTGAAGTACTTCTAGTTACTCTAACCTTCAATTTTGAAGGATAACCTTCTTGAGATGCGATACAAGCAACTTTCTGTACTTTATGATCTAGAGAACTAAATGAAACATGCAAAAGGTAACTGATTGATTTCAACCATTGTGTGAAGTGAATGTTTAACCATTTAGTTTAGGATGAGTATCAACTTGAAATGGTGATAAAAAACATTCATTAACGTAGTGTATTGACAATCTGAACTAGAAAATAAATTAACAAAACAGTGAGTAAGCTAGTCAACAATGCATTCTCATTACTTCAACCTTACTCTGTTTAGAAACAAAATCGTTTCCTTTCATGAAATGTGTTGGAGGAACAAGACTGCACAATTGAGTTTTAACATTATGCTATTGAGCAAAACTAAAATAAATCAACCTAAGTTAGAAATATTGTTAAAAGCAAATAATGAAATTAAAACTAAACATAAAACGAATGGAAAGGAAACCTCCTTCAGTGCAGGGGCCCTCTGCAACTGACTAGGTTGAGCTGCTAACTAATTGAAAATTCTCTCTTAAATGATCATTGGTCAACACACGATTTTATATTATAGAAAGGAACAAAGTCCACCAAAATACAGAACTGAAATTCTGAGCTTTAATACATAAAATTCTTCGAACCCCTCCCAGTTCTGTACAACTAGTATTTAAAAGGAAATAATCATAACTGTTTTGAGGAAAACTAGCTATAGGTGGCCTATACGTATTACAACAGCACTGCATAAACGTCTAATCAGCTACATGTGACTTAAATTTTGAGCGAGATGTTTGCAATAGAACCGTCAACACAGGTGGCTAATCTGTGTTAACGCTGCAACAGAACTGTTAGATTTATTGATTAACCACGAAAGAGTAGACGAAGAGTCCTATTGCTTCCGGGTATCATATGTTTGACTCCACCTTTGACTACGATCTTGAGCTTGCTTTCTTATCGATCTGTGTTGAGTGACTAGGATAGAATCCATGTGGAGACGATTCTAGAGATGCCCATGTGGTCAGATTCTTCATTTGACACCTGGAACCTACTAGACCATGGAAGTAGCTATGTTATACACAGTTAGCTATATAATAGGCTGCATTCTATAGCTAATTTGCAAAAATTCATTCAAATAGAAAAAACATAGAAATATAACATGTCAATCATTTAATGCCCTCCTTAAGACAAAACCTATCATTTATCATTGATGGGGATCTATAATCTTATGGAAAAACAAGGGAAAGAAGTGAGAAAAGCTATCAAGGAGAGGGTAATTCTAAGGTTCAACATACCCCCACTACAAAATCATTGCATGTCCTCATGCATTTTCCAAAAATGTGAATTCTTCTTTCCTATTTTCTGCTAGTACATCTAATTTTCTTCTTTTGCTCTTTTTTGAAGTGACTTCCATTCTGGGTTTCTTCATAAGAAGCTTGTATTTAAGGTTCATGATTGTTCTGTTCAAGCTTCTACTCTTCCTCTTCAACTTCCTATTCTTCTTATACCACAGCCCCAGATGCAGTATTGTATTATCATGAATAGCCTTATCCAATTTACTTTGTTCCCTCAAGGTTTCATTTTCTTTCTTGATATGTCTGTTCAATATCTCTAACTGATAGATTTTCTATTTAAGAGAGTTAATTAGAGGTTCTTGTAGATTGAAAAAGGGTTCTGGATCCATTGAGGCACTTTATTCTCCAGTGATTCTATATAATCATATAATTGTTGTTGCACTGGGTCTATGCCTGGAGATCTTCTGCTTGGGCTTCCCTTGAAATACTGTTCAGGAGAATTTTGAGGATTGTGTGTAGATGGAACATTATCAGGAGATGGTACTGGGGTTTCTTCTTTTAAATTTATGAACTCCACTCCTTTGATGATATCTTCTTTACCATACTTTGGAGTCTAGAGTTCCTTCTAAGTTGTATAGGACTTACGTTCTCCTCCTTTGTACCCTTTTTCTCCTTCTTTATCTTTTCTTTTCTCTTGATTTGTTTCCTAACCTTTGTCAATTCTTCAGAGATTAATTTTTCATCATCTTGGTGTAATGAAGATTCAGGTTTGTTTTTAGTAGTTTCACCAACTTTCTTTTTCATCTTCCCTTTTTGCTTGATTTTCTCCCTGATCTCTGTCAATTTTTCAGAGACTAGCTCTTCATCATTTTTCTGCGTTGAGGACTCAAGTTTGCTTTGAATGGTTATACCGGTCTTCTTTCTCCTACTCCTTCTGAAATTACCCTTTTCAGGTGATTCTGGTGCCTCTTGGAAATAGTTTCTTATCAGGAATTTTTCCCAAGTATCTCCTATTTTTTTCAAATGAAACTCAACCAGTATCTTTACCAACCCATGATGGTACATGGTTGTGTCTATGAATTCTATTTTCTTCTGTACATTTGAAGCCATCCTTCTTAAACTATTTAGCAGGAAGAAATGCAGAATGATTTCTCCATTTTCTATAAATTTCATCAATAAATGTATATGGTAGACATACATGCACCCGAATCTCCCCTCACAGGTAATAAATTTCTGTAATATCAAAAGAATGCTTCTCCATTTACGCTGAAATAGGAATTCCTTTTCTAAACACAAAGACATCCATACCTAGGTTCCTGAGAATTACTTTCCATGATTCACTATGGAATTCTTTGTTTTTGAACCATCTTTCACCATGTCTTGGTAGTTCTGTAGCCTTTGTTATGAAGGATTATGTTACTGCAAACTTAATGTCTCCAATTTCTACTTCTGTACCATCAAATGATCTAGAAAAAGATTTTGTGATCTCTTTGTGGAAACCATCAAATTTTTCAATGAAGTTGAGCCATCCAACCTTCTGCAGCATTTCCTTGAGTTGTGGGTATCCCTCCATATATTTTTCTCCTACTTGCTCTGTCCTGACAATGAGTCCCATGGCTTCTGTTTCGCAAAATTTCTCAACCTTCAGAATTACTCTCCTGGTCTATGGAATGGACTGACTGCGAGTATGGTGAAAAGGAACTACGGGTTTGCGTTGAATAAGTAGATGGTGATCGTTTGGAGATACGTGGATAAGTTGGTCACATCGTAGCCATGAATGTTAATAGATGGAGTTATTAGGGACCATTTAGGTACAGAGTATGGAGAGTGTAACGAAGATGTTTATTATGGACTGTTTGGTACTGGGTATGGGAGATGTGGCGAAGATGTGGTATGATGAAGTTATTATGGACCGTTTGGTACCAAGTATGGGAGATGTGGTGGAGATGTGGTATGATGAAGTGGCAATCAAATCAACTAATGAATCATTAAGAAGACATATGATTATCCATATTATACATGCCTTATCTTTTTAACTTGCTATTTGATATAAATTTTGCATTTTACCTTTAGAACTTAACCATTCCACTTGATAACTCATTTGGTACCTTTTAGCATGTTTGGTCCCCAAAATTGGATTCTTCAATTTCCTGCATTCATGATTTATTTGTGAGTTGTACAATTGTGCCAGAGCTGATAAGTAAGTTGTAGCTGCAGAATGGAATCAGCTGCAAAATGTGAAAAGAAGGAAAAGTGAAGTATGGCTATGGAATATGAATGTAAAAATGAAATGGAAATGGGTTATGATAGTGAGATGGAATGAGATGTAAAATAAAATGGGAAATAGGGTGAGATGGAGTAAAACTGTAAAAATAAAATGTAAATGAAATATGACAGTGAGATGAAATGGAATTGTAAAATAAAATGAAAACAGAATGAGACTATGAATTTGCAGATTCTAAACTGCAAATGAATGTAGCTTTTTGTCACTACTTATTACAGAAAGGAAATGGAAAATATAGGGTGTCAGAATCTCTGATTTTCACCCTGTATTTTCTGTATAAGTATGCCAACCAATGATTGGTTTTCAAACTCATACAATTTATTTATTTTTATATTATTATTATTATTATTATTTTTTTTTTTTTTTAGGAAAAATAAAGGCTAAGTTAGTGCAAAAGAAAAATTCTTCTTCACTAGCTTCATTTCAGAGTTATTCTGGAAAATCTTAATGAACTCCTCTCTTGAAATTGGCTTCTGATATATCTTCAACCAATGACCATTCACAAGAAGAGGTATTTTTCTTTCATCTATTGTCCTTATCCTTACTACTCCATTATTAAAGACTTCTTCAATCTCATATGGCCCAAGCCAATGAGTTTGAAACTTCCCTTGAAAATCTTTGAATTTTGAATCGAACAAAAGTGCCCAATCTCCTGCTTGAAACTTCTTCTCCTTGATATATTTATCATGCCATTTAGCCCTTTGCTGTTGGACTATACTGGTTCTTTGAATTGCATCTTGCCTGATTTCATCAAGCTCATTGAGTTTCTCCAATCTATGTTTTTGTGCCTCTGATAAATCCAGTCCCAATTGGACTGCCATCTTGAAGGTTTTGATTTGAAACTCTATAGGGAACAAGACTTGTTTCCCATAAACAAGTTCATAGGGTGTGTGTCCCATTGTGTTCCTCCATGTAGTTCTATAAGCCCATAAGGCTTCAGGAAGCCTTTCTGCCCAATCTCTTCTATGTAGATGCATAGTCTTAGTGAGAATTCCTTCAATCACCTTATTTGTAGATTCGACTTCACCATTTGCTTGTAGATGATAGGGGGTAGATTTCCTATGTTTGATCTTGTAATCTTCCACAAGACTGCTCACCATTTTAGATGTAAATTGAGATCCCCGATCTGTCACAATTTCTCTTGGAACACCAAAACGAGTGAATATGTCCTCAAACAGAAAATTAACTACAAATTTTTCATTAGCAAAAGGTAATGCTTTAGCCTCTACCCATTTAGTGACATAATCAGTGCATACCAATATATATTTCTTTTGCTTAGATGGGGGATTAATTGGTCCAACAAAATCCAAGGCCCATTTTTCAAAAGGTTCAATGAGTACTTGAATTTGTAGTGGCATTTCATTTGAAGGAGCAGGTTTTCCTACCCTTTGGCAGCTGTCACACCTCTTGACATATTCTTTGGCATCTTTGAAGATGGATGGCCAATAATATCCTAAATAAAGGATTTTATAGGTTGTCCTCTTGTCAGCAAAGTGTCCACCACATGGTTCATCATGACATGCCTTAAGAATCTCAAGCATTTCATCTTCCCTAACACATCTTCTAATCATGAGATCTGGACCTGTTTTATACAATTCATTAGTGATCCATGAATATCTTGCACTTATTTGAATGCTTTTTATTTTCTCTCTAGGAAACAAATGTGAACACAATTTCCGTGTGACTTAGTAATTGGCAATATCTGCAAACCAAGGGGTCTGAGTAGTCACTGCAAAAAGATATTCATCAGGAAACTTATCTTCAACCAGAGTGTCATCTTTGATATTTTGAATTCTGGACAAGAAATCAGCAACTGTGTTTTGTTTTCCAGGTCTATCTAGCACAGTAATATTGAATTCTTGCAAGAGTAATAGCCATCTTGTAACTCTGCCATTAGTAATAGGTTTATTCATTAAGTATCTAATTGCAGAGTGGTTTGTATGAACAAAGGTTTCATAGCCTGTTATATAATGTCTGAACTTATTGATAGCATGAAAAACAACTAAAAATTCCTTTTTAGTTACAGTATAATTTAACTCGGTGGGAGTCAAATTCTTACTTGTATAGTAGATGGCATAAGGAATCAAATCTTTTTGTCCTAATACAGCTCCCAAAGTTGTATCTGAAGCATCTGTTGAAATGTGAAAAGGTAGTTTCCACTTTGGACTTCTCAAGATGGGTGCTTCAGAAATTTTTGCTTTTAAAGTCTTAAATGCTAACTAGCAGTCAGGATTCCAATTGAATTCACAATCCTTGGTGAGTAATTTGAAGAGTGGGGATGCTATTTTAGTGATTTTTTTTATAAATCTTCTATAGTATCCTGTAAATCCTAGAAAAATTCTAACATGCTTTTGACAATTTGGAATTGATAATTTAGAGATGACTTCAACTTTAGATTTATCAACTTTAATCCCATCTCCTGAAATGTGATGTCCTAAAACAATCCCTTCTGTAAACATCATAAAACATTTTTCATGGCTTAGTGAAAGGTTTGCTTCCTTACATCTTTTAAAACCCTTTTCCAAATTTTCTAAATCTTCTTCAAATGTATTCCCATAGACTGTAAAGTCATCCATATATACCTGTACACAATCATGTATTAGATTAGAAAAAATTCCTAGTACTGCTCTTTAGAATGTTGTAGGTGCATTACATAATCCAAAATGAAGTACTTGGTAGGCATAGGTTCCCCATGGACAAGTAAATGTGGTTTTATCTTGATCTTCAGGTGCCACCTGAATTTGATTATAACCACTAAAACCATCCAAGAATGAGAAATACTTCTTACCTGCTAATGTATCTAACACTTGATCTATAAAGGGCAAAGGAAAATGATCTTTAAGGGTAGCTTTATTCAATTCTTGATAATCAATGCATACCCTCCATTTACCATTCTTTTTAGGCACAATCACTAAAGGGGAAACCCATTGGTTGTCTGAAATTGGGTAAATGAAGTTTACATTCAACAATTTTTGCAGCTCTTCTTTCACAATTTCCCTAAGATTTGGATTCATCATTCTTTGAGGTTGTCTGATAGGTTTACAATTTTCCTCAATGTAGATGTGATGTATACAAGTCTTAGGACTAATTCCTTTCATGTCAGTATATTACCATGCATATGCAACATAATTTTTTTGTAATGTTTTGATTAGATTTTCCCGTTGTAATTTCTCAAGGTTATTGTTTATGTTCAATGTTCTCCCTGGAAATATTTCAATTGTAGAGCTACCAAATTCTTCCATAGAATAAAGAGACATCTGCCTAGATGACAAATATTTAATTTTGGATTTTTCTTGGAATTGATCATGTTCATATTGTGGAGATGACTCAAAATTTTCCATTGTATTCAAGATTTGACTGTCTTCACTAATATCTGAAATAGTAAAGAGAGGCTGAATGTCATTTTCATCATCAATCCATTCTCTGTCATCTATTTTTGTGATTGTTCTTGCTGGAGGATATAGAGTGAATTTCTTAGTTGAATTCCCATCAGAAATATACATGTCACCAGATCTACAACTAATGAAAGCATCAGTTGTGGCCAGCCAAGGTCTTCCTAATATAAGTGGATGTCCTCCTAGATTGTTCTTGGGGGTTAATATCATAAAATCAATAGGATATTCCCAAGAATATAAGGACACTGAAATATCTTCTAACACACCATCTGGTTTGATTATAGATCTATCTGCTAAAGAATATTAGGAAGCTTGAGTTGTTCCATGGTTTGTTTGCTCATGATGTTTATAGCTGCTCCTAAATCAATCAATGTATTCGGAATTTCAACTCCATTGATATGTGTTTTCACAATTGGACTTCCTGGATCTACATATTTTTGTATGGCAATTTTTCCCATCATTATGTCTGCTATTTTTCCTACCAGGTGAATTATTTTTGCTTCTTTTTCTTTTCTCCCTGGTTTCTTTATGCTCAACTCCTTTACTGTTTTAGCTAGGATTGGAATCTCTTTAATGGCTTGTAACAAAGGGATTTTGATACATACATTTTTAAATTCATCTAGAAAATCATAATTAGGCAACATAATCTGCTTTTCTACCCCTCTGTCAACTTGTAATCTTTCAGGAAAAGGAGGTGTAGAAGTAGATACTGGTTGCTCAATGATAGGAGTTGAGTTCATTGGTTCTTTCTGTTTTTCATTTTCAGTATTTTGGTTTTGGAGAGATGTTTCTTCAAAACTTTTATTGGGCTGTAGAGAATCTTCCTCAGAATTGTCTTGTTCCTAAATAAATACAGAAGGATTTTCCTTTTCTAATATCCTACCAGATCTTAGTTGAACATCATTAAGATCTAGAGGAGTGATCATATAAGTTGGGAATTGTTGTCCTTCCACCATGTAAGTATTTTGAGGATTTTTATTGTTGGGGTTTGGTAATGGTTGGGTAGGTAGCTGATTTGGTCTCTGTTGAAATGGTAGTAAGAGTTGAGGATTTTGGTTTTGAAGTTGAGGTTGTTGGTTTTGTTGTGGAATTTTTTGTGGAAATGGTAGTGAAAGTTGAGGGTTCTGATTTTGAAGTTGTGGTTGTTGATTTTGTTGTGGAATTTGTGGGGGAGGATAATTCTGATATGATGGAAGATATTGATAATATTGAGAAAATCTTCCATAAGGATTTTATATTCCTTAAGCCCAAGGTTGAGATTGAGATTGAGGTTGAGGCCAAGGTTGCTGCCAATAATTCCAATTTGGTGGGGGCTGAAGATACATTTGATTGTTAAATCCCTGATTTTGTGGCCCCTGCGAAGGTCTTCTAGAGACAAAGAAAAGATATTCTGCTGAATTTGGAATTATTTCCTCTTGAAAAATAGCCTTAAGACCTGGAATTGAAGGACAACTCTTGATCTCATGGTTTTCTAAACAAATCACACAAGTCTCTATGATTTTTGCATCCAAAGGGAATTCTCTTAAAGCGTGTTTTTTTTTTTTGCATTTGGAACAAAAAATAGCTAAAGCATCAGCCTCGGTTTACTGCTTGTTTTGTAACTTAAGGGTGTTTATTTGCTCACTAAGGCTCCCTAGAATTTTTTTTTTTGATTCATCAAGCATATTCCCAATTTCTGCCCTACTCACTGATCCAGTTGGAGATTTATTCACTCTAACAAGAGAAGGATCTCTTAGACCTTTCCCAGTTTTGGATTTTCCTCTTGAGAGATGAACACATAATTCTCCTATGTCACTTAATGAGAGTTGAGAGATATCTCCCTTCCCCATCATGTTAAGGATATCTATTCACTCATCTCTAATGGCTTTTAATAGAAGATCTTTTAAGGTATCTTCATATAAATTATCCATCTTTGCTCTTTTCCAGTTATAGTTGAATCTCTCAATTAAATCCTCTAAATTTTCATCCTCTCTTTGCATCATTTTGAAAACTTCATCCTTGTGATTGGTAGGCATTCAATAATCCAAATACCTGTCCAAAAACACATTCTTCATGTCATTCCACGTTTTAATGGGCTAAGTGACCAACCCCATGAACCTCTTCAAAGCAGCTCCTTTCAATGTTGAAGGAAACAACTTAAGTTTTTGAGAGTCTTCTAAGTAGTCATAGGTTCTGCACAAGACTTCAAATTCAAATAAAAATGTTTCAGGATCCTCACTGTTTAACCCATGGAAATTTGGGAGGATAGAAGGTGAGATATTTTTCATTGTGGCATTTGTTTCTTCATCAACTATAGGGAATACAAAAGAATTATCTATTTCCCTATTTCCTCTGCCTCCTCCATTATTTCCTCTGCCTCCTCCATTATTTCCTCTACCTCTTCCTCTACCCCCTCCTCCAAACAATGTGAATTCTCCATCCTCTCCTTCTTCTGCCATTATAGTTTCTTCAGAGTTAGTATAAGATTCAACCTGCAAGCTTAATTTCTCTTCCTCTGGTTCCTCTATTAATGATATGTGGGAGAGAGGTTCTACTGCTTCTTCCTCACTAGGTATTCTTAATTCTTCAACTAAAATATGCTCCCTTGTGGAGGTGAAAAAGGCTACTCCTTTTGTTGGAGATCCAAGATTTTCCTCCTCTAGGACTACCTCAGTAGATGAAGTAGGAGATCCTCTTGATTGAATTTTTGACCATAGAACTTCAGGAGTTCTATGGCTAGGAGTATGAGCTTGAGATGGAGGTGTATCTCTTCTTATTCTTGGTGGAGTAGGTGGTGTTGTAGGAATTGAACTCCTACCTCTAGCTATAAATCTACCCCTAGAGTCTCTTTCTCTATGCATATCATTTTTTTTGAATGTAAGAGATAAGGTTACCTAATTACACTTCCCTGACAATGGTGCCAAAATGTTTAGTCAATTTAGTGTCCTAAATTGCTTGCATAAATTATCAACCAAGGTTTGTAAGCTGATGAAGTGTAGTGCACTATATGTGCTTAGTTAACCCTTCTTACTTCGTTGTTTTGTATTTTTATATTGTTTTGGGGGTTTCTGTTCTTTGATTCCTAATGATGTACAATCTGAACTATGAGAAACTGAATCTAAACTTCCTAAAGGTGAACCAAGAGTTGAAACTAGTCAAAATCTAATTTAAAGAAAGGAAAAACAGAGCATCTGTCCTATCTCGTCATTAATCCTAAGTCATGAATCTAATTCTTAAAATTAAGGGTGAAGTTGTAATGCATGTTGAAATAAATACATAGAATGAAATCAACTGAAGTACTTCTAGTTACTCTAACCTTCAATTTTGAAGGATAACCTTCTTGAGATGGGATACAAGCAACTTTCTGTACTTTATGATCTAGAGAACTAAATGAAACATGCAAAAGGTAACTGATTGATTTCAACCATTGTGTGAAGTGAATGTTTAACCATTTAGTTTAGGATGAGTATCAACTTGAAATGGTGATAAAAAAAATTCATTAATGCAGTGTATTGACAATCTGAACTAGAAAATAAATTAACGAAACAGTGAGTAAGCTAGTCAACATTGCATTCTCATTACTTCAACCTTACTTTGTTTAGAAACAAAATCGCTTCCTTTCATGAAATGTGTTGGAGGAACAAGACTGCACAATTGAGTTTTAACATTATGCTATTGAGCAAAACTAAAATAAATCAACCTAAGTTAGAAATACTGCTCAAAGCAAATAATGAAATTAAAACTAAACAGAAAATGAATGGAAAGGAAACCTCCTTTAGTGCAGGGGCCCTCTGTAACTGATTGGGTTGAGTTGCTAACTAATTGAAAATGCTCTCTTAAACGATCATTGGTCAACACACAATTTTATATTATAGAAAGGAATGAAGTCCACCAAAATACAGAGCTGAAAGTCTAAGCTTTAATACATAAAATTCTTCGAACCCCTCTCGGTTCTGTACAACCAGTATTTAAAAGGAAATAATCATAACTATTTTTGAGGAAAACTAGCTACAGGTGGCCTATACATATTACAACAGGACTACGTAAATGTCTGATCAACTACAGGTGACTTAAATTTGAGCGAGATGTTTGCAACAGAACCGTTAACATAGGTGGTTGATCCGAGTTAATGTTGCAACAGAACTGTTAGATTTATTGATTAACCACAAAAGAGAAGATGAAGAGTCCTATTGCTTCTGGGTATCATATGTTTGACTCCACCTTTGACTACAATCTTGAGCTTGCTTTCTTATTGATCTAGGCTAAGTGACTAGGATAGAATCCATGTGGAGATGATTCTAGAGATGCCCATGTGGCCGGATTCTTCATTTGACACCTGGAACCTGCCAGACCATGGAAGTAGCTACGGAATACACAGTTAGCTGCAGAATAGGCTACGTTCTGTAGCTAATTTGCAAAAATTTATTCAAATAGAAAAAACATAAAAATATAACATGTCAATCATTTAATGCCCTCCTTAAGACAAAACCTATCATTTATCATTGATGGGGATCTATAATCTTATGGAAAAACAAGGGAAAGAAGTGAGAAACGTTGTCAAGGAGAGTGTAATTCTGAGGTTCAACATATACCACTACAAATGAGTTGGTGAATGGTCGCAAGATGTCATCCATTAGCCTTATGAAGGTTGCAGGAGCATTTGTCAATCTGACAGGCATAACCAACCATTCGAAAAGGCCCTGCTTGGCTTTGAAGACAGTCTTCCACACATCAGAGGGTTTGATTGGTACCTGGTGATATCCTGACTTCAAATCGATCTTGCTGAAATATTTTTCCCCCTTCAGTCAGTCCAGGAGGTCATCAATCCATGGGATCGGGTACCTATTATGGACAGTGATCTTTTTTAGCGCTCGATAGTTAATACAGAGTCTCCAAGTCCCATACTTCTTCTGTACCAACACGATCGGGCTCCCACAAGGCAATGAACTCGGATGGATGTGACCTTTCTGTAGCAGATGCTGAATCTACCTCTTGATTTCATCATTCTCCAGAACGGAGGGCCGATAGATTGGTCCATTGGGTAGCGACGCACCTAGGGTCGGATCAATGGATTCTTTGACATGACAGTGCAGAGGAACCCCTGTGGGGGAGGTGAAGATGTCCTCGTACTCCTCCACGACCTTTTCCATCTGTAGTTGTCATGCGGAGGGGCCCTGTCTGGAGGTCGTGGCCACCGTCTTCTTCTTTCCTTGAGGGTGTATCATCAGGAAAAAAAAATTCCTAGTTTTGGAAATGAGCTTACTGCATTGTTTTGTAGTAACCAAAGAGATGACGGTAGGTGGTGCTACCTCTGGTATCCTGTACAACTTATTTCTCAAAGTAACAATAATAGCACGGGGCCTTGATTCATACACAACATGTCACTTCCACAAGTATGGTTGTCCTAATAATACATCACAAACTTCAAGGGGAGCAATGTCACACAATACCTCATCCATGAAGGGCTTGATGTTGTATGGAAGGCGACACTGCTGGCTCACATGAGATATCGTCCTTGGTGAAGCCACCTGATGGTGTACGGTTGTGGATGTGCTGTGGTTTGTAAGCCCAGCCACTTCACGACCTCTACCGAAATGAGGTTATTTTGTGTAGGTTTGAACCCCATACATAAATTACTTGCATATGAATTCTAAAACACAGAAACTAAACAATGCGAGAGAATAACACATAAAACACATATACACATAGATTTTCCCCTGGATCCCAAAACTAGGACTACCAGCTTGATTTTTCATTATTTTCCTTTCAATGTTACAATACATATTTATACATGCCGAAGCATCCAATACCATGGACCAAAAACCATCGCGTCTAAAACCATGGACTGAAAACCATAGGTAGGTTAGTCGTGGAAAGAATATAACATAACCCAACATTTTGGCTCCCGCTGTTGACAATGAACTGTAGCAAGGGGCCCTTTACCCACATTTGGGAGTGGAAGAGACGCTCCTCCTCCTCTAGATCTTCGATTTCCTCCTTCTGGATCTTCATGGTGGCAACGGTGGTGTTGGGCTCTGCATCGATAATCTACTTCCCTTTGTCATTCCCCTTGTCGGGTTCCGACTTAAAGTTGGAACATGCATCTGATTCTGAAACCTTTAGCTCGGCCACCAGTGACTGCTTGTCCTGACACTCACTTGTGTTGTGAGTGGAGCTCTTATGGAACTCACACCACTTTCCTGTGTCCTTTTTCGGCTTCGCGACGTTGTTCTTTGCTTGCAGCTTTGGCTGTTTGTCTTGGGCCGCCCCGCCTTGCCTTTGTCCTTTATTCTATGGTTTGGGGGCACCTTTCGCTTACTTCGGATTCACAAATCCAAAGTCTTGCTTCTTCTTTTTAAACTTTTGCTCAACCTTGATGGCATATCGGTATGCCGTGCCGAGCGAGGAGATGTTCAGGAATTCTATTTCTTCCTGGATGTACTTGTGCAGGCAGCCGTGGTATTTGAGTACCAAATGCTGCTCCAAATCCTTGATACCCAACTTTGTGCGAAGGATATGGAAAATATTAGTAAACTCCAGCACGTCTTGGTCCCTTCCTTGCCGCAGCGTGGTCCACTTTATGTATTGATCCTCATAGCTTCCAACAGGGTAGTACTGCTCCTTGATGGCATCCCGGAATGAATTCCAAGTGGGTGCGGCTGAAAATAGTGAGCCTATACTTTCATCCTTCTGCTCGCAGTAGGTTTCCCACTAGTCCTTGATGTGGGGGGCTGCTTTGAGAAGAGAAAAAATAATCTTTTCCCGACTAGAAAAATCATGAACAGAAAAATAACCCTCTAGCAAATTTAACCATTTATCGATGGAATCTACATCTATCTGACCCTCGAATATGGGGATTTCAAAATTAACTTGTACCTTAAACGGTGTGGCGTTTCCAGAGTAGCTGTTGGAAGCCGATGCATCGCCCCTGGGTAGCCACTGAAGGATCTAGGCAAAGTTGTCCATCATCGTGTTCCTTTGTTGCTCGAGGGCTTCTTCGAGCAAGATTTTGATAGAATCTCCTACCCCCTCGTCTTTCTTTTCATCTGCCATGGGAGGCCGTCAGGATTTGCGAGGCTGGCCTTGCAAAGGTTCAACTAGTTCAAGCCCTAACTCCTTATATCTCGACCTCGTTGGGGACATGAAAAGAAAAACAGAGAAAAAAAACAGACCGCTCTGATACCACTGATCCGGATTTAAACTGGAACGCAAGAAATTACAAAGATAACCATAAACGCAGAGATGCAGTAGAAATAATACTTCATTTCATTAACGTAAAACACTGAAATATGCTTACAAAAAAAATGGAAATAAACCAGCTAGGGTGATGGTAGCTTATCTCCGAGAAGAGATGTGGCAGCTACATCCTCTGAACTGTCTTACAATGAGGCTCAAGGGCCTTTTTATTATTGAACAATAAGAGAAAACCCTAAAAAACAAAAACCCTAACCCGAGGAGATGTAACACCAAGAGTTTATGGGCCCCGTTGGGGTGAGTTGGACAACCAACTTCTTGGGTTCGTGACTTGGTCATATTATCTCCGTTTGACGTGCATGATAACCTATTGGAAAGATCTCTCCGAGGACTACGATAGAAAATATGATTTTAGACAAATAATCATTGGTAGTAGATTTCCAAAAAAACGTCGTTTAGGGCCTCAAAATGGCTCCAGAAGTTTAGGACCTGAAAAACTGCTAAAATGAGTAAACTGTGCTATAATTAAGGAAACTGAAAAATGGAAAGAAGCAATGGTGGGGGTCCAAGTGGAATTGGCAGGTGGCCACCATTATCTACCTGGATCAACGACACATTTAACAAGTTCCCTGATCGCAACACATTTCATGAGATATCATTACATTATGTTTAACTAGCACAACCACATTTACATTAGTAAATATGGTTGATATACGTTGAAAGTGTATAATTATGATTATTATTATAAATTAATATTACTACTATTACTGATTAATATTATTTTTATTAAATTTATTAAACAAAAATTTAATTTAAATATAATATTCTTAATATAAATATAAATATAATTAACTTACTATTATTATTATTATTATTATTTATTAATAATGTTTTATAAATATAAATAACTGAGTATTATTATTATTTTATATAACTAATTAACTATTAATGTTTTATATTAAAAATAATTAATATAAATATTATTTTTTTAATAATTTATAGTAATTATTATTAATTAATTAAACTCAAGGATTTATATTTAACCCAAGGACTAATATTAAAAAGCCTATAAATAACATTATAGCCTACTAGCCCCAGGGGTTAGCTCAATTGGTCGTGTTCCCGTTGCTAAGTACATCACCAGTTGGGAGGTCTCGGGGTCAAATCTCCTCGACACCCTTGGGGTTAGGCCTTGGCTTGTTTGGCTGGCAGGTAGATCCGTTCAGGTTGAACTGCCTGGATTTTTCCCGTGGATATAATGGCCACCCAATGTCTGTGAACTACTCGTAAAAAAAAAACATTATAGCCTACGAATATGAACCCTTAGATTAATAAACTCAAAGGATTGATATTATAAACCCAAGGAAATAATAAACCCAAGGGATTTATACTAAAAACCCAAGGGATTATAAACCCAAGGAAATAATATTAAACCCAAGGGATCAATATTATAAACTCAAGGTATAAAAACCCTAAGATAAATATTATAAACCCTAAAAAAATCATGGTTGACCATGATTGATTTTCATATTGAGACAATATTTTTCACAATGTGACATTGGACCATGGTTGACCATGATTGATTTTAATATGGAGACAATCTTTGTAACAATGCGATGTTGGACCATGGTTGATTTTCATATTGAGAAAATCTTTATCACAATGTGATGTTGGACTAAGGTTGACCATGATTATAAACCCAATGGATTTATATTAAACCCAAAGATTAATATTATAAACCATATGAATAATATATACCTAAGGGATTGATATTATAAACCCAAGGGAATAATAAACCCTAGGGATAAAAATTATAAACCTAGGATATATAAACCCTAAGATAAATATTATAAACACTAAAATAAACATAGTTTACCATGGTTGAGACAATCCTTGTCACAATGCAACGTTGGACCATGGTTAACCATGGTTAAGCATGGTTAATTTTCATATCAAGACAATCTTTGTTACAGTGTGATGTTGGACAATGGTTCACCATGGTTGATTTTCATATTGAGACAGTCTTAGTCACAATGCGACATTTGATCATGTTTGACCATGGTTGGATATGATTGACCATGGTTGACCATGATTGATATTATAAACCTAAGGGATTAATATTAAAACCCCAAGGGATTATGAACCCAAGGGAATAATATTAAACCTAAGGGACAAATATTATAAACCCAAGGTATATAAAGCCTAAGATAAATATTATAAACACTAAAATAAACATCATTAACAATGGTTGACCATGGTTGATTTTCATATTGAGATAATCCTTGTCACAATGCGATGTTCGACCATGGTTGACCATGCTTAACCATCATTGATTTTCATATCAACACAATATTTGTGACAATGTGATGTTCAACCATGGTTGACCATGATTGACCATGGATGACCATGTTTGATTTTATAAAACATGGTTGACCATGGTTGATCAAGGTTTACCATGATTGACCATGGTTGACCGTGGTTGATGATGATTATCATATTGAGACAATCTTTGTCAATGTGATGTAAATTATAAACCCAAGGTATATAAACCCTAAGATAAATATTATAAACCCTAAAATAAACATGGTTGACCATGGTTGACCATGATTTATTTCCATATTGAGACAATGTAACACCCTTCGGGGTAAATGTGCATATAAAAAAACATAATAGGAACATAAATACAATAAACATATTAGCCATCAAAATCCATATATACATCAGTATATTTGCACATGAAAATCAATGGAATGAATTTTTTCATTAATAAATGCAATGAACCAACTGGAGATGGGACTACCATGTTCCACCCAACCATAGATTGGATGAGCCAAGTCTCTCTTCAGCTAATCACCCCCATGCCATATTCCAAGCATGAATGTGGGATCCCATAGAACACATCAATCAAAACTCATCCAGGGCTTCTAGAGGCCCCCCACCTCAACCCATCAAACAGTGATTCCACCTCACGGTCGGACATCACCAAAAACCATCATCAGAATGGTCTCCATCCAATCCTTCCAAGGCTTCGAGAACTAGTAACTCAACCCACAACTTATACAAGGCTTCCAGAGTGTTTGTCCAACCAAGGCTTCTAGGACTAGTAACTCAACCCGCCAAGGGCTTCCAGGACTAGTAACTCAACCCAAGCTGTTACAGGGCTTCCAAAGTGTTTGTTCAACTAGGGCTTCCAGGACTAGTAACTCAACCCAAGCTATGGAAAAATGAGAACCAACCAAAACAAATCAATGAAAGTAAACCCACAATCACCATGGCTATCCAGGAAATGGCAAGGCTAGGCAATCCACTATCAATCCAGGCAATCCTCCATGCCAATGATAGATCACAACCAAGAAACCACATGCATGTGCCATGCATGTCAAAACTAGTGAATAAATCATACATGCAACTTGATACCTGCAAGCAAATCTGATGTAGCTATTGATGCCGATGCCTTCTTGCGCTTTCATGTTCTTCCTTTGCCTTCTTGCTCCAAGAATCCAAGTATGCCACACCCTCCAAGAGTGTTCCAAGAAAACTCTAAGTCTCCAAGAGTATGAGAGAGAGAGAGAGAATAATGAGAGAGCTCCAAAGCTAAACTGACCAAGTCTTGCCCACTAATCCTCATAAGCCTTTTTATTAATGAGGCCTCTATTTTCTTCATTTTCCATTATTTTCCTTCAATTTCCTCCTCACATGCAAAATGTGACCTTTCACCTTCCTTTTCTCCTAATTTCCATTATTTCCATAAATAAATGTGCCAAAATACCTTTTTCCTTCGTTAATGCCTTAGCCATTTCCTTTGCCAATTTCCTTAACCATAAACACCCAAATGAACACCCACTAGGATGTCCTACCCACCATTCAGCTTGGAATACATGTCCCATCAACCATGGTATTTATATATTTTTACATGGAATTTTCACCAGGGTTGTTACAGAACCCTCCCCCTTGGGGAAGACCGTCCTCGGTGTTCAATGACACTTATAAACAAAATATTGTTGAAAACAAAACATACTACCCATGGAGCTTTATAACACAGCTCGTTGCAGTATTTACAATGAAAGATCTTCTCAAAATCAAAACATCATTACAACATGACAACATACCACATATTGGAGCTTTATAACATAGCTCATTACAATATTTACAATAACCACATATACATATACGCATATGTACATTTTCTCAACCATCAAATAAAATAATATGATGCCTGCATCCGCAACAAGGGAATCTAGAGGTGCACACCTCCACCCTTAAAGTAATACTAGGATCCACCTCCTTCCCAAGAAGTTCAGAATCCACTACAAATTCAAATCTGCATCCAATGTCCAACGCTATAATCCTGCACCACTTGTCCTCTCAGTGAACAGTTACCGACTCATTGTTCTAGGGTGCACTCCCAATGTGCATATGATTCAGTATGACAATGTTAATGACCAAAGAAAATCCATCCGTGACCTTCCCTTCTTTGCTACACAGTCCCTCAGGAATCCCGTCACCCCTTTCCTGCAGTCACTCACCTTCTAAGTTCCACTAGCACCCCCATCCCGGGAAGTCCATCCCTTGGCAAGGCTTCCTCGCATTTGAAGATACAAAAACCAAAGCATATACATGCCACAACACATCATACTAGTCATAACATGCTTATGGAAATCAATGGGCAGAATTGGGTGCCAGTGTCCCACAATGGCCCTACTTCTAAAGTGCTCTACCAGCATACTGTTCCATTTCTAATTTCTTTCACTGTTGCTGCTATTTATTGCAGTCGATTTCAGCCACCCAACTGGGCATGTTCATGTTTCCTGTACCAAGAACATAACTTCCATTAGATTCAAAATAAATTGAAATAACTTCAAATCATACCTCATTGGTAGTTCGTCAATAAGGTCCACTTGGAATCATATTCGCTTCCTCTCACAAGAAGTCAAACTAGCATCTTTGACCAAATCAACATGTATAAAAATATCACATTAGGTTAGCTCATAACACAACCATCATAGATCAAAATCATAAATCACATCTAACCATCGGAAACTAGAATCATAGATCACATATAATCATCATATACCATAGTCATAAATCACATGCATAATAAAATTGAAATAAAATGATGATACTTATCCTTCCTCAATCCTTAGCTTCTACCTTTGTCTTTGTTCCATATGCACTCTAGATCGGTTGCTACACTCAACAAACATCCAGTGCCTTCTCCTCAACCATGTGCATAGACACATAGTGTGCATCACACACATACAATGACACGACATACCACACCATGTAATACATGCATCTACACCTGACATACAACACATATGCCTACACCCAGTGTATATAATACAACGCATCCATCTATAACCGATGTGAAATACCACCCAGTGCATGTACCTACATAGAGTACTACACAACGAGTACATACCTTGCAATACCATGACTACATGATGCACATACATAATACCACATGCCCTCAATACAACATGTATGACATGCACACAATACCACATGTGCATCAGTGCCATATGTACAACATGTACACAATACCACCTATACATTGCACCACCTGCACAACATGTTCACAACATCACATGTACACAACGCCACCTGCACAATGTGTACACAACACCACATGTACACTACACCATTGTACAACGTGTACACAATACCACATGTACATAGTACCACATGCACGATGTGTACACGACACCATATGTACATAGCATCACATGCATGACATGTACACAACACCACATGCTCATAGCACCCTATGTACAACATGTACATGACACCACATGCTCACAACACCACTTGTACAATCATGCACACAACACCATATGTACATAGCACCATATGTACAACATGCACGCAACACCACGTGTACATAGCACTACATATCCAACATGTACATAGCATCATTTGTACACAACACTGCATATCCAACATGCACAGAGCACCATATGCACACACATCGCATATACATCATGAAGACAGTACAATATGTATACAACACCCCATATGCAATATTCACACAACCCTATTTGTACCATCCTGTACATAACATTGCATAAATAACATGTACACATGCTATGTATACACAACACCACAAGTGCACACATCATAGATGCAACATGTACAACATATACAATGTATGCACAACAATAGTACCACACATCCAAAACCACATTGTCCTTACCAAGAAACCTTGCTTCCTGTGTCTTATCCATGCTTATCCTAGCATGTCGCAGACCACACTGCTTTCACTTTGTTGATGTATCCTTCAACATTACCTGTCATAACATAAACATAGGCATAATACAAGTATACAATATCAAATCATATCCACATGATATTGACCTTGTATATTTGTCGTGACTATTCTTCCCAATTGATTCCTCGTAAGACTAGGAACCTCTTCATGTTGTTCTCCTACATAAGCAATCATTCCTCCACAAGAATGATCCCTGACAACCCTGTTAGACAGTAACATAGATACATGGATACATACATATGTATATAAACGTTAGCATAAAACAATCATGATCTTGTCAGACAATGACATACATACATACATACATGTATACATATATAAACATCAACATAATCATGATCATAACAAAATTTCCAGATAACATAAGGTCAAGGTTAAGAGAACTTCCTTTATTCATGCACGACATGCATGATATTGAGAACAACAGTTCCCAACATATCCAAGGCATATGACACCTCTGATCCATTTACTTTACCTTTTCTAGTTACCTTTCTCATGTCTGCACTACTTCTGTCCATTTACAACAATGGACCCAACCAGTCCAACCGACTGTCATAGTCTTACCTTCCGCTACGCTTACTCATACTCCAAGCTCCATTTGAGTCTTACATCAGCTATTGGGTACCACATATCTCTCCTCACTTTCCATCAACTTTCCTCTTTCCCAACCAATTCCCAAGACTCAAAACATAAAAGGCAAGAAAAGAAAAAAGAAGAAGAAGACCATAAAAAACCAATAAAAACATGACTCCACAAACAAAGTGGTATGGCCATACACTAGACATAAACAAAGACACAAATCAAGCTCAACAATTCATATAAGACCAAAATCACAAGACTAAAAACAAACACCATGACTCAATCCCCATGGTTCCCAAGGAAAGCTCAACTCGAGCCTTCTTCAAGATTTCATGGCAACCTCTCTTGCCATGCAACTCCCTGCATCATGCTCACACATGTCAACCACATGTTCCAAATATCAAGACAATCATATCTATCAATTTGAAATCAACCTTTACCAAGACTAACCATCATGTCATAATCCATAGTCAACTCACAGCCATTAGGCATAATACTAAATCTATCACCTACTACACTCAAGTACCTATCAACTGCCTTAACACATATGTATTAGTACCATCATCTTAAAACAAGATCGTTGGAGCACATATTCATATTATGCAATTCATTAAACATTCAACCAACTCGCAAACATTACCATGATAAATAAATCAATTAGACGACATAATAGGCACCGAACACTCAAATACCAAATAGATGACATAATCAACTATGAAAGACCAAGTATAATACATAAGAAAACTCATACCTTAGTGTACCTTAGGGGAGGCTATCTTGCCTACATTATCAATCTAGTTAGCAAGATATAATTTTACAACATGTCAACTCAAGCACTCATAAGATCATGATATCCATAACAATATCTAACTAACATGTTCATATTACAAGCTCATAAGCATTTGTCGTTCATGCATAATAATGACATATGTATGATCAATATAGATTAGTATGACACCATATCACAAATATGTTAGCTCATACTTGAGTATTGCAACCATAAGCATCTGCATAGGTCAAACCAAGTTAACACAATACATATAACATCAAGATCTTCAATGCAGTGAACATAACCATGACACATATGACGAATCCAAATTATAACATCAATATCTCAATGAAATGACCCTAATCATCAAGTTAATAGCATATAAAAATAATAAGCTATATATCATGATCATCACAACATAAAACTTAATTGTCAAGCTAGCTATCCTTGAACATAGTCAACAACAATATATAACATAATCGTCAATTTATCTAACATAAACAAAAAAAGCAGTGCATACAACCACATGTTACTATCACTCATGACTATCTGACACATGTTCATATAACTACACTAATCAACTAACATCTATCATGAATGTAACCATAACATCAAATACATGTTCATAAACCTAATGTATATAACCCTATGGCATATAATAATCCTTAACTTACATACCTACATGCCAGACATACACTACCTCTATGACGATCTTCTCTTATCCCAAAGTCTAATGCTACAACCTCATTATGATGATCTGCATCCCTTGCTCTATCTCAACCAACATATTAGCATCATAACATCCAATAGCACTATGATGACCTAAATTGCATACAATGACTTCACAAGGCATATTTGACCTACTATACATGCATAATCATAACCAAGACCATACATGCATAACAACTGCATATAGACATATAACACATGAGTGCAAAACCATACACACACCATTCTAGCTAGAGTCCAGTCATCAATGCATGACCATATCAACTACACAAACCATGACCTCATGCATGACAACAACCATTACTCCATTGTTCACATTGCCTCATGCAACCAACAATATGCATAAGAAATTCCAAACCAATTACCAATACGCATAACTGCATGTAGTCGAACATAAGCGATCAATTCTTGTAATTAGCCTACTAGACTGATACATGTAATCAAAATATTCAAAAATGTAACCTAACATACAAGGATATAAGTAGGTATCATGAAATCAACATGTAAGCGACATATAATTCATACACAGTAAGTCACATGTTCCAAAAATGAAGACATCATGTCTATTAATTTGAAATCAACATTCACCAATACTAATAACCTATAAGCATAGGCCCTTACTATCCATGGTCCACACTAAGGTAGAAGGAGGAAGCTACTATAATGGCCCGATCTCCAATGTCCAATTATGGAAATGGGATCTCCAAAACTCTACTAAATTTAACCACACTTGAAAATAAATTGATTTTTATTTATCATATATTTGTATGATACTAAGTCAAAAGCATTTCACTTACTCCACTTGTACCATAATAACTAAAAACATGCCACTTTCCCATTTCCTTACATGCAAATTTTCAAATTTCTTGCATGCAACCTTTCAAATTCCCTACATGCAAATCTTCAAATTATTTGCATGAAAATAGGCATAGATCAGCTACATCCATATTATCATACTACAATACTATCCCATCCAAAAAAATAACATTTTCTTCAAACAATTACCATACTTTTACATTTTTCTTCAAACAACTACTATACTATTACATTTGCATGTAAGCATTTCTTCAAACACTTTACATGCAAACTAATATAGAAAATTGTTTGCATATAAGTAAGCATATATCAGCTACAAAAATACCATTACACATCAATACTATCCCCAACCACAAACAACATACTCAATGGGCATTTTATCAAACAGTTTGTATGCAATTAATCATTGAACCATTTAAGCATTTCATCAAACACTTTGCATGCAAACTAATATAGTGAATGATTCAATGCATATATCCTAAACTGTAGTAGTAAAATTTATGGAAACTAAACCATATGATCAGTGGTATTATCCCTCACTATGTTTCAAGTTTCAACTTCTGATATTTCATAGATGAAAAGTTATAACAAAAATACCATCACAATCATATTTGGTGCACAATTCTTGGAGTATCCAGAAATCTCGACTTCCACTGGTCATATATCCTAAACTATAGCGAATAAATGTCTGAAATTTTTATCACAATATTAGTGGGATTTCCTCTCATTGTGGAAAAAATTTCAGCTCCTGAGAGTGCCCAGAATAAAAGTTATAACAAAAATTTTAGCGTGACCTGTTTGAGACTTGATTTTAGGAGCATTCAGAAGGCTCGACTCCCTCTGCTCATATCTCCTAAAATATTGCAACCCAATATCTGAAATTTCTACCACATAATAATTGGTATTTCCCCTCAATGTGGACAATTTTTCAGCTTCTGAAAGCCTACAGAAGCAACGTTATTGCAGAAATACCAACGTGACCCGTTTAAAGGTGCATTCTGGAAGGTCATCTTCCTTAGATCATAATTCCTAAAGTATTGTGAACCAATATCTGAAATTTTTACCACATTATCAGTGGTATTTACCTTTACTATGGACAAATTTTTGACTTCTAATATTCCACAGAAGAAAAGTTATAACATATATGACAGAAAGGTCTAACATTTAACCTTTGTTCTTTATTTTACCTATGATAGAGCCCATCCAGTCCAAGTGTTTGAACCATGCTCTGATACCACTCTGTAACACCCTCCGTGGTAAATGTGAATACAAAAAAACATAATAGGAACAAAAATACAATAAACATATCAGCCATCAAAATCCATATATACATCAGTATATTTGCACATGAAAATCAAGGGAATGAATTTTTTCATTAATAAATGCAATGAACCAACAAAAGATGGGACTACCACGTTCCACCCGACCATAGATTGGCTGAGCCAAGTCTCTCTTCATCCAATCACCCCCGTGCCATATTCCAAGCATGAATGTGGGATCCCATAGAACACATCAATCAAAACTCATCCAGGGCTTCCAGGCGGCCCCCACCTCAACCCATCAAACAGTGATTCCACCTCACAGTCAGACATCACCAAAAACCATCATTAGATTGGTCTCCATCCAAGCCTTCCAGGGCTTCCAGAGTGTTTGTCCAACTAAGGCTTCCAAAACTAGTAACTCAACCCACAGCTTATACAGGGCTTCCAGAGCATTTGTCCAACCAAGGCTTCTAGGACTAGTAACTCAACCCACCAAGGGCTTCCAGAGCATTTGTCCAACCAGGGCTTCCAGGACTAGTAACTCAACCTGCCAAGGGCTTCCAGAGCGTTTGTCCAACCATGGCTTCTAGGACTAGTAACTCAACCCAAGCTGTTACAAGGCTTTTAGAGCGTTTGTTCAACCAGGGCTTCCAGGACTAGTAACTCAACCCAAGCTATGGAAAATTAGAACCAACCAAAACAAAGAAATGAAAGTAAACCCACAATCACCATGGCTATTCAGGATATGGCAAGGCTAGGCAATCCACTGTTGATCCAGGCAATCCTCCATGCCAATGATAGATCAAAACCAAGAAACCACATGCATGTACCATGCATGTCAAAACTAGTGAATAAATCATACATGCAACTCGATACCTGCAAGAAAATCTGATGTAGTTGTTGATGCTGATGCCTTCTTGTGCTTTCATGTTCTTCCTTTTCCTTCTTTCTCCAAGAATCCAAGTATGCCACACCCTCCAAGAGTGTTCCAAGAAAAATCTAAGTCTCCAAGAGTATGAGAGAGAGAGAGAGAATAATGAGAGAGCTCCAAATCTAAACTGACCAAGTCTTGCCCACTGATCCTCATAAGCTTTTTTATTAATGAGGCCTCTATTTTCTTCATTTTCCATTATTTTCCTTCAATTTCCTCCTCACATGAAAAATGTGACCTTTCACCTTCCTTATACCTTTTTTCCTCTTTAATGCCTTAGCCATTGCTTTTGCCAATTTCCTTGACCATAAATAGCCAAATGAACACCCATTAGGATGTCCTACCCACCATTCAGCTTGGAATACGTGTCCCATCAATCGTGGTATTTATATATTTTTACATGGAATTTTCACCAGGGCTGTTACAGACAATATTTGTCACAATGTGATGTTGGACCATGGTTGACCATGATTGATTTTCGTATTGAGACAATCTGTCAGAATGCAACATTGGACTATCATTGACCATGGTTGATTTTCATATTGAGACAATCAATGTCATAATGCGACATTCAACCATGGTTGACCATGATTGGTATTATAAACCCAGGATAATAATAAACCAATGGGATTGATATTATAAACCCAAGGAATTAATACTAAAACCCCAAGGGATTATGAACCCAAGGGAATATATTAAAACCAAGAGATTAATATTATAAACTGAAGGTATATAAACCCTAAGATAAATATTATAAACACTAAAATAAACATGGTTGACAATGGTTAACCATGGTTGATTTTCATATTGAGACAATCCTTGTCACAATGCGACATTGGACCATGGTTGACCATGCTTAACCATGGTTTATTTTCATATCAACACAATCTTTGTGACAATGTGACGTTCACAATGCGACATTCACAATGAGACAATATTTATCACAATGTGGCATTCAACTATGATTGACCATGATTGAATTTATAAAACATGGTTGACCATGATTGATATTATAAACCCAAGGGATAAAAATTATAAACCCAAGGTATATAAACCCTAAGATAAATATTATAAACCCTAAAATAAACATGGTTGACCATGGTTGATTTCCATATTGAGAGAATCCTTGTCACAATGCGATGTTGGACCATGGTTGACCATGATTGATTTTCATATCGAGATAATCTTTGCCACAATGTGATGTTGGACCATGGTTGACCATGGTTGATTTTCATATTGAGACAATCATAGTCACAATGTGACATTTGATCACAGTTGACCATGGTTGACCATGGTTGGCTATGATTGACCATGGTTGACTATGATTGATATTATAAACCCAAGGGAATAATAAACCCAAGGCATTGATATTATAAACCCAAGGGAATAATAAACCAAAGGGATTAATACTAAAACCCAAAGGGATTATGAACCCAAGGGAATAATATTAAACCTAAGGGACAAATATTATAAACCCAAAGTATATAAACCCTAAGATAAATATTATAAACACTAAAATAAACATCGTTGACAATGGTTGACCATGGTTGATTTTCATATTGAGACAATCCTTGTCACAATGCGACATTGGACCATGGTTGACCATGCTTAACCATGGTTTATTTTCATATCAACACAATATTTGTGACAATGTGACCTTCAACCATAGTTGACCATGATTGACCATGGATGACCATGTTTGATTTTATAAAACATGGTTGACCATGGTTCACCAAGTTTGACCATGATTTACCATGGTTGATGATGATTATCATATTGAGACAATCTTTGTCATAATGTGACGTAAATTATAAACCCAAGGTATATAAAATCTAATATAAATATTATAAACCCTAAAATAAACATGGTTGAGCATAGTGGATTTCCATATTGAAACAATCCTTGTCACAATGTGACTTTTGACCATGGTTGACAATGGTTGACCATGATTTATTTTCATATCAAGATAATCTATTGTAATGCAATGTTGGACTATGGTTTACCATAGTTGATTTTCATATTGAGACAATCATTGTCACAATGCGACATTCGACCATGGTTGGCTATGATTAACCATGGTTGATCATAATTGATATTATAGACCCAAGGGAATAACAAACCCAAAGGATTGATGTTATAAACCCAAGGGAGTAATAAACCTAAGGGATTAATACTAAAACCCTAAGGGATTATGAACCCAAGAGAATATATTAAAACCAAGGGACTAATTTTATAAACTGAAGGTATATAAACGCTAAGATAAATATTATAAATACAAAGATAAACATGGTTGACAATGGTTGACCATGGTTTATTTTCATATTGAGAAAATCCTTGTCATAATGTGACATTGGACCATGGTTGACCATGCTTAACCATGGTTGATTTTCATATCAACACAATCTTTGTGACAATATGATGTTCAACCATGGTTGACCATGATTGCCATGGATGACCATGTTTTATTTTATAAAACATGGTTGACCATGGTTGACCAAGGTTTACCATGAATGACCATGGTTGACGATGATTATCATATTGAGAAAATCTTTGTCATAATGTGATGTTGGAGCATGGTTGAGAAAATGATTGATTTTCATATTGATATAATCTTTGTCACAATGCGATGTTGGACCATGGTTGACCACGATTGATTTTATAAAACATGATTAACCACGGTTGAGCATGGTTGAATAATATTAAACCCAAGGGACTAATATTATAAACCCAAGGGACTAATATTATAAACCCAAGGTATCTAAACCCTATGTTAAATATTATAAACACTAAAATAAACATGGTTGACCATGGTTGATTTTCATATTGAGACAATCCTTTTCACAATGTGACATTGGACCATGGTTGACCATGGTTGAGACAATTATTGATTTTAATATTAAGACAATATTTGTCACAATATGACATTGGACCATGGTTGACCACCATTGATTTTATAAAACATGGTTGACCATGGTTGAATAATATTAAACCCAAGGGACTGATATTATAAACCCAAGGTATATAATGTAACACCCTCCTCCCACATCTACCCAAGTAACCGACCAACCAGGGTAAACATGTGATGAGAAGTTACTATGATATGATTCGACCTCCTAAGTCATCTTAAGGAAGTGGAACCACTGGAAACACACAATACAAATCTTCCACATCAACAACATGACTCTCAGGAACTATCCCAAGCTCTCAGGTAACCAGCCCTTGAGTCCCATTGAGTTTTTAGACTAATTAACTCCCGGACGACCCTTTGATATGGGTATGCACATGTCCAGAAGGCTTTGGATGCTCCCAAAACATGGTATGCCAATGTCCAGGGAATTTTCTGCTTAGTGTTGTGCCACCTTCCCCAAGATTGGAGCCACCTTTTCAGGCTCAGATCCCAAGTCACTGCTCAAAACTAAACGACACCTTCAAAGAAGAAAGATAAAAGTGGAATGATGATACAAATACAATTACTTGAACAAGGGATTGACTAGACTCCTACTAACCATAACAGGAATTTCAACAAACATATCACATATGTAATCTACAGGAGTAAACAACATATCTGAGAATCGCTAAGAAGCTTTGTTCCCATATATCATTAGTTGCATTATCATATATTAGGTCATAGATACATTATCCATTCATTTACAAATCAAAACATGAGGAGATCTATACATCATCACTGTCATAAGACATGCTTATAACTAGCATAATAACAAAAAAAATATCAAGGATACATCAGCCATAGAATCCACATATAAAATAGTACATTTACACATAGGATGTCAAGAAGAGAACTTCTTATTAATGAATGCAAAATCCAACCTGGTATGGGACTACCACATTCCACCCGATCATAGAATGGTGGAGCCAAATCTTTCTTCAGCCATTCACCGCCATGTCATATTCCAAGCATGAATATGTGACTCAAACCAAAAGAACCAACTAGGGCATCTCGAGGTTAAACCAACTCACCCTCATCAATAGAAACTAGGCTTTACCATAATCCACCCTAGATCACTAGGACAAATAATAAACATGTAATAATAGGCTTTACCATGATCTCCACCAGATCACTAGGGAAAAACAAGCATGGATGCCACTAAATTTCTTCGCCTACACCGTGAGGAATATTCTTGTCTCCTAGTCTCTCATGCTTTACCACAATCCACACTGGATCATTAGGCCCTAAACCGAGACCCACTCTCAAGGCTTTACTGCATATCCCATCCAAAGATTACTAGACCTGATGGAGTGCAACCACTGATGGAGCTCATCAAAAGGTAAATCATACATGCCTTAATGCCACTCTCCATCTTATTAAAATCAACTTTTCTCACATTTCTTTACATATTTTATTATATTTTTCTTAGTGAGAAGGGTAAAGGTGAGATGTTATGTCATGTGGCCTAACGTACATTAATTGTAGGATTTGGAGTCATTTTGGGCTAATTTAAGTGCAAGAAATCAAAGTAGATAAGAAATAGGTATTTTATGAAATTGGGTCTCCCTCGTTAACTCCTCAATCACTCGAATATTCATCCACTAGATCTCATCAGCTCAGAGTTACAAGCAGCCAAGCCCATTAAGTTCATTGGCAGCCAAGCCAGTGATAATTGAAGACAAGTCAATCTCGCATTTGGGAGCCAAGCCTCCCTAATTTTAAGGAAACTGTTGGTAGCTTCAGTTTTATAAATAAGAAGGCCTAGGGCCTCATTAGGATTCAACTTTTTATTATAGCCAAGAGGCAATTTCTAGCTAAGATATTGTCACTGTTATTCTCATGTTATTTTTGACATTTTGGTGATAATGAAAAGGGTTTCTTTGATCCATCACTTAGTTGACTTAGAGGGATAAATCTCTTGGGTTAGGGCCTAACCCTAGCAGCAGAGGTTCCTCTTTTTGTACATGTATTCTTAGATTAGAATCATAGATTAACTATTGAAGTTATCTCTGGTTTGTTTAATTTACAAGTTTTTGAATGATTGGTTAGTTTTGCTTCCATTAGTCAGAGAAGTAGATCAATGTTACAGTAGTGAAAGAAAATACTTCAGAAAATATTTTGACAGTGGCCTCATCCTCATCTCCCTCATGGGAACATGGTTTGAGGGCCCCACCCTCACATCCCCAAAAACAAATTTATCTTTTGGTTATTAAATAGATTAGGATTTCTTATTGAGTATATCATTGTTGATGATTTCTTAGAAGCACCTGCAATTGTCATTTTGGTTTCTTGAGTTTGTTGTAGATTAGAAATAATTCCATTCCATAGATTTAAGCCATTAGACATCAATAAATAAGTTTCTCAAATTCAACTCATCTTTTCCACATTTACATAAAGTTGTGCATGAATGAAGAAAATAATATGTGTTGTTACAGGGGTTGCTAATATGCAGGGAGAAACTCATTCCACCAGCCTCATCTAAGTCTTCTCCACCTTTCGTCCAACCCTACCAACCACTAATTCAGATTTCTATTTGCAGCCACCATGCACAACCACCTTGAGCAAATGCAACCATCCTGAAGAGTTGGGATGATCCTTGGGTAGTTTGCACCTCCTCCATACCTTATTCCACCATCATACATCTTCCCAACACTTCCTTTCACCTTCACTACCTTCCTACAACTTTCAGATAAGTTTCCTGTAGTAAACGAGGACATCTTGTAGTAACTATAGGAATCCTGTAGAAACTACAAGAAACCCTGTAACAACTTGTTTTAGATTGTTTTGGGCATAAATGATGATCAGAGCCTAGGGTAGGCCTCCAAATTGACTTCCATACCCCTCAAAGAAATTTTGGACCAGCTTTTCCATACCTTCCTCCCCTACAAAAGATCAGCTTGTTTAGCTTTGAATTTACAATTCTAAATTGAAAACCAAAAGACTCTTTTCTGCAATATTTAACTAGTGCATGCATACATCAGCCATAGAAATGTTAGGATAATTTCCATGCCTACTTAGTCCAGATAACTAGATGATAGAATGCAAGGTTAAATTAGGTCTCTTTTGCAAGTAATGTGTGGTAATTCTTAGCTAGGTAATTTCATTTCCTTTCATAGAACTTTCTATTTAGCACTTTCATTTCCTTAAAATAGGCAAGCATTTACTTTCTGCATCAAAGATAGTTTTACATTCACTGTTAGTAGTTAGCCTCCTTCTAGTCAATAGAAGACTGTTTTGAAAAACCCTAGTGGTCTATTGCCCCAGTTGAGAAGTGAAAAGAGTAGATTGTTGCATCTGATGTGTATATAACACTATCACCTCCAAGTTTGTATGAACCCCAGGTTGATAAAGTAAAGTTAGTCGCCCTAGGAGTTGCAACATCCTTGTTGCAAAACTAGGTCTCGCAAATTTTTGGTGTTGTTGCCTGGGAGGTCTCTAGGTAGATGTAATTTCTTCTTTCCTTTCTATTTGACATTTAGTAAATAGATGCAATTCCTGCTTTCCTTTTGTTTTTCATTCAATAGATAATTTCAATTTATACTTTCTCTCCATTCTGAAAGTAGTTCCATTCAACAAATAATTGCAATTTCTGCTTTCTTTCCATTCTGCAAGTAGTTCTGAAAAAAACTCTAAAAGAAAAAAAAAACAAATTTCTTTCATGCCTCATAGGAGTAGAGACAGCTTAGGGCTTTTTTTTCCAAATAGCACCATACCATCAAACATCCAATCTTCCCTCTTCTTCGGTGGCCATGAGTAAGAGGAACCATTAGGCTAAAAACCAAAGATCTTTGAAGAAACTATTGGGGAAGAATAAGAAGAAACCATTCCACCAACCTACACCATGGCTGGAAATAGAAATGGGATTGAAAATAGAAATGGAGCTGAAAACAGAACTAAGGGTTCTTTTCCCATTAGAGAAACTAATGGAGATGCTAGGATGAAAAACATAAGCCCCTTTTCCCTTCCTCACTTCCATGGATTAACCTCGAAGGACCCTCATACATTTTTATTTGAGTTTGTTGTCATCTGCATAACTTATGATTATACCTTTGACGACCAGAAGTTGAAGTTGTTCCCATCCACCCTTAAGGATGCAACCTTGTGCTGGTTCATGGGTTTACCTGGGGATTCAAATGCAACAAGCCTTCAACAAAAAGTATAGGGATTATCATAGGTCTAAAGACACCAAAGAGGAAATCTTTAGAATCACCTTGGGACATGGTGAATCTTTGGAAGATTATGAGGAAATGTTCCAACTCAGCTACAAAAGGACCAGATGCACCCTTGATCCTGAATCACTCAAGTTAGTCCTTCTTAGAGGGATCAGGGAAGATCTAGTAGAAACCCTAAACATGTTGTTAGGAGGGGACATCTACCAGTTATCTGATGATGATATCAAGACAATTTTCAAAAATCATTCTAGGGAAGCCAGAAAGAAGGGTAGGGCTAGTCAAGCTTTGGCCATTTCATCCTCCTCCAACACATCCATCAAAAGTGAAATTAGGAACATGTTGGAAGACTTTAAGAGTGAAATGCTGCATACCCTTTCTCTACAAATGGACACCATGCAGATCAAGAGGAAGCAGGAGGAAGAAGAAGTAGCCTTAGCTATCTTTTGCCCTAGATGCACTAGGAGGGACCCTAGAAATGAATGAGTATTGAATCTCATAGAGATCTGCTCAGTCTATGAGGAAAACCACTCCACAAAAAAGTACCCTTATCTACCTGGATTGAAATTTGTGTATCAAGGAACTGAAGGTGTGACTGAACAACTCTTCTATATCAACCAAAGGAGGCCTCAAGGACCTTGACCATACCAGAAGGGCATGTAAGGGGCATCCTATTCATATTACAACCCTAACCAGAATGCATCCATTCCCCCTTAGTGTCCTCCTACTCATCCTTCATGGTACACACCTTCTTCCTAGTATTTTGCACCTTAATACCATTCCCAACCCGCCAATCAATCATTTCAGCCATATGCTCCACCACAACCTCATTGGAATACACCATCATAGGGGTGGAGGCCCCCATACACTCAATCTCCAGCCTTACTGCCTCCAACTCCATCTCAGCCACAACTCCTTCACCCTGCTCCACCTAAGCAACCTTAGATGTCTTCTCAGCCAAATCCGAACCCGAACAACAAGCAGGCACAACAGGTATATAGTGGAGAGACATCCTACCTTGCCTATGCTATGGAAATTCAAGAAATCAAACTCAGGTCTGGAAGAGTGCTTCTAGATAACCAACCTCCATCTCCATCTAAGGAGCTTGAAGAGGAAAAGGAAGAGAGTGTTCCCCAAGCCAATCCACTTCCTTTTCCTAAGAGACTAATCAATCCTAGCCAGCACACCCCGAAGAGTCTAAACTTCTGGGTGAATTGAAAAACTTGTGTGTTAAAATACCACTCATCCAAGCTATCAAGGATGTCCCCATATACAACAAGTTAATCAAGGAGAAATGCTTCAAACATCCTCAGAGGATAAAGAAATACACCCCTACCATTAATTTCATTGGACAGATTTCTGACTTAATGTTGGGGAGAGTGACTTGCCTGAAGTATCTAGACCTTAGAAGTCTTGTGGTAGATGTGCACATTGATGGTATCATTGTCCCCCATACCTTGATTGATCTTGGGGCTTCCATCAATGTGATGAATAAGGAGACCATTCTTAAACTGAATCTCCAAGGATCATTAAGGAAGACCACAACAGTCTTGGAGCTTGCAGACATATCCACAGTAGCTCCTGAAGGAGTTGTTGAGGATGTGATGGTTTCCATTGATTCTTGGGAATACCCTGCTGACTTCTTAGTTCTCCAACCTAATACCAAGTTCAATGGTTATCCTCTCATCCTTGGAAGGCCATGGTTAGCCATTGCTGATGCTTACATAAGTTGCAGGGTTGGGAATATGACCATTAAAAATGGGCATTTGTCCAAACAATTGGTCTTGTACCCTCCTTCTCAACCATCTCTAGAGCATGACTTACCCTTATGGTTGGAATAGGAGGAGGAATATGAAGTATACTATGCCACATCTTACCCAATTTGTACCCTAGATGCTACTATAGGAGGGGGGAAACCTGATGAAGATGACCTGATTGATCAAATCCTCTAGAATCAGCCCCCCAACACCATGTCTCTTGATGAGTTAGTAAAGAAAGCTGAAGATAACCCTTGGACTGATTTTTTCCTAGCTGAATCAAGTCCTACTCATGTCAAGATGATAGAATTTGGTCCAGCTAAAACATTGAAAATCAACCCCTCTCTCTCTGCACATCAGGAAAAGGAGTTATGTGACATGCTAAGAGAGCATCTGGATGCCTTTTCTTGGAGTTATAAGGAAATGAAGGGAGTGCACCCTTCGATGTGTACTCACCACATTTACATCAAGGAAGGATGCAACCTATTGCGCCAACCTTAGAGGAGAATGAACCCAGTCCTCAAAGATATAGTTAAAGAAGAATTGCAGAAGTTTTTGGATGTAGGGTTGATTTACCCCATCTCATATAGTGAGTGGGTGTCTCCTCTAGTTCTAGTCCCAAAGAAGAATGGAAAATGGAGGATCTGTGTGGAATACAGAGAGTTAAACAAGGCCACCAAAAAAGACCATTTCCCTCTACCTTTCATTGATCAAGTCTTGGATGGTCTTGGAGGAAAGTAGTTCTTATTTTTCCTGGATGGATTCAGTGGTTACAATCAGATCCAAATCAGCCCAAAGGACAAAGATAAAACCATATTCACTTGTCCTTGAGGTACCTTTTTTGATAGGGTTCTTCCTTTTGGATTATGTAATTCCCTTGCCACTTTCTAGAGGGAAGTTCTGAGCATCTTTGCAGAACTAGTCCATGACTCAATAGAAATATCTATGGATGTTTTCACTCCATATTGGTGTGATTTCCTAAAGGCTCTCTCTAACTTGGGGAAAGTATTAAATAAGTGCATTGAAATGAACCTATCCCTTAGCCCTAAGAAGTGTGAGTTCTTGATGAATGTAGGGACTATTCTAGGTCACTCAATATCCCAAGAAGAACTGCAAGTGGACCCAAATAAAATTTCTATCATAAAGAGGGTCCTTACTCCTTAGAAGAAGAGGGATGTCATAAGTTTCTTGGGCTTAGCTAGATAATATAGGAGATTCATAAAGTAATTCAACAAAGTAGCCTCACCTTTGTTTGGACTATTGGCCAAGGAATCTGAATTTTTCTGGTCAGAAAGTTTCCAAGAGGCCCTAGAAACCTTAAAAAACAAGTTGACTACTGCACCCATACTCTGAGGCCCAAATTGGGCTCTTCCTTTCCACATCCATGATGATGCCTTTGACAAATCTATAGGAGCATCTCTAGGCCATATAGATGACAAGTTGCCTTATGCCATTTATTTCATTAGCAAAAATCTGTCTAAGGTTGAATTGAACTATACTGTGACTGAAAAAAATCTCCTAGTTGTTGTCCATTCCTTGAATAAATTTAGACACTACATCATTGGTTACCAAACCTTCGTACATACTGACCATGCTGCTATTAAATATTTGATGAACAAGATTGATGTGAATGCCAGAATTATTAGATGGTTTCTTTTATTACAACGGTTTGATCTAACTATCATTGATAAGCCTGGGAGAAAACATAGTTGCAGATTTTTTGTCTAGACTTGCTTTACCTACAGGTGAGGAAGGAATGATTGATGATCTGCTGCCAGATGAGCATTTATTTTCTATTTCAATTCTCTCTCCATGGTTTGATGACATAGCCAACTATCTACTGGCTGCATAGTTCCCTCTGAATCTGTCCTCCAAGGAAAAAAGAAGAATTGTAAGAAAGAGCGCCCCATTCACTTGGATTGGGGGCAATATCTTCAAGCTAGGCCCATATCAGATTTTGAGGAGATGTTTTAGGGAGAAGGAAGCCTTTGACATCCTCTCGGTCTATCATGATGGGCCTTGTGGAGGTCACTTAGTAGCCAAGAGGACAACTTTCAAGGTACTGCAAGCTAGCTACTACTAGCCCACTCTCCACCAAGATGCAAGAAGATACACCAGTCGATGTGACCAGTGCCAAAGAATGGGGAAACCTAATCCCAGGGATTAAATACCTTTTCAACATCAAGCGACTCTTGAGCCATTCAAAAAGTGGGGCATGGATTTCAGTGGGCCCATTGATCCACCATCAGGGCAAAAAAAGTACATAATTGTATGTGCTAATTATTTGAAAAAGTGGGTTGAAACTGTAGGTTTTAACCCCGTACAGAAATTACCTGCATACGAATTCTAAAACACAGAAAATAAACAATGCGAGAGCATAACACATAAAACAAATATACACAGAGATTTTCCCCTAGATCCCAAAACCGGGACTACTAGCTTGATTTTTTATTATGTTCCTTTCAATGTTACAATACATATTTATACATGCCGAAGCATCCAATACCATGGATTGAAAACCATCGCATCCAAAACCATGGACCAAAAACCATTGCGTCCAAAACCATGTGCGAAAAATCATGCACAAAACCATAGGTAGGTCTTCCCAACCTAATATAGGGTCCAAAAAAAAAAATTTCCGGGGCACTGCCCTAGACCCCATAGAGTGGGGTTACCTGCACCCCTCAAACCCCCTGTGACTCCCCCCTCTACGCAATCTGTGCAACGAAAAGGGGGCTCCGCCCCCCTTCTAAACCCCTGGTTAACTACGTGGGCTAGTCGTGGAAAGAATATAACACAGCCCAACATTCTCCCACTTATTGTTTTCTTTCCACAGGGGGCCACAAGAGAGCTTAGTCATTTATCGAGCCCTGCAATACCCATTGTTTCTCTACACCAAGAGAACTTCTTAGAGCTCACAGATTTTGTCAATGCATCTGTAGTATTCTTCAAAGTGTCCACCTTTACCAGCAACACCTTTTTGTCTTCTATCATATCCCTCACAAAGTGATACTGAACATCAATGTGCTTTGCCTTTGAATGATATGCAGGGCTCTTTGCCAAGAAAATTGCACTTTGGCTATCTGTAGTATACCTAGGGGGGATAATATGGGGTACACAGGGAGGTACCCAAGGGAATAATGTAATAATGGGATGGGCCATAGTAATAAATAAGGTGGTTAACCTGTATCATGTAAGGGACCACAAGTAGTTAGCAATAATGTAATAAGCCCATGGTATTAGATAGATGGTATTGAGGGAACCATGGTAATGACCCATGGTATTGTATGTATGAGGCCTATATAAAGGCTAGATATTCCCCTTTGAGAGATGCAAGGATTATTGTATGAACAGGCATATGGCTTGTGGAGTGTTCTCCTTCCTTAAGGAGTGAATGTATGGTGTTGCCCTACATTAAGGGTTTGATCAATAAAGTGAAGCATTTCTATCTATATTCATATCTGGTTATTTCTTGGGTATATTTGTATTTTCATATATTTTCAGATCAGATCTACAACACTGTCATAGTATATCCTTATAGCTCCCTGTACTAACCCCATACTTGAACACAATCTCTGCAACCAAACTGCTTCCTTGCTTGCATGAGTGGCTGCCATGTATTCTGCCTTTGTAGTTGATAGTGCCACTACAAATTATTTCTTACTCATCCAATTGAATACACTTCCAAATAGGTTAAACACATACCCATTTGTAGATCTTCTCTGATCTATATCTCCAGCCTAGTCTGCATCAACAAAGCCACAAATATCCACAACTCTATCCAATCCTGGTCTTCCTTGGTAGCACAAACCATAATCACTAGTGCCATGGAAATACCTGAAAACCCGCTTCACTATTTTCCAGTGCTCCTTCCCTGGTTTTGACATAAAGCTACTATATACTCCCACTACATGTGCAATGTCTGGTCTAGTACAGACCATCACATACATCAGGCTACCGACTGCACTTGCATATGGAACATAGGACATGTCATCTTCCTCTTCTTGTGTTTTGGGACACTTATCAGCAGATAACTTTACACCTTTTAGTGCCTAGATTTACCTCAGGCTGAAAAGGTAGGATCCAGGGCCAACATCAAACCACGCTTAGCCTGGTAGCTAGCCCTACCAGGTCAGGAGAGGGCTCTCTCCGGGTCAATCTCAACAAATAATGATCAATGAGGGCTTGAGATGACTGATAGAAATACTGATCTTAGGCTAGGTATATGTGCAAGAGAGTTTGATTTAATAAAATGATGATTTGCTGGCTCAGATGGAAAGATAGGTTTTGGGTGCGGGGATTGAGGCTCAGTCCTGCAGAGATCTCAATGGGGCAAGGTAGGAAATTGTTTTTGGCACTTAAATTTGAATGAGATGGTGGAAATAGACAGGTGAGGTGTTGAAGAGGGCAAGAGAAACCATGGATCCTCCCCAAACAACTGAAAACATCAAGAAACTAAAGCAAACCTCAAGTAGAGCACTGCAATTTCAATGGATTCTACTTACACTCTTGTTTGTTTAGTTCAGAAGAAACAAGATAGAGAATGGCATACATAACACATAAGAAAATTCACAATGACAAAGAAAAGCACTGTACCAAGACAAATTGCCACATGGATCCCAAAGCGTGCTGCAAATCTGGTCTCAATTCCTTAGCCAAAATGAAAATATGAGTGTACAATGAAGCTCTTTTCTTTCTCAAGAGTCCAACCATGCTAACGACTGAAAAAACAAATAATATAGAAAAAGCATAGCTCATCCTAGCCTTTAGGGTTGAGCTCACATGTTTAGGAGCTGATCCAACTGATTCTAAACTAGGAACTAGAAATCAGGCAGTGGAACAGCATGCCTCTAGAAACTAGGGAACTGATCCATTCAGTTTCAAACAACTTTTTAACAGATGAATCTACCTTACTAAGTGAAAATTTGACATATTTACATCATGATCCATCAATTTACATGAAATTACATCACAATTTTCCATTAAGAGAGTGAAAAAGTCAAACTAGCCAAAACTGGGCGAAAAACAGAGCAATACTTGGTCAAACAGGCAATTTTTCCTCTATGCGCCGCGCCAAATTCTCTATGCATAGCGCCTATTTGGACCCACTTTTGGAGGCCTTCCCGGTGTCCAAATTAGCTCCAAGTGTGCTTGTTGGAAAGGTCTACCTGTCTACTTTCCAACCCAAGTGGAATGTTTCAATTTGGCCTTCATTTTCCCTATCAAAAATCAAATCTCCCAAGACTTCTTCCTGTGTGTCAAAATAGGGGCAGTGAGGTCATTTTTTGAGTGTTTTTGACCTTTTTGAGGGCTCAAAACCTGCCCAAATTTCTTGGCCATAGGTAGGCAAGCATAATTTTTCATGCCAAATCCAAAAATGTTGAGTTTTTGTGATTTGGAGGCTCCTAGAAAAAGCGAGTGCCACGTGGCGCGACGCATAGGGCAGAAAACCCTGTTTTTTGTGCCAAAAAATTTCCAAAATGCAAAAATTGCTCCAAACTTTTTGAAATTTGGGTTGAGTCTTCTCTATCAAGAGATATGTTGGGCCAAGGAAGCCTCTGCTAATATCTGAAGTCGATCATGCTCCTTTTGCCTCTTTGATGCCTTCTACAATTTTGCTTTCAAACTCTTGATTCTCGCCTTGCAAACTATGTTCCTCGCCATGTAATGAACAACCATGTGTCTCAACAAGTTTCTCTCCTTGTTGGCCTTTTCTAGCTTCCTCTCCAAGTGGATATTGGCTCTTTCAAACCATGACTCCCTATCGGCATTAACCTCTTGCTCAAGTGAAGTGAACTCCACCCTCCTCCTTTGGGCATCTTGGCGATTCTCCCGAATGTTTTGTACCTCCAGAATCACCTGCTGGTATTTAAGCTGCTTATTCCTTTGCTCCAGGTATTGTATTTTCCATTGGGCTCTATCCAAGTTGAGGGACAAGGCCTTGATGTTTGCCTGCTGCTCCTTGATGATTTCTCTAAGATTTGCACTTTGCGGGCCCATATATGTGTCATCACCCTCAATGAGAATGAAATCGGTCTCTCGCTCACCTGAAGGTCCTTCCTCCTATAGTGGCCTCTTGCCTCAGTCTTGAACTTGTTGTGCTGATGATGGAAGCGAGGCCCCTTCCACCCCAGGTGGAGATAACACTCGCTTTACTGTTGCAAACAACTGTCTAGTGCCCTTCTGATATGTAATAAACACCGGCATAGTAGCAGTCTGTGGCTCGTGACCCTCATGCTGATAAGAAGGTCCACCTATCTCATGTAAAGCCTTTGAAGGTCCCTGAGGAGCTCTGAAAAACTCACGAGAGATGAAGTCCTCCCAAGTGATGCCCTGTAAGCCAAGCTGATGGATGACCACAATTTTTATGAGAGCAAAATGGTAAATACTGTTGAACTGCTGCTGAGGAGTCTTGTGCTGCACTAGAGTGGTCATCTTCTCGATATTTCAGCACATGAAGTAAGGGATGTTCATCATCCGTACCCGGGTAAAATGCATCAATAGCCTGATATGATAAGCATATAAATGGGAGAATCGGCCCTCACAGCTGAAATACTTCATGATCAGTTTCATTAAAGGAGCATATTCATCTTTAAGGTACCGAAAAGGAAACACTCTCTTGAGCTGTCTCAAAAAGTTGGGCTTGATGTATAGTTCATAATGCTGCCGGTCAATTTGCTGCCTCTTGTTCCATTGTTCTCCAATGTTAGGTATGCTGGTTGCTAGTGAAATGGATTCTAGTGTTAATGTGAAAGTGACACCAGCTAGAGTAGCTTGACCATCATGTAAATGCAACACAAATAAGCGGGCCAACTCATGGTGAAACTAAATGCTAGCAGCCTTTTCACAAAATTCATAGCAGGACTGGTGTTGGAAACAAGAGAAGGCAAGAGGGTAGGTCTGCAACTCAGCAAGGGTAGTTGTTTCTTCTCTAATATGTTTGCCACCTCTTTGAGGCCTCCTGGGTGCATGTACCTCTATTGGTGAGTCACTGTGGGTCTCCTCTTCATACTCATATGAAGGATCAGATGCCATCTCTGCTAGTAGATAAACTGCCTTGGAGCTACCTTGATGAGAAATAGGTGACTGTGATGTTTTTGACTTTTGGCTACCAAGGGAAACAGTGATATAGGGGGCTGTGAAGGGGGAAAATAGTGAGGGATTTAGGGACTGTTGGGGTAGGGTTTATTTAGGGAAATAGGGAATTAGGGAATGATTTAGGGGGGACTAGGGTTTGGAAGTTTGTTTTTGGGATTTTGGGAAATGGGAATTGGGGTATGGGATTAGTGAATTTAGGGGTATGTGAATTTGGGGAATAGGGAAAACAAGGGAAATATGAAATAAGGGAGTGATGAGGTGAGGGGATACTTGGTAGCAAAACAGTCAATACAAAACCCTAGCAGCAATCTCCTTTGAAAATTTTGAAGAGATAGGGTTTGTTTTCCTTTAAACATTCACCATGCAACAAACACCATCAAACAACCATCAAATTTGGATGAAGAGCAATGAAAAAGGGTCAACCTACTTGGACAAGTGACAATCCACGCGTTTTGGGTGATTTTGGAGCAAGTATTTGAAATTTCAGGCTTGCTGGCTGTGTGCACCGCGCATCAAACCCAATGCGCCGCGCCCAGTGTATGCACCGCGCCTGTGCAAAATTGAACTGGAGTCTGAGGCCTAGTGTGCCGCGCCGGTTGTATGCGCCGCACCTCCTTCTCAGTGCACCATGCCCAGTGACTTGGAGCATTTTCACCAATTTTGCCTTGTTTAACCCCAAAATGATTTTGCTTTGCTTTCTCTTTGATCTTGGAGTGCAAATGAGATTTAAACATTTGGAGACATGACTTATACATGGAGCTTTTAAATTTTAATTTTGCAAAACCAACTTTCATAATGTTTTGAAAATGTCTTTGTTTTTTAAACTCTGTTTTTGGACTTTTTCGCTTCATTTGAGCTTTGTGATGAACTAAATGCCCTTAGCTTTGCTTGTTTTGCAGGTGTTGTAACTACTAGGGCTAGGGAAAGAAAACAGGGTTACAGATGGAGTGATTTACATATAGAGAAAATAAAATTACATAAATTTATACCAAAAAAGAAAAAATACTCTGTTTTTCCTCAAAACAGAGTTTTGAGGAAAGACACATTTCTGAGCACTTGATGATGACATTTATTGATGCTGGACCCTCCTCATGGCCTACTGGTTATTATTGGACACTTTGAAACTCCTTTTGACAAAACCCTAATGAAACCCTAGACCTAATTGAAAATGAAACCCTAAAAGACCTTTGCAATCTTTAAGGCGAAAAGAAGACTGTATATGCTTTTTAATGAACAGACATGAGCCAGCAGGTAAATGACATGAGGGAAACTGAAGGAAAGCCACTATCGTCAGATGATCCATGCGCCTAATGGAATGCAAATGACTAGGCGGGACACCTAATATGAAATTCAACAAGAGGATTTGATCTCTGATGGAGGGATGAAGATACCGACACTAACAACACCTACAAGAATAGGAACCTTCACCGGTTTACTATCCTGCATATTAAACCTCTACAATATTGTCTCGACATACTTCCTCTAGTTTAACCAGAGCTTCCTTTTTGTCTGATCTCTTTTAATTTCCATGCCCTAAATATAATTTGCAGCACCAAGATCTTTCATGTCAAATTTGGAGGACAAATGGGTCTTCAAATCCTGGATAATTTCTTTGTCATTTCCAACCAACAACATATCATCCACATATAAGACCAGATAAATAAAATGGTCACCAATTAATTTAAAATACACAGAGTGGTCTGCTTTGCTTCTGGTGAAGCCAAGTCCTTGTATAAATGTATCAAATTTCTGATACTACATCCTTGGTGACTATTTTAACCCATACATAGACTTCTTTAACTTGCATACTAGTTCTTTCTTACCCTTCACCACCAAGCCTCCAGGTTGCTTCATGTAGATCTCCTCTTCCAGATCCCCATGAAGAAATGTTGTCTTTACATCCATCTATTCTACCTCAAAATCAAAAGCAGCAGTAAGAGATAAAAGTAACCTAATAGAAGTTACCTTGGCAACAGGAGAAAAAATATCACCAAAATCAATTCCCGGCACCTGGGAATAACCTTTTGCTACCAACCAAGCTTTATATTTATCCACCTTTCCTTCTGCATTTGTCTTCTTCTTGAACACCCATTTGATGCCAATGAGTTTCCTTTAGCCGGAAACTCCACTAGATCCCAAGCCTCATTTTTGTGCAAAGATGCCATTTCATCAACCATGGTCTCTTTCCAGAGTTTTCCATCATCTGAATCTACTGCTTCCTTCACAGTTCTGGGATCATAATTAATAATAGATAAAGCAAAATTTGAACAGAAAGAAGATGGACTATACCTTTCTGGCTACCTTCTTTCTCGAACTAATCCTCTCACACCCGGAGTTTGTGGCTCTTCATCTTCTGATTCCTCCTCTGCTGTAGAGTCTGATTCTTCTTCCGTTAGCTCAAACTCTATCTTCTTAGGTTCCTTTGGTTGGAATTCATGTTTAATAACATATTTCACCTCTCTGAACACCACATCTCGACTGTACACAACCTTCTTTGTTATTGGGTTCCAAAGCTTATAACCCTTTAAGCCATCCTTATACCCAATAAAGATGCACTTTTCAGATTTACTATCCAACTTGGTTCTTTTCTCCTTTGGAACATGTACATATGCATCACATCCAAATACCTTCAGATGTGAAAGAGATGGTTTCTTACCAGTCCATACCTCTTGTGGAGTCTTATCCTCCAACATTGATGAAGGTGACCTGTTGACCGGGTAACATGCTGTCTCCACCGCCTCTGCCCAGAATTCCTATCCTAACCCGACACCACTGAGCATGCTTCTTGCCCTTTCCATCAACGTCTTGTTCATTCTTTCTGCAACTCCATTTTGTTGAGGTGTAGATGGAGTAGTCTTCTGTCGTGATATACCACACTTATTATAGAATTCTTCAAATTCCTTACTGCAAAACTCTCTATCGTTATCTGTCCTTAGCACCTTTATCTTCTTCTTTGTCTGGTTTTCCACCAGAGCCTTAAATTCTTTAAACCTGTCAAAGACTTTAGATTTCCTCTTAAGGAAATATATCCATGTATTCCTTGAGAAATCATCTATAAATGATACATAGTACACAGACTTACCCAGTGATGGAACCTTCACAAGTCCAAACACATCACTGTGCACAATCTCTAATATTTGTTTCACCCTCTTACCACCAGAGGGGAAACTCACCTAATTCTGCTTCCCATATACACAATTTTCACAGAAATCAAAATCCAGAGAGCTATTACTCATACCTTCTACCATACCTTTACCATGAAGTATTCGAAGGCCCTTCTCTCCAATATGTCCAAGCATTTGATGCCACAACATGGTCTTCTCTCCAGAGACCACTAGATTTTCTGCTCCACTTTCAGGAACCACAGAACTGTTGCACCCATCAATAACAGTGCTACCTTGCAGCTTGTACAGAGTTCCAATCTGAACTCCCCGCATCAATACTAGTGCTCCCCGAACCATTTTGCAGGTATCCTTCTCAAACACTATTTTTACACCTGCATCATCCAACTTTCTTACAGAAATCAGATTTCTAGCTAATGCAGGAATATGCAGAACACCCAGAAGTGTTCTAACCCTTCCACCTTGCAACTTCAACTTTACTTTTCCACGACCAATGATTCTAGCCTTCTTGTCATCCCCCAAGAAGACATCACCACCATCATATTTCTCATACTTGCAGAACCACTCTCTATGGGGAGTGAAGTGAAAGGATGGACCTGAGTCAATCAACCACGCCTCATGATCTACATGTGTACTTGAGGAAGCCAAGTACACATCCCCACCTTCATCTGAGTTGGTTTTCGCGTCTGCAAAAGGAGCATCATCAGATCCCTTTCCTTTATCAGGAGCTTTATATTTACAGTCCCTTTTGTAGTGCCCTTCCTTTCCGCATTTCCAGCACACCACCTTTACAGGTTTTCCTGGAGATTTAGATCTCCCTCTAGATTTAGATCTCCCACTCGATGACTTATTTTTGTTTTTGTTCTAGGACCGTCCTCGTACAGACAAGGCATCACCATTCTCGCTCTCCATATTTTTCCGTCTCATCTCCTCCGTCAGTAAGGATGAGACTATTTCATCAAATTTCAAGGTAGTTGCATTGCTACCTATTGCAATAACCAGACTATCCCATGAATCTGGTAGAGAGCACAACAAACTGATGCACTTATCTTCATCTGAAATTTTAACATCAACAGATAATAACTGACTTACCACAGTATTAAATGCGTTCAGATGTTCTGTCACCGAGTCTCTATCTTTCATCCTCAGGTTATATAGCTTTTTCCGTAGGAACAGTTTATTCACCAGAGACTTCGATTGGTACAAAGTCCCTAACATGTCCCACAAAGCCTTCACTGTAGCTTCCCTTGATACATTCAACAATACTAAATCTGAGACACACAATTGTATTGTGCTCTTTTCCTTTCGATCCAACTTTTTCCATTTTTCATCAGACACTCCCGTTGGTTTAGTACCAGGATCCACTGATCTTTATCCACCAATAGATCCTCCATCTTGAGTTTCCACAACTCAAAACTATGACAATTAAATTTCTCGATCTCTATCTTTCCACTACTCACCATATTCTTTCACTACCACAATCGATCCCGTAGATCTCCCACTGAATAGGGTCTACCACAGGACCAAGCGAAATCCCTTAGCAACAAAGGCGTCCCCTTGAAGCCAAAATAGCTATGATACCAAATGTAGGTTTTAACCCTGTATAGAAATTACCTGCATACAAATTCTAAAACACAGAAAATAAACAATGCGAGAGCATAACACATAAAACACATATACACAGAGATTTTCCCCTCGATCCCAAAACCGGGACTACCAGCTTGATTTTTCATTATGTTCCTTTCAATGTTACAATACATATTTATACATGCTGAAGCATCCAATACCATGGACTGAAAACCATCGTGTCCAAAACCATGGACCGAAAACCATTGCGTCCAAAACGATGTGTGAAAAATCATGCACAAAACCATAGGTAGGTCTTCCCAACCTAATATAGGGTCCAAAAACAAAATTTTCTGGGGAATTGCCCTGGACCCCATAATGTGGGGTTACCTGCACCACTCAAACCCCCTGCGACTCCCCCCGCTACGCAATAAGCACAACGAAGGGGGGGCTCTGCCCCCCTTCTAAACCCCAGTTAACTGGCTAGTCGTGGAAAGAATATAACACAACCCAACAGAAACCAAGGCTATCAAGGTAGCCACAGAAGAGAAAGTGGTTGAGTTCTTAAGGGAGAATGTATTTTACAAGTTTGGGTACACTAGAGCGCTAGTCATTGATCAGGGATCTCAATTCACCTCACACTTGATTGAAAATATATTCAGGCAGAATAAGATCAAACACTGGAAGTCAACTACTTATCATCCTTAGGCCACTGGACAAGCAGAGGTTACTAACAGAGCATTGGAAGGAATTCTCACCAAGGTTATGAGCAGAAATAGAAAATATTGGGTTGAGAGACTAGTGGAGGCCACTTAGGCCTATAATACAACCTAGAAGACAACCATTGGCTTCACCACTTATGACTTGGTCTATGGGAAGAAGGCTATGCTCTCCATTGGGTTTGAGTACAACACTTTGAGAATGGCAGCACAGTTGGATTTGGATGTTATAAAGGCACAAAAATAGAGGTTGCTCCAACTCAATGCTTTAGATGATATCAGGATGCAGGCTCTCCTACACACAAAAGTTATTCAAGTACAAGGAAAGGTTTGGCATGAAAAAAACATCAAAGACAACTTTTTTCAAGAAGGTGATTGGGCTCTACTATATGAATCTAGGTTCAAGGACTTCAGAGGAGAATTGATGACCAGGTGGCTGGGCCCATATCTAATAGAAAAGTTCCATGACAATGGGGCTGCACAAATAAGGACCATTGATGAAGTAGGTATTCCCTTATTTGTCAATGGATACAGATTGAAAGCGTATAAAATACCTTTGTCAAGGGAAGAGTTCATCAGTACCATCAGTAAGGAAGTGAATGTGCTTGGAAGTGTCACAGCTTTCAGCGTACCAAATTCTTGAAGACTGTTTTTATTTTTGAAAGAAAATGAAAAAATAAAAAAGAAAAGAAAAAACAATAAGGGACCTAGGTGAAAACCTCTATGAGGCATCCGAGGCCAACTTTTGGGTTGAAAACCTCCTTGAGGCATCCCAATAGTGAAAAAAGGAAAATAAAAATATCACTGGGTGAAAACCTCCCTTGAGGTGCCTAGGGCAGGAAAAAACATTGAAACAATCCTTTGAGGCACCTTGTGTGTCTTTAAAAAAGAAGGAAGAAAATGAAAAAAGAAAAAAAGAAAAATGCCATGGGAGGGACCTGAAACCTACCCACTAATAAATTTTGTGATTTTTGCAGGTTTTTAAAGGAAACAAAGGACTCAGAGTTCAAGGGGCAACGAAACAAGCATCACCCCGTTCTTCCTGCATTCACATGATATCTCCCATGCCTACTATGTCTCCATCATGCATCCTCACTTCGAAGCATCAAAAACCAATTTTTATGTAGTTTTTTGACTTCTACAAGGTTTCCTATATTTACTACAGGAGTTTTCTATAGTACTACAAGATGTCCTGAAACAGTATAGGAATGAAGTCCTGTTTGGAAAATGATGATGCGGGCCTGTTCTAGGTTGAAAGAGGGGACCATACACCTCACCACCTCTCACCCAACACCAGCTCATGACCATACCAACCTCTGTGTCCATTAAAAAACCACTTAGAAAAATATATAAATACAAAAAAAAATAGAAAAAGAGAGTCCAAGGGTCATGCCATCATTGGCCTCACTCACCTACCATTCATCTCCTCCATTGCCATCCTTCCACTCCTACATCACCACCCATTCCTCCTCCAAGTGAAAAAAAAGAAAAAAAAATGATGAAAAAAGGTAGCTACAGGATTTCCTATAGTAACTACAGGAAACCCTGTAGCAGCCTGTGTTCTCACAACAATAGTTTCTCCATGCATTCTCCTTCAACATCCATGCAATTAAAGAGCTCCAACACCCCTGCAGACACTATGACTCCTATCCAGAGCTCAAAAACAACAACAGAGACCAAGCACCTGCACACAACAACAAAGAAGACAACCACATCAACAGGAAGAAATATACAGAAAAGTGACCAAGGAAAAGCACTTACCTGAACAAAAATAAGCACAGCAGAATCACCCTCCAGCATGCATCAACCAAGCGAAGGAAGGCACATGTATGGCACCTCATCCAAATTCTTCCCTAAGTACAATATCATAAAAGTGTAGGAATATGAAAAAGTTTGATTTTATAAGCTGGAGGTGGCCAGTTAACTTGGCCACCCTCAGCTTGAAAACAAAAAGTGAACTCCTAGTCAGCATGCCACATTGCAATGTCACATCAAGGAGAATGAGTTGAAAATGTGGTCGAGTTAAGTTGTGTGAGAGTGGATAATGATTACAAGGGGAGGCTGCATGATAACTAACGGTGGGCCAACAGTCCCAAAGAGGAAATATCGTACACTGCCAGCCAATACAACGCTCTAAGGAATCGACCATAAATAGAAAACATTCCCAAACTCTCATGCACCATTTGTTCATTTTGATATCAGAGAAGACCAGGACCAACTTGGGGGGCCATCGAGGAAGAAAACATATTTTAGGCACCCTATAGATACAAGAACAACAATAGGAAACACAGGGAGCTAAAGGAAGCATTGGAAATTCACAGACAACTCTGCAAGAGGGTGCCTACGGTCCATCTGTTTAACAATTATCCTCATCCAAAGCATCACAGTGAAAGGTAGGTTGCCCATATCTCCCGAGTTATAAATTTATAGCTAGGAAAAGAAAAATCTAAGTATTCTAAGTGATTACAGTGGGTCTGTGGTTTTAGACAAAATTGTGTAAAATTGAAAAGTTGTCTGGAGATATAAAGAAATTGCAGCCATCCACCAATATTATAAACTCTCATTCACCCTAGAAACACTAAGGTTATCCTACCAAACTCCCTATAGTCAGCTAACTAGAGAAGAGACATGACTGGATGATTTAACAGAAGGAAACCCACAGAGACATCCAAGATACCGCTCCATCCCCCCGTGGTAGAAATATTTAGAGGACATAACTGGTTGGGATTCTTTGAGTTTCTTAGAGGGTATGATGATGATGTAGCTCAAGAATTTTCCATGGCACTTAACCCTCAGGCTAGAACCAATTCTACTATTATGGTAAGAGGACTGTCAATTACAATTACTCCTAAGGTAATTAGCAGAATCACTACACTTCCTCAAGGGATGCCATGGAGAAAGGAGGATAAGGCTGCAAGCACTTTTGCAAAGAAAAAATTCTTCTTAAGGGATGAGGAGCCAATTGAGGAAAAAAATGGGATAAGAAGGGAAATCCTCCCCTATCCTTGGAATGAGGTGAGCTATCATATTCTCAAATATATCTCTTGTGAGGGGAGGCTTAGTATAATCTATGGCTACCAATTTAGACTCCTCCATGAGTTGAGATTTGGAGAGGAGATACCCATTGACAGAAGACTCAATGTACCCTACTTCTTGCTGCAATCAATAATAGACATGAGCCTAAAGGTCCAAGAGGGAAAACATCAACAATTGGCACACCATGGACTTATTAAGCTAATACTAGAGGATGCCTTGAGCCAGCTAAGAATCCCCATTCAATGGTCCACATTTAGAGACATGGACAAAGAGGCTGTGATTGAAATACAAGCCCTTAAATATGATAGGGAAAATACCTCTAGTGGTGAAGAGGAGGTAGAAGAACCTAAAGAGAAGTAAGAAGAATCAGAGGAGGAAGAGGAAGCAGAAGAAGATGAAGAAGAACCTAAAGAGGAAGAAGAAGAACCAGAGGATGCAAAAATAAAGAAAATAGAGGAAGAAGAAGGAAAAGAAGAATGATAAGAGGAAGAACATAAGGAAGAACCAAGCCATAAGGAACATACCAAGGAAAGAGAGTAATCTCCAAGGTTGTCTCCTGAACCCACTGAGAAGGAGGCAGCTGCTACCTTGATTTCCCTAAGCACACCTATCAAGTCAAAAGGGAAAAGATAGAGGCAAACTCCCCTCTATTTCAAAACAAGGAGGAGCACCAGGATCAAACAAGGGAAACCACAAACACCCACTAGGACTCCAATCATAATTGAGGAGTCACCAAAAGAGCAAGAAAAGCTAGTTTCCCTGGAAATAAAAGGTGAAGAGGGCACATCAAAACAAGCTTCCCCAAAGTCTCCAATCACCTATGTTAGGAAGCCTGTCACTAGGTCAACATCAGCAAAGCAAGACAAGGCACCTTTGACCCCATTTCAGAAAGGAAAAATCCTTCTACAAGATCCTCAGACAATCCTACAGGAAACTCTATCAACACTACAGGAAACACAGTAAAAGAAACAGGAAGGACAACAGGGGCAGACGGAAGGCAAGGAAGTAGTAACACTCATGCAGGAGGGGGAAACTTATCCAAAGACATCTAAGGGAGAGTTCCAAGAGCTGCAGGAGCCTAGCCCATTGCCCAATCTGAGCTCTTATTACAAATTCATTGAGAGAGGCAGAGTAATACCACAGAAATTTTCCATCCCTCTCTTCTTTGAGATTGAGAAACAGAGAGGAAGGACACACCACTAGATGCAAATTTCCAAATCAAAGAAGGTAGAGGATGTGGGCCATATGGAAGAGAAACTACTAGAGATGGGTAGAGATTTGAGTAATATAAGAGACAGGGAACGAATTATGAGATCTCAACTAGAGGAAGAAGACACATGGATAAGGAGGTAGTTATGAGAAAAAGAGAGCCAATTGGCCACCATGGCAAGGCTCTCCATGGAGGCACTCCAGTGCAGGATGCCACCAAAATCATATGCCTTGTACCTCAAAGATCAATGGATGAAATTTCAGATCAAGGCACTAGCACAACAAGGAACTATGCCTTTCCAAGACTATAGGTAGTTCATTGAACTATGTGACAAGAGAACCCTAGAGGATAAGGCCAAGATATATAAATTCTACTTGGACAACTTGGCCTTAACAGACTTGAATGTGTGGGACCCCAATGCAAAGTTGGGGGACTTACAAGTAATGGCCCTTGCATCATGGATGAGTCATGAGGAGGTCAGGGCTAAGAACTTGAAGAGGGTGTTGGAAGGAGAAGAAAGGGAGCCCCTTTACATTAGAGCAGAACAGATAAATTCAATGGCTGTCATTAGCACCCACAACATCATCGTCAATGATCCCCAGCTTGCACCAAGATACCTAGCTACACAAGAGAAAGCAATCACACATTTTGAGAACACCTTGAGATTGCTAGGGAATGAAAGCCAACAAGCATGCCAAAGGAGATGGAGAACCCTACCATACAGCCTAAGGATTAGGGAGTATCATTCCCCTGAGAGGATGAGAGATGCACTAGAAAGGACCCCACTATATAAGAATGCACTGCAGAGACTCAAAATCAATTGGATTGGTTTGAAACTTAGTCCACCCTTGCTATTGGGTATGCTAGAAGGTAGAAAGGAGGAAGAGGAAAGAAAGCAGTGGGAGGAAATAGAGAAACATGCAGGGTTTTATCCACAAGAGGAAACTCCATCAACAGAGGCCTAGGATGTCAGAGAGGCCACAAGAGCTATGAAAGATACAGACATAGACTAAGTTTCTCAGAATATGAGCAACAATTTTAGTAGGGGGGTGATGATGAGGCTCATCAATAGGTAAATTATATGTGCGTTAATGCCACTCTCCAGCTTATTAAAATCAACTTTTCTCGCATTTCTTCACATATTTTATTATATTTTTCTTAGTGATAAGGGTAAATGTGAGATGTTATGTCATGTCGCCCAATGTGCATTAATTTCAAGATTTGGAGCAGTTTTGGGCTAGTTTAAGTGCAGGAACTCAAAGTAGAAAAAAAATAGGTATTTTAGGAGATTGGGTCTCCCTCCTTAAATCCTCAATCACTGGAAGATTCCTCCACCATATCTCATCAGCGCAGAGTTACAAGCAACCAAGTCCACTGAGTACATTAGCAGCCAAGCCAGTGATAGTTGAAGACAAGTCAGTCTTGAGTTTGGGAGCCAAGCCTCCCTAATTTTAAGGAAGCTATTGGTGGCTTCAATTGTAAAAATAAGAAGGCCTAGGGCCTCATTAGGATTCAACTTTTTATTGTAGCCAAGAGGAAATTTCGAGCTAAGATATTGTGATTATTATTCTCATGTTATTTTTGACATTTTGATGATAATGAAAAGGGTTTCTTTGATCCAGCACTGAGTTGACTCAGAGGGCTGAAGCTCTTGGGTTAGGGACCAATCCTAGCAGTAGAGGTTCTTCTTTTTGTACATGTATTTGTTGGTGTTCAAATATGAATCATGCAATTCACCGAAATCCATATTAATTGTCAACCTTGGGCTCGATTGGTTATTTCAAGGCTATCATGCAAGGTATATGTAGGCCACAGTGTCCCTACCCAACATTGAACATTTAATCCTAACATAACAATGTGTAACAACAAGTTATAATTCTAACAACAATCAGGGTAACAAAAAGTTAAGACTCACAACAACACATTGAAATCATTACACATCAAAGAGATAACACAACAAAAAATAAACCTATGCACACATCTAATGCAATAGTGCCTAGTCAAGTGAGTGGGCCCAACTCCCTGATCAGGGCTCGAGTAAGACCACAAACTATAAAATACTCCAAAGATCCGAAATATATTAATAAAAATAACATTACAGAGGTCTGTTGTTACAGCTTAGAAATCTTGTATATCTCCTAGTGGTGGCTTTCCCAACCCTGTAATCAATACTTATGCATTTCATTTAATAGATAATAGTGCCTAAGGTTAGGATAGTTGTCTGCTTAAACTTGCATAACGATTCTTGAGATATACAAAATACGAAGATAACACTTGTGTTGGTCGATAGGTTGAACCACCATTGCAGCTGACATACAAAGATAACACTGCTATCTCGATAGTCATTGTTGGGCCTAATAATTATCCTTGAAATTCATCTACTTTCACTCCATTCAACATCCACTTTCTATCCATTCACACATTTTCTCACCTCTATTCCACCACCATGTCATCACATCTGCTTCACTTTCATCATTATATGGGTTACCTTTGTGTTTTCCAAAATATTATTAATTCTTAGTATTTTTAAGAGAATTTGTGGTTAAACTTTAGAAAATAATATCCATATACTTATACCTAACAATTAGAATGAGTTTGTTGACATGTGTAGGTACAAAGGAAGCTTCTAAGGCACCCTTATGTGGCACTCTATGTTCAAATTCGAATTTGAGGAGATCATGAACCTCATGGATAAGATCATGGACCTCATGGAGAAGATCATGGAGGATAGGGTTATGTGTCACCATTGGTTGAGAGATATGTGGATTTGAAGAGGGAATAGTGGATCATCATTATGAGTTTGTTATCTCATCTTGTTGTATAAATAGGAGTGTTATCTCCTTCATTTGTAATCTTAATTTTTAGAATTTAGAAACTTAGTCCTTCATTTGTAATTTTAGATTTTAGAATCATTGTAATGTAGAGTTTAGGACCTCTTAGAATGTAGAAATTGGAGCTTGTAATTGCAATTTGCAATTGATGATAAATAAAGTGGATTGGATTTTCTTCTACATTTGACTTCTTTCTAGGTGTGCTTGTGGAGCTATGGAGGGCCCCCATTGCCTCACTTGCATGCTCATTTTGTTTTGGTAAACTTTCATTTTATGTTTGTTTGTTAATTTAATTAGATTAAATTATTGGTTCATATGTTTGAAATATTAACAAATGACCTTTCGTAAGAAAGTATTAATGTTTCTTTCAATGAATCTGATTTGTTATTTAATGTTTGATTTCATTAGTTTAAGTTTTTGATTCATATGCTTGAGATATAAATGAATAGTCTCTTGTAAGGGAGCTTCAATATTTCATGCAATCAATCAGAATTAGGTTTAAGTGATTTAATTTCATTAGTTTAAATAGTTTGTTGAATAAGATGATTAGAAATATTAATGAAAAGTCTCCTGTAAGGGAGCTTTAATATTTCTTACACTTGTCACAATGTCTTTAGATTTCATTTTGATTAAATGACTAAATAGGTGTTGGAGATTCCAATGAAAGACCTCCTGTAAGGGTGCTTTGGCATTTCTTCACCTAGCTTAGTTTAGTTTGTCTCTAAGTCCATATATATTGGATGATCCTCGAAGTTTACTTATCCAGATTGATAGTAAATGAAACTCTAATTTGCATCTGCATTTTAGACCAAATAGTCATCATATGCTGAATTATGCTTTTGATCATCATTCCTCCAAATCTACATGGAAAGTTAAGTTAGCAAGCCTCTTTAGGAAATAATCCCCTACGACTACGCTTCATTGATTAATAATTCACAAAGACATGATAATAGGTGCACCTTTGCTGTTTAGAATACAAATCAACCAATAAGTACATGAAATGAGTACAAGAAAGGGATAAAAAGGTGGGTAAAAAGTGGGAAAATTTAGCAACCAACATCTCCCCCCAACTATCCTTTCTGCATGTCCTCATGAAGCTCGTCTCCTATGCAAATCTATGTTAGAGCCACTATGGTCAACATGGAGCTATGCAAGGTCATACTCCACAACCATTTCTGTTATGGGAAACTTGTATCCATCTGTGTGAAGGATTTCCTTCCACCAATCCTTGTCTACCACATAGGTTGGTGTGTATTTCTCATCTGAAAACCAAACAATGGGAAACCGAAATCTTACACCCATCCATCGGGTCCCATAGGTTTGAATACATGCGATATATCATGGTAATCTATCCAAAGCCAAAATAAAATTAGGGGCCCCAAAAGGTTTGTGTATCCTTACTGTAGATGACGACAACACCCATCGTTTCTGACAGTCAGCACGAGCCTCCTCCTGACAAGTAAAAATTTTCTTTGTACACATGTTAGCACACCACTTCTGTGTTGCCAACATTTGACCCTTCCATCCTTCTATTCCCAAGAAGGTACGATGTTTGTTAAAAATATTCACAACCTGACAATGCTCTGCTCGAACTACAAGTGGCATGTTTGCTTGGTTCTCTTCAAATGTGTCGAAGGCTTTCTTCCACTTAACCTAGTTAATCATGAAGGAGGTGAAGGCTCTCAACTGAATATCCCCCACATATGGCACTGGATTGAATGATTGATTAGTCCCTAGAAAATAATCATGCATGTAGAGTTCGCACATCAAGTGTTGGTTCAGGATATTGTCATCCCTCAGGATCTGCATAAACTATATCAGATCTTTGATTTCATGGCTTATCTCCTAATGGATTCTCTCCAAACAAAATAATAGGTAGTGTTCATGGCAGAACAAAGAATAACCATGAGCAGGAGGTCAGCACTCCATTACCTGTTGCACCAGAGAAAACATTTCATCTTTGTCAGCCTTCAGTAGTTGCACTTTCTCTTCTAGTTCCTCAATCCTTTTCTGTTGCTTTTCTTGTTTCTTCTTTGCTTTCTCCATCTAGGTCATGTAATCAGTCACTACTTTCGCAACTTGTTCCTGAATTCCTCTCACTCCTTCCTAGTGGGCTTCCAAAGAGATAGACCCTCGTTGAAGGTGAGATGCAGTAGCCTGCCATTTCTAAATTTTTGTGGTGAACAAGAATTCCCGCGACTCAAACAGATGCAAAAATGGCTCGATCTGTATTGCTGCTAAAGTGTTTTCGGCTCCAGGATTTGCAGAAGCCTGACCAACATTCCTCTTATTCTTCCTCACCCATCTCCATAAGTGTAACATCTTCTTCCTTAACTTAATACTATCCATTTTTAATTACATATTCTCTTTAAATTGCGATCAATACCTTTCCTAGATGGGGGCCCTTCTCTTTGTGCACTGTTCAATGAATTCTTGTTTGATAGTGACCTCCTCCATTGTTCTCGTGGCCGGTGTTGAATTTGGTGGGCTGACGTCAGGAAACTCATCAACTGGCTCCTCTTTCACCCTTATTTCTTCTCTCTGCTCCTCAATTTGAGGGGTGGCCCCAACATCTTCTTCCGCATGCCTTGAAACCTCCACATCTTCCCTGAATAACTCCAAAGCCACTACAAGTCTTTACAGAGTAACATTTTCAACACCCTTTTCTTGTGGCTACTTTGTTGCCCGTTTATCTTCCTCCATTTGATAAAAAATTAGTTTTGGCCCTTGTGGGTTGGTACCAACAACAACGCTTTCTTCCAATGGCCCTGTGCAAATAGCATTAGCCACAGTTTCTTCAACTTGCCCCTCAGTCGACATTGGTTCTTACGTAGCAGTGTTGACCACTAGTCCTTGATTTTCCCAATTTTGCCACCAGACAACACTGGTTCTTGTGTGACAATGCTGACGATGGTGGCCGTAGCTATCATTACAAATTTTAGTATTGGGGGAGAGATATCTTATTTCACCGAGCATCTAGGGGAGATAAATTTTCTTGCCTCTCTTGGCAGGGAAGAAAAAAGCAGAGAACAAGTGATATCCTCCACGATTTCCATCCACACCTTCCTTCTCCTTTTCTTCTTGTGCCACCTATTTTTCCATTTCGGCCACTTGCTCAGTAGCTGACGTTGGTTCTTGTGTAACAACATTGACTATTGCTTCCACTTCTTCCACCGGTTTCTCCATCACTTTGGCAAGCGAAGCTGGTTCTTGTGTAACAACATTGTCTGCAAATTCTTCCTTCATTTTAGTGGTTGACGCTAGTTCTTGTCTAACAACATCGCTTGCACTTCTTTCCACTTACATTTCTCCTGCTTCTAGGTCGGCAGTCGACACTGGTTCTTGTGTAGCAGCATCGCCTGCACCCCTTTCTACATCTATTTATTTTGCTTCTAGGTCAACAATAGATGTTGGTTCTTGTGTAACAACATCATCTATGGCCCCTTCCTCTACTAGTGATTCTACTGCAGCCTTCTCCGTCAACAATTCTTCCAATTGTTCGATAGTCGACACTGGTTCTTGTGTAACAACATCATCTATGGCTTCTTCCTCTGCCACTAATTCCTCTTCCTCTATTTCCGACATCATGGTTGCAAGTTCCTCTTCTGCTAATTCAGTGAATTGTTACCAAACCACAAAATTATGTGATAGGTAATGCACCACCACCACCTTGACAAGCCCATGGTTTGTGAGGACCCCCAACGGTTGACGCGAACGAGGAGTAGACCATGCCATTAACTCAAGGTTATTCCATAAGAAATACAAAATATCCAGACAATGAACACAACGGAACGAAAGGCATACAAAAATTTAAGATGGTATTTGAACAAGGTAGCAATCCTACCTTCATAAGTAATGTCTCACACCACAAAGTACATGACCTCGACCCATGGATGTGGCAAGGATTTTTTATCATACCCCCTTCCCTTTTCAACCACAGTTTCTCCTGCCTGCAAGAATAATTACAGAAATTATGGTAAGGGTGATTTCCGGGCGAACCATTTCTTCCCTCCTTGTAACAACCCACAGATAGTTGAGATAATTTCTTTAGTGAAAGGAATGTCCAGCCCACGAACTCTAGAATAATTCCCGTCCAAGTTCAATGCAAATTCGACTATAACAACTTCATCGAATCCCTGCAACCTCTCAAAATAGGTGTGTCATCCCACATTTTAAAAGACCTGCCATACATATGGATGGAACCACACCTGCACTATGTCTTCTGGTTCATTCCTAACAACTTAACCACCCATTCTACAAGTTTCTCTATAGAAGCACTTGAAGTAGCAACAAAACCGTTGAGGAGAGTGTTAGCTGGTAAAGTTGCGATGATAGGGATTGCGGTTGCAAAGGATGCGGTGAAAGGGAAATCTAGGCAGATATTATGGGAAAAATCCATGGTGGATTATGGTAAATAATGGAAATTATTACAATGCATTGGGAAGGACCGTAATTCAATGCAATCGTACGTAGTTCAAGTTCCAATGCATATGGATAAATGTGCAAGGTATGGTGGGGATCAGAATGATGATGTGGAATGTACGAGTTGGTGTGAGGTTCAACAACGATAATGACAGATCATCATTTCTATTAAATACAACATCTTTAACATTAATATGATACCTCCCCCCAACTAAGGTATGATCGTCCATGGTCATATCTAGTCATGTCATAGGTGAAATATCAATCAAATCCATGAAGTTGGTTGGGGATGTACCTGGCGACTTACCTTGACGGAGTAACAACACCGAAGGAGTAACAACACCGGAGGAGTAACAAAACCAGAGGAGTAACAACACCGGAGGAGTAACAACACTAGTGGATTTAGACAATCATGATGAACGAAGTAACAACAATGGGGGAGTGACAACACCAGTGTACTTAGACGAAATCGCGACGAACATAGTAACAACACCGAAGGAGTAACAACACTAGTGTACTTAGATGAAATCGCAATGAACAGAGTAACAACACTGGAGGAGTAACAACACAAGTGTACTTAGATGAAATCACGATGAATGGAGTAATGCCACTGGAGGAGTAACAACACCAATGTAATTAGACAAAATCGCGACGAATGGAGTAACATGAATGGAGGAGTAACAACACCAGTGATGTACTTAGACAAAATCAATATCCACAGAGTAACAACACCGGAGGAGTAACAACACCAGTGAAGTACTTCGACGAAATCAAAATCCACAGAGTAAGAACACTGGAGGATTAACAACACGAGTGGAGTAGCAACATGAACAAATTATCTGCAAGAAAAATAATGATGGAGTGGTAACAACATTTTATTGTATTTTTTTATTTTTTATTTCTGAATTAAGAAAGAGGTGTAGAGGAAGAGTTCGTAACCATTTCGTAACCATAATTACCATAGAGATGTTTAATAAAGGAGTCCTTGGAAACTGGATGGTGATACAATCTGAGGCGATGTCCATTTATAATTAGGGGAGTATGTGCCTCATCGATTTTTGCGAGTCTAACAGTCCCATTATTAAACACCATGTCAACTTCATATGGTCCCATCCATTTAGAGCAGAGTTTTCCTTTAAAATATTTGAACTGAGACTTATAGAGCAATGCTCAATCTCCTCTTTGAAACACCTTTTTCTTGATAAATTTATCATGCCATTTAGTTCGCTGCTGCTAAATTGCAGTAGTGTTCTGGACAACTACCAAATGAATTTCATCCAACTCATTTAACTGTTCTAGTTGGTGTTTCTGGGCTTCTAAAAGATCCAAACCTACTTCAAGGGTTGTCCTGAGTGTCTTAATTTTGAACTCCATAAAAAACAAAGGGGATTTCCCATAAACAAGATCGTATGGTGAAAATCCTGTTGTGTTCCGCCATGTTTTTCTATATGCCCAAAGTGCCTTAGGAAGCTTTTCGGCCCAATTTCGGCGATGGTTTGCTATAGTATTTGTAAGGATATTCTCCAACACTTTATTTGTACTCTTGACTTGACCATTCACTTGAGGATGATATGGAGATGTCACCCTATGTTTGATTCCATACTTCTTCATAAGTCATGCTATCAGATGTGATGTGAATTGCGCCCCTCCATCTGAAACTATCTCTCTAGGAGCTCTGTACCGAGCAAAAATTTCTTCGAATAAGAAGTCTGAGACAACCTATTCTATTGCTTTTACAATACCCTTGGCCTCTACCCACTTTGTCACATAATCCGTGCAGACCAGAATGTGGATTTTCTGATGTGAGGATGGATTGAATGGCCCAACGAAATCAATAGCCCATTTCTCAAAGGGCTCAAGAACTAGTTGAGGTTGTAACGACATCTCATCCAACTAACCAGGATGTCCCATCAGTTGGTAGCTATCACACCCTCAGACATATTTCCTTTCGTCATGAAAAATAGAGGGCCAAAAGTACCCCATCTGTAACACCTTATTGCTTGTCCTCTATCTGCAAAATTCCCTCCATAGGGGCCACTATGAGAAGCTTTTAGGACATGATGGATGTCATATTCACCTATGCAACGTCAGATTTGTTGATCAGGTCCTGTATAAAAGAGGTATCCCTCTATCCATGAATAGCGAGCACTATGATGGATAATCTTTCGCTCCTCTCTAAATGGAAAGTGTTCAGTTACTTTTCTTGTAGAAATATAGTTAGCAATATCTACATACCACGAAGTGTGAGTAGAAATTGCAAAAAGATGTTCATCTGGAAAACTATCCTCTATAGGTGTACCTTCATCACTAGTATCTAGCGTAGACATGAAATTTTCAACTACATTATCTTTCCCTAACTTATCTACAATGTTAATATCAAATTCTTGAATTAATAATAACCATCTCGTAATACGACCAGAAGTTATCGGTTTATTCATTAGATACCGGATGGTTGTATGAAAAGTGTGCACAAAAGTGGGATACCCTGTAATGTAATGCTAAAACTTATTAGTAGCAAAAATAATAGCCAAAAACTCTTTTTCAGTTACCATATAGTTTAGTTTAGCAGGAGTCAAATTCTTGTTGACGTAATAAATCACATACAATTTCTTGTCCTCCTATTGTCCCAAGGCTACCCATACTACTGTGTGAGAAGCATCTATAGAGATATGAAATGGGAGCTTCCAGTCTGAAACACATAATATCGGAGCTTTGCAAACTAGTTCGTTGATTTTTACAAAGGTTGTTTCACATTCATCTGTCCACACAAACTCTGCATCTTTAGGTAACAATTGAAAACGTGGAAATGCTATCCTAGAAATTTTTTCTATAAAATGTCTATAATAGCCAGCATAACTGATGAAACTATGCACCTGTGTTGGTGTCTTAGGTGTAGGAAAATTTAATATTATCTCTACCTTCGCAGGATCAATATGAATTCCTGCAATTGAAAGAAGATGTCCCAGCACTATTCCTTCCTTCATCATCATATGGCATTTTATTGTACTAAGAGAAACATGTGTTTTCTTACATATTTTAAGTGCTTTCTCTAGGGTTTTCAGACCTTCTTCAAAACAATCCCCATATGGGGTGAAGTCATCCATGTATATTTCAACACTATCATTGACTATATCAGAAAAAAAATCCTAATATTGCCCGTTGAAAGGTAGCGGGTGCATTAAAAAGACCGAATAGGAGGACTCGGCATGCAAAAGTTCCCCAAAGGAATGTGAAGGTAGTTTTATCTTGATCCTCAGGAGCTATTTGGATCTGGCTGTACCCACTAAATCCATCTAAAAAGGAGAAGAACTTCTTTCCAGCTAATGTATCAAGGACTTGGTCAATAAAAGGTAAGGAAAAATGATCCTTTTGGGTTTCTTTATGTAATTCCTTGTAATCAACACAAATCTGTCACTTTCCATTCTCCTTCGGAACAATGACCAGTGGGGATACCCATTGAATTTCCAAGATTGGGTAAATAAATCCCACATCTAATAGTTTATGTAATTCATATTTGACAATGTTCTTTAAAGTAGGATTCATTCTTCTTTGTGGTTGCCTAACAGGTTAACATTCTTCTTTAATGTATATGTGATGAGTACATAAGTTAGCAGGGATTCCTTTCATATCTGTATATTCCCAAGCGAAGGCTTCTTTCTGTTCCCAAAGGAATTTCAGTAACCATTCAAACTAGGAAGGTGAAAGGTCAAGATTAACGTTCAACATCTTCCCTAGTTCAATTTCTATAGGAATACTGTTACAGGGTACAATTACAGGAACATTTTCAACTTCAATCTCTAGTTCAATGGCTTCCTAAACATTGCAACTCATAACAGATTTTAATAGCTATTGGGTTGAATAAGAAACGGAGTTGGGGTTGCTGATAAAGGTACTAATGGCATCATCTTCCATTTCATCCTTAAAATAGAGGTCCTCACCAATAATAAGAATTGGTCTAATTTCTTCATTTTCAGGTTCGAGCCCTTTTGTAGGTAGAGATTTTTGCATTAATGTAAATCCTAGTTTATCTGGTGAACTCAGTTCTGTAGGGGCATAAAGGATAAGATTCTTTGTAACTTCCCCATTGGATATTACCTATTTCCTGATTGATGCCCAATGTAAGCATCTGCAGTCGCAAGACAAGGTATTCCTAAAATCAAAGGATACCCACTAGCCGGGGATTGGGTATGTAATACCAAAATATCAACATGTTATTTCCATGAGTCTACTGAAATGGTTATAATATCCAACTTCCCTACCGGTCTTATAGTAGAGTGATCTGCCAATTCTTGGACGGTGGGAGTTGGTTTAACGTTTCGTAGGCCTAAGGTAATCACAGTTGCAGAAGTTATGACATTAATTGTTGCCCCCAATTCTACTAGCACATTTGGGATATTAACCCCATTAATTTGTATAGTAAGAATCAGGTTCCCTGGATCCCCGTACTTAACAGGTGTAGAATTCCCCAACATTATATCTGATAATTTTCCCATAACGTGAATAGTGAGTGGATGCTTTGGTTTTCTTCCAGCTTTCTTAGAGAAATATTCTTTGATGGTTTTGGCATAAATCGGTACATCCTTCATAGCCCAAAGTAACGATATTTTGACAAATAAATTTTGTAATTCCCCTAAAAAGTCAAATTCAGGACTAGGACTCTGTTTGCTCAAGGATAGTCTCTCAGGATACGGTGGACCAACCTAACATACTCTAGTAACAATTTTTTGAGAGGGCGGTTGTTGTTTCATAGGAGTTTGTGTTGAATCATCCCCAGTTGTTCCAGCAAAATTCGTAGGTTCCCGTTCTGAGACTTCATCATCAATATGTTCAACGATTATTGGTGAATTCTGAATATTTACCACATGCCCAGACCGAAGATTTAATTCATTGCATTCTGCAGTGGAAATACTATATGCAGGAAGGTTGAGTGTCTCAACCTGTTGAGCCCCCCTATTGTTTGGATTTGGGTTGGATTGAACATGCAGTTGTGGATGAAGAGGAGGATCACTGGTGGAAGCATTAGAAGTAAGATATAATTTCTATTGTGGCATAGGTTGGGAGAACCATCCTGAAGGAGGAGGAGGTCCACGCCAATTCTAGGACCATGAAGGAGTTAGACCAGACTGAGGGAACCATGGTTTCTAGGGCATTGGATATTGACAGGATTGCAGCTATGAAGGTGAAAAAGGTACAAACTGAGGCCCAAAATTCAAATTATTAAAATACTGAGAGAGGTCTTGAGGCATACCTTGATTCATGTTCTGTGGTTGTGGTTGCCATGGTTTCCTTGATCCCATGAAGTAAAGTTGATCTACCTCTTAAGTTGTGTTGGGTGTGGAGCATGATTATCTTCTGTATTCAAAGGTTTCAACCGGATGTATACCCTAGGAAGACTGTACACCCCTCCACACGGGGGGGTGCGGGGGGGCTAATCCCCCTCGGCTGGGGGGTTCGGGGGCCAGTGGTCCCCCAGCAGGGGTTGGGGGGCAGTGCCCCTGAAGCTAAAAATAGATGTAAAATTGCCTTGTAAAAGTCTAGTAATTTCAAGTCAATCTGGGCCGTTCATTAGGCAGATGATCTGACAGTAGAAGTTATGTTTAATTTAGGGTTTTTTGCCCTAGAAGGTAACCCCTCACTATATATGAGGGAATTGTATTGCATCTATATATATCTGTACTCTGAGTGAAGAAGAGAGAGGAGATTGAGAGCAAAGAGGGTGTTACAGTGGATCTGCTGTAGGTTGTATCTCTTCAGTTTGCTAGATAATATAAAAGGAAGGACTGGTTGTTTCTTCGTGGATGTAGCCAAAACTGGGTGAACCACGTATATTTGTGTCTCTCTTGTTTTATGCATTTTCTTTGTTTATATTTCTGCAAATATTTTATGTGTTCCATTGCTTCGTAATATATAATTTTCTAACAACTGGTATCAGAGCCGAAGGTCTATTTGGCGGATAAACTCGTAGGAGAGAAGAGTTCCTGGTTCGAGTGGGAGCAATGGCGGAAGATGGTAGGTTTAGGGTTGAAAAATTCAACGGCCAAAACTACCAGCTGTGGAAGATGCAGATGGAAAATTATCTGTATGTGAGAGATCTGTACCTACCATTGAGTGGAAAGACAAAGAAGTCGACGAGTATGACAGACACAGAATGGGATATTCTGGGCAGAAAGGCACTTGGAACAATACGATTGTGCCTAGTGGCATCAGTAGCGTTTAATATTTCGAAGGAAATGACAACACAGGGTTTAATGTCGGCATTGGCCAAACTGTATGAAAAACCCTCGGCCTCAAATAAGGTATTTATTATGAAGTGTTTATTTAATATGAAGATGTCAGAAGGTGGATCTGTTGCAGAGCATTTAAATGATTTTAATACAGTTACAAGTTAGTTAAGTTATGTAGGGGCAAATTTTGATGATGAAGTTAGGGCTCTGTTATTTCTGTGCTCATTGCTAGAAAGTTGGAATGGTTTAGTTATGGCCGTTAGTAACTTTGTCTCTGGATCTAGTACTTTAAAGTTTGATGATGTTGTTGGTGCAATCCTTAGCGAGGAAATGCGATGGAAAAGCTTCGGTGAGACATCAGGTAATGCTTTGACTGCAGAGACTAGGGGAAGAAAAATGGAAAGAGGAAAGAGCCAAGGATATTCCAAGTCTAGATCGGGGATAGTGTGCTGGAAATGTGGGAAGAAAGGACACCTGAAGAAAGAATGCAAGTCTAGGAAGGGAAAAGAAGGAGATGCGCAGCAAGAAACTAATCATGAAGCGAATGTAACAGGTGATGTGTTGCAAGATGCTTTGATTCTTTCATTAGAAAATATTATTGATGCCTGGGTGGTAGATTCAGGGGCATCATTCCATGCCACACCTGATAAGAAACATTTTCATGATTATGTTCAAGGAGATTTTGGACAAGTTTGATTGGGTGATGATAAACCCTATAAAATTGTTGGAATGGGTACAGTTTTCATAAAACAACAAAATGGAAATCAGTGGCTATTGAAGAAGGTAAGGCATGTTCCATATCTAAAGAAAAATCTGATTTCAACAGGGCAGTTGGGAGGTGAAGGTTGCGTAACTACTTTCACAGATAAAACCTGGAAGGTCACTAAAGGATCCCTGCTAATAGCGAAAGGACAAAAGGTTGGTACATTATATTTATGCAATGGTATTTCTAATTCTGTTAATGCTTTAACCTCTACAGGAGAAGATACGGCATTGTGGCATCATAGGCTCGAGCACATGAGTGAGAAGGGGATGCAAATTCTTCACTCAAGAAATTTGTTGCCAGGTTTGAAGGATGTTGATTTAAAATTCTGTGAGAATTGCGTTTATGGAAAACAGAAGAGAGTCAGATTCCTTAGAGTTGGGAAAGAAAAGAAGATTGAAAAATTAGAGCTTGTGCATACAGATGTATGGGGACCTGCTCAGGTATCATCTCTTGGTGGCTCTCGTTATTATGTTACTTTTATTGATGATGCAACCAGAAAAACCTGGATTTATTGTATTCAAAATAAATCTGATGTATTTGATACTTTCAAGAAATGGAAAGCTTTGGTTGAAAATGAGACAAGGAAAAGGTTGAAGTGTCTCAGATTAGATAATGGAGGTGAATATTGCAGCAAAGAGTTTGATAGGTACTGTTTAGAGAATGGAATTCGCAGAGAGAAGATAGTTCCAGGAACACCACAAGAAAATGGTGTGTCAGAAAGGATGAACAGGACAATCATGGAGCGTGCAAGGTGCATGAGATTGCATGCAGGATTGCCTTTACAATTTTGGGTAGATGTTGTAGATGCTGTTGTTTATCTAATAAACAGAGGGCCTTCAAGTTCCTTGGATGGTGGTATTCCAGAGGAGGCATGGATAGGTAAAAAGGTAAACTACTTATTTTTAAAGACTTTTGGTTATGAAGCCTTTGTCCACATTAACAAAGAAAATAGAACAAAGCTTGAGGCAAAATCAAAGAAATGTACCTTTATTGGATATGGTGTTAATGATTTTGGTTATCACTTATATGATTATGAAAATCACAAAATCATTAGGAGCAGAGATGTAATATTCAATGAAAAGGTCTTGTATAAGAATCAGTTGCAGGAAAAGAAACAAGAAAAACAAAACAGGGAATACACAGTGCTTGATGATATCACAGGAAAAGTGATGGTGCCTGAAAATCATAATGATCAACAGCAAGAACAACAACCACAACAGCAACAAGCACTTCAAACACCCGAAAGTGGTGTTAAAAGATGTTGGGTCCCTATAATACTAGTGATTACCCCATTACTATTGTAGTTATACCCCTTATTAATATTGTTGTGCCCATATTGCCCCCATATTATTATCACTGTGCCCCATAGAATCCCTCTATTGTTATTTTTGTGGCTTTATATTAGTATTGTTAGGTCGGATGGGTTATATTGTGACTCCTTAGACTCCTATATATAGAAAGGAGGTTTTGTCATTTGAATCATCCAAGAATTGTTCATTTATGTAATGTAAAGGAGGTTTCCCCCTCGAAGAGGCTGAATTCTAAGGCGTTGATCTATCTTTTCTATCTTTTCTTGAGCTAGTTTCATAACATTTGGTATCAGAGCTTTGGATTCTAGGGTTTCACTGCTCCAAACAGGTCATCGTGGCATTTTTGATATAACTTTTTTTTCTGCGATGTTTCAGAAGTTGCAAAAAAAACTCATTTGAGAAGAAATCACGCTGAACCTCGGGACCAAATTTCAGAGCTTTTCGCGCTAAATTTACAGAGATATGATCTGAGGAATTTGGTCTTTTTGCAGACTCCTGAATTACATTCCAAACAGGTGACCTAGGGAAAATCGTCATAACTTTCTCTCTAGGGATCAGATTGAAATTTCGTAAGAAGGTACAGAAAGAGGACGGACTGTAGTTTCTTGTATGCATTTTTTAGAGCCAAAGGACGAAACAGTGACTCGTGGCACGTCATACAAGTTTGCTCTACTGAACTAGTCTATAATCAGGTCACTGTGGGAGATTTCGCATAACTCTTCCTTGGAGAATCCAAATTGGATCAGACTGGTGGCATTAGAAAGAGGACACAGAGGGCTACCACAGGTTGCAATTTCAGAACTGGATGATCTGAAAATACAGAGATACATCAGAGGCAATATCAAGCTCCTACAAATTAAAAAAAAGGTGTGTAGATTCTTTTAAATTTTTTGCTTAAGAGTGGTTTGAAAATTTATTTTGGAGGAATTCAAAGGGCTAGTAGAGCATTATTATCAGTAACTGATGTCTCGAGGAAAGAAAATGCAAACACCTAGTAAGGAACCTGAAATCTCTAGCATGACTCATGAAGAAGAAGAAGAAATGCTATATGATATATCAAAATTACAAGAACAAGTGCAACACGTGTCACTTGCACAAAAAGCAACGGAATCTAAGATGGATGGTTTAAGGAAAGATGTAGAAGCTAAGATGGATGGTTTAAAGAAAGGTGTAGAAGCTAAGATGGATTTTTTAAAGAAAGGCGTAGAAGCTAAGATGGATGGCATGGAAGCTAAGGTGAATGGCATGGACGCTAAAATTGATGGCATGGATGATAAGATGGAAGAATTGAAGATAAATATGAATAAGTTGCTACAAGAAATGGTCACTAATGGTGAAAGGGTGCTAAAGGAAACTCATGATGAGAACATAAGAAATGTTAATCATGATTCCATAGACTCTAATGTTGGATCGAAGACTCACCATATTCCAAAAATCGATATGAGGAAGTTTGATGGCAAGGATCCCGCCACATGGATATTACAGATGGACCAATTCTTCGATCTCAATAATGTGAAAAACACACAAAAGGTACGTATGGAAACTTTATATTTGGAACCAAATCAGTTTGTATGGTATCAATGGCTTTGCTCTCATAAACAATTTATCACTTGCGCAATTTTTACGGAAGAATTAATAGCGCATTATGAGGATACAAAAAGAAACACTTTTTTTAGCCAATTGATAAGTCTCAAACAAAAGGGTTCAATAATGGAGCACATTGAGGAGTTCCAAAAATTGAACATAAGGGTAAAATATATTCCAGAGGAGCATAGGATTGATGCGTTCATAGGGTCTTTAAAGGATAATATCCAACATGATGTTCACCTTTGGAAACTTGATTCATTAGAAAAGGCATTCAGGTTAGCAAGAAAAATGGAAAGCAAAATTATGGCAACCAGGAAGCATACCACTCACAACTATAAAGACGGAAGTGTTGTTGCCCCTAGTCTTCCACAACATATAAGGTTGACACCACAACAATTGGAAGAAAAAAGAGCAAAAGGGCTTTGTTACAGTTGTGATAGAAAATACACTAAAGGTCATAAGTGTGCTGAGAAGAAATTATTCTACATAGATTGTGAAGAGGAAGAAGAAAAGGAGCAAGAAAGGTCAAAAGAAGAGGATATACTCCAGGAACAAAGCCTAGATGAAGAAAAAATAAATCCGACCATATCTTGTAATGCATTGGTGGGAATTACCACTCCTAAAACCATCAAGATAGAAGGACAAATCAAGAAGAAAAAGGTAATAGTGTTGATTGATTCAGGAAGCACCCACAATTTTATTCATTGTAAGGTAGCAAAAGAATTGAATTGCTTCCTATATCCAGCACCAGAGTGTCAAGTGATGATTGCAAATGGAGGAACAATAAATTGCTCTGGAAAGTGCCATAATATCAAGCTATCCATGGGAGAATATGTATTGACTAGCCCAATGCTTTCCATTCCAATGGGAGGTGCTGATGTTGTACTAGGAGTCCAATGGCTACAATCCTTGGGTACAATAGCTTTTAATTTTCAAGAACTTTTCATCAAATTTTCTACGAAAGGAAAGGAAGTTGAATTAAGGGGTATTGCAGGGAAACCACGAAAGATAATCAGCTCTAATGGTATGACAAAGCTTCTAAAAAAGGAGCAAAGAGGTGTAATTGCACAATTATGTTCACTAGATGTTTCCACATCAGAATCATCTATTTCTCCAGATCTCCAAAAAGTCATGGACAATCATTCCAAGTTATTTGAGACTCCCAAAGGTCTCCCATCTATGCGTGATCATGATTATGCTATTCATCTGATTCCAGGAAGTGTTCCTCCAAACATCAGGCCGTACAGATATCCCTATGTCAAAAAGAGTGAAATTGAACGTATGGTTGCAGAAATGCTAGAGGCTGGTATAATTCAACCGAGTCAAAGTTCTTTCTCTGCTCCAGTAGTATTGGTGCACAAGAAGGATGGATCATGGTGCATGTGTCCGGATTATAGGGAGCTCAACAAGCTCACTATTAAAGATAAGTTCCCCATTCCTGTCATTGATGAATCTCTGGATGAATTACATGGATAAATTTACTTCACCAAGTTGGATCTTCGTTTAGGATATCATCAAATCAGAATGAAGACTGAAGACATTTCGAAAACTGCATTTAGAACTCATGAGGGTCATTATGAATTTTTGGTCATGCCTTTTGGCCTTAACAATGCACCTTCAACATTTCAAGGTTTGATGAATTCAATTTTCAAACAATTCCTTAGAAAATTTGTGTTAGTATTTTTTGATGATATACTAATCTACAGCAAGTCTTGGAAGGATCATGTTAAACATGTTGACAGGGTGCTACAACTATTGGAGGAGAAACAATTATATGCAAAAAAATCCAAATGTTTCTTTGGAGTCCAGCAGGTGGAATATCTGGGTCATATTGTATCTCATGAAGGAGTTAAGGTAGACCCTAGCAAAATTAAAGCCATTAAGGAATGGAAAATCCCCACATCCATAAAGCATCTGCGAGGATTTCTCGGGTTGACAAGGTATTATCGCAAGTTTGTTAAAAATTATGGGAGAATAGCAGCACCTCTAACAACATTATTGAAGAAAGATGCATTTTCATGGACTCCGGAAGCAACAAAGGCCTTTGAACATCTTAAAGAGGCAATGTGCCAAGCACCAGTCTTAGCTACACCGGACTTCACAAAAACCTTTATTGTGGAATGTGATGCTTCAGGAAATGGAATTGGTGCTGTTCTAATGCAAGATGAAAGACCCATTGCTTTTGAAAGTCGTCCAATCAAGGGAAAGTTTTTAAGCAAAGCTATTTATGAGAAGGAAATGTTGGCAATACTCCATGCACTTAAGAAATGGCGACCCTACCTAATGGGAAGACACTTCAAGGTAAAAATGGATCATGATAGCCTTAAATACTTTTTAGAACAAAGATTATCCTCTGAAGAGCAACAAAAGTGGGTCACAAAGATGTTGGGTTATGACTTTGAAATCATCTACAAAAAAGGGAAGAAAAATGTGGTGGCAGATGCACTCTCAAGAAAGGATGAGGATGTGGAAGCATTGTTGTGCGCCATTTCTATTATCCAACCAGATTGGATAAACGAAGCAAGGGAGGAATGGAAGAATGACGAAAAAGTGTGGGCACTTATTCAAAAGTTACAACAAGATTCCATTACGTCTGATACATTTAGCTGGCAAAATGATTCGTTATGGTACAAAGATCGCTTATACCTCTGTAATAATTCCCAGCTAAAACAAAAGATTCTTATGGAATTGCACACTTCTCCCTTAGGAGGGCACTCAGGATTTTTAAAAACTTACCACAAGGTTAAGAAGGAATTTTTTTGGGATGGCCTTAAATCAGATATTCAAAAGTTTGTGGTGAAATGTTTGGTTTGCCAACAAAATAAAGTTGAAACAATTAAGACACCGGGTCTATTACAACCTTTATCCATTCCAAGCCAACGTTGGGAGGAGGTTTCAATGGATTTTATCACAGGTTTACCCAAGTCTGAGGGAAAGAGTGTCATCATGGTGGTAGTTGACAGACTTACCAAGTATGCACACTTTTGTGCATTATCACATCCATTTAAAGCCAATACAGTTTCTACTGCATTTATGGAAACAATTCAAAAGCTACATGGAAACCCAAAGATTATTGTAAGTGATAGAGATCCCATTTTCACTGGAAATTTTTGGACAAAATTATTTTCTTGTCTTGGTACTCAGTTAGCTCATAGCTCATCTTATCATCCTCAATATGATGGGCAAATTGAGATAGTAAACAAATGTTTGGAAGGATATCTTCGTTGCGTTGTATCTGATAAACAGACACAATGGGTCAAATGGTTGCCTTTGGCTAAATGGTGGTATAACACTTCCTTCCATACAGCAACAAAAATGACCCCATTTATGGAACTTTATGGGTATCAACCACCATCCATCACATCATATTTAAGAGAAAATTCTAAGGTTCAGGCAGTGGAACATCACATTGAACATCAACAACAAGTCCTCCAACTCTTAAAGGATAACCTCGTGTTGGCACAGAATAGAATGAAACAACAGGCAGATCAACATCGCAGTGAAAGAAGTTTTGATGTAGGTGATTGGGTATTCCTACGGCTACAACCATATAAGCAAATGTCCCTCAAGCAAGCTAAGAAGGATAATAAATTATCACGAAAGTATTATGGTCTGTACAAGGTGTTGCAAAAGATTGGTACTATGGCATACAAATTGGAGCTTCCTGCAGCTTCTCGATTGCACCCAGTTTTCCATGTTTCATGTTTAAAGAAGGTTATAGGCGAAAAGCTCCCAGTTCAAACAATATTGCCAGAACTTGATGAGAAAGGAAAAATTATATTGGAACCAGAAGCAGTCACAGAAACAAGAACTCGACAGCTACGAAATCGATCAATTTCAGAGTATCTTATCAAGTGGAAGAACTTATCCGCTGAAGATTCCACATGGGAGGATGAGAATTTTATGCAGAAGTATCCAGAACTACTCAAGTGTTGAGGACAACACTTTTTTGAAAGAGAGGGGCATGTTGGGTCCCTATAATACTAGTGATTACCCCATTACTATTGTAGTTATACCCCTTATTAATATTGTTGTGCCCCTATTGCCCCCATATTGTTATCACTCTGCCCCATAGAATCCCTCTATTGTTATTTTTGTGGCTTTATATTATTATTGTTAAGTCGGCTGGGTTATATTGTGACTCCTTAGACTCCTATATATAGAAAGGAGGTTTTTTCATTTGAATCATCCAAGAATTGTTCATTTATGTAATGTAAAGGAGGTTGCCACCTCGAAGAGGCTGAATTCTAAGGCGTTGATCTATCTTTTCTATCTTTTCTTGAGCTGGTTTCATAACAGAAGATCTACCAGGATAAGTAGACCCCCTGAACGATACTCTCCTTCATTATATTATGTATTGTTGACTGATTCTGGTGAACCAGAATATTATGAAGAAGTAGTGCAGGTAGAAACCAGGAAGAAGTGGGAGCAAGCCATGAAAGAAGAGATGGACTCCTTAGCACATAAGCAGACTTGGGACTTAGTCAGGTTGCCTGCAGGTAAAACAACGTTGCAGAATAAATGGGTTTACAGCCTAAAGGAAGAAGATGGAGGAAAACAGAGGTACAAAGCTAGACTTGTGGTGAAGGGGTTTGCACAGAAGAAAGGTATTGATTTTGATGAAATATTTTCTCCTGTTGTTAAAATGACTTCAATCAAAACTATTTTAAGTCTAGTAGCAGCTAAAGATTTGCATCTTGAGCAGTTAGATGTAAAGATAGCCTTTCTCCATGGGGATTTGGAGGAAGAGATATATATGCAGTAGCCACAAGGATATGAGGTAAAAGGGAAGGAGAAACTAGTGTGTAGGTTGAAGAAGAGCTTGTATGGCTTAAAACAGGCTCCAAGGCAGTGGTATCTAAAATTTGACAGGTTTATGTCTGAACAAGGTTATACTAGATGTCACTCTGATCATTGTGTTTATCTCAAAAGGCAAAATGATGGCAGCTATATTATATTGTTATTGTATGTAGATGACATGCTTGTTGCAGGTTCTAACATGCAGGAAATAAATGTGCTCAAAAGGAAATTGGCAAACTCATTTGCAATGAAGGATTTTGGTGCTGCAAAACAAATCCTTGGTATGAGAATAACTAGAGACAAGAAGAATCGCAAATTAACATTGTCTCAAAGTGAGTACATAGAAAAGGTGTTGAAAAGGTTTAATATGCAGAATGCAAAACTAGTTAGTATACCTTTGGCTAGCCATTTCAAATTAAGTAAGGAGGCGTGTCCCAAGACTCAGGAAGAAATGGCTCATATGTCTAAAGTTCCATATGCATCAGCAGTTGGAAGCTTAATGTATGCAATGGTCTGCATAAGGCCTGATATTGCACATGCAGTGGGAGTTGTAAGCAGGTACATAAACAATCCAAGAAAAGAACATTGGATGGTAGTGAAGTGGATTCTCAGGTATTTGAGAGGTACCACAAATCAAGCATTATGCTTTGGTGGTTCAAACATTGCTCTACAGGGATATGTTGATGCAGATATGGCAGGTGATAGAGATAACAGGAGGAGCACAATAGGGTATGTGTTTACTGTAGGTGGAACAACTGTTAGTTGGGTTTCAAAAATCCAAAGTGTTGTTGCACTTTCAACAACAGAAGCAGAGTATGTTGCTGCTACAGAGGCTAGTAAAGAAATGATTTGGTTACAAAGGTTTTTGGATGAATTGGGCAAGAAGCAGGAGTTGGGTAGGTTATACAGTGATAGCCAGAGTGCCATACATCTTGCAAAGAACTCTGCATTTCATTCCAAGACTAAACATATACAGCTCAAGTACCATTTCATACAGTCAGCATTGGAAGATGGACAGTTGAAGCTGGAAAAGATACACACTAGCCAGAATCCTGCAGATATGTTCACAATAGTTGTAACTAGGGAGAAACTGGGAATCTGCTCAGTTTCAATTGGTCTTCAAGTATGATGAAGAAGATGAGAAACAACCAGGTCCAAAGTGGAGTTATTGTTTAGCAAATGAAGCAGCAGTGGAGTTGCTATAATCAGTCTCCAAGTGGGAGATTGTTGGGTGTGGAGCCTGATTATCTTCTGTATTCAAAGGTTTCAACCAGATGTATACCCTAGGAATACTGTACACCCCTCCACGCGGGGGGGCTAATCCCCCCGGCTGGGGGGTCCGGGGGCTAGCGGTCCCCCGGTGAGGGTTCGGGGGCAGCGCCCCCGAAGCTAAAAATAGATGTAAAATTGCCTTGTAAAAGTCTAGTAATTTCAAGTCAATCTAGGTCGTTCATTAGGCGGATGATCTGACGGTAGAAGTTATGTTTAATTTAGGGTTTTTTTCCCTAGAAGGCAACCCCTCATTATATATGAGGGAATTGTATTGCATCTATATATATCTGTATTCTGAGTGAAGAAGAGAGAGTATATTGAGAGCAAAGAGGGTGTTACAGTGGATCTACTGTAGGTTGTATCTCTTAAGTTTGCTGGATAATATAAAAGGAAGGACTGGTTGTTTCTCTGTGGATGTAGCCCAAACTGGGTGAACCACATATATCTGTGTCTCTCTTGTTTTATGCATTTTCCGTGTTTATATTTCTGCAAATATTTTATGTGTTCCATTGCTTCGTAATATATAATTTTCTAACAATTTGCTCTCTAAAAAAATGCCTTCAACCCAGGAAGAGATGGACAGGTTCTAGTGGAATGAATTTTTTCACATATCGCATAGGTCTCGACAATATTCAGTGGACATTCCTTCAACAAGTGCTTCTTCCTGCATTGAGGGCAAAAAATGGACATAGCCTTCTCTGCTTCCATGTACTTTGTTTCGCTTGTAAAACGTCCAACTGTGAGGACAGTGTGCTCAAGATATCAGTCCTCAAGTTGTCCAACAAGTTTCCAATTTCTAGTTTCATAACTCCACCGATGGATGTCTTGAGGGTTCAGATCCCTTGCATGTGCCTCGCAGCTCCACGTGAACACTTAATGCATAATTCATAGATGGTATCAACTTCTTCCTTTGATATATCTCCCTTTCTTACTACGTTCAAAAGTTCCAAAGATTCCTCCCTTAGTGCCTGGAGAGAAATTATCTTCAAGATTTCCTTATCCAGATCACTGTGGCATGATCTCCGAAAGCTGTATTTGAAATGTTCCACAAATTCCTCCATTTTCTCATCCTCTTTCTACATAATCTTAAAGGTTTCTTCCTTAACATCTCGGTATTTGCAGTAGTCTTGATACTTTTCAAGGAAAATCGTCTTCATATCATCTCATGTAGTAATAGATTCCCTCCCTAAACCCATGAACCATATCACAGTTGTTCCCTTCAAAGTGGCAGGGAATATCTTCAATTTTTGAGCATCATAAATATATTCATACCCCTGAAAGACAACGTCGAATTCAAATAGGAATGTTTCCGGATATTTAGAAGAAATACCATAAAAGTTAGGTAATGATGTCGAAGGAATAGGCTTCATAGGTGCATCACCCATGATATCTCCAATTGGGAACTCGATTGAAGAAGTTGCAGGAGCCATGAATATCTTCCAATATTCACTTGGAATCTCAATAAGTTCTGGCTGTTCTATAATGTGTGGTTAAGTCTATTTAACAACACTTCCTCGTTCAAATGGTGCAGCAAATTCCCTCAAGTCTTCTTCTTCTTCTTCTGAACTCATAGTTTTCAGTTCCCCCGATCCTCTGCTTGCTACTTTTTCTTCCCTAAATCGTGCTTCTATTATTGGGGGAGGTTCTCATTGTCAAACTGACTACCCTCCAGATCTCATATGAGATCTCACCCTAACAACAACTTGCGACAATGCTCCTGATTCAACTTTTGAAATGATTTCTTGTATATAGGTAATTCTTCCTAGATCTTTCCTTCCTCTTTTTGGGGTTCTTCCTCTGCCCCTTTTATTTGTATCTATGTTCATGCAATTAGAAAATAAAAGGAAAACATTCAAGAAAATTGAAAGCTCAAGACCTGGACCAGGGTGAAAACTTCCCTCCCCAAGATGAGAGAGTGGCCCCTAAAAAAGAAAACAAACCAACCACAAAATCTAAGCTCAGGACCTGAAACAAGGTGAAAATAAAACTTCCCTTCCCAGGACGAGAGAGCGGTTCCTATCAAAGAAACAAAACAATCTAATTCTCAAAAACTGGAGTAGGGTGAAAAAATTCCCTCCCCAGGATGAGAGAATGGTCCTATGGTCAATATTGGTCGTACTTTCGTGCCTTTGATAGCCTCCCCGACAACGGCGCCAAAATGTTGGTCTTCAAAGAGGAATCACAAAATTCACCCAATTCGACATTAATTGTCAACCCGAGGCTTGAATCGTTATTTCAAGGCTATCATGCAAGGTATATGCAGGCCATAATTTCCCTACCCAGCTAAGATCAAGAACTATAAAATACTCAAAAGATTAGAAATTACATTAATCAAAATACCATTACAAAAGTCTACTGTTACAACTCAGAAATATCGTATATATCCTAGCGGTGGCTTTCCCAGCCTCGTAATCGCTACTTATACATTCATTTAACAACTAACAATGCCTAAGGTTATGACAACTCTTTGCATACAATTGCATAGAGATTCTTTAGATATAACATAGTACAAAGGTAGCACTTGTGTTGGTTGATAGGTTGAACCACTATTGCCGCTGACATCCAAAGATAGTCATCATATGCTGAATTATGCTTTCGATCATCATTCCTCCAAATATGCACAGAAACCTAAGTTAGTAAGTCGCTTTAGGCAATAATCCCCTACAACTACGCTTCATTGATCAATAATTCACAAAGACATAACAATAGGTGTACCTTTGTTGCTTAGAATACAAATCAACCAAAAAGGACATGAAATGAGTATAGGAAAGGGATAAAAAGGCAGGTAAAAAGTGGGAAAATTTAGCAACCAACAATATTCTTAGATTAGAATTATAGATTAGTTTCTGAAGTTATCTCTGCTTTGTTTAATTTACAAGTCTTTGAATGATTGGTTAATTTTTTTTCCATTAGTTTGAAAAGTAGATCAATGTTACAATAGTGAAAGAAAAGACTTCAGAAAATCTTGTGACAGTGGCCTCATCCTCATCTCCCTCATGGGATCATGGTCTAAAGGCCCCACTCTAACAGCCCCAAAAACAGATTTATCTTTTGGTTATTACACAGCTTAGGATTTCTAATTGAGTATATCATTGTTGATGATTTCTTAGAAGCAGCTACAATTGTCTTTTTGGTTTCTTGAGTTTGTTGTAGATTCAAAATAATTCCATTCCATAGATTTAAGCCATTAGCCATCAATAAATCCTCTTCTCAAATTCAACTCATCTTTTCCACATTTACATAAAGTTTTGCACAAGTGAAGAAAAGAATATGTGTTGTTGCAGGGGTTGTTGATCTGTAGGGAGGAACTCATTCCACCAACCTCAACTAAGTCTTCTCAACCTCTCGCCTAACCCTACTTACCACTAATTCATATTTCTGTTTGTAGCCACCATGGATAACCACCTTGAGAAAATCCAACCATCCTGAAGAGTTGGGTTGATCCTTGGGTAGTGTGCACCTTCCCCATACCTTATTCCACCATCATAAATATTCCCAGCACTTCCTTTCACGTTCCCTACCTTCCTATAACTTTCAGCTAAGTTTCCCGTAGTAAACGAGGACATCCTGTAGTAACTACGTGAATCCTGTAGCAACTACATGAAACCCTGTAGCAACTTGTTTTGGACTGTTTTGGGTAGAAATGATGATCAGAGCCTAGGGTAGGCCTCCAACTTGTCTTCCATACCCCTCAATTCCATTTTGGACTAGCTTTTCCATACCTTCCTCCCTTGCAAAATATCAACTTGTTTAGCTTCAAATTTACATTTCTAAATTGAAAACCAAAAGACTCTTTTCTGCAATGTTTAGCTAGTGCATGCTAACATCAGTCATAGAAATGTTAGGATAATTTCCTACCTACTTAGTCCAGATAGCTAAATGATAGAATTCAAGGTTAAATTAGGTCTCTTCTATAACTAATGTGTGGTAATTCTTAGCTAGGTAATTTCGTGTCCTTTCATATCACTTTCTATTTAGCACTTTGATTTCCTTAAAACAGGCAAGCATTTACTTTCTACATCAAGGATAGTTTTACATTCACTGTTAGTAGTTAGCCTCCTTCTATTCAATATAATATTGGTTTGAAAAACCATAGTGGTTTATCGACCCAGTTGAGAAGTGATAAGAGTAGATTGTTGCATCTGCTGTGCATATAACACTGTGACCTCAAAGTTTGTACGAACCCAGGGTTGATAAAGTAAAGTTGGTTGCCCTAGGAGTTGTAACATCCTTGCTGCAATACTGGGGCTCATCACCCACCTCTATGCTTTACTGTATATCGTGCCATTCATTGGTTGAGGATTCCTAAGCCCACCGAGGAACACAATACTTGGCTTTACCGAAATCCATAGTCTGATCCAGGGATCACTAGGCCATGTGTTCTTTCTTTCAGAGATCCACCTCACTCAGCTTCAAATCCATTTGGCAGTCTAACTCAACCAACACATGAGAACACCATCACAGCATGGCTATTCGGAAATGTTAAGGCTAGGCTAAAAACATTCTCACACCAGGAAAAATCCATGCCATGACAGCAAAGAACCACATGCAATACCATGCATGCAAAATCTAACCAGGAAAACACACCTGCAAATCAATACCTGCAAAGAATCTTGTTGTAGTTTCCTGATCCTACTCTTCCTTGCTTTCTCCTTCCTTCCTCTTACCTTCTTTTCCTTTCTTGATCCAATACCAAACTTCTCCAAGAAAACTCTAAGTGTCCAAAAGTGAGAGAGAGAATAATGAGAGAGCTCCAAAACTGAACTGCCAAAATTCCATGAACATATCCTTATGATCCTTTTTATAAATGATGCCTCTATTTTCTTCATTTTCCATTATTTTCCTTCATTTTCCTCCTCACATGCAACTTTTGACCTTTCACCTTCCTTTTCTCCTAATTTCCATTATTTCATAAATAAAATGTCAATTAATGCCACTTATCCTTTCCAAAGCCTTTGTCATTGCCTTTGCTAATTTCCTTAGACATAATAACTAAAATGAACACCCACTAGGTTGTTTTTCCTACCATTTAGCTTGGATTACATGTCCCGTGACTATGGTCTTATATATATTTTTACATGAACTTTTTCATGAAAACATTATCACACCTGGAAAATCCTATGTAATGAGAACAAAGAACCACATGCAATACCATGCATGCCAAATCTAGTAAGAAAAACACACATGCAAATCGATACCTACAAATAATATTGTTGTAGTTGCTTGATCTTGCAATTCCTTGCTTGCTCCTTCCTTCTTCTTTCCTTCTTTTCCTTTCTTGATCAAATACCAAAGTGTTCCAAGAAAAATCTAAGTGTCCAAGAGTGAGAGAGAGAGAGAAAATAATGAGAGAGCTCCAAAATTGAACTCACAAAAGTTCATGAACATATCCTCATAATTCTTTTTATAAATGAGGCTTCTATTTTCTTCATTTTCCATTATTTTCATTCATTTTCCTCCTCACATGTAACCTGTGACCTTTCACCTTCTTTTTCTCCTAATTTCCATTATTTCATAAATAAAATGCCAATTAATGCCACTTTTCGTTTCCAAAGTATTTTCCATTCCCTTTGTCATTTTCCTTAGCCATAATAACCGAAATGAAGACCCACTAGGATGCTTTTCCCACCATTCAGCTTGGAATACATGTCCCATGATCGTGGTCTTATATATATTTTTACATGAATTTTTTACAAGAGTTGTTACATATAAACGCTAAGATAAATACTATAAACACTAAAATAAACATGGTTGACTGTGGTTGATTTTCATATTGAGGCAATCCTTGTCACAATGTGACATTGGACCATGCTTGACCATGATTGATTTTCAAATCGATAAAATCTTTGTCACAATGCGACATTGGACCATGGTTGATTCTCATATTGAGACAATATTTGTCACAATGTGACGTTAGACCATGGTTCACCATGATCGATATTATAAACTAAAGGGAATAGTAAAACCTAGGGATTAATATTAAAAGCGTAAGGTATAAAAACTCTAAGATACATATTATAAACCCTAAAATAAAATAAACATTGTTGACAACGATTGATATTATAAACCCAAGGGAATAATAAACCATAGGAATAAATACTAAAAATCCAAGGGACTATAAACCTAAGTGAATATATTAAACCCTAAGAATATGAATGCTTAAATTAATAAAGCCAAGGTATATAAACCATAAAATTATTTTTCATGTTACGGTATATATGTAATCTCCACAAGTTGGAACAACGCTTTCTTACCGATTCAAAATTTTATTTTATTTAAAAATACAATTCTTGTAGAATCACTCTTCTTCCAGGTTCAAAACTATTATTTTATTTTAAAGTCCAAAAATCAAATTCTTTTAAAAACAACTCTTACTATAGTTTAAAATTAAAAAAACAAATTCTTTTAAGAACAACTCTTCTTCCTGATTCCATGTTCTATAAATTGCAAAAAACTATAATTTTATTTAAAGCTAAAATTTAGTCAATTGATAATTAAATTTTGGATAAATTCTCTAACCACAATATAGCCTTATAAAAACCAACTAAACTAAAAACTATCATTTTATTTAAAAATAGATTTTTTTTAGAATCACTCTTTCTTCCCTATTCAATAAAGTACAGTTTTTATAAAACACTTCTTCTGATTCAGCACTATAAAAAATTATGAGATACTCAAATTATATAAATTAATAAATTCTCTAACTACATTATACCCATATAATTACCAAATTAAGGCATCTTGAGATTTTTTTGCATATAAATAAGGAGTTGTGACTTTTTGGAAGCTTTTATGGTGGGTTTTTCCAGTCAAATTTTTCTAAAATCCAGCATGTATTTATTGAAATCACAAGTTTGATGAGTAATCCTGTGCAATCGAAGTGCCCTAGGGGTGTGCAGTCGAAGTGCCCTAAGAGTTTTCGAGGGCGTTGAATCCATATATACAGTGAAAAAACTAGTTTAAATAACACAAATCAAGATTTCACCTCAAATTTTTTCATCAGATTCTACCATCGGAAAGTCCAAAAATCACACTAAAAACAACTCTTATAAATAATTTTTAAATATCATCATTTATCAACACAAACACAAAGTCACTTTGTGGTCGTTAGGAAAGTATGTCATATTCTCAACGTCGCTGAAATACAGAAAAACAACGTTCCGAAGGCATCTCTATATCAGCCCCGGGTGGATGTACTTGCGTGGATCTTTGATTTCTATGTAAATGGATGACCATGATGTGAAGGAATATCCTTCGTCTGAGTCTGGAGCATGGAGCGACGACATGGACCTCCATCGTGGCGAGAGGTGAAGTGTTTGAGGAATTTGGGTGGAATTTGAAACCGGCCGGCTGCCCGCGGAGGCCTTGTGGGAGATAATCGACTTCTTGCGAGGGCCGCTAGGTCAAATATTCAGAATCATTCTTGAAGCTGATCATGGCGCTCTCACTTTCCCACACGACATTTTTGATGGTACGGCTTATGTATCTTATAGCTTTGCGCAACGACTGTAGTTTGCCACCTTGAGAGGTGAGTTGATGACAAGGAATAACCGCTGCCACCGAAAGAACTGACAGAAGAAAAATCTATATTCTATGCATCTTGACAATAAATCCTAGGTGGTGTTCTTGATCAGAGTTACCAAGTAGAGACTAATCTATGGAGACTAATTTATGTTGTCGACAAATATGATTAACGTTATCTTTTTGTTTTGCAGCAACACTGAGAATATTCGATACTTTCCTAACAGTCACAAAGGGTGCCTGTGTTCACAACTCATGATATTTAAAAATTATTTATATGGAAAGAAGTCTCAACATGCTTCAATTTGGTTATTATATGGGTATATTGCAGTTATAGAATTTATTAATTTATATAATTTGAATATCTGATAATTTTTTTAAAGAAGTGTTTTACAAAAATTGTATTTTTGAATAAAATAATAGTATTGAATAGGGAAGAAAGAGTGATTCTAAAAAAATTATATTTTTAAATAAAATAATAGTTTTCCGTTTATTTGGTTTTTATAAGGCTATATTGTGTTTAGAGAATTTATCTAAAATTTAATTATGAATTGATTAAATTTTAGCTTTAAATAAAATAATAGATTTGAGCAATTTATATGATTTGAGTATTTGATTTTTTTTAGAACGTTGTATCGGGAAGAAGAGTTGTTATTCAAAGAATTTGATTTTTTAACTTTAAACTAAAATAATAGTAAGAGTTGTTCTTAAAAGAATTTGATTTTTTAATTTTAAATAAAATAATAGTTTTGAATCTGGAAGAAGAGTGATTCTACAAAAATTGTGTTTTTAAATAAAATAATAGTTTTGAATCGGTAAGAAAGAGTTGTTCCAACATGTAGAGATGACATATATATTGCGGCATGAACAAATATTTTATGGTTTACATGACTTGGGTTTATAATATCAATCCCTTGCGTTTATTAATCTAAGGGTTCATATTCTTAGGGTTTAATATTATTCACTTAAGTTTATAATCTCTTGGGTTTTTAGTATTTATCCCTAAGGTTTATTATTCCTTTGGGTTTATAATATCAATCATTGTCAACCATGGTCAACTATGGTCAACCATGTTTATTTTATTTTATAGTTTATAATATTAATTTTTGCGTTTTATACCTTAGGATTTTAATATTAATCCCTAGGTTTTTTTATTCCCTTTAGTTTATAATATCAATCATGGTGAACCATGGTCCAACATTGCATTGTGACAAATATTATCTCAATATGAAAATCGACCATGGTCAACCATGGTCTGATGTTGCATTGTGATAAAAAAATTGTTGATTTGAAAATCAGTCATGGCCAATCATGGTCAACCATCATCGAGTGTCACATTGCGACAAGGATTGCCTCAATATGAAATCAACCATAGTCAACCATGGTCAACCATGTTTATTTTAGTGTTTATTTTAACTTAGGGGTTTTATACCTTGGGTTTATAATATTAGTCCCTTGGGTTTAATATTGATCAACCATGGTCAACCATGTTTTATAAAATCAATGGTGGCAACTATGATTAATCATGGTCAACCATGGTCCAATGTTGTACTGTGACAAATATTGTCTTAATATTAAAATCAATAATTGTATCAACCATGGTCCAATGTCACATTGTGAAAATGATTGTCTCAATATGAAAATCAACCATGGTCAATCGTGTTTATAATATTTAAATTAGGGTTTAGATACCTTGGGTTTATAATATTAGTCCCTTGTGTATAATATCATTCAACCATGCTCAATTGTGGTTAATCATGTTTTATAAAAATCAATCATGGTCCAACGTCGCATTGTGACAAAGATTGTATCAATATGAAAATCAATCATTTTTTCAACCATGCTCCAACATCACATTATGACAAATATTGGCTCAATATGATAATCATCGTCAACCATGGTCAATCATGGTCAACCATGATCAACCATGTTTTATGAAATCAAACATGGTTCTCCATGGTCAATCATGGTAAACCATGGTTGAATGTCACATTGTCACAAAGATTGTGTTGGTATGATAATCAACCATGGTTCAACATGGTCAACCATCATCCAACATCGCATTGTCACAAGGATTTTCTCAATATGAAAATCAACCATGGTCAACCATTGTCAACCTTGTTTATCTTAGCGTTTATAATATTTATCTTAGGGTTTATATACCTTCAATTTATAATATTAGTCCCTTGGTCTTAATATATTCCCTTGGGTTCATAATCCATTCGAATTTTAGTATTAATACCTTAGGTTTATTACTCCCTTGGGTTTATAATATCAATCCCTTGGGTTTGTTATTCCCTTGGGTCAATAATATCAATCATGGTAAACCATGGTTAATCATAGCCAACCATGGTCAACCATGGTCGAATCTTGCATTGTGACAATGATTGTTTCAATATGAAAATCAACCATGGTCAACCATAGTCCAACGTCGCATTGTGATAGATTATCTCGATGTGAAAATAAATAATGATAAAGCATGGTCAACCATGGTCGAGAGTCACATTGTGACAAGGATTGTCTCAATATGGAAATCAACTATGGTCAACCATGTTTATTTTAGGGTTTATAATATTCATCTTAGAGTTTATATAGCTTGGGTTTATAATTTACGTTGCATTTTGAAAATTATTGTCTTAATATGATAATCATCGTCAACCATGGTAAATCATGCTCCACCTTGGTGAACCATGGTCAACGATGTTTTATAAAATCAAACATGGTCAACTATGGTCGAAAGTTGCATTGTCACAAAGATTGTCTTGATATGAAAATCAACCATGGTTAAGCATGGTCAACCATGGTCCAACGTCGCATTGTGACAATAATTGTCTCAATATGAAAATCAACCATGGTCAACCATTGTCAACGATGTTTATTTTAGTGTTTATAATATTTATCTTAGGGTTTATATACTTTTGGTTTATAATATTTATTCCTTTGGTTTAATATTATTCCCTTCTGTTCATAATCCCTTTGGGTTTTAGTATTAGTCCCTTTGGTTTATTATTCCCTTGGGTTTATAACATCGATCATGGTCAATCATAGCCAACCACAGCCAATCATGGTCAACCATGATCGAATGTCACATTGTGACTATGATTGTCTCAATATGAAAATCAACCATGGTCAACCAAGGTCCAACATCGCATTGTGGAAAAGATTGTCTTGATATGAAAATCAATCATGGTCAAGCATGGTCAAACATCACATTGTGACAAGGATTCTCTCAATATGGAAATCAACCATGGTCAACCATGTTTATTTTAGGGTTTATAATATTTATCTTAGGGTTTATATACCTTGGGTTTATAATTTTCATCTATTGGGTTTATAATATCAATCACGGTCAACCATGCTTTATAAATTCAATCATGGTCAATCATGGTCGAATGTCGCATTATGACAAATATTGTCTTGTTGTGAATGCACATTGTAAACGTCACATTGTCACAGATATTGTGCTAATATGAAAATCAACCATGGTTAAGCATGGTCAACCATGGTCTAACATCACATTTTAACAAGGATTGGCTCAATATGAAAATCAACCATGGTCAACCATTGTCAACCATGTTTATTTTAGTATTTATAATATTTATCTTAGGGTTTATATACCTTCGATTTATAATATTAATCTCTTGGTTTTAATATGTTCCCTTGGGTTCATAATCCCTTATGGTTTTAGTATTAATCCATTGGGTTTATTATTCCCTTGGGTATATAATATCAATCCATTCAATTTATTATTACCTTGGGTTTATAGTATCAATCATTGTCAACCATGATCAATCATAGCCAACCAAGGTGAACCATGGTCGAATGTCATATTGTGACAATGATTGTCTCAATATGAAAATCAACCATTGTCAACGATAGTCCAACATTGCATTGCGACAGATTGTCTCAATATGAAAATCAATCATGGTCAAGCATGCTCCAACGTTGCATTGTGACAAAGGTTGTCTCAATATGGAGATCAAACATGCACAACCATGTTTATTTTAGGGTTTATAATATTTATATTAGGTTTTATATACCTTGGGTTTATAATTTACATTGCATTGATAAAGATTGTCTCAATATGATAATCATCGTCAACTATGGTCAACCATGGCTAATCATGGTCAACCTTGATCAACCATGGTCAACCATATTTTATAAAATCAAACATGGTCATCCATGGTCAATCATGGTCGAACGTTGCATTGTCACAAAGACTGCGTTGATATGGAAATCAACGATGGTTAAGCATGGTCAACCATGGTTGAATGTCACATTATGACAAGGATTGTCTCAATATGAATATAAACCATGGTCAACCATTGCCAATGATGTTTATTTTAGTGTTTATAATATTTATCTTAGGCTTTATATACCTTGGATTTATAATATTTGTCCCCTAAGTTTATTATTATTCCATTGGGTTTATAATATCAATCGTGGTAAACCATGATGAATCATAGCCAACCATGGTCAACCATGATCGAATGTTGTATTGTGACTAAGATTGTCTCAATATGAAATCAACCATGGTCAAGCATGGTCCAACATCACATTGTAACAAAAATTGTTTTGATATGAAAATCAATGATGGTGTAGCATGGCCAACCATGGTCCAGCATCGCAATTTGATAAGGATTGTATCCTGGGTTTATAATTTTTATCCCTGGGGTTTATTATTCCCTTAGGTTTATAATATCAATCCCTTTGGTATATATTATTCATATGGTTTATAATATTAATCTTTGGGTTTAATATAAATCCATTGGGTTTATAATCATGGCCAACATCGGTCCAACATCACATTGTGATTAAGATTTTAATATGGAAATCAACCATGGTCGAATGTCGCATTGTGGAAAAGATTGTCGCAATATGAAAATCAATCATGGTCAACCATGATTGTTTTAGGGTTTATGATATTTATCTTAGGATTTTTATACATTGAGTTTATAATATTGATCCATTGGATTTAATATTATTTCCTTGGGTTTATAATCCCTCAGGTTTTTAGTATAAATCCCTTGGCTTTATTATTTCTTTGGATTTATAATATAAATCTCTTGAATTTATTAATCTAAAGGTTTATATTCGTAAAATATAATGTTATTTATAAACTTTTTAATATTACTTTTTGGGTTAAATATAAATCATTAAATTTAATTAATTAATAATAGTTATTACAAATTATTAAAAAAATAATATTTCTATAACTATTTTTAATATGAAACATTATTAAAACATTAATGGTTAATTAGTTAATATAAAATAATAATAATATTTAGTTATTTATAGAGACACCTTCGGCCAATTAGATGATATTATTTAGTGTTATAAATATATTATTTTTCAAACGAAGGCATCGTTTTAAAGGAATATCTCTTTAATTTCGTCGTTTGTGTGCAGTAAACTAAGAGTTGTTACCTGTTGTTTGTCTGCAGCGAATAAAGAACTGTCAATTGTTGAGGTGCTTTCACGTGCCGCAGTGCCCTCCCATACATTGCAATGGTGCTCAGCTAATTGTTGTACCACATTCGCATCGTGTAGCATAGCAACATTCTCGTGGCGACAATAAACAAAACCAGAGTTCTTTTTTGATTCAATTTTCTTTGACAATAACAATACATATTCTCTAAGTCAAGTAAGGGTGAATAATATTATATTCATTATAATATTGAGGCGTTGTTTAATTTAGATTTTGAATTTTGTTGTTTAAAATTTGTTTTTATTTTATATAGGGTTTTATTTCGAAAATTTTCTAAAACATGTGGATTGTAGAGAGTTCATAACTTAACGATTCTAAACCTATTAAATTTTAAACAAATTATACCAAAAAATACAGCAAAAAACCCTCCAAAACATATAACCAATAACACATAATTACCAGTAATATTTATAGAAAATTCCATAACATATACTCAACATAAATAAATGTGTGATACAAATTTCCCTGAGATGTATCTCATGAGGACTGTATAATTGCCTTACAAGATTGATTAAAAAAAGGTAATTGTTTAATCATTTATATAAACTTTTATAAAATGTGATGAGCATGAGGAATGTACAATTATTTATATAATTGGAAATATGATATTGATAAAAAAAAAATTAATTAATTAAATAATCTTTTAATTTTAAAATTGTTTTTATCAAAAGTTTAATAGTTTAATAAGGATAGAAATATTTTAATTTTAAATTTGTAAACCTATATAATTTTAAAATTTTATGAAATTTTCAAACATTAAAGATAGTTTTGCATTTAAAATTATAATTTATAGAATAAAATATTAATATATTTTATAAAAGAATTGAAAATCTCTTCAACAAATTATAACACAAAAATAAGAAATATAATAATAATAAATAAAAAAAAAATTATATAATAATAATATATAAATAACTTGATATAACTAAATTTATATTTATTCGGATATTTATAAGCATCAAAATCAACATATGTTTCCTAGATATGTACACACAACCTATATTGATCCATTCAAGACTGGGTGTTGTCAAGCCAGATACCTTGGAGTAAAAATCACAAGGAATTAAATATTAGTGTCTATTTAATTTTTAAATAAACAGTAATATATGATACATGAAAATCCATGACAAGTACTTTATCTTGGACGCCAACGAAAGTGGTTTTATAATCATATATATAATTAAATTTAAATGTTAATGATAAAAGTAGTAAAATCATTTAAGAAAATAAAAAAATTAATTAATTAAATGAAAATAATTTTAGGAATTTTGATCATATTTAAATTCAATTTTATTATTTTTTTTTTAACTTTCTCAGAAATATCTTTTCTAAATTACTCTTAAAAAAATTCATTGTTTTAAATTTATTAATTATTTTAAAAGGAAAAGAAATGTTTATAAATTTAAAAAGAAGATTGAGTTTCTAAATAGTTTTTTTAATTAAAAGAAAAATATAAAAACTAATTATTTGAAATTACTTAATTAAATTATTTAAAAAAAATAATTTGGAAATATCTAATTCCAATAAGTTACTATTTGAAAGTTACCTAATTGTAAAAATAAAAATGTCCAAAAATCAATCTAATTATTTGGAAACTTGACGTTACCTAATTACAAGAACTAAAAGTTATCTTATTTCAAAATTGGAAATGTGAATGGTAATATACTAATAAGGTAATAACATGGATTTTTGTTTTCCTTAAGTATCACGTGATTCACATCCATCAATAAATTAAAATGGTAATAAGTTATTAACATGGATTTTTCTACAAGTATCAAGATTCATGAACATGCATCATAAAATTGGAATGGTAAAAAGTTATTAGTTAATAAAGTGCATTTTTCACAAAAGTATTGTTGGAAATAGTTATTGATTTTATCAATAGACATGATCAAAAAATAAATCATTAATAGTTAGTGGTTTGACAAAGGAGAATGTCATGGTGTTATAGACATTTTTGGGCACTGCAACCCCAATCATAAATGTCCATAAACCAAGGCTCTTAAGTCCCTAAAAGTGTTGTTCCAACCTCTAAAAGAACAAGGTCAACTGATTACATCTTCTCCCAGAAGTTCTCCATGAAAAACTACTCAGAACTGGTCAAAACTGGACCATCTCACGTGCTCCATGGTCAAAGTGCGCTGCATCCCACCTACATACACATGGGAGGTGCGATGCATACAGAAAAGCCCTTCTATGGGGTGCGATGGGCGAGAGTGGACAAATGGCAGGGTCAATCTGCAAGGTGGAGGATCATGGAATCTTCTAGAAACTTCTCCTGTGACACTTGCCTCTTTGCATTCGCCCAGGGATGAGTAAGAGATCATCAATCTCCAAGTGGAATCAAGAACTATCAGAGAGAGGACACTAATCAAATCTCAAAAGCTGACTCACCCCCCTTGCAAACATCTATATATGGATCCCTCATCCCAGAGATCCAGAGGCTGGAATTTTGTATCTTATAAGGAAGTGTTGCTGGTTTCTTGGTGCAACATCATAGTGTTGGGTGATCTAAGCTTTTCATGAGGTGAAGAAGGGCTTTCTTGCTGAGAAGATGATGCTGGGTCAGAACAGTTGGTTGTAATCCTCTTTGCTATTCTTGATTATTAATAAAGCTATTCAAGTTTTCCTCCACATTCTTGAATGATTGATGATATATGAATTTGTGTGGTCAATATATATCTGGTCCTATGTTGTTTATGATAATAGATCTATGTTCTTGGATAGTGTTATGCTGCTTTGATTCTACAGGTGCTCTTTGAAGCTGGGTAGACGAGGAAGCGAGTGGCAAAGATCTATCAGAAGGGAGAGGAATCAAGCAAGGAACCAAGCGCAAGACAGAGGTTGGTCTCCTTTATTCCCCTCTTATCTACTTCTCATAAAGGAAACCAAAAGTGGTTTTAGTTTGTTTTTTTCTAAGGTAGCTACCAGCCTTAGTGGGACTAGCAGCTCTGCATAGACACTAGATTTCCCGATAACAAAATGGCGACTTCACTGGGGAGCGAATAGATTGTTTGTTTGTCTATATTTGTTTGCTTTATAAACTTACAGACAGAGCCTAAAGTCAAGCCAGCTAGCCTTCGAACTGCATTTTCTATGCAAGTGCAAAGTAGATCAATGCTGCTTCAGTCTATCTCCGCGTTTTGTTTATGAATTGAACAATCGATTTACTAGCTCTCTAATTGCCCTTGTGGTGGCTCTAGTAACCTCCTTAGATCTACCCTGTGATTTATTTATTGATTACCACTTGCTCGGCCTAAATCCCTGAACTGTGTTGCAAACTGTGATCAAGAACTGGATCAAAAGTGTCGCACTATACCATTGCACCCTCTCTTCAAGGATATCAGTATGCATCACACTTCCCGTGTGCTGTAGGTGGGATGCATACTAGAATCCCTGTGTAACAGGTGCGCTGATCAGAAAAGGCTAATTTTGCCTCCAGACTTTGGTTTTTTCACTCTTTTCAGCTCTATTCAAGAGTTTTGTTGTCTGTAGTCAGTATACCTCTGTTGGAAACCCCCTTCCTTGCCATTATTCCATCTCCATTGTGCAAAGAACTGTAAATGTTTTTATGTATTGTGAGCCATTTTCAGTTCTCTTTTACAAAGAAGTAGCGTAATTGAACTGTCATTTCTTGATTTGGAAGTGTCGTAAGTGTTGTTTTCAGTCATAGAAGAGAATCCGATTGTTCTTGATGGTCAATTACATTGTTACTCTTGTATTTGATTTGAATTAGTAGTTTTTCAAGTGTCGAAAGCAAGTTTTCCATTCCGAATTACAAAGTGTCGTCATTGTCTTCATTTTGTCTTGAAAAGAAGGTTCTTAGTAATGTCGCTTTGAAAAATAATTCAGATTTGCACTTAGCTTTCTTTCTATCATTTACACATTAAGAAGGCTGAAAACAAATACATGCATGTGCATTTGCATTTAGACTGTTTGTTGGTTTGATTTAGGACAGTGCATATAGTGTGTGCTCTCTGCTCTATGTTGAAAGAATATCGTCTCTCTTTCCTTAGTAGCTAGGATTTTCATTGCAAAAAGAAGATTAAACGATTGTTTATCATCTTAGATTGCATTTTAGGAATTATATATCTACATCATGCGGTGAACCTGAAAGGCAAATTTCTTAAGCAAGATAAACTGTAAAATAAATTTAATGAATCTAAAAATGCTTTGGAACCTAATGCACAACATTTAGAAGTCTAGGCTAGAGACGTATTCTGGCATCGTAAAGCCTGGTAACTATTGTTTTCATTGTTGGTTGGGTGATTCCTCCACTTTGAGACGATAAGTGCCAGTACGGACTTGTGCTCCCACGTACCGTCGAGTATATATTGGGAGACCACAATAGGCTTTATCCTTTATCCATAGGAAGCCGTGTCTACCACCCTATCGATCGCAATGCACTGAACACAGCATTCGGGAAGATTGACTGCCGTACCGTAAAAAGTATTCTGCAGTTTTGCGATTGGTTTGGTAATCCCTCTGTCTAGATTTCCAGAGTAGTCTCTTTCGTTCCTTTTCAGACTCCTTAAAGGAAAAGGTCCATCTCAGCACTTGTCACTTCAAGCTCATTAAAAATTGAAGACGACTAGAGTCATCTTTTGTTTTTTCTCGACTCTTAAAAATTGAAAAAACAAGTTGTGTCAAAGCATATAAAATTTATTTTAATCGAAATAAATATCACCTTTCCTACGTTGGTCTTAGGTTGATAAAAATGGAGTCCACCAACCAAGGAGTTCCCCTTGGGGAAAATCCTAATCCTTTCTCCTCTTGGGGAGATGTTAGTGCGCCCCATATGACCACATTGTCGCTTCCAGGATTGACAATCGGCTTGCCCGTACGGCTCTTCTCAACCTCTCTCGTTTAGAACACCGTGATTCCTGAACAATCAAGTCAGCAACTAAACAATACCAGAGTTACCCCCCAACCTTCTACTTCATCCAATTCTTCCTCTCCTCCTTCCTCTTTGCTTGATGAAGCTGGTAAAGCCAAAAATCAAGTAACCGAGAAGAAGAAGGAGAAGAAGAAGAAGGAGAAGACGAAGAAAGAGAAGAAGAAGAAGGGGCCAAAGGAGAAAAGGGGCAACCAAGAATCGTCTAGCGAAAATCCACACACTGCATAGTCCAGGCCTAAATCGCCATGTGTCATTTGCAAAGGAGACCACTATCATCAAGATTGTTCTTGCATCCCTCGGATCTTAAGGGACTGGTCTCCTTGTTTGCACAATCCAGTGTCATCAACCTCTGATGATCATGTTGAAAATACACCATCGACTAGTGAAAGTGAAGCTCCTGGACAAAAGGGAAAATGTAAATTTCCTTGTAAACTGTGTGAAAGTGATCACGCCGTCTGCCATTGTCCCTTCTTAGATAAGGCTAAAAGTGTTTTGGACGACCGTCCGGTTTCATCATTACGACTTCCTCCTGGATATAAGAAACTCTTGCCGAGTCCATCATTAGTTGAAAATCCGGCTGACACGCCATTATGGTCGGCCGAAGCGTCTATCATTGAAGATAAACCATCTGAATCCACACCAGACGAAAGTCAAAAGGTCGAGGCGGCAGTTGACCTGGTCTTGCCTTCAGAGGATCCATCTTCAGATGATACAGTCACCAGGGAGAACAAGAACGACACCGTCCAAATTCTCTTCGTAAGCACAGACTCCGATGAACATGGGGGCAGTCTACCTGTTCCTTTACCGCAGGAAGGAAGTTCGTCAGAGTCATATCCAACCATCTATTCGGTCCCACCTCCAAGCAACCTAGTTGTTTCCTTCGATTGGAATCTACTAGGCAGACCCCGCTTACCGGCTAGTGTACCATTTCGAATCATTGCTCAAATATACAGAATGGTCATGGCCGGTACCATCATAGATGAAGGGGCCTCTGTGAGTATCCTTTCCTCAACTACTTGGAAAGCGCTTGGTTCGCCACCACTTTTGCCAGAAATGAGAAATCTAATAGGCTTTAACAAAGGAACCAGTCGACTGTTAGGGATCCTTCCCAATGTGTTGATAACATTGAGAAGGAAAACCGTTCACATGAACGTAATGGTAGTCCAAGGACCCCTGGATTATAATCTACCCCTTGGACGTGACTATATTTATTGCATGGGAGCAATTGTCTCCTCACTCTTTAGAGTAATGTGTTTTCCGCATGAAGGAAGAGTGGTCAAGCTCGTAGACCAGCTTTCATTCCCCGGTTCACACATAGCAAATAGTCATATACCATCCCTGAATGGTCTTTTCACGCAAGGAATGTCTCATCAATCCCTAGTCCGTCCTCCTGATGAGCGCGAGTGATTCGAAGGATATGACTGAAACCTAGGGGGCATGCACCCTGGACTGTTTCGACAGGAAAACCTTGGGTATAGGGTAGGTTTCCGCAAAGGATATATGACTGGTTGATACACCCGTCCATTTAGGAAAATGGGGTTAGACCAGAATAAGATACCTCTGTTAAGGTAGGCCTTTCCCGATAAAACAAATGTTTTGTCTGCAAACCGTGAGGTAACCTGGAAACTCTACCTCACTATACCTGGGGGCATGTAAACCTTTTGGCATGCAAGCAAAGAGTGATCATTTATTTTTTTAAATTTGTAGGTCCTCTAACCCTTTAAACTCATAGGATTGGTCGTTTCCTAACTTGCATAAAGAAAGGATGCGGGGCAAAGCTTTGAAAAAATGCCATTTTTAAATGAGACATCCTTATTATACGACTATATCGAGCAATTTTAATGTGGAATTCAAGCTCGTTAAAAAATAAACATAACCAATGAGCAAATGTTCCCCCAGAGTTTAAGCTCATTAAAAAAAATGAACCATTTCCTGGTAAATAACCTTCGTGAATGTATTATCATCAGCCTTTGAAGCCTTGGTTGTGTTCTCATCATCACCTCCACTCTGTATTGGCCGATCATTCACCCCCATTTGATTGTTTACCCTTTTTGAGGAAGAGCTACGAAGAGTGATCCTGTTAGCCATCCTTCTGACACTGCCATGATCAGAAAATTCCAAAATTTACCTAGAATCAGCTGCTACTCGAATTTATCACTCGTTCCTAAAAAAACGAGTCTCCTTTAAGCTCTTTTCAACTGACTCGTAAAATATGAAAAGATTGCCAAGCAATTGACCTCTCCAGCTCATTAAAGTGACCGGAAGTGCTATCCCTCCTTTATATTTTAATCTTTTTGGACTTGAGGGATTATTACACAAAAAGATCGAACGCTTGTTTTGTTCGGATCGTTAAAAATACCGAAAATTCATCCCTTTTGTATTGTTTTATACCTTTTCGGACTCAAGAGATTATATAACAAAAATGGATTATTGGAGTTTTCTTTACGTCCCCTTTTTTAGACTCTCTAAAATTGAAAAGAACTGAGTTATATTTGTCGTTAAACTCGTTAAAACCGAATAGCGAAAAACTTGTCCATACAGACAAGAACGAGTTTCACTATCGCTAGGCTCGTTAAAACATAGCAATGGGTTTGCCTGAAGGGTAAATTACAGAAAAAGAATATGTTATCCTCCTCAAGCTTGACAAAAATAAAGAGGTACTGGTCAGCAATGATTGGGGAAAAATTGGGAAGAAAACTTGAAGAAACTTTATTGGTAGCGAGTCGCTCTTGAACATGACACTTTCACTCCGCATCCGAGTCGGGTTGGGTTGTTCCGTTCACTGGTCATATCACCATGGGTCCATCACACCATCCATATTTGGGGTTAACACTACCAATCCATCATGTCAGTGTTGCCGATATGTTCAAGAGAAGTCGCTCAGAGAATTCACCTGTGTCTCATCCACTGCAATACATCTACGCTCCATTATTTCATGACCGCCACCCTGAACCTTATATCACCAGATCATTTTCACCTCCATTAAAATCATTTGCTCCATTCCGTTTCATTGATATGGGATTCACTAAGGCCCTCCTATGACGGATCGCTTCTTGTTGACATCAGCTCATTATCCAAGAAGTCAATCTAGGAACAACCCTTTCAGTACTTTGAAACTTGCATGCCTTAATGGCAAGTTTCTCACTTCCGGTGACAGGTTTACATCAATGGCCTTCGACCGAAAGATTTTGCGTGGTGTTCGACGCCAAGTCCCTTATTCACACCACATGAATTGTACTATAGTACCTTGAGGGTCATCATCATTATCGGTGATTCCTCTCGCGCCCGTTAACAGCTCACATCATCGGCTGGTTATCAGGCAATGTCTTTCCGTGTTCGACTCCAGAACATCTCTCACATGGATCAACTTGTACTTTGAGTGAAGATCGAATGAGATTGAAGACCCCGGATCTAGTTTCATCCATCCGGGCTGCGATATATATTCAGGAAAATAAAGACATCAAATGTACATCATTACTGTACAGATAATCATCCAATCCAAGGGATGATGGCTCCACCAAGATCATCAGTCTACACTCAGACGATTGTCTGTCTTATGTACGTGAAAATGAATTTATAAAGCTGAGCATGGGAATGCCTGCCTCAGCTAGATCATGAAAATATTATGAAGATAATGTATGGTATTGTATCTTATTACAGGTTGCCTTCCAGCTTGAAAAAACTTTATATCCTCATGATAAAGCATTTCACCCGACATCAACAGATTAACGACCTCATGCTTTAGGGGGCAACTGTTATAGACATTTTTGGGCACTGCAACCCCAATCATAAATGTCCATAAACCAAGGGATCTTAAGTCCCTAAAAGTGTTGTTCCAACCTCTAAAAGAACAAGGTCAACTAATTACATCTTCTCCTAGAAGTTCTCCATGAAAAACTACTCAGAACTGGTCAACATTGGACCATCTCACCTACTCCATGGTCAAAGTGCGCTGCATCCCACCTAAATACACACGGGAGGTGAGATGCATACAGAAAAGCCCTTCTATGGGGTGTGATGGGCGAGAGTGGACAAATGGCAGGGTTAATCTGCAAGGTGGAGGATCATGGAATCTTCCAGAAACTTCTCCTGTGACACTTGCCTCTCTGCATTCGCCCAGGGATGAGTAAGACATCATCAATCTCCAAGTGGAATCAAGAAGTATCAAAGAGAGCACACTAATCAAATCTCAAAAGTTGACTCACCCCCCTTGCAAACATCTATATATGGATCCCTCATCCCAGAGATCCAGAGGTTGGAATTTTGTATCTTGTAAGGACGTGCTGCTGGTTTCTTGGTGCAACATCATAGTGTTGGGTGATCTAAGCTTTTCATGAGGTGAAGAAGGGCTTTCTTGCTGAGAGGATGATGCTGGGTCAGAACAATTGGTTGTAATCCACTTTTCTATTCTTGATTATTAATAAAGCTATTCAAGTTTTCCTCCACATCCTTGTATGATTGATGATATTGCGTTTGTGTGGTCAATATATATCTGGTCCTATGTTGTCTATGATAATATATCTATGTTCTTGGATAGTGTTATGCTGCTTTGATTCTACAGGTGCTCTTTGAAGCTGGGTAGACGAGGAAGCAAGTGGCAAAGATCTATCAGAAGGGAGAGGAATCAAGCAAGGAACCAAGCGCAAGACAGAGGTTGGTCTCCTTTATTCCCCTCTTATCTACTTCTCATAAAGGAAAACGAAAGTGGTTTTAGTTTGTTTGTTTCTAAGGTAGCTGCCAGCCTTAGTGGGACTAGCAGGTCTGCATAGACACTAGATTTCCCGATAACACATGGTAATAGTGTTGCTAGATAAGAAGATACTCTATCTTTCTCTCTCTCTATATATGTGTGTGTGTGTGTGTGTGTGTGTGCGTGTGTGTGTGATGTAATAGAGAGAAGTACGAGTGGAAAAGAATAGCATGAACTATAGTCTAGTGTGTGGTGTGTTTCTAATTTGTCTTTTGAGTAATAGTGAAGAGAATTCAAGCTCCACATGTTTTCATCTCTGTATTTTCATTTATGTATTGTCAAATATAACAAATTCACATGCATGAGGCTATGTAACACATGGATGATGGATCTATCCAAAATATATAATTGTAGAGAGAGTAGTGGAATTCAAATATGTAGAGCCCCCTGCAACCATGGAAGTTATTGCTTCTCAATGTTATGATTAATTGGAAAAAGGTATTGAGTATAGAATAATTTTCTAATCATTTTCCGTATGATGATGATAAATTGATAATTATAGTATGAGATTTTTATGTTTGACTTTCAATACATAATCTTGGTTGATATTTGTAATCATTCTTATTTTGCAAGTATCTGAAATTGGGATAGTTGGGAAAGAGCTTGATCATTTTCTTTAGAGAGTTTTTAATTAATTTTTTGTAAAAAGTTGAGATTTCCAAGATCGAAGGTCAATTGGCATTTGTTGGCAATGTATGTTACATTCACATCCATATATATGTTCTCATGGTTATGGAGTTATCTATTAACTATATCATTTCTTCTCATTGATATTGTACCTTTTCAATCTAAAACTATAATTTTGATAGTTTGAATGAACTTAAGATCCATGAAAAAATGGTTAGATTACAATTTTGAATTGCTTAAAAGTTACAAAATGAGATTGTTGCCATTTTAGCTACAATATTTAGATCAAAACCCTCTCTAAACCACAATTTAGTTAAAAGAAACACATGCCTTTAGGTAATAAGTAACACATGCCTTGGTCTAAAAAAACAACCCATTCCTTCTTTAACAGTAGATGTAGTTCAATAAATTTCATAAAATTGATAATAAACTAAGTATTTACATTCAAATTATGCATTTCGATAAACTTCATTAAATTGGTAATAAAGTTTGATATTTGCATTCAATTTTTTTTATGAACATCACTAATACACTTTTCTCGTTCTAAGAACTGAGTTGCTTTCAATTAATCATAGTTAAGTGAAATTTAAATATTAGGGACATGCACAAGAGTTTGGATATGGATTGAACTACAAATGAATTCTTTTGAGTAAACAAATTAGTTGAATGTAGATTATGCAATGGATGAAGTTTTAACCCCATACAAAAATTACCTACAAACGAATTATTAAAAAATAGAAAATATACAATGGCGAGAACATAAATATATGCAAACATTTTTCTCTTAGAACCCAAAATCAAGAAAATCAGATTGATTTTTTCTTTATATTCCTTTTAATGTTACAATATATATATATATATATATATATATATATATATATATATATATATATATATATATATATATATATATATGTCGAAGCATTCATAAAACCCCAATCCATTAACCCTGGATTAGAACATAACCATAGTTCCATTGACTGTATCTACAAAACACCATGGGAAAAACCATCATCCCCAAAACCATGCACAAAAACCATGTGCAAAACCATGGGTGGGTCGATCAACCATCCTTGGGTTTTCCCCCCATCTTGTTGGCCGGATAAATCGTTCTTGCAGACAAGGCCAATCTCCCTAGTATCAATAAATATCTAGCAACAAGCAGGACAAGCAAATCTACCTTTCTCTAAACATATTGCGATTCATTAATAAAAAATAAAGAGGTGTTTTAGACCCTACCTTAAGTCCAACACTAGTTTGTGGCAGCCATCCTTCAACCGTCTGAAAGAGTTTCCTTTTGAGAACCTGCAATCGCAAACAAGCACACATCAAGGCTGAAGATCGACCTTGTCCACAAGAATGATTTATCCGACCAAAAAATTGGTGACTCCACTCAGGATCGAACCCAGAATCTTTGGTTTCATTATGATGATCAAGGAGTTCATAAAATAAACCATAAACACTTCTTATTGAGAAAAATAAACTTGATTGTATTAACTTTGAAATAGAAGAACTTTACAACCTTTGGTGCCTTGATATTGTACAAGCTCTTCCCAGGGTCTGAAACAAGAATCTCCTCTACTTTGACAAGCCTCACACTCTTCCAAATGAGATCAAGAGGTATGTAATCTTTCCTCACAAAAGCTCAATTTGGAAGAATAAGTTCCAACAGCATTTCACCTCAAAAATATTCAGCTTTCAACCCCCCAATAACCAGCCCAATGCTTCATTTTATAGTGCAAAGGAAGGAGGTTACAGGTCCACCTATGAAGGGATAGAGTCCTCCTTCAAAGGGATAAGCTCCTCACATCAAGGGGTTAGCTCCTTAAGGTATGGGATGCATGAACCTTAAAGGAGCGAACTTGCCACCTCAAGATTCCTTCTAGAAGCTTCCAGAAATGACTCAAAGTGAGTTTTTAAGAATGTACTTGCGCCTTTTTTACTTTTACAGGGGTTTGGACCCATTACAAAGAGACAGAGCGGTCAGGTGCCCAAGGAACATGACCATTAGGTGCGGGACCGTAGGTAATGCTAAGAGAAAGTGCGGAACTAGAGTTTTAGAGACTTTTAACGGCTTTCTCTTATTTTCAAGGCTTGACATGAAGAACTGAGGTTTAAGACTTGCAAAGGAGGAAAGTATGAGTGACGATAGACTCATGCAAATTGCAGAATGTCATGGTGACAATTTTTAGTGCAATAGATTGCCCCCTAAAGTGCGAAGTCTGTAATAGATGAATATAGAGTTTGTCTTCTATGAAGAGTGAAGTACTTTATCATTTCAAAGATAATCCTGTGGACACCCCAGTCAGAACTTATAAAAACATTCAATGCAAAATATATATATGTGAACCTATCATCGCTAAGGTAGGCATTCCCATACTCAGATCAAAACTAACTAGAAAACTAACTAAACTGCTCTGATACAGGAATGATTTTCTAATAAATCACAAGTATAGACATATGTAGACACAGTATGGATGCAGCCATCTGTTTATGAATAGTCCATTGTATAATGGATAACAAAATTCCTCATAGCCTGGATGGTAGAAACTAGATCCAGGGTCTTGATTTCTGCTTTCCGAACTAGTACGATTCTAACCATGTGAATGAATGTGTCGAAGTCGAACATGGTAGAAACCACTTGATTACCAGTCAATGATGTGGACTGTTAACAAGTGTGAGAGAAACCACCAGTAATGTTAATGGCTCTCAAAGTACTCAGTACAATCCATGAAATGTGAATAAATGAGTTGATGTCGAACATGTCACAGAATCCTTTGATCGAAGGTCAATGATGCAACTGTCGTTGAAGGCGAGAAACCTGCCATTAGGGCATGCAAATTCCAAGGTACTGATGATTTCTAGATCATCTTTCTAGATAATGAGCTGAAGTCGATAGAAAGTGATCCGTTGTAGGTAAACCCACAGCACGAAATCATAGATCAAGTTTGAAGAAATATATTTGGCAAGGACTAACTCAGGGATGGTCAAAATGGATGATAGATATTTTGCAAATGAATGCTTTATTTGAATTGACCTCTTGAACACATAATGACACTGCAGATGGTTTGGTGACAATTTACCCAAAGCTAATACCCAGAAACTGGCTGAAGACTTTCAATATGGTTTGATTAACTGTTAGGTAAAGGATTTCCCAACCCAAGAGAACAAAAAGTGTCATGTTAAAGAGTGGTTAACTGCTTTTCTAAAACACAAAGTGTAACAAACAGGTTCATTTTTCTCTCATTTTCCCCACCATTTCTGGCAAGTACCTCTTTATTTTTGACAAGCTTGAGGAGGATAACATTTGCTTAATTATAAGCTCATCCTTCGGATGAGTCCAACTTAGTTTAAAATTTGAACCCTAAGAAGGAGTGGTTCGTTCCTGCTTAAAATTGAACAGGTCCTTTACTGTTAAATTTTAAAGAGTCCAGTATAGGAAAAACTTAGTGTTTTTAAATTTCAGGGAGTCTAGAAGAAAAACTTAAGGAAACTCCATGGGTGTCCTTTTTCGTAAATTTGTGTCCCTCAAGCCCAAAAAAGTATAAAATAATACTTGAGAGAACCGCTTGACCATTACGATCAAGGAGTATTTTTCAGAATTAGTGGCCCCGATCTGAAAAAAGTAAAAAAGCGATCGAAGACACGTCATTTTAAAACCAATATCGAACTTGAAACAACAAAAGTCTAGCGATCTTTTCATGTTTATACGGTCAGAAAAGAGCTGTAAGTGGACCACCTTTTTAATTCTGATTTAACAAGTTTAAAAAGGAAAAACTCGGCAATCTTTTCATATTTTACAAGGCAGAAAAGAGCTTAAAGAGGACTCGTTCTAGAGGAATGAGTGGTATAAAGGGTAGCAACTGGTTTCGGAAATGGTGGAATTGCTCAAAACATGTAACAGTTAAGAGGCTAGCTAACAAAACCACTCATAACTACGGTCCCTTAGGAAAGGAAAAATAACCAAGTGAAAGCGTATGATCAACCAAGAGATGGTGGCGATGGAAAGAAAACAACCAAGGCTCATCTAGCAGAATTTAGCGGATGAAAATGGTGATCACGAGATGTAAATCGGGTATAGGTTCATTTTTACACAAGCTTGAACCATAGAGAACTCTACTTGGATTCAATTTCATGTTTTAACAAGCTTGAAATGAAAAACTATGCTTGTTATAAGTTCGCATGCCCCAACATAACGACACAAATCGAGGTACATGCCCCCCAAGCTTCATTGCATTCAACCAGGTGGATGAAATGAAGGTTTACTTTCAAGATCTTGAAAAGACTCGACTCGAAAAGGGAGTTGTTTCATTTTTTAATGAGGTTGACACAGGAAAAGAACTATCCTCAAAACCCTTGTTTCACTTTTTCAAAAACGATCTTGACACAAGACAAGGAACTATGTTATAAAATCCTTGATTCATTTTTTAACGAGCTTGACATAAGACAAGGAACTATGCTCATGACTCCTTGTTTCATTTTACAAACATACCGTTTACTGGAGCTTTACAACACAAATCATTATGATATTTACAATAATATACACATTTACACATTTTCTCAACCAACAAATAAAAGGATACGATGCCTGCATCCGCAACAAGGGAATTCAAAGGCTCACACATCCACCCTGAAAGTAATACCAAGATTCACCTCCTTCTCAGGAATTCCAGAATCCACTACAAAGTCAAACTGCATCTAATTTCCAGTGCTACAATCTTTTGCCACTTGTCCTCTCAGTGAAAAGTTACTGACTCATTGTTCCAAGGAACACTACCAATGTGCATTTGATTCCATATGGAAATTCTAATGACCAAAAAAAATATATCCACAACCTTCCCTTCTCTGTTACGTATTCCCTCGGCCAATTTAGTCACCCCCTTCCGTGTAGTCACACACCTTCCAAGTTCCATTAGCACCCCCATCCCAGGTAGTCCATCCCTTGGAAAGGATTCCTCACATCGGAAGATACAAAAACCAAGGCATATCCTTGCCTCAAAACCATCATACTAGTCATAGCATGCTCATGGAAATCAATGGACACTATTGGGTACCAGTGTCCCACAATACCCCTGCTCCTAAAGTGCTTTACCAACATATTGTTGCATTTTCCAATTTATTTTGTCATTGCTAATTCTTGCAGTCAATTTCAACCGCCCAACTGGGAATTTTCATGCATTCCTATACCAAGCAAATAATTTCCATTAGTTTAAAATAAATTGAAATAAATTCACATCATACCTCATTGGTAGCTCATCAATAAGGTACACTTACAATCTTATTCACTTCCTGTCACAACAAGTCAAACTAGCATATTTGACCAAATGAACATGTATAAAAATATCACATCAGGTTAGCTCAAAGCACAACCATCATAGATCAAAATCATGAATCACATGCAATCATCATAAACCAAAATCATAGATCACATGTAACCATCATAAACCAAAATCATAGATCACGTGTAATCATCATAGACCAGAATCATAAATCACATGCATAATAAAATTGAATGATATACTAATACTTATCCTTTAATAGGTCCTTACTTCTTCCTTTGTTCTTTCTCTACAAACATCAGATTGATTGTCACACTCGAAAAACATCCAGTGCCTTATCCTCAACTATGTGCACATACACATAGTCTGCATCACACACATACAACCACATACGACATACAACACCATGTAATACATGCACCTACACCTGACATACAACTCATAAACCTACACCCAGTGTACAATGCAACACACACATACATACACCTACACCTAGTGTATGACAGAACACATACATACTCCTACTTCTGGTGTACAAAAAAATACACATACGTACACATAGTACAAAACAACAAATACACATGTCATGATGCAACGAATACACAATGCACATACATAGTATTACATCTACACAACACAACATGTATGACATGCACATAATACCACTTGTATAACATGTACACATTACCACCTATACACAACACCACCTTCACAATGTGTAAACATTGTCACATGTACATGAAACCACCTCCACAACGTGTACACAATGCCACATGTATATTGTACCACCTGTACAACGTGTACATGACACCGCATGTACACACACCATATGCATGACATGTACACATCACCACATGCTCACAACACCACTTGTACAATCATGCACAAAACACCATATGCACATAGCACCATATGTGTAGGACACCTAATCCTCTAAGGGTTATGGTGTGGAAGATAAACAGTCAAAGGGAGTCCAAGAGACCACTTGGAATATGAAACCAAGGGTCACTCCAATGTATTATAAATATGTATCATTGTGAATAATATATGAAATTCAAGGTTTATCATTCATATTATTATCTTCACCATGGTTGTCTTTAACATGGTATCAGAGTGGGAATTCTCCTTCCCTACTCCATTTTGAGCCACTGATTTTGTGATTTCTATGTGCATGAAAGTTCGGCTATGAGTCCTGCATTTGATGAATATCCTATCAGCTATATTTTAGTTGCATTCTCTGCCTTAGTAACTCCTTTTTGATGCTTTGTCTATTCTAATGATCTTCTTTCTGATGCTTTGTCCACTCTAAGGCCCTGACATCTGTGCATCACTTATACACATAACATTCTAGCCTCCATACCCACATCGTTGTCTGCTAGTGTGTTTGTTGAACTCTGTTGAATTCCTGTGCATTGAGCCAAGTCCTTCTGATCGATTCATTAATTAAGAACTTGTCTCGCTACTCGATTCTTTAATTCATGTCTTGTACGTTGGAATGGTTCTTTTGAGCTCCGTGTTGAAGCAGTTGCACATTGTTCTTGAAAGGGTCATTGAATGAATTGTTAGTTGAGTGATTTACCATGAATTGAATGTTGTGTTTAGGAACCTAATAGTTTTACATTCCTCCTTTCTCTGATATCCATTTCCATAAATACTGAATATCCTCCTGGGTTGGCAACACTTTTGGCGTTGTGTTTACGCAATTTAAATAGAACCTTTTTGTCCTTAAAAGCTTGATGGGTGTTTTCAATGATGTGGGGTGCTGAAAAGAAGTGAAAATATTGGGATTCGAAAGACATATGTATGGGGAAAACATGGTATCAAAGAACTCCTTTGTTGTTTAGCCTCATAGGACATTGACACAACATCTACACGAAGCTTTAATGCCTCCCTTCTAGGAATTTCTCTGAGACTATCCATCAGACCTGTTTCTTCATTTTAATTTTTGCACACAGAGTGCACAAGAATTTGAATCTGATTTCCCACATTCTTGAGCTTCATTTGACCCCATTTCATCTCTTCTTCAGAAAGTGTTTCCCTCTCCTGCAACATTCTTATTTCGTTCATCAGTATCTCAACTAATTGTCTGAAGTCCTTCACCTTGTTCTCTGCATTTGCAAGCAAAGACTCTTCGCTTTGTAATCGACCAATGGTATGAAAAAATGAAAACCTCCTTGGAATTATCATAAGAAGAATACCAATGCCAACAGCTATAGTACATGTTGATAATGGGTATTCAAGAGAAATAAGTGAACCCTCTTTGAGTTTTCCAAAGAAAGCATCTTCGTAGATACTATATTGGCTTCTTAGCTTTGGTAAATACTCCAAAATTGTTTTGTAATGAAC